>JBBBDQ010000883.1:4140000-5497500 GCA_037127315.1 Ascarosepion bandense | reverse complement strand
CTCTCTCTCTATCTCGCTTTCATTCTTTCTCGGTTTCATTTTCTCTTCCTCTTTTTCATTATTTCATTATTTATTTTCTTATTCATCTTGGTGTGACCAAAATTCAAAGACACTCGTGTCGTGTTGGAGTTCTGTTTTGTTTGAAATATTCTTAAAGTAAGCCTTTTTTTTTTCCTGCCTAATTTTAAATTTTAAGCTTTTCATGTTTAATTGGTTTTCTTTAATTTAATTTTTGATTTTAGCAGATATTTCTTGACTGGACTTTTACTAAAACTTAGTAATCCACCGCCATGTTTTTTTTTGTTTTTTTTTTAATTGAAGTAGATAGATCCATCTATCGCCCGGTTCACACTCCACCCATGTCTATTGAACAGGTTAAGAGGCTCATCCCTTGTTCCCTGTTTAGGATGTGGTTTCCGGCTTTCTCTTTTCCAATCTTCTCACTGTTTTTTTTTTTTCAATTGGAGTAGATAGATCTATCTATCGCCCGGTTCACACTCCGCCCATGTCTATTGAACAGGTTAAGAGGCTCATCCCTTGTTCCCTGTTTAGGATGTGGTTTCCAGCTTTCTCTTTTCCAATCTTTTCACTATTACGTAGCTCCCTGCACATCAGTGGCGTTACCGCCTTGCTTGGGGTGATACGATTAAAAAAAAAATTCTTTTTCTCTATTTCCTCTTTTTCTTTCTTTGTCTCTATTTCCTCTTTTTATTCTTCTCCGGTGGCATTTTCTCTTTTTATTTTTCATTCTTTTCTTATTTATTTTCTCTTTTTTCATTTTTTTTTTCTTATTTCCTTTTTTCCTTATTTCCTCTTTGTCCTGTTCTCTTTCTCTTTTTTTATTCTTCCCTTATTTATTTTCACTTCTTTCATTCTTTTACTCTATTTCTTTTCTTTCGTTCTTTTTCCCTATTTACTCTTTTTCTTTTTTTCTTTTCTCTATTGCTTTTTTTCTCTTTTTCCGCTTTATCATTCTTCCCCGGTTTTGTTCTCTTTTTCATGCTTTCTCTTTTTTCATTCTTTTTCTCCATTTCTTCTTTTTCTCTGTTTCCTTTTTTTCTGTCTATTTTCTCTTTTTCATTCTCTTTCTTTTTTTTAAATTCTTTCCTTATTTATTTTCTCTTTTTTTCATTCTTTCTCTCTATTTCGTCTTATTCATTCTTTTCTGTTTTTATTTTCTCTTCTGCTTCAATCGACTTTTGCTTTCTTTAAATTGTCTTTTATTTTCCTCTTTGTTACATTTTTTACTTTTCCTGTCTATTTTTCCTCCTTTTATTTCTGCAGTTTTTTTAATCACATTTTACGCAATTATCCTGATTATCTTTTAAAAGAAACTGAAGTCAGACTCTCACACATGCAGGCGAAAACAACTTATAACGTTTTGTTGATTTAGCAACTTTTTTATCACCCAATCAAAATATGCAATTAAATAAACATTTCATAAACAAAGATAAAATAGCGGACACAGCAAACCCGGACGCGTGTGTACGCGCGCGCGCACACACACACACACACACACACACACACACACACACACACATTTTGCTATAAACGTTATTATAGTGCATATTCGTATTTGAAACAGACGCCCCATTTTTATTTTTTACTTTAAACAGTGTGTATTACGCCTAACAGATTGCACATTCGAAAAATATTAATAAAGAAGGCGGGCTTTTTGTCCGGAGAGCATGTTTTTTATTAAGATTGTTAACACAGTGAAATGTGATATTATTCGTAGCCAAGTGGTAAATACTCCTGTCCTTCAACAAAGTGGGACGCTGATTCGATCACTCCTGGACGAATATTCTTTTTCTTTTAGGATTTGAAAATAGAGTCTTGAACTATGATACTCTTTGTAACCAAGTGGTATATAGTCGTACGTTGGATGTGACCATTGTGGTGCTGATGTGGTTGTGATAATGAATTAATAAAGGTCAGATTTTCACGAAAGTTACCATCATTTTTATTCCCATTGTTGACTCCATTAATTCACATATTTTCGTTTAGGAGATCGTGAGTCATTTTATGTGTATTTCGGTATTATTGTTTTTATAAAGAGTTTCATACGGTTGTTGTTGGCGTGTGTTATAATTTTTTCCGGTATTTGAATGTGTGGATTGTCTTTTGAAGTAATTCTTGGTTTTCTGTATATCTTTTTCCTGAGCGGATCAACACATCTTCCTTTGGTTAGCATTCGTAGTATCGCTGATGGCAATGTCCAAGGCAACACACGCACACACGTGTATGCAGTTGTGGGCCACTTCTGAATAAAGAAAAATGCAAAGAGATCGTATTCATGTGTTTGCTGTTTTTTATATCTTCGAAGCGCCTACGCATCTTTGCTTTGATTTTGGCGGGAGCATTAGTGATTGATTAGCTTCTGCGTGACGTCAGCTGACCAAGTAAGCTATGTCCAGGTTATAGAAAAGAAGGAAAGAGTATATGTGTAGAGAGAAAAAGAGATAGAAAGTTTCTCTGTCATTCTATTCGCAAAGAGGAAAGGGTATATTTCAATACGTTTACTACTATGTCATCTATAATTTTGCAAGGATATGAATAAATAAAATTCCGAAGGATCAATGTCTGGTGAATTTGGCAGGTTGGAGTAATACATCCCAGTCAAGCTGCAACAATTTTTGCCAAGTCGACAAAGAAACTTGAGGTCTGGTATTATCCTGATGGGAAACAATATCTTTCTTGTTCGTCAATTCTGGGTATTTTTCTTGAATTGCAGTCTTTAATTCGCCCATTTACGAGCAGTACTTTTCAAAATCAACTGACTGGTTACTCGGTAGAACCTTATAGTATAGTAGTTTTCAGTTCAACCAGATGCACAGCATGACTTTCTTAGGATGAAGACCTGCTTTTGGGATGACTAAAGTTGGATCATGTTGCTTACCACGGCATCTTTTTCGCTGAACATTGTTACAAACGATCCATTTCTCATCACCCCTCACAATTCGCTTAAAAATGGCGCATCTTCATTGCGCTTATACAGTAAATCACATACAGAAATGCGGTCCAAAAAATTCTTTCCACTTAGATCATGTACCGAAACATATACAAGCTTCACTAAGAGCTCATCGATGGTGGAGTTTGATAAATGTACTGTTTCTACCAATTCCCACGTTATGTAAAGTTTTGATTTGATCGTCATCTGTAGTGGGGATCTGCCTGAGCATTTTTAATCAATAAAGTTACAATCACCAACTCTGAACTTAGCGAACCACTTCCATATATTTCTGTCAGCTAAAGCACCTTCACCGTACACAGTACATATCTTTTTTGTTACTTGCGAGGCATTTTTGTCTTTACGGTAATAAAAAAAAGTATGAAGTAACTAAAATGCACCTTATAATCTTCCATTTTCATAGGGATGAAAAACTGACTCGAATTAAGAAATTTTAAACTTTTTTCTTTTTGAAGTAAATACCTTCACTCATTTGATAACTAACTTTTAAACTGAATTTTTAAAAATAAAAAAAATTCTTAAAACTTTTATTTTAGTTCTAATTGAAAACTAAATGATTAAATTTATTATTTCCAGTAAGCAGAATACTCTGGTGCATTTCAAACAGAAATCAATATAGACAGAAATCTAAAATTTTTAAATTTTTAAAAATCTTTTCAAATTTTCGGCCATTTTTGAGCGATCAACACATTTGTAAACAAAAGTTAATTCTCAGTTTTAAAAATCTTGGAAAAATAAAATATACATCTGTGACACGGTATTTTTGGAAAATTAGAAAATGTAAACCTAAGTTAATCTGATTTACACAAGTATTTCTTATTTATAGCATGAAATTTAAAATAAAACTATTTCTTAAACATGAAGTGTTGATCTTTTTGACCGTTTCTCCTATGATTTGACATGTAATGACAGCCAGATGCGAGATAAGATAAGTGTATGGTGATCAGAATTTTCTATTAAGGGAAACACATGACCTTTTAATGTACACACGTAAATTATCATAAAAAAAACTTCAAATACACACAAAAAAAAAAAAAAAACAGATAAAAATAAAAATTATTTTAAAAATTTGATGGCTCGACTATTTGTATTAAACTTTTCAATTTCCGATGAGGAGATATAGTATTCACTTAATGACCTAACCTCTACAAGTCTTTGAAATATTTTAAAATATTTTTGAGACTTTATAAAATATTATAATTGAAAAAGATGAAAACAATTTTTTTAAAATTTCATTATTAATCGAATTTTTTTCTTCAAACTATATCCTTAATTTATATTATTTATTGAAGCAATTAAAAGCTTATCTAATTAAATAATGTCATTTTTATTGCATTTTTTATTTTAATATTGGGAGCAGATTTTCAGAAAAGGGTCAAATAGTTAAAAAAAAAAAATAGATGATTTACATTCCCCAATGAGTTCTGCGTTTAACTAATAAAACTTCTTGAAATTTCATGAATTTACTTGGAGGCTGGGGTAAGAGATGTAAAAATATTTTTACTAAGATTGTTTTAAAAAAATAATTTCAAAAATAATTTCATTTATTTGTGAATAAGTCCTGAAAGTTTTGTAATGAACAAAACAAGATCTAAATTTAAAAATTCAAATGCTATGCACTGACTCATTGATTTTGTTAGAAATTAAAAAAAACTCGAATTTACAAACTTTGCTTAGCACACACGCAAATGCAAGTAAAAAAAAAAAAAACTCGTGAAATTTCACACCTTGATGCGAAATGTTTTTCGGTCAATAGAAAACTAGGAAACATCTAAAAACAAAATTGAAATAATCTTCAATTCTCAGAAACAAATTCTTTTACGGAACTTTTCGCGAGCCGACGCAAAATTTCTTCGTCGTCCAATGGAAAGGCCCGTATCACATCCGGGAGTGAATTCTCAAATGACCTTTTCAAGCTCCACAAACAAAATAAAAGACAGGCAAGTTCGCCTGTCACCAGAGAGAAGATGACGAGCATATTAACACGTCCATTGACAAAAATCAAGTGATTTCTATTATCTCTATTCTTCTTCCTCACCTCTTTCTTTTTCACCGTTCACCCGTTTGCCTCTTCTTATACTTGATAAACAAACGGAACACTTTAAGACTGAGCGATTACTTCAGACATTCCTACACAACGATAACGCACATACATACATACATACATACAGACATACATACATACATACATACATACGTTCCTGCCTACTTGCTACATTTTCTCACTGAACGTTTAACTTCTACCAATTCATGTTATTCTGTTCTATTTTTGTCTTATCTAAACATGCAAAAGGTAAACTTTTATTCTTCCACAATTCCATCTTCTGATAATTCTAATAATCCTAAGTTATGAGGAGTGTCGGCTGTGTTTGTGAAATGGCTTGTACCAGACATGGCTGACTGTCCCTACTGCTACAGTTTCATTAAAATCCGATAATTATTTGGTTTTTGTATGAATATTTAAATTAATGTGTTTTTAACCGAAAAAAAAAAAGAGTTACGTAATAATACATTATCCATTGTAAACTCTGGTAACGATTTGGTTACCCGCTAACGAAAATTAAAACAAGATTTTTTTATCAAAATTTCGAACGTGTTAGAAAGGATTAAAAACTTAAAAATACTTTAATCGTTCATCTTAATAATAACACAAACATTTTGATAGCAAAGCTTCGCTTTTATTACATTTGGGGCCTTTTTTTCTTCATATTATGCTGTTTTTTAGCGATTTAGTGGCGGTACCTAGAAGTGTTCTCTAATCGGAAATGTAAACATGTCATATCGGTTGATAAATTTGACAATTTAGTCAAAAAAGAAGCAATGGTGACCTCAGCGAACAACATAGCCCCAAAGGAAATCAGACGCAGAAGAAAAAATGAGTGGATGACCGAAGAGATCCTCCACATGATGCAAAGGAGACAAAAAATAACGCCAAGACACGGAGCAGAGTACAAAAAACTTTACAGGGAGATAAGGAACAAATGCAGACAAGCCAAAGAGGAATGGCTCAACAACCAATGTGCAGAAGTAGAGAGACTGAGCAGGAACAACAAAGCAGAAATGCATAAAGAGATAAGAGAACTGACAGGACAAAAAACCTGTTCCTCAACAGGATGCATAAAATCCAAGGAAGGGACAATCATAGTAGAGAAAGAGGAAATACTCCAGCGATGGGAAGAATACATAAAGGATCTCTTTGGCGACAAGAGAGAACAACCGAGAATACACAAGGAGATGGATGGACCGGAAATACTAAAATCCGAAGTGGAAGCTGCAATGGCCAAAATGAACAGAAATAAAGCACCTGGCCCAGATGGCATAGTGATAGAGCTGCTGACAGCCTTAGAAGAATATGGCATAGAAAAGATTACCGACATAATAAACGAAATTTATAGCAGCGGAATAATACCAGAAGACCTATGCAAGTCGATATTTATAGCACTGCCGAAGAAACCAGGTGCAAACGAGTGTGAACTACACAGAACTATCAGCTTAATGAGTCACATTACAAAACTGATTGTCAGAATCCTGATGAATAGAGCGAGAAGCAGAATCAGGCCAGAGATAGGACAGGAACAGTGCGGGTTCGTCAAAGACACTGGAACAAGGAACGCCATATTCATGATTAGGATGCTCTCTGAAAGGGCATTACAAATGAAGAAAGACTTGTACCTATGCTTCATTGATTACGCGAAAGCATTCGACAAAATACGACACAAAGAATTGATGGAAATGATAGGCAACCTCGACATTTTCGGCAAAGATATAAGAATAATCAAGAATCTCTACTGGCAGCAAACGGCCTGCATACGGACAGGTAACGACCTCAGTAGATACACAAAGATAGAAAAAGGCGTAAGACAAGGATGTGTCTTTTCACCGGATTTGTTCAACCTATAAAGCGAGAATATTTTGAGGACCCTAGATGACACACCAGGATTTATTATTGGAGGCCACAACCTGAACAACATAAGATACGCGGACGATACAGTACTGATTGCGGACACGGAAAGGAAACTGCAAGATCTCATACAGAAAGTAGCAGTGGAGAGTGATAAGAAGGGACTACAAATAAACTTTAAGAAAACTGAGTGCATGGTCATCAGCAAAAGATACAACCCAAAATGCCAAATACAGGTGGGGGATAACAGAATCAAACAAGTCCAAGAATTTAAGTACCTAGGAAGTGTTCTAACAGGAGATGGAAAGTGCGACACGGAGATCCGAAGGCGAATTGGCATGGCAAAGGACGCGTTCCAGAAGATGAGCAAAATACTAACACACAGGAAGATCTCAATAGAAACGAAGAAAAGAGTGCTAGACTGCTACGTGATGTCAGTTCTTCAGTACGGCTGTGAATGCTGGACAATATCATCGAAAATGAGGAAAAAACTGGAAGCGGCCGAAATGTGGTTCTACAGAAGGATGCTACGGATATCGTGGACTGAGCATACAAGCAACGACGAAGTGTTAGAAAGAATGGCAACAAAAAGGAAATTGACGCTGAGCATCAGGAAGAGACAACTGAAGTTCCTGGGACATGCAATGAGGAAGGAGAGCCTGGAGAACCTGATACTGACTGGTCAGATAGAAGGAAGGAGAGACAGAGGAAGGCAGCGGATAACATATCTGCAGAGTCTGATCAGGTGGATGACGGAACGGGGGTTGCCAGGAGCAACAGGAGCAAACATACTAAGAGCCACAAGGGATAGGGAGACGTGGAGATCCATGATCGCCTACGTCCTGAAGGGACAGGGCACATAGAAGAAGAAGAAGTCAAGTGGAGATACCTACTTTAAAATATTCTTGTTTTACTATTGCGTGATGAGTTTCTGGAGAAAAACCGTATTTTCAGCTGCATATTCAATTTTTTTTAAAGAATTCACTGGAAGCTCTTTTATACAGAAAATGGTTTGCTAGCAAAGACTATTTTAACACTGTAAGTAAATAGT
Organism: Ascarosepion bandense; assembly: GCA_037127315.1. NCBI lineage: Eukaryota > Metazoa > Mollusca > Cephalopoda > Sepiida > Sepiidae > Ascarosepion > Ascarosepion bandense. The sequence goes on along the minus strand of JBBBDQ010000883.1, from coordinate 5,489,577 downwards.
AAGTTAGTATGTGTTAGTTATTTTTCTCTTTTGTAATGATCGTTTTTGTTATTATGAGGATTCGTACTGAGATCCCACCATTTATAACATTTCACAAAATTTGGGGGGCCATTAAAAATAACTAAAAGACATCAATGGATTTTCATAAACGATGTAAATATGATAAATCAATTAATGCCCGACCCACACACAGTTATTTCTGCCATATAGTCGAACCAATTTTCTTTTAAGCAACGCGGAAATTGTATAAAAAGCTATGATTATATTACCATTAATCAGTCGACAAAAAAGAGAAACAGCTGTGCCCAACTGATTTCCTTCGTTGTGAAAACGAGGCTCTATGACAGTAATCTTTATCTTAATCGCTTGGAGATTGTTTAATATTCTGTTGACAATTCAAGAAATATTACTGAAAATGAATGAGTAAACAGTGTGTGAAAGAGTGCTAATCATCGTTGTTTAACGATACACTTGAATTAAACCACCTTGCCTTAATCGATTCAGTTCAAATCTCGTATGAAACATATTTCATTCGTCACGGTAACATAATAGGTACCTCCAATTTTACCGTGGGAAAATCAGCATCGTCTGAAGTAAAAGGCCTCAAACAAAATAAAAACAAAGTTTTCTCAGCAAAATGTTTATGCTATCATAAAGAGGATAGATCAAAGTATTTTTTAATTATTTTTACAAATTTTTAAAATTGTTCTAACAAGTTCCGAAAGGCTCATTTGGTGGTAGAAAATCTTTTTTTTTCTCTCGTCAGTGAAAGGGGTAAATTGACGCTAGAGTTTATTACGTCAACAGCGTAATATTACGCGAAGGCATTTTTTGACCGTGAAAGACACATTAATTTGGAAATTCTTGCAAAACTCAAATAATCGTCTGATTTTGATGAAAATTTCAGGACTTATTTACAAATGACTGAAATGATTTTTGAAATAATTATTTTAAAAAATATTGGTAAAACAAAATTTTTTTTTTAATTTGTTACCCCCCAATATTTAATTTCCAGAAATGTCGAAAAATGCAACTCGGTCACAAAATATAGATCGTTTTCATTAAATTCAGGAGTCATTAAGGAAAGCTAATCAACTGTCTTTTTTTCTTCAAAACAAGCTACCTTTTAGAAAATCAGCTCTGAATTAGGAAAACAAAAATGCAATAAAACTATGCCAATTTTTATTTGGGTAAACTTTTAATTACTTTTATAAACATAAATTAAAATTGTGTCATCGTCTGAATAAAAAAAAATTCCGTTAGTAATGAATTTTTACAAGAATTGTTTTTATTTTTCATATTTTTTATTAAGTAATTTAAAAAGTTTCATAAGTCTTTTACAATTTTCTCCTTATAGGTCTCTCAGATGTTTTTTAATTAATGTGTGGCAAATGTATTTATTAATCGAAAAATTTAAAGAGTTACTCTAAAAGAGAAGCTTTTTTTTTTGCAATTTAATTAAAACTGTTTATTTTTGCATGTTAATTTCCCGTTTTTGGTAAGTACGGGTGTCCATAAACGATATAAATCTGTAAAAGGTCACGTGACTCAAGGGTTGTCCGCCCTTACTTAAAATTTTCCTGTATATAAATCCCGAAGATCCTTACTGCTATTCTTTTCATGCGTGTCTCTGAATCGCTCAAGAAAGAAGTCATTTCTAGTCAGAATTTAAATATTTAAAGTAACTTTTATACTTTTAACTTATTAGTTTAATCATTTTTAATATTAATTGTGAATCTATCTACCTGACAGAATTTAGAAAAAACATCAAAACTTTTTTATTTGTTTTGCTTTTTTGGGCTGTTCATTCCAATGGCATGTGGTAATGATTCATAAAAGAAATTATTAGGGATAAAAATGTTTACTTTCAATGTGTGTTTGCAAAATGTGACTAAAAAATAAATATGTACTACAATGTTATGGTGCATAGGCTAAGATTAAAACAATTTGGAAAAGGTTTCATTTTTTCTTTTCAATTGAATGAAAAAGCCATTTTTTAGTTTCTTTATTTCATAGCCTAATCTTACTAATGAAATTCTGCATTTTCAATGTTAACCTAATACTTTAAAGTTTATTTTTAATTGTAAATGAATGTACAAAACACATGTTATAAAATTATTTTTACCCTTAGTTATCAAATTAAGGGATATACCTACATTCACAATGGAAAAAATCAAGAGGAAAGTTGGAATTTAAAAAAATATGTTTAATTTCAATTTGTGTTTGCAGAATGTTTTTAAGAAACAAATATGTACTACAATTTTATGGTGCCTAGCTAAGATTAAAACAAATTGGAAAATGTTTCATTTTTTATTTTCAATTGAATAAAAAAGACATTTTTTCTATTTTATTTCATAGCCTAATCCTACTATTGAATTTATGCATTTTTATTGATTAACTCCTACTTTCATGTTCTTTTTTAAATTGTAAATGATTGTACAAAACACATGTTATAAAATTATTTTACCCTTAGTTATCAAATTAAGGGAGATACCTGCATACCTGTACCTGGAAAAGCAGCTAAACAGATGAGGAGGATTGGAGTGCCAATTAAGAAAACACCACGGCCCTTTTCATGGCCACAAAATATTCCCGAAATTCCTTTCTCTTCAAGATATTGCATAAATACGTTATGACATGTACAAAAAATATAGATACTTATTTATAACATCTACAGTTATGTAAAAATTAAATTAGATATTTTTACCTAGTTATCTTATTAATTAATATGAATAAGGCATAATAAAAATATTAATAATTAGCATAATATTTCATAACTTTACTTGGTTATTTTAATTTCATTCTTTGTTATTAAATTGTAAAATTATTTTAAAAGCAATTTCAATTTTTATTTATTTAGCAAGCATATTCAATCATCCAGCTATAATGCTAAACGAACATTGTATAAAATATTATGTAATTAATGAAAATATTATGTTATGGCTAGCTATGCAGTTAAAAAACAGAAACCGGTTTTTTACATACATAAAAATTTGGCACTTCCGGACGCCATACTTGGGGTGTTGACAGACAGTAGCTGACATATTCAATCAATCACAGCTCGAATTACGTTGATGACAGGACTACTGTATTTAAGATAAGTTTCTGTCTTAAATTTCATAAAGTAAGGAATTACTATTGTGTGAAATCCGATTAAGGTAAGGTTCAATTTAAACAATTGACTTTAAAAAAGTGTCTTTGATGTATATATTTTTTTCAAGATTTTTTAAACAGAAAGTTGGCTAATGTTAACGTAACCTGTCAATAAATCAAAAAATGGCGGAAAATTTAAAGTGTTTTTTTTTTTCGAAAAATTTCGGATTCCAATCGATATAATTTCAGTTTAAAATACACCAGTGTATTTTGATTATTGGAATTACTAACTTTAATCCCTTGGCTTTCAAATAGACCTAATTTTAAAGCTTGAAGATAGATTAATTATTTTTAAATTTTCAATTTAAATTTAAGTATCTAAGAATTGATTGGAGGTACCTACATAAAAACAAAACAAAACAAAAAAACAAAAACAAAAAACAATTAAAACAGAATAAGACATTTTCTTTCTTATGTTTAGAAAGCAGATATGAACAATTTTCTTAAACTAGTTAACAGAAAAAGGTGTAATATAACAATCTGGCCCCACCCGAGGAAGGCTGATGCAAGCGAGGGTGTTTCCGGTCGTTGAAAGGAACGGATGTTTGTTTGACCTTATTTCCGGCAAGCAGCGGAAATAACTACAGAGGCAAACAGAACAGGTGTCTCTGAGAATTACGTGGGCGTGCGTGGGCGAGGCAAAACCGGAAGAAAAAGTCCCGGTTCTGGAGATTATAAAAAGACCTCGGCGCACGGATTCACCAGTAGAGACCAGAGTAGCAGTAGAGAGAGAGAGAGACACAACAGATACGACGACACTCCCGTCAACCCCTTTGAAGCGCGCTCTCTCAATTCTCTGTCCCCTATGCTACACGGTTCATCGTCATTAATAAAAATATAACTTATATTTTTATATATATGCGTGTTTGTTGTCTGTCGATATACAACAAAGGGAGTAAACTTTTTAAAATTAAAAAGCGAAGAAGCTAAGGTTTCTACTACGTTATGATTTTGAATGTTTTTGAGAAAATGCAACGTTTGAAAAGAAAGAAGCGAAAAGGTTTTATTTTAGTGTGTGTGAAATAATAACTTCCTTTATAGTTGGAGGACTGAGAGGAAGAGGGAAAGGGTTCGCAAACTTATGTGAAATCCCCCTTTTTTTTTATATATAAAATGAGGAGAAAAATTAAATTAATAAGAAAAGAGTCACGTGAAGATTTCGTTTCTGTTGAAATTTTCGCCAGTGTAAAATTACTCGCCAATTATTTTTCGGCCTTTAACCAAGCCGTGACATTTCAATGAATTTTCTCTCAACAACCCAAGAAAGCTAAGTATTTCAGGCCATTTCTCTTCATCTACTTTTGAATGTATGCAACCATATATTCTGCCTGTGATTTACAAACTCACTTATCTTTGTTTTAAACATTTTTAATATCATTTCGGATCAGAGCATTTAATCTGTTGTATGAGCATTTCCGCTTCATAACAATTCTTTAAAACTACGGGCCTTAAAATTTTCTGATTTATTTTCCTGGAACGAACTACTGACACAAGTTCAAGCGTGTAAATTCGTAAACTTTACGGCTTCTGCTCTGACGGGGTTCTTGCCCTCATACCCCGACCACATGAATTTACTCGTGCTACTAGATTGATAATTAGGTCCCACCCTTTTACCGTCAAAATTGTAAGATACAGCCACCACTCCTACTCTATGTCTCTTTTCTCGCGCTTTTAATCTACTTATTTGCTATATATGAAGGGAAATGTCGAGCGCAAAGTTAGAAACGATTCGATCACCGGGGCGTGTATTATCTATGATCTGGACAACTAAAAAAATGTAAAAACAAAAAATGACCGTCTTGGTGCATAAAGTCTGCTGCTGCTGCTGCTGCTGCTGAGAAGGGACTAGAGCTCACCCGGGCTGGAAAAGCTGTGACCTGAGATGATTAAAAAAAAACTGCTGTTGCAAAAGGGGTACCACTCGATTGAGAAAAGCTGTGGTGGGGTGATAAATTATTACTTCGGCGACTACTACTATCGTTTAAGAAAAAAAGAAAAAGAAAAAAACTAAAATTTTGCTCGAGTTCTTTTTAGTAAGAATGTCTTTTCTAATTATATGAGCTTTATCTCATATACAAACATTTGAGTTTATCTCATCCAAATGTCTATTCTAAAATTCTGAGAGTTTATCACATATCTAAGAACGCCTGTTCCAAAAATATGAATATTTGTCAAAAAAGCGCCAAAAGCAGTTTGAGGTAAATCAAATTTTTTTCACTCCTCTTCGAACTGCGATTTTCAACGTTCGACTATCGATATTATGAATCGTGAAATTTTCGAAGTAAGTAAATTTCTTTTGTTGCTAAGAAATTGATTTATATGAACTGTTGCTCCAAAAGAAAATTGTTAAAATTAAATTCTATTGCTAAGGAAAAATTTGTTTTACATGAACTATTATTTTCTAAAAGAAAACAGATTTGTATTTTGAAAAAAAAAAACTGTCGACTTGTCTTGATAGTTTTAGTCGCACAAGGGAAATTTTGTACAAGCAGATATTGTACTTTGTGAAAAGATTTATATTTCAAAAATATTATTTACACTATTTACATTATTCGGGCTGTTGTCCTCATCTTTATTGTCATATTCACGACATTTCGGTTGTTGCACGCTCCGATCTTCTTCAGGTGATATACGTTGAAATTTCGAACAAAACCATTTATTTAGTCCACTGAGGTATATTGTTCTAGTTCCACATGTCATGTCTTTTGATCAGGCTTTTGTTAACTTTTCCTAGATGAGAAATGCCGAATGGCAGAGTTTTGTCTGGGTTCCTTCCGCCCGAATGCAGAGTTCGACAAGATTGTGTTCATTCAAAAACTGGCGACTTAATGCGGTCAAGTGACTTATATAGGCGGGAATATTTGAAGCAGGGAGTAGCCGAGAGATTCTTGATGTCACGCCATGACAAACATAATTAGTTTGATTCAAAGTGAAGAAAGCAGAAAATTTAACCAACCTGAAATACAGCAAAGATAAGGATATCAGTTTTACTTTATTGCTTGTTGATGTTTGATATTAAAATCGAACTACTTCAGCAAATCGAAGCGACAACTGATGATATAGAAATTTAAGCTCAACAAAATGGGATCTTTTCTGTTCATTCACCCCAAAGTATTAAATCACCCCCCCCCCCCCCCACAAAAAAAATTATATTTGCTAAAATTCACACCAAATTTCTCCCAGATCTAGGCTCTTCCATTGCATTCCGGTTGAGTTGTTCTTTGCAATGGCCACAAACATCGGCGACTTGAGTGCGCTAATTCTAAGTGTGGGGTCTCTGTTCGTGTTCACCCCTGAAAAACAAGTCCAAAACAAACGTTTTTCTTTTTTTTTTAATTGTGAAAAACCTCTAAACCTAAACCGTGCCAAAAATTTATGGTCCTGGGTATGACTGTAAACTGCATCCGGCAGCAAGGTCTCTTATTGGGAGGTTGTGGGGAGCATGGAACCACCTCTTAATTGTTGTTGTTCCCAGGTCCACCCTGACTCGGAGTGGTAGCACCTGTTAGGATCCCAGCTATGGGTAAATAGTTGACCCCCAAACAGGGGTCAAAATGTTATAAAAGTATTCAACAAAACATTTTTGAATGAAAAACGTTACCAACAAAACTTTTTTGAATGTAAAACGTTACCAACAAAACTTTTTTGAATGAAAAACGTTACCAACAAAACTTTTTTGAAAAAAAATATAAACAAACAAAAACAATAAAACAAATAAACTAAATAAAACAAATCAAAACGATTTTCAGCATTAAATGACATAATGAAGGTTGATATGCTGGTTAAATGAACCAACCAACCAACCAACCAACCAACCAACAACCAAAAATTTAATAAGAAAAACAAACTTTGATTTAAAATTTATAATTTCTTGGGGTGAATTAATATTTGCGGTAAGTAACTTTACATTATTTGTGATTAATTAACAGAAAAGACTTACAAAATGTTTTTCGCTATATTCAAAAAAGTATATTTTTGTATGATTTTATAATGAGGTAGTTGGAAGAATGAACAATAACATCTTATCCCTGAAGCGGATAATCATGATCTGTTTCAAGCACTCATTCAGAAGAAAGAACATTTAAACCAATGCTAAATTTGATCGATAGAAAAAGTACAAGAGCAAGAAATTCGATAAGAAGTTGTACACTACTGATGGTCTTTGTGTCAGTATTTATATTTTGTAACAAGCAACGACAGACTTAAAACGACGAGGCACTAAAAATCACATATCGTCGCTCCACTTCAGTGGAAATCGTGAGATCAAGAAGGCGTAGTAAGTTGCTCTCCTGGGGGTTAGCATCAGCCATGCTGACTAAAGACAAAATGAATGATAACAGAAAGTCACATATCGTCGCTCCACTTCAGTAGAAACCGTGAGACCAAAAAGGTGAAATGAATTACTCTCCTGAATGTTAGTATCAGCCATGCTGACTGAAGGCAAAAAATAAATGATAAACGAAATTTCACCAGAATTCTTAAAATCAGGCGGATTTCCAACAAGATGGAAAGCAAGAGGAAGCAAGGTATTTATTCTGCAGAATTCTAAACATTCAAATGAATTGAGCCAACGCAATTCTCAGAAATAGTTCAGTGATTACGCGCCAATATCGTGTATGCGAAATAAGTTTTCGTCAATAAAGAAAAAAACATAAAATGTCTGGTTTCGCGTTTAGCCGGCTACAACTTGTCGAATACGAAGTCATAATATGTAAGATAACGTCTTTAAACGAACAATAGTAATTTGCTGAACATATGAACTCATTGGGCGAATCATCTTGGGGTAAAAGTGCCAGTAGCAAAAGGGGCCAAACAATTTGAAATAAGGTCATTTTAATAAAAGGTTAAAAAAATGTTATTTCATTTCGCAAGTGAATTGGTTTTCTAAAATTAAGGTCAAAGAAAGAGATATGTTAGGCTGCCTTTTCAATGAATTTGAACTTGCAATTAGGAGTAGGATTTCTTAAACAATACGTTAAAACTTCCTTTCACACTAAGGACTATGAACACAGACACACACATACACACACACATTATATATATATATATATATATATATATATATATATATATATATGGAGAGAGAGAGAGAGAGAGAGAGAGAGAGAGAGAGAGAGAGAGAGAGCGCGCACGCCTATGCACGCACGCGCGTGTATGCGCATGTACGTGTACTTATATGTATATGTGTAGGATAACGTGGTTATTTCTTCCTTTCATAATTTTTTTGTCTCCTTATACTCTCTCATTAGTCCTTTTTTTTCTTTTCTTTATCCTTCGGCTCTGGGTGTCAAAAGATAATGTAGCGAGGTTATTTCCAGGGTCAGAGACAATCTGAAATTAGGTTAACATTCTAGAATATTAGGTTTTTCCAGTTTTTCAAAATATATAAGTGTATTTCTTATTCAAATGGTTACTATCATATTTTTAATTAATATGTATATAGGTACCTACAACAATTCGCTGAAAAAAAGAGCACAGTATGATGAAAAAGGCACCAAATTTGGCAAAAACAAAGTTATATCGTCAAAAATGTTTGTGTTTAGAGGAAAGACTAAAATTTTTTTTATTGTTTTATTAAATTGTTTGATCATTTCTAGCACGTTCGAAAATTTCATTAAAAATCTTGAATCTTTTCACTAACAACAGTAAAAAAATTAAGTTTGGGGCTTTTTTCAGTATGTCATCCTTTTCTTTTATAATCCTTTCACCTCAAGCAAGGCAGGACTGCAACTGGTGCGCAGGGGCTTACAGAGATAAGCACGTAAAGAGTACATGGGATGCCATAGAAAGGATGAGAGGTGGACGGGATTTCGGAAGGTGGCTGGAATTTAGAGAGGTGGAACCTTGATGTCAATTTAGTAGCACGAGTAAATTCATGTGATCGGTGCGCCAGGGAAAGAAGCTCATCAGAACAGAAGCCGTGAAAATATTTGTAGAAAAGACAGAGAGAAGCCACATCCCGTCGGTGAGAAAGTGACTGAAGCCGAGCTGCCAACTTGTCAGGATCAACTACGTTGCAAATCCTTCTATAGATTTTGAGAAGAACCTCAAGATGAATAGCAGGAGGACCCGAACAGATATGGCAACAGTATTGAATGTACGGACGAATGGTAGATTTATAAATGTGCAAGATGGATTCTAACGAGAAAAAGTGTGACCCAACTTTAGCTGCAGCTATAGATTCGATGTAATTGTTCCACTTGAGGTTGGTTGAGAGAGTGAGGCCAAGGAGGCGTAGTGTGTTGCTTTCTAGGTGACTATCGTCATCCACAATGATGAAAGGTAGGAAAGTTTCTCTACCGTCGTTAAAAGAGAACAGCTTCGTATTAGGAGCATTAAAATTTACGAGACATTTTTTAACCCATTCCAACACAGATTGGAAGTTCTTTTCAAGAGCAGCAGCGAGGTTTAGTTTGTCATCCTCATGGACAGCAACTTTTTTTATATACATGTTTCATTGAATGTAAAAACAAGGAACATTTTATGAGTTATCTTTTTTTAAAGAAAGTTTTCTAATGTTCCTAGAGGTTTCCTTTGGGGTGCGTGGTTATGAGGGTGTAGAAACTGTCCGTACTGGTTATTGCACAAATCGTCACGGACAGTTTTTCCATCCTAAGAACTGCATCTACATCTAGGGTCTCTCTCTCTCTCTCTCTCTCTCTCTCTCTCTCTCTCTCTCTCTCTCTCTCATAAAAAGCTATTAAGGTATCAATCCTTCTTTTATACGTTTCATTCTTTACGACGGACAAGAAACATTTTATTCAGTTATTCTTGCATGTTTAATTCTTTTCTTTTGTGAGGACTAAACAACACAAATCATAAAAATGGCTAAAGTATCAAACGAAAGCTCGTTTCTACACAGCTTCTACACTCTAGTCTTCATAAAAGAAAAAATGTAAAAACGTCTGAAAAAAAAATGAATTAAAAACTCAGCAACTATTTTTTGCCCATTGCATTCAATAAAACATATATACACGCAGACGCGAGCGCGCGCAGACGCCCCCACCCTCCACCTGAAACCATAGCTTGATGTTGAAAGTTTATTTACAGATATCCCAGTTAGAGAAACGATTGCTATAATTATAAAAAAATATTTACAACAATCCATCTTCCCTCCATTAAAAATGTAGACCTAACATATTACGGAAACAACTTTTTACTTATGCCACTGAGTTTCCTTTTTATCACCATCAATATATATATAATATATATTAAAATTAAACAAGATTTTATTTATATATATATATATATATATATATATATATATATATATATATATATATATATATATCGGGTTTTAAATGTAGGATAATATATATATCTGTGTGTGTGTGTGTGTGTGTGTGTGTGTGTTATTTTGATTCTTGCGTAATCTAGAGGACAGAATCAAAATAATATATCTCATTTTAACATATATATTTATCAACATTGCACAAAAATATCTAAAGTGTAAATTTATTCAATAAAAGTGACATTGGCTTCAACTACGGCCTCAAGACGACTTTGGAATATCATGCAAATCTTCTGGGTCCTCCTGCCTCTGTGGCATGATGCAGAGAAATGTTGCCAAACATAAGGTTTTCCAGCAGCCACCCTCTTGTTCCAGAGCAATACAACCTTCTCGGGACCTTAGATGTAAGCCTCTGTTCTACGTCTGAGGCCCTGTGGGAAGATGAATGGACGTGTAACTTCTCCCTCACTACTGATCACTCCAAACACCATGGTTCTGACTGTATATATCAACCAACTCTTCCAGAATCTTCTGAACTATCCTCGGATTGACACCCAAACCCACTGAAATGTTCGCATTAGAACTTCCGGCGCGAATGCCAAGCAGTACAGGATGCCATTTTCAAATATCTGGCGAAATGAATGATATGATGGTGCTCTTTTTCTCACAGACAGTGCCCAAGTGATCTTACTATACTGTACAGTCGATAAAATCAAAAGTAAACAATGCACATGCACGAAATTAAAAATATAAAATGGCGACAATTTACCCATCGCAACCCTGTATATATCTCGTTGGGGCATAGAAATACTTGAATTAATGTCCGTGCGCGTGTTTAAACCACTGGGAAAGACAGAGAGAGAGAGAGAGAGAGAGAGAGAGAGAGAGAGACTCCTTAGCCTTTGTTAGGATATCTTCCTAGTTAAAAAACAATTCTAATTTAAACCTGCGATCATTTCAGCATCTCATATGTGACAAACCGTGCACCTGTAAGCTACGCTGTGTTGATGCTGGGAGTGTGCATTGTCGATTTTCTAAGTGTCGCTTAGATGTGGTACAAGGCCGAAAGTATGGGGAACTTACAACACGTCGAGGTGCCCAAGAGAGTGTGCATTGTGCTGCACTAGCAATGACCACTGTAAAATAAGACAGGTTGCTCGGTAATCACCACCAACGTGTTTTGAGCCCTGTTCAACCAGATGTGTCATTTGTCTAACAGTTTGCGAAACATCTGCAGACCTTGGGAGACGCGTGAAAAATGATCATCTCTTTATTTTACTATGTCTTCATATGCAGTATGCGACGAGAGAGTACACTATATATATATATATATATATATATATATATATATTTATATATATATATATATATTTATATATATATATATATTTATATATATAAAATTTTAGTTAGTTTTTTGGTCATATTTGAATTAGATCAATACACAGTTGTATTAAAAAGTGTTCAATACATTTATATTGAAGAACTTTGGAATATTTTTTTATTTAGAAATGAGTTATTTCCGCAACCCTAGTATATTCAGGCGATTTACAATAAGTGAGCCAATATCCACTGCACCACACTTACATAAAAGTTTTAGAAGCTAATATTTCGAGAGCGAAAGAAACAAGATGAAATTTTCATTTTAAGAAAAACGATACAGATCAACTCAATAACACTGTTATCGACTGAGTCGAAGAGGGAAAATCCAGTCTTCTGTTAAGGTGATTTTTCTAAGCGTAGTTTAAACGTTTTACAAGGCCAAAAGTATGGGGCACCCAGTGAGAATCGAATTCACTATTCAATCGTAACTGATTTAGAAGAACATGCTTGCTAAATGTTACACCATGTTGAAGCGCCCAAATTATTTTCGAAGCGTAGCTTAGATGTGACAGAAGGTCGAAAGTTTTGGGCGTCTAGTGAGTATCGAACTTGCTATTCAGTCGTAAATAATCTAGCGAGGTAGGTTGCTAAGCATTACAACACATTGAAATGTCCTAGTCTTCCGTTATTTTCTCACTTTCAGCTAAAGTCCCACCCACTTCCTAAGTCGTAAGCCCCTCCTACAACGCCATGGATGTGTATTAGTCCAGGCAACGTCGTGAATGTGTATTAATCCAGGGTATTCAAATCAGTAAAGTAATATTTTTAAACCAGTTAAGGATAACATGTCCGGTATCTCAATATAGGTGGCGGAGGCATAGGTCTTGATGTTACACAGGAAGAAGCTCGCTATTTTCAAGTTGCTGTGCTTGGCTGTTATTACCACTAGCACGATATCTTTTAATTTATTGTGTTTGACAGAAAGATGTTATATAAAAGCTCTCGATAAGTGCGAAAGAAAAGTGAAAAAGTTACAATTTAGCACCTGTTGTGTCATACTCATTTTTCATTTATGTCCAGATACGATAGTATGTGATTAATACCAGGAAATAACAGAGGTTTGAATCGAATTTAATGTCCATCAGGAACTTTTATTTAAGAAAAGTTGATCTGTAATAATCCTAATTGGTATCGAGTTCACCTTAAGAGATACCAAAGTAAGTTTTGTACTTGGTGTCACTTCACATGACCCCGAAATCTACGAGCCCAGATTGAGATAGAAGTTAACAGCAAAGATCCCAAGTGCAAAATCAAGCTACAAAGGATGTCAGTGTGTGCACTAACATAAAGAAGGAAGTGAACCCATCTGAATTTAGTACACACACACACACACACACACACACACACACACACACACACACACAAGAAGACGTGATATAAACGCCCGACCTATGAGGGGAGATTCAGTATCTCTGATTCTTACAAAAGATCAAACGTTCAAAGAAAAACACAGATCCACATACACTTGATTTTACCGGCGTTAATTTGACGGAGTCTGGAAGTGAATAAATACTTAATTTTATGAATGAAAAATTAAGACTTATAATCTTAATATATGTTGCTAATATGACCTTAAAGTAGGATGTGTCACACGGTTGGTTTTATGCGAAAGGCTCATATGCGTACAGATAGGCCAAGGTATAAAAATTGCTTTGTCACGACAAATATCATGTCACTGCCCAAGGAACACCGGGAACTGTACGAAAGCTTTTACAATTCTAAGCATGTCGTGGCTTTAAATAACCCACAAAGTATTGATATGCCGTAAAACAAAACAAAAAACCTAAAACAAAACAATCGCTGTTAAAAAGACCCCTCTCCCAATCTCCTTTTTATATAGATGCCCAAAATAAGATTATTTTTTTCCTATCTCAGGGAGAACTCGCCAACGAATATTTGTTACCATTTAGTTTCACAAAGGACTGCAATAGGTTTTATCCTCATTGGGAACCCTGAACTGGTAGTCTAGGACTACCAGTTCAGGGTTCCCAACCAGTTCAGGGTTCTGCAACTTTTGCTAACTATGTCCCGACATAGGGTTTTAAAATGATTTAGTGTGCCAACAATATACGTATTTTTATACATGTCAAGGTCAATATACTTGTTCTACAATATATAAAAAATAATACGTAAACCATATTAATAGAAATAAACTATTTTTAAAAGATTTTTTAGAGTTTTTATTATAAATGAGAGCTTTGTCTGTGCGTGGTCTTAGCCAATTACTCAATATCGACAACATACTTTGTTACTTTGAGTTGTAGTAGTAATTGGCTCGGACTTCGTGATGTGGCTGCATGCCATTGAAAATTGCTAGGTGTGCCACGTGCGGCACACGTGCGGCACACGTGCCGTAGGTTGCCAACCCATGTAAAAGGAATCTAAGAACCTAGTCTGAATTTCAGCTAAGACTCCTTGTGTTTATTTCATTCTAATGCCACTGGAAAAAGTTGTGAATCCCAAACTATGAAGAAGGCAATGGGAAATCGCTCCACTAACTTTATCAAGAAGTAATAGCAACTTCCAGATAATAAAGAAAAGGAATCTGTGTAATCAAGTGTCGTTTGTGTTAGTCCATAGATCAGTGGCTGAAACGTTGGGTCATCTGACCCAACAGGAGATGGTAGCAGATGCGAGATGGGGCATGTCAGAACAATTTTCTCTCCAAGACCTCTATTTGGCATACATGTGCTTCTGTACTCTTTGCTTCAGCCATTTTGTGTTTTAAACATGGCGTCGCTGTCACAAAGAAATAGACGCATAACATATTTTTCTAAAATTATTTACTTTTTTGTTCCATCCACAATTTCAGAATGTGATTGTTTTTCCGTTTCATTGACAGTTCTTCCGCTTCAGCTATATATAAATCCCGAAGAAGCAGCCTGCTGAAGATAGAAAAGTTGTGTTTGAGCCAGCGAATCCCAACAAGATGACTAACTTAACAATGATTGCCATTTAACTGTCTTTCTAGCCCTTCACATCCCTCGTGATATTTCTTCCTCTTTTTCTCTGCATTCTTTTCTCCCTCCCTTATTAAAAACAAAACGTCGGGGAATGTGAACAAATTAATCTTTTCATCTGTCAGGTTTTCCAGCACTCTCTAGGTCTCGTAGGATATTTCCTCACATCTCTCAAAATCATTCCACCAAACTTCCTTTTTCTGTCAATTATTTTCTTTTCTCTGAGGAAAAAGAAATCTACTCAGTCATCAATTCAGAAGATTGAAAATGAAATAAGGAACGCTACTTGCTTAATTTTTCCACCTCTTTCTTATGATATAATTAAAAAATTCGTTCAGTCTGCTATTAATAAATTACCTGTTATAGGGAGATCATGTTTTTTTCCAAAATGATGATTTCCTGAGTAGTGCCGGATTAGCCATTCAGCTGACGCTACACCTCTGAATCACGAATGATCGATATGTCATCTTTAAAGAATTAAGACAGAGACTGCTAATATTAAATATAAATCAAGTGTCCGCTCGCAATGCAGTTAAAGGAAAATCGGTGGTTAATTTTCAAGGCATGAAATATTTTCTCAACTGGATCAGCATAGTGAAAATAAAACTGTGACGTGGAATAAAGGCAATCACTGTGATTTATTAAGAAGCTAATAAGGCATCGATATCTGAGCTTTGTTTATTATCTCGCTCCACTTCACGGACGTATTTTACCTGATTTCTGCACATTCTTGACTTGAATTAATAATGTAAACCTGGTAACTTGGGTTCCGCTTTTACTTTACTGCACCTCCCCGTTTCATTTAGAGAAGCAAGGACACACGAATTGATGTCGGTGGCCGTGGACAGGAAAATCAAATTTCTGGATGACTCCCTTACTATAAAATGTGACGATTATTACGAGGATGCATTTATATACAAAAATAATAATAATGATGTTTAAAAAGTTGTAGTAAAGGACTCTATTGAGTCCTACTTGTTTTTACAAAAAAGTTTTAATTCAGAAAGTGGTCGTAAAAATAAGGAAATTAAAAATAGAACATTTGGAAGATTGTAGAATGTTCCAGAGAGTTCGAAAGATTCTATAAGTATGCAAATTAGGTGTTAACCCCTATAAAAATAGGTTTTGGGCATGGAGCAGTTAGTTGATAGCAGGATGGGTTGAGCTCTACAGTTCCGGTTAAGATTCAGGATGTATATCCAGCCGAAATAATCTCTCTAGTCGACGACAAACAAAAACTCGAAAGCGTTCTTAAAAGGATTTTCTGTCATATCAACCCCGGTTAAGATTCAGGGATCGAGATCCGACCGAAAAAATCTCACAGAAAAGTCCGAACAACTAAAACCTGAAAGAGAACCTCATGGAACTATTTGGGTAAATACATATTTTTGCCTCTTTCATTGACCAAACCAATAATTAGTCTTTATATACGCATTTACGGATTTCTAAAAAGTATGGCACTTAACTTCCACGCCAACTTAACTGGGTAGGATATTTGACACCTTCCCTCCCCTTCTCTTTCTCGTAACACTTCCCCGGGCAGTAGTAAACTATACGTTTTCTATGTCTTTTGATTTGAATGCCGAACTGTAAATTTGTAAATGTTTTTGGTGTGTTTTGTAAATTAAATATTTGTCTATATTTTAACTGAGTTTTGCTCAATCATTTTTATTTTCTCTTATGTTACGATTAAAACGATCACTTTCACATGAAAAAAAAATAACACTCCGTCGCATTTTGGTAATGGATGAATCCTTAAAATAGAATGAGTCACAGCAGCCTGTGAGTTATATATATATATATATATATATATATATATATATATATATATATATATATTCTCACCCCAAGCATTCTACTGCTACTGTTGCGCAGGGGGTTACATAGAGGAAAGTGATGAGAAAGGGGGTTTAGTTATGGGAAATGTCAGAAGGAGGGTAACAGACGGATGAGAATATCGAGAATAGGGGTGGAGTAGAGGGAAAAAAGATATTGAGAGAATGGATGCGAGTTAGGAGATGTCTATTGACCTTACATTTAAATTCCTGGAGATTGTAGCTATCGGGGAAGCAAGTATATGGAAGGGAATTCCACAGGCGGGTGTGTGTGTGTGTGTGTGTGTGTGTGTGTGTGTGTGTGTGTGTGTGTGAGAGAGAGAGAGAGAGAGAGAGAGAGAGAGAAAGAGAGGGAGGTTTGGGATCAAATATGGATTGGGATCTGACATAATGATAAAATGAAGAATGAATAGAAAATGTCTATCAATCTAGTATGTTTCACTTTTATTAAAGCTTCATCAGAGAATGGAATATGGTGATATTTAACTTGTTAAACTTTTGTGGAGTAAATAAGACATCCTCCGGTAACCGAAATAAACAAGGTAAGACGTCTTAAATATAGAATTCAAATAGGATTCAGAGTCAAAATTTCGAGAAAGCTCGAAATTGTCAAACTCTCAGTCTCCGGGCAGAGTACGACTCAGTCGAGGCTCAGTCTACGCACCGAAACTTGACTGAGAAAAATAGACACGCATAGTGGGTTAAAATTTTGGCCTTTGGCCCTAGAGTATATACTCAATTTCCTCACTTTAAACTCGACATTGTGTCAGATTCCGTCTCAGGGAGAAGACTTTGGATAAATATTCAGAGTTCCGAGAGAGTTCTGATTGCGTTCATTAGAGTATCGTTGTTGTCAGTCAAGACATAATATTATAGCCGTTAGTAGTGAGTTATAACAATGGTAACGAAGGATCAAAACTTACACGAAGTTAAGTTAAAAAAGTTAATTGAAATAATTCAGAAGAAAATAGAACATTCCCAAATTTTTTCACTCCTGACGTGGTGACAAATGCCATAGATGAATTCACATGCAATTTAGATGATGGAGTTATTTTTTTTTCTGTTTATTTTAGAAGATACAAACAAATTTACAGAAGAATGAAGCGACTGAGAAGATGAGAAAAAAACAAGACATTTGTTGAGAAAGTTAGCACCACTAGAACATGAAAAATACTGTAATTTTATACTACTGAGAAAACCAGGAGAAATTTGCTTTGAACAGACGGTTAATATTCTGACTAAAATTTTTAGCGAGAAAAATTCGTTCTATGATAGTCACTGAAGTTGTATGAAGCTGATGAAAAAAGAAGATGAAGATTTTGGTACACATTTTGGAATTGTTAATAAGGAGTGTGAATGATACAAAATAAACGAACTGACTCCGGACATGTTTAAAGCATTAATTAATAAAACAAACTTTTCCCAGCAAAATGTTTATATTATTATTAAGAGGAAAGATCAAAATAATTTTTAATTATTTTTAAAAAAAACTTTAATCTCTTCTAACATTTTCGAAATTTTTTCAGAATATTTTGTTTTGATTTGAGTTAGCGGTTAAACAAACGTTACGACTGTTTACAATGGAAAACGTAATGATTGCATCATCCACTTTTTTTCGGTGACAAACACATTAATTTGGAAATTCTCGCAAAAATTAAATAATTGTCGGATTTTAATAAAACTTTCAGTACTCATTCACAAATGAATGAAATTATTCTTGAAATTATTATTTTTTAAAAATTTTGGTAAAAATACTTTTTAACTCTGTTACCCCCACCTCCACGTAAATCCATGAAATTTTAATAAATTTCAATTGGCTGCAAACTATTTTTTATTAGTGCAGGACTCATTGGGGAATATAAATCATCTTTTTTTTTAAAATTTAAGAACACTATCCGAAAATCTGCCCCAAAGAGTAAAATAAAAAATGCAATAAAACTGTGATATAATTTAATTTGATAAGCTTTTAATTGCTGGAATAAATAATAAAAATTAAGGACAGTATAGTCTGAAGGAAAAAAATCGATTACTAATAAAATTTTAAAAGAATTGTTTTCATTTTTTTATTATAATAATTTATGAGTATTAAAATATGTTTAAAGCATTTTAAAGAACTGTTGCCCTTAGATTGTTTTAGTTAAGAATTGATGATTTTATTGCCTATCAAAAATAGAAAAGTTTAATAAAAATCGTTTTGCGTCCATATTTTTAAAATAATTTAAACATTTTTTGTGCATTTGATGTTTTTTCTGTGTGGTAATTTCTATGTGCAAATTAAAAGGTCGGAGTTTCTTCCCTTACCCGAAAGAAAATGAGTAGAATTTTGTCCCATATGAACGCCATACATTTTATCTCTAATCAAGAAGCTGTCAACACTATCTTGATTTACGACGCGTACAGATCAAAAAGTTCAAATTTGTGATTAAGAACTAGTTTTATTGTAAATTTCACGCTATGAATAATTAATATTAGTGTAAATCAGATTAATTTAACATAAGATTTGCTAATTTTTCAATCACAGATATATATTTTATTTGTGCAAGATTTTTAAAACCGAGAATTAACTTTTGTTTACAAAAATGTGTCGATCGCTCAAAAATGGCGGCAAATTCAAAAATTGAAAAAAAATCTCAAACTTTTATATTCTAATCAATATAATTTCTGTTTGAAATAAATCAGAGTATTTTGCTTACTGGAATAGTAAATTTAATCATTTAGCTTTCAATTAAAACTAAAATAAAAGTTAAAAAAAAATTTTATATTTAAAAATTCAATTTAAAAGTTAGTTATCGAAAATGAGTGACGGTACCTATGTAAAAACTAAAGATTATGTGTTTGAAAATACTACAAACTACTTCGGTACTGACTGAATTATTCGAGTAATGGGATCTATCTATAAATATTTATTGAAAAAATATACGTGGACAAGTGACCAATGTAAAAAAAAAAAAAAACTATGTGAAAATTTCAAGGAAAAATTGTAAAAATGTCTTCTGAAAGTTATGTCGGATGAGTTGGGTCGGTATTCCAAAGTTAAAGCGAAATTTAAAATGAAAAAAGAGCCGACATCAGTATTTAAACCGAAACGCAGTGTACCGTTCACAGCCTTGGATCAAGCCAACAAATAATTAGACAGACTTGAAAAAAATGGGTGGAATTGAAAAAAATGATAATTCAAAATAGGCCATACCATCAGTGTATGTAAAGAAAGAAGAAATAAAATTCGTGTTTGTGTTGATTTTTCGACTGGGTTAAACAAATGTTTACAATCACATTACTACCCATTACCAAATCCAGAGGAAATTTTTGCGAAATTAAACGTTGGAAAAATATTTTCCAAGGTGAATCTTTCCGAATCATATTTGCAAATACAGACTGAAAAAGAATATTCAGAGTTAATGTTGTGAGGTACATAATACACAGGTTAACTAGTCTAGACGCTTAAATAAAGAATTCCAAGTGAGTCTAATAATCAGGAAGTCAGTTTAGAATATTTTTAACATGTCACAGCGAGTTGCCTAAGCAAGACAATATTATAACCGCAAGAAAACGAGTTATAACAGCTAATAACGATTAATACGGACAAGGGATTGTATAAGTTCAACCGACTTCCTTTTGGGATAAAAGTGACTCCAGCCATATTTCAACAAACTGTAGGTTCTTCTACCAGCCTTCTTCTTTACTCAGGACAGTGCGACTTTGTCAAGATTTCGCAGTTGCTTATATGGATGATATATTGATTAAAAGTATATCTAAGGAACAACATATCGAGCATGTAAACTAATGTTTGAAAAAATTCGAGAGTACGGGTTCAAACTTATTGAAGACAAGTGCAAATTGTTTTTGCCTAAACGCAAGTACATAGGACAAATTATTGACAAAAATGATCATCAACCAGATCCGTCGAGGGTAAGTGCAATGAAGAATATGTCTTCTTCAACAAACGTTACTAGGTTACAAGAATGTCTAAGACTAGCAAATTATTATCAAATTTTACATAAACTGTTTGCAAGATACGGGATTTCGGATTTCGTAGTTTCGGATAACGGTACACAATTCACTCCTTACGAATTAGAAAAAAATGTAAAATGTTCTCGATTAAAGATATTACTACCCAGCCATATAACTCAAGATCAAACGGGCCAGCTGAACGGTTTAAGAGTACTTTTAAGTGAGTTTTGAAAAAAGCAAGTAAGGAGAAGTGAGTGTGTAGCAGCCACAGATCTATTTCCTTTAGCGAATCAATGCCCCCGACGGGAGATTCGGTCACTCACTGACCAATCAACGAGCGGAGCGCATTGATCCCTCTCTAGAACTATTTTTCCTAGTCCTGTTTGTAGAACGGAGGAAAGGCAGAGAGCCATGAGCCCGCGGCAGTAACGGACGCCTCTCTCACATCGCTGCCACTGATTCCCCATGGAATGCTTTCGGGGAAGACGCTGATGCTAGCTTCACCATGGACACTTACATACTATCTGCTGCTAGCTTCACCATGGACACTGACATACTATCTGCTGCTAGCTTCACCATGGACACTTACATACTATCTGATGCTAGCTTCACCATGGACACTTACATACTACCAATCTTGTACGTTTACTGTATAAGAAACCATTCTTTGTTGTTATTCTAAAAGCAAGTTTCGTCATTCATTTGTGTGCCTAAAAAATATAGTGTTGGGGAAATTAAGCATTTCCCATAACTCCTATAAGTGAAGAAGCACTACGAAAATTCTCGAGAGTATACTGGATAGCGCCCAATTCCAATACACTGACAATCATGTCACCAGCAGAACTGATGTTCGCAAGAAAAATTAAATCGGTGTTCAAGAAGTTGTTATCAAGTCAAAAAAGAATAAGAACCGATAACAAAAGGGCCACTAAATATTTCAAGATTGGCGAAAAAGTGTTTTTCAGAGTGTATAAATATGGAAAACAAATGTAGGAAGACGGTGTCATAAAGTGACAAATTAGAAAAATGATTTATATGGTGAAAGAAAAAAACTAGAACACAAATTATGCAAAAATGAAAATAGCGTTGACATTTCATTTTAACAGATATATTTACAAACATTACACAAATTATTTTGAAATACTAAAAAGTAATTTTTTTTTAATATGATTGCCAATGTCTTCAACCATGACCGCCAAATGATTTTGAAATCTCCTGCATCTCTTCTGGGTGGTTTCCTTGTTTATGTTGCTGAATGCTGCCATAATCCTTGCCTTCAGTTCATATTTATTGCGATCTCTCTCTCTCTTTCTCTCTCTCTCTCTCTCTCTCTCTCTCTCTCTCTCTCTCTCTCTCTCTCTCTCTCTACACATAATAATCAAGGCGGTGGCAGTATGGGGAGTTAGAAGGTCAGATGTAAGAAATTGTCTGATGACACTGACTGTGTTTTCCTGTTTGTGTGGCATGGTGCAGGGTCTTGTTGCCAAACATAGGTTCTTCTAGCAGCCACCTTCTTTACTCGGGGCAGTACGACCTCGTCAAGGCACTTGATATAGGCCTCCGTTTTGAGTTTGAGATCCTGTGTGAAGTTGAATGGAGGCATAGCATGGCCTTCACTAGTGATCCCTCCACGCACGATAGCTTTGTATATATCATCCAACACCTTCCGAATCATCTGCACTGTTCTTAGATTGACACCCAAACACTCTGAAATGTTCGTATTTGTTGTGGAGTAGTTTTCCGCACTGAAGGTTATATGTCGGTTGCTAATCGACTTAACGTACCCAAAATGTTAGGAACTTGGTAATCTTCCACTGAAAGCTGACTCCTTAGTATTCATCTTACTGCCGACTAATATCAACTGTCTAGTAGTTCTATTGAACTCTAATAGAAGTCTAAAGAACTCCTATGAACTTCCCAAGAACTTCTCAAGAACTTCTCCCGTTAACTTCCTGTCAACTTTCATTAATATGGAAGGGAGAGTCCATTATCTGAGGAATAAGTGTGTTTCCCCATAACACTCCCCTCCTAAATTTTACTCCTCAGGGGTAAAACTTTATTTTTTTACAGGCAATATGAATGAAGAAAAACAAAAACAGCAAAAAAAACTTCACTTTCTCAGTAAAAACGTAGTATATCTCCTACATTTTGGATCAACTTCTAATTGATCAGTTTCATTTCTTTTTCTTTTGGATCGGCGTACTTCCGGTAAAATTGTTGCTGGTGTTGGTAGTTCGAATGTGCATAAATTACCTCCATCAGCGTTTCTTTCGTGGGACCGCTGTCAAACACGCCCGAAGAGCGTCTTCTGATTTGGTTAACGTGCCTCTTGCACGTAACTTTTTCTCCTTTTACCAGGTACATCATGTTGCTACTTATTCTTATTTCCCAGAACGACTTGCTCTGTCTGTAGACTTTAAAATAATTTTTTTTTTTACCTGGGTTATGTTTTTTTATGTGAGTAAATCTTTCTCTGTCTGGCTTTGACTTTTTGGGCAATAACTAGTCGAATACAGATCTAACCCTACGTGCGAACATCACTTCGGCAGGCGATTGTGAAGCTGGTGTTCCATTATTTGAAGTAATCCTGTATACTTATAGGAATTTCTTTAGGGCTTCTTCAGCGGGTATTTCTCTAGCTTTCTTTAAAGATCTTTTAAGGGTGTCGACGAATCTTTCTGCTAACCCGTTTGACCTTGAGTGATAGAGAGCTGTAGTAATGTGTTCTACATTGTACTCCTTGCAGAAATCCTTAAACTGTCTTGACGTAAACTGACTTCCATTGTCCGTTACTATTGCGTCTGCAACACCAAACGTTGCGAACAATTCTAGTAGGAAATTCTTTGTACTTTGGGTTGTCGGTTGTCTGATTCTCTGTATCTCCGGCCATTTTGAGAAACTATCTACTACTATTATGTAATAGTATCCATTTAGTGGACCCGCAAAATCCACGTGTAACCTAGACCATAGTAGGTTTGTTTTTGGCTAGGGATTAAATTTTATCGGAGGTGCCTTTGCAGCTAAGGCACAGCCTTGACACTTTGCAACTATATTCTCGATGTCCCTGTCCATGTCCGGCCAATAAACAAAGCTTCGCATTAGGCTTTTCATTCTAGTGCTGCCCGGATGACCAGTGTGGAAATCCTTCAGTATCTGTTTTTGTAGTGTGTAAGGGATCACTACACGTTCTCTATATAATAATACTGAGTCACACAGCGAAAACACATTTGTCGTGAACTGGTCTCTCTTGGTTATTTTTTTTATTTGTAAGATTTAGTTGTCCCTGGTGGCTTCTTCTTTTATTTTTTCCAGTGTTACCGGAAGCTCTCGAACTGCATTACATACAGTAATTTTTAGTTCCTCTTCAGACTTTAGTGCAGCAATTACCGTGTCTTCAAACGGTTCACTCATTTTTGGAATTAACCTGGACAGCCCATCAGCGTAGCCAAATTTGTTTGATGGTATGTACTCCATACTGAAGTCATAATTTAGTAGTATCGTACCCCATCTCTGTAGTCGGTTGACTGTATGTGTCGGCAAACACTTTTTCGATCCAAAAATCGATATTAGAGGCTTATGGTCCGTTTGTAGTTTAAAATGTCGACCATGAATGAATCGGTGAAATTTCGCTACTGCGAATATAATACCTAGCACCTCTTTTTCTATCTGAGCATAATTCTTCTCAGTCGGAAATAGTGCACTAGAAGCATGCGCAACTGGTTTAACTTGACCATCTACCATTTTATATAATATTCATGCTCCAATCCCATAAGCACTTACGTCACAGGCTACTATGATTTCTAAATCCAAATTGTAATGGGTTAGAAAGAGTTCCGCGGTTAATGCTTCTTTTATCTTTTCGAATGCTTTCTGGCATTCATCAGTCCACTTCCAGGGTTTTCATTTTTTTTTTAGTAACTCATTTAAAGGTACCCGCAAATCATACATCTTAGGGATATGTACCTGATAATAATTGGCTAATCCCAAAAAACTTTGAAGCGTGGTAATATTCTTTGAAACCGGCATGTCTTTTAAAACCGCTGCTCGCTCTGGGTCTGGTCTTCTACTATTTTTATCGATGATCTGCCCCAGATATTTTATTTTGTCCATAAAAAACTCGCATTTGTTTTCCTTAAGTTTGAATCCGAATTCTTGAATTCTTGCAACTACTGAGATTACATGTTTTATATGTTCAGCTATATTTGTGCTTCTCATTAGGGTGTTGTCTATATACCCGACGGCAAAATCTAGACCACCCAACATCGAATCTATTACTTGCTGGAAAATGGCTGGCGCGACCTTGACACCAAAAGGTAGTCTGTTAAACTTATACAGATCTCGATGCGTGTTTATACACAAGAGCTTTGAAGTTTCTTTCTCTACCGGTATTTACAGGTATGCGTTGCTGAGGTCTACTTTCAGAAATAGTTTGCGTCCATTTAGCTTTACAAAACTTTCTTCTGCTGTTGGTAGGGGATAACTGTAATCCTTAAGTGCTGCGTTTAACCCCGTCGAGAAATCAGCACAAACACGATTTTTTTTCGATTTCTTTTTACGTATACTGTCGGTGTCGCCCATTTGCTATACTGAACTTTTTCAAGTACACCGATTTTTTCAAGTCTATCTAATTCCATATCTATCAATTCAATGGAGGCAAACGGCACATTTCTTTTTTATTTAAATACCACCTAAGCGTTTTCTTTCAATTGGAATTTTGCCTCCATCTTGGTACATGTTCCTAAACCTGGCGTGAAAACAGTAGGAAATGTTTCCTTTAGTTTACTTTTTAGTTTTTCTGTCTCATTATTTAAGCTTTCTACCTTATGACAAAAAGAATTCATTGGTAGATCCCATAATTGAAATTTTGTTATCCAATTTGTACCAAGTAAATTTGTGGTATCTTCGATGACTTTTCGCGTTTTTTTTTTAATTTAATGTGAAGTTTGTGACAAATTCTCCGATGAACTGTATCTTTTCACTGACCTCGCGATTTTATTCGTTTTTATTAACGTTGGTTTTCCCAACTTCTTCCACGTATTTAGATTTATAATAGACAAATCCGACCCAGTGTCGAGTTGCATTTTTATCTGTTTGTTGTTTATCTCGACTGTAACGAATTTTCTCGCTATTTCGTCTTCAACTTGGTTGGACTTTGCTTTTTTTTGTTTTTACGTCGTTATTTCTTGCTCTGCAGTGCGAGCTTTTGTGTCCCATTCTTCCGCAGTTGAAACATTTTTTGTTCCTACAATTGCACTCTCTGTACTAGTGTAATCCATGGCAAGCAAGACACGGTTTCGGGAGTTTTTAATTATTTTTTCCTGGGATTTTCGTTTGATGATCTGCAATTTCTAGTATTTTTTTTTTTTTTTGTACTGACTTTCTTCTTTGTACCGTACTTTCCTTATGTGTGAAACGCCAGACTGTTCAATCTTTGCGAACTTGTTTTGTACACTGCTCTGTCAAATCCTATACTGTAATATTTGGGACGTTTTTTAATTTCGTCAGTCCCATTTTTCTCATCTCTGCGTCTTTTTCTGAAACGAGGCCCTGAACGAATACCAAGCACTTGAAATTGTCTGCACTCAAATCGGCCAGCTTAAATTCTTCGCAATGCTTGTTTACATTTGCTGTTATGTTATGTAATCTTGTTCGTCCTCCTTCATTAAATTCAAACACTTCCACCTCTTGTGGAACAGAGATGTTTTCTTGCTGAAAAGTTCCGTTAATATATTTACCACCTCGGTAAACTTTAAATCACAAGTATTTTTAGGTAAAATATAATTTACCATTTTGCTATGTTCAGACGTTCCTAACTTATTTAGAAGTCTCACCTTATTTTTTCTGACCACGAATAGCAGTCTACGGCATACACGTCTGTGTATTTTTAATACTTAATAATCCTCGAAAGTTACTTCTTCGTCTGTATTGTATGTGAAAGTCTCGATCTAGTTCCAAACTGTATTCTCTGGAAAAGAATCAGAAATATTTTTCTCTTCCCTTTTCTTAGTTACATTCAGAATTTTCTTTTAAAATTCCATTTGTATCTGTACCATATTTTGTTGAAATTTTACCTGTTTGTCGAAAATTTCCTTCTGAATTTGCTTCTGGAATGTATTTTGCTGTTCTAAAATGTTTGCTTACTGTTCCGCCTGGAATTTAAAAAATTACTGGAATAAACCCTTAAATTCCTCCATTTTTATGCAAGAAATTTATACCACGTCTTATGTTGTTGATATAGGCTTATGAAGATGAACTCGTCTACCGTTTGGGATAAAGACTTCCAGCCACATTTTTCAAAAAGCAATTGAAAAAGTCTTATTAAGAAAAAATATATGATAATATACCAGGATGATATAGGTGTAGGGGCAAGAACTAAAGAAGAATTAAAATGTAAAACAGTACCAATTTTGTGACATTAAAAAAGGCAGGCTTGATCATAAACAAAGATAAATGTAATTTTGACTGTAATAAGATATCATATTTAGGATATCAAATATCAAACGAAGGCATATCACCCGATGATAGACCAACAAAGAAAATAAGAGAAATAGCTGCGCCAACAAATAAGAATTAGAATACATTTGGGGGCTGATAGATTTTATAGTAAATACATACCAATCAACAGCGACATAATAATGCCATTTGCAAAGTTACTCAAAAAGATAATTAATTTGTCTGGACACAGAAGCAGACTATAGTTTTTGAAACACTAAAGAACATTCTGAGGAGCATACCAATAATAAAAAAAATTATCACAAAAAGAAATAACGTTAACCACTGACGCAAGTGAAAAGGCGATTACCAGTGTTTTATCACAAGAAGAACACCTAATCATGCACATATCGAGAAGGTTAACGTCAGCAGAAACTAACTAGTCGAATATTGAAAGAAAATCGCTAACAATTATATGGACCATGGAAAGGGCACGAAAAATTTTGATAGGAAAAACATCCTTATTAAAATAGGACCACAAAATATTGGAATTCATATTTAAACAGAGAAAACATTTGCCAAAAGTCACATCGTCAAGGATTTTAGGATGGGCAATAAAAATCATGGAATTCGATTTTGACATAGTATACGTAAAAGAGAACACTATTCCTCACTTAAAGGCTTTATCAAGA
The DNA here is from genome assembly GCA_037127315.1 of Ascarosepion bandense. Taxonomy (NCBI): domain Eukaryota; kingdom Metazoa; phylum Mollusca; class Cephalopoda; order Sepiida; family Sepiidae; genus Ascarosepion; species Ascarosepion bandense. The sequence continues at coordinate 5,461,940 of JBBBDQ010000883.1, read as the reverse complement.
TTACAGTTCAAGAATGAAACGGAAGAAAAACAAGAAAACACTGAAGATAAAATAATACACTTGGTGGAAACGGACGTTCTTCTTCTAAATGTACTCAGAATAGAAACATAGCAAAACCCAATATTAAGCAGACTAGTAAAGAGAATAAAAAAATAACATATGGAGCAATTGTTCGATGGCAGAGCTACCCTTTAAGGAAACAAAGCACAAACTAGCCATAGAAAATAGCATAATATGCAATAGAGATATAATAGTATCTCCACAAATACTGAGAAGGGATATATTAAAAGGAGTACATGATGACGTACATTGTGGAATAACAACAATGCAAAGAAGACTAAAATTATAAGCTCGGTGGCCAGGATATTCAAAAGACATAGAGAAATACGTTAAGAGATCCCAAAAATGTGCGGAAAAAAACGAAATTTCAAGCAAGAAAAAATTCACTCATAGCCCAAGGAAGCAGAAACATAGGTTAGGACCCATTGGATCACGTATATATCAGAGATAGGGATTATTCTTAGTATTAGTGGACTCATATTCAGGATAACCAGAAGTAATCAGATTAAAATACAGAAAATCCACTTCAATAAAGCAAATTTTGCGATGAGAGCTTATGTACGTGGTTAAAACAAATTGGAGGCATCCCATACAAGACGCTATCATATCACCCACAATCTAATGGCATTGCGGAAAGAATGGTACAAACGGTGAAAATAGAATTGAAAGCATTCTCGCCAATTAATGAAAACATAGATGCATATTTACCAAAAATGCTCCTCAGTTACAGATCCACTCCACATGCGGAAAGGAAACTGGGCCCTTCGGCATTAATGGGAAGACAAATCAGAGCCCCCATAACTATGTCTTTTGCAATGAAAGGAAAGATATGGTATATAAAGAATAAAGAGGTAAATCCAGAAGAAGCAAATTTTCTGATACAAAAAGGACACAACACGGCTATAATTGAGAAAAAGGGACAACGTATACTGGCACATGCAAATCAGTTCAGAAGCAGAAACAAACTGGATGATGTGGAAATGGAAGGTCAGAAACAAGAAGAGGCAGAATGTTACAAAAGTGAGACAGAACAGGAAATGAAAGAAAGTGAGAATGAAATAACAGACGAATATGAAGAAGAAAATGAAGAGAGACTAAGATCACCATTAAAGGGGAAAGAAAGACAAGAGGAAGGACAATACAATACAAAAATAATCAAGAGCAGTAAAAGAAAAACAAATTAACAGGCAAGTACAAATAGAGAATATCTGGAGAGTTAAGAAAGAGAAAACCCTGTCGTCACAAAGAATACGAAGAGCTGTGCTACGACTACTACTACACACAAAGAAATGCCAAACATCACACTTCTTATATTCTCTAATACTCAGTAACCCCCCTTGCGTCTTAGTGGTATTATTGCCTTGCTTGGGATGAAAAAAAAAATTTAAAATGAAAAATATTTTGTTTTCAGTAGTGTGAAAAGTCAATATCTTGATTATATCATTATTTTCCCTTCTCGCGACCCGTGCTGCCTGTTTTAGTTATTGTTGCTGTTGGAATTTTTCAAGTGATATTTTTATTAATTAGTAAAACTTTGTAATTCTGTAGCGTTAGTCACTGGTGAAAGACTGTCTTCTTTAAGATTTAAAAGATTCATTAGCTTGAAGCCGTTTTTAATCAATAAACTGAAAAGAAAAAACACGGTAGTATGTAGATGATTGTTTGAAGTCTTGCATGGAAAGTTTTATATATAACAATTAAGTAACACTCATTCGAAAGTAAAAGGATGTTAGTAGTAGTAGTAATAGTAGTAATAATAATATTAAGTTAGACGGTAACGAAAAGCAAAGAAAGTAGAGAAATAACGTGCAAATGTAAAATGACTCACGTAAGGGGAACAAGTACAAACTCTACTTGATTAGTGCTTTCGTATCATTTAGTGCTTTCGTTTTGTAAACTGTGGATACGGTTATCTCCCTTTCTAAGAAACCCACTTAAAAAAGGATAATTTAATACTTCCTTTATTTATTTAATTTTTTTTTTTTTTTTGCTGTCTAATCAGTTGGTGAATATTTTATGTTGTAAAGCTCTCGTTCCAATTTCCTTTTCTATATAGTTATTGACGGTTGCGGGGACTAAGCAATTTTTGTTCTTGTCTCGGGTGTGCGCACTCAGGTTTCCCACGTTAAACCCGATCTTGTCTCACCTCCCGTCTTAGTTGAGAGACAAGGGTAAATACCTACTTCTTGTCGTTATAATATGTCGACTTCTCCCTGCAACCTAACAAGATATGGACACAGCTGCTCTTTTGTTTCTTCTTTAAGCTAAATTTTAATTATAAGTTACGAGTCAGTTTTCCGGTTTCAGCCAATCATGAGACATTCTCTTGAGCCACCCTCTGACAATAAAATCAGTATTTTAAAAAATACCTTCTTGAGCTCTTCCTGATTTGATTGAAACCGATGAACGAACCACATTTTATTACGAAAGACAAATGATTCTTCTCTTCCTCCTCCCTTCTTTAAAATTTATTATTAATTATTTATTGCATTATTTTTACTTTCTTGTTGCACATTGTATATGCTACATATCTAACTTCATGCCACCGAGCTGAAGTCTGTAAAAAATGTAAGCTTACAATTAAGAATTTTGCTGACATTGAATGTACGATACCTTTAAAGCCAACTTGCATATTAAACAATTTAGTGCAAATATAATGGCGCCAATATATTTCAATAATGAATTTTGTTTATCGATTACATCTTTCTTCATTGTTACGTAAGTAATTGTATACGACTCAAATATTTATTTCGTTTGTTAATTTGTTAGATTTGCCTTAACCCAGAAGGTTTTGAACAAGAAAGAGTGGTGTTTGGCAATAAATATTTTTCAAACCATAAACATATCACTTTATATAATTATAAATAGATTAAATTTTCAAATTGGATAATAATATTAATAATAAGAATGGCGTATAACAAATTGGATATATCGGTAAAAGATAAAACCGGAAAAGGTTTAATTATTGATCGATCGCGTCCATTTTGATACAAAGACAGAACAAAAAAGAAGAGAAAATAACCAACTATGACCCATTGAAATTTGAACTCACAAGGTGTTTTGTAAGAATTATTTTTGTTAAAGGGAAGATTTATTTCAGGTGGTACTTTCTAAACTTACACCCACCCTTGGTTTCATTTGGTCGTCCTCTTTTGGGAAGCAGCAACTGCTTTCAGCGTACTCTCGCTGCTGACCTATCACAGGGCATGTAGCTTGATGAGGGAACAGGAAAATTTTCTTCAAGGGACTCGCACCGGCCGGTGGAAAATAGTAGCAGTACTGAGCTCATGCAGGAAGGGCTTCAGACTTTTCGACGCAGTGTGACCGCATGATACGAAACCAGCTTTGTGTTTTCCCCTACATTCAGAGGGGCCATTAGCTGTTACTCATCTTCGTACAGCCGAAGTGTGTGTAAAAAAAAATTCTTTTATTCTGCTAAAATTATAAGAGATACTTCTTATAGTATTTTTCATTGTTCCCACGTCGCAATCGAATGTGACACAAGGCCAGTTTAAGATGGGTTTAATGGCACTATCGTTGAAAGGTTGCACATGTCCTCTCGGCATTTCCTCTTTTAGGAGTTTGAACTCACGAGTATTTGGAAGTTGAAGAATGTCCCAATTATACTAGTTGTTATTGGTGCACTTTATACCTTGACAGATGGATAAAGAAAATTGGTATTGATTGCTCATTTGAAGTGTTACAGAAAGGAAGCCTCTTAGGCACTGCAAAATGATCTGGGAAGTGATGAACATTCGAGTCAGAGGGAAATTGCATTATAACTAAGGCTCCACGTTGTGGCCCGTTATTAATGCATTAAGATCTTATCTGAGAAAAAACTGATAACAGAAACAAAAATGCCTTCTCATACAATTTAGTGCAAATATAATGGCGCCAATATATTTCAATGATGAATTTTGTTTATCGATTACATCTTTTCAGAAAATTTCAGATTTTTAGATGGTTGGGTGGGGGGGATAATGGTTTAGTGATACAAGTCTTACTGATTAATCCAAAGCTGAGTGGAGAAGAGGTGGATCCATACCTTTCCCGGGGATATTTGCGCGTAAGTAAATATAATGAACCCAACAGGAATTAGAACTTGGTTCTCCGATATACAATGCCGAACCAATATTCATTACACCACCCACTCATACAGCATCTGATACTCCTAAATGGTCACCCATCTAGTTAAGTAATGATTGGAGGTATTATCATGCAAATGTTTTGTTTTTGGTAAATTAAGATTAGCTACAGTGATACGAATGTGCTTTTCATTCGTCTAACTCTAAGCAGATGGGCGTGTTCCCGAGAGGCTGACGCACTGTGTATGAGCAGAAGTACATTGGGAATATCGAGCCTGGTATCGAGAGCTTTTTCTTCTTAAGGTTAAACGATGAGACAGCGAAGGCAACTTTGGAGTCAAACCTAGATACTTGAGACACCCCTCATCACAGAACGGACTGGATGATCTGATGAAGTTATTTTTAACTGGGTTCTACCAATAGGTTTATGCGCTGCTTTTAACAAAACCTGTCATCTTATCGCAAAAATTTGTCTGTGCTACATGTGCCTGGTATACCTTTATCAGACTGGATGTCATGAACGGCATATTAGCCTTTCTATATTTCTACTCCAGAAACACTCTGTGAGCGTGCTGCTCTCTCACTTAATTATAATAATAATTTATTTACAATACGCACTGACAGAACAATTGCCCATGTATCGTTATCACAAATTCCCAAAACAGTATGTACTTTTTTATTATCTCTTCATATTGTAACGTATCTTTGAAGATCTCCAAATAAACTATCAAAGTACAAGTGTCTTGAAGTAGAAATCTAAAAAATATGACACATAAGGACATCAGTAATTTCTATATATAGTTGAAGCCCTCGAATTGATTGGAAAATGTTCCGATAGACTCGTTGAAGGAATCCCTGGTAGCCCATGCCTTAAATAAATACAGAAAGTTGTACTCACAAGTACAGCTTACACATTCTGAAGAGCTTTATCTATATAAAATGTGCATGATCTCATTTGAATTTTTCAACAATGCTTAGTGTAAAATATCATTAAGCCATTTCTGACCTTAGATCTATGCTTAGGACTCGGAAGAAAATGTGTATACAACAGAAATCAAAGAGAATAATACTACTAATAAAAAAAGTTTGACATTCGGAGATTTTATCTTCTGTTAGACTGGTTATCATCATAGGCTCGAGAGCCCAGTCTAACCAGTTATTTAACCCGTTTGTGTGGGGAGAAGAGATAGAATTAGACGTTCAAAAACCTTAACACAGACCAACATTTTCATTCACGATACGATCTAAAAAGGAAATAAAATATCTTACCTTAAAGAATTGAATTCTCATAACATTTCTGATTGTAATCCTTTTTTGCTAAATAAATAATTTAAGTGATTGTTCATGAGTAAAAATTAATCGGTTTGAGGATTTACAAATATGTCCATTTTGCGATTTAATATATGGCAAGTGTTTTTGTTTCGACCTGAATTTCTGAGGTGAGAATTACTATTATTTACAGTCAGACTAATATGCACATCTTTGTTGTTATTATGACAATGTTTCGGCCATTGTGCTCTCTAACGTTATTCAGATGTCTGTTGATCCGGGTAACTTCCATTGACTTTCGAACAGAGCACTTTTATTCAAACTAGAAAGGTAAATTGAATAAATTCCACTATCTATCTAGGGATAACTCGTTTTATTATTTTGTAATAGCGTCCATCTATTGCCGTTCCCACAAAGTCTGAGTTAGTACTACCCTGTCGAATTATTGAATTCACAATTCCTCTGCTACTAAATTCACGAACCAATGCTTTAAGATTTGTTCATTGTGTCGTGCTGGACAGTTTTCCTTTCCAGAGTCCTACATATGGATGTCTACCATTTATCTATGCTTAGAATATTGCTGCCACGTATGGTTCGGTGTTCTGCTATATATTTAGAGATTCTGGATAAAATCCAAAGAACAATAACCAACATTTCGACATCAGTCACTTCCCACCGCCGTAATGTAGCTTCCCTGTGCCTTTTCTATAAACATTTTCGCGGCAATTGTTCCGATGAATTTTCCGCTATGTTACCTAGACTTTATGAATTTGAGCACAGTACTAGATTCCAGTTGAATTTCTTGCATTCACTTGCGCGCAAATACCATTGAGAAAGTTATTAATCCGCCTCTTCCCTCCAACTATGGGTCAAATCACAAGACAGATTGGGTTCTATAGCCTTATTTGGCAACCAGTCTACCGCAGAAAGCAATAGTATCTATTACGGGAAAATCTTCTGCCTAGTCAGTCATGTCTCGAAAGAGACATGATCGCCCAAGCGTGTATCACATATAGCACTTAACTGACTGACTGACCAGATTAGCTTCAAAGCCTCATTGATTTAGAGTTGAATAGGTTAGATGTAACAATAAGTTTTATGCAAACACTTTCTTTGCTCATATTTCTTGCTTGTGGGATTTTCTTCCACCTCGATGCTTTCCAACCAACTTTGATCTTCAAAAATTTAAATGCAATGCCTATCTACTGTCTTCTTGGTTCCTCTTCGATTGTTCTCACCCGTTATTTTTCTTTTACTTGCTTGTGTCATAGCGTTTCTGCTTTGCATAGAATGAATATATATATATATATATATATATATATATATAGAGAGAGAGAGAGAGAGAGAGGAGAGAGACAGAATTAATAACATACACCATTATACTCAAATCATATATGTTCGTAACCTAGCACTACAGTTTCTGTTCAAAAGCTGAACTGTTAGGCCAAACAGAAACCGACGAGAGAATTCACTATACATGATACCCTACACATACACACATACACGCAGACAGGTGTATGGCCACACGCGTGCGAACGGATACACGCACACATACACCATATAAAAAAAATTTGCACCAATGATATGTGCATATATAAAAGAAAAATCGTGAAATGTAAGCAGTCAGTTGCTGATACTCCTGACGAATGGACGTACAAGCTCGTCTACGAAACTCTGGAGTCAAGATGCTAAAGGTACTGAAGGTAACATCAGTCAGCTAAGTGACAAACCTTTCACTTGTATTAATTATATATATATATATATATATATATATATATATATATATATATATATATATATATATATTGATTGATTGATTGATTGATTGACTGATTGATTGATTGATTACTTAGTTTTTGGTCATAATAAAATTAGATCAGTACACAGTTGTATTTAAAAGTGTTCAGTACAATTATATTGTAGAACTTTTGAATATTCTTCATTTGTAAACGAGTTGTTACGCGACCTAGGTTTCTACCATGTGGTGCCTTCAGGTGATTTGCAATATTATAATATTATTGCAAATAGCCTAAAGACACCACATAGTAGAAACCTAGGTCGCGTAATAACTCGTTTACAAATGAAGAATATATATATATATGTATTGCCTTAATTATATATATTATGTATATAAGTAAAATTGCATTATATATGTATATGATTTGATTATACTGATGAGGATTTACGTCGAACCAGCCACAATCGATTTATTTGACAGGAATCTGCTTCTAATGTAGTCCATTAGTATTGAGTATATCAAAGATACAATTCTCTTCGCAGAAATATGAAAGTTTACACACTCTAATTATAATTGCGAATCAAAATTAATGCTTAAATAAAAACTATGAGATATCCCCCTCGTAATCATTAGGCACAATCATTAGCTGTCGTTAGAAAGTAAAAGAAAGGCACGTACGAATTTTCAACACCTGTTTGTATTTTGGAGAATAGGCATTTTAACTATTTAGATCGTTCGGGTTGTTGTCCTCATTCTTATTGCTATATAAAGTGTCGGCCGTTGAATATTCCGGCCTTCTTTAGGTTATATACATTAGAATTTCGAACCAAACCATTCATTTAATCCACGGGGGTAGATTGTTCTATGCCCCAGTGGATAAAAACGTTGGTTGAGTAATCCAAAAAGTGACTTGACCCAAAGACTTGAGTTCAATACCTGGCCACAGCAGAAAGAACAAAAACTTGGAGAATTGAGTTACTAAGGGGAATTAACTGAAACTGAGGTTTGCAAAAAGCATGTAAGCAGTGTAAATACTACCAACTTTCATATTACAGCAATTGCATTGCACGTCATATGTTTGAGTGTAAATGAGGGAGAAAATTCTCAGTGCCACCATTTACAGAATATTAGAGAATTCTTAGAATTCTCTCTGAAATTTGCTAGCTTTATTCTTTGGAAAATCAATGAATTATAATCCAAGCTTCGAATCTGATTAGACGAGTACATAACGTGAAAATACTTAAAGATCAGTTGATTCGATTTTATTCATATATCATTTACTGTGGTGTATTTTTTCTAGTTTCCTCTTCTTTCTTTTTAATATATCTCTTTTTACAGTTTTTTTTTTTAATCGTATCGCCCCGAGCAAGGCGGTAACGCCACTGATGTGCAGGGGGCTACGTAATAGTGAAAAGATTGGAAAAGATAAAGCCGGAAACCACATCCTAAACAGGGAACAAGGGATGAGCCTCTTAACCTGTTCAATAGACATGGGTGGAGTGTGAACCGAGCGATAGATAGATCTATCTACTCCAATTGAAAAAAAAAAAACAAAGTGAGAAGATTGGAAAAGAGAAAGCCGAAACCACATCCTAAACAGGGAACAAGGGCTGAGCCTCTTAACCTGTTCAATAGACAAGAGTTCCAATTTTAGTGGGGGGCTCATTTTCTCACACAACGCTATAGTAAATCGATCCTCCATTTTAGAACACTCGCGTTAGGGTCGCTTTGTTTGTTTTTTTTTTGTTTTTTGTGACGTGTTGTTGCTCGTTTTTGTCTTTTTCAAGTTTTCTTCAGTTCTTACGATGGCATCTTCTTCAGCAATTCCAAGAATGGCTTAATTCAAAAATTTTGCAAAGGATTCAGTAGTTGAATATGCGCAAACAAAAAAGTTAATTGCACAGGATCGATTTACTATAAAGTTGCATGAAAAACTGAGCACCCCTAAAATTGTTTAAATATTGAAATTTTTACAAATTTTTTTTTGTCAATTAAAAAGTTTAGGGTTTAATCGATAAGATTGCACTGAGAAAAAGTAAAAAAAAAATTATAATCAACCAATTTACAGGTGGTGGTAATGTCGTACTGGCAAATGATTGACTAATTTTAATACATTGTTTATAAATGTTAACAAAAATCCCTACGCTAGAAAAATGGTTTATATGAACTTACTACAATTACATCAATTAGAATTGAAACTCTTTGTTGTTCGACACAGCAAAATCTTATTTTTGAACGAAATAGAAATGGGTTTATTATAAGAAACAAAACGAAAAAAATCGTCCGGTTTACACTCCTCGCCGGTTTTTTGAACAGGAATAGAGATTTGCCACTTGTTTCCTGTTTAGGATTGGATTTCTGGTTCCTTCTAAAGTTTTTTTCTTCTCTTTCACTTCTGGTGGCTCATTGCGCCTTGGTAATATTATCACATTGTTTGAAGTGGTACTTCTTACTCTGTAATCCACTATCTCGAGTGATTCTTGGGACTTGTACAGGTTGAACATCATTGTAAAAAGAAAAGAAATTATGTCTAAATACAGGACACTTAAATCTTTAATGTCAAAGTAAACGAAAAAATAGGATAAGAATTTAAAACATGTTACCTTCAGATTATCGGGATTTTGCTCCATGCAACTCTGCTTGTCTTATTCCGTCAAGTTTCAGTTACTGAAAAAAGATTCTGTGAAAAATTAGTTTGATCAAAACGAGTAACTTTCTTTTATAATGTATAAAAATTTATGTGGAACAAAATGTATCTCTCTTTTCAATATCTAGAGTGTAAACATTTCCTAGCAATGAGGTGCGGATGGAGACGTTTTTGATAAACCTTGCGTCTGAGCCTCATTGTGGCGGCACAATATCTGATTTAAGGTAATAAAAATCTACTGGGAAAAGGCATTAGAAAAAAATTCGTTCTCAGTATTATTTCCAACCAATCGATGTACAGTATTTGAAATCAGAGGCTATTTTGAAAATTAGTTTACTGAGTAGGCCCGGTCACTTATAAAGAAGGCCGTCGACTAGCTTAGTCACTATTCATTATGTTTTTTTTTTTCATGAGTGAGTAGTCAAGGAGAGATGTAGGTCCTCAAAGCAAATAACTTCAGTAGTAATTGAAAAAGACAGGCTATTAGATTTTGAGATACTCTGTGATTCGCAAAGAACATACAAAAACTTAAAAACTGATTTTATTGTACATATTTGTCTAATAGAAACACAGAACCAGACCAAATTTCCCTTAATAATATTAAGTCAACTCACTTTCTTCAATTATAATTCTACAAGGCAGTACCAACTTCTGAATATTTTCAACGAATGGCAATCATTCTGTTACTCCTTCCAACCAACAAACTGTCGCTCTGGTTATCGTGTTGACCTATTAACCACTGAACGACTTTAAAAACACTGACAACACTTCGTGAACTTCAGTGACATTTTATACTTTTTACCAAGGTGTAAAGTATATTTTGAGTAACCTATACACCTATCTCCCTTTGCATATAAAATATTTGAAATAAACAATTTTTACTTTGTCCGTTTTAAATTGTGCTCTTAAAGAGTTATTAATTGATACCATTTGCACATATAATCACTGTAGATGAGAACCAAAATTTACCTCCTTAGAAGAAACAAAGTGCAAAAGAAACCCAAAGAAAATATTTTGTAAGTGAATAATGATACTATGAATTTATATGCAAAAAAGACTTTGCGAAAAAATAAATAAAATAAACGCCCAAAGCTAGAAAATGTTGCATCAACTTGATGTATATCATATATATTATATAAGAAGTGTCAACATGTAAATAATCATGAACTGATGATCACTTCAGCCATAAAAATTCTCATCATCGTCACGTGTTGATTTCTATGTCCACACTGTTTATATCTACAAACACACGGGAAATTAGCCATTACTCAGGAAAGGTGTTAATCGGAAGAGGAAAGGTCTAGACTGTAGGCAGGTTGAGGCAGCATTTCGAGCCCCTTGAGTTTGCGCTTGGTTACATTGGTTGTGTGTGTATTGGGGCATAGGTTGTGTGTGTATTGGGACATTGGTTGTGTGTGTATTGGGGCATTGGTTGTGTGTGTATTGGGCCATTGGTTGTGTGTGTATTGGGACATTGACACACGCCTGGTGGTGCGTTTTCTGGGCATCATATACTCGCTGCAGTTTTTTAGCACAAAGGTCGATGTTCAAAGCATGATCATCTGAGACAAACACAATGTGCAACATCATCTGATAATTCCACCAAACATACATGACCTTCTCTTCTAACCGTTCTTGTTTCACAACAGGTTCTGAAGTTTGTCCGAAACGAAACTACTGATTTTTCTTTTTAAAATTACTAAAATTTATTCGTTTTTCACACCGAGTTTAATGCCAAAAAACAAAAACAAAAAAAAAAAACAAAAAAAAAAACGGGTATCTTGAAGATTTGCCAGCAGTTGTTCGAAAATGTTCACACATCATTGAGCCTGGTCATGGATCAGATCATGATATATTTCTTGACAACGTCTGTTCACAAAGCTAGTTTACGGAGGTGACAATTGATGATGCTTTGTGAAGGATCAAGTTTTTTCGACAATGTACGAGTGCTTGTGCTTGTCCAAGCAATGCCTCATCTTGTACAACAGAAGTTATCCTTGACCTTGGTTTGTATTCGAGGCTAGTGCCACCTTCATTGAAACGTCTGAACTAATTTTCTGACACACGTTCGTTGACCGTTCCTGGGCCTTCTTCATCATTAATTTATTCTGTCAATGCTCTTGTGCTGAGTCCTATTTTCCAAGTAGCGTAAAATGACTTTAATTTTTCTCCACTCATTATCAAAGCTGTAAAATAAAGAATAAACAATCAATATTTATTTGTTACATATGAAAATAAAGAATAAACAATTCAGTAATAATTGGACAATAAGTTATATCAAAATACTGATATAACATGAAGATACAAGTTGCCAAAAATCATCAGTGAAAATCTCCCAAAAATCTGTTTGGCCCAACTTTGGGAAGTTGACTGGGCTGGGAACTTTTTGTCTTCTCTTTGTCCTCATGGCTTGTAATTTTTCTACGGTAATTTTAATTAGATCATAAGTTTCAAACGTTAATCTGCCTGGCTTTCTTCTGAGGCTACATAGTATTGAAATCCGTTTATATTGTCTTTTTTTTTTACGATCCACTTTAAGGAAAGCATGAGATTAATTCCTTGAAAATCTTAGCAAATAATATTTTGCATAAAAAGTAAAAATAACAAAAATGTCCCAATCAAACTTTTAAATTCCTGGATTTAAAATTAAAAAAATCATTTACGTGATTTTAATTGGGAAAATTCTTAAATTTTCTTCATTTTTTTTTTTTCTTCGTTTGGCATATTGGATACAAAATGATTCTTTATTTACTACAAGGAACATATATTTAAAAATAAAACGAAGAAAAGGAAAGGCAAGAAAAATAATCAACATAAGAATTTGCAATTAGATATCTTTGCAATATTTGGAAGACGGATGCTTTCTGGCAGGCAACGGTCAAAAAACTTCTGGTATTTTGGTTAAAAATGAAAGTGAGCATGTTTGTTTCTGTTTCTGAATGCTTGCAAGTAGAGAATTTCCTGTAGAGCGAAATGGCGAAGCGACCTACACGGATCTAATCAATATTTCTCGGTATTGCGAAGCAAAGCACGATGGGAGTTCATTTAGAAAAAGGCATTCGCCAATTTAAAAACGCCTCCTTTTCAGAAGGGTTTACCTTCCTATTTCTTTCTTTCTTTCTTTCTTTCTTTCTTTTTTTCTTTCTTTCCGTGCACTGCTTTCGACTTCGCGACAGTAAACAGAGAAAAGGACAGGAATTAAAATACAATAAAATAAAAAAAATTGTTGTCTGTTACATTTCTTTTCTCTTGCTTTTCCTCGATTAATTTACCAGGTTATCTACGTGTATGGACGTCATTAATTTATTTACCTATTGAACGCATTCATTTCTGTCTGTCAGTTTCTAATTCTAATCTATCTATCTATCTATCTATCTATCTATCTATCTATCTATCTATCTATCTATCTATCTATCTAACGCATTCATTTCTGTCTGTCAGTTTCTAATTCTAATCTATCTATCTATCTATCTATCTATCTATCTATCTATCTATCTATCTATCTATACGAGTAGTGCCGAAATGTTCTCGGCTTGATAAATGAACTTTTTTTTAGCGCTATCTTGTATTTATTTCGCTTTGCCCACGCATACCTATTTCTTTTAGGCACCTCCACTAAATCACTAAAAAAAAAACAAAAAAAAAAAAAAACAACAGCATAGTATGAATAAAAAAAAGACCCCAAACTTAATAAAACTTAATAAACATGAACCATTTCCATCAAAATGTTTATGTTGTAATTAAGAGGAAAGATAAAAGTATTTTTCAATTATTTTTTTTTTAAATCTCTTCTAACACGTTCGAAATTTTGGTAAAAAAAATCTTGTTTTGATTTTAGTTAGCAGGTAACCAAATCGTTACGAGAGTTTACAATGCAAAAAGCATATTACATATTAAATTTTTTTGGAAAAATTAGTTTTATTAGTTAAACGCAGGACTCATTGGGGAATATAAATAATCTTCATTTTTTTTTAAAACATTTTGCCTTTATTTCCGAAAATCTGCTCCCGATAGTAAAATAAAAAATATAATAAAACTCTGACATTATTTAATTTGATAAGCTTTTAATTGGTTAAATAAATAATATTATGTATACAGAACATTGTAGGGTTGATGCTGTCGAAACGGCATCAATTATGCTCTCGGGTCGCTAATCGTGATAATGGCCTCGTCACAGTAGCTGGTCTTCAAGACGTCTATTACAACGGTGAACTTTCCTGCCCACGCGGTGTTCTTTGATCTCAGGAAAGACACGTTGAAACCCGATTACCATTTCTCTAACATCTCAAACCAGACCGGACACACGTGTACACTTGTGTTGAAAAAAGTAAACACGGCACCAAAAATAAATAAATAAATAAGTTCGAAGACGCCTGGATGAGTTACGGAAAAAGTTTATATATATATATATATATATATATATATATATATAAATTAACAATAAAAGCAGAATATACAATCGTCGAATTCAATGTTCAAAACGGAGCGAAAGATTCGTTTATATAATAATCAGAGCTTTCAATTTTCCCAATTATTTTTAAAACAAAAAGTTCTTTCAGGGCTCTTTATCGAAGCTTTACGGAAATAACCGAAGTGGCGCGAACGGTAGCGACGGTAGTGGGGTCGTTTGGTCTCTGTCGCTCGGCAGCTCTGAAACTTAACTTGGTTCTATACCGAAGCTTTACGGAAACGGCCGAAGTGGGGCGTTCTGGTGATGATAGTAGATTCGTCTTGTCTTCTTCGCTCAGCAATAAAAAAAAAATCTCTTTTCAGCTAGTTTAACTCTTTCTCGGCTCATTCTGTTTCTATACATCTTTAGCTAGGACTCTATCGGAGGCGCAGTATTCGGCTTTAACTCTTTTAAGTCGATCGACGGCAGGCTTTTCTACGTTTCTTTACATCTTCAGCCTGAAGCTCTATGGAAGGCGACCAGTCTTCTTAGTCGTGGCTCCCAGTTGGGAACACTTTTCCCTCAGTCGTTACATCTCGACTGCAACTGACTCCAACTACTCAAACTAACTGATTTTTCCCACTGGGGTCTCGATTTTTATACTTGTTTCCAATTCTCTTCGGGGATGAATGACGGACACTGGGTATCTATGTAAATCAAAATTTTGACCAATGAGATTATTTTCCACCTACACATTTCCAGGTGGAGTTATATCATGCCCTTGGTTTAACCAATGAGGCAACAACACCTCATATGACGGAATTTTCTCTTCGTCCTTTTCTTCTTAATTACATCATTTTAAGTCTTCAAAATTTTTTAAATCCTTTCCCATCAAATATTACCTGATCTGATATAATCTGACCTTACCCTAACCCCATCAAAAGTTTCTGACAACTTGTTTTGACTATCATTGTCTTCCACTTTTACCGGCCAAAAATTCGCTTCTGAATACAATGGGAAAAATATATTTTCCTTTTTCCCAATTTTCAGTTAATTTCTCTATTTTTCGAATTTTACAAGCACATAAGTATTAAACATTTCTTAGCAAATTACAATAAACTGCAAAATCAACAATACCACTAATAATAATTTCTTTCGCTCCGTCGTATTAAACAAAAAGTACATTTTTTATGTGGAAATAGAGTTACAGTTCGATTAATAATGAAATTTTAAAAGAATTGTTTCCATTTTTTAATTATAATAATTTATAAAGTTTAAAAAATATTTTTAAAATACTTCAAATATTGGTTGCGGTTAGTTTAAATAAAGATTATATTTATTAATCGAAAATTGAAAAATTTAATACAAATCGTCGTTCCTTTCTATTTTTAAAATAATTTGTGTGTGTGTGTGTGTGTGTGTGTGTGTGTGTGTGTGTGTGTGTGTGTGTTTGAATTTTTTGTATGGTAATTTCTATGTGTTTCAATGTTTCTTTCCCTTAAATGATAAAATTTGTACAATTATGTCACTTGTAATCGCCATGCACTTATCTTATCTCGCATCTGTCAATCTGTCAACATATTTCAAATACGGTGGGAAGGTTAAAAAGTTCTACTCTGTGTTTACGAAATAGTCTTATTCTAAGTTTCATGCTATAAATAAGTAATACTTATATAAATCAGATTAATTTAATATTAAATTTGCTAATTTTCTAAAAATAATGAGTCATACATGTATATTTTATTTTTGCAAGATTTTTAAACAAAGAATTAACTTTTGTTTACAAATGTGTCGATCGCTCAAAAATGGCCGAAAAATTGAAAGATTAAAAAAATCTCAAAATTTTTGGTTCCAATCAATATAATTTCTGTTTGAAATACACCGGAGTATTTTGCTTACTGGAAATAGTAAATTTAATCATTTAGCTCTCAATTAAAACTAAAATAAAAGTTTCAATAAAACTTTTTTTTAAATTCAATTTAAAAGTTAATTATTGAAAATGAGTGGAGGTACCTACTATCTATCTATCTATCTATCTATCTATCTATCTATCTATCTACTAGTACTTTTATTCAATTGTCTGTAATGATTATATTAAATGATTTTCTGTTTCTTTTGGGGAAATAATTATCAAAAGCTTCTCATGAGAAACTGGCGAAACGAGTTCGAATTCCGATTGAGATCTTTATACCTACTTTCGCACCCTTTAGGAAGGTATGAATTCATCTCTTCTAGCCTCAACTTTGAGTTAAATAGTAAGGTACACTGGACTCTCTAGCCGTGCTCGGCAATCAGTATAGGAGATGGGCATTTCTGAATTCAAACAGTATATGTCCTTAGTGAAGCAATTACTTAAACTGTAACTAAGGTCCTCCCAGTATAATTTTAATATAAACCACAGATTGGCTCTCTAGCCTTTGAAGAAACACAAATGAACCTGAGCAGATGGTAATGGCTTGAAAAGATGAAGATGAGAAATCACGCCGATTTATATTTGCGCATTCCAGTTGTAAAAGTTCTAATAGTGGGGTGTTTTGTTTGTTTTTCTTTCAGTGGACGATCGAGTACTTTCTTACCAATTTCCTTTGTCTATCATATCCCTTTTTTATATCTAATTCTGGTTATAATTTTCTTTGTGATTTATTCTTTGACTACAATTTTAAGATATTTTTAAAACAAATAATAAGAACTAAAATACAAGTTCTAATGCAAAAACGTTTTATGAAGTGTATCACAAAGAACTATTTGAACTGTTAGGTAAGCTTGATATGATTAGGAAGGATATTAGAATAGTCCACAGCTTATATTGGAAACAAACAGCCTGCAACAAAAAATGAATTCAGTAAATGTGTTGCGATCCGTCTACTCAGGTTTTTATTATTATCTGATAGTCGACATTCCAAGCATTTAATTACAACAACTACACAACTTTTAAATGAAACATATAAAAAGTTAATTTCCGAAGGAAAAGTAGAAGCAGACCGACAGTTGTAATAAAATTTATAGATTCTTTTCAGAAATCTACAATACAATAGAATGTTGAATAAAAGTTTGTTTTATCAAGTAATTAAGAGTTCTTAGCGCAGTGTGAAATGTGTAAACAAACGTAATTTATGTCGGTTAGCTTAATGTGTTTGTAGATAAAGACTTAGTTGACAGCAACTGGTTATTCCCTTTTATTATAGGCGTGGACACGGCCTTAATCAGTGGCTGGTTGTTGTCTCTGCCATCGTGTGTGTTTCTGCGAACGTGTGGATGCTCGTGTGCGTATGCATGTGTAGATCAAACTGGCTTCCAAAATTGGTTTGAGCCTCGAGAAGCAGTAGGTTTCTATTTTTATATCTGTAAGAGAGAGAGACAAAATCTAATTTCACATAGAAGTGCGAATATTTTAATACAAGGTTTTCATTTGCTAGAAAATAATTTCAAACTAGCTGGCACTAATCGTTTACTTTAATTTACGGGAGTAGTAAAGGTAGTTATTATTGTCATTTTCTAAATTGTCCAAAAATAATACGTGGTAGGTTTACAACTACATCCACCAAGGGTTTGCCCTTGTAATGAATATTTATCAAACAAACAGTAAAAAATAGAATGGAGTGTGTGACAAGCATGTGTTTTCTCACTAGATTTATTCAACCTATATAGTGAAGCAACCCTGAAAGAATTAGAAGTCTTACGAATATTTATCCTATTGGCGTTCACAATCTTAATAAAATTAGATATGCAGATGGCACTGTTGATAGAAGACACCGAAATGAAACTATGGGAACTCATACAGAAGGTAGTAAACGAAAGCGAGAGGAAAGAACTAAACATCAATTGTAATAAGACAAAGTGTATGATTGTTAGCACAAGGAACAATCCATATCGGAAACACAAATATCAAGCAAGTACAAAATTTAGATATCTAAGAAATATTTTAACAGAGCACGGAAAATGTGACACCGAAATTCGAAGGTGAATTTGAACAGGGAAATGTGTTTTCCAAAAGGTAAGCAGAAACAGGAACATTTCGTTAGGAACAATTTCGTTAAGTAATATCGGTCCTCCTATATAACAGTGAATGCTGAACACACTCATCACAGATGAAGAAGAGACTTAAAGCAACAGAAATGTAGTTCTACAGAAGGATGTTGAGAAAAATATGAACTGAACATGTGAGTAACACTTGTACTTAATATCACAAAGAGACGGTTGAAATTTCTAGTGCACATAATAAGGAAAAGGGACTTAGAAAAATTTAACATACATATGACAAGGCACGAGGGACAGACGAAAGCAGTGCAGAACCTAATTAACGAGCTTGTGTAAAATGGATGGTAGAACAGGGTTTAGGAAAGATAGCATGATATTCAAAGCTACGGGTCCACGTCTTCTTCTTCAAGAAGAAGAACAACAACAACAACAACAATAAGAAGTAGAAGAAGAAAGATGCATATCATTTAAAAAACTATTTAACACTAAAGGTTGGATTCAGGATTATAGCTTATGTGTACATATTTTTTTTTTATTTCTGGTGAAATAAAACTATTTTGTCTGATGACGCCGGATCATTGCTGTGTAATGCCGATTGTTTTTTCAAAATTGGCTTATATATCTCTCGTATATAAATAGATGGAAGTTAAATTGGGTCTTTTTCGGTAGCAAATGTTTAAACAAGTGTTGTTGATGATAATAAACATTTTAATGGGTGTTGTATTTTTAACATTTTCACTATTGACAGATTAATTTCCGTGTCTTGTGTTGAAGGGGAATGAATTGTGGACATTTCTTCGACACTCTATATCATGAGACGGAAATTAATCCCACAAGAGAAAATATTTAAAAATATAACAAATATGATTTGTCTGTTGCCTTCAAACTTGTTTGAATATAGAGATAGAGAGGAAGGGAGCGAGGTAGAGAGAGAGAGAGAGAGAGAGAGAGAGAGAGAGAGAGAGAGAGAGATAGACGAGGGTGAGAGTGTCAATCTAGAGGAAAGAGGAGTGAAAGAAAGAAATTCCAATGTATCTGTCTGACTCCGATATAGGTACCTCCATTTTTTCACAGAAAACACTATAGCATGATGAAAAAAAGAAAGCCCCAAACTTAATAAAAACGAAGTTTTATCGTCAAAACGTTTATGTTATCATTAAGTGGAAAGAACAAAGTATTTATTATTATTATTTGTATTTGTAAATCCTTTGTAACACGTTCGAAATTTTGGTTAAAACTTTTTTTGGAGGGGGCGCAATAAACAAAAGAAAACAAAAACTTGAATAGAAAATAAATCACCAAACTTTATTGAGGCACGTGGGTACAAAGATCCGAAGGTATAGGGAATGTCGACCTTAAGTCAGCCTAACGTTGAGTAAGGATGGTCGAATCTTCCTTTCATTGGGACAGCTACCAAACAAGTCCGAACTAAATGGTTGGGAAGTGAGAAGAGAACGATCATCTCCTTTCCGGAGGTAGGGGTCAAAAACTTTACAGATAGGCCGGAAATCCTTTTTGGTTTCCTTTTGCATTATGGGAAAATGGCATTCTTTACTTTTTAAATATTACTTTATTTTCATTCTCCCACATCGAAGCAAGTGACGATTGTTACCATGGAGTTAAATGAAGACATGACATTCAATGAAGTAGACACCTAATCAAGTTCCTTTTATAACAAAAGTGATTTTTCTATCTGAAGTGAAAATGCCTGCTTATTTTATAGATTTTATCGGAAACATTTCATGTTCCTCTAATTTGGTCTCATTTATTTTTCTTTTGTCAAAAAATATATAAGCGAGGGAGTAATTACAAAATACTTTCAAGAGGATAGATATATGTGCTGCCTAATATAAAGTATATTTACTTCGATTCGAAACGTTTACTTGCTCTCCTCAGCGCTTCCTCTATCTTTCTCTGTCTATTTGTCTTTCTCTCCATCTTTCTTTCTATATATAACTTTCAATGTTTAAAGATACTAAAAAAAATAAAATAAAATAAAACAAAACAAATATGTTTACTCATATGCGTGTAGCCATTAAGAATAACGTTTTTAGTAATAAAAGATAACGTCTGATTTAAAAAAAACACTTAAAAATATATGCATACATATAAAAAAAATATGAAACATTTAGGATATTTATCGCAGTTTGACTCAGAGTTTTGCAGTGCTTTCTTCTTCGGGATCCCCAGGAATAAACACATTTTTACAGGATATATATTTCATAAACGCTTATTTTATGTGACTATCTGCTAAAGGCATCGAGTAGGCTGGCATTGAATATGGTCTTCTTGTCCTCCTAAATACATTGATTACTACATTGCATTATTTAGTAATACTTTCAAACATTGATAGACTCCGTGTAACCCAACAATGTTTGGTTATTTTGGCATCAGAATGCATCGGGTCATCAGTTGCTCAGAATTGTTTTGAAGAATATTCTGATGAAAGGTGTGACCACCTCGTTCACCTGACATGAGCCCAATCGAGTATTTACGGGACATGATAGAGAGTTCTAATTTCATGCAATATCCAGAATCTACATATATTATGGAAATGTGGGCAGGAATCAAGATTGCATGGTTCAATGTCTCTCCAGAGCTTTTCCAACCACTTGCGGAATCAATGCCATGCCAAATTGTTCCACTTCACCGAGCTAACTGAGAGTTGTACACGATACTAGTCATCTAACCCATTACTTTGATACGTTAGGATATCATAATATTAATTTTTGTGATTGTATTTCTTTTTCCTTACATAGTTACTAGTGTTGTACGCGAAAGGGAGTTGAAGTTTTTAAATGAACGCTGTCTGAACAATTTCTTAATCTGTAGTGTCCATAAAAATATATAAATAAAATTAATTATAGTGTCAAAAATAATTATAGTAAAATAATTATAACAATTATAGTTATCACTAATTACCTCACTCTAAACCAATGAGAATCGACACAATTTTTCTCCCCTACACCCAAAAACATGTGTGTTGTGTAGTGTTACTAACTCACGGGAAGTGATAAGTACTCAACCACGTCTTTTGCTATTTATGCTCTTAGTGACTTCTTATGTAAATGAATCACCTGATCTTCCTGTACCAAATAGGGTCTTTCCCCTTATTTTCCCTAAAACTTCTGGGAGCTTTTGATTCCTCATTATCTTCCTTCCTCTCTATAAGAGATTGTCTAGATATGGGAGATCGTGATCTTTTTCTTTTTTGTATAGGAGTGTTCCTCCAACAACTGTTCATTTTCTGAGTCTATATTGCTCTCGATTTCACTGTCATGTTTGTCTTGCGTTGACATGACACTTTTGCTTTCATTGTTCTCAAACTCACTGTATATTACTTCATCGCTATCATGATGCAATCTAACTTGGTTAGTATGCGCTAATACCCCATTTTCGTTTTTTCTATTATCACTGTGTTCTCTTCACTTTTCATAATGAATTTTGCTCCTTGTAGATTAGATTCACTATTCTTTTTATAGCAGTTTTTCGTTAGTGGCATAAGACATGGTCAGTGGGGCTCTAATTTGTCTACCAATGTGGGCAGACTGGCTTTTTGATCTTCCAGCATGTGGCATTATCCTATAGCTTAGCAAAAACCTAGGAAGAAATGTTTCGAAGTTTTCTTTCGGTTGTAGACATATTCAGTCCGTTTTTAACAATTTGCGCCATCCTTTCTGCTAATCCGCTTGTTTACTTATAACACGGTGGGGTTTTACATGGTTTTCATCCAATTTTTTCAAACATTGGCATAGTTCCTCGTCAAAGAACTCAGGGGCGTTGTCAGATACTAGCGTCTTTGAAATTCCATTTCTTGAAAATGTGATACTTAACGCTTATTTCCCGGTCAAACATCTTTTGTTGGAGACTTTTATTACTTTTGGCCAGACTGAATAAACATTTACCAGTATTAGTAATTATCCCACTCTATTAACAGGAGCATGATTCAAGTGTATTATGTCCCAGGGTTGTAACTCTTTAGGCCATATGTGTGTTTTGTCTGAATTTTCTTCTTTCATTGCACCATTTACACCCTTTTACGTCTTCTTCTACCTCTGGCCATCATGCCTTTAGCCTTAACCTCCTTTACATAGACGTTATTCCACAATGAACATCGTCATGTATTATAATTTGTCTCCTTTGTCTTGCTGGCGAAACGACTACGTCTCCATTACAAATTATACCCTTTTCAAAAGATAATTTGTTTAACCTCTTTAAAATGCCTTTTTACTCGCGAGCAATTATTCCACATATTTTTTATCCTGAACAATATACTGTTCAATGTGGGATCTTACTTCGTATCCTCAACTAATTTATTTATCGATAAAATATCAGTTTTGGCCCAGTTAAGAAAGTATCTTCGAATTTTCCTCCTCTTTCTCACTTTCAGAAGTAATGAACCTCGACAAAGCATCTACATGCGGAATGGTATTATCTTTCACGTACGCAATCTCAAAGTCAAACGCCATTAGCAGTAAGATTCATCTTAGAATTCTAGACGACGTTACCGTAGGATTACTTCCTAGGATTAAGTATGAATTCTAAAGATCTATGGTCGGACCTTAATAGAAACTTTTTCCAATCAAAAACGTACGAGCTCTGTTTGTCGTCCATATTATGGCCAATGCGTTTTTCTCAATATTTGAGTAGTTTGATTCGGCTTTTGACAATTTTCTCGAAAGATTATGTATCTTTCGAGAAAATAGGATGACCATCTTGAGCTAATATTTCCGAAATTGAATGTTCACTTGCGTCGCTGGTTACTACTATTTCCTTTCTAGGGTCGAATATGTTTACAACTGGCTTCTTTGCCAGAATAGCTTTTAAATTTTCAAATGTCACTTGTTCTTTTGTCCAAATAAATTCCACATTCTTTTTTCTTAAAGCAGCAAAAGGTTCTGTCTCTTCAGAGTATCGCTCTACCTATCATCTGTAGAAATTTACAAATCCTAAGAAAGATTCCAATTCATTTTTGTTCTTACGGACTTCAATTTTTAATATTTTGTCAATTAAAGATTGGTCTGGTGATATGCCTTCGTTAGATAAGGAATATCTCAAAAATGATAAATTTTTTAGTATTGTGCACACATTTTCTTGTTAATGATTAATCTCGCATTTTGGATTAACAATATGGATTATGGTAGCATATTGCATGTTTTATATCGCTGAAAAGTCGCATTTGCGGTTTTAATTCCATACGGCATTCTTTTTCATCTTAACAATCCTAATGAAGTGTTTATTGTGACTTCTTTAAAGACTTCATCAATAAGTGTTTGATGATATGCCGACTTTAAACCAATTTTAGAGAATACTTCCATACCTGCAAAGGAGTTCACAGCCCATTCTATATCGGGGATAGGACATGTATCGACACATATTTTGTGATTTATGCCTATTTTATAGTCACCACAAATGCAAGTATCCTTATCTTTCTTTCTTAAAATTACTAACGAGGAGTCCGTTTGCTCCCTACAGGGAGAACTCATTCAAATAGACCTTGATCCAGTAATTTTTTTAGCTTTCCCACAATTATTGTTAGTAGATGGACTAACACTTTTCGTACTTGAAAATATGAGAGGGAGACATTTTTTTTTTAGTCGTAACTTTGCTTCATAGTGTTTTAGCATAGTGTTTAGCTTCAGCAGATAACATGATCTCAGGCGGACTAGACCGTTCCACTCCTGAAAAAGAGTCAAACCTAAAGTGGGATTGGCTGCTAACTGAAAAGTAATCGCTCCAGGAATCAACTGCGGGTAGCGAGATCGCAAAAGAAGCGTCCGCCTAGCTGGAGGTGGCCAGAGAGCGGAAAGTGAGTATTTAAGTAGTGTACATATAGTGCACAGATACTACACTTCAATCCTGCCTTCCGGGCCAAGAAAGTTAGTTTATTTTATTTGGCGAAAGTGACGCTGATTATAAAGTTTCAGCTGTTGACAGCATTTCCTGGCTACTGAGTTTTAGTGGAAAGGGAAAGGCATAGGTCAAGGTCGTCTCTTTGTTTAAATCATGACAAGTGGGAATAGCAGGTTGCGACAGATGTTTATAACCACACCAAATGCACATAATTTTGTCTTTTTCCTCTAAAAGATCCCTAACTTTTTTGTTGAATTAAATTTTTAATCAATTTTTGTTGTTGAACAAATTCGACATACTGTTCTAGTGACTATATTAAAATCATTCGTCGATACTCCTCATTTTGAAGTCTGTTTAGTGTTTACCAATGTCATTTAAATCAATTCCTCTTTAATTGACTGATTTTCAGATCTTAATTTCTCAAACTGACAATATTTGTTAGCTTTTTCAAACGAAGAACATATTCAATGACTGGTCCATTCCCTTTTTGAGAAATGTTTATGAACTTAACTTCTCTCTCTCTCTCTCTCTCTCTCTCTCTCTCTCTCTCTCTCTCTCTCTCTCTCTGTGCATATACTAGCTTTTTCTAAGTTGCTATGTTTTTATTTTTTTTTATCAGCTGACATATATCATTGAACGTCATTTCCTCCAACTCTCTTGAATGTTCAATTGCTGATACTTTTACAAGAGCCTCACAATCTGCAATTGCCAAAAAGAGATCAATTATTTGGTTTTCTTCTCCAAAGCATTTCTAATTCTTCGGTTTATTGCTCTAGCTTTAGCTGCTAGACTCCTAAGCTACGTTTGTGTGTACTCGTAATTATCGAGTGATAATGGTACATTCGGTTCTTTAGATATGGGATACATCATTGTTGTGTAGTGCTACTAACTCATTGGAAGTGGTAAGCACTCAACTACCTCATGGGTAATAGCTGTAGTTATCTATACACTTAGTGACTTCTTATGTAAATCAATCACCTCAACATGACATTCTCACTATCATACTAGCATTTCTCACGGACAATATTCGATGTAAGAAAACCCCAAACACTTTTTCTTTCTAATTCAATTATCTGGACACATATTACACACATCAATTAAAAAAATACGAGAACGACTGTATACGCTTTATTTATTCTTTATCTTATCATTCTGTCGGATTTTGATCCATATTTAATCTTCATTTAATCCCAGATTCACAATTTTCCTCAATATTACTGTATCTCTTTTCCCAAACGCCACATAACAACCAGATAATAAATAATACTCGTTGTGTTGTTTCTGCGTCTTGCTGTTTCTCATTTTTACGCATATTTTTGTATAAATGTTAGGAGGTTTATAACTCCTCTACAAATTCTTGATTGAACGAAATATTTTTTAATTGTAACGAGTTTTTGTTATTGTTTTCAGGGCAACTCACAAACATTTAACTTTGATCCTGTGGCCAGGTTTTCAATTTGGGGTTTCTTAGATAGACGTGATATGGGGTGGGGTGTTTTTTCTTTCCAATTTGGATTTTTTCGGAATAGAATATCAAAGTAAATACAAGAATTATGTCCACTGACAACAGACATCAATCAATTAAACGATAGCCAACCATAAAACTAACCACTCCACACGCCGCTCTCTTAGAATTTCTAACCAAAAGATATACCCGACCGATAAAACGTACATTCCAACAGATAATACCATTAATCAGCAATTTCACACTTACACACCAGGTTCTTCAAAAGTCTAACGGTCAAAACGAAAGACACATTCACTTAATTATCAATAACCCCAACCAACCCCCACGACAACAACGAACCAAAATATAAACAGAGAATGATTCCAAACTCTTACTCTTTACTTCTCCCGATGATGTGTTTGAGTCCAAACACTGAAACAACCATATGATTGTAGAGAAGAGGACATATATAGAAAAAAATTATGTACATGTTCTAAAACATAATTTATAATAAATATTCACAGCTCTATACATCATATATCGAGCACTGTTTTAAATTAATGTTTTGGACGGGAAAAATTTTTTCTTTTCTCTCCTCATTCTATACTCACTCTGATATATATATATATATATATATATATAGAGAGAGAGAGAGAGAGAGAGAAAGAAAGAGAGAGAGATATGCACAAACTGAGATAGATAGATAGATAGATAGATAGATAGATAGATAGATAGATAGATAGAAACAGGCTGAAATAGAAACTTTAGTCTGTTTCTACGCATACTTTAATATATCATGTAATCGTATACACAGACGAATACACCTTTTTTAATAAATATTTATTTTACACACATTTCCAATTTAGTTTGTTACTAATATTATAAAAAATATTTAAGATAAAATGTCGACAATTTTGCGGTATTTAATGTTTACTGTGAATATAAAATGCTTTGTTTTGCATCTTTGGATATAGCCTAAAAAATTCAACCAGCGCCATCATCATTCCTGAAAGTTTTTAACGGGGTGGATAGAAAACAACGAAGATTCATGTGTTGTCTGTTCGAACAAAAGGTTATTTTAACCACGTTCAGTCTGTCAGATCATCTAAAGAGCTATGTGCTAATGTCATCGTTAACATATTACTGTCGAACAAGGGAAAAACTTTATCGGAATTCCGAGATTAAGATTCATCAATTTCTCCCGTTATATCAAAACAAAGCAATTCACAATTAATAAAATTTATTTCAGTTTCGGTGTTCACGTGTTAAAATGCCTTTGTTAAGATATAACGTCATATTTCCCATGTGAGCTAAATTTTATTTCATAGTCATAACTCATAAAATTCTAGTATTTTTGATTAAGCTAAAGTGGATTATTTTTGTAGTATTGTTTATCCAATACAAGATCCAAGAGACTCTCAAGTTAGAGGGTTGCTGAATTAAGTTATTGTAAGTGCGTAAAGGAAAGAAATAGGAAGTGCTTGTTATGAGGATATGTAGGATAGATAAAGGTCGAACATAGACTGAAGAGGTTAAGATTGTAGTGTTAAGAAAAGTATAATCTCGAGAGTTCTATAAAATAGCAATTCTGACAGAAAGCTGTGGAACTTCCTTCTTACCAATGCAATACGAAGATGAGTTGACTTTGTGTGCATGATATAATGGGTCCTAGATGTGAAGGTCTGTACTAGTGAAACTAAGAAGTGTAGCTTTTCTGAACACTTGCCATGGAAATAGCCATAGTGCTGCGTGATTTTTGCAAAGTTTCGTCTGTGGGAAAGGTGTTACAGAGTTGGAAATAATTCATCAATCATAGAGCCACCTAAACACTTTTGAATTCTGTCACTGCTAGACAGTGAAGACTGGGTAGCACCAGCCCAGATATAGCTGCTCTATTTTTGGTCTAATCCGACTCTTGGTTTCGGATGCTTTCTGAAGCACAAGAACCAACGATTCTTCCAGTATCTTTAGCAATGGTAGGTATATACGAGTTCTACTTTAGGTCTGAAGAGAGTTTTGTTCTAATAGGTATTCGAGGCAAGGAGTCTCATTGAAAAGTTAGGGTCTGTTCAATGGTGGCATAGTTTTGGAGATATTAAATGGTACAAACCAGTCGTTTCTTCCTATAGCAGTGTTGAAAATGAGTTGTTATCCATCTGATTTGAAATACTAACAAGGATGAAGCGCCGCAAAGGGTTTAATATAACCTGATTTAATTCTCCATTTAACACGGCTGTAAAGGTAAAAATGGAGAAAGGTCAATTGTTTCTACACGCTTCAGTTAGTGAAGAAGCACACTAACATGAGACTGAAAACTGAAGGTACTAATTATATTTGTAATTCTAACTCTCAACTAGAAGTATTGGAGCAAAAAAAAATGTCCTTGGTGCATAATGTTGTGTACCAAGCAGCTTTTCTTCTTCTTCTTCTTCTTCTTCTTCTTCTTCTTCTTCTTCTTCTTCTTCTTCTTCTTGTGCAGTTTTCATTCAGGACGTAGTCGATCACGGCTCTCCATAGCTCCTTATCCCTTGTTGTTCTTAATACTTCTTCTCTTGTTATTCCACTCAATCTCCGCTCCACCATTCATCTGCTCAAGTCCATCAAGTAAGTCATGAGTTGTTTTCCCTTGTCTCCCTGTCTCTCTATCCGTCCCGTGGACATCAGGTTCTGCAAGCCCTCCTTCTTCATTACATATCCCAAAATCTTCAGCTGTCTTTTTTGTATCAGTTTCCTTTTTGTGTCCATTCTCTTCTAAACCTCGTCATTGCTCGCGTGTTCCATCCATAGTCTCCTCAGCATCCTTCTGTAGAACCACATTTCGGTTGCTTCAAGTTTTTCCTTCATCTTTGATGTGATTGTCCAGCATTCACTGCCATATTGAAGAACAGACATCACATAACAGTCCAGTAATCTCTTCTTTGTTTCTACCGAAATTTCCCTGTCTACTTAGTTTATTTTTTGGGTCATGCGAATGCGCTTTCAGATCTCCATATCGCACTTTCTGTTAAAACTCTTCACAGGTATTTAAATTTCTGTACCTGTTTGATTTTAGTATTTCTGACTTGTAGTTGGCATTTTGGGCTCCTCTTTTTACTGATAACCATGCATTCAGTTTTCTTGTATTTGATATGTAGTCCTTTCTTTCCACTTTCTTTAACTACTTCCTGTATGAGCTCAAGTAGCTTCTTTCCTGTATCTACTACTATGAACACTGTATCATCTTCGTCTTATATTATTCAGATTGCAGCCACCAATGACGAATCCTGACAGGGCTTCTAGAGCTCGCAGACCTGATATGGCGTGTATTAACCCACTGAAACACTTTGGAAGCAACAAATCATAAGAACTAATTTAAGAATAGGCAATCCGAAAACAGTACAAACGGTGAATCTACAGGAACAGAAGGATAAATATTGATGAACGTCTAGGTCGGTGGTAAAGTTACTGAAGTCGAGATGAAGTTGACATATAGAAGCAATATTTAATGCATGAACGAATAGTAGATTTATAAATGCGCAAAATGGATTTTGACGATAAAAAATGTCTGGTACAACAAAGTGACCCACCCTTCTTAGCAGCAGGCCTAGCACTTGATTCAATATAATCACTCTATTTCAAGTTTGTACACAAGGTGAGAACAAGACGGCACAATGAGTTTCTCTTCTGGAGGTTAGCGTCAGACATGATG
This sequence comes from Ascarosepion bandense, assembly GCA_037127315.1. Taxonomy (NCBI): domain Eukaryota; kingdom Metazoa; phylum Mollusca; class Cephalopoda; order Sepiida; family Sepiidae; genus Ascarosepion; species Ascarosepion bandense. The sequence goes on along the minus strand of JBBBDQ010000883.1, from coordinate 5,432,785 downwards.
GAAGGTAAAAATAGTTTTTTGTGATGGCTAAAAGATAGCAGTTTCGTTTTGGAAGTGTTAAAAGCTACAAGCTATTTCTTGTTAATAACTAATTGGAGATCATTTTTTAGAACAACTATCAATTCTACTTTAATATTAAGAGAGGAGTAAATGATTGTGTCATCGGTATAAATACCGATTTTGAAACTGATGACACCAGGAATTCATTGATGAAGATAAAAAACAATGTAGGTCCAAGGATAGAAGCTTGGGGACTCCCACATTAATGTGTGAAAGGATTTAGAAGAGTGGTCGTTGAAGATGACCTTCATTACACGATTTGATAAGAACGATTCGATTAAATCAAATATTTGGTTAAAGAAACTATAGCCTTTGAGCTTGTGAAGAAGGCCAGTATGCCAAAACCTGTTAACCGTCTTTGAGATATCTAAAGGCACAATCCGAGCCTCTCGGTTCTTATATAAAGCTTGATAGCCCATTTCAGTAATTGCCGTCAACAGACAGGCGGTTGTCCTAGAGAAACAAAAGCTATGTTGTTTATTTGAAAGATGGTCGTGTGGGGAGAAATGTTTAACGAATTCAGAGTTGATTTAAGCCTCTAGTACTTTGTCAAAAAGAAATAAAAGGTTAATAGGACGATAATTCGATGACTCAGGAGGTTCACCAGGATTCTTGAAGACAGGAACTATAGAAGATGATTTTCAACGAGCTGAAAAGTAAGAAGCAGCAAGACATCTGTTCTGGGGTTTAGAGAGAACAGGAGTCACCTCGGAAGCACGTTTCCTTGGAACAATTGCAGAGATACAATCAAGTGTAGATGCAATGTGGGGATATAATTAGGAGATAAAAGAAGAAACTATGGACGGAGTTATTTTAGTTGAGTATCCGCTCTAGGGAGGAAATAGTATAAACAAAACGAAAAGGCTATTAAAATTATAATCCGCCGGTATATAAAAGTTACTGACTCTAACAAATGCATTAAATTTAGCATATATTATAAAAAGTGACAAATAATTCATCTAACCTATGTAAAAAATAATGTGGTTTATGAATTCTTATGTCCTTTGGGAGATTGCTAACAATCAACAAACAACATTAAATTCTTATATTGGCCACACATGCACCACACTCTTTCATATCAACATATCACAAATAAGCAAAATATTAACATAAGACAACTTTTAATAGATGAAACCATTTTTTAGGACGCTATATTTTCATCTACCAGTATGAATATTCAAGGAATTTCATTAAAGAAAAATATTTGCTCTCAGATAGGATTCGAACCAGCGTTCCCCTGGGCAGAAAGAACCACCGTTAGATCCGTTGTGCTTTCGGTCGCGAAAAATTTTTACCAATCAAGCAAGGCTGAATAATGCCTTTAGGCGAAATCCTCCTCGTCTTAGATTCTTGAAATTTCATGCCTGCTCAGAATTGTATCCAAATGTAAACAAAGCTATTTCTAAAAAAAAGTAATAGATTTTTTTTATTTTTTGAATGACAGATTTTATCACCTTAAACGTTATTTTTGGTGAATACTCATATTTAAATATATGCTTCGTTTATTTATTAACCAAAATATTTATTTATTTATTTATTTATTTATCTATTTTAGTCAACAGTCCTGAATATTCGAGAAATCTTATTAAAGAAAAAAATATGCGCTCTCAGAAATTATAGCTTTTGTTTTAAATCAAATTAAACTTTAAATCAGCTAATATAAAGTTTCATAAAAGGACATTTTATTTTTTAAAGATTTTTTAATAAAAATAAATACATTGTGATGAAAGATGGTTAAAATGGCGCTAAAATCAGCAATTTCAAAACGAACACTACTTCCAGTCAATTTAAATTCGTTTTGAAATATAGTAAAGTATTTTGCTTATTGGAAATATTAATTTATATATATATATAATATAATTTATATATATATATATATATATATATATATATATATATATATATATATATATAAAATATAAAACTTTAATCCAAAAGGAAAAGCAGGAAGGTAAATCCCAAAGAACCGATCCTAATTAATATTAATTACATTAATATTAAAAAAAAAATGATCACGATGGAGGGCTCAATGTAATTAATATTTAAATTACAGAGCCAATTATAAAATAAAATAAATTTCGATGTTCAAATCAGTTGTATGGCCATTTCTACATCAACCACCACTTCTTTCTTTATTAGGCAGGAAATGTAGTATTTAATTGTATAAACATTTTCCCAATGCAGCGCCTTTCATTGGCTCGGCGCAATGACTCCTTACTTGGGATAATTACACCTGACAAAAGGTTTTTGCCGAAGTGCGTGCATTTCTACGAAATATTTCTTTTATTTCTTTTATTTTTACGACTCTTTCCAAATATTAAACATAATCTCAACTTTTCCCAAGACTGCCGAATAAGAAGTTTGTATACCGCTAAATGTATGTATGTGTGTACATTTCGAAAAAATCTTATAGAGTCACCCAGCAATGAACTCAGAAGTAACGGCTCAGGTAAGTTTTTAAAACGTATCTCGATTTTACACAGGCGTTTAAATAGCTTAGATCAGTCTTTCATAAGGCAATATACGCACGTTAAACATCGGCCGATTGTAAGCAGGTTTTACGATGCTTTGGTCTGTATGGCACATGGCTACTAGCTTATTATATTTCCGAACTGAAATATACTAATTACTGATACGTAAACTAGTGTTTTATTTTATTCGTTTTCTACGAGCTTATCAGGTTATTTAAAACCAGAAAATATTTTTAGAGTGTAAGATTTTATTTTTACAAGCGTCTTATTAATTAATCCATAGCTGAGGGGAGAAAATATGGATGCACACATTTTGTAAGTGAATAAACAAACCCAACTGAAATTAGAACTCGTCTTTCCGATTAACAATTCCAAGACGTTATCCATTGCACCAACCGCACATCAAAATTTGCAGCACCTAGTATTCTGAAGCCATCTAGGTACTGACCAGACTCGATGTTGCTTAACTTCGTGTGGGAACCGATGTTTCAACGTGATGTCACCGTAAGCCAATGTACGTGTCTGTTTGTGAATGGATACGTGTATATGTCTATATTTAATAAAGTATATTATTTATAAACACCCTTTCTATAAATTTACCCACGTGTGCATTTTTGAATGACTCACTTGACATAGATCCATACATATATCTTTGTACATATTTCGATACCAACATAAGCACACACACACACACACACACACACACATATATAAGGAGAGAGAGTAAGTGAAAGAAAGAGATAGACGCATTAACTGAACTAAATTTACCATTATGAGAGTTATAAACAATAGTTTCTTATGTTGACCTCGAAAAAAGGCCATGTAATAAAATATGTAAAAATAAATACAATAATCACGAATAACTAGAAATTAAAGATATTTGCAAAGTAGGTAAATTTTTTATCACTCGGAATCTGCTGTTCAAGGCATTTAATTTCATTAGTCCTTTCTTACCTATTCGTTTAGAATGGGTTCCAGAGAGTGTACAATTCTTTTAATTTGGGTTTTAAAATACATCTCCGTATTTTCAGTTTAAGTAAAAAAAAAATGAAATTTTCATAAAATTTAATTCAATTTAACACCTTGCTTCATACTTTATTAAAATAAAATATTATTTTAGTTGCAATATGAAAGTGTGACGAGTAAGAGAGTATTTTTTCTTAATCTCAGTAAAATCATTGTTGAAAATGACGACACCGAAATCAGAAGTACGCATTGGACTAGTAAAAGAAGCATTGCAAATGCTAAGCAAAGTGCTGAGAAACAGAAACATTTTGATAGAAACAAAAACAAACAAAAAAAAAATGCTAGATGGCTTTGTGATATCCATCCTCTTATATGGCAAAGAATGTTGGACAACCCCCGTGTAAGGAAACAAAAGGCGCTTATCTCCCATTAGCTGAGGTAAGTCATGTGGTCACATGACAGCCGCTTCGTGACGTCACTCCAGATAGTGACCCTAGCGCTCGCCAGTTAGATAGTTGTCGAACAGCAGTCAAACGAGAAGGTTGTTTCTTATGCCTAGGAGGACCAGACTAAATCTGCCTACAACAGAAGCTTGCAGGAACATAGTCAAATCCGACTACGTCGCGCTGGGACATAGAAAATCCTGCCACGTCTCGCTTGGACAAACAGCTTAAAACTACGGCCACGTTCTGCTGGAACCTTGATAAATCCTGCTGAGTCTCGCTGGGATCAATAGCTTACAACAGAACCATCCCGCTGGGATATAGACGAATACGACTCTTAAAATCCAAAGTCATAACAATGACGAAGTAACTCCAAACTATATGTAAGATCTTTTCTTTTGTTCCTCCTTATGCTTTGCTTTGCGTTAGATATATGTGATATGCATTTTTCTAACTGTCAACACTTGTATATATGTCTAATATTGGGAATGTCATAGTATATGAAAGTCTCTCTGAGAACAAGTGTTCGTCATTCATTCATCCGTTTTTACTTTCTACATTACCACTGATAAATAACACGAGATTTATTTACCCAGCCCACATGGAAAGATATATTGTTACACCAGCATGGCTGAGATGAAAACGGGAGATAACATAAATGATGTTCTACAGATGTATAGTAGGAATTTAATGGACGTAGCGAGTAAGAAAGGAGAAAGTCTTTTAAAAATGACAAAAAGAACACATGATCAGAATCAGAACGTAACAGCTGAAATTCCTTGAACACCCCGTGAGTAGGGAAGGCTTGGAAAACCTAACACAAGACATATCGAGGCCAAACGAGATAGAGGACCGTAGCGAGTCACTTACTTCATGAGCTTGTGTGAATAGATGGCAGAACGGTGGTCGGGAGCTCGTGAAATTGTGGAGAGCCATGTCGTTCATCTAAGAATTAACTAAAATTGTTTTAAAATAGCGCAGAGAAACCTCTATTAGACAACTATAACATGTTCTTTCGTAGAAAGACCAAAGGCGTTCAGCGTACAATAAGTACGAATGGAGGTACAAATTATTGAGTCGTAAAATTACTTCTACTGGACAAGTCGTTTGATTTGAAGTGAGCGTAAGAACTGTTAAGTACACTATAGATACATTGGTTGATAATTACGAACAAGTAATTTATATATCTTTTAAAATATATATCAGATAATATAATTTTACATCAGTGAATGAGTCTGGTATCGGATGCCTTCATTCTTCATCAGTGCAGTGCTTAGGAACATCCCCTCCCCGCGAAAAATGCGCTTTGCGGCCCCTACCCACAAAATTCATTCCCCCACCCCAACATACTGAACCTATAATAAATGGTACTTTAAACAAAATAACATACTCTCGGAACGCAGATATTCGGTAATAACGAACAGAAGAAATCGCAGAATTGGGGTTTTGAAGCTAATGGTTTCACAACTTTTAGCTACTTATTGCTATTTTCTAGCTATTTTTATAGCCATTTCAGTGCGTTTTGGCTCTCGATCTTCTACAAGTTTTTCCAAAGAATTTTCAAACAATTTAAACCTAAATTTCAAAACTATTTTGCTACAGAAATCTGTCCAAAATTAGACTTCAGGAGTTTATTTTATTAGGTTGTCCCAAAAGTTCCTAAACACTTGCGAAATGGGACTATCTGGTCCAGCACAATCAAGACAAGCGATGGGTTCAGAAAGTGCAAGAGACACCGTCAGTTCCAAAACAAGATCGATTCGGCAAGAGTCATGTTGTGCGTTTGGTGGAACTTTGAAGGAATCGTGCATTTTGAGTTGGTTCCGAATGGTCGTGCCCATCAGTGCCGAACTTTACTGTCAGCAACTTGAGCGGGTCTACGAAAAGTTGAAGCAAAAGTACCCGGCTCTGATCAACTGAAAGCGCGCTTTGATGCAGCATGACAATGCCAAGCCACACACCGCCAGGAAGACCAAAGACAAGTTTGAAGAGCGGAACGGCGTTGAGGTTCTGCCACACCCAGCCTACAGTCCTGACTGTGCTCCATCAGATTACGGCCTTTTCCGTTCAATACAACACTTTCCGAAGGGCCGCCGATTCGACTCGTTTAATGAAGTTGAGGAAGCGTGTCAAGAATTCTTTGATTCGAAGCCGGCTGAATGGTACTTTGACCAGATCTGAAAGCTTGCAGATCGATGGCAGAAAGTCTTGGAAAATGATGGTCTTTATTTTGAGCAATAATATTTGTTGTTTTTGCGAGTAAAATTTTAATTTTTTGCAAGTGTTTACGAACTTTTGGGACAACCTAATAAAAATGGAGAGGGGTGTCAGAAAGTGTTGGTATAGGGGGAAGAAAAAACAAATTAAATCAAAACAACATTAAAAGTAACCAAGTCATTTTGAAATGTAGGAGAAAGTTATTAAGTGCTAAAAGGCCCCTACACCCCCACAAAGATTCGATAAATACAAACTTGATAACTTATAAAGAAAATGTGTGAAGTTTCTTTTTATTTTAATAAAATTTCTCATACTTTTACAGCAGAAATAAATCTCTGATTATCTGGTTAAAATATTTTACTACAAAGATAATTAATGCACTTCAACCTTCTGTAACAGGTTCGTTGAAATGTGATTTTCACAAATCCATTAACAATAAGAAACAAAAACAAATGTCACGATCTAATGCATCAGCAATGGAAAAGCAGAAAAAGAAAGAAAAAAAAAACAGAAATGAAAACTATTCAAAACATATTTGTCGATTCAAATAAAGATAATTTCGCCCTTTATTAATGGTAACATGGAACTCACTTAAATGTTAAATAATGAAAAGACAAATACTAAACAGGTTTTTATATGGACGTGTTAATTTGTATTCTTTCTTGGATAGTAAATAAGGAAGCAGATAAAAGTATTTTCATGTTAATTTGTACTTAAAAAGGTCCGTAATGTAAAAAACAACCTTTCGATGAAAATTCCTTCAAAATGGTATTAAAACAGGTTTTCAGTCGAACAAAAAGTTTGTGCATGCTGAAGCAACAAATGCAGTCGGAAGAAAGATTTGGTCAGAGTCGAAAAAAATAAACAATAAACAGGTTTTACCAAAATTGAAAATGGAATTGAAGAAAATTTGTGTCCCTGCCATCCTTATATTTAAAATTTCACTTTTCTGACTTTATCTGTGGCAAACTGCTGCACTAAATTCTCCGTGTCAATTTCACGGCTTAGTTCATGTTCAATATAACAGATAAGCCAGCCAGTCTTTCCTGAGACATTGAGTTCCGAAGAAAGTTTTTACGTTTTAATTAGTTTCAATTTAGAGAAACTGCGCTCACAAGATGCCGCTGTAACTGGCAATATGGTTACAATTCTGAGTGCAACAGCTACGTTGGGATATAAATCGACAAGTGTCTGTTTCATTATATAATTTATACATTCAATAGCGGAAAATGTAATACACTTCTTAGTGTCCATGAGGTTGACGAAATTGATAATTTCTCTTTCTTGTTTCTCACAGTCAATATCGCCTTCTCAAATACCTTTTTTGCCAAAGCAGCAAATACAATTAAGCAAAACAAAATAACCCACTACCGGAAATGGAAACGAGCATTTGGTCCTTAACGCTGTTAAATGTTACTGATATCACAGGTAACAAAGTATTTGACAAAAGTGTACCGTCACTAGTGTTACAGACCGAGTGTATAATTGAGGCATGTAAATTCCAATCTCTAGGTGAAAAAGAACACTAATAATGTGTGTCAAAAAAGTGCATGCAGGAACGGGACGTAAAGTTGCAAATAGGGTTTCAAACAGCAATGTATATGTAAAGATTTTCATTGAAGATTCAAATAAACAGTTCAATAAAAAAGAAAAAAAAATTGTATTGGTAAAAAGGACGTCTACTTCCAGTATTTAGTCTTTCATTTGTTTTTGAAACACATTTTAAATTTCTTTAAAATAGAGTTAAGAAAAGAAAAATCCACTTACGAGTATGCTGAAGCCAAATTTATTTATTTATTTATTTTTTTTTTTAATCTGAAAGAAGTTGACTCGACTAGAAAAAAATGTAAAATGTAGACGGATCGTCTTACAATGACGGGTCGCGGGCCGAACAAAGGCCGTTAATGAAAAATTAAGTAAAATTACACATGCAGACCCCATTCAGCCTAAATATTTAAAACAATAGTACAAATAAATATTGAGAAATCAGAAAAACAAAAGAAAATCTAAAATAAAAAAACACCTAACAAAAATTCGATTTCCTCAAAGAACGTCAAAATATTTCAGAGTGAAAAAATAAACGGAAGTGAAATGGATGAAATTATGACGTACTCGTCAAAATTTCATCCATTTCATTTTGAAAGATTCCAGCAAATTGCATAGACTAACTGGTAGGAATAAGCGATGGGAGGGGGTCGCTGTTAGAGGAATGAAATAAAAAGCCGAGTGAGACAATATCGTTCCTTTGAAGATAATCCAATGTCTGTTGCCGGTCGCTCGATCCAATTTTTTTTTTGTTTATTTTTTTACGCAGAATAGGAGTTAATTGTGTTTTGATCGAGTTTTTGCGGTCATAGTATTCATTCGGTTGTTTATAAACTACGCTATTGCTAAATTTTCTTAAACGTTTTATGACATCCTGAAAGTCTGAATATACTACTAGTTACGTTCTTGTATGTTGAAACAGATATCTATAATCTATTTCTCTCTCAAGTTCATTTTTTTTAAAATGACAAATGCTTTGCGGCCTCTTTAGGGCCCGGAATGCTTCTATCAAATATTATATATATATATATATATATATATATATATATATATATATATATATATATGATAGAGAGAAAGACGGGTTGATAGATATATAGCGGGCATCTCTTATTTCTTTTCTAGTTGTAGTAGGATTCCGTAGCAGGTTAACGGAATTTGGCCTTGTGGGAAGATAGCCCACTATAATTTGTAAAATAATTATAAATTCAAGAAAGGCAATTAGAGTATAAAATAATATTTATACATATATACATAGTATTTATGTTTTACAATTAAAACAATACTTGGAATAAAGGTCCAACGAAGTTAGAGAGAGTTCATGGCAGATAATAATGAGCTGAAAGAGATAAAATAATGTTCAAGGAAGATATAACGCTGAAAGGTAAAAGGCTTGGTAGTATGATTAATGTTCATTATCAAGTTGCTGTTTCTAAGGTCAGTAAGTCAGAAAGTTGGTTTGTGGAATGTCTTTGAAAAGGTCAGTTAGTACTTTGGGAACAGGGGAGGAAGAAAGAGGCAGCATAGTAGCCGCTCGACGTAGGTCAAGGGGATTAGTTACACTCTTCTCTGTCTGTGCCTGTCTGTCTGGGTGTCTTTTGTCACGGCTTTTTATATTTTCCTTCTGGATCAAAACGCAGGTCGTTTCGAATTTCATCCTTGTATTTGATTCCGAGCTACCCATTGGCTGGTAAATAAAAAATGGTAATTTGATATTTGATATTTGATTAATTTTTATTTTTCAACCAGAACATCTGCGCGAATCCACTTGCGTAGAGGTGATTTTTATTCATTCGCTTTTTGGTCGGCATAGAGCCAACATCCGGTTTGCTCGCTTTTGCTTGGTCGGTGGTATCGTCACAATATATTTCAACATACAAATATGATAATAATTTTCAAGTTAATCTTAATAATTTTTTTTACAATAAATCTGCGGAGCCAAAAAAGAGCCTTACGGCTTCTCGGGGCCTTGCGGCCTCTATGGAACTTGCAGATCCCCCCCAGCAATTGCGGGGTCTGCGGGGGCCCTAAGTACGGCCCTGTTTTTCATTCGTTTTTGATTTTGTCTCTGTGTGTGTGTGTGTGTGTGTGTGTGTCCGTCACCTATAGACTCCGAAAAGGCTGAACCGATTTTCTTGAAAATTTACACAGTTGTACTATAAGCGTCTGCGAGTGTTCTTAGCTAGGTTTTGTGTCCAGGTAAACCCGATAAATATCGAAAATCGATAATCGAAAAAATCGGGTTATAGAAGGAATGGTCCGATTTTAATCAAATTTGATACACTCATAGACAAAGACATAAGAAACGATATTCAGAAGTTTCAAGGTTGCAGTTCTTACAATAATGCAGAAAATCGATTATATATATATAAAAGGCAAGATGTTTGTGTGTGTGTGTCTGTTTATCTGCCTGTATGTCTGTATTTTTTTCAGCCCTTTTATTTTAGTTTTTGCTTCGGATTTGGCTCTACGTAGGTATAATTGTAGTTCTTAGTCTCGGCCATGATACCATTTACTCAGAGGACTTATTTAGCCTTCAAAATTCAGTTTACGACGAAAAAAAAATTATTTAATATTGATACTAGGAAATCAAAATTTGACTTACACCCATTCATTTTTCTTTCAGTCCACGGTTTCGTTTTAACTGGAAACAACTATTGCTTTTTAGTCTTTCGTGCCAACGTCCAAAAAGTCTCGGCTCCAGGACCATGGATTAGTTTTAAAGCTTTCATTACACCCGAGCAACGCCGGGCCATACTGCTAGTCTATTATGATTACGTTATAAATGTTTGGTTGTTGCTATGACAATGACTCAAGTGATGTAGGCAAGTTGGCGTTGAAAGTTCAACTTAGTTTCAGAGTAAAACTTGGCCAGGGGACATATCAAGTAGGAACTAACCAATGCGGATGTACCACTTGTCAATGAAAGGATCCGACAATGTTTGAATCGTTCGCAAGAGTCCCAGCTGAGTTAGGATCTTGTTTTTATATAAATTAATATTCCAGAGCGAGCTTAACGCTTAATACTAATTGAGGGAAAATATTTACCGGAGTAATATTTCATTGGGATCATTTTTTTCAAAAATGTAGAGCGACACTTATAAAGACTGAGAATTTGTCTCGGTACTGGGTAACGTAGAATACACTCATGTCCATGTCGGGGACGGAAACACATCCTATTTTAAATAAGTACATTTTGATTGAATTTGTCGGAATTATCTCCATTTTCTCTTCCAAGACGTCCGCTAGAAGATGCCTTTTCAGGTTTATAAACCCTATTCCTCGCTTACGGGACTTAATAGCCTAGTGGATTAAAGCGTTCATGAATTTGGAGGCATAACAACTGTGAGTTCAATCCCTAGGTCGAGCAGTGTGTACTTGAGCTCAATGGAAATGTGCGAGGAATAACTAAGCAGTATAAGATACAAATCCTATATCATCCAACAATTAACTGAAACGAGAAAAGTAAAATTGCACACCCGAAAAATCGGAGCAGAATGACTGAAAACATTTTAGAAAAACCCAGACCAAAGCAAAACTTCGCAATCAAGTGTGAAATTTAATTTTGACAAATAGATGAAGCTATAGGGGGGATAGTTAATGTTTATTGATACATAACCGAACTCCCTACAGCTTACAGATTTATTCAGAATTATCATCAGAATTATTAGGGTTCCTTTTCATCAGAAGGTTATCAGCAGGTTAGAATGTGTGGATTAGTGTGGAACAGTGTAGAATAATGGAAGAATAAAAATATACATTTTTCATGTTAAAATAGAAATTTATTAAAATAACAGAATAACAAGAATTGGTAGAAATTAATGTTCAATCAGAAAATTAAGGGTATCAAGAGTTGTAGAAAATGTCCGTAGTAGTAATTTGTTGAAAAGAGTTATTCATGCGTAGGTATGTATGTATGAGCGTTTGTTTGGTAGGAATGTCTTTGAAAAAGAAGTAAAAGGAATCAGCACACGAGAAAGGAGAAAGAGGACGATGTGTGACGCGAGTTTACGTCCGGGTTGTGGTTGAAGTTTCTCCCGTTACATGTTATTGTATTATCTCGCTGCTCCCATCTGACTAACTGACGCTGATCGAAGTCATTTATATAGTCCTTTAGATTTTTCGCACTGGATCGCGAAGTCTGTTTTAGTCTTGCAAATCGCTCCCATTGGTCAGAAAACCAATTTAACATCTACTCGCGAAATCCGGTTTCAGCTTTTTCTGTAAGCACGAGGTCAATCTTTTTTCTATGCGGCAAAAACCAGGATTTCACACGTCATTGTGAATATTTGTAGTGAAGAAGGTTGCTTTTATTTCTTAATTTCCTATCCACCACATAGGAAAAGAATTGACCCCATATTGAAAGAAAAAGACGAAGCCAAATTTCGCCATCTGATAAATTTATTTTCTAACCAATGAAGGGAAGCGATTTGCAAAACTGAGAGAAAAGTTAGCAATCCAGCCTGAAAAGAGGAATCGGTATAAAGGAAGAGGGAAGGAAAGTCAGAATCAGTCAGTTAGATGGGAGCACCGAGACTACACGCTAAAATGTACTAAAGGAAACTTCAAATCTGACTAGGACGTAAGGTAGCGTCACATATTCGTTCTCTTTCTTTACTAGTGCTTTTTTTTACCTCTTCTTTTCCATTCTCAACATTCTCGCGGTCAACAAAGAAGAAAACGACGATACAACTAACTTCTAAATATTAACGTCCGATAAGTACAATTTCCTTTATTGCTTCACCCTCCTTTTTACTCTCTTGCCGGTCATAAAAAAAGGGAAAGGAACACAGACTTTATTAGTAACCTTTTAATCTTTCTACATACACACATTCTGCTACTATCACCTATAAGCTGAATTAATTTAATTTCTTACTACTATTTCTCTCGAACATTTAACTACGTACATTTTTCTCTTTGAACATTTTTTACAAATTTGTTATTGTTTAGTTAATAAAATTTTTAACATACAAAACGAAATATTTTATTCTTCTACATTCCAACAGCCAACCTTCAACCTTCTGATATTTTAAATTGTGGGAACTTCGGTTGTGTTTGGCACAAGGGCAATTTGATAAACATAGCAGAGGCCCCTACAAAAGTACTAAAACTAAGGACTAGATGAGATACCCCTAGACATAGGCAGTAGAATGAGGACAGTCTACTCCTATATTAAATAAAGGATTCAATTCAGAATTCATTACGAGTTACCCATATCGATATACACCTGATAAAATGCCGGATATCGCAACGGCTGAAACGCAGTGATAGCAACAACGAAGATGCGGACAGTAACCCGAATGTAAATTGTTATTTTCCCTATAAAATATATATGTAAATTTCCTTCACATGGTGAAATGTATTTCTTTTGAAAATGTTGAATTAATTTGTTTTGAAAGTCTTCATCTTCAACAGCAACAAGTCGTAACTCCTCCCGCTACAAACTGGTGACCAACAGCAACCTCGCCCATTACAATCCTGCAGCTATAAATCTACAAATTTCACCGGTTTACAAGTCACGAAGTCTTGGAGTCCCGAGGCAATCATAAAATATACAATTTTTTCTTTTTATCTCAGTGAACTTCGATGAAGCATATTAAGCTATTTTTTCTTGTTGTTTTTTTTATCTCTCTCTCTCTTTTTTTTTTTTAGCAGTTATTATAGTTTGCTTTCTCAGCTCTTTTTTGTCAACCATTGTGACATGCCAATACTTAGGCTTGGGCTCTATAATTTTGGTTTGCCAATTTCATTTTCTATGCTGATAAAAGTTACACTACCTCGTTTGTCAACCATAAATAGCAAACGAATTATAAATATAAAAGCTGACGATAACTCGTTTTGCTTTATTGAAGGTTACATTTTTCTTTTCTTTCTTTTTTTTTTTTTTTTTTGACATTTTTAAAGAGACTCTTCTACCTGGCGTTAAATTTTACAAAACTAACCACTATTACAATATTCTATGATTTTGCTGTTAATATCGAGCAACGAAGCATTTTATAAAATGACTGCAAATTTCAAAAATTATTCTTCAAGATCATACGTTCATTGAACTGGTTCGATTTTTGTTAAAAATATGTAAGTGGATCTAAACGAATAGAGTAAATCAATAAATTGATCAGCGATCGCTAAAAAAGAAAAGAAGTGTAAGAAACAAGAATTAAGAAGCGCGTTCATTTTAATCGCCTGATTCATTCAAATTGCCGTATCGCTTACAAAATCGTAGAGGCGCGATCTGGCGTACTTCAATCTTAATTCGCAAAACCTTTCTCTTGAAAATTCAGTTGCAATTAGGAAAAGAATATTACGCGTTCTTTTAAAGAGGAGAGATATATCACAACGTTGATAGATATTTTACTAATTTTAAGCTTAATTTTGGACAACCAATGTGTAGTAATAGGGGATACCCAATGCAGTTTCTTAACTGTCATGCCACGAGATATCCGAAAGGAATTTAATATAACAGAATCCAAGAACACTTCGTTTACCACTTCATTATTGCATGTACTGCTTGCACAATGTATATGTTTCTAAGTAGTAAAATATCGATAATCGAGGTGGAGATATAAAAGTAATACAGAAAAATTATCAGTAGACTGAGTTAAAATTGTCGAAATGCAGAAATCGATTATCTTTTATCGGGAATAATTGGCTGATATCGTAAAAAGCGTCTCGTAGATGAGAACAGTTACTGTGTAATTTAACACGGGTGCGAATACGAGATTCAGTTGTGATCGTGGAGGACGATGCAATTCCGATGTGTCCCAAATAGGAACCAAAGATATATCACGAACGCTATCGTCTCCTTCTTGAGATGTTACAAGGCCTTTTTATTCGATTCCTTTACATATTGCTTAGTGCACATATCTCTCTCTCTCTCTCTCTCTCTATATATATATATATATATATATATATATAAAATATGAGACAATGAATGTCTATTATGTTTAATCATGAGCCGTTCTAAATATCGTATTTTGGCTTTAATTTCAAGTGAAAATAAAGACAAAAATTCTCCAACATTTGGATAATTTTTTATTATTCACCTGAAATTAAAGCCAAAATACGATATTTAGAACGGCTCATGATTAAACATAATACATTCATTGTCTCTTATATTTAACAGTATATGCTTAGAAAATTATCTACTGCCTCGATATATATATATATATATATATATATATATATATATGTGTGTGTATATATATATATATATATATATATATAATGTGTGTGTGTGTGTAAAATTTGGGAAGTGCAGCCGATTACGCTATCATGGTTTGAACCTTTCGCTATCGTCAGATGTTATAGACTAACGGATTTAACGCTTTATTTGTGAACGCACAGCAGGAAGTTTAAAAAGCACAACAGGAAATGTAAAATAAGGGGCGGAGTAAGTCAGAAGTAGCGAAGTAGTATTGGACGGGGAGTAAATAGATTATACATACTTTCCTGGATTTTTATTAATTCAACAGAATTTTATCACTTTAAACATTATTTTTAATGGGTACTCGTATTTGAGGAGGCGCTCCGTTTATTTATTAAACAGTATATTTATTTTGTGGGG
The DNA here is from genome assembly GCA_037127315.1 of Ascarosepion bandense. Classification (NCBI taxonomy): domain Eukaryota; kingdom Metazoa; phylum Mollusca; class Cephalopoda; order Sepiida; family Sepiidae; genus Ascarosepion; species Ascarosepion bandense. The sequence continues at coordinate 5,417,519 of JBBBDQ010000883.1, read as the reverse complement.
TTTCATACATTGACACCCACACACACACACACACGCATGGTCACTCGACGTCCACGTGATGACTTGTTTTCCCGCCAAAACGATGCTAATAAAAGCGAAGAACATCACGTGGTAGTCAGTTAGGATTTCGTCCCGGGACAAGAGCAAACATGTCTCCCTAACTCACACAAACACACGCGCACTAATTGCGGGTAGCAATTGCGGGTAGCAATTAGTGGCGCAAATTTTTTTTATTTTTCTTCTCACCGACATTAACACTATGCACATTAACTTTCATTCAAACAGGACTTTACATAAAATAACTTCCTACACATAAATTTACAATTTTTCCAACCTTCGTCAGTAGAAATCCACAGACTGCCTAAGATTGCTACATTCGCATGTAAGTCTCTCTCTCTCTACTCAACGCACACACAGACACAGAACTTTGTCTTCTGTCTGACTTTCTTCATCAAGGATTTGAACTTTGAACTCTTTACGATAATCTTAACGATTGTACAAACCTTTCTTTCAGCTAAAGAAAAAAACTTCATACATCTTGTTTTGTTTCTACGAACAGACGAAGGGGAATGACTCTTTCCTTTTCACTTTCTTATGCATGCTCTCTCAACCCCATGTAACCTTTGTCAATACATTGTTTTTCTGGTTACTTTCGCCTTTTTGTTCTTTCTTAAAACCTGCTTTAAATCATGACCCCATGTTACGTCGAGTCGACTCGTTAAACTTAAATTAGTAAGTGGACGCATCGTCCACCACAATTTTCACCTAGCGGGAGATCTTAGTAAAAAAAACCATTACGCCTCGAATATTCAAGTCGGCAGGTGAAAATAAACATAATGTTTAGTAAAAAAAAACGGAACGCCTACTCAAATACGAGTACCTACTAAAAATAACATTTAAAATTAAACACACACGTGTGTGTGTGTGAGAGAGAGAGATTTTTTTAGAATGCATTTCCTTGGGTTATTATGGTCCTTGGTTTTGTCATGTTGATGTGTTATTATATTACGGATATACTAATGGCTATAATGGACATTGGAGAAGACCAAGATGTTTCTATTCTCTTTCCAATAACCCAACTAATATTATTGCCTTCAAGTAGATCGCCTTTCGATTCACTTGGGCCAAGAAAAGAAAATACACGGCTTCCAAGTTTGACAATGTGTCTCTTAGATAGTGCCTACCCGTTGCATTTAACGAGAACTGTTCTGTATCATGTGAGGCGTTCTTCTTTATGCTCCGTGTCTTTTCAGGCGATCAGGGACCTCCTCTTACTCCTATCCCTTAGCGTTCTTAACACTTTTGTCCTTGGTATTTCTCTCAAGCCCATCAAGTATGTCTCGTGTTGCTTTCCCATGGCTCTCTTTCCCAGAAACTTCTGCTGGATCTTCCTAGTGCTAAGTATAAGTTCCCTTTTCGTTTGCATCCTCTCCAATACCTTGTACCTTACTCACATGCTCACAGCATTAGCTATAGTGGGCTAATGATGTATTTTCATTTACGGTTTTCCGGACACCGTTAGTTAATTCGAAAATTCTAAACACTTTAATTTTTTTTTTTTTTTATCATATCACCCCAAGCAAGGTGGTGACGCCACTGATGCACATGGGGCTACTTAAGAGTAGAATGATTGGAAAAAAGAAAGCCGGGAACCACATCCTAAACAGGAAACAAGGGATGAGCCTCTTCACCTGTTCAAAAGACGTGGGTGGAGTGTGAACCGGGCGATAGTTAAGTCTATCTACTCCAATTGAGAACAAAGAGAAAAGAAAAAAAGTGAAAGAAGATTGGAAAAAAAAGAAAAAAAGAAAAGAAAGCCGGGAACCACATCCAAAACAGGAAACAAGGGATGAGCCTCTTCGCCTGTTCAAAAGACGAATTCAAGGAAATAGTTAATCGTGTAACTTCTGTCTGAATTTCTGGGATAAGAAATTATCATTACTTACGCGCGGAAAATTGCCCTCATTTGTTGTCATCAGTTTCAAAATCTCTTATTGAATACAGTACACTGTATAATTTTAATGGTGAAGAATATTACCGATGATATGTCCGCTTGTAAGGATGAAATCTTGTTAAAAAATTTTTTGAAAGAATGCAGATAAAATCAGTTAGTTTACTTTTTCTGTACTAATGAGAAATGAAAAAAAAGCCAAACGTTTAAGTCTCAATTGAACACCAATCAACATATCAGGTTAACTGTACCATTTCTCCAAGAAACAGAGGCAATAATGATTATATTTTCTTTTAATTACAGATCAGAGGCAATATCATATTTTTCATTTTGTTCCATTCTTTTCATCTTTAACTTTGTTGGATTAAATTTCATCCATCTAAATCCAAACAGTATGCATATCGTTTGTCCTGTCATGTGACTTTTAACGGCTCGTCAGTGAGGTCCATTCCGTATAGGAAGAAAGGGGGGAGAAAGAAAGAGGGAGAGTAAATTTAGGGGTAGGTGCCATAAAGTGAAGATGCTACTAGGAGAACATGTGGTAAAAACATAACTTCTTGCAGTATATATAAAAAGCAAATACTTTTTATTCATTTAAAAATGTTAGTTTTAAATAAATGCTTAATCGTCTTAGTTGTTTTTTTTTTTATTTTTATACAAATTCTTTTGAGAGAAGTGTATTTTTAAGAAAACCAGACGATTTGTAAAAAAAATGTTAAAAATGTAAATTTTTTAGGCTCAGAGGTAAAAAAAAAAAAAAAAATTGATAAAGATTCCTTTTGCCAATGAGAGACGTGGATAAAAATTTGGACGGCGCCTTCTTATATATATATATATATATATATAAAAACTCCGGTTAGAAAATAACTCCAGAAGGCATTTTTGACATCAAGCAGAAAGCACCTAGAAATCAAAACATTTAGACGAGGACAACAAAGAATGAAAAAAGAATTAAAATAAATTTCCGCAAAGGAAGAGGCTATTTTGCCCGATCCCGATAAAGTAGGCAGACATGCTTCTAAGTTTATTTTACCGGTCTCGGTAAAATAGACAGCCAGGTAATTTTGCCGGGGAATATTTTTATTAAATGAAAGCAGGTAATGTTAAAATTAACTACACAAATATTTTTAACATAGAAGTTTTCACCATCAATTGTTCAGACACATGTTAAAATCATTTATTCATCATCAATTGTTAAAAGAAATATAAAACCTTGATTCACGGCCTCAAATAGATTTTTGACGGGATGAGATGAAAACAACTAATTTTGCATGCGACTTCATTAAACTAATTCACTTAAATGTCATCGACTAAAAATTGTCACCCAGGGCGGATCACTCCTCCTGTCATTCTCTGGGTCTGTTCTGACTCGGGGCAAGTTTGGGATTTGCAGAGATTGTTATTCCTGAAGTGCTTAAAATATTCCTCTTTATAGTATTATTATTTATTAGGTGATATCGACCAGCTGCTTTGTTTAAAGCACCTGGACTATACGGCATTGTAATAGAGCTGCTAATAGCCCTGGAAGAGTTTGGCATATAAAAAATTACAGAAATAATAAATGAAATTTATAATAGTGGTGTAATACCAGATTACTTCAGCAAGTCGATCTTCATAGCACTGCCTAAGAAGCCAGGTGCAAACGAGTGCGAACTCCACCGAACAATTAGTTTAATGAGCCACGTTACAAAACTGATCGTCCGAATCCTGATCAATAGAGCGAGAAGCAGAATCAGGCCAGAGATAGGACAAGAACAGTGCGGGTTCGTCAAAGACATTGGAACAAGGAATGTCATATTTATGATTAGGATGCTCTCCGAAAGGGCAATACAAATGAAGACGGACTTATACCTATGTTTTATCGACAAAATACGTCACAAAGAATTGGAGATGCTAAGTATCCTCGACATGTTTGGGAATGACATAAGAGTAATCAAGAATCTCTACTCGCAGCAAACCGCCTGCATACGGACAGGTAACGAATTCAGAAGATACACAAAGATAGAAAGGGGCGTAAGACAAGGATGTGTCTTTTCACCGGATCTATTCAACTTGTACAACGAGACTATTCTAAGGATCCTAGATGTTATGCCAGAATTTGTCACCGGAGACCACAATTTAAACAACATAAGGGATGCAGATGATACAATACTGATAGCAGACACAGAAAGGAAACTACAAGAACTCCTACAGAAGGTAACTGAAGAGAGTGACAAAAAAGGACTGCAAATAAACTGCAAGAAAACCGAATGCATGGTCATCAGTAAAAAGAGCAGCCCAAAATTCTAAATACAGGTAGGGGATACTAAAATCAAGCAGGTACAAAAATTTAAATACCTGTGAACTGTTCTAACAGAAGACGGAAAATGCGACACAGATCCGAAGGCGAATTGGCACGGCGAAGGACGCTTTCCAGAAGTTGATTAGAGTGGTAAGAGACAGTAAAATTTCGTTAGAAACAAAGACATGAGTACTGGACTGCTATGTGATGTCAGTTCTTCAATATGGCAGTGAATGCGGGACCATATCCTCAAAGATTATGAAAAAACTTGAAGCAACTGAAATGTGGTTCTACAGAAGGATGCTGCTTATATCATGGATGGAGCGTGTAAGCAATGATGAGATTTTAGAAAGGATGGAAACGAAAAAGAAATTAATACTGAGCATCAGGAAGAGACAGCTAAAGTTCCTGGGACATGCAATGAGAAAGGAGGTCTTGGAGAACCTGATACTAACAGGCCAGATAGAGGGGAAAAGAGACAGGGGAAAGCAGCTGATAACATATTTGAAGGGCCTGATCAGGTGGATGACAGAACGAGGGCTGTGTGGTGTAACAGGAGAAAGCGTGCTAAGAGCCACCAGGGATAGGGAGACATGAAAATCCATGATCGCCTACGTCCTGAAAGGAGAGGGCACATAGAAGAAGATGACCAACATTTTAGGTCAGCTCTTATGATGGCTTGTGCATTACTATTATTCAGAGATAACTGTTTACAAATAAAAAGCTATAGAAAAAAGAGCGACAAAAATCAAAGTTCATTTAGATTGGTAAGTTAGACTGATGGTTTTGTATTAAAGAACTAATGATAGTGGTGGTAGCGGTGGACAATAATCTTTGGTGAGTGATAGGGCGTGAAAAGATGGATGAGAGATGTTGCAATATTACAGAATTTGAGCCCTGTTTAGCCATAGAGTTCCGTAGTTGATCCGGTTAATGCGTCGTGCATCAAAAACGATCACTCAAAAAAATGGAATGGAATTATGATTTTACTTTAACAGTTGGGCTGTATTCGATTCATAAAGTTGAGATAAAAAGCAAGATGGAGAAAACTAATTAAAAATGAATAATGAAAATAATTAAACCAAACCAAAATACAAATAATACAAGTATATATATATATATATATATATATATATATATATATATATATATATATATATAGGCTTCATTAAAAATGGCAGACACGGTATTATCATTAAGTTTTTTATATAATTTTGTCATGTATTCGTATAATTTTTTTTTTTTAACTCAAATTGTATAAGAATTGTCCAATGGTTTTGTACTTTAGAGCGCCACTTTCGGCTATACTTTTAGCCATTAGCAAGAATTATAAAGAATTAATTTTGTTTTACTTATAAATAAACATGTGTAAAGTTTATGCATATAGTCTTGTGTGCGTTAAGTTCCGAACACGGTAAGCACATTGTTACTGTATTCATAATTGATGCTATTAAGTGTAGGATTTCTCTTTTTTATTAGTAATGCCTCCATTATTTTGAATCTTCTTTTGCATATGGATGATGCTATTATCAACGATATATATATATATATATATATATATATATATATATATATATATATATTGTGTGTGTGTATTTAGGCAGCATTTTTTCATTTAATAATATAGACAAGTTATTTTATGTAAATTTTGAATATAAGAAAAAAAAACTTACATAAAATAAATTAAATAGACAAAAGTTGTCTATATTATTTAATGAAACATGCATCAATAGCGCCCATAGCTCAGAGGTAGAATCGCCGACTGACGCCAATTCGGTCGGGTTTCAATCGGAGTCTAACCGTACTGATGAGCTGCGAAACAGATCTGTCTATATATATATATATATATATATATATATATATATATATATATATATATGCTTGGGTTCTATAGGATCGATAGAGAAAGTGTTTTAAATAGCAACTATTGAATTAAGGATGATGTTATTGTGTTAAGATGATGTTACTGTGATTAAGAGTTGTAGAGAAAATAAGATCATTTTGTTGAGGACTAAATATGTACATGTATTAAAGTATAATTATTGTGTAAATGTCTGACGCCATTGTTCTCTCTGTCTCTCTCTCTCATATATATATATCCAAGTATTTATCTCTCTTTGTTACCGGGTTTTGTTCCCAATCGGAAAAAGTGGGTAGAAAGACATTACAATTTATTTATTTATTTATTTATTTATATATGAAACCTGCTCCTGACGTACAGAAAAGGGGTTGCTGCTTATTACATTTTGGGTCAATATTTCTTACAGAGGCGGAAGGGATGGCACTACAATATGTTAGAATTGCAATTGGGAAGTCGCTTAATATTTCATTACACGTTTCTTGCATAGTCCAAGAGAATGCAAAAATGAGGCTGAAAGGTACTCTCTCTCTCTCTCTCTCTCTCTATCTCTCTCTCTCTCTCTCTCTTTTCCTGCAGCCGAGATGGAACTCACTACAATCCTCCAGTATTCCCTGTGCATTTGGAACACTGGCGCAGTTTATAGCGAAATTCATAATCTTGTCAAATAGCTGAATACTTGATGCTTCGCCAGGGCTACCAAGGGTGTTTTTATTGTGACGCCAACACTAGATGGGTTGCCGCTAGACCCCATCCTGTTATTTAACCCATAACTGGAGGGAAGTAACGGATTAATACCTTTCCCAAGGATACCAGTGCTTAAGTGAATGCAGGGTACTCAACTGGAATTCGAACTCAGCTCACCGATTTCTCTTTCCAAGTCGACATCCACTGCACCACAATACACATCCGTCACTGAACGCTTACAGCGCCTGGTATTCCCAAGCGGTCACCCATCTAAGTACTGACCAGGCTCACGTTGCTTAACTCACTCTCTCTTTCTGCTCCTCTCTATAAGTGTTATTTCAGTTTCAGACGTGGATGATCATGATCTTTCTTTTGTTGCGCTGAGCAACACTTTCTAATTTGTGACACCTTTTTCTTTGTAATTCTTGTTCTACCATTCGCCAGGTCAAACTTGTCAAGAAGACTCTTTCTAAGAGATATCACTTCAAGACTAGAATTACCATAGCTCTTCACAGCCTCCAGTTCCTTTTCATTCTTAGTAACGCTTTCTCTTTTTTTCATCCCTATTTCTCTTTGTGATATTGTTTCTCCAGCCACCTGCTCAAATTTGTCAAGTAGATTCTTTCTTTCTATGAGAAATATTCAATTAAGGTTACAAGTGACCATGACCGTCCACAGCTTCTTGTTCTTTCTATTTTCAAAAACACATTCTCTTTTTTTATTGATTGATTGGTTCGTTTTCTACGGTTTATCAACCAATTACAGATTATTTAAAGTCATAAAATATTTAGATTGTAAGATTTTTTTAGATAATAATGGTTTAGGGATAGAAGGTCACTAATTAACCCATAGCTGGAGAGAAAAGCGGTGGATTTATATCTTTTCCAAGGAAATTCTCAGGTGACCAACTATAATAAAAACGTAAAGTATTTTGTTTCTTGGTTCATTTTTTACTGCTTATCAACCCTTTGCTGGTTATTTAAAGCCAGAAAATATTTTTGGATTATTTAGCATTATTGCGGGGAGATAATTATGGTTTAAGAATAGAGGTCTTACTAATTAAGCCATAGCTTGGGGAAGAAGAGGGGGATTCATACCTTTCCCAAGAGTATTTGCGTGTGAGTGAATATAATGAACCTATCAGGAATTAGAATTTGGCTCTCCGATTAACAATTCCGAGCCATTATCCATTACACTACTCCCACATTCAAGCTTACAGTACCTAGTATTTACAAGCGGTCACTCATTTAAGTACTGACCAGGCTGGACGTTCCTTAACTCGGTGATTGTACGTATTTCAAAGTGATGTGACCGTAAGCCTTTTCTCCCTTTTTGAATCCTATTCCACTTTATGAAATCTCTCTTATCCATTGACACAAGTTGTCCAGTAAGTTCTCTCTATGAGGTTGAAAGATACAGTACTAGAACCCTCTCTCTCTCTCTCTCTCTCTCTCTCTCTCTCTCTCCCTGCTCCCTTCAGAATGCGAGTGATCATGACTCTCTTCTACTTACTGTCCTTTCTTACTCTCAGTAATACTTTCTTCTTTATGAACTCTATTCCTCTTCATGATATTCATTTGTCCATAAATCTGCTCAAACAATTAGGTTCTCTCTATGTGAATTATCCCTTCAGGAGAGTATCAATCGCAGCTCTCCATGACTTCCTTTATTTTGTTGTTGTCTTAAATCCTTATACCTTTATGGCCCTCTTTTTCTTTGTGATGCCTCTTCCTCCATCCAACTACTGAAACTTATCAAGATGCCCTAATTTTTACTTCTCTTGCCTTCGGTGTTCCATATGTGTGTTAAATTCGCCAAGTCTTCCAGCTTTATAATGTATCCTACAATTCCTACCCTGTAATGTATCCGAATAATCTCCTCTTTCTGATTGCGATAAAAAAATTTTCTTTGTTGTTCCTATTCTTCTTCTTCAAATGTCCTCATTAGAATCTCCTTTATTTACTGATGCGGCAATAGAAAGGTTGAGACCCTTTCTATTGCCGCATCAGTAATAAAAACAGCTAGAAATGATCTGTAAAACAATGCCACAAAAGTAAAAATTACAATTAAAAACAAATTACCCGGGTTATATTGTGTTATAACCTTCTTCTGTCAGTAACATTTACCTTAATTCCTGACCACTGACAATACTTTTCTTCCCTTTTTTTTTTTTGTGTCATGATAAGAATGAATGAAAAAATATCTAGACGTGAAATCAGTGATGTTTAATTCATTAGCCATTTGACAGATCTTCTCTGGCGATGGTAACACTCTTTTTTTCTTTTCTTTTTAAATAAAAAATGATGGTACGATGTAAAAAAACAAAAAAAAAATCAATTTTATATTATTGAAGACCTCCATACTTTTGTTTTTTTTTTGTTTGTTTGTTGTTTTTTTTGTTTGTTTTTTTTTTTTTTTTTTTTTTTTTTTTTGAGTCAATTTAAATAGAACTCATTTATCAAATATTTTTCTCTCCAATCACTCAAATAGTCCCAATTGATGCTTTAATTTTTTACGAATTATTTTTCTTGGAGTTTTTCGATCGTTTTTTGTCATATTAATTGAAGCTTTTCATGGCTTCCATGCTGATTGTTAAAATTTAAATAAAAAATGTCGATCTTTTAAATTCAAAACCTTTCCCTTCATTCATTATCAGCATTATCTCCAAAATGTCGAATTTGTATTTCTTGCAGTTTCCTCTCTATTATGGCCCAGCTTGAAATCAACCAAACAGAAAAATTGAAAATAAAGAATTCAAAAGCTTGCCATTTTTGTCCTCCCACCACAAAAATGTAACAAAAATGAATGCAAAGATTTAAAAAAAATAATCAAAACATTTATTTAAAACGAACTCTATACATGGTCCATAACTTTAAGGGAAGGATTTATTAAATCAAACAATATTTTAACACAGACTACAGTTAAATCTGGTTTACTTTCTCTTAGTTTTATGGTTTCTCACTGACTTTGCCAATACTCCACCACGCGCTTGCTTAGTTTTTTTTTTGTTTTGTTTTGTTTTTTTTTTGTTTTGTTTTTTTTTCATTTTGAACACTAACAAAATAAGTGTTTCTGTTAATTGGAGAAAATAAGATCATTAAACTCTGTGGGATTTCTCCACTTTGTCTGCCTGGATACCTCTCTTGACGGCTACCAAGTGGCGTTGAATAAAGCAGTATAACAGAAAATAAATCCTCCTCTCTCTCTCTTTCTCTCTCTCTAGGATAACGCAGTTACAAACATACTTCGTCCCCCCCCCTCCTACGGATAGTCTTCTTAGTTCCCGAATGAACCGACTTCTTACTCCCAACCGAATTACGTGAAGCATCGCATACAATATGCTATGCGACTTCCTAACCAGAAAAACAAATAATGTGATCTCAATAACATCTTCTATGCAGCTAATCACATAAATATATTCATCTTCCGTTTAAGGATGTTACGCCGATATAGGGGCGTACCTCCAAAAGTCTTGATTGGCAGCTGACCTCTCTTCCGATTTAACACTAACTTCCAGTGGAGGAAAAACTAGCTGATTTACATAAATTATCTACCTAAGAATATACTCTGATCATTTTATAAACATCTATGCCAATGTTACAACAATATACGGACGTAACTCCAAAACTCTTGACGATCAGAGATTGATCGCTGACCTCTCTTCCGATCTAACACTCATTTCTCAGTGGGGGAAAGACTAGCTGGTTATAATTCAATGACTCCAAAACCAAACTAGTTACCTTCTACCGCCGATTATACCCCAAACTACCACAAGTCACAATGAACAGATGTCCCTTCAGGGAGGCTCCGTGTCTTGAAAGGATATTGCGCTTCAGGCTCACATCCGACCTCAAGTGGAAATCCTATATACGATCCATTGCTAAAGACGCAGGAAAAATGATCGGCTCCCTATATCGTTCCAGTAAGTACTTGACCCCTCAGGCTATCCTCTACTTTTAACACACACAGATACACACACACACAGAGGGGATGTAACGAAACTCTCACTTCTCTATCTCTACTACCATGGAAAATGCTCGGACAAACTGCATCACCTGATTTCACAGAGTCGGACCTTCACGGTTAGGACCCACCATGTCACTTACATAGTAGCAAACTACACACACACACACACACACACACACACACACACACACACACACACACTCCCCCGTATTCTATCGGCGTGAAGTAAGTTCCACTCAAACATCTTTCCACGAACCACGGTCCTATGGAACAAACTCACAAAAAAATATTTCCTCGATCACTAGAATCTTGACCTGTTCATGTCTAGAAACAACCGTTATCTTCTAACGTAACCTCTTACCACAAGTGGCTTGTACAGGGTGAATTATACTGTAATATATATATATATATATATATATATATATATATATATATATACAAAATGAATTAATTTATTTTGAAAATGTTGAAATATTCCATCAATTGTTATCCGTTACAACACCGAATTTTATCATTCTGCAGCTAATACTTGTTTTAGGGAATTTCGATCTTCAAACTTTATGTTGGGCAGTGAAAATTAGGAATAAGTGAATTGTTAATTGTCTAGGTGAACAAAAAAAAGTACCAATAAAAACAAGTGAAAAGAAATGAACACACAACTGTGTGTGTGTGTGTTTAGAATTCGTAGCTAAAAACAGAATCGTAACAGAATAAACAAAATGTCTTGAATTTCATGAAAGCAGAGAGAAAAAACAAAAACGAAAAGCTGATTTTTTTTTGTTTGTTTCCACAACTAATATGGAAAACCCTGCACCTTCACAAAACCAAAACGAGGACAAAGCCGAAAACTTAAAATGAAAATGTGGCAACTTTGAAACTTCACGGCAACGAAAACAAAACCGACAACTACTACGACTACTAATAAAAATAAATTAGAAATCCGAAGAAGTGTTGAAATCATCCAAACGAAAACATTACCTAAATCAGCAAGAAATTCAGGAAAGTAATGGATTATTTTGAAAACTTTCTATCACTCGATCTGTGGCGAGATTCATCAGATACTACTGGTGTGAAAACTCAATGCCTGTAAGTATCATTATAATGAACACCATTATTATTATTTCCTTTTACTTTCCGGTTAGTACAAACCCTTACTGGGCCAATACCTGAAACCTAGAGTTTGCTCAAATTCTGATGTTAAATAATACTTCACGTGTACAATGTTTATGGTTTCTTTACACTCGTAATACACTCCTAAGTAGTTGAGCAGTTCTCACAGTGCATACTTTTGTTAAATATAGAGGCGACCATGGATCTTGTTAATGTTCTGTAGGGGAGTTATAACTCTGATAATTATAAAGCCCATAAGATTTATATATGCAAAATACTTGTAAAAATGAGTAACAACAAGATGTGGAGACAACAAAATGAGTATTATTTATTATCTGGTTGTTATGTGGTGTTAGAGAAACAAGAGACAGTAATACTGAGTAAAATGTTTAGAGTCAAATGTAGATCAAATATGGACCAGAATCCGATTAATGATAAGATAAAGAATAAGCAAAGTGTATAGTCGTTCTTTTATTTAGTTATATACGTGTGCAATAAGTATCCAGATAATTTAATTAGAAAATACAAAAAATGTCTGGGATTTACTTGCCTCAAATTTTTCGTTGAGTGCTAAAAAAATAATTGTTACTATTATGGCTTAAAAAAAGAAAGAGATAAAATTTTCCTTGACGCACGTGTTAGTGACCTGTCCGTGTGAACTGATTGTACGATGGTGAGCCTGTCACGTGTTTGTGTGTGTGTGTGTGTGTGTGTAGAGGAGAAAAGAGGAATCGATTCTCATTGGGTTAGACTGAGTGAATTAATGATAATTATAATTGTTATAATCATTTTATTATAATTATTTTTTGACACTACAATTTTTTTTATGAACTCGACAGTTCTTGTCCGTATATTTTGATCGTATCCATGGCTACAATTATCGTATAATAGTGGTTTTAACTGTTACATTTTTACCATTTCAAGATCTTCACATTTACCTATGTCATCTTTAACATAAATATTAATATCGAATAGCACTATTTTTGTTTGTTGTCTTTAATTACAGTATTTGGTATATTAGCTCTTATGTCCATCACCATGAATGTTAAGGTACCAGATAATAGTAACTTCATATATAAACATTAGTGCGAGAAAAAAAGAAATACACTGTCTCTTTTCATTACCTAGAGCGAAAACATTTCCTATCAATGTGTTCGGATGGACCCTTTTTGATACACTTTGTTTCGGAGCCTGATTGTGGCGAAACAATAACTGGCTAAGTGTTAAAAAAAGTAATATACTGGGAAGAAAGTCTTTTAAAAAGTAGATTTTTGAATCGAACAGAACTAATATAAAGTTTGTAAGTAGTTAGAGAGATATATAAATCAACAAAGCAATTAATATTAGCCGTACATTGATAAAAGAGACTGCTAAATTCTGATAGACCCTGTGACTCGCAAAGAACAACATACAAAAAGCTAAAAACAGATAATTTTGAAAATGTTTACTTGAAATAAATAGGCGGCCAAACAAAGTTTTTCTTAATAATACGAAAGCAGCTCAACTATAATGCTACAAGGCCGTGCCAATTTTTAAAAGTTTTTCACAAACGACAATCATTATGTAACTCCTTCCATTTAACAAACGGGCGTTCCTACTACCATTTCTTTTTATCTATCAATTCCCGAGCGGTTCAACAAAATTTAATATTTCAGGGATTTCACTGACATTTTACATTCTTTACCATGGACTTTTATAACTTCTGCTCTACTGGAAAGTCCCCATTTTCTTATGGAGATTTTATCTACCTAGCTTAATTTCTTTAAGAGCTCCAAAATATTCTAAGCAACCCACTACACCTATCTTTTGCACAAAATATTATTCTAAATTTAAAAAACAAAACATTTCTGTTACAATTTCACACTGAGTAAAAATACATTTTATTGTACACTTAATTGCTAGTAGATAATTTGTTTGTTTTGTAAACGGGAAAATCTTAATACATGACTTTCTATGACTGGTTCATTGTGACGTTCATAGCATTTTTCAACATGTGGTGCTATATATTGCTATGATTATGTCCTCGTTGTCATATGAGCACAACAGAAGTTAAGCATTGACCATAATCTCCAAACTAAAATGTAAAAAGGAAACAGAAATTTGGACGAAGATAAAAATAAAATAAAATGCTGAGACATCTCAGAACACAAATTTAATTTATTGTCTCTTCACATTTTATGTAATTCTGATGAAAAATAAGTTTCTTTACTACAACAACAACAAAGAAAAAAGAAACACGTCAGTAAAATCGTTGTGATACAAAATTTATCATCCCGGTGAGATTTTACGAAAAAAAGTTTCAAAGAGAAAATTCCAGGAAATGTCATGGTAAACTTAGAGCTTATTAACAGTCAAACTTTCATAGTAAAGAAGTCGATCCTCTTTTTAGCAAGTTACTCAACAGAATGCCAATTGTCAAGTTAACATATCTCGTATTTAATGGCAAATAAAACACACTTCCATCCACATTCCCAACAACAACAAAAAATTAGAATTTCATAAATTTGTAATAAATGCACGAAAAGAAACTTATTTTGAACTGGGCCCCGAAAAGGAATATGAATATTTCTTGTTGAAACTAGTGCAGAGGCGTTTATGAGTATGACCGTGGTTCTTGCGTCCAGTCAAATAACATACAAAAATCCGAAGCCGAAGCAGTTGAAATTAATGAGCAAGTAATTGGCACGCATAACATTTAAAACACTTATCCCTTTTCCATTGTCATTCTCTAACATACAGCAGACATGACATATATGTGTGTGTGTGTGTGGATATAGTAGGTCTATGAAAGAAATTCAAGAGATAAAAAAAACAACGAAATAAAATTAATATTTATTGTATGTATTATTAGTAGGTCTTTTGACCCAATGGAAGCATGAGAAAAGATGCTACTTATCGGAATTTTCGGACACGACTTAAGTTGTACTTTTTGTGGGGATAAGTTCTTTATTATCATATACGTGTGTGCACCGAACGCTCGTAATAACAATATTCATCCATTAGCATGAAAATATGGCTTTCACAAGTTGGTGGAACGTATTTGCTACTTCAAAGATCACACATGAATATTGAACTTTAGTGACTTTAATGAGTGTATATATGTTATTTATCGGTGCCCTGGTAGCACGAACAAATAACAGCCATAAAATATCTTCATATCGGAGATAAGCAATTAAGTGGGAAGAAGACCAGTCGGGGAATCCTTAGCGAAAAAATGTCGGTCGTCCAGAATACTTACGGTAATGATTGGTGTTCGCAGATGTAGGTCAAGACACGTCTCTATCTTTTTCATGGTAGAACTTAGACAAGAGGCCGTTACATGTTCTAAACTAAAGTTTGTGTGTACAGTGGATTGATATTTACTAAGATTGTTGAGTACGGTATAAGGCCAATAGAAGAAAAAGAGTAAATCTATTGTAGTGTAACAACTGGTCCACTTTAACAACTTTATTTAAATTTGTCCCCAGCTATGTGTAAAATCGTCTGAGATAATAATCAACATGGCTAATGCTAACCTCTAAGGGAGTAACTCATTGCACCTTTTCAGTTTAATATTTTCCGATGGCATGAATTGGGACGATGATTGAATCAACTCCTATGTCTGCAGCTAGGAAAGTTGGTTCACTGTGCCATGCTAGAAAATCTAACTTCCACCTTTATAAGTCTACAATTCGCGCTTGTATTGATTATTGCTACCACATCTGGTCTGATAATTTTATTTATCTATAAATTCTTGACAAAATCCACTGGTGACTTATGGATAACATGATACACGTGTAGTATGTGATTAACTCCAAAATTACTAGAGGTCCGATTCAAATTTAATATCCAGTATTAACATTGATCTAAGGAGAGCTGATCTGCACTCAGTGACCCCAACATATATTGGCTTCACCCTAAAAGAAGCTAAAATAAATTTTGTACTCGGTATCACCTCAGAAACTCAGAATCCCTAGGAGCTCCGAGGGTTGATCTAGAAAGTATTCTGAAAGCTCTCAATTGCGGAATCGGGCATCGAAGGATGTTGATGGGTGCATCAACATAAAAGTAAGCGAATCCAGCTGAACTTAGAATACACACGCACACGCAAGACAAGCGGATAACAGGATGTAAATGCCTAAACTACGGGGAAGAAAGAGAATTCTCACACGCTCAAGACCGAACGTTCGAAGAAAGTTCTGAAACCACATACACTCGACTCAGCTGACGTTAATAATGTAACGGAGTTCAGAAGTCAATAAAACAATTATCCACTACAACGTATAAAAACATTTAGTCCCGTATTTTTACCAGACATTAGTATCATTCATTATTACTAACTAAGAATGTAATTCACAAGTAAGTGTATAATTACAGTTCTCGTTCCGACAGAAGTGACTACTAGTAGTGGCTTTCATGACACATTAAACGAAAGAATGTAGTCTAAATTTTAAACAGTTTTAAATCAATCTTTGATGTCCTCCTTTTTCGTTGTTTGTGTTTTCATTATTTCGACTTCATACTCTTTTTAGTTTATCGCCATATTTAGAGTGAAATTATATAAAAAAAATAATTCAAGTAAGTTATAGCCTAGGTAAGGCGTGATCAGTAAGAATTAGAGAAGTGTTTTAAAACAACGTTACACATGTATTTAAAAAAAAAGGTGGGTTAAATGAAAATTAATGGCTATCAACAGGTAAAACATACTCTACTTTGAAATCACTATTTGTATTGGTGAATATCTCAACATAAACATCACCAACCCGTTAGCCAGGATATAGAAACTTAACGCCCCCGTCTCCTCCCATCAACCACAGAACTTAAGTGTCTCTTTCAGAATCAAACTTATGTTCATAGTCATTTTTACTTCTTTTTTTTCTATCTGTGATATTTGCTTTTAAATTGTTATGTAAGTGCGAATCGTAAGCAAAAGAAAAATAAATTCGTCTTGGGAGGGTAGTTATAGTTTTTTTTTTTTTTAAGCTGGTGAGTATAATGAAATAAAGCTTCTCGTAGAACAGAGCACATGGCCAGCAGCTAGGGGGCGGTAGTAGCAAGAGTAAGTGGGGGAAGCGGAAAAATATCGTGAGAGGAGGCTGTCTTTGAAACAGAAGCAATGAGCGTAGTTCATGGAGGAAGGGTCGGGTGGCTGTGTACGTCGTCCATGCAACACACAAGAAAAAAAAAAGCCTTCCGAGCAATCTTTTTGTTGTTTCTTTTTTGACAAGAAGCTTCCTTCCTCATCGCTCTATACGGACTGAGTAATGTTTTAAAGGTTTTTCACGCATCAGATCCTTTGTTCATTGATGTATTGATGCGTTTTGAAACGGCCCCCTTTTAAGTAGCGGTGTTTGATTTGATAGTGTAGAAGGTTTGGCCACTTCGGAGGGAGTAAGTTCATTCACTCAACAGCACCAATGGCGGACCAGTAACGTTCGTGCAGTAACTGATGATTCGTTGTCCATTGCTCGTATATTCCCATAGCCAATCACCATGAATAAGTGCAAATTTGGCCCAATGTAAGTTCTCAAATTATCTTCTTACTCATTGTTACTTCGGCGAAGGTGTTCTTTTTAAAAGAGTTGAATCCGACTGTAAGATTAAAAAGGGGGGAAAAAGAAAACAACAGGGCCTTTAGCTTCCAGTATTCCTACTTTACCGTGTTTTTTTTTCTAATTTCTTTATCCTTTTTTTCTTATGGTTTTAATTAATTTATTTTGTAATTTACTGAAATTACGATTTATGCGTTTTTCTTGCTTGTATAAAATAAGCCCTTTCCCACTTACAAGGCTTACTAGTAGTGGTAGTAATAGTAAGTAGTTGTAGTAGTAGGTTTTAAATTTACTTAAATTTTTCTTTGTTAGGTTTTTGCCCGGCTCGGCGACTGCTTTTTTCTTTTCTTTTCTTTTCTTTTTTATTTTGCATAACGATAAAATAATTTTTTTTTTAAGTTCGTGTTTAATGAAAACAAATCTTTGTTTAAAATTAAATCTCTTTTTAATTCTTTTTTTTTTTTTTAATCCCAGTTTTTTTCATTTTTTTTGTGTTGTCTACTTACTAAAAGACATCGATGTTACATTTAAATATCTCATAATTTCTATTACGAATTTTTTAAATCCAAATTCGTTTTATTTTATTTTATTTTTTTTTCTTTTACTTTAATCAAATTTAACTCGTTACATTACAATTATCTTTGCACTCGACCAGTGGTAGTAATGGTTTTTGTTATTGTTTAAACAGCACCCCTTGTCCGTGATTCTTTATCTACTTGAACAAGGAAATAAAATCGAATGATGAGAGATCTTTTACTACGGGTGGCTATTATCGATGAAATTAAATAAATTTACAATGTAACCTACAAAAGCAGTAGTACGATAGCTACTAATTTATTTAATATAAACTTGCACATCAAAGATTAAAGAATAAACTTTTAATTTTAAAAAATGGGGAAAAGTGAAGTATGAATTTATAAAACGTCTGATGTCAATTTGGTCATCCGTATCGTTTAAACTGGGTCAGTTAAATTCTTACCACTTTTTCCCTCTAAATTTTGCAGCCTTTCTTTTTTATTTTTGCGTGTGGTGACTTGGCGTAATGTAAATATCACAAATATTTAAAGCTATTCCACTTTTTTTCTTTCTTTTTTTTAAAGTTTATTAAGATTTTACTACTTGTAAGAAAACTGCTTAAAGTTTGGAAACTCATGTAGGGTTCATGACAGAATAATCAAACTGAACTGAATGTGCCACTCAAAAAAGTTTAACTTAACGGATTAATCATTATTGTTTCTTTCTGTGAAAGGGAAGTAGCCTGTGTAATTATTAGATAAAACACGCATTATATACAAAAATACCATCTATCTATATTTAATTATTAGATATGCAATATGTATTGAAGCAAAAAAAAAATGCAAGTAAACATTCTCTAGCGATTGATGTCGTAGTCGTCACTATTCTAAAAAAATAAATAAATAAACCCATTGTTTGTTGATAGTTTTGGTTACATTTTAATTTTATTTTCATGCATTTTTATGAAAAGAAAGACATATTTACCAACGAAATATCTTTTGGCAATAGGGAAACTTAGCATTTTTTTATTTCTTACAAAAGGGAATCTAAAAAGAAGCCGAAGGAAGTAAAACGTGTTTTTTGTTGTTCTTTTTGTTATCCCCTAAGTGTGACAAAAGATACGTTGTTAAAGTAAAATTAATATTTAATCTGAATAAATCATGACTTTTAATGATTTTTTTTTTATACGAAAACTTTTTCGTATAATGTCAATTCTAAAAAAGATTCAACTTTTAATCGTCGTGTTTTTGAATCCGGGGAAAACTGAATTTCACTTCCTGGATGTTTTTTTTTTTTTTTCTGCAAATTCCCTTTAAAATGAAAACAACGTTTTTCTATATAAAATGAATTTTTTTTGTTATTTGTAACAAGGTTTTTTATTTGAAGTTGTCTTCTGAAATATCTGCTTTTCTTAGAAAGAGTAAGTTGGAAATAAATAAAAGACGATAAAAAAAAACTAGTCAAGGACCTTTTTTTTATCTTTATTTATTTATTTATATTTATTTTTTTATATACTACTGTTAGTGTTATTGTAGGCGACGGAAAATATTGTCATATTCATTTTACTTTGAATATTCTCTAGAGTTAGTTTTTAATTTTACATAATTGTTTTTTCGACATTGGATAAAAATATGCACTGTTTAAAACAGTAATTAATTTTTATTTTTATTTTTTTAGTTAACTACTTTACTTACTATGTCACAAAAAAAATTCTTTAAATTACCAAATTGAAATTTACTTTATCGATGTTTACATGATGAAAGGCTTCACAGAAGTAAAAAGTTTATGAATTTTTTTTTGTTCTGTTTTAATGATAATTTGCTTTTTTTCTGTTGTGGTTATAACCATAAACACTTTAGTTTTTTTTTTTTTTGTTTTTTTTGTTTTTTTACTTGAATTTCAGATTATTTCACTTTCAGTCATCTCATCTCTTATCCTCTTCTTGCAACTTACTCTTTTGTGTGTGTGTGTTTTTTTTTTTTTTTTTTTTTTTTTTTTTTTCATCAATTTTCGTTTGGCCGAATTTTAGTTCGTTTTAATTTGGTAACTTGGTTGGCGTTATCTCTTTAATGATGTTAAAAAAAATTAAGAGACCCAGAGAAAATAAAATTCATTTATTTTTATAAAATTTTAATTTTTTTTATTTTTCATTTTAAAAAATTCTACGTAGAGAGAGAGTAGAAACACTAACTTTGAAAAGGTATTTTTTTTTAAGTCTTCGTTGATGTTTTTTGTTTATTTTATTTTTATGAAATTCATACTTTCGTTTTATGAAGTCTTCAAAAGAGGGATTGAAGGAATAATATTGACAAAAAATACTCCAACCAAATCCGCTTCCTCTGTTTTCTTTTTTTTTTTTTAATATATTTTATTGAATTATTGTGGAAAAATAAACTTTCAATTTTTTTTTTTTTTTTTTACTAAAAAATAAATAAAAACTAAAAAGTAATCAATGATCGCAATTGTACTAAGTAAAAAGACTAATAAAAAAAAAAATTAATCTTAGTTCAATGATTGATTTTTTTTTTTTTTTTTTTTTTTTTTTTTTTTTTTATTAATCTTACGTGACCCATAATTTTGACCACAATAAAAACATTTTTTTTTCTTTTCATTTGTCTCTCACGAAAAACAGTTTCAAAATTAATTTTGGCTTTTGGAAATCTTTAATTCCCCATCCCTTGTTTTTTGAGTTTTTATCCGGTATATTTGTTATGCTGGGTACAGTACACACATCAATTTGATAAAAATGTGTAGAACAATTTAAAATTTAACTTAAATTTTAAACTTAAATTATTTAAGTTAGGTATTGGGAGCCTTTGGCTTTTAAAAATAGACTACTACTCCACTCATAACAAAAAAAACAAAAAAATAGGGTTTAAAAAAAAATTGTATATTATTATTTGCATTCTTTTTAAAATCTACCTCAATCTGTGGCACTTGTTAGAATCTAAAAATATATTGATTTCTTATCGATTTAGAAAGGGGGTCCTGTTTGATGATATTATTGTATCAAATTGATGATCTCTGGTATTTTGCAGTTATGGGACTTTTAATTGTTTTGGGTACAAACAGGTACAATAAAAGTATGTATCTCCACTTAGTCTTTATTTCACATATATTTGAGGTTAAAAATTGCTTGTGCATGTGCAACTGAAAAGTATTGTTTGTATAGTCCAAGGAATTTTTTTTTCTAACCTGAAACATGAAGTCTATAGCACAACAAATAAAACGTGTTTCCTTAACTTTTTTCCCTTTTAAAATGTACTGTACTAACTGTACTAATTTGTTTTTAGTTGTACATATGGTGTCTACAAAATATTAAGAAAAAAAAGATATTTAGAATTTAAAATAATTTTATAACCAGTAAAATTTTTTTTTTTTTTTTAATTACCTGGAGTGAACTTCAAAAACACTTCAGTTTAAACTTTATAGATATTTCTTGTTTGCATTCTATGAAAATTTATTTTATTTGCATCTACATTCTTACAATGTAATGGAAATGTGAGAGAAAAAAAATAGTTCTTTTTCTTTCTAAAAGTTTGAGATTTTTTTAATGGAAATTTTTGCTCTTTAATATTTTTTTTTCTATAATTTGAATATTGAGGCAATTTCTCAAGTTTAACTTGAATTTGTTTAACAGCTTATTTTGAAAAACTAATCAGATGAAATGAAAAAAGAATAGTCATACTCTGGGTGGTTTTGCACTCTCTCACTCCTAGGAATAAACTCCTTTTGAATGACATGATACAGGTAAAGAGGTATTGTAGTAGTTGTGGAATAAAGACAGGATTTAATATTGGCCATAGTTGTCAGAGCACTATCTCTTGTGGCAACAATGGCAAGCATATTCTAGCAATAAGTGAATTTTGAATAGACATCATGGACACCTGAACACTGCAAGCACATGCCAACACCTGATGATGGTAATTATCCAACAAATGGAAAATATTGCATTTATTCACATTACATTGAAGTTTAGCCCATCAGTCAGAGCTTGGGATTATCATTGTCGCAGGGACATCAGAACATTTGTTCAAGACAACTGATTAAATTTTGGGGGAAAATACTAGGACAATACAACATTTTAAATTTAGAATTTTGATTTGTTAATTTTAACACCTCCAGAACAAAATTTCTATTTTCATCTGATAAAATTCATTCTACCTTCCATAAACATGACTGAAGCTAAACTTCAGGGAAGTAACTCATTGCACCTTCTCAGATTAAAATTCTTGGCTGACATGAAGTGGGAAGACTATACTGAATCCATTGCTAGGTCATCTGCAAAGAAAGTTTATTCACTGTGTCATGCTAGACTTTTTTTTTCTCCAGAATCATTTTACATATAAGTCTACCGTTCATGCATGCTTAAAATATTACTGCCACATATGGTCCAGTGCTCTTGCTATATATTTAAAGATCCTTGATAAAATTCAAAGAATCAGCAATATTATTAGTTCTGACCTGGCATCTTAGCTTCAGTCATTTTCCTGCCACTGTAAAGTTGCTTCCTTCTACCTTTTCTATAAATATTTTCATGGTAATTGTTCAGATGAGCTGTTCACTATGTCACCTAGACTTTATGAATTTAAGCGCAGTACTAAATTGCCAATGCGGTTATAGCCATTAAGTTGGCTCAGTGTAACAGTAAGTTCTATACTAACAGCTTCTTTTCTTGAATGTGGAACTTTCTCTATGCTTTCCAGTCAACTTTGATCCTCAAAAATTTAAATAAAATGTCAATCACTATCTTCCTAATCACTCTTCTATTGTTTCTGTTTTCTAATTCTTCCATACTTGGGTCTTAGTGACTTTACTGTCTTGCTTGAGGTGGATTCCACTTTTAAAAGAAATAACTTAAAGGAAGAATAATCTTATTTCTCATCAATTGTGGCAAGATTTTAATAAATGGAGCACTCATACACTCCAAAACCAAAAATAAACAAAACTTGAGTGCTTTTTTTTTTTTTTTTTTTTTTTAAGTGGTGAATGAAAAATGAAGGTATTTATATTTAGATATTCATATTATTTATCACTAAATGTGAAAAATATTCATATCCTTAATAAACAAAGCAATAAAATTATCTTTTTCTGTTCATTTTTGGCTAATGAAACTTGAATGAAGTATTGATACTGTTTTCTCCTTATAAACTTAATTGAAAGCACAAAGGAAAATTTCAATTAACAAATGCGGCAAAAAATTGTCATGTGGCAGTTTATTGTAAACAAATTTTTTATAAATACATTAAAAACATTTTAGATTGTAAATAGTTTGATTGCATTAATCTATATATGTAAAAATGGATATCTCTGTGTGTCTCCATTCTAACAAACCCTACTCCTCCGAAACCCTTGGTTCGATTTCAATCAAAATTAGGTCACTTGTCGATCATGACATGAACCTTTGAGGTACACACAAAAAATTTTTGGAATCAATTTGCAGGGTACAGCAGAAATCATTGAAACACTTAGAATTTACAAACTCTTCTCCAAAACGCCTTTATGAATTCAGCCAAAATTGGGTAACTTGTAGATCAAGGTCCGAACCTTTGATTTACACAATTTTTTTTCGAATCGATATACATGGTTCGTCAAAAATCAACAACAAACATAATTTTGGATGATCTTTTGCACACTTATGTATTTCTTCAAGACCCTTCACTCAAACTCAACCAAAATAAGTCACTGGTCGATCAAGGTCTGATGCTATGATATGTGAACAAAACTTTTAATTGACATGTAGGGTGTGGCAAAAATTAATAAAAAAATATTGCTTTTTGTGATCATTTATTTCTCCGAAACACTTAGTTTTATTCCAACAAAAATTTGGTCTTTTTTGTAACTTTTACTTTATATGCCATAACAATTTCACTTTTTCTACAAGATACCAATCTCTTCAACATTGCAAGGACAATACATTGACTTCTGTGTTACATCACCACATCACATTACAGGCTCCTGTAATGCCCATCTCTGTTATTCCAATTGTACAGACATCCTTACCATTTCAACATAACCACTAAAAAACCTTGAGCAATGCCCATCTATACAGCTAGTTTTCTTTATAAAGAAAATGAATGCATAAAACAACTTAGTTACTCTGAGCAGAAAATTAATTTCTAAGTATTTCGACGAAAGATTATTCAAGGTGATTTAGCAGAAATGTTTAAATAAAAATAAAGTTGATTTTTATAAAAGTAAAATTTAACTAATTTGTTCTGTTTATTCATTTTAAAAATGAATAATTTACCTATTTGGAATTGTTGTTACAACTTGTACTATTTGTATTAAAAAACACACTAAATGAATAATAAAGATAAATATTTATTTTCTTAAATATTTTAATAATGCTTTTATTAGCTACTAACAATTATAAATGATAAAGTTAAAATGTTTTGATTATTAGATGGCTTTAAAAATTTTCTTGGTGATTAGTTGTCTGATGGAATGATGGTGAAAAAAGTTAGTCTGGAGCTCTACCACCAATTTCGACAACATACACTTCATTTAAAAGTCTTGTCATCAACTTCGCTCAGACCAGAGAACATTACCATTTAGCTGGAGAAGACTGGCACTGTCCTCAGGATTGTCACAGCTCTTTCAAGCTGATAGCGAAGTTTGTATATGTGTGAAGGAGACCACATTAGGCAATGGACCTGGCCTGTCATCAGATTGGTATGCAAACTGATATGAATCTGCAATGTTTGAAGTGTTTTCTATTGTAGTTTGCAAAGTATAAACAAATAAAACTGGAGTCTGTCTTGATATATGTGACCTACACAGATCTTGTATACCATTGTACCTTTCTACTTGCTGTGTTCTTCAGAACTGATGATTTATTTCAACAAGATAACACCCTCACTCCACTCTCATGGGACACAGGTAACAAGAAATTTCCAGGTATTCCATTAACCCAAAAGCTCATCAGATTTAATTTCATTGAGTGTTTATTGAACATGTTGGAAATTTCACTAAATTCCCTGCAGCCACCTCCACCTAAAAGTAACCATTTGGTTAGAGCAGCTATAAAATATAACTTGATAGATAAAGCCACACAATGACTCTGTACTACATTGTGTTATTACTATTATTCAGACAAAAGAAAATGCTATTAGTTAAGTGGTGACACTAACAGTATATATTAAATATTACAAGATAAGTATTACATCTTTCTATGATCATTTATTCATTGGATACTCAAAATGTTTAACAAGATTTCATTTGTATTTTGTCCAGAGCTCATATTTTATACAAATCCTTTGCTTTTTTTTTTTTTTTTGCTGCATTCAATTTTAGTACTAGTGTTCAAAACTAGTTCATTACAAGATGAAGTTAAAAATAAAAACATTATCTGTAATCATAATCAAGAAATAAAATTAATATTTTCATGTTTCTTCTTGACATCTTCAGTAAAATAAACAGATAAGCAATTGATGATGAGTGGGCAGAAAAACATTCCTTTTTGGCTATCATGTTGACACTGGGTTTATTTTGTATTTGGCTAGACTTCTGGGATGTGCATCGGAATGAGAATTTGGAGAGCTGAGTTGAAATTCATGGCATTCCCTTACATGCAAGTACCTTTTGAAAAGGTATTAACCCAGGTCCAATCTATAGCCTTGGTTACCGCAAAAAATCTTCTGCCCAATCAGTCATGTCTTTCAAGCATGTATGGCACTTAACTATACTTTTGAGATGAGTAGTATTTACACTATTTAGATTATTGTCCAAATAATCTAAATAGTGTTGCCATGTTGTATGCTCCAGCCTTCTTCAGGTACTGAGAATTTTGAAGCAAACCCTTTATTACATTCACTGGGGTATACCATTCTCATTCCTTGTGCAAAGCAACTCTTGGTAGCCATGTAGTTACCTCCCTTTAACTTAACTAAGTTATTTGTTCACCACTGCTGTTGTGTTGAACTCACAACTCTTTGGGTCAAGTCACTGGAACTAACCAACATCTTTAGCCACTGGGCTATGTGTCCTTGTGGACATTAGTGTATGAATTTCTGGGACTTATAAACCTAATGTCTCAGTAATAATTTTTTTTTTTTTTTTTTTTTTTTTTTTTTACTAGTATTCATAAATTATTTTTGCCAGCACTGTATTACTGGTTCCCATATTATATTCATTTCTATGCTTAGTTGGCTTAGGAGATTTGGTAACCTAGCAAATACTCTGATTCCTTAAGTCTACGTAGTTTCCAGTGGCGTTCTCTATCTATTATTTCAACTTCATCCCATTGGAGCAGTGATTCCCTTTCTCTCTCCATACATGGTCAGCTATGCCTGATTTTTCTATCTCACCTCATGTGCCTTGCAATGTTCTTGTAGCCTTACCTTAAGGGGGCGGCCTGTTTCTCCTTTATATTTCTTTCCACAGCTACATGGAAGGACGTACACACAGCCCTTAGTCATGTCCTCCTCTGTTGGGGGTCTCACTCGGGAGAGGTAACTACAGACCACTTCTGAAGGCCATCCTGATGTTATATGGACCACAGATCCTTTGTATTTTCTCCGATAATCCCTTCACATAGGGTAGACAAACTAAGGTTGTTTTCTGAGAGTTGTTATCCTCATGCACCCTCCTTTCCACATTCATTGAAACTGTTGTCATGTATCCTGAATAATTGCTTATACCGACCATTTCCTGTTCATATATCTCTGGGTTGCTGCTCATAACTTTTGCTTGATGTTGCTGGCAGTGAACAATCCCTTTCTTTATACTGTATGGATAGTGGGAATTGAAGTTGAGGTGTTGGCTTGTGGTATACAGATGTCTTGAAGACCGTCTGTGAGATATTAGTACATCCAGGACTTCTTGTTTTCTTTTTCTATAGTGAACTGTATTGATGATCTCAGATGGTCCAGTAGCAACTGGACCTCTTTCTGGTGTGGCCAGAGTATAAAGGTGTCATCAACGTATCTCAGCCATAGAGTTGGCTTTAGAGCTGTGGATTCTAATGCCATCTCTTCAAAGTATTCTATCCATATGTTAGCCAGTGATGGTGACAATAGTGAACCCGTTGCTAAGCCTTCATCCTGTCTACATGTCTGATCCTAGTCTGAACAAGGAATTTTAATTCATGCAAGGAATGAGAATGATATACCCTAGTGATCATAATAAAGGGTTCGGTTCTAAATTTCTAGCACCTGAAGACGGCTGGAGCATACAACAGCAACAAAGATGAGGACAATAGTCCGAATAATGTAAATAGTGGATTTATTTTGTTCTTTGCAATTAGCTGAATTTGGAGAAACTAAGATTCAAGTGGATTTAAAATTTTTATTGTCTTAAGTCTCATCATTTTTTTGATAGGAGGCACTA
The DNA here is from genome assembly GCA_037127315.1 of Ascarosepion bandense. Classification (NCBI taxonomy): domain Eukaryota; kingdom Metazoa; phylum Mollusca; class Cephalopoda; order Sepiida; family Sepiidae; genus Ascarosepion; species Ascarosepion bandense. Next base: position 5,390,289 of record JBBBDQ010000883.1, on the reverse strand, counting down.
AAGCCTGGGATTTTTTTTTTCTTAAATAGCCTTCATTGAAAGAAAATAAAAGTTGTTAATTTATTGACATTATATTGAGATTTTGTCTTCCATTTTTTGCCATTCAGTGAGCACCAACTTATTTGCACTCATGATTTAGTAAGATAAATTTAATTAATACCCAAACCCCAACAAGGTAGGTACCTAGGTATAGATATCCATGCTAATCTTGTGCCAAACTAAGCTTAGTGAACAACAGAGCCCAAACAAGATTTTATTAACTTTATCCTTAAACTAAAATGACTTTAGATAAGAAATATTCATTTAAATATGAAGGTTTGTCTTGGTGACCGACACATAGACACTCATGTCCAAGGTGAGCATTCATGTTGGTGCACATCAGCAGTGGTTTAGTCTAGAGAGAGAGAGATTGCTCCATTAGATCTACTTGACCAAGACCCACTATGCATGAACAAATACCTCTCCAGCTTTGAACCCAATTATGTGAAAGAAACTGGTCAATTGTGCAGTAACCCTATGGTCACATGGAATCATGAAACTGATTGTTTTGCTTCAACAGAGACATCTAAGACAATACCAAACTGTAAAGCATCATGATTTTTAACTGATGATATCATATTTGTAAGACTGAAACTACCATATACTTCTGAGATGAGGTAATATTTACACTATTTACATTGTTCGGACTGTTGTCTTCATCTTTTTTGTCTTATTCACGATGTTTCGGCCATTGTATGTTCTGGCCTTCTTCAGGTGATTTGAATTTTGAACCATGCCTTTCATTTCAATCACTGTGGCATATTGTTCTCATTTCATGAGCCTTGCCACTTCCAGATGTCTTAGTTGTCTGCTTTTAACTCCATACTCTAAATTATTTGTTCACCACTGCTGTAACCAGGTATTGAACTCACAACTCTCTGGGTCAAGTCACTTCAACTAACCAAACTAGGCCAAACTGTAAAGCATCATCATTATTTTTATCGGATATCATATTTAATTCTTGACATATGACTGAAACTTGAAACTGTAAACGTTTTGCTTTTCATAGCTACAGTTTCTTAAAAAACTCAAAAGGTTTTTGCTAACTCATTTGTAGAATATTCATTTTGATAAATAATTTTTCATATAAATATTCTAGGTTTTAACTGAATGATTGTTTAATACATAAGAAACTAAGGTTGTTTGTAATTATCAGAGATTGCAAGTATGTTTAATTTTTAATCTGCATGTTCTCTAATCATCAGATGATATAATTTATCTGTTAAGGAAAAAAGTTAACTAGATCAAACAAATAGATCTTGACTTTCCTATTAGAATTTTTTTTTTCATGGTGTTCTTTACTTTAGACCAAATCAGTGCAACTCCTGCACAGAACTGGAGGCCTATCTTAATGTTCTACTGAGAGCAAAGATTTTTAGTTTTGGCTTGTGTTTGCAGTACCTCACTGCTTTAGTCAGCTTAAGAAATTCAAAGCAGAGATTAAGAGCAGAATTAATTGGCTTGAAAAATTAATCTTATATACTTTTTTCTTTACGAAAATCTTTACCATTAATATATAATTTGACAGAACTTCCCATTCATTTAACAAGAACATACAAAATGTTATGCATTTTAATCTTTGAATTAATTATCCACATTAAATAAGTTTTAATGAAAGAAAGACCATATTGAAACTGTGAACTCTGGAACAAAAATATTACATAAAACAAAACCTGCATTGTTTGGAAATGAAGTAACTATTGTTATGCTGACTTATTTTGTCATTAATATTCTTTTTTATGATTATTGAAGTGGAGAAAAATTGTGTTAAAAATGTATGGGTTAGTTATCTTGTACATCTTGTTAGCAATATCTAAAAAAATCAAATTAATTTTATTGGATTTAATTGTGACATTAACTTTATATAGTAATATTATTAAATGATTTTTCATTAATTTTGTAGTATGAAATATTGTTTGCTTCTAGTTTATTTGTTTATTATTTGGTTATTGATATATTTATTATGAATAATAACATCATAAAGAAAAATGTTAAATTAACTTTATGTAACAAATAAATTTTGCAGTGTAAGAACAACTGAAGGAAGAAAAGTTTTGATTAAGCAAAACAAATCATTAAAATTAACTTTCTTGGGCAAGTTTGTAATATGAAAAACTGGAAAAAATTTGATTAATTAATTATTTTCTTTAAAATAAGTAAAAATTATGCATTATATTTTGGTTTAAGAAATGTGATAAATTCAGCATATTTTTTTTTTAGTATTTGTCTATATTTCTGAGATGGGGTATTATTTACACTATTTACATTATTCAGACTATTGTCCCCATCTTTGTTGCCATTTGTTATGACATTTTGGCTGTTGTACACTCCGGCCTTTTTCAGGTGCTAGGAATTTTTAACCGAAACCCTTTATTTACCTTTATTACAATCAAATTATTAAATGGCAACAAAGATGAGGATAATAGTCTGAATAATGTAAAAAGTGTAAATCCTTTTTTTAATTTGTTAGAAACAAATTCTGTGGTGTAATGGTTATCAACTCAGAATGAGAAATTGCAGAACCAAGTTTGAACATTTTTTTTTTTTTTTTTTAAATCATATCACCCCAAGCAAGGCGGTAACACCACTGATGCGCAGGGGGCTATGTAAGAGTAAGATTGGAAAAGAGAAAACCGGAAACCACGTCCTAAACAGGGAACAAGGGATGAGCCTCTACACCTGTTCAATAGACGTGGGTGGAGTGATAGGGTACATCATGTTTAAGCGTCCCAGGAAATTATTAAAGGTGTAAGGTGTTGGTGCCAGTATCTCCCCAAGTGGTTTTAAGGAAGTTTTCCTCATAATTAAGATCATTGGGATCAAGTACATTGCACTGGTGGAATCTGAATGTTCTAGGTCCCTTGTGAGTAGATCAGTGTGTAGTCCCTGGAGTTGATAAAGTATGGACACACTAACAACAAAGTTCTCCATGGACAGAGTGTTGGAATCATCATGCTGGCAGTAGATGATATAGACCCTGTGAAAGCAGATGTTCTAGTTGTGGATAATCAGCTATTGGATTTTGATCTACACATGTCATTAGAATCAGTCAGTTAAATGCCATACGTGATACACGCTTGGGCGATCATGTCTCGAAAGTGACATGACTGGCAGAAGATTATCCCGCAGTAGGTTGCCATTGCTTTCTGCAGTAGACTGGTTGCCAGCCAAGACTATAGAACCCAATCTGTCCTGTTATTTAACCCATAACTGGAAGGAATAGACGGATTAATACCTTTCCCAAGGGTATTTGTGCGTAGGTGAATGCAACAAATTCAACTGGAATTCGAATTCGGCTCCCCGAGTTGTTGTTCTAAGCCGATATCCACTGCACCACAACGCACGTCATTAGAATGTGAAGTGAAATTAGAATCAACAAGCCATATGAAGCCACCATGTTGGAATAAGTCAGGTGAACAACCACCTAATAATTTGATAAACATGGTATCTGAATATCCAGTGTTTGCTGACAACTGGCAGGAATACCAGCCTGAGCCTCAGACGTGGCTAGATAATGAATGGTGTAGAGGATTTTAGGTCCGTTAGGATTTATATTACGATTCGTCCAACACATGATTCAAGATAATAAAAACAACTCTAATTTGTAACCAACAAATATATATATATTAAATCAAATATAACAATGAAAAACAAAGCATGTAATATTAGTGCACATAGAATAAGACGAAAAAGTTGTTCCCCTTTGACTGCTGGTTGATCGAAGTCAACTGAGCAAAAGTTCTTTCCTGTGAAAAGATGTTCTAAATAAGTGTTAGAAATGTTTGCATGTAAGAAGGAATAAAACAAAGAATATAATTACTTTGAATGTGTTGTATGTAAGATTAGGTTTCGGTTAAATGTTCAAGAGAAATGCTTGGCGAACTGTTCAGAGAGAAAATTGAGATTACAAAATTCTGTCTGAGCATGTGTTAAAGTGTGTTGAGTAAGACTGGCATGGATTCATATAGAGATCTTACTGATGAACTTGTGAAAAGACGCTGTATATAAAGAGAAGAGGAGGCTCCAGAAGGAACCGCGGGAAACCTTGATTTTACATTAAAAATATGTGATTGGTTAATTTTTAACCAATCACTACACACATATTAAACAGATTAGGTAAACAGGCTTTAGAGCCAAAAGATTCAAAAGATGACTGCAATTGCTAAATTGCCCTATACAAAAACAGTAGTGATTTATTAACCAATCGCAGACGAGTAAATGACTTGGAGTGCCTGTGTGTGTGAAAAACATAGCAACTTCTATAATGGCTTCTTCCCTATCCAGAGAAATAACTTGGGCCTGTAAAGAGCCCAGTTCCATTAATGGCTGTTTTACAACAGAATAAGGGTAAGAAGTGCCACCCCAGTATTGAACTTCCAAAAAATGAATTGGCATGTCAATTCCTAAAAAAGCTTATGCTGACATCTGAATGCAGAAACTGAGAGTGGCGAAGAATGTTCTCTAACATTTCAGCGATTGATCTCCGAACAGCCTACCTACATGCACATGTGCACCAATTCTTATGGCCATACGAAATTCTGATCACTGAGGAGAGAAATACTGCTTGACAGAGATGGACTATGGACACAATGATGCAAGCCATTATGGATGCTGCATTATTGAAGGATGAGAAGATCCAGTGAGCAACATCAGTGTACATTGCTAATGTCTAATCTGCAGCAAGTGTCAAGCAACATCTGGTAAACATTGGGCTGTTGAGGATGGAACCGGAATGACAGAAGAACGGTGGACAATTTCTTGGCTTGCAAGTCTGAGTGGAATTGTAACACACTGATGGAAAGTTAGCCACCACCCTCCAGTATGCTTCACATTCTATCTTGACATAGAGTGTTTGCACTATGTGGAAAGCTGGTTGGGCACTTTCCAGTGGATGGATGACTTTGAGTAGCAATAATATTCATCAAGAGGAGAGTAGCAGCAGTTAGAACTGGTTATGATAACAAGATAAATGATGCTCTTCAAACCACAATGATGAAAGAAGTCCTGCAAGAGGGCACCAAGACGACTCTCGTGCAAGACAAGTGGTGCATTTCTAGACCCAAGCACAACATGCAAGTTGATGCAAGCTCTCTTGCGACTGGAGTTTCGCTGGAGCATAATGGAGCTACTGTGGAGGATGCAAGTTAGTAGTTATTATGGTGAACTCACCTCTCTAGGGATAGTGGACTCTACCTCCTAATATAAGTAACAGTGTAGCGGGTAGTCAGAGAGAAAATACGAGTCAGCGACCTGGCAAGTTACTCTGCGTTAATACGTGATAATACAAAGTTTCCACCAGAAAGTTGAACCTAAGAGACTGACATTTGTACTTAAATACAATGCACAATCTTCTATGTTGTACTCCACAACAGTTGTGCAAAGAAAAAGACATTTCGCCTTTTTTTTTTTCTTTCTTTTTTCCTTTATAATCATATCACCCCAAGCAAGGCATTTTACTGCCACTGTTTTGCAGGGGGTTACATAGAAGGAAAGTTATGAAAAAGAGTGACAGCTTATAGAGGGTGTCAGGAAGTGGGTAAGAGAAGGATGAGAATACTGATGAGTGGATATTAATTGCATTCACTTCCACGCAAATACCCTTGGGAAAAGGTATTAATCCATCTTTTCTTCCTCCAGCTAGGTAATGAATAGCAGGACAGGTTGGGTTCTATAGCCTTGGTTGGCAACCAGTCTACTGCAGAAAGAAATGGCAACCTGCTGTGGGAAAATTTTCTGCCTAGTTAATCATGGATCAATGAGACATGATTGCCCAATTGTGTATTACGTATTCAGCAAAAATAATGTTGATCATTTGCATTTATGAATAAAAATTTACTAAAGAATATTAAATTAAGTGAAAAATGTTAAATTAACTTCCAAGTAACATGAATTTTTTTCTTTTTTTTTTTTTTCCCAATAAAAAACATAGCATAGTATGTTCAAGAGAAAGAAAATAAATCTTATACTTTAATTAAATAAACTAAAGTTTTTTTGTTTTTTTTTTCAAATGTAAAAAGCAAAATCTTAAGACAACTACAGCACCAAAACCAAAGGGAAACTAAAAATGTTTCAAACTTGAGTTGTACTATGACTTGACATTAAGTAAAGAACATTCTGCTTATTTTATATTTTTCTTTTTAGCAATCGCTTGTCTACATCTTGTACAATAATAAAAGTGCTTTCTAATTTCACAATTTTTATTTGTAAATGAAGAATTAAATGCTACTCACCCTACTGATGTAAGCAGAGATATAAAAAAAAATTCTAGCTTTTTATCATTTTTTTTTCTTTCATTGAAATGAAAATAGTTTTTTATTTGTTTTTCACTTTTTACTTTTCTTGCTTACAATGGAACATCTTAAAAAGTCAGTCAATCCAGTTAAATTATTCTAAGCTATAAATGGGAGTCTTTTTTATCCCACTTCATAGCAATCATGTTTCAAAGGAAGCCTTTTATAATAAGATGAACCCATGAATAATAAATTTCAATATGTCTCTGCTACAACTTAAGATTCACATACATTTAACAAACAAGCAGACAACTGTATGTACACATATCTACACAATATTTTTTTAAGATTATAAAAGAAACCAACCACAATGAAATATTGAGAAAACAGATGTTAGCATATTCACTCTTGATGTGACTTAGTTTATTGTTGGAATGGCTCCTTCTATAAAACAGTAGTTAGCAAGCAAATCAAACAAACCATTGGTCCTAAGATACATTTTTTAGGTGCCTCCAAAAAATCGCTGAAAAAACAGCATAGTATGAAGGAAAAAGGCCCCAAACTAAATATTTATCAGTAAAATGTTTGTTATTATTAAGAGGATAGATCAAAGTAGTCTTAATTATTTTTAAAAAAATTTTTAATTCTAACATGTTCGAAATTTTGGTAGAAAATCTTGTTTTTCTTTTGTTGGTGAGTGACATAAGTTTTACAAGGGTTTATAACAGCAAGCATAATATTACACAAGGTACTTTTTTGCAGGTGAAAGATACATTAATTTGGAAATTCTTGCAAAAATCAAATAATGGTCGGATTTTGATGAAAATTTGAGGACTTATTCATAATTGACTGAAATCATTTTTGAAGTAATTAATTTTAGAAAATCTTGGTAAAAAAAATTTTTTTTTTTACATGTTTTCCCTTTACTCCCCCAAATTAATTTCCAGAAATGTCTAGAAATTCACCACTGTTTCCCCACAAACCTAATATTAATTAAATTCAGGAGTCATTGGGGAATGCTAATCAACTGTCTTTTATATTTTTCTTCAAAATTAGCCCATTTTTAGAAAATCTACTTCAAAGTGCAAAAACAAAAATGCAATAAAACTGTCATTTTCTATTTAGATAAACTTTTCATTGCTTTTATAAACAATATAAATTAAGTATATCATAGTTTAAAAAGAAAAAGATTTTTCAATGAATAATGAATTTTTACAAGAATTGTTTTCTTTTCTTTTTCTTCTTTTTTTCTTTTCTTTTTTTTTTTATTATAATAATTTGTAAAGTTTTAAAAAATTTTTAAATTTCCTCCATCATTAATGCTAGGGTGTTAAATTAATGCATGAAGACTACATTTACTAATCCAAAAAATTTAGCCAATGGTTTTTTTTAAATAATTAAAATATTTTAATTGTGTGCATGCTTGATTACCCATATTTCCTTGTTAGGGTGGTTGTACATGATATATGTCATTAAAAGGTCACATATTTCAAAGGTTGCAGTGCCATACATGAAAAAAACCTATATAAACATTTTCAGCAGGGTACAATTCTTTCATTTTGCTTCAATGTTTCCTATGCCCTACATTTCAACATTCAAGGAGCTTTGCAAATCATCCCTTCAAAATTTAAAGCAAGTTTTATATTTTAATTTCTCATTTTGTTAAAAAAAAAAAAAAAAATTAAAGAAAAAAAAGCAATTGTAAAATTCAAAATTTGTGGAGGTACCTAAAAAGAATATGAAAAATAATTAAAAATTTAATAAATGCCATAATATTTAATAAATTATTGAGTTATCTCTGCCATTATATAATTTCATTCTGTTATTAAATTGTAATTTTTTTTTAAGTTTTATATTATTTTAATTTTTTATTTTTCATAAAACATCTTCAAATGTAAGGCAAAAAAAAAATGTCCAAAAAATTAAAAGATTAAAAAAATTGAAAAATTTTAGATTCCATTTAATATAATTTCTGTTTAAATACACCAGAGTATTTTGTTTACTGGAAATAGTAAATTTAATCATTTATCTTTCAATTAAAACTAAAAAGTTTCAAGAAAACCAATTTTTAAAATTCAATTTAAAATTTAGATATTGAAAATGAGTAGAGGTGCCTATCCTTAGCAGAGTGGGCATAACAGAAATTGTCTTGTTTGCATTTGTTAATATTTTCATGACAAGTAATGTGTATGTGTATTTCTTTAGGAATCAACCATGTGACTAAGGTTAGTGAGTACAGTACAACACCACTGCCACCCTCTTCATTTGCTTATATTGAGAATAATCCCAGATGTTAACACAATATATTCATTGTTTGAAAACAAATATCTCAAATTATTAAGTTTGTAAAAGTTTTCTTGTCAAGATCTTCCATTAGGATGTAAGAATTTTACACAACTCAGAACAAGAAATTGGTGAGCTGAGTCAAAGATTCAAGTTTATTATATTCAAATTTGCATAAATACCCTCTGGAAATGTATGAATCAATCACTTCTCTCTCCAGGTATTGTATTCTTCAGCCTTGGTTGACACCTAGTCTAGGAGAAAGATAATTCAAAGCTGGTTAAGGGCTAATTACTCTCAGGAGAAGGACTGGCTTTCAGAGAATTCTTTAATACATCTTACCCAGTTATCCACTGGTTCAAAGCTCACTATAACCATCAATCTATTCACAACCAATTCATTTTGAACTATTTTACTTTTTTCCATAGCTTTTTTTTCCCTCACTCCCCATTTAGATTTATTTATTTCACATCTTTTAAACTTTTTTTTTAATTCAACACATTTCAGAATAGGCTACCTCCTTGGAGGTGGGTGTTACATGCCTCAACAGATAGTGGGTGACCCTCACATTTTTTCCCACCTTTCCTGATAATAAGCAAAAACATGTAGCACTACACGACTGATTTTGTCCTGGTAATTTGTATGCAAAGTAATTATCCATGCTTGCTATCCACTTACAAAACTCCTGCTGTTTTATGCATTCCAGTCTCTCCACGATATTATTGTCACGTATTTCAATCTAGTTTTCAGTTTGATCCATCTTAACAGATCACAATGTTAACACTTTTTCCTGCCTCATTTCACTACATGACATGAGGTTCATTTGTTTGTTATTTATCACCCTCCCCCAGGGGGCTGCTGCACATTCTTTTTTCATACACCTCTTGAGGGAACAACCTCTAAACAGTTAATTTAAGAACTATCTTTCTCAGCCATTCTCCATTTGATCCTTATGACTATTGGCAGCTCTAGAAGAGTGTGTTAAATAAGGTTACATCCTCTGTTCCTTCTCTCTAGAACCAATTTGAAGTCTTGTCATCTACTACTACTGATAAACCAGAATGCTTTGCTTCTAAATTCTCATCCAGTTCCATTCTTTACTTCTCAGGTGTATCTTTACCTGGTTTTTCACTTCAAACTGAGTTTCTAGTGTTTATGTACATAACTCTGTCCATAATTTCCAAACTTGATCCCAACAAAGCGTGTAGCTTCAATGGTATTGCTGCAACTGTCCTAAAGAAATGTGCTCCTCAACTAGTTCCTATTCTCTTTAAACTCTACAACAAATGCCTTGCTATTTCTTGCTTTCCAGTTTGTTAGTAATCTTCTAAAGTTTCTGTTTTTGAGAACTCAGGTGAACCATCTGATCTTTCAACATTTTATCACATTCTGGCAAAGTACTAGAGGCTCTCATCAACTCTGAATTGGTTAGGCAGCTGACTTTACAGGCTATTCATCTCTCCCCAACAATGAATAGATCTTTCACTTCTCTAGATTAACTTCTGGAATAGTATATCAAGCTTTATAGAAGAATGGTTAAGACTGGGCTTTAGGTACCACAAAAGTGTTTAGCTTGTTGGCCTTCTTCGCACTTGGATGGGTTAGGGTGTTTCTGACTGAATTTTTGATTTGATTCAATCCTTAAATTGTGTAATGAAAGCCTTCTTGGATGGCTACTATTTAAGATCTTTTAGCATTAATGTGGATGTCCCTCATGGCTCTATACTTGGACCACCTTTGTTATTTTCATCAGCAACATTCCTAATGTCATCAGTTCCCAACTTCTTTTTTAATTGGTATCACCCCATACAAGGCAGTAAAACAACTAAAACACAAAGGATTACAGGGTGTGAAAGAATTGAAAATGAAAACATCTGGAAGAGGATAGAGTAATCAGGAGATAATGATTGACTTTGCATTCTAACTTTTGCAGATTAAAGTTGGCTGGAGACCATGGAGTTGGGAGTTCCACACTTGAGAAATGTGAAAAAAAGAAACTGTTAGCATAGAACTTATGTCTATATCTAGCCTGCTTAACTGTAAATTGATGAGATATCAATGCCAGTTTAGTATTGCACTTAAATTCAAAAAGTCTAGGTACCAAAGCACTCATCTGAATAATTACCATAAAAGTATTTACAGAAAAGACACAGAGGCAAACTTATGATGGTTACATAAAGTGGAATGATTGTACTGGATCAATTATCAGGTTGTAAAGAAAGTTCTTGTGGTTTTTAACCTTTAAATTCAGATGCACATATCTTGGCTCAGACAAAAATTTATTTATCAAAATAAGCACCATCAGAATCAACACACTTCTGCCAACGCAAAACGAGTGCATTTATGCTAGTAGCATTAAAATCCTGCGTTCTGGTGGTGATAATAGTCGCTGAAGGCGTTTTTGATGTCGCTTATGTTTTTGAAGCATTTCTCACACAAGAAGTTGTCAAGATGCTTGAAAAAGTGGTAGTTGATTGGCGAGATGTCTGGTGAGTATGGCAGATGAAGCAGTTTCGTAGCTCAGTTCGTTCAACTTCTGCAGGGTTGTTTTTGCTGACGTGTGATCAGGCATTGTCATGAAGAAGAATTAGGCCTTTTCTTTTGACTAATATTGGCTTTTGTTGTCGAAGTTTCTAATGCATTTCATATATTTGTTGACAGTATTTCTCTCCTGTAATGATTTCGCTTAGATTCAAAAAGCTGTAATGGATGAGACCCGTCGCAGACTACCAAACAGTCAGCATGACTTTCGGCAACTGTGACATCGGAAAGTGCTGTAAAACTTCATCAGCGTTTAACCACTGAGCTGAGCATCGCCGGTTGTTGTAGAGAACCCACTTTTCATCACAAGTCAAAATCCGGTCGAGAAACGAGTCCTTCTTGTTGCGTAAAAGAAGGGAAGATGACACTTCATAATGGCGTTTCTTTTGTTTGTCATTCAATTTGTGAGGCATCCATTTATCAAGTTTTGTTTTTCCAATCTCTCTCAAGTGGATGGAAATTGTTGTATGCGTTATGTCTAATTCAGAAGCCAGCTCTCGAACAGCTGTGCATAGATTGGCTTCGACTAAGGCACTTAATTGATCTTTCTCAACATCTGATGACCGAACACTTTGTGCTCATCATCTTCAAGACACTCGACACCACCACGAAATTTCTTAAAGCACTGTTATGCTGTTCGTTCATTAGTGGTTCCTAGGCCAAACATTTCGTTGATATCACGGGCTGTTTTGGCAGCTTTTCGGCCTAGTTTGAACTGAAATAAGAAAATTGTGCCAATTTTCTTTTTGTCTATGTTCTATTCAATGCTCTGAAAAAAAAAACAATTGTTTTAAAATGATTGCAATTAAAACGATTAGATAGAACAAAAGACACTCTTTAAAATGATACATAAAGTTAAAGTAATACAATGGAAACTTTTTTGAAAATACATCATTTACCATGAAAATTAAAAATTCTGCAAGAACTTTCTAGGTCTTCTGCTAGGAAAGTTGATTCACTGTATTGTGCTAGACAATTTTTTTTGCCCAAATCTATCTTGCATAGTCGTAAGTTTATCATTTATTCATGCATTGGATTTAGTGGATATCGGCTCGGAACGAGAAATTGGAGAGCCAAGTTCAAATTCTAGTTAAATTCGTTGTATTCACTTATGTGCAAATACCTTTGGGAAAGGTATTAATCCATCTCTTCTCTCCATCTATGAGTAAAATATCAGGACAGATTGGGTTCTAGAGACTTGGTTGGCAACCAGTCTACTGCAGAAAGTAATGGCAACCTGCTGCGTGAAAATCTTCTGCCCAGTCGGTCATGTGTTTTTCAAGACCTGATCGCCTAATTGTATATCATGTATAACACTTAACTGACTGACTAGATTAGTAGCTAGGTCTCAAAATTTCACTGCTGAAATTGTTAGATGTAACCATAATTTCTAATAGTTTCTTCTCTCACACTTCCCACTTTTGGAACTCTCTTCTGGCTTCTTGGTTTCCTGTCAACTACAATCAGATTTCTTCCAGTCCAAGCCTTAACAGGAGTGGGCAAAACCAATTAGACCCTGTTCTTCTTAAGCTAGTCATTCTCCCCACTGCACCCAATCTAAATCCCTTCCTATCATCAGAGACATAAAACCCTTGTAATGTCTTTTTATTTGCTATCATGACTAGCAACATTAACAATTTTGTTGCTATTAGCTTTTGAGTCTGAAGTCCCTTATTTCTCCCTTTTGATCCCCCAGGTGCTCATCAGCATTTAACAATGACATGGTGGTACCCATATTTGTTAATGCCTTCCATTTCTATACCTCTTCAGTCTTATTACACACATTAATTCTTGTCCTTCCATATAGATCCCATACACTCTTACATCTCTCTGCTTTCTCTAACTTTCTCATCTCTGTTAAGTCTGCTTTTCCTCAGAGAAGCCACTTCTCTTCTCTCCTTATTGCTTACAACTTGTACATGCCTGCTGCTATAACAATGACAGATGGCTATCTGTACTATCCCTTTTCAGATGTCAAGTTTTTCAGCACTGCCCATAACAAATTCTATCATCATTCAACTTTGAATTTTTGTTTTTGTTTTTTTCATTCTCATCTACCTTTTAACATCACAATTATTATGCCTGTGAATTTTTCTATTACATTTCTGACAATTCTTCATTAAATGGTCAATCCTCTTTCATACTCAACAATTAAATTGTCTTTCTTGTTCCTCTTTGAATTTGTCACACATTAATTTTGATCACTCCATCCTTACCTCACTTCGGGGTAACCTCTCAAAGTTTAAATCTTAGAGGATCTACATGCAATCTTTGTAAGCACCCATCTCTTTCTACCCTGCCACTGGGGGTGGACACCATTTCCCATGATTAAGTTTCACAGGACACTCTTTTCCCTTGTTTTTACTCTAACATTCCCCGTTTTTCCAACTGTAATCCATTGTATGTGTATTGTAGTGCAGTGAATATCAACTTGGAATGAGAAATTGGAGAGCCAAATTAAAATTCCAGTTGAATTCATTACATTCAATTATGCACAAATACTCTTGGGAAAGGTATGTATCTGTTGCTTCTCCTTCCAGCTATGGGTTAAATAGCAGGACAGTTTTCTATGGCAGAGAGTAATGGCAACCAACTGCAGGAAAATCTTCTGCCCAGTCAGTTATGTGTCTTTCGAGACATGATCCTCTAAGTGTGTACCACGTATCACACTTAACTGAATCCATTGTAATATTGCACTGAATGAATCACCTATGGTAGCTGAAAAATATCCACACATTGTTGAGAGGCCAGAGTTTTACTAGTAAAATTTTCTGGCTAAATATTTCCATAAAAAAAAAAGGATTTTCTGTGAATTCTATTTCAAATAAATATGCTTTTTAGCCCTCAGATACTTGCTAGTGACAAGGTCGAAGCCATTTACTTCATCTATCTTGCTAATGGTAGTAATGCAGAAGTAGGAGTGAAGTTAAATTAATTTTCTTTTTCAGTTTATTCTACTTTCCAATGAGATTTAATCAACTTTTCCTTTAGTTTTCTTTTGGTCCCACATCTGAGACTAGAATCTCACAGCTTGTGAGAGTCACATGCCTTAACAGGTGGAGTATATCACCATCTGTTAGAGCAGAAACAAAACTGACATCCAATAAATGTGTAACCAACCAATATCATTTTTTTGTTTATCTTTAATCATTTTTAAGTTTCTTTATTCTGTATTTGTATAGCTGTGCAGAATCCCGATGAAATTTCACACTTCAATTTTAATGACATTTTTCTTTTTCTTTCCTTCCCACTATTAATGGAATTTTGAATTGCATGAAAACTGCTTCACTAATTCTTTGTTTTATCCTGAAAGAAGAGATGTTTTTCACTATATTGAGATGAGTCATTCACCACAAAACTTACAAATGTTATACACATTCTAAAAATAAAAAAAAATTAATAAAGATTAATAATTACAGCAGTAGTTATTATTATTTAAGTAAAGAGTTAATTTTACCAAATACATGCAAAGGCTGTGTTGAAATGTAGTCACCCTGACTAAGTAGAGAGATTATCCACTGGCTTATAACCACATCACAATGAAACGCACGGTTCCTGTATGATCACTGAAGTTAAACAATGTCAATATTTGGGAATGCCAGATACTGTAAGCTTGGATTTGCGAGTGGTATAATAGATCATCATTATCCATTACACCCAATGGTGTGTAGGACAGCCACAAAGCTTCTCTACTTCTGCCTATCTTGGGCCAGACTAGTCAATTAACCCCAAGAGTACTACATGGCTTTCATCTCATTCTCTACCGTACTTCTCAATGTCGTTCTTGGTCTTCCCCTCTTTCTTTTGCCATCTGGGGTCCAGTGCAGTGCTGTTGTGATTGACTGTGGATCTTTCCAGAGCACATGCCCAATCCATCTCCACTGCCTTCTTGTAATGATGGTGCCCATGTTCTCTTGCTAATAATAATAGATAATGGGTTAGAATTGTTAATTGGAGAGCAGTGTTCCAATTCCTATTGGGTTTGTTATGTGTACTTGCATGCAAATACCTTTGAGAAAAGCATGAATCTATCTCTTCACTCTCTCTCTTTATTATCTAAAAAAAAAATCTTTCAATCTAAAGATTTTCGCTCTTTAAAATAACCTGTAATGGGTTGATAAGCTATAGAAAACAAATTAATCAAGTGCCATATCTGATATACGCTTGGGCGATCATGTCTCGAAAGAGACATGACTGACTGGGCAGAAAATTATCCCGCAGTAGGTTGTAATTGCTTTCTGCGGTAGGCTGGTTGCCAGCCAAGGCTATAGAACCCAATCTGTCCTGTTATTTAGCCCATAACTGGAGGGAAGAGATGGATTAATACCTTTCCCAAGGGTATTTGCATGTAAGTGAATGCAACAAATTCAACTGGAATTCGAACTCAGCTCTTCGATTTCTCATTCGAAGCCGATGTCTGCTGCACCACAAACGCTCATCCTTATCAAAAAAATTGGTCAGATTTGAGGGAACTGGGTCAGGCTGAGAACCTTTCAACACCTCTTCATATATGGTGATAGTTGAATAGATGTTTATAAATCATTCAAAATATAGCAAAGAAGTTTTTAAAAAATGTTTAACTTTCTTTTATATACACATATGTGCCTGTAAAAGTAAACACATAATTTTAAAACTGCCTTCTGAGACATTCTCATCAATAATTAATTTCACATGAATAATTCATGTTGGTTAAAACTTTTAAAGCCTTGTTTGATGAATGTACAAATGTTTTCCATGGAGATTGCTTTTCATAATGACTTTGACAATGTTCCCTGGAGAATAGTGTTTTTTATGGTAAACATCATTTTTTGTAATCTGCAGATTTAAAATAAAATATCTATATTGATATAAATTTTCAGTAAAGATATCTATGCATACATACAGATATAAGGCCTGTATATGATGGTATTAAATGAAGCATTATCATCATTTCAATTTTAAAAATGTCTATTTAAAGTTTTTAAATTGCCCACTGACAAATTTCAAATAATTTTATTTCTATCCATATCTTAAAAGCTGTTTCAAAATGTTTTACTTATCCTTTTTTACACACAAGTAAAGATTTATTTCAATTTTAAGAAAATAACTAAAATAAATATTTTTTTTGTAGATTAAATTCATTTTTACATTAGCTGTTGCTGTTCAAAATTTTGATAAAAAAAGAAAATGTTTTTTGATGTCAGATTTTCAATGCTCTCTTCCTTCAAATCCTGGAGATTCATTTATAATTTTTTTTATAACTTTTAATGAAAATTGAAACGATGATCTCTACTTAGATTTTATTTAATTAATAATCCTAGATTACATTCATTTCATGCTGCCTGTAAGTAATTCTATTTAATAGACTACTCCTTAACTCTAACAATGATTTACTGATTGCTAATCAAAGGCTATAGTAAGTACTATAATAAAAATAAAATTACTTCATAAAAATGTCAAAAATACAAAACAGTGTAAAGCTTTTTTTTCTGGAAAGAAACAGCATAAATACAAGGTGTTACAGAAATACTGCTGGTATAATTGTAAGTCATAAGTGGCAGTGGTGTTTTCATCTACTTAATGTCTTACCCTTACATGGAGGGGGTATTTCTGCAACACCCTGTATTAAAACAAGTTATTCTCAAATTTAAATAAAATATAAAAAGACTTCTTAATAATTGTAATAGTTTTTCTTCTAGAATAATCTGTTTCTGTTATGAATTCATTTTTTTGTTTTTGTCTTGTCATTATGTGCGTTGTGGTGCATTGGATATCGGCTCGGAACGAGAAATCGGGGAGCCGAGTTCGAATTCCAGCTGAATTCATTGCATTCACTTATGCGCAAATACCCTTGGGAAAGGTATTAATCTGCCTATTCCTTCCAGTTATGGGTTAAATAACAGGACAGATTGGGTTCTATAGCCTTGGTCGGCAACCAGTCTACCGCAGAAAGCAATGGCAACCTACTATGGGATAATCTTCTGCCCAGTCAGTCATGTCTCTGTCGAGACATGATCACCCAAGCGTGTATCACGTATGGCACTCAACTGACTGACTTGTCATTATAATCAAAGCATGGATTTTCTGATTTAATATTACTAGCTAAGCTACTAAGGTAAAAAGAAATGTATTTTAACACTATTCTCTTATTCTCTATATATACATATTTTATTAGGATTAATATAAGTAAAAAGCTTATCAGCTGATTGATGTTACCTACAGCATCCCAACTCCAGAGTTTTGCAGACGGACTCTCCGGGAATCACTCCATCCACTCATCAGGGGTTATCACCAACTGACTGTTCATACTTCTCAATTTTTCCTTTTTTTTTTATATGCACTTTTCATTGATGCAAGTTTTTTTTTACCATAGCAACCATATGTGCATCTTTTAGTGGTCTATAAGAAGAACAATATTAATTCATATATTCCAATGACTCTACATAACTGGCATTTAAATACCACCCCCACCTAAAAAAAAAAATCTATTTTCTGCTTGTGAGCAAAATTACTCAAAGTTAATAAA
This sequence comes from Ascarosepion bandense, assembly GCA_037127315.1. Classification (NCBI taxonomy): domain Eukaryota; kingdom Metazoa; phylum Mollusca; class Cephalopoda; order Sepiida; family Sepiidae; genus Ascarosepion; species Ascarosepion bandense. The sequence goes on along the minus strand of JBBBDQ010000883.1, from coordinate 5,372,691 downwards.
TGCTTAATAGACCTAACATATTTCAGAACTTCTGTTGCAATTATTTTATCTCCTTGGAATTTTTAACATTGAAAATTAAAATTTTAAATTTCTGTATGTTTGTTTGTTTTTTTTGTTTTTTTTTTCATTGAACTTCTTAAAGTATTTGTTTCCCTGGGAATAGACAAGGAAATTTAATTTTGTTTATACTGTTAACATTAATAGATAACAATATTAATATTACACTTAATCCTGGGTATGATGATAAACTACATCTGGTAGAAAAGCCTCTGATTGGGAGGTTTGAGGAGCATGGAACAACTTCTTAATTGCAGTTGTTGCCAGGTCTACCATGACCCTGGGGTGGTAGCACCTGTTAGGGTACCAGCTATGGGCAAACAGTCAAACCCCAAACAAAGCACTATGAAAGTATAAAAATACCAGCAATACTTTTTATATAGATAAAAATTACCAATACATATTTACAGTAAAATGACCAACAATATACACATACTCACAAACTGTAGCAATTTCACCCAAATCCATTTAAAATACTACCAAACAACCAACATAAAAGAAATCTTTCATGATATTAAGCTATATAATATCCTACAATTTCTTAAAGTGTATTCCAAAATGTAACTCCAACAAAACTACAACATAAAACACATATCACTGTCACTAATAATTATGCCCACACAAACATGTATATGCACAAAAGCTGAGTATCATCTACCATGTATTCAACTGCGTAAGCAGAATATCTCATATTTCTATTGCTTCAAAGCTCTCAAGAAAGTTAAATTTTGGCATTAAATGACCCATAAAGTGTTGATATACCATTAAACAGACAAATCAATCCATCAATATTATACAAAATAACATTATTAATACAAAATATTACAGTTCAGATTAGGCTCTCAATGATGTCTCACTTTTTAGATCATGGGTGAAATTAAAGATAATGTGATGGTGATCCCAAAGGAAGAATTTTTAGGCTATTAAGTAGATGGGATGCTTAAATTCAGGATGTGGGGCTCTAAAAGAGAGTATTTTGATGCAGTAATAAAGCACCATTGCCCATGAGAGGCAACTTTTTTAATATTAAATGGTAGAATCATTTCCAGTCACTTTGTGTAACAGAAAGTATACAAGCTAAATCTACAGAGAACAAATTCTTAACAAATCCATTACTCAATCTCTGACAACATTAACTGATGTCGAAAGCTCTGTGAATTCTACTTGGTTCAAAAGATATTTTAGTAGTGATTACTATCCTCTACATCGTCCTCTGCATCAAAATGAAGTTTTACATTGCTAAAAGTTATTTGGGTAATTTTACTTTTTGTTGAAATTGCTCTAATTTTTGTAGCATTTGTATGTCTCAGAAGGTGAACTGTCTGGCAAGCCATTACTTAAATTGTCCTATTAAGTCAAAAACTTTTTGTTAGAAGAACAATTATGTAATGCACTGCAAATTTTATAAATCATAATATACCAACCAAATATAGAGGATGTATTTAAATACAGGTTGTGGTTGACTTACAACCACAATATTGTAAACCGACCTGGCCATAAGTCAAGTTGTAATTAATTTTGTAATCTTTTTATCTTTCTTTAGGCATTATTGTATTCTTTAAAATTTTTATGGTTTCTTTACATTTGATACCATTTGTATAATCTCTACACATTGTTTTGTTTATTTTTACATTTGTTGGGTTTAAGGAAAATGCTGCATACTACAATATGATTGGTTTAATATTTGCTAAATATACAAAAGGCTAAAATACAGATGCAAAAGACAGAAAATATTTTAGTTGCAAAACATGCCAAAATACATGCAATTACAAAAAATGATGCTAGCTGAGGAAGGGCTCAGGGTAGTTGGTAAAGTTGTTTTCTTCACAAACATAGTGAGTTTGTCTGAATTGTTTGTTTCTTTTTCTCCACATAAATTTCACAATATAGATGAAACACATTGTGTGCTATTCATTCAATCCTTGCGAATCTTTTCATGTTTGAGTTCATGCCTTCAAAATGTGCAAGGAATTCATTCAGTAAAGAGAAACCTTCCGATAATCCCCTGGTGGTAAATTTTCTTTCTGGCTTCTCCTTCCTTTTTGCCACTCTTCTTTCAATGTGATTAGCACTTCATTTGCAGGTTCTCCAGATTCTAGGTCTAAAATGTCTTTGACATTTTCCACTTCCCAATCGAAAGAAAAAAAATTGCCAGTTTTACTGTTTCAGGGGGAAAGTGTATTGTACCAAGGCTTCTCTAACACTTTACTTGAGGAACGTGAAGGATTACTTTCTTTGATGGAGCTGGGACAGAAATTGTCATACACGAAGCTGGGAAACACTCATGCTACCAGACACAGGGTGGTCATGCCCAGACATCCCAATTAGTGGTTGTAAACTTAAACAGTTATAAACTGCATAGGTCATAAATTAACAACAACCTCTGTGTGTGTAATTTTTTTATCACTTTACCCCAAGCAAGGCAATACTGCTACTGGTGCACAGGGGGCTATGTAAGAGGAGAGTGAAGACAAAGAAAGATTGGTTACAGTGGGGGTGTCAGATAATGGGCAAGAGAAAGATGGAAAATACTAGTGTGAAGTGAGTTGCATGAAAAAGGGAAAAGTATAAGATTCAGGGGATGTTGGAGGAAAGGGTAGAAGTATAGGAGTCACGGGGATAAGATATGGCAATTGATGTTGCATTTAAACTTCTTCAAAAGTCAGAGGAGGGGATTGAGAAATTAAGATTAGTTTCACAAAGCATAAGAATGTCAGGGGACTTTTGTGTATGTGTGTGTGTATATATATATATATATAATAACTTTATTCTCCTCCTCAACTTAAATTTTAAAAAAAAAAATGATCTAAGATTTTAGAGATAGTTTAATGAAAAGTTTTTTAAAGCTTTACTTCAGCCTATGGATCTTAAAAAAAAAAAACAAACATTGTCCCTTATACTGCTATAATAAACAAAAAAAAACTGATTCTAATTTCTGATATTCTGGTATTACACAGTTATAAAACAAAAAAAAAATCTACTTTTGTTCATTTGCAGGATTAGTGGCTAGACATTGTCAAAGTGTCTACAAGATGGAGCATTATCAGTTTGCTACAAATTTGGTGAATGCTGGGAATGGAACAGCTGGTTGTGAGGTCGTTGATGCCAGTCAGCACCACCACCACCAGCAGCAACAGCAGCAGCAACAACAGCAGCAGCAGCTCCAGTTACTTGCAAATCAATCCCTGTTGTCCTCACAACCACAACAACTTGCCTTTATCCAGAATGTTCCAAACAGTGCCGTCCAGCTCCAAGCAGCTATACAGCCCCAGGTAAGAAGAGCAATTCTAGGTCTAAAATACAGGGAGCTTTGTCATTTCATGTTTTGCTTTTTGTTTTTTTTTTTACCAGCTTCAACATATTAAAGCGCTGAAATTTAAAAATCCTTTCTTCAAAATTACATTGGAGAAACAGAATTATATAACATAAATTTTGGCTATTTCAGTATTTGATTAACAAATAATAAAAACTTTTTAATTTTTTTTGTTTAAACTGTGTTAGACATGAATAAGACTGACTTCTATAAATAGTCGTCTTAAAGACGATCTGCTGCTAGTTATTCTTGGTATTAACAATACAAAAATATATAAATTTATAAGCATTTTCTTTTGACAAATTCAAAATTATAACTCAAGATTTGTAATCAAACTCATATAACAACTCACATGGATGCAGTCTTATGTAAACATTTGTTTATATCTATTATTAATGGATGCTTCAGGTGATACTTAATGATAATAAAATCCCTTGTAATAATGCTCTCAAAAAAGTGGGTTTAAACAGGAATTATTCGATCTAAAAATAGAAAAAGTTTTATGGTTCATCCTCCCCTTTTGCCAATTGTCTAACATTAATATTGGTCAATATTTTCTGAAATTGATTGATAAACATTTTAATTTTAACAACCAACTAAGGTCTTTAATAGAAAAACATTAAAAATTAGTTATTTTTGCACTAGCAATATCCACCTCATCATTAATTCTCATAATAAAATACTAGATAATTTTTATAATAATCACCAAATAAATACAAATTCCCTCTGTAATTATAGAATTAAAGATAACTGTCCAGTTGAAGGTATATGTATGTCTGAAAAAGTAATACCAAGCAGCTATTTTTTTTTCTATGGAATATGACAAAGAAAAGCATATTTGTAATTTCTGTTGGACCTTGGAAACCTAGATTTTACAATCATAAATATTCCTTTAGGTCTTGCATTAAATCTCAAGCCACTCTGTCTAAATGTTTCTGGAAATTAAAAGATAGAGGACTCTCTACAGATTGAATGAAAGCTTATATGAAGATAACAAACTCCTATTAGCTTTAGAAATAGATGTAACCTATGCTTAGATAAAAAAATAAAAATAATTAAATTTAGTGCTAATAATCAGCTTTTAAACCAATGTAATGAAGTTATTTTTAAATAAATTTAAATTACCTGTTTAGTAGGATTAGACTTTTTTTCCTTACCAATAATTTTCTAGCAAATTCAGCATTCTCTCTCTCGTGGTACTGTTCTCTTAATTTTATTATTTTTATCCTTTATTCAGATTTAAATAATTTTGTTTGAGTTTTTTGTGATAGTTAATCACTTGTGACTTTATTTTTTTAGTTTTTGCATTCAAATAGTCCTTCTAGTCTGGCTACTATTCATGGCCAGAAAGCCGTGTTTACCCTTCTATTCAAACCATATTTATTCCAAGGGCATTTTGTACAGAAGTCAATGCAACAGAGTAATAGTTTGAATATAGTTTGTCAGTTTCGCTTAGTGCACAAATAACTCACACATTTTGGACAAAAAAAAATGTTTTAAAAGGAAATCCTTCCTTCCATTTCAACAGTTTCTTGATTTAGTACTGTTTGTGTTAGTGTGTGTGATTTTGTTAAAATACCCTGGCTTTTCTATCATGTAAAGAATTAATCATTAGATTAAGAAATGGTTATCATGTCATAAGATATCAGTTACTTGCCCTTATCAGTTTGATTTGACTACAGTACTTTTTATGAATTTGAGAATCTGTTTTTACAAATTAAAAACAATAGTCATTGGAATTCTACAAAATGTATTTCTCATGACACATTGCATGCAATTTATTTGCTAACCAATCTGAAAAGAACTAATTCTGATGTATAATTTAAATACATTTATCTTAGATGATCTCCAATATGTTTTTATTTTCAAACAAAATGAAATCTTACTGCAGTGAAAATCATGCAAACTTTGTCACACAGTGATTGCTTTGTCATTTCTCAGAATATAAAAAAAACTGATCCATGATTGAACTTGGAAAAGTACTTTAAAAAAATTCTGTGCTAATATATTTTTAAAACCTTTTCAAAATTACATATGTAAGAAATTGAAAGAGAATGTCACAAATACTTATATTAACAAATAGTTTTAATGATGTAATGGAAATATTTTTTTGGTTTATTTTATCTAAAATACATTAAATAACTCTTCACACAGTGATAATTTAAAACAAAAATTCAAGTGTCTTCTTTAATCCTTGAAAATGTTAGTTTAAAAGAATTTTTTAATATAAATTATTCCTTTGTAAAATGAGTAAATAATGTAATTAACAAGAAATATTCAGTAAGATTGCTTTTTGTAATTCATTAGTCAGGCTTTGAATAGAATACCTACCAGCATTCTTAAAGTGTCTATCATACTTCTGTTGTTTTTTTTTTTTTTCCTTTTGTCTAATAATGGATTGGTTAACTTGTAGATGATCCAATTAAACCAGGGGCAGATAATTGGAGCACCAAATCAACAACTGATGTTTTCAGCTCTACCTCAAGCAGCCAACACACAAGCCATTCCCATTCAAACTGTTCAAGGAGGCCAACCAACGGCCGTTGCATCAACACCAACATTACAAACGGTATGATAGATTCTTCACACAAAACAGTATTAGTCTTTTAATATCTATACCCCACTTGTCTGTATAGTCTGTGAATATCAAAGACTGTTTAAAATTTGGTAATGCATAAATAAAAAATAAACTAGTCCCAGATTTGTTGTGTAATTATAAGACTCAAGAAAACAATGCTAAATTATCAGCTGCTTTCATGAGAGAGTGCTGAAAATTTCTTGTCTTGAACAAGAAGGGGCTGACTTTTAGAAAGGGGATAGGCTACAAACCTTTCAGTACCCTTTTGAAGTTCAGACAACTTGATTCAAATTAATGTTATTTAAGTACAAACTGAACCAACTTGAGTTTAACTGTGCAGTTATTGTGAGTTTATTTACAAATATGCTCTGCAGTTTTATATATGGATGTACACACATATATATAAATATAGTTTGGTGTTAATAAAACAGTGTTCAATGTAATATAACAGATCTATAAAGTGTGTATGTGTGTGTGTATATATATATTTGGATAAATATGCATATTATCCATTGTCTACAGCACAACTTGGGGTTTCATGCCCTATGCAATCATCAGGTGCTTATAATGAACTTAATTTTAAGCACCTGGGGATTGCATAGTACATGAAACTCGGTCATGCTATAGGCGTAGGATTGTGTGTATTAGAATTTGACTGAAATAACTTTTTTTTTTTTTTGTATAATTTGATCATATTCATGACAATTTCTGACAATTTTGAACTGATAACAAATTCAAAATGTAATTTTTATTTGTTAATAATTATTTTTACTTATTATTATTTACAGCTTGACATGTTTGCTGCTGGTCAGCAATATACTGGTCAACCTATCCAACCACAACAGGTAACAACTAATTTATTATCAGTTTATATAGTTGTCTGAGAGTTTTTTAACAGGCTTATCAACACACAACTCTAGGTTAATCAAATGAATAAAAGTTTAACCTTGATTTTCACACTAGTTCATATTTTCTCTCATATCTTCATTTCAATGTTTAGTTTTGTCTTACAATTTTTGTTTCTTTTATTCTCTTCTTAATTTATTGAGGTCAAAAAGTGTGCATCATCAGAAGTAACTGAAATCTGAAATATACTTGAATGCTTGATAAATTCTGAAACTTTAGTAATACATCATTTTTATTCATTAATGAACTTTAACAAAATCCCTCAGTTCATATGCTAAGAGTACTCACTTCAAGCAGCAAGTAATATATTTATATTTAAAAAGTATTACAAAGCCTCAAGTGACACTATGACTGAGACCCCCATATAGAAGCAGATGGTAAATGATTTTATTCCAGTCTTTAATGTTCTGTGTTATGACCAGCAATGGTGTCTGTGAAATGGAATCTTCAAAGGCTGCCACCCACTTGATCAAAAAAGGATAAAATAAAGATGAATATAAGCTTTTGAGAACAAATGACAACAAACTGGACATTGATTTCAACCTAGGGCCTATATTAATAGTCAAGGTTGAGGTCAGTGATGGGCAGGTGTTTGCTGTCTAGAATAGCTGTGGACCACCTGTTGGTGGGTACAGACTATCCCTCAGAATAGTTCCGATGTTGCCTATTAGAGTTGCAAGGTGCAGATGCACACTGTGATGTACAAAAGGAGAGAATTGAAGTTCTCACTGTGTCCTAAGATCTATCTATATCTTGGCTATAATTTGTAATATTGTTTGAAAGGCTGCTTACAAGGTTGTATTTTTCATTAATACAGCATGTATACTCACTTTAAATAATTGTAAAGTCAGTGTTTATTAAAATATGTATCATTTTCAAAATTAAATGGAATCACAAACATCACGAAACAATTCATTTGGTATTTGTGTGCATTCTTATTCAATGACTGCTCTTTTGGGTATCCCTGTTTAAAAAAAAAAAAGTGAATGTAGAGGGTATTCTCCAAAATCCTTTCAACCAATCCACCTGTTTGGCAAGATCTCATCATAGAAGGATCTAACATCATAATGGTAGTGTGAGTGTTCTCCATCTTGACAAAAATAAAACTCCTCTTCAAAGCCCTCGCTAATGCTTGGTATGACAGACTGTTGCAGTATGTGTATACATTTTTGTGGTCACCCTGTGTGTGTGTGTGTGTGTGTGTGTGTGTGTGTGTGTGTGTGCATATAATTTCAATATAAAAGCTAATTTTATCTTTTTCAGTTAATGCTCCAGCAGGCACCTGGTCAACAATTAATTCCAGCCACTCAGCTTGGGGCCAGTCAGTTAATACAAACCCAAGATGGTCAACTCATTCTTTGTCAGCCTATTATTGGTGATCTACTGAAACGGTTACAACCTCAGCAGCAGCAGCAGCCACAACAGCAACAGCAAAATTCAAGTAAATATTTCTTTTTGAATTTCATTTGCAACAAGATGATCACTTGATTAACAATCAACAAATAATTAAATAAAATCGTAAAAGATTTAAGGGTTAGATATTTACTATCTTTGCTTTTGTTATATTCTACTTCTCCCACTGGAAAAATTACGCTGCAACCCAAAACTTTGATGATATTCTTGCTGATAGAATGACGATTGTAACATGTATATATAAATAAAGGTATACAACATATCTTTTATTAGCTTCTTGGTGACAATGACTGTAGAGTAAGAGGTTGGTCAGATCAGAGTGGTCAGTACACATGCATCAAGGTAGCGACCAAGAAGCTGTGCTCATCCGTTGTCTCACATAGTCTGTCTTTCAATCTTAAATGCTGATTGACTGCCTACTCAACTATAAAAGCATTATATCACTACACAAAAATTTTCATATTTCAGAACAATACAATATTGACTCACCTACTAGCATATTTTCTACCTATCAACTTCAGTTTCTAAATAACCAGGAATTCATCTTATATTTTCTAAATAAATCATTTTTACAATTTATTTTAAACTATCACCTGAAGAATAGTATTGTTCTGAAACATGAAAATTTTTGTGTAGTGATATAATGCTTTTCTAAAACCATTGTAATAAAATAATTACAATATATATAAAATATATATACTTTGACAAATTTTGTGGGCAGATACCTCACATTAAAATGAGGACAAAAGTCCATATAAACATGTTCGCAAATTTTAGTTATTAACTTTACAGTAGATGGTGCCGTGTTGTCATGTATACTAGGTTACATTTGTCACTCATGTACATTTGTAGCTAGTTTTTCTTTAACATTTAGTGTGTGAAGTAGTGAGTTAAGAGAAGTGTTCCATTTAATGATGACAGGATATTCATATCATCAGCAGGTAGATCTGATTTGAGATATGAGATTCGCTTGTACACCTGACCACAAAGAAGACATTCTACAGGTTTGTAGAGACAATCCAGGCATCAACACATGTCAAGTGCCCCTCGCATGTCATACATCTCATAGTACCACACGGAGGGTACTTCAAGAGCAGCTTCTGAATTTGTATCATTTGCAACGTTTGCAGGATCTTTTTGACCTCTGATCACTCACCCCAGAAGAACTTTTGCCAATTGGTTTCTGTCTTCAGTTTTGTTTACAGATGAGGCAACATTTGGAAGATATGGAATAACGAATTTACATAACCAACATTTTTGGATAGATCAGAATTCCCATGTTACAATACAGTTTACAATTAATGTGTGGGCTGGAATTGTAAATGACTGTCTGAGAAGTCCATATTGTTCTCCAGCACATTTTAGAGGAGCTGTCTACAGAGACTTTTCAAACACACTTCCAGACCTCCTAGAGGAAGTACACATTCTAGTACGAAAATGCATGTGGTTCATTCTGATGGGACTCCAGCACATTTTAGTCACATTGTTCATGATACACTATCAGTGTCAGCCTACCATAAAAGATGGATAGCAAGGGGAGGATCGGTCCCATGGCCGGCACATTCCCCTGACCTCAATTTTTTGGATTTTTATCATATGTTATATTTGTATGAAATTATTTATAAATAGAAAAACCCAATTCAACCAATAACATATCTTATATCTTGCATAAATTTGTACGGTACTACAATTAATGTCTTCTGTTTTTGTTTTTGTCTATCTCCCTCCCCTCCCTCCCCGCAAAAAAATAATCAGAACACACACAGTTACCTTGTATCTTCTATGTAAAGGTTGAGTTTTTTTTTTTTTTTTTTTGTAAGTACAAGTATATGGTGAAAGTATTTTGTGCTAAAATGAAGGCAATGGGGTGCCTTGAATATTATCAAGTTGCCATTAAGAATGGTCCCTTTTCTTCCCTATCGTTTCAGATGTGATCCAATTAGGCAACGGTATGAACATTGCATGCTCAAGTCCAGTACCAACAGTTCCATCAATTTCCACATTGCAATCTGTCAATCAACTGACAAGCACAACTCCTGCCACTCCTGGTACACCGATAAGCACAAGCAGTAGCCAATCCCCACCTGCATCATCACCTTTACCTCCAAATACTTCATCTCCTGTAGACAGTACTTTACAAGCAGTGCCAAATGCAAATAGCATAGTCATGGTAAGTTTTTGATTTTAGTATTGTCTCTTGGACAGTAAACTATAATTGTTTGGATCATTTGCATTTGTTCATGCATACTGATAAAGAATCTCCTAAAATTTGAACATTTATCATGAACGGCAATAATGGTTCACCTGGTGAGGAATGAACTCCTTGTTCATTGCTTGAGTGATAACTTTGTATTAGGTACCTCCATAAAATTGCAAAAAAAAAAACAGCATAGTATGAATTAAAAGGTCTAAAACTTAATAAAACAAACTTTTTCCATCAAAATGTTTATAATATTATTAAGAGGAAAGATCAAAGTAATTTTTATTTTTAAAATTTTTTAATCCCTTCTAACATGTTCAAAATTTTGGCAGAAAATTTTGTTTTGATTTGAGTTGCAGAAAATGTTACGACTGTTTACAATCAATCACGTAATTTTACATAACTCGCTTTTTTTGGTGACAAACACTTAAATATGGAAATTCTTGCAAAAATCAAATAATTGTCGGCTTTTAATGAAACTTTCAGTATTCATTCACAAATGAATGAAATTATTTTTGAAATTATTAATTTTTCACCAAGATTTAAAAAAAATTTTTTTTTAACTTTGTTAGCCCCCTTTACGTATATTCATGAAATTTTAATAAATTTTAATTTTAATTTTAATTGGTTGCAAATTATTTTTTTATTAGTTAAACGTAGGACTCATCAAGGAATATAAATCTTTTTTTTTTTTTTTTTTTTTTTAACAACACTATTTGAAAATCTGCTCTGAAGAGTAAAATAAAAAATGCAATAAAACTCTGATGTAATTTAATTTGATAAGCTTTTAATTGCTGGAATAAATAAGGACATTATCGGTCAGTTAAAGTGCCATACGTGATACACGCTTTGGGTGATCATGTCTCGAAAGAGATATGACTGACTGGGCAGAAAATTATCCTGCAGTAGGTTGCCATTGCTTTCTGTGGTAGACTGGTTGCTGACCAAGGCTATAGAACGCAATCTGTCCTATTATTTAACCCATAACTGGAGGGAAGAGATGGATTAATACCTTTCCCAAGGGTATTTGTGTGTAAATGAATGCAAGGAATTCACCTGGAATTCGAATTCGATTACTAATAAAATTTTTAAAAAATTGTTTCCATTTTCTGTTATTATAATAATTCATAAAGTTTTTAAAATATTTTAAAGAACTATCATCATAATTTTTTTCAGTTAAGAATTGATGATTATATTTATTGCCTATTGAAAAGTTTAATAAAAATCATTCACCAATTATATTTTCAAAATAAGTAAAAAAAATTTTTTTGTGTGTAAATAAATATGTTCATTTAAGTACAATGTTCCATAGGGGTCATACCAAGTTTCCATAGGGGTTGTATTAATTTCAGAAGTTAACAAGTGTTTTGGATTATTCCCCTTACATGGAAAACGACAGAAACCACACTTTGATTCTGATTCAAGTCACTTCAAGACGTTTATAAAATTCAACAGCCTGTTTTGCAAGTCATTCCTTAAACATTTAAAGCAACTTTTACATTTTAATTCCTAATTTTCTAATTTTGTTAAAAAAATAATAATAATTGTGAAATTCACAATTTGTGGAGGTATCTAAAAAGAATATGAAAAATAGATATTAAAAATAAAAATTAATAAATGCCATAGCATTTCATAAATTGAGTTACCTCTGCTGTTATTTTCATTCTGTTATTAAATTGTAATTTTTTTAAAAGAAAGTTCTATATTATTTTAATTTTTATTTTTCATAAAACATCTTCAAATGTAAGCCTACACACCTAAGCTAACTAAAATTCCATACAATATTGGATAATTGCTGAAAACTGTTAAATTTTTAATTTTAATATAGGTAAAAATATAAAAAAAAGTTTGTATGAATAAATTCGTATTCCATGCTTTTGGCCAGCTAACTGTAAACCATCCATTATCGCTTGCTGATAAGGTCATGACAGCTGTGATAACAAGACTACCATAATTAAGAAATGCTTTTTTTTTTTTTTTTTTTTTTTTTTTTTAAACATTTCAGGCAGTAAGCAAGTAATTCTTGCTTCAAGTCAACTTGAAGTAAGTTTAAATTCAGTAATTTGAAGAAAATAATGTCAGCTAGGTGTATTTTATTTTTGTAAGATTTTTTTAAAACCGAGAATTTAAAACTTCTGTTTACAATCTTTAAAAACTTTTTTCAAATTTAAAAAAGTTTTGATTCCGATCAATATAATTTTGGTTTAAAATACACCAGGGTATTTGGCTTACTGGAATTACTAAATTGAATCCTTTGGCTTTCAATTAAAGCTAATTTTAAAGCTTGAAGGTAACTTATTTATTTTTAAAATTTCAATTTAAATTTAGGTATAGAAAAATTACTGGAGGTACCGACTTTGTATCTATTCAAATATTTCATTTTTGAATTAATTTTCAGTTTGATATGAGTTTTCAAAACTGTTTCACTTTCATTATTGATCCTGGGTATGACAAACTGCATCCAGCCTCTGATTGGGAGATTGTGAGGAGCATGGAACCACCTTTTTAATTGCTGTTGTTCCCTGACCCAGAGTGGTAGCACCTGTTAGGGTCCCAGCTTTGGGCAAATAGTTAACCCCCAAACTTGTGTCAAAACACTATGAAAGACTTTTATAGAAATATATATACATAAAAATAGACTTCTATAGAAAAATATACAGTTTTGAAAGAAAAATATTACCCACAATACATTTTTGAATACAAAGCTAGAAGACATCTTCATTTTTCTAAAATAAAAAAAAAACGTTTAAAAAAAAATAAATTTTTCATCCAAATCTAACTAAATCAACCTTCTCACTATAATCGAACATTAAAAAAAATACCTTAAAACTCTACCTTTTTGGCATTAAATAACAAACAGGGATTGATATGCCATTAAACAAAATTCAAATTCACTTTCATTATTATATGTCAATTTTAATGTCAGTGCAATACTTTCTGGATTTTTACCCTGAAGAGTGAATTGCTTTTCTCTTGTTCCTCTCTCTTCATGATTCAAATAAGGAGTAACCTTTTGCATTTGATACAAAAACTCTTTAGCATCAATTTTCTTGCTATTTTCAAAGAAAGGAATATTTTCAAATTATGGTAAATAATTTCATTTTAATTAATACCTACCTACACCACTTTTTTTATTAACTACTTTGTCACATGCCTTATTGGAAAGTAGGCTTTATCTAAGTGAACATTTTAACAAAAACTGCTGCTGATTTAATAAAGTCTCATTAGGTATAAGAAAGAAGAAATGTATTATTACATGATAAATGTTATGGCTTTCCACTTGAGTTTTCAACTGAGAAAAATGGTAGTTTTTAATAAAAGTGGATGTGAATAAATAACAAGCTCTGTTGCATTAAACAGACAAGGAATTTAATCAGTGTCATTACATATATAAAGTTTTGTGCTGAAATTAGTAATACATGTTTTGTAACAAGTGTGTTAATATAGTTTGCATTTTAAAAAAATAATATCAACAAAACATTGTGATAGCTAAATATTTCTCTCGTGTGCGCATTGAATGTACATTCAGTCCGACGAGTGTATCTAGTTTCAAAGTTAATTACTTTTAAGTACTGTAAGAGTGAATCAGAAAAAGGAATTTTGTTTTTGAGCAGGAACTCATCTGATTGATTGATTAACATTTATTTTATGTGAAGAAAACCAGAAATGGATATGTGTAGCCACCAACTGGAAAACGCATTTTGTCATTTTCTTGACTTTAATTATGCTATGTTTATTAGGAAATGCTTACAAGAAAGAAAAAAATCATTCATGTTGTCATTGATAGAGTTTATCACATGGAGGTTGTCACAGCACCTCCATCTGCTAGAGTCTGAAGGAAATGTCAAAACTTCTCTAGGTTATTTAATGCTGAAATCTAAATATTTTGAACAAATGGCTTCAACTACAGCTAAAAATGTGCTGTTGGTCATTTTGCTGTAAAATGTGCTGTTGGTCATTTTGCTGTAAAATGTGTTGTTGGTCATTTTGCTATAAAATGTCTTGCTGATATTTGTACTATAAAAATGTATTTTTATACTTTTATAGTGTTTTACTTTTGTTTGTGGGTTCACTGATTCTAGCTAGGACTCCCTTACAGGTGCTACAACCCTAGATCATGTTAGACCTGGAAACAGATGCAATTTTAGGGATGGTTCCACATTCCTCAAAACTTCCTATTCTAATCAGAGACCTTGCTGCTAGATATTTGTCATTATACTCAGGACTATTAATCAGTAGTGAGAAGCTAATTTGTGTATAGGAGGAAGATCTAATTATGCTTTGTCAAATATGATTTAGTACAAAAAGTTCTTGCCCCAATTCGCTTTCCAAAATTAGTATTTCAATGTCCAAACACCAGAATACTGATTTTGAAAAGTGAGTTAGGCTGAAAACATTTCAGTACTTACTTGTGTTTGTTTTCTCCTTGGGTGGCGGTTGTTTTCTTTTTCTTTTCTTTTCTTTTTTTGCATCCAGACTTTTAGTTTAATGAAAACGTCTGTAGTAACCATTTTTTTTTTTATGCCAATATATTAAGCATTGAATTTAATGTTGCTGTTTATGATTTGTTTAGTGTCAAATTTGTGACATTTTTTGACATTTTTTTATTGATAATATCAATAAAATCTGAAATCCTTTTCAGCTTGATTCAGGGAAATTAATAAATTTCTAAATGATTGTTTATTAGATGGTTCCTGAGGATGCATCCCCCGGTTCAAGTACAGCTACTACAATCCAACGAATACCAATTCCTGGAACGGATTTACTAGAAGAGGAACCTTTATACGTTAATGCCAAACAGTATCACAGAATTTTAAAACGGCGTCAAGCAAGAGCAAAACTTGAAGCAGAAGGAAAATTGAGAAAAGAACGAAAGGTAAATTTATTTTCACTGTTTGTATTTTTTTTATGTGTCAGTTAAGTGCCATACGTCATACAGGCTTAGGTAATCATGTCTCAAAAGATACATGACTGACTGGGCAAAAGATTTTTCTTTGGTAGGTTACTATTACTTTTTGTAGTAGACTGGTTGCAGAAGCTTCCATGTACGCATAAGTTTTTCTTTACCACAAAAAAAATCAAACCAGGTCTCTTGTATCAAATGCAACATCTGAGACAAAAAAAAACATCTTATTTAAATAGATAAAGTTTCTTTTCCATATTCTTATTAAAGTTTTCTATTTTTGTATATACTTCTGAGATGAGATATTATTTACATTGTTCAGACTCCTCTTTATTCATGACGTTTTGGCCATTGTAACTCTAGCCTTCTACAGGTGATTGGAATTTCATACCAAACCCTTTATTTCAATCACTAGGGTATGTTCTTGTTCCATAAGCAATGCTACTTCTGGATGTCTTAGTAATCTCCCTTTAACTCAACTCTTAAGGTATTTGTTCACCACTGATGTAGCCAGGTATTGACCTCACGACTCTTTGAGTCAAGTCACTGGATTTAACCAAAACTTTCATCCACTGGGCCATATGTCTTTCAGGACCTGTGGTTTTGTATTTGTTTATATGCCTGTGATCCTATCCTTCTCAAATATGAAAGCCCGATATCCTTGAATTTTTGGTATAATGACTCCCAACATATTTAGTTGTGGCACTGGTTATGTGAGGTTGATCTTAGATATCATTCAAACTTATCAGAGAGTAAAGTATGTTATTTATAGAACTTGATCTGACTTAAAATGGCCAACTCTCTATTGATTGTTCTACAGTTGAATCCTTAAATCATTCATGCAAGCACTCAATGGTAAAAGCACTGATATGGTGTACCCAGAACCCCTATCAGACTTAGTCAATGGTTCCAAACAGTGCAGCATGTCTCATAGGTACAGCAGAAGAGGATATCAGGCGACTGAAAAACAATAAAAAATTTAGAAGCCGTTTAAAAAAATCCATATGCCATAAATCATAAATATTTCAAAATCTAAAATATTGTTATGTATTACTTGTAATTGCTTGCATGAGTCCCAGTATAAATTGTTATAAATAAATATTGACTAATATTATCATTGTGTTATTTTTACATTATATCAAGTATTAAGAATATAGTAAGTAGGTTCACAAATTGGAGGAGAGTGTTATCAATGATAATGTTCTGACTTGGAGCATGGGGTTTATCTCCCTTTTAACTTTCTCTCACACAAAATTTGAGGTACAAACAAATTATCATTTCAAAAATGCACGCCCTGGGTGTGAACTAAGTGAACTTTATTATTTTTATTTTTATTTTTTTCTTCTTTAAGGTATCTCTGCTATATTTTGTTAAAATATATTTGTTTTTATGCAGGGGACTTTCAAAAGAATTGAGTAATTGTTTTAATCAGGATAATATTGTGCTCAAATTTAATAGCAATGAAATCAAAAAATTATTTTGTTGTTTTATAAGTGTTCTTCTGTTTTTAGAGTTAGTTTTAATTTTAGAGAAAAAAATCATAATTTGTTGACTATTTATTTTCTTTATCAACTTTTGACACAGCATATAAAAATGAAAAGGATACAGACAAATGGATCAGCAAAAAGAGGAAGGAACTTAATTTGCATAAAATCCATTTTCCCCTGTCCCTTGACTAAAAATCAAAATTTAATGACTATCTGATTAATTTTTTTTTTTTTTTTTTTTTTTTAATAAATGAAATTGGCCCAGAGAAATTTACATGTTGGATTTCCTACAAAACAAATTGATAGTTTTATTGTTTGTCATAAACATCAGTCAATTTCTATTGATGTTTTTGCTGTAACTAAGTCCCATTTGTATTTATTGCTATTTTAGAAATATTTACATGAATCCAGGCATCGACATGCCATGAACCGAATACGAGGAGATGGTGGACGTTTCTACTCCATCAAAAAAGATGGTCCATCAGAATTTAAACTGTCACCAAGACATGATGAGGTATTTATAAAGTAATGTCTTTTGCTTTTAAAATCTTTGAGATAATTTGCATTTTAGTTTACTTTTTTTTTTTTCTTTTTTTTTTTCTTACAAATTTCATTTGTTGTTAAAAAACTGAAATTTGTACAATGTTTCTGC
This sequence comes from Ascarosepion bandense, assembly GCA_037127315.1. Classification (NCBI taxonomy): domain Eukaryota; kingdom Metazoa; phylum Mollusca; class Cephalopoda; order Sepiida; family Sepiidae; genus Ascarosepion; species Ascarosepion bandense. The sequence goes on along the minus strand of JBBBDQ010000883.1, from coordinate 5,355,182 downwards.
CTGTGTAATTCACTCCATGATCAAGAGGTCATCTGAAATAGATTTCTTTCTTACCAAATTAGTCATAGGTATGACAATGGACTACATCTAGCAGCAAAGCCTCGGATCAGGAGATTGGATGTTTTTGAGGAGGTGAAACCACCTCTTAATTGAGGTTCTTCCCAGGTTCACCCTGACCTCGGGTGGTAACACCTATTAGGGTTGTAGCTATTGGCAAATAGTGAACCTACAAGCAAAAACACTATGAAAGTATAAAAATGACCAACAATACATTATTATATAAAAAAATGACCAGCAATGTATTTTATAGTAAAATTACTGATTAATTTTATCTGTAGTTGAAAGCATACAATTTCATTCAAAATATATTTGTGTTGAAAATATTTAGATTTCAGCATTAAATAACCCATAGAGGTGTTGATATGCTGCTAAACACGATTAATCAAAACTTACCAAATGACTTACAGATTTTCTTAACTCCATACATCATGACAAGTATCATAAGCCGTTAGTGTTGTAGGGGCACTGCATCTACTACAGTCACAACAGCAAGTGGGGTGTGCCCTGGGCAAGTGAACCTGATGGAACTCAACTTTCTATCATCTGGTTTGAATTCTGATTCCTCAATCCAACTTGCTGTTCATTACTACACCTTGCCTCTCTACATTCAGTCAGTTAAGTGAGACATGCTGGGGGGGGGGGGCGATCATGTCTGGAAAGAGACATGACTGACTGGACAGAAGATTTTCCCACAGTAGGTTGCCATTACTTTCTGCACTAGACTGGTTGCCAACCAAAGCTATAGAACCAAATCTGTCCTGCTATTTAACCCATATTTAACTCTATTTAACTGTAAGGAGAAGATATGATTCATACCTTTCCCAACGGTATTTGCGCATAAGTTGATGCAATGAATTCAACTGGAATTTGAACTCATCTCTTTGATTTCTCATTCTGTGTCAATATCCACTGCATCACAATGCACATCTCTACATTACAGTTCCAATATCATGCATGGCATTTTTCATAAGAATCTGGCTTTTAAGAGTAGGTTGACACTATCTTCTTCTCTTTCTAGTCTTGAATACAACTTCTCATCCTTCAAACAAAACAGTTTCTTCTCTCTGAATTGTTGCAAGTAGGCCATCTCTTCTACTCAATTCAAATATTTTGTTTGTATCATTTTAGTTAGATCATTTTCTGAGAGATTGAATTAAATAAGAAAATCAATGAATTCAAGAATCAAAATTTACACTGAACCCTAAAATTATAGTCTCAAATATTCATGTGTTTGACTGTGCCCCATTATTTTCAATTTATTTTAGGTGTTTTGAGACTTAGTTTTAAATGTATTGTACATTCTTATTTATTTAAAGGATAGTTCCAAATTTATTCAATAGTATTTAAAATGTTATCTCATTTTTGTTGTTTTGGTTCATTTTTTTTCACCAAACACACCAACTAGCCCTGTGTTTATTAACTCCTTGAGTTTATTGTTAGGGAAGTTCTGACCAGATGACTTTGAATGTTCAAATATTACTTAGTGTTCAGGAAGATTTTTTTCCAAAATCCAATGGTTTCGAAATGCTAACATCATTTATTCAATAAAATTGTTTTTCTAAAATGATTTTTTACCCCTTATTACTTTTCTAGATGTATTGACTAACACTAGATTTCTTCAGAAACTCTCTTCTGTTTGGGGGGGGGGGGGTGCACCATCAAACCTCTTTGGGGAATAAGTGGCCCTCTCTAAGTTCTAGATACTTGTAGCCAAGATAAGTGTTGCAAAATTTGTTTGGCAAGGGAAAAGAACAAGACAAGTAATTGCTTACACTATTTACATTATTTGGAGTATAGCATTCTCATTTCTTGTTCAGTGATCGTAACAAATGGTTCGGTTCAAAATTCCTAGCACTTGAAGAAGGTTGGAGCGTACAATGGCCGAAGCGTACAAATGGCAACTGAGATGAGGACAATGGTCTGAATAATGTAAATAGTTTAAATACTACCTCATCTCGAAAATATGGACAAATAATTGCTTGATGGAAATTTAAAAAGCAACAAAATGATATTAATACTTCATGTTACTTTCAATGAATTTGATACTATTTAAATTTTTAAAAAAATCAGGTAAATGTTACAATTAATAAGTTGATTTAAAAAAAGGGGGGGAACACAAAGCAATCAAAAGGGAATGTTTTGTTTAATTATAAACCAAATTTTTGTCAGAGATTAATTACATGATCAAAGTATGACAGAAAGACAAATTCTACTTGATATCAAAAGGAAAAAAAACTTTAATATTTTAATAGAAGAATCATGCAAAAGAATTTTATTTATAAGGACTGAAAATAAACTTTTGCCTAAGAAGAACTGATTATTTGCTGATAAAATCCTTGAAAAAAAAATGTGAGAAAACTATTCACAATAATGAAATTATAAATAGAAAAAGTGAGTCACCTGTTAAATGATATGGGTAATCATTTTCTTTTAAATTGAAGTGGTCAGAGAATAATATATCCTAGTTTTCTTATATCATCAACACAACTTTACTGAAAGAAGGTAAATTTAATTTTATCATTCTCACATAAAAAAAGATGGTTAATATGACATTAAATATTTGGCAAACTTGAACCTTTGTGTCTACAAAAAAAAAAAAAAACTAGAAAGAATTAAAGTTGTTAAGCTTAAATATCTAATGATGCACAAGGAGAATTTCTTATATTTTATTGTCATAGAACTCACCATGAGCTTATTCAATCATTAACTGAATGAATAAAGATTCATCAGAATATCAGGAATAAGTAAACTGAAATTTTCACAGGTTAAAACTAGTATTAAATATTAGGCAAAGTTGGACTTTTATGTGCATAACAAAATAGTTTGTCAAAAGAACAATTTTTTTTTTTTTTACCCTTGACAAAGCTGCTATTTTAATTATGAGTGTGCCCGTGCTGTCAAAAATGATGGCAAAATATTCATATCAATATGTCATTTAAAATGATGGCAACATATATATTGAAGTACCTACTATTGAATATCTTACATTAAGATGGTGAGGGGTATACAAAGCCCCTGATCGTGACTCGTGAAGTGTGTGTGTGTGTGTGTGTGTGTGTATACATACACGTACATAAATACACACAAGCACACACAACTGTCTTTATTATAACAGAGGATATACATATATATTTTTCATTACTAAATGGAATAGTTATTGCAAAAAAAAACATAAGATAAGGCACTTTTAAAGAACAAATACATGGCAAGAGCTTCCATAACTGGTAATAAAGAGAATGAACTGAGCTGACGCTGTCTCACTATTGTCTCTCTCCATGAACGTGACAGGAAGAAAGAAAAAACTACACACACAGTGTTTAATTGTGATAATGTTTAGTGGCAAAGTTGTTGTTTTTTCAGTGGTTTAACTGACAAAATGTTTTGGCAAGCAGGTTTTTTATCATAAAGTGCTCAATGTTGGGATGTAGATAGAGCATTGATATAAGTACAAAGAATTTTTCTCTTTAACAGAACAGATTCATACCAACTTTGAAGTTTCATGGGGATACTGTTATGATGTTATCACTTGTCAGTTTTTAGTTTTAACCTGTGAAAATTTCAGTTTTCCTATTTTAATATTCTGATAAATCTGAATTTTTAAGTTAATGATTAAGTTCATGGCAAGTTCTACAAAAATAAAATGTCCATAGAAATTTCCTTATCCAACATTAAATATTTGAGCTTAACAACTATAACAAAATATTACAATAACAATCATAAATATGAATGCTTTTCATTATTTTAAGAAGTGGGTAGAAATGAAAAGATTTAAAATTGATAACTTTTCCATTTCACTGAAACAGATGTTAAACACTTTTATCTTCTGTTTGTTTCTTCTTTTATTCATTTTCTCTCTGAACCCGAGTAGCAGCTCTGAATAGAATAGTCCATTATTTATGAGGTATTGGCAGTAGACAAACATTTCTATCTTCCCTTTCTTTAATTTTCTCACTGAAACCAAATAATGTCTTTTCCTCTCTTTCAACATGTCCAAAACTTGGAATACTCCATTATTTATGAGGTATTGGCTGGGCATAATGGTGGTGGGGGGAGTGATGAGCACAATTATAAGTTAAGAGATGACTCCTATTCAATTTTATGTGACAGGAAATTAAATTCTTATTGACATTTTGTTTTTTTCTTCTTTTTTTGAACCCCCTTAGGATGGATCACCAGTTTGTGGCATGTTGGACATGGATGAAGCCCAATTGGCATCTGTAAATTTCTTAACAAATGGAGCCACAATGACTGACAGTAAATATCATTAAATCTCTGCAATTGCATCACCGATGACTTAAAAAGCTAACTTGACCTTAGCTGGAGGGATTCAAAGCTGCTGGCCTTCCAAAGGTAATTCCATTTCCCCAACTAACCAAAGGTGATAAAGAAAGAAAACTTATTATTTATATGTGAAACATCATCCTGAGGGAGAGAGGGGAATGGACTCTGGGTCTGGTGTGAACGGACTGTTGTTATTGGAATGAATAGTGATGAACTTCTAGCAAAGACCAGTTCTCTTTCACAAGAGAACAACATTGGTTGGAATTTGGGTTATCAAGTGGTAATTAAGTCCTTAGCCCATTAGTCAGTCCTCCTGCTTCACACCAATTTTAGTACATCTATGTACTTATCGAAATATATGCACTATGCCACCAAACTGTTCTCAAAACTATATATTATTCACAGAATAATTCTTTCTTAAAAGCAAATGAAAATTGGAAAAAATATAGTTTTGCTATCAGAATACATACATAGCTACACACACACGTGCACACATTTATTATATATATATATATATATATATATATATATATATATATAACAATATTGAGGGAAAATGTATGACAAAGTGGAATCCCCCCCTCTCATTCCTTCCTTTAGGGCTTTAACAAACATAACTTTGTCTAATGAAATCCTAAGGTACAAAACGCATCACACAAAATCTTTACACTTTTTCATACATTTTTGCTTATATATATATATATATATATATATATATATATATATATATATATATATATATATATATATATAATGTGTGTGTGCACACGCGCACACTATATTATTTATGTCCAGGATATTACAACTTGATTCACATCAAATCCTTTTAAAAAAAACCAAAAAAATAGAACTAAATTTAAAATTTAAAGTTGCAGAAAAAATAAAGTAACTTATTATCTGAAAATATATACATGAAAAATGTTTGCATATCTAAATGACTATATTGCTGTTTTGGCATTAACATTGAGAACCTTGTGCAAGTCACAAGGTTCTCAATCGATTAACAGTTTTGGGACTTTTGTGAGAAATGTTCAAAAATGACTTTTTCTTTTAATATCATTTCTCAACAGTTACTTAAAAAAAAAATTATATTACATATCATTGATCCCAAATTTTCGTCCATTTCATTTACCCAGAAATAATCCTGTATGAAAGATCATTTTCATTTGTTTAAGTCCAAGTTTCATGGTCTCAACACTTTGCTATTCAGATAATGGAAATTTTTTTTTTCCTTGTTATTTGGTTCATGACATGTCGACGTTTGGATTCTTTTTGTAGATACCAGTTTTTTTACTCACATTCAAGACAGTAACTATGAAATACTTGGCACTTATTCGTCTTAATCTCATACATTAGCTGAGCCAACGCTTTCAGCAAATTTGGGGAGGGGGGAACAGAGGATTATTTTTCACTTTATCACCAATTGCAAATGAACTGTCATTTGTAGCCAATCTCAAACTGGTTATCCCATCACTGTTCTTTAAGAGATTTTGATATTTTTAGAGGTTGTTAAGAACATTTTACAAACTGGGCAAAGAATTTATCCTGGTTTAACATTTGCTGTAGATGAATCTCTCATGAGTAAAAACAATATCAATACATTTTGAATCATGACTGTTGTGAACAGTTCTAATTAAAAATAACTTGTACACTTATTGAACTGCTTCAAACCTCAACTCAATATTGAACAAAATTTCTTTTAAGCTCAACCCGTGAAATCTGATTATTTTTTTATTTTTAAAATTTTTATTCTTGTGTAAAATCAATTCTTGGTCATAATTTTTTTCTTGAAAATATTATTTTTGACAATATCACCTCTTGCAAAAAAATAATATGCAAGCTCACAAAAACAAAGTTAACTTTTTACAACTGGTAGATTTCTGAGGGTTGATGATCGCATCCCCAGAGCATAAAACATTTAAAGTGAAAGTTTGTTGTAAATAATTAATGTGCAAATTACATGTCAAAAAGATAACAAGAATATTATGATAATGAGAAAACCCTTCCCTTGTGAAAAGAGATTTAAAAAAAAAAAAAATCCCTTTGTTTTTTTTTTTAACTTATTTAGAAAAAGAAAAAATTCATATTTATTTTTATTTTTCATTTAAAATTGTTTTAATGTTCATTTGGTTAATTGCTTTCTTATGATGGAAAAGTGAGTAAAACCAAGTCAATATATTTATACAAATAAGCAATTTTCCAAAGATGAAAATATAACTTTTTAGCTAAGCATATTTACCATTCAAAATATTCCATTTTTCCTCTTCACAGATAAAAAGTGCTTGCATTCACTTTTTACAGAAACTATTTAAAGTTCAAATGAACCAAATTTTGAATCCATCCTTAATTTCTTTGAGGTATAAAAACTGTAGCAGCAACAGCTTTTTGAGTCTTAAATTCCATCAAGGTTTATTCAAAAAAAATTTTTTTAAAATTATCAGTCATGTTGAATTAGCTATCAAAGTAAGTTTGGTTAATTTTGTTTGATGTCTTCATATCATTTTCAAAACATGAAGTGGAATAAACTTACATTGTTTATAAAAGGCCAGTCAAATAGGCACAAGATAGTGCTGAAAAGTTTCCAAAAAAAGATGGCGTAAACTATTAGTTAAAAGTATTCACTACTATTTCTCTATTATTTCTTCAAGGTCATGACTGGTTTAGCTTCCAGCTGTTTCAAATGGATGAAGCATTCTTCCCCACTTCCCTATTTTTCTTTATCTTTTTTTTTTTTCAACAATAAAAATTTGGAATACTTTATTTCAGCAAATAAAGAAAAACATAACCAAATAAACTTTTAATGATACACTTACAACACCTAAGACGGGTGGGGATATTTTTGCAATGTTTGGACTAGAGGAGTTACAGGTTCCTGGTTCAGCCCTTCAATTGAATCACTGGAGACTGATTGTGGTACAGTATCTTCTGAGTTTGGTATGTTATTTCTATGTGAATCCAGTATAGGGCTATTTGTAACTATTGTAACTGATTCAGGTTCAGTGATTATCATTCCTTCCCTAGCAGAAGCATGGTGACGTAAAGAAAAAATGTTTTCTTTCCCATTTGGTAACCTAACAAGAGCGCAATCAGGATTCTCTTGAATCAGCTCAACTTGTACAGTAAGTTTGTACTTGTTTTCTGAATGTAGTTTCTTGAGAGCACTTTCCCAATAATCATCAACCACAAAGGAACAGAGCTTCCAGAGGTAGATTTTCTCTAATAAAAAAAAAAAATATCTGTTCATGAGAAGTACATTTTGTGGCTGCACACAGTAAGGAATAAATCAAGTGGAGGGCGACAAATAAGTCTCCCATTGATGCAAAGGTAAAGCTCTCAATTTTAAGGCTAAGGTGATCATCCTCCACAGAGTTCTATTCAGTCTCTCCACTTGACCGCTTCCCAGTGGGTTGGATACAGTAGATCAACTAGTAGGTATTCCTTTGTCTTTTAAAAAGAAAAATCTCCTTAACTCCTCCAACATAAAACTAGATCCTTTATCAGAGGGTATATAACTTATCAGAGTGCATACCAAATATACAAAATAATTTACTTAAATAAGTCAATACAGTTGTAATGAGCATGTCCTTACACATGTAAGACAAATAACTGTATTCATCAATGACAGTCAATAAATTTCTTCCTCAATTTGAAGGAAGTGATTCTTTCAAATCTATATTCAATCTTTTAAAGGGTTGAGTTGTTTTGATTAATTCACCACCTCCTCTCATAAATCTTGGCTTTTCTACGGTATACACTTTACATTTTTCAGTCATTCTCATTGTTTCCTCTGTTGTGTAGGGCAAATTTCTCAGCTTGATAAAGGTTTTTTTTGTTTTTTTTTTATCTCTTGGTCAAGCTGAAAACCTTTTGGCACTTGCTAGTACAATAGCTGAAAGGATGCAGTGATATTGGTTTTACTTAGTATTTACTTAACTCTAAACAGTTTAATTGCTTTTTACTGCAAGATTAGAAATAAAGGGTGAACTTACATTGAGATTTGAAACCTTGTTTGAGTGAATGCCCACCTGTTTCAACATTACACTTACAAAGATAGTTAAGTGAAATTTAGTAAAATTGAAAGAAAGATGACAATGAAAAGTAGTGAGATGTTTCTTAACCTTCATCATGTTTACTTTTATGATCTCAGCCAGAATAAAGAATTATCCAGCAGTCATTTAACCCCCACTTCCTCTTGGCATTTTGTTACCCACTCTATTTGGAACTATTTTTATCTTTTTAGTCTACTTTCACATACACAAACACAAGGTCCTGGGAAATATTACAAGGTGCAATGGATAAATTATTGTCTAAATGACACAAAAAATTGAAAATAATACTAACATTTCATTTTAACAGATATGACACAAAAATATCTTGAAATATTACAGTAAAAAATTGCCATTGGCTTCAACTACAACCTCTAGATGACTTTAGAAACTCCTGCAACTCTTCTTGACAGTCTCCTTGTTTAAGTTGGTGAATGCTGTCATAATCCTTTCCTTTGGGTTATCTTTGGTATTACAAGCAGTTTTGTTGGTCTCTCATTCAACTGCGCTTCATACATAAAAATTAAGGGGTTGCAGTCTAGGGTTAAGTGGCCAGATGTAAGGGGTGATATGGCCACCGAAATTGTCTGACAAACATGACTGGGTCCCCTGCTTGTGTAACATGGTGCAGAGTCCTGTTGCCAGACATCGGGTCTTTCAGCAGTCATCCTTTTGACCCAGGGTGGCACTACCACCTCAAACTCTTGGAACTAACCAACATCTATATCCATTGGGTCCCCAAAGACACATGGCCCAGTGGATATAGATTTACTGAGTACAGTGCAAAGGATTTGGAAAGAATTGGATGACATTATTTACATTGTTCAGACTATTATCCTCATATTTATTGCCATGTTTATGATGTTTCGGCTGCTGAATTTACTTTCTTTTTGTGTTAAAATGAAATGAAAGACAATATTAGTTATTTTGATATCGTTATTTGATTTATTAAGTTTAGAACTGGTGGTCCATGTAACGTTACTGGGGTTCAGACAGAAAATAGCAAATTTGGAGGTTAATTACTCACATATTTTAAAATGGTTTATTATGAGTTATTTTACTAGTGTACATAAATTTTCCATAAACTTTAGTTATTAAATACAAGTTTATCTTCATTAAATTATTTTACTTCAAAATAAAGCATATATATTTACTATTTCTATAATACAATTCTTATACTTATCTATTATTAAAAAAAAAAAAATAATGTTTTTTTTATTTTATTTTTTTTTTTTTGTTGACTGGTTGTGGGGTACACCAAAGAAAAATTAAGAAAAAAGATTGTCCATGGGTCAAGAAGGTTGAGAACCACTAAGTCAGATGAATAAATTCTTTTTGTGACATTCACTCAAAAACTAAATTTGTGGGAATTTAATGATTTGATTAAACATTTTTCAAGATATTTTTCCTGTATCAAGACAATCCAGGATGAGTGAAACTGCAGTCAACATTATGAGCTACAATTGTGGGTTTCTTACTTGAAGGCAATATATTTAGCATAAACTAAAGTGTTTTAAAATATAAATGGATGTGCATTGGTAAAAAAAAAGATAATTTTTCTATTTGACAGAATTTTTTTTTAAAAGAGAGAATTTTCTGACTCCTTTTTTTCCAATCATGGAATTTTCTTTTTACATTAAGTTTATTGTATGAACCAAAAAAAAAACATGTATGTAAATAGAAAATCCCATGAAAACAGTATGTCAAAAGGATGCTTATTCCCTTAACGCTACTCTTACTGTAAACATATTTGACTCCCAGATTGTGAATAACCTTCCATAAGCCTGGCTGCTGCAGATACAAAAAATATCTGAAATCAAAACCATGTCCGAGTGCTCAACTTTTAGGAATCATCTTCAGTGAACAAAAAAGGTTTAGGTTTTTTTTTCTGTGTTACTGATACAAAAATAATTTCCTCACGGCCTTCATTTTAAGTATTTTTTTTTTCTGCAGCTGCTAGGGATGCAGTTTATTCTCAATTTGGAAAAGACAATGGATAAATCAAGTCGATATATAATCTTTTTAATGCACATACATATAATGTAAGAAATTGTTTGAACTATTAGTTTCTGGTATAAGTAGTTTCCATTTTTGTTAATCAACTTTATTCTTCAAAAAATAAAATACAATTATATTTTGTTCAATTATAGATCCACCAGTATTTGCAATGACTTGTCACTTATCAGTCAGCCAATCAGCTCTTTCATACATTCTGAGTAAAATTCCTCGGATTGAATCTGATTTTCATTAGAAAATTTCTACCCCATCAATGTTGTTTTTTTGTGATTGAAAAGAAGTGAGGGGTGGGTAATCATAATCGGTTGGTACAAGGTCAGGTGAGTCTGGTAATGCAGATCAACCAAATTCAAAAATGTTTTCTTGCTGTACACAGCTTTGTATTTTTATGGAGAACAATTTTTTTTTCCTGTTAATGAGTACAGTGCACTTTCCAACTAAACTTTTATGGACATATTGCAGCTGCTGGATGTATAAATGTGCATTTAGTGTTCCATTGTATTTTAAGAACTCTAAATGAGCAAACTTTCTTCCCTGGAGTTCAGCTTTTTGGGATCATTTGTGGAAATTTATCCTTGTCAATGTTTTGTGTTGAACCTTGGATGAAACCCACTTTTCATCATCTGTTATAATCTATTTATGGAACACCTTATTTCTCTGTTGTGAAAAGAGACTTTGTCATTATGGATAAATGATTTACTTTGTTCTTTTTGTGCAGAGCAAGTAGAAACAAAACACCTGGATTACTGACTTTCTAGTTGTTGGTGGTGTCACTTTTACTAATTCTCAAGCATTTTGCTGTAGACTGCATTTAACTCATGGCTTTAGAGCTTCATCACCACAGTCTGCTGTGCCAAAAATGAAGGTGTATGTTCTTGTATTCCAAACTTATTCTTAACTGTCATGTATGATTATTATTAGTTGGAAGGATACATTTGTCATTAGAGTTGATTCTTAAAAACGGAAATTGCTTATAAATCAATGTAGCAAGGGGCATATTTTTATCCTGAAATACAAATTTAAAGCTGATGTTGAAACCAAATGAGAGATTAATCTTACTGGTCAATATTTAATATTAGACTAGCAACATTGCAAATAAGTATATTTAACTTTTAAAAAAAAAATCCCTGTAATTCCACTATCATAAATTGTCAAATTTCTAGCTGACCTTTTAATTTCAATTTGGATGACATTTTTATTTATTTATTTATTTAAAGAGCCTTTGAAACGTGTGGGTAAAAAAAAAAATCACTGTTGGGACTGTGCAATAAGATTTAATTTTGAGAGATTCTTGTTTCCATGTTTTACTTTTTCTCCATTTTAACTTAAAGAAATTTTTTTTTTTAATGTGATAAATTTAAACATAGTTTCTCTCTGTCCTGAAGCTGTCTGCCTATTTATCATATTTGTATGTCAAATCTTGTTGTCTTGTGTAAATATTGAAATGTTTTCAGGATTTGAAACTCCAGCTTTCTTGTTAATGTTGGGATAGTTCCATTGATCAGAGATGATGAAAGTTTGATTTTAAACTGGTTTACCTTTGGCAATTAGAACATTGCAAGAACTCTCGTTGAATCATTCTCTTAGTTTGGAAATTTGAAATTAGAAACTTAACTTATTTTCCATTTGCACATATATTTAAGAATTGTAACCATAAAATAACCATACTTCCACATTTGTTGATGTCATATAATGAGAAAGAGAGTAAAAAGAAAAAAAGGACTTTAAAAAAAAAACCTATAAAAATGAAAGGATTGGGGGGGGGGGGAATCTGTTAGTTTTACAACTAAGGCCCCACCACTGCATCTCCAGTTTGCAAATATAAATTTACTTATGGGTTTTTTTTTTTCCTGCTTCAAATATATTGGTATAATTTTTAAAATATTTGTATTTTTGCTTTATTTCTGCTTTTATCAAAAATATTTTTTCCTAATTAAACAACAAAAAAGAAAAAAAAAACACTGCTGAAAGTTGATCTATGCTAGGGATTTTTTGATTTGCAGAACTTTTTTTTCTCTCTCTCTCTCTCTCTTTCTATTTAAAATCATTGCTAAGTCACAGATTACACTAGATGACATTCCATTTTTATGTAAATATTCTAATAATTCATTAAAGATTTTTTTTTTTTCTAACCATAAAAAATGCTTTAAAAGATTTCGGAATATTTGTCAAATGTCATGTAAAAATATTTAATCCATGTAGAAAATCTGGTATGTTGTTAATTTTTGAAAAGTACAATTTATGGTTTAAAGAAAAGAAAAAGTATATGTAATTAAACTAATAACATTTTTTAATTCATTTCAGTTTGATATTTTTTCAAAGTGAATAATACCAGAAAAGTGTGATGTAAATTTCCCTTGTGAGATTTCAAAAACAAAATACTTTTCAATGTTGTTGAAAGGTAAAAACCTTTTTCTTTTTTTTTAAACAGATGAATGTTTTTAGAGTTGATTGTGTATTGTTTGATTTCTTGTTATTCAAGTTTTCAAATGACAGAATATCAGGCAAAATCTGTTCAGTTTCAACAAAAAAAAAAAAAAAAATCAATCATTCAGACAAACTTGCTCCAGAAACAAGTTCGAAATAACTTGAAGGAAAACAACTTTATTTTGATTGTTGCATTAAATTTCTTCAGGCTCTGTTAGCATTTAATCGATAGATTGATGACCTTATTTTTAGTTAAGCATATTTGATTTTTTTTTTTTTTTAAACAAAATGTATACTCAATGTTTAGTTTAAAAAAGTTGTCTTGCACACATATGTGCCTGGGCACAGCCAAAGTTCTGTACTGAATTTTTCTTGAGAATTAGCACAAAATGAAAAAGGTTTTATTTAATTTCAACATTTTGTATTAATTGAAGCTGGGAGGTTGTCTTGCACAGAAACCATGAATTTTAAAATTCTCTTCACTTGTTGACTTGGTCTAAATAATTTTATTGCAATTCTCTCTCTTGCTCTCCACTAAAACTAGTGGAGTATCTTCAGAAAATATACTCACCTGTGGAATATCAAGTGTTTTCCTTATTGCAAACTTTTTCAAGCTGCAAAAACCCTTAAACTTGAAAGCATACATTGTTTTTATCAAACCAATTTTCTTGACAGGGAACATATTATCAAAATATATTTTCTTCATGGCTGTATCACATCATTTTGACAAAAAAAAAAAAAAAGGTTTACACAAATTAAACTAAATGATTGTCACAACTCAAATCCTAATTCTCGGTGCTCTGTGAATGGCTACTGCTGATTTATTTATTTTGAAGATTGGTTTGGAGGTAGGGGGATTGTTCACCTCGAAATGATTTAAAAATATTGAGAATTATGAAACTCATGTTGCATTTTTAATGAGCAAAATTGCCTTTAATTATTTAAAGAAAAAATGAATCTCCAAATAACTGCAATTGCCCCTCCCCTTCATACCCATAAATTACTTTCCAAAAACATGACACATTGTTTTCATGAAATATAAAACATGTAATCAGTCAATCTTTTCCATCAATTTTCTGGCTATCATCTTTATTGCCAAACTCTTCATTGGCTGAAAACATTCAAAAGTTGAAAACAAGCATTTTTGTTTTTTGTTTTTTTTTCTTTCTTTTTCTTCTTGAAATCATTTTTGACAAATGAATTCCTGAAAAATAATCATTACATTAAAATAAAATTTTCTAAAAAAAACAAAACAAACTTGTCTTTTTTTTTTAATTAATTCCTACCTGGCAATGTGACATGGTCACTTAACAAACCTTACAGATATGGCAAAATGTAAATCTTCAGGTAGAGGATTTCTTCCATCTCTTTAAGAAAAAGAATGTTCTACTCACATTATTTATTGTGTATTACAGACACTGTTATAGCAAAAACAAAATTTGGTGGGAAATTTCACTTTTCTACAGGTGTCAGATTGATAAACAAAATTGAAGCACATCCTACTCAATGTCTGACTTTTTTTTTTAAATAAAAGGAAGCTGGGTAAATTATAAAAAGCTTGTTGCACCGCACAACTTCAGGTATTGGATTGGTTACAGTTTCTGCTCTGAGAATTTTCAAACTTCTGTATTTGGTCAACCTATCTTCTAAATTCAAGGGTGTACAGATTTATTGGCTAGCAATGTCAAAACTTTCTAAAGAAGTGCTTAGATAGAGGGGTTTTGAGAAAATCTGAACAAGATGTGCATTCCTTAAAAGGATAAATAGAACCTTGCTGGGTTGTAACACTATGGTCTCTCCTCCCAATGAGTTTTAAATGATGTACTAGAAAGTGAAAGCACATTTTCTTTGTTTTCTCAAGTGTGTGCTGTATTTTTGAGATAAGCAAATGTCACTAGTGAAAGCAACACAAGACGTTTACTCAGATGGGTATTCACTAAAATAGTAAATGTATTAAGTATACTAATATACAAGGCCAAAAATCCACTCAAGCTAGAATTAATAAATAAGGTTGTAAGAAGAGCAAGAGGGACACATTATATAACAACTGACCCTAGACTTGAAGTTAATATTGTAGTAATCAAGGAAGCATCTTCACATGAATCTGTTTCACAATGTAATGGTTCTTGGAAAGCTACTTCCTCCTTACCAATGGAATATGAATGAGTCAATTCAGTGGATATTGCATGACAGGTCCTAACTTTAAAAATCTGGTCTGGTAGAACCTAGAAATGTACTTTTCTTGAACATCTGCTATGGAAATAGCAATAGAAGTGTGGGAGGTGAGCAACATTTTGTCTGTGAGGAAAAGGGCTGTAGTGTGAGAATTCATTTATCAGCTAAAAGACTGCATAAATGTTTTAGAAGTGAGTCTTTCTGTGGAAAACTGGGGATAGAACAGCTCCAGCCCAAATGTGCTATGAGAGATTGGATAGTGAATCAGTGACACCAAGTGGTTCAAGTAAAAAAACAAAACAAAAAAAAAACTCCCTATATTGTCAGAAAGTAAAGCTATAACTATACATTATCATCATGGTACTGAGAAGCCTTACTGGGCATTACCACATGGTCCAGATCACATTCACTAAATTATTATTAGGCAACCGCTTATAGGATAGCTTTCTTTGGAGTTAATGATTATCAAGTAGATAATGCCAGCTCTGAAGTGTTTACCTTCAACACCTTTAAGGAAGAGACAAGAAATACGGGACTGTAAAGAAATTAAACAAGCGAGATTGTTTACCCAGGAATCAAGGCAGTAGAACTTCTCGAGTCAGGACATGCCTGAGTTGGAGGTCTAGACACCAAGGCAACTGAAAGAAGAGGGTGAGATGGCATCTACCTTCTTTTTAAATCGTCATTGCTACAAAAAGACTTTCAGTACTTTGCTAGCTTATGACAACTGGAAAATGAAAAACAAATTATTCATGATGATATTTAGATTAAACAAAGTTTTGAAATATACTTTGAAGACTTGCACTGACTGGATTGGAATACCATTTAAATCACAATTGAAAAATGAATTTAGAATTCAAGACAAATTCAAAGAGTCCATGAATCTACAAATTTAACTGTTCAAGCACACAATCCTTCATAACCTCCTCTCCTTTTATGTGGACAATCAAGCTTTCCATTTTTTTTGGCTCAAAGTAACTTTTGACCTTGTGCTATCCACTCACACAAACTTGTCAAATTACTCAGTGTTCCTTCTTGCTTTCAGTCCTGAGTCTTAAAATTCTCCAGGCCTTCTTTCCTCATTGTGTCCCAGAAATTGTCAGTGTAAGTGTCCTTTTAGTTCTTCCCCACTTAAAAAAAAAAAATTCTTTGCTCACATGTTCATCAATTTTTCTTTATTGACCAGCATTTATTAATGTTTAGGCACTCTCCAACAAAAATGCCTCCCAGAAACTATTCCTAGTCACCTTTTGTGCTGCATTACACTTTCTGTTGTCTTTTACTATGCTACCTAGATAAATTTCCTTACCTGCTCCATTTTTGACATCCTCAATATATACCATGGGCTATCCCTTTTTGCTAACTAGTATGCACTCTGTCTTCTTACAGTTAGTTATTTACTTTATAAGGGTATGTTTGTTTCTTTTTAATCTGCCATAAGCATAGGTATTTTAGTTCTCTTCGGATTGTATTATTGTGTAAGTTGAATAGATCCTGTCAAGAAACATTCTTGTCTCACTGATCTGCATCTACACGCAGATTTGTTCCCAGTAGAGGTTGGAGATTACTCAAATATCTTGTTTATAGAAATAATCTTTTCTCATATTCCATTATTAAATGCTTTTATGTAATCTAGAAAATAGATATAGGAACTGCTGTTGTATTCATTGGTTACCCTCCACAAAAGATATTTCTTGTTTTAATCTTCTGAACTATATTGTACTGTTCCTGCCCTATTTCCTATCAAATTCTGTTATAGTTGCACTTTTCCTTCTCTTTATTAATTTGCACAACTGTTACACCCTACCAAAAAATACATAAGTAATGGACTATTCCTTGTTAGGTGCATGAAAATTAAGGTATGCATTACATTTACCGGCTTGCATTCAAGAAAATTTGCTTTTCAGCAGGTTTCAAATGTTTATCTCACTTCATAGAAAAAAAAAAAAAAAAAATCACCATTTGATTCTATGTGCTTTTAGACAATCTCAAGTAGGTACTTCCACTTAAAAAAAAATGCAAATCATACTATAACAAAATATAAACTATAAGAGCCATGTGTATCCATCCATAACAAGGCCTTATTAGCAAGAGATAGGTCAATCCTTTTTTGTTGAAGTGTATGGAGGAGGCTGACTGAAATTTGTGACTGCTGTTAAGACACTTGATGTCTGCACCCAGCATAGCATTGGGAGGAAGGAGAATCGACTTTATTTCACTAAAACAGCTGTTAACCACTATCTTAATTTATTTTTTATTTTTCTCACAGAAATAAAGTAGTCTTTACCACAATCAAAACAGAAAAGTATTATTTATGAAGTATTAACACATTAAATATTTTTATATTTTTATTTCTAACCAAATCTTGTCTTATGAACATTTAAAAAAAAAAAAAAATATAATTCAGTGATGTTATTTATTTCCCTTATATTCTCACTGAAATCAAGTATACTTTTGTTAAATATTTGAGCTTAACTTTAAAATATTTCAGCAATTATAGGATACTAATGAAGATTTTAAATTGGCAATATTTTTCCATTTCACTGAAACAGGTATTGAATACTTCATCTTTCCTTCTTTAATCATTTATTCTCTGAAACCAAGTAGCATTGCTTTCCATGCAATAAAAAAGGAATAGTCTGTTTATGAATTATTTGCAGAAATTAAAGGAAGGACATGCTGAATTCAGATTAATACAAATATTTTTTTTTAGATTATTTCATTAAAGACTATGGATATATTTGTCTATATTTCTGACATGCATTGTATGGATAGTTGTCATCTTTTTTATATTCACATCTTGGCTATTTCCAGGTGATTGGACTCAACTATTTTCTTCATCAGGTCAGATTGTATTTGTATTAAGAGAAAATGCTAAAGTATTCATTTTATAAGACATTTTCATCCCTTCTAGCACATTCAAAATCCTTTTGCTGCAGTAGAAAGTAAAAAAATACTGTTGGACTTTAATGAAATTTCCAAGACATATTCACAAATGATTTTATTTCTACATCTGTTATCCACACTTTAAAAATTTCAAGAACTTTGTATCTGAATTAGTTTGAAAGCAGGAATATTTATATTGAAATGAAAAACTAAAAACACTGCAATCAATTTTGCTTAATGGAAATATTAAATCTAATCTATTAGCTTTAAACTAAAAATAAAGTTTGTTTTTTTTTTTGTTTTTTTCATTGTAAGTTTACTTTTTGCATTTAAACTCAAGTTTTATTTACTATCCCTACATACCACCTCTAAGTAGGCAGTAGAGGTTAAAATATTGTTCAGTTGACATTACCACCAAGGTCTTTTGACCTGGGTAGAAGTTTACCTTCCTTGAGGTGAATTGCCAAGAAGGTAATCAGCTAGATAATTTTTTTTTTTTTTACATTCCAGTTGCTTATTAAATGAGATTTTTATATATATATATATATATATATATATATATATATATATAAAAATAAAAATAAAAATATATATATATATATATATAAAAATAAAAATAAAAATATATATATATATATATATATAAAAATAAAAATAAAAATATATATATATATATATATATAAAAATAAAAATAAAATATATATATATATAAAAATAAAAATAAAAATATATATATATATATATAAAAATAAAAATAAAAATATATATATATATATATAAAAATAAAAATAAAAATATATATATATATATATATATATATATATATATAAATTAAAAATAAAAATATATATATATATATAAAAATTAAAAATTAAAAATATATATATATATATATAAAAATTAAATTAAAAATATATATATATATATATAAAAATTAAATAAAAATAAATATATATATATATATAAATAAAAATATAAAAATATATATATATATATAAAAATAAATATATATATATATATATATATATAAAAATAAATATATATTAAAAATATATATATATATATATATATATATATACACTGAAGCAGGATTTCAAATTCTCTTGGTTATAAATTACGGGTTGTATTGACAGACTAATTATGAATATAACGATAAAGACCTAATGCAGTTTTTTTGTTTTTTTTTTAATGACTTAAGAGGAAACCATTTTTAATTCAACCCTTTCAAACCCTAACATTCTAACAGCAAATAAGCTTTACATGGAAACAAAGTTATTGCCATAGCAGCATTGCAATTGGATTGTAAAACTTTACAATTCAATCAAATGTGTAAGTGTAGATAAAGTTGCATTGAAAGCAACCCAACCAGATTGATAGAAATATGAAATTAAAAGAAACATTTTTTTTCCCTTTATATATTTATTGATTCCACAGATTGAAATGTTCATGGAACAAGGACACAGGCACCTCCAGCAGCCTTGATTTTTTTCTCAGCCATTTTGCTGAAAAATTTGGCTTTTACAATAACTGGTACACTAGGCATAACTCCTTTGCCAAGAACTTTGAAATAACCCTGCAACAAATTAAAGAAAAAAGTCAATTCCTATCAACTCAAACTAGACAGCATACAAAATACAGCTAAATTAAAACTTCCAAAAATTGAAACCGAGACCAAAAACACTATCTTGTTAGTTTTGTTCCCTTGATTAAGATGCAACCCAAATTAGCTTTTTTATATTAAAACTGAAGATGAAAGTCATTGCAAGCTACACTTCCACTCACATCCCTTCTAAATGCAATTGAAAATACAATTTATTTTAATTTTGTTAATTCATTATTAAAACATCTAGCTTTATACACTTAATATTGAGATCAAAAGATAAATTGAAAAACTACATCATTCCTGTTTTTACAAGTGCATGATGATACAAATTATCGAATGCCACTTTAAAACTCATTAAGCATAAAATAGGAGTCAATCCATGCCACATTTGATAAGCAATGAATAAAATTTTAGCTAAACGAGTTGTTAGGGATGGAAAATGTTGTATACATAATGACAGTGTGAGAATAGTGGTATGTTCTAACACCGAAGACTGTATACATTTACTTTAGTCCAAGATAAATGAAACCAACAAGAGATGGAGGAATCATGTGGTAAAGGACATATGCAGTTAGTGCAAAGCAAAAAAAAAAAAAGAAAAAAGTCAAATCTTAATCCAGTTGATTAGAATTGCAAGTGCGTCAGACCAAAATCATCACCCCCCCACTAGACAAGGATTAAAGTAGGTACCTTCACTAATTTACTGAAAAAATAAAAATTCAAGTGTTTGTTATTAAGAGGAAAGAAATTCTTATTTTTTTAATTTTTAATCCTTTGTAACATGTTCAAAATTTGTCAAAAGTCCTTTATCAAGTGACCAAATAAAAAAAACAAAAAACCCTAGTTATGATAAATGTAATCTTAAGAACCCCCACTTCAGTGAAAAACATTTTGATTTGTAAAATTGTGCTAAAATTTCTTAATGAATATTTACAAGAATTTTTTTTAATTACAAGTTTCAAGAATCTTTCACACACCAAGATTTAAGATAATTGAAAAACTATTTTGTGTAGGAATCTTTTAGTATATAATGTCATAAACATCAAATGGTCACATTTCAAGGGTTGTTGTTTATGAAAGGTCCACTTAGACATCAAATTCATGTCAGCCATATGTAGCTTGTCAACAATCAGTTAACACATCCAGAACTACTTTTATTTACAAATTCATGACATAAGCAAACAATACTGATTTTAAATCAGATTAATTTAACTTTAAATTTGATAATCTTCCTAAAATGTGTCACAGATGCATATTTTACTTCTGCAAGAATTTTAAAACTGAGAAATAACTTGTTTACAAACTTGATTAATTGAAAACTCAATCATTTAGCTTTCAATTAGAGCTAAAACTGAAAGGTTTTTATTTTTAAAAACTCGCTTTAAAACGGAGGCAGTGAAAGTGAGTGGAGGTACCTAGCTTAGAGTACAAGCAAAGGTGCAAAAACTAATTTATCCCAAGTTGAAGGGTTCAAAATTACCACAAAAATCCATGCATGTACAAGTTATAAATAAAATTTTGCCAGCTATTTCTCAGAATGGGGGGGGGGGGGTGCTTTTTAGAAAGTTTATAACTTTACTTTCAATTCAACAAAGTTATTTGCATAATTATCACAATTCAAGACAATTGGACTGTTGATGTAAAGAGTTTCACAACTCGTTTTTATTAAGTCAAAAAATATGTATGAGGGTGAAATAGCAACCAGAAATGTGACTTCAAGTTACTTTGGATATCCTCAAAATTACTTTAGCACAACCAATTTAATCCACATATCAGCAAGATCAAGTAGAGAAAGAAAAAATATTTTAAAGTTTATGGTGTGCATTTAGATAATTTTTTAAAGAATTGATATATATTAACTCACATGTTTGACAACATCAATGATGGCAGCTTTTCTGTCTGGTCTGATTTTCATGTAGTCAGATTTTGTCTGGTCAGGAACCAAACTCCATAAAGTATCCACATTTATGATAGGGCAATGATAATGATGCTTCAGCATATGGTAATGTCTCATACCAACTTTACCAAAATACCCAGGATGACTGATTTGAAGAGAAAAAAAAATAAAATAAAATAAGTTAACTGTAAGAAAGCAGGCCAAAAAGTAAAAATATATATATTTAGTACATAAAACAAATGCCCCTTTGTCAGTTATCCACTTGATGAAATGTTTATAACAATTAACTGGAAAGGCAATAAATGTTGTAGACTTTGAGAACAGTTCCTGAACATGGTAAGGATTTGTGGCACCAAAGACAGTTCAATCTTCTTTTGAAAAGATTGATATAACAATAAGAGCAGAGACAATCACATGGAACTGGGCAAACTATAAAAAAGATGAAAATGAAAGCATCATTAGGTATTACATTTTGTGAAGGTACACAAAGAAGCTAAGTGGTGGTGGCAGGTTTAACAACTTTCCCTTGCAGTGAATTTATTTATTCCTAGAAATGCAAGCAAATCTATTTTTCCTTGACACAAGGTAGAGAGAGGAGAAAAAAGTTTAAAATCTGCTAATAAAAACAAAATAAGCATGGGTGTAGAGTGAGAAAGCAAATATTTACCTATTATTTGATAAACATTAACCACTATATACCATTACAAATAAAATTTAATTTCATCTTTCATTGATATAAAAAAAAGAATTTTTTTTTGCAGAAACATCAATTATGAGTAAACTCCAGTCTGCTTATTTTTCAGAATGGTACAAGTAATTTTATTTCACTTTCATATGTAATTAAATGTTTCTTGAATTTTTCTAACTTTTATTGAAAGTAAGAATTTTATTTTAAACTATGTGATTTTTTTTTTACCAAGAACAAAACTGTGTAAAACAAACTGCTCCAAAAATAGGAAATGTCCATAATTTCAACTGCAGAATTAAATTTTTCTCAAATCAATAAATGAAAAGCGAATCATGTCCACCTTTTCTTCATTTTCAAAGTAGATGTTTACATGTATGGCCTTATAGAGGAGGTACCATTTGTGGTACAGTGGATATCGGCTCGGAACGAGAAATCGGGGAGCCGAGTTCGAATTCCAGCTGAATCCATTGTATTCACTTATGCGCAAATACCCTTGGGAAAGGTATTAATCCATCTCTTCCTTCCAGTTATGGGTTAAATAGCAGGACAGATCGGCAACCAGTCTACCGCAGAAAGCAATGGCAACCTACTGCGGGATAATCTTCTGCCCAGTCAGTCATGTCTCTTTCGAGACATGATCGCCCAAGCGTGTATCACGTACGGTACTTAACTAACTGACTGACCATCAACAAATAAATTACCCTGAATATTGTTTAGTGAGTCATATCTCATGCACTCTCACCAGCTGGAAAAAGTTGCCCCAATGTACAGCTGTTATTAAACATGCACAAGAGAGCAAAATTTATAAATCTGTTGTAAAGATTTGGAGTTTATATTGAATGTGAAGAAATCATATTGGGTTCATAATTCCTGAGGTTAGTCATTCTCCTAAAAAAAAAAAAAAAAAAAAGTTAGCAGCATCATTTATCTATTTTTTTTCTAAGGATTGTTGCATTATTTTTCTGATGTTGTGGACTTTGAGGACAGTTCCAGAATATTGTAGGGGAATTCTGGCACCGAAGACAGTACACATTTCCTTTTGTCCAGAATATGATAACAATCAGATCTGAAATCATCACATGGAACTGGACGTTCACAAACGACGTAGTACTCTTATTTATATGAAATCAATATCAATTGTCACAAGTACACGGTTGGAGTAAATAGTTTAAGAGTATAGGTACCTTTACAAAATCTCTAAAGAGTCACCGATAAAAAACACCCCTTAACTTAGTGAAAAGATCAAAAATGTTTTTTTAAAATATTTTTAATTATTAAAAAAGCAACTTTTTACAAAAACAGAATTTGCAAATTCTTGTAAAAATCAAATAATTGTCAGGTTTTAACGAAATCCTAAACACTTAAGGTTTCATTAAAACCTGGCAATTATTTGATTTTTACAAGAATTTGCAAATTGTCACTGCAAAAAGATAATTAAATTTAGTCCCCTCTCCAGACACAGGATTTTTCATTCCACTACGTACCTTCACTTTTTCGTGGGGAAAACAGCATAGCAGAATTGAAAAAGGCCACAAATTTAATTACAGAAATAAAATTTTATCGTCAAAATGTTCATGTTATTATAAAGATAAAAGACCAAAGTATTCTTTAAATTATTTTTTTAATCCTTTCTAACACCCTAAATTTTGGTTAAAATCTTGTTTACGTCATCACCACCACCACCAACTTTTAACATTGACTTTTTTATGCTTGTTTTCCATTGAAAACACATTGATTTGGAAATTCTTGTAAAAATCAAATTGTCCAATTTTAGTGAAATTTTCAGGACTTATTCACAAATGAAATTATTTTTGACATTTTTATTAAATATATGTTACCCCACCTACTCAATTTCAGGAAATTTCGCACACAACATTCTTATTGAACTTTTCTTTTGTTAAAAGTAGGAATCTTTGGAGATTGTAAATCACCCACTTTAATTACTTTTGTAAGAAACATTGCGGACGTTATTGTCAGAAGAAATAAAATTTTTCAGATGATAAATGAATCTTTACAAGAATTTTTTTCATTTTTTCTTTTACATTTTAATTATAATTTATAATTCTGTATTGGGCTATTTATTGGATGTGATATAGTAATTAAGTGAAAATGAAATTTAGAAGTTAAAAAAAAAAAAAAAAAAAAAAAGCTCAAATTATTTTAAAAATATAAATGCAGAACGATTTTAACAATTCTTTAAAGACTTAAAAAATATTTTTAAAACTTTACGAATTATAATAACAAAAACAACCATTTATTTATATTTTCCTTTATGATGTTGTGGACTTTGAGGACAGTTCCAGAACATGGTAAGAGAATTCTGGCACCGAAGACAGTACACATTTCTTCTTGTCCAGGATGATATGACAATAACAATCAGATATGAAACCATCACATGGAACTGGACATTCATAAATGAGTTAATTAGTATTTTAATTTAGATGAAGTCCATACCAACTATCACAAGTACAGTCTGAGTAAATAGTGCAATGCATAGAGTATAGGTACCTTTACAAATCACTCTTAAGAATTAGTAGTGATGAAGGGAGAAAAGAAAATGCTTAAAAGTTTTGTCAAAAATCTTTTAAAGAAAAAAGATCAAAGTTTTTTTTTGTTTTTTTTTAAAGAATATTTGAAATTTTGATTAAAAATCATTCAGCATTTTTTTTTTGACTGACATTAGGATTGTCTTGCAAAAATCAATTGTTAGGTTTTAAATGAAACTTTGACTTGTACACAAATGAATTAAAATTATCTTAGAATTTTGTCTTTACATGTGTTTTACTTCATTTAAATTTATGAAAATGGGAAATTCAATGAGAATTAAAATTAAAAATTTTAAATGACTTAAAAAAAAAAAAAAAAAAAAAGTTGAAGAATTAAATGTTTTAGAGAATTGGACACTTTACCAAAAAAACCTGCTCTGAATCAGAAAATAAATAGAACTAAGATACTAATTAGAAAAATCTATGGAATTTTAAAATTTTAAAATTCTGTTTTAATAGTGTAAGCTTTAAGGAATATTTTTAAGTAGAACTATTTACTAATCATATTGTAAAGCTTATTACACTCTGACAACTGAGTATCTTTATAAGAAGTTTTAATTGTTTTTGTATGTATATAAAATGTGGATTTTTATTGATATGGTTGCTCACACACAACATCAGAAAATAAAAGCAATAACTAAAGTAAATTTAAAGCAAATTTCATTAAACATTAATTAGATTATGGAGAATGTTTTCTTAAATTTTTAAGATTACACAATACTTAAAATCTAATATTCCCCAAAAATAAAGATTTACATTTTTATAACATTTTGCTAAATTTAGTGTGAAATTCAAAAATTTTAGACATTTCAAAATGAAAACTTTTGAAATTTAATTTTGAAATACAGCATAGCATTTTGTTTAAAAATATTTAATCTAATCAGCTTGAAATTAAAATGAAAGATTCAAGATTTTTAAAGAAATTTGAAACCTTAAGTATCATGAATCTGTGGAAGTACCTAATTTAAACAGAAAAGAGGGCTGTTGTAAAAATTTGATTGGAGTTAAGATCAAATCTAACTTCTAGTATTGTAGAAATCACATTGGGTTCATAATTCCATTGAGGCTAGTCTTCATCATAAATGGAATAAAAAATTAGCAGCATCACTTATCCATTTTTATGATGTTGTGGACTTTGAGGACAGTTCCAGAACATGGTAAGAATTCTGGCACCGAAGACAGTACACATTTCTTCTTGTCCAGGATGATATGACAATAACAATCAGATCTGAAACCATCACATGGAACTGGACGTTCATAAACAATTAGTATTTTAATTTAGATGAAATCAATACCAATTTTCACAAGTATGCAGTATGGGTATATAGTAGAATTTTACAACATGCACTATAACCAAAAAACTATTCCCTTCAATTTATCACGATAGATTGCACACTCCAGATAATATGAATTTATTGTAGATGGACTCCTCTCCTGAAATTTTGTGTACCTGGAGTTGATTTAAGCACCCCAGGTTATGCATTTATCACATTACATGATCTTGTGTAGATGGGGCACCATCCCTATTATTGCTGAGAATTTAAAGTCTTAGGATAGAAAATAAAATTTCACTCACAATTTGTCAAAGTTTATTCTGTGATGCAACAGGCCACCAGCATTTCCTCTGCCTCCAGGATGTTTTCTGTGTTTACCTTAAAAATAAAAAACTAAATACAAATCATGTTGCTTGCACAAAGTATTTTTTTTTTTTTAAATGTACAACAATTTTTCTTGTTTTGTTAAAGTGGTAAAAAAAAAATATTTTTTCTGTCATCTGTAAGCAACACGATTTTTACAAGGGTTTATTTACTATGGCAAATGTAATATTATGCAATTCACTTTTCTGCTGTTGATAAACAGTTTAGAAATTCTTGCAAAAAAAAAAAAAAAAAATCAAATAATGGTCAAAGTTTGACAAAACTTTTCAGATTTATTCACAAATGACTGAAATTAAGAAAATCTTGGTAAGTTTTTAAAAAAAAAAACAAAACACATTACCACTATCTAATTTCCTGAAATGTCTAGAAATTAATTAACAGCTGGGAACTTTTTATTAATAATTAAATGCAGGGTTTATTAGGAATTTCTTTTTTTTAAAGTCCCTTTTTACAAAATCTACTTTGAATTGTGAAAACAAAAATGCAATAAAACGATGCCATTTTTTATTTTAGATAAACTTAATTGCTTTTATAAGTATATATGTAATCTGAAGAGAATTTTTTAAAAATGAATGATTTTTTTTTTTTTACAAGTTGTTTTTATTTTATTATAATTTAAAGGTTGCGCTCTTTACAAAGGGGAAGAAAAAACTCATACAGGCTTTGCGAATCCTTTCAAAAGAATTTAAAGCTTGTTTAAAGATTTAATTCTCAGTTTACTAATTTTATTGTTAAAAGTAATTATAAAATTCACAATTTCTGAAGGTACCTAAATGAAACTAAATTTTATTGTTAATGTAAAAGAAATTTCAAAATGTTAAAGAGAAAAGATTCCAAGTGTTTTTTAAAATTATTTTTCAAAGTTTTTTTTTTAATCTTTTAACACCTTCAAAAATTTGGTAAAATTTTTTTGATTTTCATTAGCGGATAACTAAAACATTACGAGAGTTTACAATGAAAAATATTTAAAAAAATTTGTACAATTATATCACCTATGGTGGAAAAGTAAAAAAGTTCAACTGTGATTTGCTAACTTTATAAAAAATGTCTTAGGTGTATATTTTTTTTTTGCAAGATTTTTAAAACTTTAGAATTAACTTTTGTTTACATGTGTTGATTGCTCAAAACTGGAAAACTTAATCTCAAAATTTCAGATTCCAATCAATATAATTTTTGTTTGAAATTACAGAGTATTTTACTTACTGAAAATAGTAAATTTAAATCATTTATAGTTCACTTAAGACTAAAATAAGTTTTCACAATTGAATTTAAATTTTTTTTTCTTGAAGCCCTAATTTCAGCTAAGTACCTTCACTTCATTGCAAAAAAAAAAAAAATGCATAGCTTTATGTTAAAATTTTATAAAAATGTTTGATACTATTAAGATCGAACTTGGTTGTCATTTTTTAATATTTTTTTAATCCTAACACGTTCGAAATTTCAACTATATTTCCACTAAGCAAAAAAAAAATTATTTCATCGGAATCTAAAATTTTGAAATGTTTAAAGAATGTTTAAATGTTTTAATTTTTCCACAATCGAGACATTTGTAAACAAAACTTAATTCTCGGTTTTAAAATTTGCAAAAATAGAATATACATGATTGAGAAGAGAAAAAAAAATTAGCAAAGTTAACCTACCGACACGACCATGGCCATGGCTGACATGACCTCTTAACTTTCTGGTCTTCTTTCTCTTGGTTGACTGGAAAAAAAATTTAAAACAAATATCGATGAATGATCAAAGCTTGATCTGCGAAATATCAGCTACATTAAAATTCTTGCAAACGAATTTAAAAGTTTAGCCGAGGAAGAGGCAATTTGTAGTTCAAGTTAAAATTACAGTGGAGGGGTGCCGGTCGATTCCCCACAAACTGTCTTTTCATTAATTAAGTTTTGCAAAAAGAAAAAAGGAGGCAACAACTTGTTATTGCCTTTTACTCGAAACCAAAACCGAGAGTTTCCAATATGGGGGATCGATTTACTAGAACGTATATGAGAAACTGAGTAACTCCTAAAAATCTTTAAATATTGAGTTTTTTTTCCAAATTTGTTTTGCTCATTTGAAAGTTTAGGAGGGTCTAATGGATAAGAATGAATTATAAAAAAATGAAAAGCAAAAAAATTACAAGTTATCTTATTGAAAAGTTTTTCCGTGTTTTAAAATATTTAAAGAACTAAGCTTACAAATGACAAAAAATAACAGACCTAATTTCAAAATTCTCAGGACATTTACGAATAAGTGATTCTGGTTTGCAAGCACGTGGCAACTATTTCATATGGCAAGGTTAAAAGAGAAACCAAGTCAACTTTTACAATTTGTTTCAACCGGTAGTAAATCTTTTAATAATTCGTTAAACCTGTAGAATTCGATGGACTATTTTGGTTATTTCTGCATAAAAAGCAGAAGTCTTTTTCAGGAAATTGCTCGTCCGGCTTTTAAAGGAGTACGTGGACTCTAGAAGCGAACAACATTCGTTTAACGCCAATTTGAAATACTTTTATAATAAAAAGTGGGTTTTACCAAGATTATCAGAACATTTTTTAAATTTGAAATGTTCACAATCACATTCAATAAGAAAAAATTAATAAAGTTGTACAAGGAAAGATAGCGTTAAATAAATCTTTGATTTTTGAATGAATTATTTGTTCTATAGTGAAATCGTTACTTTTTTTCTAGAATAATCAAACAAAAGATGTCAATTTAAGGAAGTTAAGAGAAAAATATCGAAAATTAATAGTCGATCGGACCATATTTTCTTTTTTAGCTTTTAAAATGGTTAAAAAGAAAGGAAATATATTTTCTAATTAATACATTTTTTTAACATGAAATGTATCTCTAAAAAGAACACGGACAGTTTATCACGTGAAATTATAACGCTTACAATAAGTTTTAGCAACAAAATAAAAATTAGTCTTTAAAAAGCATCGTTTTAAAAATAATAAATAAACAATAAAATTATAATCTTTAAAGCATTATATCGCTACAAAAAGTAACAAATTATAACAATTAAATCGGAGATGATTAAAGATTCAAAAAAAAGAAATATGGAAACTTCATCTACTCACCATGGCGAACAACGATGTAAAGAGGCCAGGTACAGGAAGTGACGTTTATTCTCGACCTGCTAGAATTAGTTTCCACTTCCGTTGTTTTAAAAAAATACGGAACCTTTTACTTGTAATAATTTTACTCTTCAACCGAAAACGTATTTTTTATTCTACAAGAGTAAAGGTAAATTAATTAAAAAAAAACCTATTGAAAAAAGTAATTTTACTTAAGAAATGATATTCCATACGCTTCCTCAGAATTTTACTTCAGTATTGATTTTCTTGAGTTTTATTGCTTAAAAGACGAACAAAAATGTGTTTAAATAAGATTAAGAATGACTTTTTATTTTTTAAAAAACAAATTAGTGATTTTACACTTTTAATCAAAAATTATAATATAATATTATAAATCTATAATATTTTAAACAAAATTATTTTAAATAGTTTTATTATTCACTATTTAATTATTCTATAGTAAATAAATGTTTTATAGAAAAACGTAACCTTTTTTTTCACCAGTTTGATTGACCTCACCTGACAAGCTTTAGATTTATTCTCTGAGATTATATGCTATGAACTGTTACAATCGAAAATTTGTCTTCAAATAAGGTAGATACTCTCTCTCTAGGTTTGTTTCTTACACTTTCTTTTGGGAAAAAGAGTTTTAAAAAATATTTATTGAAAGAAAAAAGTTACTAACATTTTTCAAATACAAAACTGCTATAATAAAGTCAAAAAATGACTTTAATAAAATGTGTAAAACTTTATATATTAATAATATTGTAAACATATCACCAAAATGAATCCTGACAGTTTGTAAGAAAAGATCTACATATAAAATTTGGTTTGCTAATTTTTAATAAAAGAAGCTCAAGTCTTATGGTCTCAGAACCTGCCTAAATAAAGTTTGCAAATAGGTGTGCTTTAAAGAGATTTTGTCACTTTTAACCAAGTGAGAAAGTAAGTCTACATGGTATCAAATTTCTGGTTCAAATTGGAGCTGATATTTGGTAATTTAAGATGTCTGGCTTGTTTGACAACTGGAAGGGATTAGTCTTTCACAGGTAAAAGTCATAGGCAGCTTCTGGGAGTGAAGTTGTGGTGATACCGACCAAGCAAAAGCAAGCAAACCGGATGTTGGCTCTATGCCGACCAGAAAGCTAATGAATAAAAATCATTTCTGTGCAAGTGAATTCGCACAGATGTTCCGGTTGAAAAATAAAAATTAATCAAATATCAAATTACCATTTCGCGAGCCTTCGTGAATTTTATTTACCAGCCAATGGGAAGCCCGGAACCAAATACAAGGATGAAATTTGAAACTAGCTTTTGATCCAAAAAGCAGATATAAAAAGCGGAGACACAAAAGCTTCGTCAGACAGAAGGAATCTTAGGCTAGAGTTATCAGTTTCTCCCTTGACTTAAGTTGTGCGACTACTATGCTGACCTCTTTCCTTCCCTGTCTCAAAAGTACTTATCGACCTTTTGAAAGACATTCCTCAAAAGTACTAACTGACCTCTTCAAAGACATTCTACAAACCATCTTGCTGACCTACTGATCTTAGAAGCGGCAACTTCTAAACGAACATTCCTTACCTTCAAGACGCTTCCACATTCCTAAGCCTTTTATCTTTTCAGCATTATATTTGTCATGAACTCTCTAACCTCTGTTGGACTTTTATTTCAAGTATTACTTTATTTGTAAAACATTAATTGAAATGCATGTATATATATAAATGTTATTTTATACTCAAATTGCCTTTCTTGATTTTATAATGATTTTATGAATTATAGTGGGCTATCTTCCCACAAGGCCAAATTCCATTAACCTGCTACGGTATACTACTACCCTTCGCTAGAACGGAATCCTACAACTACTAGAAAAGAATAAATAAGAGAAGATATACCCGCTATAAGGTTTAGGTTTTAACCAACAAATGATTGTGAGCAGCTTAAGGGATTTGAAAAAAAATCCACCAACTACACAACAGAAATGAAAAGAAAGAAGTTGAAAGAAAAGAAAAAAGAAGTTTCTATAAATTTAAAAAGTTATCCACTTATCTTTCTTATGTTGTTTGTGAAAGTTTGTCACAAAATTAGAAGCATTAACCCTGATTTTGAACTTTTTATGAAAATATGAGATTAATCATATTTTTGGATTTCAATTTGTAAAAATGAACTGTTGTCTATAGTAGGGACAAGTTCTTTTGAAGGGTAGTTGTATATTGTTGCAGATTAACGGGATTTGGCCTCATTGTAGATAGCCCACTATAAGTCATAAAAGGATTATAAATCAAGAAAAGCAAATTGAGTTGAAAAATAACATTTTATATATACACATATAAATTAAGATTTTTACAATTAAAGTAATCCTTTGAATATAAGTCCAATGGATGTTAAAATGTTCATGGTAATAAAATGCTGAAAAGAGAATTAATGCTTAGGAATGTGGGAGTGTTGTAAGTAAGGAATGTCTTTGATGTATCTGCTCCTTAGGTCAGTAAGTAGTTTTGAGACAGCTAAGAAGGAAAGGAGAGGTAAAGGCGACGAGCATAATAAGCCACTATGTCAGTCAAGGGGAGATACTAATTACTCTCATCTCCCTCGAGTCTGTCTGGGTCTGTCTGCTCGTGTGTCTGGCAATGCTTTCTGTATCGGCTTTTTATATCTTCTTTTTGGATTGCAGCAGATCATTTAGGATTTCACACTTGTATTTGATTCTGGGCTTCCCATTGGCCGATAAATAAAATTCGCATAGGCTCATGAACTGGAATTTGATATTTAATTAATTTTTAGTTTTCAAACAGAACATCTGTGTGAATCCGATAATATTATTATTATTTTAATCATTTATTTTCTTGTATTCTTTATTTGTTCAATATGTAATACTCAGGATAAGAGATATGGCACTTTTCTTTTGCTCTGCTCCTCCCAGGAACCTTTTTAGTGTTTTTCTCAAACAAATTCAAATAAATCTCAGGCAGAAAAAAGATCTGAATGTAAAAAAAAAATTAAAAAAAACAAACTTGGCCACCTTTCTGATCAGTAACTTTCTTTGACATAAAAAATAGCAAATATTTCTAATTTTGGTTTACATTCAGACTAATGTCCTCACCTTTGTTGTTATTATCATCACATTTCAACTGTTGCACTCTTCAAACTTCTTCAGGTGTTTGTCAATTTGGGTATCCAGGTAATTTTCAATGTATTTTGAACTGAAATTTTATTTAATCTACAGGTTGTTGTATAAATAAATAAACATTAATTATAGTGTTAAAAATAATTACAATAAAATAATTATAACGATTATATTATTGATTCACTTTTTCTAAACCAACAAGAATCGACCTTACTTTTCTATGCTATACCCACATTCTCATAATTGGACAAGCAGTTTACACAGACAGGTTATTAACATGTGTGTCAACAAAAATTTTGTCTCCTTTACTTTTTTCAGGCCATAATAGTAACATTTATTTTTTAGCACTCAACAAAATTCAAGGTAAGAAAACCCTAGACACTTCTTGTATTTTTCAAAATAAATTACCTGGACACTAATTGCACACATCTTTAAAAAAAAAATACAAGAAAGACTATATACTCTGTACTTCTATTTTATCTTATCATTCAGTTGGATTCCAGTCTACATTTGATTTACATTTGATCTCAAAATGTGATAGTCAATGGTCAGGCCATTTTGACAATTTTACAGAACCAGGCTATAAGTATGGGGTATTCAGTGAGAATAAAACTTATTGCTTAATTTGGTCTGTGAAACTAACTTGATGACTATCATTCTATAGAAGGCATACAAGAGGTAAACGTAATGTATTTAATGAATGTGACATCTAGAATGTTATCCTCTTCTCCTGAGTATGAATTCAGTTGATGAAGTATTGTTGTATGCAACAAAATAGTACAAAAAACAAAAGTCATTAAAAAATAATTGTTTCTCTACTTTCTTTCCTTGGTTAATATTGAAAGAAAGACAATAGAAATTACAAATGCCAGGTAAGAGCCTAAAAACATGTCTACTTGAATTTCTTTAATCTTGATATTATAACAACAACCATGGGAAGAATTGGGTTTGGTTTATTAAATGACTTATCAACTCCTTATGGGTCATTTAATGCAAAACTTTAATTTCCTTGTAAGCTTTGATATAAACCCTCTACATACTGCCTACACCTAATAGTGTAACTATGCTTAGCAGTTCGATTTTTAGGGTCATAGAATGATATGCTAACCACAGGATCAATCCTGTGCTGGTCAATACAGATACAGGTCTAAGCTGGTTGTTGGTTACTGGATGCTTTGATCTACACCCAATCTGCCCATGTTGTGTTCTTGATCTCAGAGTAGTGAAGATCAAATGTTGCTGGTAATCAAAGCGCTGGATCAAAGCCATGGCAGAATCTATATTAGAGGAAGAAATATATTCACAAACAAAAAAAAATAAAAGAATCATTGGGTTAATCTTCAGTTGGTTTATGTAGTTCTTTGTATAAAAAAAATGAACTCTTCCCACATTAATCTCTATAGTGACACTGGGCCTTGTCAAAAATTCTATACCTTTTCAACTTCAAAATGATAGTAATCAACTTAAAATGGACTTATTTTCAAGTAAAAAGATTAATCAATTTCAAAATGGATTAATCAACTTCAAATTGGATCAATCAACGTCAAATTGGATCAATCAACTTCAAAATTGAACAATCAACTTCAAAGTGGGTTAATCAACTTCAAATTGAGAAAATGTCAAAAACCTAAAAACAATAAACTTCAAAATAAGAATAAACAACTTCAAATTGGAATAAACAACTTCAAATTGAGATATTCTTTTGGTAAATTGAAAATTATTTTTTCAATTAATTTACCCCATGAGTAAGGAAATTGACTGTTTATTTTCATTATATAGATGAAAAAAAAACCAAAATACAAACAACTTAGAGGCCAAGAAAGCATTGGGTGAGCCTACAGTAAAAGTAGGAGGAGAAAGTCCTGTATGGGCAAAAATGATGATTGATGATGATGCTGGAGAAACCTCTACAAAAGAAGCTGAAGAAGAATTAGCAACAGCTCCAAAGAGGACTTACCTCAAGAAAACTGTGGCTGGCAAAAAAAAAAAAAGGCCCAGATTTTAACTGCACATGCTGCAGCAGGAAATTGGAAAGACCTGGCAAGAACAATTGGTGTGCCTCTGCCAACAGTGTACTGTTGGTTAGACTAGGGTACTGATAAGAGTGACTCTAGGGGAGGAGCAAGAAAATATAAAATTATGCAAGAGCATAAGAATTTTATGGCCAAATTAATTGAAAACTCTCCTAGGGTCACTCTTCAAGACATTGTAAATAAGTTGGTCGAAAAGTATGAAGTTCGTGTGACGAAAGAATGCATAAGAAAGCACTTGAACTCCATGGCCTTTACTTTAAAAGCAGTTTATTACGAACCAGAAGCTGCCAATAATAATGTCAATAAAGCGAAATGTAAGGATTACGCAGTAGCTTTATTAGAATTTCAGTCCCAAAGTGTGCCAATTCTTTATATGGATGAAACCAATTTTAATCTCCATATTTCAAGAAGAGAAGGTTGCTCTAAAAAAGGCACGAGGTGCACTACAGTCGTGGCCGGATCCAGGGGAAATAACATCCATATTATTGGATGTATTAGTAATAATGGATTAATTCATCATTAAATTAAAAGAGGTTCTTTCAAAAAAGAGGATGTGAAAGAATGAACCAGGGAGTGCCTTAGAAAGGCAAATGAAATTTATAAAAGGGGAGTTGTATTAGTTATTGATAATGCTCCTTGCCATACTTCAATTGAAGGAGTTGTGGAGGAGAATGAATTTAGGCAATACCAAATTTTCAGACTTGCCCCCTATAGTCCGATGTTAAATCCTATTGAAAAAGTTTGGTCAGTCATTAAAGCTGACACAAAAAGAAGTATGGCAGACTCAGTTGTTGGGGTTTTAAGAGGTGATGGCCAGAGATCTTTAACTACTAAAGAATTCCGCGTCAGCAAATTAAAAGCGATGATCTCCAAGGCAATTAATGATATTTCCCCTGAGACTTGCACTAACTTTGTATCTGGAATACAGAGATTACTTCCCTCTGTAATTAACTTAGATGATGTAATCTTTTAAATAAATTTCTTAGGAACGTTTATATTTTTTTATATCCCTTTTAAGTAAAAATAAAGGAATACATATTAAATTTATTAGTATTATATTAATTCTCAATTTGAAGTTGATTAATCCAATTTGAAGTTGATTATTTCTCATTTTGAAGTTGTTTTCCAATTTGAAGTTGACTAATCCATTTTGAAGTTGATTGATCCATTTTGGAGTTGATTAAATTTTTTACCTTAAATCAGTCCATTTTGAAGTTGATTATTATCATTTTGAAGTTGAAAAGGTATAGAGTTGGGTTTGAAATTCTTCAGAGTCAAGAGGTTTGATGGCAACTGATGTAGAGACTTAAGGCACCTGGTACAGGAATTTGCCATGCAAGCCTGAGCTTTCAAAGTTATCAGCTTATATGCACTTTGGTTCAAAACTGGAGTAGAACTTAAAAGTTCTGGGGATTTGTTGATTCCCTAATTTTTACATTAATCCCAACAAGGATTATTTGCTCCCTAATTCTACACTCTTTTCTACAATTTTCCAAAAAGGAGAATTATTCAACTTCCTTGAGAATAGTCACAGGGATCACTTCTCTCTTCAACTCCCACCCTGCTTCACTTACATCTTGTACCATCACTCCTTCTTCCTTCCTTCTCACCATTCAACCTCAGCCTACTTCCCAAGCAGACACAGCTGGATTTCTGACAAATCTAATTTTTAAAATGTGTGGGGTGGGGGGTATTTTCGTCATTAATTTCATTTCTCTCCTCAAGAAAAAGATAAAATTATTTGATTCCATCTGTCTAGCGAAAATATTAACCAGACTACTCTCTTGCCCGTCAGTAACATGATTTGTTTGGCAGCAAGGCCTCTGATTGGGAGGTTGTGAGGAGCATGGAACCACCTCTTAATTGCTGTTGTTCCTAGGTTCACCCTGACCCGGAGTGGTAGCACCTGTTAGTGTCCCAGCTATGAGCAAATAGTTAACCCCCAAACTGGTGTCAAAACACCATGAAAGCCTAAAAATAGACTTTTATAGAAAAATATACATGAAAATAAACTTTTATAGAAAGATATACATTTTTGAAGGAAAAAAAAATTATAGCCATAATACATTTTTGAAGGAAAAAATTATTACCAGCAATACATTTTTTAATATAAAACTAGAAGACATCTTCAGTTTTCTAAAATCAAAAAGATTTTTCATCAAAATCTGACTAAATTAACCTTCTCACTATAACTGAGCATAAAAAAGTACCTTTAAAACCCTACGTTTTTTGGCATTAAATAACCCACAGAGGTTGATATGTCGTTAAACAAAACTCAAACTCAAACATGACTTGTTTGCATAACATCTGCTTTATTGTACATTAAGGGTTTATTCTCATTTAACCTTCATTTAAATTTCTTAATTTGTTTGTGTCTGAAATTATCTTTGCTCAGCAAAAATATAAACGAGATTACTTCTCTTGCCCACCATTGACCAACAGGGTTTGTTTGCATAACTTCCCGCTTCCTCTATCAGTTGAGACAAAACTATTTCTCCATTCCTGGACCCTATCCTTTTCCTTGCCAATGATATTTGTTTTTTTCAAATTCTCAAGGAAAACACAAAATTAATACTTGTTGACTACCATGGTTCTTGATATGTAACAAAAATAAACTTTTGGTGTATCGTCTCAATTCATGACAAAGATGTAATATAGCTGGTTCCTCTCACTCTCCCATTATCAAAAAAATATTCTTCTACTCTCTCTCTCTCTCTCTCTCTCTCTCTCTCTCTCTTCTGGCTTATACCACAAATTAAAATTAAACCTTTTCAGCTTCTCTAGCTCACATTTTAACAATAACCACTTCATATACCAATGTCACATGGTAATCCTTTAATTTTTTTACTATTAAAATCTATTACTGGAAATGATAACTATGAAAATGTATTTTTATACTTTCATTGTGTTTTGACCCAAGTTTGAAAGTTCAATATTTGCCCATAGTTGAGACTCTAACAGGTGCTACCACCCCACTATGGGAACAGTAGAGCCAGAAACAAAACAACTCTGTATCTGCTGAGTAAATGTTGAGCACATATTGCTACTATTAGTGATATAACTTTTTTTCAAACTAAGGAGTACTTCATTTGTTTTTGTTCTTATTTCCAATGTTGGTCTGTTTCAGCACTTTTGTATTTTTATTGTATTTGTGGGCAAGTTGTATTATTCTATTACCATATTATGATATGATGTTGTTGTACATGTCTAAAGAAATAAGATGAACATAATTAACATTTTAACCTACTGAGCACCATGATACGAGTGACCTGCAGCAAATTTTCATTGTGATTTTGATTGGTTAATAAGTGAATAGGCCAAGATAGATAATGAGGTTTGTTTTTACTCAATGCATCACAGTAGAGGTTATTCTACCATCCATTTACTCATTGTGGAATTATTTTCTTACTTATTTTTTTTTTAGCATTACAATATTCTGCTAGCAATAGTCTTCAACTAGTAAGTAGTCGGTCAATAGAACTAAACAGAAGAAGAAATGAATAAAAAATAGAAGATGCACATTTTCTTACTACTATAGTTGTCAATCTGAAAATGACTGTGTCAAATAAAGAAAGAAATTGACAGAAGATAAAGGTATGCTTTTGTTTTTGTATTGTAATGGTGACCTTAGTGTTAACAAAAACAAAAAAGTGTAAGTGACAAAACAAAAAATGAAAATAAGATGTGATTCAGATAAATAAAAAAAAAATTATTTCTCATGATTTATAAGATTTGATCATTTACTCATTCTGGGATATCATATATCAGTCATGAGAGATTGAGTGTTTGTTCAAGGTATAACACAAGTTTATAGTTGAGATAGGCACATAGAAAGAATTGACAGAGTAAGAGCCAGTTTTAAGGGAATTGATTCCTTTTATACCACATTTATAAATATTTTTGGAAAGGACTCATTAGGGCTTCTGGATGCCTTCTTCAGAGGGATTTTCTCAAGATAATGTGCCTAGTTAGCTAGCTGTTGACTTGGAGTTCATCTACTTCTTTTTAGGTATCATTTTTCTTTCTACCAGGCTGCTAACAATTTTCTTCATTCACAAGAAAAGATTTGTTCAGCAGCAATCCAACAAAAATCAAAGAATGCTCTAGTTTGGCTGAATTTTGCAAATGAAAGTGTGGATTATTCTTTCTTCATTTTAATTTCATGACTGCCACAGGCACATCAGTTACAAGAGATCATATCAGTTATTATGAATCAACACAACTGGTAATTTACTGGAGTGTGTAGTGTGGAATGACAAAGATTGTGGGTTTTCTAATGGTATTTTTCCTGAGCAGTTGACAGTGGAGGTCTGCTGTTTTCAAAAAATACACCAACAATATGGCAATGTGGCTCAAGGACACATGGCCCACTGGATATAGGCATTGGTCAGTTCCAGTGACTTGACCCAAAGAGTTGTGAGTTCAATACCTGGCTACAACAGCGGTAAACAAATAAGTTAAAGTTGAGTTAAAGGGAAATAAGTACATGGTTTCTGGAAATGGCTTTGCACATTGAATGAGAATCATATACCCAGTGATCAAAATAAAGGATTCGGTTTCCTTTGTCTACAAGAAAAAATGGAAATTATTAAGTACATGAAAAGTGACATATTACTGAATCAGAGGCATGAAACTACAGTAAATTGTAAACATATTAAAGAATTAACCTTGCAATCCTGCTAGAATTATAAAATCTAAGGTATGAAACTAATTATTAATTAATTATAAACTTTTTACAGTATTAATCTTACCCTCT
Source organism: Ascarosepion bandense (assembly GCA_037127315.1). NCBI lineage: Eukaryota > Metazoa > Mollusca > Cephalopoda > Sepiida > Sepiidae > Ascarosepion > Ascarosepion bandense. The sequence goes on along the minus strand of JBBBDQ010000883.1, from coordinate 5,315,920 downwards.
TGATAATTTACTTTAACTATATGATCTTTCTTCTTATGTTATTTTATTTTTATTTCTATTGCAAATTGTGATCTATTTACTGCTTTAAATTTAATTTCAATTTTAATTTTAATATTAATTTTAATTTTTCCTTTAATTTTTCCTTTTAATTTTTATTTTAATTTTATTTTAAATTTCAAATTAAAATATAATTTTTAATTTTTTAATTTTAATTTTTAAGTAATTCTTATTTTTTTATAAAAAAAAAATTATTTTACTTCTCCAATTTATTATATTGGTGCTAATGAAGTTACATCTTCGTGTTGTGTTTTTAGATGTCCTCTGATTTGCGTTTTATGAATAATTCTTATCTTTGTGTATGTGATTTCATCATTTTTTTTAAATGCCAAAGAATTTAGTCTGAAACCATGTAACGAACATCTGTATCTATCTGAAATTCACTTCTGGCCAAAGTTTAAAATTTTTATTTCTTTGCCATTTCTGTTACTAAATGAAAGATCAGAAGTAATGGCCAGATGTAATCACACCTATAAATAAATTTTAGGATCATACAAACCTGGATGAAATTGTTGAAAGATCCTTAAGTAACTCCTCCTAAATTTTGAAAACTTTCAGTTATTTAAAAATTCCAGTCATGTGTTCATAAAAATCCCTGTGTCACATTTGAAAAACATTGGAAGGTTGGAAAATTAGTTATCATAAGTTGCCTGAAGATACTGAAATCTTCTACTTAGTCAGTCATGTCTTTTTCGTGACATGATCACCCAAGCATGTATCACATATGACACTTAACTGACTGATTGCTGGTGAGGCCAAAGGAAAAGAGGATAAGAATTGGGAATATAAAATTCTTTGTATTGGGAAGGATGTGAGAAAAAGTGACTGGGAGTTGATGTGCGTATTGGTTCACTGGTGGTAACACTTGAGAGGTTGCCAGTGGTGGATTATGGAAGCTTGCTACTTCATTTTGATTCTGTTTCAGTTGTTATGAATGGCGTTCTTAAAAGTAAAACAATGAATATAATTTTTTTATGTTTTTTCTTTGGTGGCACTTTTTTCTTTGGTGGCTTCTTTTATATTTTTTTGAGGTGATTTGTTTTGTGAGCCGAATATGATACTTAGAGACTTTGTTCAGAGAATGACTTTTTACTTTTGGATTTGCTTTCTTGGTGTTCACATCTGGATGACATGTAGTGTGAATCAGAAAGATATTTAATTTGAAGCTGAGTATCACAAAATGAATTATAGTCTGCATCTCGGAGGCAAAAGTCATTTACAGATAATTTCCCAGAAGACAGTTCTGAATAAATTGTCAGATTTGATAGCAAAATAACATAGGAGATATTTTTTTAAATTCAGAAAGTGATCAAAGACTAAATTTTGGCGGTTAACATTGTTGCACCTCTAAAAGCCTAAATGATATTTTCTCTTGCACAGACAGATGTAACCAAAATTAAGTTATTAGTTAACTTAGACATTAAGATGCCATAATATAAACAACATGCTGACATAATTCCAGTAAAATAACAAAAAACCAGCAAACAAAAAATTGAGAATCTAAAATTGTGTTCAAGTTGAGCCTATCTTTACCAATATAAGCAGAGAAGAATCAGAATTTAAACAGTTAGCAGAATAGTGACAGAGGAGGAGCAACCATATTGACAACCATAATATACCACTTACTACTCCCAGATGAGGAATTTGACACTAGAACTAATGCTCTGCCAATTAATAATTGAATTTATCTGTAAGTGCAAGTTTCACATATTAAAATCAGATATGTTTAGACATGTGATTTATGACTGGTGCTTGCCTTTCCCACAATAAACTAATTGCTCTGACAGAGACTCATTCTTTTTCTTTTCAAGACGCCAGTGTTTCACTTAATAAATAGTTGTTATTGTTTGTTCTATAAATCCATGTTTGTATTTATTCATCTTTCTAAAGTTAGAAGCATTGCTACCTTAGGGCTGATGAAGCAAATTGTAGCTATCACACCCTCTACAATATTGTTCAATGGAACTCATATTCACTGAGCAAAAAATTAAGATTTTGATTTGAGAAATGAAAATTAAATAAACTGATAAACCATTAGATTTACTGGAGAACACATATTTTATTGAGTGATATCTGACACTTTATTATTGGTAATTTGGGTGTGCTGAATGCAACTTTCAGCTCAGTTTAGCTCTATCAGGTTCTGATTCTTGTCAGCAGCCTATGTGCCATTTTCTAGATTTTTCAAATTAGAACTAAAAAATTAAGTGTTAAAATGTTTTTCAAGTTTCATGAATACAAGCAGAGTAAACTTAAATTATAGCAATAGAAATGATTTAAAATAAAAAACAAAAAAATATGAATCTTTAACTTAGCAAAAATTTTCTTTTACAAGACTTTCTAGCATATTTGTTGATAGCAGGTCTCTTTTCATCACCAGCAGTAATCAGCCATCATGTGGCAATCCCAGCAGCATGGGTACCATTCCTTCAATAGTTTTGATATCTTGGTGGATTTTATCCCATTCTTTTTCACTTACATCATGTAAATTACTTGGAAATTGCTCAAGATAGCAATTCAAAAATGCATCTTCACATTCATAGTGTACTCTTTGTACTCCCTTAGAAATTGTTTTATGACTTTTTATAGTTATCTGCTCTGTAATTATCTAAAAAGTTTTCTATCAAGTCCATGAATGAAAACCAGGTACTTTTTGTGTTCATTCATGACATTAAGAAAAAGTGATGTCTTTAATTAATGTTCTTATTTGTTGACAATTCCTGCCTTGATTTTTTCATAACTTAAAATTGGAAATTTTGAAGTAGTGTATTTGAAGCACTTGCCATGCATATCTTTACATATTGTTTAACAAGGCCTAGTTTGATATGCAGTAGAAGAAATATGATTTTATCTCTGCTCACTAAATGTCCCATAAACAAAGGAAGCAGGGATATTTAGTATATCATTCTTGTTGTCCTAGCAGAAAATTAGCCATTTTTAAGTCAACACATGATCCACTTGGGTTCCCTATATTTGATTAGATTTAAAACCTTTTCTATTAATTTTGTTGAGTGCCCCAAAGGTATCAAGCTGTATAGATTGCCATTATGCAACAAAATACACTTAAGACTACTTTTTGAACTGTCTAAAGACAAGTGTCAATCATTTGCATCATGACTCAACCCATATTTTATTGAACAAACCAGGTATGTCACAGCAATATATTAAACTATCCCATGTTCTAAAATATTTAAGATGTTCTTCCTCTTTTTCTGTACAATGAAATATATGTGCTTGGAGTAATCAAGTTTTTCTCTTTAAATCTTGAAGCTAAGTTTTCCACAGGCTTTTTTGGCAAATTTAGAAACTTTTACAAGATCAATCAACTCAGCCTGGTTAAAATTTTAAATCAAAATGAGGATCTCATTTGAATGTACCACAGATCAGATTATGATGTTGAAATTTATACTCGATACAATGTTTATTTTTCTTAGTGAAGCCCAAAGTTTTGAAAAAGCAAATTTAGCAATTGGTCTCATGGTTAGTCTGCTCTTGTCACACCTGATATGGAAAATATTGTAAATTGTTAACAAAAGTGATAAAAGAAAGATTTAACATTTTTATGTATTTCAACGTTATGCAATATTTGAGATATTTATAAACTTTTTAGTAAATTTTCTTTATCTACCTAAACTACAATTACATTTAGGTAAGTTACAGTATACTAGTGATTAAACCTTTTTAGTTTTATGAAATCACAAACTTACCATGAAAACTCCAAGAGGTATTTTTGAATTTGAAAGCTTCATCCAATGTCAGAGTTTTTCCATGTTCAGGCTTTATGTGGAGCCCATGAATTATAATGGTTTCTCCGTTTTATGCTAAAATAAGCTAAGCTCTTTTCATAAAGTCAGTATATTTGCTTGTTAATGTGGAAGTGTAAAATATTCATATATAAAACAAAAGGAATTAGGATTGTTTTTACATTTGAACTTTCTAGTGCTTCATGACAAATTGCTTGATTGTTCTGCAAATTTGTAAAAGTATTTAAAGCTCTTAATTCACATAAATGTAAGAAAATGAAATATAAACACAAAAACTGGTTTAAATATTGTTAACAGCAGTGTTGGATGGTTGTATGAAATGTTAGCATGTTACAAGTATCATGCATGTAGAGGATTTACAATGTAAATCCTTAAGGGATAAGAAAAAAGCATGGAAGGTTTATAGTGCTAATCTTTAAATGATGAGAGACTCAGAAGTACTAATAAATAGAACTTTTATATACAGTAAGATATAGCACAGAAATAAATACAATTATCCCAAAGCATAGGGCAAAACTGAACATATTGTTTCAAGCACACAAGTTACATTAAAAGAAAGCAGTCTGACTCACTTGACCAATGGTTCAGTGGTCATTCCTAGTGAGAATGAGAAATGTCCAAAAGTAATAGGCCAGTGAGGAGAGAAGGAAAAGAGAGAATTGTCTCTCTGCTGGCTTTTATATTAGATCAGCAGCCTGTAGAGGTCTCTTTGGGTAACTACCAAAGATAACTCTGAATGTCCTAACAATATGAACTTATTATGAAACTAGCAGTATAGCCCAGTGTTGCTTGGGTGTAATGAAAGCTTTAAAACTAATCCATGGTCCTGGAGCTTAGACTCAGCATAAAGAATATTTGTGTGAAGTTTGGTGAAAATCGGATAAGAATTGTGGATTTGTATAAAGGACATACAGATAGATAAACAGACACACACACAAATATCTTGCCTTTTATATATATATATATTATCGATTTTCTGCACTATTGTAAGAACTGCAACCTTGAAACTTCTGAATATCATTTCTTATCTCTTTGTTTATGAGTGTATCAAATTTGATTAAAATCGAACCACTCCTTCTATAACCCGATTTTTTTGATTATCGATTTTCAATATTTATCAGGGGTACCTCGACACAAAACTTAGCTAAGAACACTCACAGACGCTTATAGTACAACTGTGTAAATTTTCAAGAAAATTGGTTCAGCTGTTTCGGAGTCTATAGGTAATGGAGAGACATACACAGAGACAAAGTTCCATTTATAAATAAGTTTAGATAGGTATTTACAATTTATTAATTTAAACTAGAAGCATAGATGATTGGTTACAATATAAATTAAGTCTAATTAAATCAACTATTAAATTACGATGACATAACTACCCACTAAGTCATATGTCAATTCAAAATTATGGTTATATCCAAACATAATTAACTGACTGACTGATTGAATTGGCTGATTACCTTGAGAAACAAGTCACTTTTATATATTTTATTTGTCTCTCTAGAATAGTCTACAGAAAACAGGAACACTTAAGAAAATTCTATATTTTTAGCTTAATTTACAAATATTAAAGTGGGTTAAAAATGACGAAATTAAAAATATTTTTAGAGTGTTAAATGTGAAAGTATGCATAATACAACAATACCATAACAATAGGTACAAGTATCTAAATAAAATCCTAGTTGCATAAAGTGTAACTGCAAAAATATTTAGCAAGTATTAAGAAAAAACCTTTTTATAAATATGACAAAAGAAGAGGGCGTATTGAACAAAATCAGGTGCTGATAGAGCAAAACCGAATAAAAATTTGTGCTCAGTGCCACCCAAATTACTTAGAACTGTCAAACCTATTTCAACAGACAAAAAAATTGAAATTTGTTCCCCAGTGTTATCAATAAAAGTTTCTTCCCTTACTTCAGTTAAAGAATGTCTGAAACCTGCATGTATGCATGACTATTTACATCTGGTTCATATCTCCCACCCCTGCTCTACACTTGTGCTCACATTTTAAAGGTAGGAAATTTGACTCATGTTTTTGTTTTGATATGTATATTCTTCATTTCCATGAAGAGTTCTTCCAAACATGGAATCACATGATGTGCTTTGAGCAAATTCTTAATTTTCCCTATTTAGGCTCATTTTCAAGATGGCCTCATGGCATTTTTAAAAAATTGTGTCACAATGATCTGTTTTAGTCTGGATCACATTTTTAGTTTATTTGACCATTCTCAGGAAATGCCTGAAAATTCTCCATAATTTTCTTTTGTGACAAAGTCTAAACAGTTAAAGGGGAAAGACTCTTCATTCTTTAGAAGTAAAAGAAAATTTTAATAAATATGAATATTCAATAATTTTTTGAAAATATGTCTACAACAACTTTTAGTGCTTCTACAACTTTTTTATACTTTTTTTTTGCAGGACACTAGTATATTTGGGTAAATATTAGTCACTGTCATATCACGGGAATTAACACTTTTTGGATAGTTAATATTTATGGGCTCCTAGAAAATTTATCTGACAAACAATATTGGTGGACTCTTTTGTGCTTTTTGTATCAGAACATTGGCTTCATCTGAATTTGCCTTTCATTCTTTCTATACCATACCTTTTCTTTCAATGCAAAGGACATGGTTATGAGGAATCTGATTTGTCTTCCCATTAATACCAAAGGGCTAAGTTTGTTTCCCGCATGTGAAGTGGATCTGTAACTGAGGATCGTTTTTGGTAAATATGCTTCTGTGCTTTCATTAAGTGGTGTGAATGCTTTCAATCCCATTTTCACCATTTGTACCATTATTTCCATAATGCACATAAGTTCTCATTGCAAAATTTGGGTGCATTGTTGATGACTATTGTCTGGGGTACTCCATTCCTTGAGAATATAGTTCTTAGTATTTGCTTTATTGCGTGGCTTTTCCCTCTTTTATTCTGAAAACTTCTGGCCATCCTGAATATGAGTCCACTAATACTAAGAATAATCCCTTATCTCTGATATATGTGTGATCCATGTGGATCCTAACTCATGCTTCCTTGGGCCATGAATGAATTTTTGCTTGCTTGAAATTTTTTATTCTGAGCATCTCATAACATATTTCTCTGTCTTTTGAATATCCTGGCTACCAACTTTATAGCTTTTGACTTGTTTGTATTGCTGTTATTCCACAATGTACATCAACATGTACTTCTTTTAATATGTCCCCTCTCAGTATTTGTGGAGCTACTACTACATCTCCATTGCATATTATGTCATTTTCCATGGTTAGTTTATGCTTCATTTCCTTAAAGGGTTGCTCTGTCATCAAACAATTTCTCCATATAATATATTTTATTCTCGCTACTATTCTACTTAGTATTGGGTCTTGCTTTGAATCTATTTAAGGGAAGAATGTTTATTTCCACCTAGTGTATTATTTTATCTTCAGTATTTTCTTGTTTTTCTTTTTTTTTTTCATTTTTGAACTGTAATTTTGATAAAGTGTCTACATGAGGAATAGTTTTCCCTTTTACATATACTATGTCAAAATTGAATGCCATGATTTTTATTGCCCATCTTAAAATCCTTGGAGTAGATAGACTAAACTGTCGCTCGGTTCACACTCCACCCACGTCTATTGAACAGGTGAAGAGGCTCATCCCTTGTTTCCTGTTTAGGATGTGATTTCCGGTTTTCTCTTTTCCAATCTTTTCACTTTTTTTGTTTTCAATTGGAGTAGATAGACTAAACTATCGCCCGGTTCACACTCCATCCACGTCTATTGAACAGGTGAAGAGGCTCATCCCTTGTCTCCTGTTTAGGATGTGGTTTCTGGCTTTCTCTTTTCCAATCTTTTCACTCCTATGTAGCCCCCTGCACATCAGTGGCTTTACCGCCTTGCTCGGGGTGATATGATTAAAAAAAAATGTGAGTTTTGGCAATTTTTTTCTAGGGTTAGATAAGAATTCTAATAGTTTGTGGTTTGATTTTTATAAGGATTTTTTCCTATCAAAAAGTTTCATGACCTTTTCATGCTCCATACGATTGCTAGCACTTCTTTTTCAATATTCAAGTTGTTAGTTTCTGCTGACATTAACTTTCTTGATATGTCTTGTGATAGAATAGCTGCAATTGCCTTTTCACACATCTGTAGTTAAAGTTACTTCTTTTTGTGGATCAAAAACTTTTTATTATTGGTTTGCTCCTCAGAATATTCTTTAGTGTTTCAAATGCAATAATTTTCTTTTGTGTTCAGTCAAATTCATTGTTTTTTATTTGCTCAACTTTGCAAATGGCTTTATTATGTCACTGTATTTTGGTAGGTATTTACTATACAAATTAATCAGCCCCAAAAAGGATTCTAATTTTTTTTTATTTGTTGGAACAACTATTTCTGCTATTTTCTTTGTTAGTTGATAATCAGATGATATGCCATTTTTTGATATTTGATATCTTAAATATTGTTGGGGATCACCCCTTTTGACACATAAGAATGGACTTGTCTGATGTGTACATATAATCCTGCCTATACAGAGAACGGCAGTAGTAGTTGCCTCGCTGTAACTGCCTTTACACTGTCAGTTCTCTGCCTTCGGGCAGGGGGCGCTCTCTGCTTCCGAGCAGAGAGCACAAACCCAGTCGTGGTTCCGCCGAAGGGTAGAACCACGACTCGGTAAAAATAGACAGACATATTTTTGGCCCGGCTATATGGCCGGGAATACCCACATTAAAATGACCATGTGTCACATCCGGCCTTGCGTGGGAAGGCTAGTAAATACAGTAGTAGTTGCCTCACTTTAACTGCCATTGTCACTGTCAGCTCTCTGCCTTTGGGTAGAGGGCACTCTCTGCCTTTGGGTAGAGGGCGCTCTCTGCTTCCGAGCAGAGAGCAATAGCCCAGCTGTGGTTCCACCGAAGGGTAGAAGCACAACTGGGGAAAAATAGACAGCCATTTTTTGACTGGGCCATATAGCCCGGAAAACCCATTTATAACTGTCCATATGTCACATGTTGCCCTTAGTGGGAGGGACAACTAAATAATGTAGTAGTTGCAGAGTAGTAGTTGAGAGAGCAGTTGAGAGAGTAGCTGTAAGCAGTTGCTTAGTTGGTCAGCAAGTTGGTGCATAGTAAGTTGGAGTTGTTTGGATATAGACTCATTACCTGGCATACTATTTCACTGCAAGACTGTATATATTTATTTCTACTAATAGTATTCCTGAATGGACTAACCCGTGTTCCAGTTTGTATTTCTTGTTCAATATAACTTACATTTTCTATCTCCATATCTGTTTTTGTTATTTATTATTTTGTGTGGTTTCCCAATCGGAATCCACAACAAATTGGCGATGAAGGATTCGAACAAATTCACGCAGAGAGGAAAATACATTTTCACAGCAGTCACCAACAAACAAATTGGCAATGAAGAACTACAAACTCACGTATACCACAAGTCAAACAACAAATTGGCAAAGTAGATTCATACACAAGTCGCACAACAAATTTGCGACGAACTCACGTTCACATATACCCTAAACTACCACGACAAAGTTTGCTATGAGGATTTTGAACACAAGTCAACCACAAACAATTTGGCAACACTACCACAGTAAGATAGAAAAAACAATAGTTAAAAAACCAAACCCCTCATGGAATCAAAACAGCAAACTATGGCTGACTTTCAGAAAGGAATACTAGAAGTCATAAGAGGAAGCGAAGAAAGACAATATAAACTAGAAGTAAGACAAATGGAAATGCAAAAGTCAAATGAAGAAAGACATATGGAAATACAAAAGAGACAAATTGAAATGCAAAAAGCAAATGAAGAAAGACAAATTGAAATGCAAAAGGCAAATGATGAAAGACAAATAGAAATACAAAAGAGACAAATGGAAATGCAAAAGGAAAATGAAGAAAGACAAATGAAAATACAAAAGACAAATGAGGAAAGACAATTACAACTAAAAGAACTATTACTAAAATTAACAAGTACAGCAATAGAAAGGAACACAGAAAAAGAGGAGACGTTTTCGCAAGATGCTGTGTGGAATGCTATAGAAACTTTTAAATACTCAATTGATGAAGACAAAAATTTTGGAGACTATTACAGGCTATATGAAAATATTTTTAATATCGACTGCCAGCACTGGAGTGAAAAGAAGAAATCAAGGCTTTTGCTCAGAAAATTAGGTACAGGCAAACACACTAAGTTTGTAGATTATATTCTATCAAAAAGACGAACGATTTAACATTTGATGAGGCATTGACAGGCCTCACTGAGCTATTTAGCCCCAAAATCTTCTTGTTTCATAAAAGGTGGAAATGCCTTAATCTCTGAAAAGACAAAAACAAGGACTATTCAATATTCACAGCTATTGTCAACAAGCATTGTGATGACTTTAAATTGGTGGAGCTAACTCCAGACAACTTTAAATGTCTCCTATTTGTCCAAGGACTAGTCGGTGCTAAAGACAGTGAAATGAGAAAACAAATGCTGACCAAACTTCAAAATGAGCCAGGTTTAACACTACAAAAGTGTCAGAGGATTGGCAAAATGCCTTAGTATAAAGAAATATATATCTTCTTACAGTCAAAATTGCATTTATTTTTGTTTATAGTCAAACCTGCCTTTTTTAATCTCATTAAAATTTGCTCTGTTTTATATTTTAATTCTTCTTTAGTTCTCACCACAACACCTATATCATCTTGTTATATTGTTATATTTTTATTTTTCCTAATAAGACTCAATTGCTTCTTGAAAAATATAGCCTAAAATCTTTACTCCAAATCGTAGATGAGTTCATCTTAATAAGATTGTTTATCGTGGTGATTTCCTTGAATTTCTTGTCAATTTCTATTTGATTGTATGCTGACTTGAGATCAATTTTTGCAAAGTACTTCCTTCTTGCTAACTCATAGCTCATTGTTTTGATATTTGGCAATGGAAAAAGAGTCTGAACATATCTGGTGATGTAGCTCTATCTTGTAATCACCGCATATCCTTAAATCTCTGTCAGGTTTCTTTATCACTACTGTCAGTGATGCCCAATTACTATCACCTTGGGTTACTCTTTCTAGTATGACTTGTATCATTTTGTTTAATTTGGCTACTACCAAAGGTAGAATATGAATTGGAAATTTTCTTGACTCTATATACTTTTGGTGATAGTTTTCCTTTAGTCGAACACTTGCTTTATAGCTTTTTAATAATCCTACTTTATTTTCTTTTTTGTTCCATGGAATTGATTAGTCTCACTGTATCTACTTTTAATACATCAATTACTAGTAATCCGTGATCTTTTTTGCTTACTACAACTGTAATGTGAATTATTTCAAAAACAATGCTTGTCAGTTTTAAAATTGCCTTGAAATGTTCTCATTGTTTTAATAGTCATTCCATCAAATTGCTTTAATTGGACAATGCTTTTTTAAAAATTTAGGCTGTCCTAATTTTATGCAGAAATGTTTAGATATCAATATAACTTCACTGTCTGTATCAGCTTGTATGTTAAATATTTGGCTGTTTATCCTTATTTTTTCTCTACCTCTTTTTTTTTTGTATTCATTGTAAATATTTCAGCTTCTTCTTCAATGGTTTCAAAAGTTTTTACTTTTTCTATTTGCTTTTCATATTTGCATAGGTTCTGAAAATGATCTCTTATTTTTGCAATTTGAGCATATTTTTGTGAGAGATGGACATTTATACTTATTTCTCTCATGATTTTTTCCATAATATCTACATTTAGTTATGGATTTGGTTGTGCTTGTCCTGTATGTCTTGAATTCTTTTTTTAGGTTAATTAAATTCTCTAATTAACTCTAATTATTGCAAAAACTCAATGCTAACATCCAAACACATTCTGTTACTCTATAGACATTCTAGTATTTTTTGTTTGTGATTTTGGTCTTGCAAGCCTTAAATTAATCTAAGAAGAATTAATTCATCTTCTATAGTCATTTCTTGTGCTTCCAATTTTTCAAATTCACAATACTTGGCTTGTTCTTTCAATCTACGTAACTATTGTATAATGGACTCATTTGTTTCTTGTTTTGTTTCTAAGAACTTGGTTCTTTCAGTGAGTACCAGTCTTTTTTGGTCTTATGCTTGTTTTTTAGAATTTTAACAATTTATTCAAATGTCATTTCTTCTTATTCACTTGGGTAATACAGTGTCAATATTTTCTTCACAGCTTTACACCCAATTGTAGCAAGAAATAAATCTGTTAACTTGTTTTCACCTCTGTTGGTTTTCGTGTCTTTTAATTTTTTTATTCTTGAAAATGTAGCAAAAGTGCTTATCCATATTTCTATGTGTTCTGTGTCATTCAGAAAATTCTATGATCCTATCATTAATGCCCTTGTTATGTTTTGCATTTCTTTGTGTGTAGTAATAGTTATAGTACGGTTTTCTGTGTTCTTTGTGACAACAGGATTTTTTACCCACTTTACTTCTCCCGTTATTCTCTATTTATACTTGTATACTAATTTGCATACAATACTACATTAATACTAATTTGCATACAATACTACATTAATACTTCTAGAAGTTGTTAATATATTGCTTTTTTTTTTTTTGTTTCATGTTTTTTAATTTTAAGGATTTAAAAACTAAAATTCTTCCTTATACATAGCAACAGAGTTAATTTTAAAGATAAAAATCTGTAATTACCAATGTAGACAATATGACCAGTGTAACAGCACAGAGATCACACAGGACACAACAGTGAGTTAATTAGTAAACTCTTCCAAAAGTGGCAAATATTTATGCTTATGTATCAAAAATGAAGAAAACATTCAGAATTGTCAATCCTATGATGTTTCAGAGGGATTTGCACACACCTTTCTGTTGAAAACAGTCAATTATTTGTATACTAGCAGTATAGCCCGGCGTTGCTTGGGTGTAATGAAAGCTTTAAAACTAATCTATGGTCCTGGAGCTCAGATTCTTTGGACATTGGCATGAAAGACTAAAAAACAATAGTTGTTTCCAGTTAAAGTGGAACTATAGACTGAAAGAAAAATGAATGGATGTAAGTCAAATTTTGATTCCCCGGTATCGATATCAAATAAGTTTTTTTCGTCGTAAACTGAATTTTGAAGGCTCTGAGTAAATAGTATCATGGCTGAGACTAATAACTACAATTATATCTACTTAGAGCCAAACCCAAAGCAAAAACTAAAATAAAAGGGCTGAAAAAATAGACATACAGGCAGATAAAGAGACACACACACAAACATCTTGCCTTTTATATATATATATATATATATATATATATATATATATATATTATTGATTTTCTGCACTATTGTAAGAACTGCAACCTTGAAACTTCCGAATATCGTTTCTTATATCTTTGTCTATGAGTGTATCAAATTTGATTAAAATTGGACCACTCCTTCTATAACTCGATTTTTTCGATTATAAATTTTTGATATTTATCGGGGGTACCTTGACACAAAACCTAGCTAAGAACACTTGCAGATGCTTATAGTACAACTGTGTAAATTTTCGGTTCAGCCGTTTCGGAGTCTATAGGTAATGGTCACACACACACACACACACACACACACACACACACACACACACACACACACACAGACAAAGTTCCATTTATAAATAAGTTTAGATTGTTGTGGTAAATGTGTTCATGTTGGAAGGTTACAAGTGTGGATAGGTAGTAAGAATTTCTTTACTGAAAACGTTGGAATAAAAACAAACTGATGGTTATAAAATAAGTAATATATTTTATTTATTTTTTTTTAGAGTGATGAGTGAGTCCTTTGGTATTCAGAATAGCAAAAAATTTGTTAATAAGGTAGATATTGATAGCAGTCTGGAGAAATGTTCATTGGTGGTAATTTTGAAGTCAGACCATGATTGAGATAGAAGTAATGTTAGAAATCATTCAGTGTCAATGTACAGTTTTTCTCATGCCTAAGCAGGGCAGAAATATAATTAGCAAATGACATCTTAACTGCTTCAAGTGTCATGCATGGCTGGTTTCTAACAATAGCATTCTTTTGTTCTATCCTCTCCTGCTGTCAGTCATCCTGCTTTTAGCTAAGAGATGTCAGCTCATATCATTTTCATCAGGCTCTGAGATTCTGGTGGGAACTTTGGTTTCAACTAACATCAAAAGATTTTTTGTGTAAATGTTTTTTATTTTCCCAAAATTATTTTATTTTCTGGTGTTCCTTTCATTCTCATTTTTTTTTTTAGTAACAGAAATTATACATGGAGCCTCCCTGATTTTTGGTGTTTTTCAGTCATAAATAAGTAGGTTATGATTCTGCAAACTTCTGGCATTTTTTGGCTAGGGTTCAGTCTTTTCTTCTTCTTCCTCTTTTTAGTTGAGGGTTGCCTTCTTGTGAGTTGAGAAAGAAAGATAGAAAGAGAAATTTAGAGAGAGAGAGAAAGAAAGAGATAAGGGTTTCCAAGGAAATAGCAAATGCCTTATTTTAATTTTAATTATTTTTATTTTTGTTTGTACATTTTATTTTCATCAAGACTCACTATATAGTCTTTCTCATCCTCCCTTTAGGATGTAAATTAAAAGTATTAATTTCTATAAAAATCACAAGTTGTTGAAATCATGTAATCTAAGGTCAGGAGAAAGACAAGATTGTTTGGGATGAAAACATGTTTCTTTTTACTTTTATTATCAAACGCTTATTGTTCGGTTGACAATTTCTCATATATGCAATAATACTATTATGTTAACACTTGCATTAATTCCAAACTAGTAAAAATAATTTTCTTCTTGATTTGCAACACATTTCTATTGTAAATCATTTGCAGTGCAATTTCTATAATAAAATTATTAGCAATGCATTTACATGATACACATAATAACTTTATTTTGTCAATAGCACTTGTATTAATGCCTGTTATCTGGTGGTATTAGTCCACTAGAGCAACAAGAGCATTTTTGTTGATAAGATTGTCCTTTCTTTTTCCAACAGAACTTGACACCTCTCCACAGTGCCACAATTACTAGTAACTGATTTACTGACCATCATATTACTGTGCTTGATTGGCCAGCCAACTTGTCTGATTCACCTATATCAGAACCTGTCAAATGGATGTTAGTGCAGCAAAAGTAAAAATTAACAATGTTGCACTCTGCACAGGGGCACTGAGCATTGTCTTTGGCTCATCCCCCCACTATAAAATACAATTTAAACATCTGAGCCAATCATAAATGTTGCCCAAAATATAAATCTGACAAAAAGCATTTAGTCATGTATCTGTTCTGACTCCTTAAAACGGCATGCAAGTGACACTCATGGCAGTAGGCAAGCAATCACCAAGTTCACCAGTGGCTTCAAGTCAACTGATCTGACACAAACTTCAGCATCAGGCTCTACCTACTCTCTCCATCCTTGGAAGTGACTTAGAGAAACATTCCTTTATGCTAGCAATACAGATAATTTTTATCATATCATAACATCTTGTCTCCTTTTCTTTCCACCTCATAGACACTTCTTAGTTGTTTTTGTCTGTTCTTTTGTAGCCATATATAACAAACATAGAGAATTTATGGTGTATTGCCAAGAGGAAGATAAGAGACATAACTATATAGATAAACTGAAGGCTCTATTAAAGCAACTTGGACTTCTGGAACCTCTCAGCAATTCCACAGGCTGATTGCCTCCTTACCCTGATGCACTGATGTTGCAATTCATACAAAAGAAGTGGCAATGTTATATCCATTTCTCTTGCATCCCACTTCTGACATCAATTGTTATAATAAGCACTTGGTTACAAAGAAAAGAAACAAATGAGGATTAAAATTTCAACAGACTGTATTCATCAAATTTTGAAGTATATGCATAGGTGTTTGAAAGGTGAAACAAATTATTCATATGTGGTTCTTCAGTTGCTGTTGGCAAGGAAAGTTATTAAGTGTAATGGTTTCATCCACAGGACAGTGAATTGACTGATTTCTTGGGTTGGTTGGCTGAAGTCACAGTTGGTGTCAGAGGACATATTCTGGAGTAGATTAGTCATTAGTAGGGTTTGATGCATGCCTTTCTTCATGGTTGGAATCGACATCTGTGTTGTGTTTGATGGGTTGGCAGTTGTGTGATGCTGTACTGTCTGGTATGGTGGATTCGTTAATTGAGGTCACGGTGGTGGATTGATTCATTGTGATTCATGCTGGTTGCCAAGGTGGAAGGCCTGGAATGGAAATTAAAGGTTGATCAATCAGAATACCTCTATTGTATTCTGGTCAAATCTAGTATCAACAAGACAGGGTTATGGTGGTGATGACAAGGGATGCTTGGAGTAGATAATAAAAACGTTGAGATGTTGGAAATCATTGTAGTAGTGTTGGGAACCTGACAATGTCAAAGCTGATGCATTGATCGCATTCTGCATTTGAAGAGTTGGGTGAGATTAATAAAGCTAGGATGAGGTCATGGTTGTGATGAGAGAAATGATTATGGCAGTGACGCATACCTATTTGCCAGCAGGTGGCCTTTCAGCTTGCAGCTGTATTGGTCATTGCAAGGAGCTTTCTTGTAAGCAAATCTGGTTGTCTCCAGGTTCATCATTTTTCTGATGGGAATATTTCAGAGCATTTAGGTGCCAAACTGAGGACAGTCCAAAGGATTCAGAAAGAGTTGGATCAGTCTAAACAATATTATGAAGGGGTTTAGAGTGGTCACTAGTGATGGTAACATTATGCCTCTATTCATCTTCTCACAGGGCCTCAGATTCAACAGGGGGGCCTACATCAAATTCCTTGAGGAAGTACTGCTGCCCTGGGTCAAGAAGGTGGCTGTTGGAAGAATCTTATATCTGGCAACAGAACTCTGCACCATGCCATACAAGCAAGAGAACCAGTCATAGCTGTCAGACAATTTCTGCAAACACGTCACCCCTTACATCTGGCTACCTAAATCCCCAGACTGCCACCCCTTTAATTATTATGTGTAGAGCACAGTTGAGTGAGAGACCAACAAAACTCCTTGTAATACCAAAGATGAACTGAAGGCAAAAATTATGGCAGCATTCACCAACTTAAACAAGGATACCATCCAGAAGAGATGCAGGAGATCCCAAGGTTGTCTGGAAGCTATGGTTGAAGCCGATGGCAATTTTATTGAATAAATTTACGCTTAAGTATTTTAAGATATTTTTGTGTAATTTTGGTAAGTATATTTGTTAAAATGAAATGTCAGTGTTATTTTTATATTTGCATAATCTAGATGACAATTCATTCATTGGGCCTTGTGTATGTATAATTTTATGCACATATTTAATTGTATAAATATATAGATGCTAGTATGTATATTTCTGTTTGCATGTATATATATTAATTTATAATGCATGTATGTATATTAATTTATAATGTATCATTTTGTATATATGTATTTATATTTATTTGTACGAAGGCATGAATATATATAGTTATGTATGTGGAGATATGTGAATTGCATATCGAGCACTGTTTTAAATGAATGTTTTGGACGTTGTAAAAAATTTTTTCTTCATTCTGTATTCACTCGGATATATATATATTTTTTTTCTTGTCTATGCACATTTATATAAGTGTGTATGCTTCTGTGTGAATATTCCTGCACTTATTTGCATATATTTATGTCAGTTGTGTACAAGTATTTTTATGTTTGAGATTTTTTGTATATGATGCTATGTGGAATTGTTAGTCACAGACATTTTTGCTTTTATCTTGTGTATTTGCATGAGTATATATTTAATTATGCATATTTGTTCATGCACTGAAATATGACTGTGTCTGTCTTGAACTTGTTCATACAAGGCCTTTGTATTCTGACAAATTCACTCTTACAGGTATTCAATATTGTAGCCCTTACAGACGTTTTTCAAACCTGGTTTTAAAATTTAATCAATAAATTTGCATGCTGATAAAAACAAAATTTAAAAATTTGTGTATATATATATATATGTGTGTGTGTTTGTATGTATGTGTGTGTGTGTGTGTGTGTGCGTGTGTGTGTGTGTGTGTGTGTACATGTGTCTGTATACCAATATATGTTTGTATGGATATATACTCATTTATTTGTCCATGTGTGGATATCTACAGATTTGTATATGTATGCCTCCATATCTTTTCTTCGTTTAATATTGAATAACTTTATAATAAACTAAATCTAATGCTTTGTTAAACTTAGAATTTAAAACTTGCAATAAAAATAAAGTAAAGTGAAGCTAATAGTCAATTAATAATGCTGATCTCTATTTTAATCAAATATTACTATTAATGCCTCAATAAATTGTTTTTAGAGTCTGTTCTCATATTCTTCAAATTAGAAATTACTTTATTTTGATTGGTCTATACTTTCTATGCAACAATGCCTCCCTGGTTTAGAAGGTTTGGCTAGTTTTGAACCTTTTAAAACTCTTCAACTTGAAATAAACAACATCACTTGATAAGACACAGGTAGTGTTGTAACAAAATAGCTACTTATGTAGTGATATTATAACATATTTATGTTATAAATTCTATATATATCTCAAACCAATAGTGAGTTGAAGAGTAATAGGTTCGGCCTGCATAATTACTAATAGTAATATTTGCGGGGGGAAAGAAAGAAAGATAAAGGGAAAGTGAGGGAGTGGAGAAGAAAGCGAAAGAAAGGGGCAATCATATAGAGGAATCTATATCAATCAAAGTCTAAGAATTTAAGTAAGTATTTTTTTCTATGCCAGTGTGTGGTCATTAAATCACTTTTTAGTTAAGTAGATTAGGATTATTTACATGGTTTAAGATGACAATTTTTTCTAAAAGGTATGTTACATCTATCTCCTTTTCTGTTGCAAGATTTGGATTAATTATGATATTCCAGGTAATAATTGGGTTCTTGTTTTTGTGTTTTAATTTCCAATAATATATGGATAAAGCAGTGCTTTTGCTGTACTTACTGTTGTTTAATGACAACATGTGATTGTTAAATCTCATCTTCCACCTGTTAGAAGTGCTTCCAAAGTACATGCTCTCATAAAAAAAATATTTAAATTCTTAGATCCCGATTGATATAGATTCCTCTCTATGCTTACCTCTTTCTTTCTTTCTTTCTTTCTTTCTTTTCCTATAGATATTACCATTAATAATTATGAATTATGCCCCTTTTATTTTTGCTTCTTGCATTTCAATATTTTTTAATTTGTAATTTTTAATTTAAATTTTAATTTAAAATTTCAATTTTTTATCTACATGTTGTCTTAGAATCCGCAGAAAGCAATGGCAACCTACTGCAGGATAATCTTCTGCCCAGTCAGTCATGTCTCTTTTGAGGCATGATTGCCCAAGCATGTATCACGTATGGCATTTAACTGACTGACTGTCTTAGAATATTTAAATATTTTACATTTTATGAACAATGCTCCTTTGATTTCTCCTTGCATTTTTATATTTTTTAATATTTTTTATTTTTTAACTTAAATTTTAAATTTTAATTCTAATTTTAAATTTTAAATTTAAATTTAAATTTTTTTATCTACATGTAATCTTAGAATATTTAAATTTTTACTCTTGTTATTAAAAAAGCTGTAACTTTTTAATTCCTATGAACATCGAGTGAACTTAAATTAAAATCTATTAAACTGTCAGTGTGAAAAATGCACCTGATGATTGCATGATGCATGATACTTCAAGTTGTTCCATTGATGTAAGACAATATGTACATTTACTAATATATATATAAAATAGCTCTGTTTATACTACATTGAGCACTGTTTAATTAACATCTGAAGAATAACACTATATATATGTGATTTTATTTTTATGTTTTATTGTACCTGCCTCTGTTACTAGATAGTAAAGTAAGGTAGTAAGTAACAATTGGAGCTTTCATCCAAGATATCTTTGCATTTATATAAATTTGATCATTTACCTACCCGAGTGGAATTGTGAACATGGTGGTTGATGAGTGTAAATGTCAGATGTAGAAGAATTTATAGCATCTGCCTCCATAGAAGGGGTGCTAAGATTAAAAAAGGATGATCTGATAGTGGTTGGAGAGAAACTAGGCTTAGATATAAGAAAATCATATAGAAAAATGCAGATAGTAAAAATTATAGCAGAACACATGGTTGACAATGATATGTTTGATGATGGGTTATCACAGTCCATGACAGAAATGTCCAAGCTTTCACAAGGCCAGATGGAAATCAAGAAAGCCAGGATTAAAGCAGAACCAGAAAGAACTAAAATGAATGCTGAAGTTGAAATAGCTAGAATAACACAAGAGACCCAAATCAGAGAAATATACAACAGAAGAGAAAGCATAGACAAAATGGGTTTGATTTGGTTAAGCAAATGCAATTAGTGTCACCGTTTAACATGGAAGATAATAATAATAAATACCTCCTCTAATTTGGGGAAGTAGCATCCCATTTAAATTGGCCATTAGACGCATTGCCCACACTACTCTAGACAGCATTAAAGAGTAAAGATCAGGAGACTCATGCCATTTTGTCTATCAAAGATAGTGCAGACTATGAAGTAGTAAAGGCAGCCATTTTAAAGGTGTACAAATGCCCAAGGTATACTGACAGAAATTTCAAAATTATAGAAAAAAATGACAGAGAAATTTATGTAGAACTCTTTCAACAGAAAGAAATATTTTTCAACAGATGGAGTTCTTATAAAAATGTAGAATCCAGTCATGAAAAATTAAAGTAATTAATACTAGTGGAAGAATTTAAGGCTCCGTAGATAAATTATAAGAGAAGAATAAAAACCGTTCGTGTCAAATGGGTACATATTTTTGGTGAGAAATCCTGAAAGAGAAATATTTATAATAGACCTCATGGACACTGGAGCCACTCAATCTTTAATCTTAGAAGAGTATATTCCACGAGGGATTGATTTTGTCATAGCTGAGTATGTAATAATCCATGGTGTGAGTAGAAATTATGATAGTGTTCCCCTTCATCAGGTCAATCTTTCTACAGAGTTAGTCAGTAGACTTATGGAAGTTGGGATAGGGCAACACTTATCCATGAGAGAGATAGGAATGGTATTAGGGAATGATTTAGCAGGTGGGAGAGTGACCCTGAATCCTAAAATGAACCTAACGCCAGTCATTCCAGAAACCATAGAAACTATTGAGCAGGAAGGTCTAGAAATATTTCCCTGGTGAGTTGAACACAAGTTAGAAAACAAAAAAGATCAGACAAATAAGGAAAAAGATACTAATGAACTTAGTAACAAAACCATAGACCTATCAGAGACATTTATGAGCAAAATCATAGTCTCAAAGATAAGAACAAAGTGGAAGATGATACCCTCAATTTATCCCAAACATTTTTAAACTCTGAAAGGGATACACCAATAATTCCCCAGGACTTACAAATACAGTTGAACATAGAAATATAAATTTTACAAAAGAGATCCTAGTGAGTAGGGTGTCTCTCACCATAGAGCAGAGATTAGATCCTGAAATAAATACTCTAATCAATTATATATCACTCAAAGAAGAACTGGATAAAGTCCTCATGGGATATTTCCTCCAAGACAATGTCCTAACATAGAAATGACAATCTCCTCAAATTTCTGCATCTGAGGAGTGGTTCACAATTTGGCAATTAGTTTTACCAAGACTGTATAGGGCTGAAGTGCTCAAGACAGCCCATGAGATCCCCTTAGGTGACCATCTAAGTATTGCCAAAATTTATAAAAAGATTAGCAGATACTTTTATTGGTCAGAAATCAAATGTGATGTCTCCAAATATTGCCAAACATGTAATCCTTGCCAAGTAGTGGGTATATAAAGATGGAAAATTCCTGTAGTCTCATTATGCTCTATCCCTGCATTTGAGGAACCATTCCATCGAGTCCTAGTAGATTGGATAGGACCGATGCCTAAGACAACAAAAGGAAATCAATACTTGGTAACCAAAATGTATACTTTCAAAAGGTTTCCGGAAACTATTTCTATCAGAAGCATTTCATCCAAGAAAGTGGCTAAGTGTTTAATTCAGTTTTTCACCATGGTGAGATTACTCCGGATAATAAAAACTGACCAGGGAACAAATTTTACATTTAAGTTATTCTAGCAATTATTAGGAACCCTCAATGTGAAATTATTTCACTTGAGTGTGTATCATCCACAGTCCCAGTGAGCATTGTAATAATTTCACCACACTCAAAAGCATGATACAAACCTTTTGTTAAGAAAATCAAAAGGACTGGGATGAAGGTATACCATTTTTAATGTTCACTGCTAGAGAGGCTATACAGGAGTTGACTGGATTTAGTCCATTCAAATTTGTGTTTGAACATTCGGTTCATGGTCCATTAAAAGTTTTAAGGGAAGACTGGATGCAAGAAAATCCATCCATAGAAAGCTTATCAGAATACATTACTCATTTCCATACAAGATTATCAAAAGTCTGTGAATTAGCATGGGAAAATTTTAGACCCTCCCAATGCAAAATGAAACAAAGATATGATCAGAATGCAGTCTAATGAAGCTTTGACAGTGGTGACCAAGTCTTAGTGTTCTTACCAACACCCGGAAACCCACTTAAAGCCAAATTCCATGGCCTTTACAAAACAGGGGTAAAAGAAGTTGATGTCAGCTATATCGTGCAAACACCTGACCACTGAAAACCAACACAGTTATGTCATATAAATATGTTAAAGCCATATTACAACCAAAATAAAGACAATTCAGTACTTGTAATTAATACACCAAAATCTAAGTATAGGTTAAGTGAATCTCCTGAAGAAACTGAAATGATAGATAAACACCCCATTGCTTAGTGCAATTTAGAAATATTAACCGATCTGGACGAGAAGTTGGCACATGCAAGCCCTGAGTGAAAGAAGTCTTTGACCACTTTTGTAAAAAATTTCCAAGAATTATTCCCTGATGTTCCTCAACAAATGAACTTAATTTTCCACAATGCTGAGGTAGGAAACACAAACCCTATCAAGCAACACCCATATAGAGTAAACCCTAGAATAGCTGACATCTTACATAAGAAAATATCCTACATGCTTAAGAATGGCA
Source organism: Ascarosepion bandense (assembly GCA_037127315.1). Taxonomy (NCBI): domain Eukaryota; kingdom Metazoa; phylum Mollusca; class Cephalopoda; order Sepiida; family Sepiidae; genus Ascarosepion; species Ascarosepion bandense. The sequence goes on along the minus strand of JBBBDQ010000883.1, from coordinate 5,293,120 downwards.
TAATAGAATCAAGCATGAGTGGTTGGTCCTTACCATGTATATTGGTTGACAAACAAGATGGGTCTGTGAGATTCTGCACCATTACTAAAACAGACTCTTATCTTATCCTCCAGATGAATGATTGTATTAATAAGATCAGATGATCTAACTTCATCACAAAGTTAGATCTCTTATTAAAGGGTTACTGGTGTGTACCTTTGGCTGACAATGCAAAGGAAATGTCAGCCTTTGTGATACCCAATGGCCTCTACCAATACTGTGTCATGCTGTTCAGAATGAAGAACTCACAAGCTACATTCCATTGGATGATAAACGATTGCTAAGGAAATCAGTCAAATGTAAACACTTACATAGATGACATAATAATTCCTGAGAAGAGCATTTAAGAACACTTCAAGAAGTATTCACCTGCTTGAGGAAAGTTAGCCTCACTGTAAATCTATCCAAGAGCAAATTTTATTGAGCCAAGGTCACTTATTTAGAATATGTAGCTTAGCTGTGGCCACGAAATTGGCACAGTCTTATTGCAAGTGGGTAGAAATAGTATCAAACACCCTGTTAGCTATTTTTCTAAAAAATTCAATACCAATCAGAAAAACTACTCAACCATAGAAAAAGAAACATTAACTCTCTTGTTGAACTTACAACATTTGGAAGTCAATGTATCCACATCTAAGCAAGTTATTCTAGTTTACTCAGATCATAACCCCTTTACTTTTCAAAGGAAAATGAAAAACAAAAGCAAAAAACTATTATGTTGGAGCTTAGCACTTCAAGAATATGACTTAATTTTATGTCATATATTTGGTGTGTAAATATGTGTGCAGATGCTCTTTCCCATCTGTAGAATGGAATCAAAAAGCAGAATATCCCTTTGTAATTTTAGAAAAATGCAATGGATATATCCATAGCCTTTATTTATTTATTTTTTTTTTTTGGTAAGGATGTGTTATGGATCCTCATTTAATTTTATTAAAGAAAAACTTTATATTTTTGAAGTGCTCCAAATGAAAAGTCAGTACCTTCAGAAATAGTGAAAATTAATGCAAAATAAAATAAAATTGTCAATTAACAGTTTTAGTTCAACTTGCATGTATGGAATAAAAAATTGTGTTTTATGAAAAAGTATACATTCCCCTCCTTGATCACATGATATTGTGATGATTTGACTGGATATTTTCCAAATGTTCAGATGACCTCAAATTCTGAGAAGTCACCTGCCAAAACCTTGGTGCAAAAAATTTGGATGTATGAAATCAGTCCCATTTCAGAATTCAAACTGGATTGATGGCCAACTAAACTTGCTATGATCTGCTGTGAATTTGGATGTGTGAAATCAGTAGAAATCTAATAAGATTTCAGAGTTAAAAACTTGATTCAAAGAAATCAGCTCCAGTATACTGAAAGAATTAACTATAGAGAAACAAAGAAAAATATCATACTGAGAGCCAAGAAGAAGAACGATCCAACTTATCCTGCACTCTACCCCTAGACATGACAAAAAGTAAAGAAGGAAAACAAAACCAAAAAGAAATTTGTTTTGTAGATAAAATTTCTACCCAGCAAGGAGAAAAGAAAAGAAAAGAAAAGAGAGAAAAGACGAAGAAGGAAAAGGAAGAAAAAGAACTAAAGGAATCTGTTTCGCAGATAAAACTTTCTACCTGGCAAGGAAAAAAAGAAAAAAATAGAAGATAAAAAAGAAAAAGAAAGAAATGTCAAAGAAATGAGTGACACATAAAAGATACTAAGAGAAAAAGAAAACGAAAAAAAGGAAAACTTTTTTCAAACAACAGCTAAGTCCACTATTACTATGACTTGTTTGGTCTTGACTCATTTTGATTCTTGTTGTTTGAAATTGTAAATAGGCTGATTTTATATTGTTGTCAAATAACACTCATGTTTCTGACAGGAGAAATTACCCCCATTATTTTGTATTGAAATCTTTATTTTATCTCATTGCTTGTTTTGCCCTTTTAGTTTTTACATTCTAAATTACCCTGATACATTTTTTTTAAATATTTGTATATTTAAGAAATAAAATATTTATTTATTACTCTCATATCATTGCCTTTGTTGCTTGTTCTCTATTGTGTTCATTCATTGAACAATTCCATTTAGCTCGGATATGTCTCACCAATTGGGAGAGAGACCTGTGGGAAAATAATAATTTTTTATATGTTATTGTACCTCCCTCTGTTGGTCTAATGGTAAAGTAGGGTGGTACATAACAACACACACACACACACACACACACACACACACACACATATTTTTTCCATCTGTAAACAAGTTATTACGCGACCTAGGTTTCTACCATGAGTGGTGTCTTCAGGCAATTTTCAAGTTATTGAAAATCACCTGAAGATTTTCAAGTTTTTGAAGATCACATGAAGACACCACTCATGGTAGAAACCTAGGTCACGTAATAACTCATTTACAGACGAAAATATTCAAAAGTTCTACAATATAATTGTATTGAACACTTTTTAATCTTATGACCAGAAACTAAGTAATTAAACAATCAATCAATATATATATATATATATATATATATATATAAATATATATATATTGATTGTTTAATTACTTAGTTAATAATATATATATATATATATTATTACATTAAACATCATTTTTAGTGAATACTTGCAACAGATGGAAGGTTCTATTGACTTAAAGTACATTCACTTCTTCAGATTGTCTCAAAAGCCATATCTGCTCAGTTTCATGTCGAAAACATAAACAAAGCAATTTTTAAAGAATTAATAGGTTTTATCTTTTAACTAGCAGTATAGCCCAGCGTTGCTTGGGTGTAATGAAAGTATTAAAACTAATCCATGGTCCTGGAGCTCAGACTCTTTGGATGTTGACACGAAAGAGTAAAAAGCAATAATTGTTTTTAGTTAAAGCCAAAATGTAGATTGAAAGAAAAATGAATGGATGTAAGTCAAATTTTGATTTCTTGGTATTGATATCAAATAAGTTTTTTTGTCATAAACTGAATTTTGAAGGCTAAATAAGTCCTCTGAGTAAATGGTATCATGGCTGAGACTAAGAACTACAATTATACCTACTTAGAGCCAAACCCGAAGCAAAACCTAAAATAAAAGGGCTGAAAAAAATACAGACATACAGGCAGATAAAGAAACACACACACAAACATCTTGCCTTTTATATATATATATTATTGATTTTCTGCACTACTGTAAGAACTGCAACCTTGAAACTTCTGAATATCGTTTCTTATGTCTTTGTCTATGAGTGTATCAAAGTTAATTAAAATCGGACCACTCCTTCTATAACCCGATTTTTTCGATTATCGATATTTATCGAGGGTATCTCGACGCAAAACCTAGTTAAGAACACTCACAGACGCTTATAGTATAACTGTGCAAATTTCCAAGAAAATCGGTTCAACGTTTCGGAGTCTATAGGTAACGGACACACACACACACACACAGACAAAGTTCTATTTGTAAATAAGTTTAGATCTGTTATATTTTACTACTTCCAACACTATTTTTAGTGGATACCTATATTTAAGTACACACTCCATTTTTAAACAATGTTTATTTTGTCTACTAGTCTGTACACTCAGGAAAACATGATAAAGAAAATGTGACTTCAGGTAAGATTTGAACCTGTGTCCCTTTTTCCCAGAAAAACAGTGTGTAGGTTTCAGAGATAAAATCTTAGACTATCTTTTAATTCTTTGAGTTTATTTATGATGCTAACTGACTTAATAGCATATTTCTCATGATTGCAAGTTATTAAAATTCAAATCCATATAAAACTAGATTTTAAAGGATTTTCTTGGCAAATAGGTTTGAATATATTACAATCTTTTTTCTTGTGATATAAACCTGAAGATAAGTTTAGTCAAGCCTTGTAACTCCCTTTATATATATATATATATATATATATATATATATATATATATATAGCACCTAATGAGCCAGACGAACCTACCTAGGTTTCTCCTAAACAGATCGTCAGTTTCTTTGGGCTTTGTGCTGATTTTGGTTTGAACACTTTTGACTGATTTTCATGCCCTAAGCTCTTTCTTTTTTTTTACAAGCATTTTTTTCCATCATTTGATAGTTTTTGAGGAAGGTTTCAAGATGAGTATAATTATAATCATGTTTATATATATATATATATATATATAAGTGGTTTAAACTAATAGATATATATTTCATAGTTTAATATTTACTTTTTGTAAGGTGCTCAATACAGATATAGAGCATTTATAGATATATAGTTATTATTATTGTTATAATAATATTATATATGACTGCAACTTGAAAATTTTCAGGTTTCAGTGATCATGCATTATCATCAGGCAGTGAAATATGGTTAAGTGTCAGGGTCATTTCATTATATTGGTTTAATAAGTTTTCGGAAATATTAAAGCAACATAATGAAAAAACTACTTACTGTCAGTACAAGATAATTCACACTCTTAAATATATCAAAAATGACTTCAAACTATTTACTATATACTATATTATATAATCTTGCCTCTTTTAGTTAATTATATATACCTCAAACCTAACTTTAATTAACTATTACATTGCTGTTTACACTTACTTTCACTATCAGTTAACTCTAAAAATGAGTAATTCCATTTTTAATATTAACATCATGGCTTTACATCTATTTCCTTACATTAACCTGTGTTTTTATATCAACAAAACCCTTTAAGACAAACATTTTATTGTTTTAATTTCAATCTCGTCGCATCTCAAGTATTATATAAGTAACATATTTGTGCCATACTTAAACTGACGCAACTGACACTTCCTATTCCTCTGTCAACGTACTTACCCATAACCACATTGCTACACATTAATGTCTCAATATCTATTGGTCTACACTCACAAATATTTAAAATTTGAATAACCTCCCACTCCACCACATTCACATAATATGATAGCATTTTTTATTTCAAATTTCCATATCACTATATATATGATTCCAACATTGAACCATATTTCACTACCTCATGATGGTGCATGAGCACCAAAACCTGAAAGCTTTTGAGTTGCAGTCACATATGCTATTATTATAACAACAATAATAATATCTATTTATCTAGCTAGCTATATATATATATATATATATATATATATATATATATATAAAATTTGCGAACTATTGCAAGAAATAGTATTCCTAAAACAAAAAAAAAAAAAAAGAACTAGATGACCCATAGAGTAGAATTGAGTCAAACTCGCTGAAACAATTTTGAAGTATAATGATGAAATCAAATTTGGCAAGTCAGTGTAAAAAATTTCTATGGCCAATGAAAAGTGATGGAAGAGATTTAATGTGCGAGTGCAGAAAAAAACAACAAACACACACGCATATGAACTTTCTGCTCACCACTTATCTACATGATACTTTGGCCATCAGAAAAACAAATGGACATGTAAAGTCACAAGTTTATTTGCCTGAAGAGAGTCAACTTTAGACGTGAAACACGTGTAGCAACACAAATATCATTACAAAAACAAGTAATATTAATAATGATAACAACAATAAATCTACATTTTAAACAAAATGTTCACGGCTTCTCACACTTTTTTCTTATATATAATAATAATAATAATAATAATAATAAAATTAGTTTTTTATTTAAAATTTAATTTACGTTGTGACACAGAAATTTCTATATTTTGAGATTTTACCTTATCATTAGGCAATGTTGAATAATTGTGGTGAAAATAATTTACATTTGAATGTAGAAAACAATGCATTATTTGTTTAAAAACTTAAATATGGAGGGGAAAGACATAAAAAAAGTTTTAGATTTTATGTGTGTGTTTAATTTAACTAATCAGAATGAAGTTTGACTTTTAAATTTAATTATATTATGCTCTATGATTTATGTTGTATTGAGCACTTTTTAAAAAAGTAAATCCCAGAGAACTTGGGATTCTAAACCTGTTCGTTCTCTTCACCTAGATATAAATTGAGTTCACCTCAGGCAAGGTAGTAAAACAACAAAGACAGAAAGGGTTACTAGGTGTGGAAGAATTAGAAAACAGAAACATTACCAAAGTGAAAAAAACAAAAGAAGTGTAATCAGGAGGGCAATAGATAGCAATTGACATTTTATTTGAATTTTTGAAGATTAAAGTTGACTGGAAAGTATGAAGCCAGGAAGAAGTTCCACAAGCAAAAAGTGCGAGAAAAGAAACTGTTAGCCTAGAATTTAAGAATACACCTAGCCAACTGTAAATTGATACGACTTTATTGCCAGTTTAGTACTGTGCTTAAATTCATAAAATCTAGGTACCATTGCAAAAAGCTCATCTGAACAATTACCATGAAATTATTTATAGAAAAGACACAGGGAGGCAATTTTATGATGGTGGAAAAGTGACTGAAGCCAAGATGCCAAACCAGGACTAATATTATTGCTGATTCTTCTTTGGATCTTCTCAAGGATCTTCAGATATATAGTAAAAGCACAGGACCATATATACCTGCATCATTCTAAGCATGGACAAATGGTAGACTTATAGATATGTAAGATAGATTCTGGAGAGAAAAATTGTTTAGCATGACACAGTAAATCAACTTTTTTAGAAGGTGACCTAGCAATGAATTCAATATAATTTTCCTACTTCATGTCAGATGAGAAGGTTAACTCGAGAATGTGTAGCAAATCACTCTCCTGGAGGTCAGCATCAGCCATGCTGATGAAAGGCAGAGAAGGATCTTTCAGATGATTCATCAAAAGCAGTTTAGTTTTAGAGGTGTTAAAATTCACAAGCCATCCTTTGCCTCAGTTAACAAAAGATTGAAAGTTGTTTTTGACATCAGCCACCCAGTTGACCGTATCGGACCAATCAGACTTCATATAATGACAGGAGTAAAGGTTGAGAGTTCATGCCAGAGAGGCAACCTTACAGTGGTAGGAAAGTGACTGAAGTCAAGTTACCAGATCAAAACCAATAATATTGCTGATTTTTTTTATCTTATCAATGAGATCAAAGTAAATAGCAGGGGTATCCAACCATATGTGGCAGCAATATTCTAAACATAGAAGAATGATACTTTCTTAGCAACTGAACTAACAATGGATTCAATATAATATTTTCACTTCATGTTATCTGTAAATGTAGCCCAAAAAGGTACAAGGAGTGACTTTCCTGGATGTTAGCATCAGCTATGCTGATGGAAAGCAGAGAAGGATCTCTCATGATTAATAGAGAGAAGTTTGGTTTAGAAGATTTTAAAATTAACAAGCCATCTTTTGCTCCAGTTAACGACAGAGTTGATGTCATTTTGGACATCAGATGCCATTTTGACTTTGTCTGGCTGATCAACTTTACTATCAAGGCATGATGTTGTCTCATCAGTATAGATACTAAGTTGACAGCTGCACATCTCTCTCTCTCTCTCTATATATATATATATATATATGTGCGTGTGTGTGTGTGTGTGTGTGTGTGTGTGTGTGTGCAGGTGGCCCATAGGGCTCTATCCTTGGTTCTACTGCATTTTTAATTTTCATTAATGACCTTCTTGATGACATGACTTGGAGTTTCATGCATTAAACAATCATCAGGTGCATTATACATTATGCACCTGATGATTGTTTAATAACTCCAAGTCATGTCATCGATGTAGGATAATATATATATTTATTAATATATATATAATTAATAGTTCTGTTTATACTACATTGAGCACTGTTTTATTAACACCTAAATAATATTTTTACACATGTGTGTATTTCCATATATATGTTTATTAATTCACATAAGTACATATATATAACGAAACTTGGTTATAAACAACCGACAATTTGAAATTAATTGTTTGATAAAAAATAATGTTCAAACAATTCATTTCATATATATTCACATATATATATGACCATATATATTGTATAATGTTATGTTTCAAATGTTTTGGAATTAATATACATACATATTCATTGTTCAAATTAATAAATTTCACTATATAATGTCTAAATTTCTTAATCAATGATTAACTCTTTTTGGTATAGAATTACTCACATGTAAAAAATTACAATTGAAATGAATTGACAGTATGTGGTGAGTCCAGATAAAAAAATATGAAAAATAAAATACATAAACAAAAAAAAACTAAAACTAAAATTAACATAAGGTATATGCTTTCCTTTAAACACATTCCTTTTTTTCTCACTCTCTACTTTTATTTCTTAACTAATGGGAAGGAAACCCTCAAATGAAAAAGAATAGACTGAACATGGCTGCAAAATAGCAGAAGTGTGTTGAACCATTGGTTGAGTTATTGTAACTAGAAATCTACCAAAATAAGAGAGGCTCTATGCATAACTTCTTTTATAAAAAAATGAAATAGAAAGGAATGCTGGGAAATAAAAGAATTTTTGACCAATAAAAAAAAACAAGGAGACTTTTGATGTTAGCCATTTTTCTGCCTTTTTGAGTACCGACGATATGCAGCAGATTGATACTGCACCTATATCCAAAGTTAGCACATTCTTGACAACAGCCAAAAACATGATGACAATTAACAAAATCTAACATGTAAACTGTTATATCGCCGAGGTAGATACGATACATAGAAAAGGTGTGCTGCAGTATTATTCAGCACAATATCTGGTGCTAAACGGATATACATAAAACAGTACAGCACTTACAATAACAGACAAGACAGAACTTACAACACAGAGAGGAGGGATTTAGATTGCAATAGTCACCAAAGTAATCAGTCTGAATATTATTCGAATGACACTTGAATATTAATCCTCAAATGCTACTATTCTTTACTTAAATAAACCATTTCAGACCATGGGCCATTTCATCATTGAGAGTGCTGCAGGGGTGTCAATCACTCTACAACATAAACTATCAACTACTCAGCTGGATGAACTTTTGCTACCCTGAATTACCAAGGACTTACTCCAGTTGAAGTCAAATAAATAAATATATATTATTTGTTTATATCTTTGATTCTGCTTGTTTATTTTCAAAATTTTGCATAAATATTACTAAGAACCTCTGGCACAAAAGTAAATTATTTTTCAATGTACATCTTTTCCCTTCATTTCTTAAGAACATTTAATATTGTTAGTTGCTGAAGAATGAAAATTTCAGTTTTGAAACATTGTAAAGTTCAATTTCAGTCGAGAAAAGAATGCTGATATTGAATGAGAGGGTTTTATCTCATAACAACAAATAACCAGAGCTGTGGAAATCCTAAGTGTGTTGGCTATAAAGCTTATTCATTATCTTATGGTTATGCTCCGCTCTCGCCTTTTGTTTGCATCTTCTCATTTTTATCCTTATCCCTTCCAATCTTTCTTGGTAGTCCATGTTTTTATTTAAATATTATACAAACATGAATTAGCTTTATATGTGTAAATGCAATAAAGACTGCACAAATAATCTATATTGCATCCACTCTTTTATCTTTCTTTTGCCCTGTCTGTCCATAAATAATTTTCATGTATTGTAATTAGAATGCAGGTAGATGCACAAGTAGTTTGCCTTTTCTTCTTTACTTACCTTTGAATCTTATGTTCATTGTTTTTTGATATCTAGCCTATGTCTTTCTTTTGTCTCCATCTTTTTCTTGTCTCTGTGTAGATATATTGATTTTTTTCTTTCATCTGGTTTTCTTTTTTTTCTAGTTGTCTTTCCTTTTCTCATTCTTTCTTTCTATCCTCTTTTCTCACTCTTCCTTGCTTTTCCTAACTGCTTAGTTATTTATTATGCAGATTTCTCATTTAAAAAACTGATTCTATCTTAGAAAGTTCCAGAATATGTATATACTACACTTTGATCTACAGTACATCTAAACAGTAATACACACAAATAAGTAAAATAGATTCTTAATAATAATTAACATGAAAATGACAGTCATGCCAGTCATTACTGGAGTGTTAGGAACAGTCCCAAGATGCCAAGGGAAAATACTGGAGGAACTGTAAAATATGAGAAGAGTCAGAACCATCCAGACAACATTACTGAAAATATCTAGAATACTAAGTGGACTGTCACTTACCTTCCAGTAAAAGCCAGCAGATTGGTATGAAAAGTCATAAAGACTACTGAGGAGAGTTTTACTGGAGATCAAGTGACAAAATCTCTGCAATATTTTCTGTCACTTGATTTTCAGTAAAAGCCAGCAGTACTATTGGTATGAAAATTATTATTATTATTATTAATAATAATAATAATAATACTGAGAAGTGCTATTATTATTATTAATAATAATAATAATAATAATACTGAGAAGTGCTGAAATTTTGAGGCGTTGTTCCGTCACTTGATCTTCAATAAAAAAAAAAAAACAAAAAAAACAGCAGATTTTATTGATGCTAAAATTAATAATAATAATAATAATAATAATAATAATAATAATAATAATAATAATAACGAATACTGAGGAGGGTGCTGGAGTATCGAGGAGGCTTGCTGTCACTTGACTATTATTGTGATATTTAATACGACAATAATGTGAGAATAAATGTGACAATATTCATTGTATTGTAAGAAATTATTTTTTTATTTTTAAGGAATTTGAATTTCAATACAAATTTAAACTTAAAGTATTATCATGGTTTCATGAAAAAGTGCAAATTAATGGAGAAGTAGTGTGGTATTGTGGTTGGCGCAAAAGCTAAATACATTTTTTTTTTTTTTGCAAATGCCATTCCTTTGGTAAATCGATCCTTATCAATGTTGGTGTGTCTGCAGGCTGTTTACTGCTTCCGGTTCCTCAGTAGCTGTCACTGCGCATGTGCCAAGTGAGCTGTCAAAACCATGGCGCTCAAACAAGCGCTGTTTCTTTTTTCTACGCTTATTAAAGTTAATGTGGAAATAAGTGGTTAGAAAATTCAAAATAGGAGAAATTTACGTTCAAATGCAGGGTAAGAATTATTTTTGTCTCATGATTCTTTCTATTTTGCTTTGGTGTCAGTTCTTTTCTTGTATTGTTTAACTTTTTGAAGTGGCACTTCAGCTCTTAAATCCCTGAAACAGTGTCTTCCAGTTTTACATTTAGATTTAATTTCCTGGTTTAAGATTTTATTTCTCTAATAAATAATGGCACATAACATATGATATTTATATGAAACTTCTACAATCATCTATTTTTATTCATGCTGACAATTAGAACAACAACGTTATTGATTGAGATAACGCTATTTTTCTGATCTGATGTTTGTTAATGTTATTGTTATCGAATTATTTATTTTTAAATTAACTAAATTTGCCTCGCTCTTAAATATTTTCTCGGTTTAAAGAAATAAAAAAATGTAATAATAATTTCCCAGCTTATCTATATCTATATATATATATATATATATTTATATATAATGCGTGTGTGTGTGTGTGTGTGTGTACTGTAAATAAAAGAAATCGTCTGCTCGCTTTTCAAAGAAAAAGGTGGTGTCTATTTTTCCTTTTTTAGTGTTTACGTTAGTTTTTTAGTGTGTTGAAATTTTTGTTTATTTGACTATATTTTCACTTTCATTCAGTAAAGTTTGGAATATATTTTAAAAATTCAATTATTTAAAAGGCATAAATAAAAAACGTTTTTAAAAATATTTTTGTCGATTTATTTTTAACTTGATTTTCTTTTCCTCTTTTTGTCGTAACAAGATTAAATTTTTTTTTCCATTTCTTTTTCTTAAGCAGATTTTTCGTTCTTAAAGTATTAAAAAAGAAGTTTATGATTTTGGGGGGAAAAAATTCTTTTCTTTTTTGATTATTGTAAAACTAAATAAAATTTGTATTTGTTTTCTCTGTTATTAACTTCAAATTAAAAAATGTTGCCCATAAAGATAAAAATCATTTTTTTCCAGACATAAGTAAATAATATTCAAAACAAAATTTCTCAATAACAACGTCAGTTTCTATTTACTTTAAGTTTTAAATCAGCATATTTTTTAGTTTACTTTTGCAAATTTTATTAATTTCAGAAATTACATTTAGACTCGAATTGAAGGCCATGATAAATGTAGTTTTTTCTATATTTTATTTTATTTTTACAATAGAAAATGACAATGATTATTAATGCATAGTTATTTTATCATAACAGTTTTATCATTATTTGATGGGTTATCTAAAAAAAGTAAAAACAAAAACTCAAAAAAGTTTCCAAAATTGATAAATCAAGAATCAAGATCAAATGGGTTTTTTTTTAAATTGAATTCTTTGGTCATTTTGCAACCTACAATGATCGAACCATCAGCTGATAAGTATTTTTATAATTTTTTTTTAAATAACTTATCAACTCTAGGAGGAACAATAATTGTTCTTTTAGTCAGTCAAACAAACTGATTTTTATTGCAAACGATTTTTTTTTGTTTTGCTCTTGGACAAAAATGAGTTGTCTTTGAGTGTGAATCAATAAATGATTAAAACAAAAAGAATTAAAACATTCTCTCTTTTTGTAAATTGATTACAGGAAATATTAATTATAATTTATGAATCTACTTGCAAATATGTGAGAAAAAATTAGTGTTATCGTTATCGAAAAAGTGATAGTAGCAAAAATAAAAAAAAGGAACTCTATTTCTTCCAGTTATATTGCCAAATAAAATAATTTTTCCGTCCTTACTAGTATTAACAGAATAATTTTCCAATCCCCTCATTTCTTTTGAAATAATTTGCATTTTTATGCATGATGATAGACAGTAATTAATACTTTTCTTTTAAAATCTCATAATCGTATTTTTTATGAACATCAGGTTTTATTTTTAAAAGATCATTAAATTGTTATTAAAGTGCTAATGAACATTTCAGGATTCCTACTTTGTTTTCTTTTTGAACTGTTACAAAATTTAATTTCTATGCTAATCATTTTAAATTTGAAAATAAACCTTTTCTTGCCTTTTCCATATTTCACTCAGTTTTCTTTTTTCTTTGTATCTCATCTGCTGACAAACGTTCGCTGTAGGTAGATATTTTGTGCTGATAATACTAATATAGACACATGGTATACGCTTTTTTATTTATGAGATATTTTATTTTTGAAGTCTACTGCACATATTAGCTGAGCACATAGTCATTTGGTGAGGCTGTTTCTTGCTACTAACTGCTACAACGGGAAATACTTTCTCTTGTCTCTTTCTCTGTCCCTAAAACACATATTTTAAGGATACATTTTTTTTTGTTTCGGAAAGCCCATTTTGTCACTGGAAGATAACATAAAAAAAGTAATTATAATTTAATTAAATCATCATTACAATCTTAGTTTTCAAATTTGTAACAAACCAGAAAAATAGAAAATAGCACAATTGATTTTTTTTCATTGTCTATGCGAAAGTACACACACACACACACAATAATACAAAATAAAGGCTCTTTGATTTCGTTTATTTTTGTTTTTATTTTTGCAAAGGAAATTTGGCTATTTTTCAACTCTGCACTAAGAAAATTGTAGGGAAACTTTTTCACACAGTCATAGTTTGGACAACACCTTGGTTAAAAAGAAAAACAGCTTTTTTTTTTTTTTTTTTTTTAATAATGAGAATTGAATTTGAAACTAAAAAAATTTTTTCCTGGAAGTTTAAAAATTGAAGTCTTTTTTTTATTTTATCATATAGTGACTTAGTGTGCTGTTTTTTCTTTTTTTTTTTAATATGAAGTCTAGAAAATAATTTAATTATTTGGTTAAATTTGGTTGGTATATTTCATTAAAACATTTTTTAAAATTTTGCCATTTTCTATTGCACATTCTAGACTACCAATGAACAAGTCAGATAAATGTTAATTCGGTAACAATCAGTAAACTTTTCAGTCGTTACCTTAAATGGGAAATATGAACAAACTTTCTTTGTTTTCAAGGGGATGAAACAAAAAATGTTTTTTTTTTAATAAAAATTACAGCTGAAAATAATATTGTTCTTCCTAAGTCAATTTGTTTAGAGATCAAGAAGTGTCATTTTATTTTTAATTGTTTCTTTTTTGTATACATTTTTTGGTTTCAATATTTTTTTGCGTAATGTTATTGAAAATTGAACAATAGAATAATTTATGAGTTGCAAAATTTAGTTTTTCATTTCAAACTTTGCTTCACGCACTCAGTAGTTTTTTTTTCTTTTAATATCCGTACAGTACTAGAGATATTAACATTTAAAAATACTAAAAATAGGTAACAGTGTTGTACCCATATTTCCTCGGTTACCTGTCATAACATGATCGCGTTCAAGGATTTTTCTCTCAAACCACAACTTAAAAATAATGAATCTAAGAAATTAGAAATGTAATGCTGAATTTGTATTCAACCCACTCTCAAGATTTTTAGTACAGGTATCGTCTTTCTTTCACAACTTATTTGCTCTCTGAGTATTTGCTTTCAAAAATGCTAAAGTTCTCTGTATTTCTTTGAATAAAGTTGCGTCAGAAATTCTTAATGCATTTTTTTTTACCCATATCGATTGAAAATTATAAATAGTTTATTATTATTTAATTATTTATTCTTAGTAAAACTATCCAATAATATCTCACATCTTCATTTCTCATAATTTAACAAATAATTATATTTTTAACAGATGTGTGCAAATGCAGAAAGTGTTAGAAATAAATCACATAAAAAAACGACAGTCATTTGATGTTTGTTGGAATAAAAATGATGCCCTTATTTAATAAGGGCATCATTTTTATTATTTCAACATTAAACAAGATTTTAGTACCTTTTATTTTACTTATATTTTTATAAGGGTCTTATAAAAATATAAGTAAAATAAAAGGTAAAATCTTGAATTAGATTTTACCTATACTCGGAAAAGTAATGTCTTTTTTACGACAGACACGGCACAATAATACTGTTTTATTTTTTAGCTGCAAAATAGTTCATTGGCAATCAACAAGAAACCGGCATGTTCTCAAAAAAGTCTTTCTTTACCAGTAGAAGTAACCCACTTTTTCACGTATGTTACCATCAGTTACCACTACCGAAACACATCAGCTTAGCTGAGCTCATATCCACTATTTGGCTTCCATAAATGCTCATTATTCATTGATGAATTTCAATGAGTGTAATTTTATTATTACTATTTTTTTTTTTTTTTTTTTAATATTTTTACTTGGGTCTGAGAGCTTTACAGCATCTCATCAAAAGTATTTTAAATATCAAAAGATATGACATTTTTTAAAGGAATTTCATTTGTGTTCAATAACTTTTTTTACAAATCTTAATATTTATTCTAAGATTCTTGCCCATGTGGTCACATGCTGTGTAGATAGGTATCACAGATGACACATGACTTGATGATGACCCCCACCCTTATCTATTAAAAAAATGTTTCTACCATTTTCAGTAAAAAAATGATGACTATTGCTTAAATTCATTTTTTGATAATATTTTTTTTACAGTCTTCATAGAATTGTCTTGAAAAACCCTTTAGTCTGGCTCTGGTTGTTTTGTTAGGTTTAATAGCAGGATATATATTGCCTCTTCCTCTGATCTTGTGATGACAGGATCTCAAATAATGCATTAAATTCAATATCAGTAACAATTTCACTACTTAAAAGCATGGAAGTATTTTTCAGTTGATAATCCATCAAGAGAAACTAATGCATTGATGTGTCTATGCCAAATATCAAACCAAAAAAAATAATTTAGAGAAAACACATTCAGTCTGCAAAGTTAAGCTCAACACACTTGCTGATGAACAACCTACACAATTTGCATAGCCTGTTTTTTTTTTTTTTTTTTTTTTTTGGTCATCGGCAAATGAATGAGTTTAAAGAAAATTAAATAGAAAAATACCTGCTCAGTAATATTTAAAGTTTGATTGTTTTTTAAACCAAGTAATAGATTTTTTTAAAGCAGTGATTTATTTTAATTTTTGGTTTCGATCTTGGATATTAAAACACAAATTAATCAAACAAAATATTTAATTTGAAAAGTTAGCAAGAATAGAGTAAAATAAACTGATTCCATATTAAAGTATTATTTTTGGGTCTTATTTTAAATTTAAATAATCATAAAAAAGATTTAAAACATTCATTGTTGCTTTTGATATTGAAAGGTTTTGTTTGTTTTTTTCTAAAATGAACTATTAAATTAGTCATCAAGCAATTTGACTTGTTATAAAAATATTGAAAAATTTGATTATTAATAAGATTTTAATTAGGTTAATACTTGTCAGTTGGAAAGCTTTGTATACTGGACATTTCAAATTAGATTTTTAAAAAAATTAATATTATTAATGCAAGATAAAGTGTAGCCTGAAAAAAAAGGTTTGTTTTACAAAAGAATTGAATAAAATAGGAAGCAATTATATTAATTGAAAGAATTAAAGTGATTAAATTTAAACTTTTGACAAATTTAATCTCAATGTTGTTTTGTAACAAAGACTGAATTCTTTCAGGTACTGTTCACTGAAGTATTTGAGATTGATGGTTATAACATTTTATTTCATGTGAATGTTTAGGAAATCTTAAATAAGGCCAGTTAAAAACAAAGCCTTTGTTGTTGTAGCTAGTGTACAATTTGTTACTCATATAAAGCATAATTCAATTTGGAAAGTATTTATAGCTTTGACTTCAAATTATGCGATGAGGATATATGATCTTTGGAAAATAACAAATATCTTGAAAAACTGAGCTCTCAATTAAAAATTAGGAATCTTATTTTTTTTATATACAGTATGTTGGTATTAGTTTTGATTACTTTATAGTTTGAAAAAATATTGAATAGCAGATAAATCAAGATTTGCATGATTCAATTTTATTAACAGGAAGTACAGCTGAAAATGTTAATTTAAGAATTGTTAAAAATAAGCTTAGATATTAAGCAATATCAAATTCAGAGTATTTGTCTATACTTCTGAGACGAGGTAGTATTTACATTATTTGGATTATTGTCCTCATCTTTGCTGCCACCATGTTTATGATGTTTCGTCCATTGTATGCTTCAGTCTTTTTCAGGTGCTAGGAATTTTGAACCAAACCCTTTATTACGATTACAATCACTAGGGTATATCATTCTTATTCCATGTACGATGCCACTTCTGGTAACCATAAGTTCTCTCTCTTTAACTTAACTCTACTAAGTTATTTGTTCATCACTGCTATAGCCTGATATGGAACTTACAACTCTTTGGGTGAAGTCAATGGAACTAACCAATGTCTATATTCACAAGCCGTGTATCCTTGAGGACAACAGTATGTGATTTAAAAAAGAAATAAGCATGTAAATAATGTCTCGATAACAATTTTCTACCAGAGCTCATATTGCAATCTTTTGACACTAATGGTTTTCTCTAGCACTCCCTATTACTGGTTTCCATATCGTATTCATTTCTATAATTGGAGAGCTTAGAAAATTTTTTTTAGCCTAGCATATGTACTGATTCCTTAAGTTTACATAGTTTCCAGTGGTGTTCTCTATCTATTATTTCAACTTCATGCCATAGGGGGCAGTGATTCTCTTTTTCCACCATATGTGGTCAGCTATGCCTGATTTTTCTATCTTCCATGTTATGGCCGTGCATGTTCTTGTAGCCTTACCTTAAGAGGGCAGCCTGTTTCTCTTATATTTCTTTTCACAGGTACATGGAATGGCATGCACACAGTCCTTGTTCTCCTTCTGTTGGCAGTCTTACTTGGGTGAGGTATCTGCGAAGTGTAGAACCACTTCTGAAGGTTGTTTTTGATGTTATATGGATCACAGATCCTTTGTATTTTCTCCAATAACACCTTCACATAGGGTAGATAGATCGAGGCTGTTTTCTGAGAGTTGTTATCTTCATGCACCCTCACTTCCATGTTTGCTAGAGCCGTTGTAATGTAACCTGGATAATTGTTACGTTGTACGATACTGCTTATATTGACCATTTCCTGTTTGTATGTCTCTCGGTCACTGCTTATGACTTTGTTCGATGTAGCAGGCAGCAGATAATTCCTTTTTTCTATTGTATGGGTGGTGGGAGTTGAAGTTAAGGGATTGTCCGGTGAATATTGGCTTGTGGTATATGGATGTCTTGAACCCCCTTTCTGTTCAAGATATTAGTACATCCAGGAATGCTAATTTGTTGTTGCTCTCTTTTTTCAAACTAAACTGTATCGATGATCTTATTTAGTTCACATGGTCCATTAGCATCTGGATATCTTTCTGGTGTAACCAGAGTATGAATGTCTCATCAATGTATCTCGGCCATACTTTTAAAATTCCTAGCACCTGAAGAAGGCTGGAGTGTACAATAGCTAAAACATCCTAAACATGGCAGCAAAGATGATGACAAT
The DNA here is from genome assembly GCA_037127315.1 of Ascarosepion bandense. Lineage (NCBI taxonomy): Eukaryota > Metazoa > Mollusca > Cephalopoda > Sepiida > Sepiidae > Ascarosepion > Ascarosepion bandense. The sequence goes on along the minus strand of JBBBDQ010000883.1, from coordinate 5,274,893 downwards.
AGTCTGAATAATGTAAATAATGCAAATTGGTCATCAGATTTAGAGTAGGCAAACTGAAACCTACTTTGATTTTTGTACATTTTTTCTATTTTTTATTATGTTCAATAAAAGCTTTTATATTGTTTTTTTTTTTTTACATGAATGTTTCAGTTCTTGTAATTAAAACCTATCTAATTTTTTTCTTCATTAAGAAAAGATAATATTAAAACATGACTTCCATTTTGTGTCTTAATCTCCAATGTGGTGGTTTGTAACATTCTGAATGCTTGATAAAGGTATCACTTATAAACAAGTACAAAAGTAATAAAGAATATGATTTCAGCACATAATAAAATCTTTTTTGTTATGAGATGAAATCATTCTCAAATGAACAGAAATTTGTGAACTCTTAACATTGTTTTTTTTTTATAATCATTTCACTCCTAGCAAAACAGGACCACCACTAGTGTGCAGGGGGTTACAGTGAGAGAAAAAATAAGGTACAGGGGGATGTTGAAGTAATGATAAGAGAAGGATGGTAATTGACATTGCATTTAATCTTCTGGAGATTGTAGCTATTGAGGAAGTAACCAAATCAAAGGGAGTTCCACAAACAAAACTGTTAGAGTAGAAGCAGTGAATACATTTAACTATTTTGATGGTAAAAGGGTAGGACTATGATACCAATCTAGTAAATACATGTGGTCAAGGTACCAGGAGGAAAAAAGATTCAGAGCAGTTGCCATGAAAATACTTGTAGAAAAGACAGGGAGGCCACATCACTTCTGTGAAAGTGACTGAAGGTGGGCTGCCAAGTCAGGATCAGTTATATTATTTTTTTTTTTTTTAAACTAATTTTTCTTGTCTGAAAAATCTACAAAGCAATACTACTCCAGTGGTGATGTAGAAATTAGTTTTGATGATGACTTATATATCAGCCCTACAGAACCCCACAATAATTGTTTTTAATATATTCTCTACTTGAAAATGATACAATTTATAAGAGAAGAAATTAGTATATTTTTACATTAAAATTAATTTTTGAGTTTGTTTGACATAATTATTCCTTCTAATAGTTGAAACATAAGCCAATTAAAAATATTTCTCAGAAAACATTCATGACAATAACTAGATACAGTATTCATAAAATAATTACATTAAACATGCTTTATGCATCATAAAAACATTGTTCAGAAGTTGAATAGAATACAAATGCCATACCTATTGAATCTGAACAAAAGCATTAATTATATTATCTTTGGACAATTAAAAAAATATAAAAAAAATGATATATATACAAAGCAGATAAGTATATCCTAAATTATCCTGAAGAAATTGGAGGAATGTATTCTGAAATCATTAACAAGAAGTGTGAAAGATTCAGATTAAATGAACTGATTCTGGACATGTTTGAAGGATTAATTTTTGTTCAAGAGTCATCAGCAAAAAGAAATGCAAAAATACGTACTAGAATTTTAACAAAACTGGAACAGAATCAAAAGCTAATACTACAAGAAATATCAGATGAATGTCAAAGAATCCTAAATCTGAGACTTGATACAGAGGAAATGGAAGAAAAAGAATATACAAGCCAAAGAAAAATGTGGAAAAAGAAAAATTAATTCATATTTCAAATGTGGAAGGTTACATCTTGGAGACAATTATTCCTTTAAGAATTTAAAGTGCTACAAGTGTGGAGAAGTAGGACATAAAGTCACACTGTAGAACTGAAGCAAGGAAAAGTTCTCACTGAAAAAATTTGTATACAGTGTTGAGATGAAAAAAATAATTACAGAAACCCCCAAAAAATTTGTATGTGAAAATTAATAATGTGGATGTAAAAATGCAGCACTGGTAGTGATATCACCAATAATCAATGAAGTCACATGGAAAGCAAACAGAATACATATATTAAAAAGAACTTCAAAAATCGTTCATGGCAGGTTGGTGAGAAATTATTTGTTATTGTTCAAATGATTTGAAACACTAACTTCAACCTCCAGTTATGACTTGCCTCAACTTGTAAGTCTAATGTGTTGAGTTGTCTCATTAGGCATCAATACTTATAGGCCAGTCAAAATCCCTTTGTGGGCTGTATGTTGCTGACTCCTGCTCTAGAGACAGTTTGATTCCATGACCTGGAAGTATCTATTGTCACTGCTCCTTTCCCACTCAATTGAAAGTTTACATGGCTATAAGAAGACCATGTGGTACCAAACTTCCAAACAGAGAATACTTACCTTTCTTAAAAATAAAGATTAAAAATCCTGTCTGAGGACTCGAACACTTGCCTCCAGTACCAGTAAGAAATGCTTAAATATATGAGCCATAAAGTTAATCCATATTGTTAAATTTACTTTTACTGACCTTTTTTAATATTAAGTGATTTAAAAAAAATGATATTTGTTTTTAGCTAATGAATGCAGTAATATTCATTTAAGAAATAAAATTAATCAAAGTTGAAAGTTTAGCAATCGCTCCTTTTCTTATTAACATATTTATCAATAACATTAGTAATTACATGATGTATTACCATGAATTCTTTGGAAATATATAGGAATGTGGATGTGCGTTGTGGTGCATTGGATATTGGCTCGGAATGAGAAATCGGGGAGCCGAGTTCGAATTCCAGCTGAATTCATTGCATTCACTTACGTGCAAATACTCTTGGGAAAGGTATTAATCCGTCTATTCCTTCCAGTTATGGGTTAAATAACAGGACAGTGGGTTCTATAGCCTTGGTCGACAACCAGTCTACTGCAGAAAGCAATGGCAACCTACTGCGGGATAATCTTCTGCCCAGTCAGTCATGTCTCTTTCGAGACATGATCACCCATGCGTGTATCACATATGGCACTTAACAGACTGAATTACATGAGATTATGGTAAATGATTTTTATTTCATTGCCTTTTTTTTTTTTTTTTTGTTTTTTTAAAAAAAAAAAAAAAGACAAATGGGATTCCATAATTTATTCTATTTAAAGTTTTTATCAGTAAAAAAAAAAATGTCATATAACCATTCTTCTTTCTTTGGCCTAATCTGAGTAAATCAAACAATACAATTGAAAATTGCATGGTATTTCATATTGTATTAAATATTCAGTACTTTCAATTAAGTTTTGAATGCTAGACAATATGATCTTGAAGTAATTTTTGTCTCAGTGTCATGTATCAACTTTATTGTGGATTTTATAGCTGTAATGTACAATTGAACTAATATTGCACTACTTGTACTAGTCCTTAATATTAATCCTTAATATGCTTTAAGATTTCTTTTTAAAACATTGTATAAGTCTATTGAGGTTTCTTTGATTCAAAAAAGTATTCACAAATGGAAAACATTTCAAATTTAAGGAGAGGAATTTTAGCTATGGTAAAAATTGGCAAGGAATTTTAACTCTGTCTCAAAGTCATAAGTATAAAAAAATGAAAACATGACTAGAAGACAATTCAAAATGGGGAGAGGGGGTTGGAATTGAGGAAACCTAAAAGTAAAGGAATGTGAACTGGGACCTCGAGAAGTACTGACTTCAGAAATGTCCTTTAAAAATTTAAGGGCAAATAACTTCACTACACTTATTATACACTTCTCCTTTGTTGGTTTTGATAAAATATTTTTTTTTAAGATTGTATCGTGTGACTAAACAACCAATCAAATTGCTGCATGTGAATTTGAAAGAAAGAATTCAGTGGAGTTTTCTTTGATATTAAAGCCTTTCATTTTAAGTAAACTCAATTACTTTTCTGTTTAAGTCTTTGACTAATGATAAAATACTTTTATTTCTGTTTTGTAAACCAACTTGATTTCCAAATCAATAATGGATTAATTCTCAATGCAAAGAAAGAAAATCTAATTAGACTGATAGATTATTAAAGTTTAAAAAAATATATATATATATATATATATATATATATATAGTTGGCTTATTGCTTATGCTTGCATAATCATTTTCTTCTATTTAGATTTCCTTTCTCTTTCCAGGTCACCTGAACCCCACCTCCCCCTAGCAAATATCTTGTTTTTCATTTTTCTTCATTGTTGCATAAAATAAGATTGTGAAGAATGCAGCATACTGGTTATATAAGGAACTGATAAAGAAAATTGTTGTACTGATCTTCCAATTTAAGAGAGTTTTTCATGACTATTGATTCCATTCTTAATGCTATAAGTCTATGTATTCAATCCGCTATGATCAAGATCGATCAGGATCATGAGTCCCATAACTCATTAGAGTTGTAAAGACACAACATTTACTGTGGCTGCATAGAAGGGGTGTGTCTTGGGCAAGATAGCCTGGTGAAACCCAATCCTCTCCAGGTTGGTTTAAAATCCGTTTTTCTTCTTCTAGACTAGTTGTCACTCAAGGTTATAGAATCCAGTCTGTCTTGCTATTTATCCATACCTGAGAAGTAGAGAAGAGATTGATTCATACCTTTCCTAATAAGTGAATGTAAGGAATTCGACTGGAATTTGAACTCTGCTCTCTGATTCCTCAATCTGAGCTGCAATTTATTACTCCACCATGCCTCCATCAACCAGCTATGATCAACATTAAAATAGAACTGTGGATTTCTGCTACTAGCTGATATATTAATGAATACAGCTGTCTTCTAATTTGTCTTATTTGAATCAATATCTTCTGGGTGTGTGTAATTAACCATCAAATGAAAGCTCATCCACGTCTGTTTATCTCAAAGGTTGTTTTTGTATCTTGAAATCAATTTTACTGTTGCTTTTCTATGCTTTGTTTAGCTGAATCTTTATTTCCCATTCCCTTCACATTTATAACACTTTTTGTTTTCGGTTATCTCTCTCTCTCTCTCTCATTCAGGTACTAGCATTTTCCATCAATATCACTCTGCCTGTTTTTTTCTCCTTTTTTTTTCCTTCAGACACATGGATTAAGATGTATCTTCATTCCTTCTCTTATTTACTTTTCTCCTCTCTTATGTTTGTTTAATTTATTTATCTTTACATATCTTTATTTTTAATTGTTTACCTTTTCTATTCACATTGTTTTTTTTATTCTTGTCTTGTATTCATCCACCCCCGTTCTCACCTCACATCTATGTCTTTTCTTAGTTCTCATCTTACATTCATACATTTTTTGCTCTTGTCCCACTTTTGTGTGATGTTTCTTTGTTCTTGTCCCACTTTTGTGTGATGTTTCTTTGTTCTTGTCCCACTTTTGTGTGATGTTTCTTTGTTCTTGTCCCACTTTTGTGTGATGTTTCTTTGTTATTGTCCCACTTTTGTGTGATGTTTCTTTGTTCTTGTCCCACTTTTGTGTGATGTTTCTTTGTTCTTGTCCCACTTTTGTGTGATGTTTCTTTGTTCTTGTCCCACTTTTGTGTGATGTTTCTTTGTTCTTGTCCCACTTTTGTGTGATGTTTCTTTGTTCTTGTCCCACTTTTGTGTGATGTTTCTTTGTTCTTGTCCCACTTTTGTGTGATGTTTCTTTGTTCTTGTCCCACTTTTGTGTGATGTTTCTTTGTTCTTGTCCCACTTTTGTGTGATGTTTCTTTGTTCTTGTCCCACTTTTGTGTGATGTTTCTTTGTTCTTGTCCCACTTTTGTGTGATGTTTCTTTGTTCTTGTCCCACTTTTGTGTGATGTTTCTTTGTTCTTGTCCCACTTTTGTGTGATGTTTCTTTGTTCTTGTCCCACTTTTGTGTGATGTTTCTTTGTTCTTGTCCCACTTTTGTGTGATGTTTCTTTGTTCTTGTCCCACTTTTGTGTGATGTTTCTTTGTTCTTGTCCCACTTTTGTGTGATGTTTCTTTGTTCTTGTCCCACTTTTGTGTGATGTTTCTTTGTTATTGTCCCACTTTTGTGTGATGTTTCTTTGTTCTTGTCCCACTTTTGTGTGATGTTTCTTTGTTCTTGTCCCACTTTTGTGTGATGTTTCTTTGTTCTTGTCCCACTTTTGTGTGATGTTTCTTTGTTCTTGTCCCACTTTTGTGTGATGTTTCTTTGTTCTTGTCCCACTTTTGTGTGATGTTTCTTTGTTCTTGTTCCATTATCCTTCATACTTTTTTTTCCTTTATTTCTTGATCTGTTATTCTTCATATCTTTTTTTTTCCTTTATTTCTTGATCTGTTATTCTTCATATCTTTTTTTTTTCCTTTATTTCTTGATCTGTTATTCTTCATATCTTTTTTTTTCCTTTATTTCTTGTTCCATTATCCTTCATATCTTTTTTTTTCCTTTATTTCTTGTTCCATTATCCTTCATATCTTTTTTTTTCCTTTATTTCTTGTTCCATTATCCTTCATATCTTTTTTTTTCCTTTATTTCTTGTTCCATTATCCTTCATATCTTTTTTTTTCCTTTATTTCTTGTTCCATTATCCTTCATATCTTTTTTTTTCCTTTATTTCTTGTTCCATTATCCTTCATATCTTTTTTTTCCTTTATTTCTTGTTCCATTATCCTTCATATCTTTTTTTTTCCTTTATTTCTTGTTCCATTATCCTTCATACCTTTTTTTCATTTGTTCTTGTTCAATTACCTTTGTGACTTTTTTTACTTTGTTCTTGTTTCATCTCTGTGCCTTTTTTTTTCTTTTTTCACCATGGCTTCCACTATTTGGACTAATATGAACCTTAAACTAAATTCTTTTGACCTTTTTATGTCTGGGCAGTATTGAGAGGTTTGTCTTAAAAACAGGGCAAATCAAAATTCTATTAGCGCTTATTCTTTTTTGTTCCTGCCAGCTACTTTTCTGACAGTTTCTTAGTCTGGAGTTATTTGATTTTATTGCAGTAAAGTGTGCAAGCTTTTTCCTGGATATCTCTAAGTGATGAATTAACTACTTTCACAAATAGCAGATCAACATTGGTCTGTTTATGCATCAAATTTTCCTTTTTATTGATTGTGACAAACATCTCTTAGGTGCTGATTTGCACATGTACATGCATGCATATATTTGTTGCTTTCTCTTAAACTAGATAAGAGCTTACCATATAAAAGCTTCAATGATTGTAATCATATCATACAAATAGAGCCATTTGAATTGAATATTTACATTTCTTGTCAAGTTTATTTATTGCATCTAGAATGTTAAAATATTTTTTTTTTCCGCTTGAAATATGAAAACTATGACCTGAATTGTTTGTAGATGTTCACGTTGGATAGTTTTATTGTCTGTTACCATTTGTCATTAAACATTTTTCCCCCTCTTTCATGTATTGATTAATTTTTCTCTCAGTTCTTGCAGATTTTTTCTTCACACTTTTGTCTTGTAACTTTTTTTAATTTTACATTACCAAATGTAATATTAGCAACTGTTTTGAAAAAATACACTTAATTGATTTTGTTTTGATTTCATTAATGATTGAAATATTAAGTAAAGATTAAGTGATTATTATTAAGACATTTCATTTGTTGCTTAATATTCTATTTTCTACTTTTTTTTTAAATTTAACAATTTTTTTCTTTTATTTCAGCAAGTGTTAAATAAGTTAAACAAAAAAAAAACCCCAAAAAACTGTGCTTGCAAAATAAAAATTTTCTTGATAAACATGTAGAATATCACTTTCTTTGATTGTACCCCACAAGTTTTCTCTTTCATTTACTTTGTTCTCTAATGAAAATTGTGTGCCAGTATAGGATGCGACCTATCTCTTTGATTCTGGTATAGTATGTGGCTTACCCGGTTTGAATGTGTCCCACCTCAGTAAGAGTATATTTATAGATATGAGTATTTGGCTATGTATTGAAACTAATTAATTATTTACCCTAATCCTTAACAGACAGTTATAATACACTTTTTAAGGTAGACTACATACTATACCAGTGATAAAATTTCGTAGGCCACGTACTATACCAGCACTGAAAATTACTTACAATAAAATTGGACCTTAGTGTTGAAAATCTATGAATAACATTAAAATGCGGTTGGCAGAGTTGATTCAGATATTGTTATTAATTCTACACTGTAATGCTTTATGCTCTAGATATTCTAACGACACACAAATAACTTACCAAATTTGGCTATATAGCTATTTTTCATTTAATCAAAATCATTAACATCCCTTTCTTCTTCAAATACTTAGTATCTATTTAAAGAATTGATCACTAGGAAAGAATAGAACTGAAAGTTTGACATTAACTTACATGGATATCAATTGCTTTTATAAATAGATTTATAATGGGTTTAAATAATCTTTTGAATAACGCTTCTATAAAAGCAGGTTACTTCAGTTTCCAATGAAATGATACATTTTAAGCCTATTTATATCATATATTTGTAACATGATGACTTTTGATAGATGTTTATATTCATGGTTGTCTAAATTTTAAATAAGATACTGTTTAGAGGTTAATCAAATACATTCATAAATTTAGATAAGGAATTTTTGTATTTAGTACACAAGATTTTTAAATTATTAAGAATCAATTCTTACCAATATTTTTAGTTTATAAAAACAAAAGCAGCTACCATTTTGCTGGCTGTATGAATCAAAGAAAATACAATGTTTAACAAAGAATCTTGTCTGTCTGTCTCTTATTGTTTTTTCAAAGATGAGTTATACTTATTGCCTTTGTAAAAAGTTGCATGTAGATTCTATCAGAGTGCTGCCAAATCCACTTCTGTTTCAGGGCACCAGAAGCATGTGTTGGCCCATGATAGGGTTGCATATTTAATGACATGCAAATGTCATGACATTACAATAATTTAGCATGAACTCTAACAACTCTATACCAGACATTGGTTAATTTTTTTTTCCTATCTCTTTCTCTTTTTGTCTCTCTCTATTTGTGCCAGTCATAATACTTAGGATAAGAGATTTGACCCCCTCCCCAAATTCTTTTAAAACACACACAAGTTCCACAACCAGTGCCTGGTAAACAGTATCTTCAGCCAAGTTTTTTTTACATATTTATTTACTTTTTATTTTATTTTTATTTTTTTAAAGCAAATTTCTTTGCAGCTTCTTCTGTTTAACTGTATTTGTTAATGATTCTCTATCACCTCTGATTTGGCCTATTTCTTCTTCTCTTATGGTTATTAGTTGAATAGATTGACAAGATTTTCTCTGACATTCTGGCTTCAGCAGATGTTTTACATTAATTTTGCTTAGTAGAATGGCAATTATAAAACTGTTGGTTAAGCAGAGTATATAAAAGCAGAAATTGTTACTACAAAAGCGTCAAGGGATAAGAACTGTTCAAAATATTTCTTGGTGCAAATAATCTCTACATTGATGGATTGAATATCTTATTTCATAAAATTCATAGAAAGAATGATATTTGTTATTCCCTACAAGAACTGATGGGTTGAAATAACTGATACACACATGCTCTCTCTCTCTCAATAATGATGGCTGTTAAATGCTTGTGAGATTGCATAAATGGTTCAGATAACAAAAATATACTATATTTTTCATTTTTTATTGGATATATAAAAAGCTTTAAATTTTGGTTTCAAATTGTTATAATTTTGATATTGAAAACTGAAAATTTTGTTTGGATTTGTATGCAAAATAAGTTTGCATCTTGGAGCAAATAGAAAATTTTTCATTTGTTGAAAAATAACATGCCATACTTGACAAAATGAGTGTTAAAAATGAAACTAAAAGTGATTTAAATTATTTTACTAGTATTTTTTATTCATTTATTTTTTTAGTTTTAATCTAGTTACTTTTTATTGCAAGTCCCAGATTTCCATTGATTGCTGGTAATCTATGTGTGTTAGAAACAGAGGATAACCCTCTGGCATCTTGTATTATCCGTCTTAATGCAACAGCTGCTTGACCAATTAAGTCAAGAAAAATATTTACAAAATATTAGCTGTTGATTTGTTTGTCTTATATATATTTGTGTTTCAGCAATACAATATTTTGATGATAGCCAGTACCTTAAGGATGTAAATTCTTTGTTTTCACTAAAACTTGCAAATACTTTTGGCTACTGTAGAAAGTATTTTGTTTTTACTATGACTGGTGAGAGTCAAGATTATTAATTACTCAATTGAAAATATAGTTATTAGACAATTGAGGAAATGTGATGAGGAATTTTCATTATTCACATTTGAACTAATTTTCACATCTTTATTTTCACAAATTTTGGGCCAATTTATCTTCCAGCCATTTTCAGGTATCTATTGAGTCAGGTAACATTGTGATGCTAGACAACAAAGATGAGGACATTAGTTCAAATGTAAATAAAGATATTGGGCAAGTTTGTGATGATATTGCCCATTTGGTATCTAAACCTTTTTGTGTTTCTTTTCCTTTGCTTCATAGTTGAAATAAGAGTTATGAACTGCTACAGTCATTTTAAAATAATAATGACAAAAAATAGGTTAAATATCTGTCTACTTAGTAATGAGTAAAGCTTAATTGATCTCATTGTAACTGCAGATTGCTTTTAGCCAAAGGCTAAGTAATACAAGTCATTGTATCTGAAATAGCAAACTGATTTCCTATTATGTCTACCAATAATCCAGCAATCAGTCCCAAATGGAAAACCTCATTTAATAATTATCAACTGCATACCAATCATATAAATTAAACACATTTACAGAGTAACTGTTGTGTAGTTTTTTTTTTCTTTTACTTCTTTTGCCTGGTTCTAGCCACATTATTTCTCTCCTTCCCTTCATTATAAATATTTGTAAATAAACACATGCAAATTTGCTCTTGAGAATATTCTCTCATTAAAGAATAGATTATTTCAGACCACATAGTTCTCTTTTTATTGCCCTTATTTTGCATTGGTTATAATTTTTTCTTTTTTATGGAAACAGAAAGGCTTCTCTACACTGAGGAAGCTTCTTTATTAATAATATATCTCTAAAGTTTCTTAGTTTTATTTCATTAATTAGAAAAAGTAAATAGTTTTAAGCTGGTTTTTTTTTTTAATTTTGTTTTAGATTTTGCTATAAATAGAAATTAGAAATGTAGCAATGTTTTTTTTTTTTTTTATTATACAACAATTGTCAAAAAGATGCCTTTGTGATTTAACAATCTAAAAAGAGCGAATAGACATTTTCTGTTGTGTCCAACTCATTTCTTCTGTGTATAGTTTCAATAATTTATTTTATTTATAAAACTGAACAGGGGAAAAATATATAACATGTGCAACATTATTTTTAACATTTTTTATCCACTTAGGTTTTCTTCAAAAAAGTAAACTTCTTATATAGTGAAGGTTGTAGGATGTTTTGTTTATTTCTGTAAATATTTTATATATCTTGTGTGTGCGTGTGTAATCATTCTTTTTCATCTTTAATATGACATTATTCAAATGTTGTGCAATTTGTATCAAAAGTAATTTTGTCAAACTTGGTACATTAAGGAGATACTTATTGAATTCTATTTTTCTTTCCTTAAAATAATTGCAAGGTGTTACTGAGTCTGAAATAAATATGTGTGTGTGTGTGTAAAAGAAACATTATGAATGCAACAGAATTAAGAAGACAGAAGATAACAATTGACATTGCATCTTAAGATCTTTTAAGATCAAAGTTAACTGGAAAGTAAAAAGCCAGAAGAAATAGATGGATGAGAGAATAAACTGTTAGCATAGAACTTATGGTTACAGCTAGTAATTTCAGTTGTAAAATGATTAGACCTAGCTGCCAATCTGGTAGTGAACTTGAAACAACTTAGGAAACTCAATGTTATGAAAACTGTTTTTTTTTTTTTTCAAATAAAAGGCTAATATGTTTGTAGTGAGATTTTAGCTTCCAGATATCATCACCTTCACAACCATGAGCTGCTAAGATATTGATTTTATCTTTTTTAAACAAGATATACATTCCACTTGTAATTATCTAGTTTTGGATTTTATGCTTTTCTTGATTTGTTTCATCAGGAAGTTTGCATGCACCATTTAGTGTCATATTATTCCAAAAATAATACCCATGGAAGTAGAGGGAATTCTTCAAACATGTTTTAAAATAATGATGTAGAAAACAACACATTGATACTTACATTGTTTTAATTTATTCCCCCAAATGCATTAATGGGGAAATTTTAGACTAAGCTCCACTAACATAATGATTATAATACTAAATCTTATTGTACTGATCATTATATAACAATTTCTGAAAGTTACTAAATTTGTCTATCAAGCTTTCGATAAGAGCAAGGGTTGTAGCTTTAGGAATCCCAAATGTATTTGGCAAAGTTTAGCATGCTGAGCAACTTAACAAGCTCAAGAGCAATGGTGTCTTGTTCACTATTTGACTTGATCTAATCATTTGCAACAACTTGTGTAATGAAAGTTATGCTTGAATGCATCTAAATCCTTTCGCATTAATGCAAGGCTCCTCAGAACTCTATCTGTGGATCTATGTTATTTCCTATCTTCATCAACCTTCCCAATGTCATCATTTCCCAATTTGGTATTTATACTGATAATTATTTACTCCTGCCTTAATAGTAAGTCGAATAGTTCCAACAAAGTAGAACTGGCAGCTATTCTCAAAAATTATCTCTAATCAGTTGTTAATTGAAGCAAGAAATGACTTGAAAATTCTAATGCCTTCAAAATGAAACTTATCTTTTAATCATTGTAGAGAATCATTTTTGCCTTCCATCAACATGGTTGAAACTAATCTCCAGGAGTGAAACTCATTTTGACTTTCTTCAGCTTACATTTTGACATGAAGTGGAATGATTACATTGAACCACTTGCTAAGCCTGCTGCTTGGAAAATTGTTTCACTGTGTTGTTCTAGACAATTTTTCTCATGAGTATCCATTTTGCTCATTTATAGATCTACCATTTGTTTGTGCATTGACTATTGCTGCTATATCCGGTCTGGAGCTTTTGTAATATATCTTCAGATTCTTGGCAAAATCTAAAGAAGGGTCAGTGATGTTATTGGTCCTGATCTAACATTTTGACTTCAGTCACTTTCACATCACCATGACATGGCTTCTCTGTCTTTTTTCTATAAATATTTTCATGGTAATTGTTCTAATGAGCTCTCCTTAGTATGTTGTTTACATGAATTTAATTGTACTACTAGATAGGCAATTAGGTTTCATCATTTTACTGTTGAAATAGGTAGATGTAACCATAAGGTCTGTTTTAATAGTTTCTTTTTGCCTGTGGAACTCTCTTTCAGTTTCTTGCTTTCTAGCTACCTACATTCTTCAAAAATTTAAATGCAACATCAATCTTCTGTTTTCCTGAAGTCTGTTCTTTCAGTGTCCTTTCTCTTCACTAAAATTTTCTCATTCTCTTTTACTCTCAGTAACCCCAGGCATCTTAGTGATATTATCACCTTACTTGGGGTGAAATATTAAAAAAAAAAAAAAAAAAAATTCTTATTGATAATGTTGTTGCGAGTGCACATTATATTTTTTTTTCACAGAACAGGTCATCATGTTTTGTTAATGTTAGTACAGATCAGGTCCATATTACATATTTTGCATACATAACCATGAAATATATTGGAATGAAATAACATAAAAATTACTTTTGCATTGCCTTTTAGAGTCTCTGTACATGAAATGAGGGATTAAATTCCAATAAGCTTTTATTTCATTTAATTTTTATAGAAATTTTCAAATGTATTGAAATTTGTTTTTGTTTTAATTCTAAGCAAATGAAGATAATTATAAAAAATAACATTTACATGAATGAAGATTGTTTGTAATTTAAGTAATTATGAACATTTTGACTATTTAAAAAGAAATTAAACCTATGGCTAAAATAAAATGTTGTTTCTGCAAAGAATTAAAGATAACCTTGTTAAATGTTCTTGTCAGGCTTAGTTGTACTGTGCATGAAATTGTAATTTGGATTAACAAAGTTTGAATATAAAATTATAAAATGTAATGAAAACATTTTTCATGAATAGATATTTGGTGATTATATATATATATATATATATATATATATATATATATAAATCACTGTGAAATGTTTTACATACATACATGCATACACACTTGTTACGTACTTTATAAACTTTAGTATCCCCAAACTAAACAGAACTCAGCTAGATGATGTATATGTGATATAATAGGTAAAAAAGAAGTGTAACTGTGGTAGGCAAGGCATGTGAACAGGAATTATCTCTGTTTGGCTATGGAATAATTGTTAAGTCCAAGATGATGGTCATTCAATCTATCTGAAAAGTGGCAATTACTCTTTCTCAGGCAACAGTAGCAAAGATATATACCAGGAATATGTGAATTATAAAAAGATGTAAATTGCATGTGAAAACTGTATTTTCTGGAGATGCAAAAACAGGATCACCAACAAATGACAAGGATGATGACCACTCAGTGAAAGGGAACATTGAATTAAATCATGTTCCAATTTAATGCTTTTGCTTTTCAGCACACCAGTTAGCACTCTGTATGGTGTACAATGCATAGATATCAATCGACCAAGGTAGTATTATGGATACAAAAACATCAGTTACTGAGCTTCACCTGAGTCAGAGTATATTATGCTTGAATCAGGGGAAAGTAACACTAAGTTTCTAGCTCTTTCAAGATGTGCTTGTATGTGGAGTAAACAGGATGAGGTTATGAATCCAGCCTGTTGAGAGTCCTATGCAAGTTGCTAATGGCTCCTAATACTCTGAGGTATATTCTAATGCAGTTCACAAGAAACCCTCTAAAAAGGGTGTGGTATAAACAGATCTTGTTTCAGATCATTTGCTGTATCCCTTTATGCTTGCAATATTTACCCCATGGTGATAGGTGTATTTCATCAAAATATTGCAACCTCCACACTTTGCATGATGAAAGTAAATTGATTCTAGGAACATTTGGCTGACTTTCACATACTTCATTGGCTTATGTGCTCACCAGATTTAAACCTTATTGAGCATGTATGGAATATATTGCTCATCTCTATAAATTTCTTATCGCTAAACCCAATAAACACAACTCTCTTATGGATGACACTTGTACGTGCTTGGAGAGATATAACTGCACAATAACTCCGGCACCTCGTAAACTCCATGTCATGTGTAGGCGCTGTTGTTTGACTGAAAGGAGGCATTACTCATAAGGTCATTGTCTTTGATTATTTGGCACAAGTTTATCTTATGTGTTAGCAAAAGTTTCTAGCAAATACAGTTTTGAACTGTGTATTTGGTTTTACACAGTAATACAGGACAGGAATTAGATTTTGCATGATACAATATTACTTGAACACTATAATCCCTCCTGACCAGTTTTATAACATGTGACCATTTTATAATTTTATAGCTTGTGATTAAAAATCGTTATTCTAAAATTTGAAAATTAATTTTAGAGTGTTGCTGTGTAGATAAATATATCAATGTATCTACAGCATAATGATGAAAGCAAAAAGCATTTGACACAAATATTTATCTTTCAACCTAACTACATTAACAGATTAATAGTGATCATGCAAACTGAACAATATACAGTGAACATTTTAGATCTAAATTTAGTTTATAACTGTTTTAGGCTATTGATTCCCCTCTTGTATAATCTAGAAAGCTATAAGAAGTTAATATATAATCTTGATTAGTAACCCTAAACTTTGTCAAAGTGATTCTGGGAAGGCGTGCCATACCTGGTTAATCAGTAGAAATAAATATAAATTTAATTGGATAATGTCTTACTAGTTTCCAACAATTAATTTGATTAACAATCTCATTTTTGTCATGGACAGTGATAGTAGATAACTTATATTTTAAAGTTAAGTTTGTTTTAAATATATAAATATTAATGTAAAAGTTAAAATATTAGTATAAAATCTTTTTAAAAAATATTTTAGTTGATGATTTTGAGACATTGCGAACAGCAGTGTTCTGGGGGAAACTACAGCAATCTTAAAAGATAACAGCTGCTTCCAAGTAGGAAGATTTTTGTAAAAACCATGAGTGGGTGTAGAAAAAAAACAAAGGCAGAAAGCAGCAGTGAAAATCTCTTTGGTATTATGCCAAGATAATCACAGAAATATGACTTGATTTAGAATGACAGGAAATTGTAAATGCTTATGATAGCCAATATGCCCCACCTCTGGAAGCATGATATAAAACTGTTTTTATGATGTTCATTTGGTTATTCCATTTAAATAGATTAATGATAGTTTTTCTCTAGTTTTAGCACATTTTATATTTGTTTCAAGCCTGTTCATGTAAATAACCCACAAAAAACATTCCTTTGTTAATTTAGTATTGACATTTTATTTTCTACTTGTAATTTCTCTCAGAATTAAGAGTTGAAATTAGAAAGAAGACAATTGTGTATTGAAAGAAAATGGATGTTAGCCACTGAATATTTGGGGAATTCTGGTTTGTATTAGAAACCTACCAGATTGTATCCGTAATTAAAATAAAATAAGATTTTTTTTGTAAGATAAGTTTTTCTGTGATCTTTTATTTTCACACCAAAGACAAAGATAACACTAACATTTCTGATTTGATGATAAAAGGTAAAAATTTCCAATGTGTACCATTTTATTTTTTTTTAATTACAGCCCTTGATATCATGTCTTATCACAATACATTCAAGATACAGCATAAGATCTTGGCTCCTAATTTAAAAATAAATTATTAACATTTCTAGATATTTTGTATGCTTATAACAAAATATCAAAAACATGGAATCATTTTGTATTGGTCAATACATAGTATAAATATATAAAAGGTCAAGTTTTTGTGAAAATTTTCATAAAATAATGTTGATATCACGTGTTTTAACATCTGATCTAAGATAATTCAGTTATATTGTGTGTCCAATGAGCCTGTAATCTATTATTTTTCTTTTATTACTAATAAATTAAATTTTTGTTCATGATGTTGGAAAGTTCTCAGCCTGATCCATTCCTCAAAATCTTATCAACCATTAGAATTTTAAAAAATATCTTGATTGAACTGAGAACTTTTCAGCACCTTTTCGTAGTGCTATTTTTCTTTTCTAAGATGTATAAACTATCTTAGTTGTTATAATTTTTTTCATTTTTATTTAACATGACAAATGCATATTCATCACTTCTTAATTATGGCCAAAAGCTTAAGATCTGTTTTAATTATATTTTTATAAACTGAATAAAGCAATTTCATTGTTATTAATAGAATCAGATTGAAATCAAATTGAATATTTGATGTCGGATTGATAGTGGAAAAAATTTTAAAAATATTCCAAGTAATTAGAAATTTGTTGAAAATTTTGGGATGGAAGAGTTATCCTTATTTGCATTCAGACTAATATCCTCATCTTTGTTGTTATTATTACATTGATTTGGCTGTTGTACCTTCCATCCTTCTTTAGGTGTGTCTTCATTCAGGTACCTGGGTAACCTCCAGTGAATTTCAAACAGGACTTTTTATTTAATCTACCAGCATAGTGGATTAAAGTATTTATTCAATTCCTGAACTGGGTAGTATGGGTTTAGACTCGAGGGAAACAAGGCAAACAATAACTGAGCAGTATTAAAAAAAGGATGAAGTATCCTTGAGGAACAGTGAAATGAGAACAATCTTCCATAGTTCAATTCAAAATTCTCTGATGTTTAACTTAATCAACAGACACCTGAAGAAGGCCAAATGGCACAACAATTGAAATATAATAACAATAAAGATGAGGACAGTAGTCCAAGTGTAAATAACATAATATTAAAAAATTAATTGGTTTAACTGTAGAATTTCTATTTGTAAAAACAGTGACATGCCTCATCATGAAATGTCTTTATTATAAACAAATTTCTCAAAGATCAAATCCATTGTTTTTGCTTTAATGTTTTCTATGGTATTCTATACAGTAGACTAGTATTAGATCTTTAATTTAAAAAGCAGTCTTATATAAATGTTTAAAATCATCCCTGTCAAATTGAATGAAATGGATCGAGGAAATACATTTTTAAAATTCCATATCAGGAAATTGTTGGTCAGTGCATTTTTTAAAATTTATTTTTACTTTTTATTTTTTTTACTTGTGCCATAAACAATTTCACTCCAAATTCAGGTTGCTAAAAATAATCATCTTTTCAACTGTTTTTCTCAATGTCTTCTATTACAAAATAATTAAAAAATTTTTTTTTAATTTCATTTCTTTTGTTAACTTCACAAAGGTAAACAACTAAACTCACCTTCAATAAGTAATTTGAAATTAGATACATTTTTAAAGTCATTCACTGTTGACAAATATTAAAATTTAACTCTACTTCTATGTATTGTGTTCTTTCAGAACATTGGCAATCATGGCTCTCCATAATTTCCTGTCAATTGTAGCTCTTAATAAATTTTAACTTTTTGTTAACTCTTCCAAACCCACTATCCATTCACTCAAGTTTGCCAGATAGGTTTACGTGTTGTTTTCCTCTGCCTCTTGTCTTCAATTGATCAGTGGAGTAAATTTTTTTTATATATTTGGAAAATATAAACATGAATTGTATAATTGATTCTCTTTGTAAGTTAACCTGAGTTGTAGCTTTTTCAGAAGTTATATTTTGGATATTTGTTTGTCAAAATTAACATTTGAGACAAAATCTCATTCAAAGAACATTTTATGATGAATAAACACACTAACAATGCTTTGTCAGTCTTGATGTTAACTATCACTCGATAGTATATGAATTATGATTTTGTATTGTATAGAATGCATTAAGTGAATTCAAGTATTTTTTACAAGCAAAATGATATCGTGTAATACAAGATCAAGTAGATTTTATGACCATTGCTGCAAAATCATGTTTTATCAGGCATTTAGAACTTAACTTTAAATAGATTGTCCACCTATTTTCACCTGGTCAATTAAACACTGAATTAATGAATTCTTATAATCAATATGCACATAGCTTTGTATTATTCTGTATTTAATTAATTTAGAAGAATACTGAAATACTGTCTTCTTGGTAGCTTTTAAGAAATACTTCAAATTTACTTTCATGTCAATATAATCATTTTAATTTTTGATTATGTGAAAGGCCTGAAAATGTTGTTTAAAATTGTAGAGTTTATTATTTTATACTTCCTTTTTGCCCTGATGGTCTGCCAATTATTTTTTTTATAATAATACAAATTGTAAAACCAGTCTGACTCTTTTGGTCACTGTTTTCAAAATAGTTACATATTAACTCTTGTCTTTCGGAAAGTATGTTTAATTAGATTTCATGACAGAAAACAAGAATAATTCCTTCCTTTTTGTGAAAAAAATAAAATAGAAAAACTAATTAAATTCAGTTGTAACTTATTTTAATACTATCATCAGTGGGAAATATTCACCCAAATGTGTAACTATAAAATTTGAAAAATTTTATGAACATACCTCTGTTTATATAATTTGTGAAAAATTACTGTTCACAAAATTTTTGTATAAAGTGCAGTGCAA
The DNA here is from genome assembly GCA_037127315.1 of Ascarosepion bandense. Classification (NCBI taxonomy): domain Eukaryota; kingdom Metazoa; phylum Mollusca; class Cephalopoda; order Sepiida; family Sepiidae; genus Ascarosepion; species Ascarosepion bandense. The sequence continues at coordinate 5,255,634 of JBBBDQ010000883.1, read as the reverse complement.
AATGTTATCAGTAATATCTGCTGATTAAAAAAAAATATATTTTACAAGTATTTGTGCAACCAACATCTCTTGACTTTAGTCAAGATGAAAAGCTAGTAAATGTTTGTAAGATGCTGAACTCCTTTTGAATTGATACAGCCAGTATTGCATAATCTAAAAGCTGGAATAGAATCAATGACGAAATCTTCCGTTTGCTCATTCGTCATTCTGGATCATCTGGATTGATTATGAATCTAATTCACATGCTCTATTAATTTTTTTTTCTTTTATATACTTCTATGCTGACACAACTCTGGTTGAAGAATATTGATTACCCCATGTCCCACACGTCTGATTTGTTTTAAATCTTTTTTTTTTTTTTTGCAAAGTGCAATATTTGCCTTTTCTCTAATATGAAGGAGTTACATCAATAAAAGGTAACTTTGAATATTATATAATTATAAAACCTGATTTCTATAGTGTTTGACATTGACCATTTTGAAGAAGTCATATTTTCATTAAAATAATTCATCTTTCTTTCAGGATGAGTATATATATTTATAAATCTAAGATATTGAAAGATTCTCAGCCCAGCTCACTTTGTAAAATCTGTCCAAATCAACATATTGTTTTTTGTTTTTTTTTGTTTTTGTTTTTTTGTTTTTTTTTAGGTTGGGGCTGAGATCTTTTCAGCATCTACTTATCATTCTAGCAACTGTCTTAAAATTGCTTCAACCACTTTGTTCATTCTTGTTCATCTTTGTTTATAACTTGATATTATAATTTTATGCTACAGGAATTTAATGTGTGAATGAAAATCAACCTCTCAAATCTATTTAAAATATTTCTTATTTTAAATACATTATGATCTTTGGTTAGTTACACTTGGCATTTTCTCATTATTCAATTTCTGGATTCTTATTAATCATTTCAATGACTTTTGATTATTGCTTTTATAAAACACTAATATAATAATGTTTAATAAAAACAGTGTTGCTTTGATATTTTTTAAAATATTTTCAACTTTGGTGTTTTCTGTTTATTTTATTTCTATACTATGAAATGTCGTCAAAGGCCATGGAATAGGTGCCTAGTATTATATAGGACATCCTCTATCTCAGCAAAGTTCAGTAATTCAACATGATAGTGATTCCAAAAATGGTTGGAAGGCTTCTGAAGAGATGTTAAGCCTTCTCATCTTGATAGCTGTCCACATCTTCCTGATATTTGCAATTGTCAGGATCTGACATAAAAATTGTTATGGGCTAAGAAGAAAGCATGTAGCTATATTCAACATAGAACATTGCTAAGTTGTTAACAGAACTCTTCTACAATTAGACTACAGTTTTTATAGGTTGTGTTAAGAGTATTATTATCAGTGAAACTCCAAAATCAAGCTAATTATATTGTCTTCGCTGATCAGACCCCAAACTACTGCCAGTCATTATGAAAGGATCTACCCTCAAACAGGTCCTGTGTCTTGAGAGGATATTGGGCTTCAGACTCACATCTGACCTCAAGTGGAATTTCTAAATACAATCCATTGCTAAAGATTCAGGTAAAATGATCAACTCCTTGCACCGCTCCAGTAAATACTTGACTTCTCATGCTATGCTTTAACTTTATAAAAGCCAGATTAGGCTTAAAATGAAGTAATGTTGACATATCTGTGCAGGAGCTGCCCAGACCTCACTTTTCAGTCTTGAGAGAATTCAAAAGCATCTTCGAGGCTTTGTTGGAGAAGAATTATTTTCTTTACTCCAATCTCTCTTTCTCTCTCTCTCACAAGTAGAATGTAGCAAGTCTCTCACTGTTCTATTGCTACTATCATAGAAAGTGCTTGGACAAAACTGGTCCATCAGGTCTGACCTTCATGGCTAAGATCTGCCATGCCACTCACATCATAGCAAACTGCCATGACCAAGGTCATGAAACTGCCCACACTCCCTTCATATTCCATTGTTGAGAAGTAACTTCCTCAGAAACAGCTTCTTCCCACGAAGCATAGCCCTATGGAATAGACTCCCAAGAGGATGTTTCTCTAATCACTACAATCTTGACCTGTTCAAGTCTAGAGTCAACCATTATCTTCCCCTCTTATCTATATAAACTACCCCTTAATGTAACCCTCTACCTCAAGTGCCCTACCCTAGGCCTTGTACAGGGTGAGCCATACTGTTAAGAAAAAAAAACCAAAGGTGGCAATGAGTGTAGACCAGTAGTCACTACAACATTCTCTGCCACTGACTAAGAACAGTGCTGGGTGTTATGTTAAATTGTTTTATTGAAAGTAATTTTGTAAGTACTGGTGTCTTTTTTGGATACACTTAGAATGACATATGACTAGAAGACTGGGTTATGTTTTCAATTTGTTCAGGCAAAGTGTTATGATGCCCTATCTGTTGGAATGGACTCTTCCTCCTCCATATAGATTAACCTGAGTGACTTCTGGGATGCAGCTGTGAGGCAGTTGACTAACGGTCTAGAGGCAGTCTTGACGCAGTGTAACTATACTGTTTGGACTTATACTTCTACTTTGCTGATTACTAACACTTATTGTATATATTATTCTGTTATTCTAAAACACTGTTTGAACCTACCTTCTTGTTTCTGTGTTTTACTTCCAGGCTCAAACAGGCCACAGCACCTTGAATGTAAAGCATTTCCATTATTGGGTGCATCTAGTTGTTTTGCTTGGGCACCAGGTTGTCTGTAGAATTTTGATCTATTAACCTGTCACCTGGTTGGAGAGTCTCTTAGTGAAATTGTTGATTAACATCCATTTTGAAGTTGTACAAATAAGTTTATCAAGTAGCTCAACCTTGTCTATCAGTAGTTCAAACTTACTTTGGCACACATGAATGTCCTTTTGCTGCTCTCTGTTGGGGATTAAACATTCTCCCTTGTGGAGGAAAAAAGAGGATAGGACAAGCAATCATGGTGTTCTGGCTTCAAGACAAGAAAACAAAGCTGAGTCAGATGAGACAGAAGTGGCCTAATTCTATTGGGGAGGGGAAGTATTTTGTAGTCACTTCAAAGTTGATTGGAACCAACAAAAGAAGAAAGTACCAGAATTTCAGAACTAATCTAACTCTTTCTAAACTTCAAATATATTGTTAAGTTATGATCAGTTAATGTTAATCAAAACTTGTACATGTCTAGTTGTTTATTTTTAGATGATCAGTTCTGATTTTTTTCAAGGAAAGTCATTAGAATTTTATTGAAATGAATGTTGTAAGTGATAGGTTTAACTTTACACTCTTTTACAAAAATGACCTATATCATTTGGATTGGGGGAGGGGTGCTTAAAATTCAGTCAACACAATTTTTTGCTATATTTTTTGTCTCTGAGATATCCCTTCCTACAAACTTTGAACAATGTTAACAAAAAATGGCAGAGATAAAATGTTTTTACCTTTTTAGTGTATGTTCCCAAATATTAAAACAATTTACATCAGAAAAATATAAGAAAATTGTTCTTAGGAAAACTTTTAGCATAACGGCTCAGGTGTTGTGTTTTTTTTTTTTTTTTTTCATATGTTAAATTGATCATTCCTCACTTTTAGCATCATATACCAGGTACAAAATATCAATTTCTGTCATAACTTTCCTTATGTTTATGACGTAGACATCGATTTCTATTTTATAGTGGGGGGAGTGCTGAATCCATTTTTGGCACTGAAATCCCTCCCCAGGAACTCTAAATGAGTTACATGTAAAATTTATGGAATTTCACTACAGACCAACTAGGTCTACTCCTACTTTTTTAAAAATGAAAATGTGAAAGTTTTTTTTAATCATTTCGCCCTATGCAAAGCAATAATGACACTAAGATGCAAGGTGTTAGATGTGAGTAAAAGAGAATAAAATTTTAGAAGGAACTGAAAACCTAAACTTAAACAGGAAACAAAGGATAAACCTCTACTACTGTTCAATAAACTAGGAAGGAGTGTGAACCAGGTGATAGAGAAAGCTATCTACTCCCATTTTTTGTTTTAATGTTCTTAAGTACAAAAAATAATACAATTTCATAATTGAGCTGAAAAATATTCAAGGAGCTCAAAAGCCACAAATGTTTGCTTGACTTTATTTGTGTGATCCCAATGAAATAATCATGAAGCAGTACAATGTAACAGTTACCAATCAATGATGCATTTATGCAAACCAACTGATACATTTCTTTGAAAGTGAATTGTAGGTTACTTTCCTATGATCTCAAGATAGTTAAGATATTACTTGGTTTAGAGAAAGAAATATATAAAATATATATATATATATATATATATATATATATATATAATGAATGATTTTGAACATTATTATTACCGATACTCGTATTTAAGTAGATATTCTGTTTTTAATTAAACAGTATTTTATATTTATATCTACCGGCCTGATTATTTCGCGATAAATTTTTATGACGAAAATGTGTGCTACCCAGCAGGATTCGAACCTGCGACCCCTATTACATAGGGGAAGCATACCATAATAATGTTCAAAATAATTCATTACAAATTGTTGGTTGCTTATAACCAAGTTTCGTTAAATTTCGTTAATTTCCGTAATATATATATACACATACATTAAAAAAAAAACAAGCAAAACAACAAAATAGAATATTTACATTTTTGTGTTACATATATTTTACAAGAACTACACACTGAAGATATTCCATTTGTATGAGTTTGTGGTTAACAGTCATTATTAATAGTCGGTCAGTCAATTAAGTGCTATACGTGATACACGCTTGGGCGATCATGTCTCGAAAGAGACATGACTGACTGGGCAGAAGGTTATCCTGCAGTAGGTTGCCATTACTTTCTGTGGTAGATTGCTTGCCAGCCAAGGCTATAGAACCCAATCTGTCCTGTTAGTTAACCCATAACTAGAGGAAAGAGACAGATTAATACCTTTCCCACGGGTATTTGTGCGTAAATGAATGCAAGGAATTCAACTGGATTTTGAACTTGGCTCTCTGATTTCTTGTTCTGAGCCAATAACCACTGCACCACAACGCACATCCTCATTATTAATAGACAAAACCTAAAAAAACTGCTTTAATATTTGGGTCAAATTTCCAAACAACTGCTGTTGTAAACTTAAAACTTTCAAGCAATGTTTTTTTTTGTTTTTTTAAATATTATCCATTGTCCAAAGTAGGATTGGTAGATTTCACTTGTTTATTGTCCTGGATCAACAATTTTATCAAATCTGTTCACCTCTCTCCATCCCAGCCATAAAAAAGTCAACCAGTTGTGCAGACTGCCTTCCTTTATAAAATGATTTGACATCTCAAATCATTTTAGCTGCTGTATTAAACTAGTTTGGTTGAAAAATTCTGGTCAGAATTGAATTATTACAAAAACTGACAGTTATTTGTTTTACTGGCCTTTTGTCAAAATGACCCCTCACCTCCACTTCTCATTTTCTAACGCTCTAGAATTTGGTGAGACCTATTTCTGACAGCTTTGCACTTGGAAACTCTCCAAATAATTTTGTAGAACTGTTCTTAGACAAAGCACACGTCTGAGTAAATTGAATGTTTCTCTCAAAAAGTGCAAATGGAAACTGAACCTAAGATTAAGGATTTGTAGCAAAATTTATTTTATTTTACCTCATCTGAATAAAAATAGAATCTTTTGTGTGTATATATTAATGGAAAAAGTCAATAAGTAAGCATTAGTACAAAAAAAAAGAAAAAAAGATACCTAAGGTTTAAAATGTATTTAAGAATAAAAATCTTTCTTGAAGTTTTTATTTTAGTTTTAATTTCAAGCTAATAGATTAAATTTAATTGCTGTATATGTCAAACTGAATTTAAATTGCTAAAATCAGCCATATAGAAAGATTTGTTAACACAATGTAATTATCTTTATTAAAAAAACTTTAAGAAAATATACTTTTCTCAAACTTTGTTTAAGAAATATAATGATTTTAAAGTTTAATTAATCTGAATTAGAACAAGCATTACTTAATTTTAGCTTAAAATTACAAAGCATTTTTTTAACACAGGTGGGTGTTTTTTATCAGGTGTTTACAGATTTATTGATAGCTTAATGTTTGGCAGAATTTAAGTAAAGGGTACATAATTGTAAAAACTACTCATACAATCTGAACACCTAGTTTATATAATTTTTTAACTACCTAGTGATCTTTAATATTTAGGAAAATATTTTAAGTAATCTACCATTTTATTGAATTTTAGGTACTTTGGCTTTATAATCTTACTTACAGATACTTGTTGAGGAAATGTGAAAAAATTATTAATATATTTTAAATTTAAATCTTATTTTCTAATAATGACACAGACATCAGTATTTACAAAACAAGCAAGTTTATACACATACAAATATTAAAAATTCTTTTTAAAATACAGGAGGTGGGTTGTTGAACTGTAGTAATATTTTTCCATCTATGATTAGTACATATATTTCTTAATTAATCACATAACTGACTACAAATTCGTAATTTTAAAAGATTTAAAACTTGATAAATTATTATAATTAAACTTTTAAAAAATGGAAAATGGAAACAAGTTTTGTAAAAATTCATTATTCATTGAAAAAATTTCCTTCAGACAAAAGTGTTCATAATATATCTTATTCATAAAAGCAATTAAAAGCTTTTTTAATTGAATAATGTCTTAGTTTTATTGCATTTTTTAATTTTACAAATCAGAGTAGATTTTCTGTAAAATGGAGTCCTGTTTGACAAAAAAAAAATTGTTGATTTAAATTCTCTATGAACTTGTCTTATAACAAATATAAACATAAAGTGCTAAAAGAGAATTTCTTTTAATTTCATAAAATTGTGTGTGTAGTAATATATAAACCAAGATTTTTATAAAAAGAAACATTTCTAAAATAATTTAATTCATTTGTTAAGTCCTTGAAAGTCTAATTAAAAGCTAACAATTATTTGATTTTTGCAAAAATTTTCAAATCGGTGTATTTTTCACTGCAAAAATATGCTCAAATTTGCCATACTAATTTATAGTTCATGAGTAACACAAGAAGAAACAAAAAAGTTAACCAAAGTTTTGAAGGTTCTAAAAAGGATTTAAAAAAATAATTGAAAAATCCTTTGGTCTTTCTGCTCAATAGTAACAAAGATTTTTTCATGATAAAACTTTAAGTTTGGGGTATTTTTTGTATGCTCGTTTTTTTTAGCAACTCTTTGGGTACATTAGTGTATTGATGCTAGTTTGATATTGTAATTTTTTTTTTATCTCAAAGCCACTATCAAGTTTTCTTATTTATTTTTATTTTTTATTAGCTTCAAATATCTTCTGAGTTCTAAACTTAAAATGTAAAGTTAACCCCTACCATTTAATGAGTGCATTAAAAATGTTATTTAAGCATAAATTATTTTTTTACCGTCTTCAGATAAAAAAAATTTAACTGAAAAAAAAAAAAATCTGTAGAATTAAATGATAGCAAATACTTAATGTATGTATTTATAAGCAAACCTTTCTTTACTCTTTTTTTCATTCTGGCAATTAATTGCTTAGTTATGGCTACAACCATAATTGGAGAAATTATTGATGAAGAAATGATTGTTTGAAGAACTGACAAATGTAGATTCTGTCTTTTATTCTAAGAAGTATGAAGAATAATTTAGAAAATTGGTATCAATTTTTGTAATATATTTTATGTATGTGAATATATTTATCTGCTATGATGTCTTAAGGTTAACATTTTGGGAAAATGATGGGTCAGTTTTTATCATATTGTAGTTTATTTTTGTTGTTCTTCATCAAGTTATAGTGTAATATTATCTCAGACTTAGCTGTTAGAATCTTGTAGATAATGGGCTAATTTAAACATTTCTTTGTCTTGCTATCTAAGATTGCTTCTATATTTAGGAAGATTAGCAAATCTATCATGCGTGCTGTTAGAGAAATATTTAGCAAACAAGATCATTAGCTGGTGTTAGAGTTGTTCTCAGTAGGTGCCTCTTTACCAGACTAAAATAATTGAATGTCTGTCATGTTAGTTTCTGTTTTTATGCAAATATAAAGTATAAGAAAAGAATGTATCTATCTCTTTCTCTCATCTACTTTTACATTTCTGCTGATGACACCCAGTTTTCATCAAGTAATTAGAACTTAGAAGTGTGAATACTTGATGTTCAGGATACTTTTAAATATTATTTTTATCAGCTTTACCTAATGACTGTAATTTTGAAATTTTTGTTGTTATTAAATGTAACAAAACACTTCTGTTATCTGAGTAATCCATCACACTCTATTATCACATAATTCTGTTAGTTTAAAAAGAAAATAACTATTTTAGTTTACAACTCAGGGTCACATGAATTAAACATTCAATGCTGAGACTAACTTCAGCACAAGACAATATTTGTGAAGTATCTAATGGGAAGAAAAATTCCAAACAACTGCATTTGCTACCTATTTTTCTCAAGTTAGTGCACTAAAACTAGTTAATGTTAGCCTTAATTTTCTGGTTTCTTGAAAAGCACAATCCACCATGTAATTTTATTAGTTTTTATCTGATAAAAGAGCCAACTTCTCTTGATGAAATTGATGATTTTTGTTTTTATTATTGCATCTGAAGATAACTTGAGTGCTATCTTTGCTTTGGCAAACTGAAGAAAAAGTTAATTTCTTTCATGTAGGCGTGAAAAACTATTTAAATGTGCCAAGATGACAAATTTGTAAATACCTGAGCCAAAATTATCCAAGTCCAAAGCAGTCAGTTATAACTTAGCCATTAGTCAACACCACCCCCATGCAGACAAAACATTCAATGGGAAATCGTACTTGATGGTCTGTGATATCAATTTAGTAAAGAGAAAAAATCTTAAGCTGATATTCCAATACTATTCCACTTGAAAATATATATGATCTGTATAGATACATTAGAAATTTTATTGAAACTCAAATACTTAAGTGTATATTCCTATGTGCTTTATATATATATATATATATATATATATATACTGATTTTCTAAGTGCTGCTTAGATGTGGCACAAGGCCAAAAGTATGGAGTACTCAGTGAGGATCGAACTCACTACTCAATAGTAACAGGTTGAAGTGAGACAAGCTTTCTAACTATTACACCATGTAATGTATAATTTTTACTCGATTTGTAAATATTGTAAACAATATTAAATGTGAATATATATATATATATATATACACATATATATATATATACAATATATAGTCTGTCAAAACACTATTCAGCTTTTTTCGTTATCATAGTTAAGGTGAACAAGAAAATCACATATAGGAAAAATAACTTGGGTGACCATCTTTTACTCATCTGATATATGAAATTTTTATAGAGATTTGTGTTTGTAAGGCAATATAACTAATGACTGTCATACTCACAATATAATATCAAAGATTTCTTCTGTTCAATCTTCATTATCTAAATAACAATATTCAAAAAATAAATTAAAAATATTCATTATATTGCATTCATTATTAGTTGTATAGCAATAACTTTTAACATGAGTGAATAATTGAAAAATCTAACTATAATCTAAAACTAAAATGAAAATGTTTTTAAAAAAGAGAACAAGTCAGATATCCTGTTTAGCTCTTGTGATGTGTAATGTGACTACAGTTTCCTTATTTCCTGGATACTCCCCACGTGCATGTACAAGTACACATAATACACTTTGAATAGCACTGGCTAGAGGACTTTTTCAAGGTTTTTTTTTTTTTTTTTATATATAATCATTTTATCCCAAGCAAGGCAGTACTGCCACTGATGTGCAGGTGGCTACATAAGGAGTGAAGGGAAAGAGGAACCGGTTACAGGGGGTGTCAGAGAATGGGTAAGAGAAGGATGGGAATACTGATGTGAAGAGAGTTGCATGAGAGTAGAATGAAAAAGGTGAAGAACAATATACTGGGGGTGTTTGGGAAAGGATATGAAAAGGATGGGAGTCAAGGGGATAAGAGGTTGTAATTGATGTTGCATTTAAACTGTTGGAGAGTGTAGCTGTCAGGGAAGCAATTTATACAAAAGGGTGTTCCACAGGCGAGAAGTGTGAGAAAAGAAGCTGATAGAGTAGAAGTGGTGGCTGCATTTGGTTGTTTTAACTGTAAACCTTGTTGCCAGTCTAGTTGCTCAGGTAAATTCATGTAGAGGAGGCACCATGGAGCTAAGCTTGTCAAAGCAGAAGCTGTAAAAATATTTGTAGAAAAGACAAGGAAGCCACATCCTGTTGGTAAGAAAATGAGTGGAGTCAAACTGCCAGGTTGGGACCGATTACATTAAAGATTCTTCTCTGGATCTCTGGGACCCCAATATGAATAGCAGGGGTGTCCAACCAGATATGACAACAGTATTCAATGCAGGGGTGGATGGTTGTTTTGTATTTGTGTCAGATGGATTCATTCCTAGCAGTAGATTTAACTATCAATTCAATGTAGTCTTTGCACTTCAGGTTAACCGAGAGAGTGAGGCCAAGGAGGTGCAGTGTATTGCTTTTCAAAAGACTAGCTTGATTTATGCTAATGGAGGTTAGGAGGAACTGTCTATAGCCATTAAAGAATAGCAGCTTCATTTTTGAAGCATTAAAAGTTACAAGCCATTTCTTACCTCAGTCTCCCACAGATTAGAGATATGTTTCAAGATCAGCAAGTTATCTTTGCCTTGGCAGATTTCTTACTGAGGTGGAAGTAAATGGTGGTGTTGTCAGTGTAAATGCCTACTTGGAATTTGATCACATCAGAGAGATTGTTTATGAAGATCAGATTGTCAGACCTAAGATAGAGCTATGGGGAACAGCCGTGTTCGTGTGATAAGATCTGGAGGCATGTTCATTCAAAATGACCTTCATTACGCGGTTTGAGAAGAATGATTGGATAAAATCAAAGCAGTTTTACCATAGCCTTGTAGCTTGATCAGAAGATATCCAGGGCAACAGCTCTTGCTTTGCCATTCTTACTGGGTGTCTGGTTTATGTACTTGGTGATGGTCATTAGCATACTGGCAAAGCAGAAGCTGTACTGTCTGTCAGAGAGTAGCTTATGAGCTGTGAGATGTTGAGCCACTTCAGCATTGATGAAAACCTTGAACATTTTGCCAAAAATTGGTAGGAAGCTGATAGGGCAATGATTAGAGGGGTCTGAGGGGTTCTTAAATTCAGGAACCACAGAGGAGAATTTCCAGCAGGCAGGAGTAGTTATAGAGTTTGGAGAGGACAGAGGCATATTTCTTCATGATGATGACCAAAATTTCATCACTTCTGCTCACTTTGTGGAAGTCAAACTTTGAAATTATGTTATAGACCAGAGAGGAGGCTATGTATATGTCTCTTGGTTAAGCCTCAGTTCTAGGTGGGAAGTCAGTGTGGATACTTCAGACGTGTCAAATGTAGAGTTACAGGAGAACCTGCAAGCAAAGCACTTGGCCTTGTCCACCATGGCTCTGAGGACCTCAAATTTATTCTAGCTTACTTGAAGAAGGTTTAGCTGTACCAGAAATTATGGCACTAAATAACTTTGTTCTAAAGGCATAACTGGTGAGTTATAGAACTAACAACACAAAGAATTATTTACAAGCCATCTTATGTAATAAGAACTCTTTTTAGCATTAAATAACCAACAGTTGATATCAATCAACAGTACAGGGCAGTAGACTAGTAATTGTGGGATAAAGAATTTAGTTTTTAGTGATGCTTTTTGGCTTAATATGAACAGGATGCTATATCTGTACAGGAAGTAAAGAACAAAATTACTGTTACAAATAACTGTATAGAAGTACTTATTTTAGAAAAGTGAATTCTAAGTAGAATTATAGTAAAACCATTAATAATCTTTTTTAAAGGATCATATTCATAAAGATTGGCCAAAACATTGTGATAACATCAAGGATACAAAGGAATTCAATTATCTCATAAAAAGGTTCGTATTTTAATGACTCTTCTCAAATTTATATAGACATTTTATAATGAACTTATTTCAAAGACTTTATTAGAAAGTTTTGTTTCAAATTAAATTTTGTGATTATCTAACAAATGTTTGATGAAATAAGAAAAACCCATTAATTCAAGAAAAATATCTATAACTTATGATTCAGTACAGAACCTTAGAATTTATAATTTTTTTTTTCTTTTTTTAAAGATGTGAAATTATTATACACTGATTTAGTAGAACCAGTGTCCCCATCTTGCTTCTTACAGTCACAAGCCTTTGGTCATTTTTATCCTTTGTTCTTTGAGTGTTGTAGAGAATTTTGAACCAAAACCTTTATTTAAACCACAATAGCTGATTGTCTACATTCTGCTACATTATAAGACATCTTGTATCAGTTAATACTTCTTAGTTAATTTGTCCTTATGATATCCTTTGTCTTCCACTGAACTAGTGTATGCAACTTTTTTTTTGTTGTCATTGTGACTATAACACATAAAGCATGAAATTAGTTTTGGGTCTCTTATATATAGTATCTGTGTTTATATATTAAAAAAAAAAATAACTATGAAAGATTTATATACCAATTTCAATATCTTAAAATTATTAGTTTAAAGAAGAATATTTAAGATTAAAAAAGTGTTTATCATACTGACAGAAAAGTTTTATATTAAATTTGTGTTGGACAGAATCAAAACAGCACAAATCTATTGTATTAACATCATGAAGTATGCTTTTTTTTTCTTTTGATATTAAAATGCCTTTTAAAGCAACAAATAATCTTTCTTTGGTTAATATTGTCTCATCCATATTTATTGTAGTTTTTTATTGAACATGAAAAAGAAAAGGCAAGACAAATATAAAAAAAAAAATTGTTACTTGTGATCACCTAAAATAAAAATATTCATTTTTTTTTCTTTTAATGAAATGCAGAAATAAAATTTAAAAAAAAAACATTTTGAATACCAAATTTTATTTAGAACAAAAGTTAATCTGTTAGCACAATTTCATAACTTTACAAAAAAAAAATCAAATACTAAAAGAACAAAGAACTATTTCTTATGTGATAATTTAAAAGATCAGATCAAAAATAGAGTATTGCTGCTATATCTGGGCTGGAACTGCCCAGTCCTTAATTGCCTGTCTTGATAGTTCAATCAAAAGTGTCTACATAGATTTGTGAGTGAAGAATTATTTTCCACTCTACAACTCTTATCCCCACAGACAAAATATCAGGAACATGTCTCTGCTCTATTGCTTTTTCCTGGCACATGTTCTGATGAGATACTTTCTTTAGTCCCACCACCACTGACCCAACATGCCATGTACAAAAGTATGAATTATCCTCATTCTGCAACAGTTTTTGACTTCACCATTCCAAGAGCCATGAAGGCTCTTGGAATGGTGAAGTCAAAAACTGTTGCAGTTCTTGGAGGATTTCTCCCTTTCATGTCTCAATTTATTCTCTTGTATCAGTTTTTTTTTTTTTTTTATTGCAAAGGATAAATCATTTTCAATATGATTGGATGACAGAAGTTGATTTATCCACACAACCATCTTACTTAACTTGAGAGGTTATTCTTCGTTAAGTAATGCTGGAGCTGAAGAACTGCTTCATTGGTCAACTCATTTGCTCCTTTGGCAGCTAAAGAATCTGTAAATAAAAGTGTACCATTCTTCTTGTATCACAAAACTAAAAGAAACGGGAAATAGATTTTAAGAATATTTCTTAATAATAACAATAACAGCATTTTTTTTTTTTAACATTTTCTGTTTCATTGTCCAAGGGACCAGAAATGTCCAATTATTTAATAACTGCCTTTTGAGAGTGATGAAAAGAAAAGGGTAAAAAAATCACAATAAGTAAAGGTTAAAATTTCTGCTAATTTACAATACATGTAAATTTTAAAATTAAATCCAAGGTAGGGTTCTCGATTTCATTGTTAAATTCTTAAGGTGTTAAAAGTTACAGTTATTAAAGAAAGTGCTTAAAAGTAAAATATTTTTGGATAAAAAAAGTAAACAATACCTTACTAAAACAATGTATATTTGATTTGTGTACATTTTTAAAATTTTTTATTGGCACGCAAAAGTTCAACTAAAGGTAATATATTCTCCAGTTTTTTTTTTATTTTTTATAAAATATACCCAGTCTAATTTTAAAAAAAGTAATTAAACTAAACGTTCAAGTTAATAATCATTAGAGGACCTGTAGGCCCCAAAGAATTATTAAAGAAAAAAAAAAACTGATACATTTGTTTCTTTTTTATTGGCGTGCAACTAAAAATTTATTCTCTCTACCAGTTATTGTTTTATAAAATGTATCCGGTTTAATAAAAAAATAAATAAATAATTAAACTAAAAACATCCAATAATAATTTTTGCTAGAACCAAATAGGTCTATAGTGGGTATCTCTTCTCTTATTTCATTTGTAGTGAGGGGTAGTAGGATTCCGTAGCATGTTTGGCCTTGTGGGAAGATAGCCCACTATAATTCATAAATGATTATAAATTCAAGAAAGGCAATTTTGAGTGTAAAATAACATTTATACATATATACATTTCAATTAATGTTTTGCAATTAAAACAATACTTGGAATAAAGGTTCAAGTTAGAGAGTTCATGGCAGATAGTAATGAACTGAAGGAGATAAAAGAATGTTCATTGAAGATATAATGCTGAAAGGTAAAAAGCTTGGTAGTATGATTAATGTTCATTATCATTTCTAAGGTCAGTAGGTCAGAAAGTTGGTTTGTGGAATGCCTTAGAAAAGGTCAGTTAGTACTTTGAGAACAGGGAGAAAGGAAGAGGCAACATAGTAGCAGCTTGACACAGGTCAAGGAAGAAACTAATTGCACTCTTCTCCTTTCGTCTTTCTGTCTTGCTTTTTATTTTGGATCAAAACAGCTAGTTTCGAATTTCACCCTTGTATTTGGTTTCGGACTTCCCATTGGCTGGTAAATAAAATTGCTAATTTGATCTTTGATTAATTTTTATTTTTGCTAAAACTCAACTGGGTGTGCAGGACGATTTTTATTCATTTGCTTTTTAGTTATGAGAGAGCACACATCCGGTTCATCACTTTTAGTTTTGTTCGGTCGGTATCACCTCAGGTCTCATGAATTACACATTTTTACATTTTTATTTTTACCGGAGCACACGTGACTGGTTGCAACTATTCTTTCTTCTCTAGTTTATTTTTTTTTAATGTAATGTACCCAGTTTAATTAAAAAAGAATAATTAAACTAAATGTTCAAGTTAATAATTCCTGCTAGAATAGGCCCTGAGAATTTAAACAAGAAATTGAAAAACATTTAATTTCAAATTTTACATTTTCATTTTTTTTTCTTTTTTGATTAACAAATTCAGCTAAAAATATAGGATTTTTTTCTAATTTACTTTATACAACTTTTAAATAAAGAAAATATAAAAATTTAAACTCTCTTAAAAACTGCAATATATCCATCCATAGTGAAACAAGTTTTTTTGTTGAAGTTTTCGTACGCTTATTTCGTTGAGCCGGCAGTTGAGTTTGATGTTTGTTTACTTCATCACTGTGTCCGGAGTTGTAAATCTCGACATGTGGGGGTATGCCCACTTTTATTCGCAGTGCTCTTTGATTTATGAGCATAATAATTTATCGCACCAACAGATAGATATTTATCGAAAAAATGGAGTAAATTTCGGAAGATTTTATTGAATTTAATCTTTGGTATTTCATCCACTAAAGTTTTCAACTTGTCTTTTTTGTGTGAAAGACAACTTAAAACACTGTTAAGCCAAGACCTCCTATATATTACCAAGGCCAAGCGATGAAATGTGACGTCATGGTAGTAGTCATGAATTCGTGTAGCAGCCATGTCTCTCACTTCGTGACAATGTTGATAATCACAAAGTCGTTTTTTTTAAATAAAGATTTTAAAAGTTTTTAAAATGTAACAAGAAAAAAAAAGAAAGACACATGTTTTTGATTTATGCTGGTTTTATTAATTTTAATTAAAAATAAGGAAAACAATAATTAATAAGAAAATAAACCTTATTGTTGACTACTGACTGTCGGTCGTGTTTGTAAATAAACACAGTTTTAAAGACAAAACTTTTCGTTTATTCGTCTAAATTCTAAAAATTTAACAAACACTGCTTAAATTTTCATATTAATTTAATTATGAAAAATCACAATCACTTTTGTTTTAATTGCAAGAATTTTTAAATCAGAATCACTCAAATATAGCAATCAAGCAACCATTAGAATTTAGGAACAAACAAGAAGCAACAATAAATAAGCAAATTAATTAAAAATATTTAAAAATGCAACAATTTAAATTCAAGCAAATTAATTCAAACTAAAGTTTAAGTTACTGTTTTTTAAAAATCAAGCTTATAAAAGTTTTTTATGTCTCAAAATTCAGTTGAATGTTTGAAGTTTTCTTTATTTACTTAACTTCTTACAAGTCATATCATCATTTTCCTTGCTACAAAAATTATTTCATAATGCATTAGAAGAGCTTCAGATAATCATTTTTTCACCACATGAGTCAACATGAAAAAGAAGTTCATCATTAGCCAAAACATCCAATGTTATGTACATAGACAATTTTCTTTGATTCATTGAATGAAGAAAAGAAGGATTCTTTACAAGTTTATTAATAACAATAATTGTATATAGTACTAAATTTGTTGTTTCATCATTGAGATATAACAGAGAACCTCTTAATTCCTTGAAAATAACTATTTATATCAGGTCTCTTCCTGATACTAAACTTTTACAACTATAACATTTTCATTTTTTTTAAAACAGCATAACAACAATAAATAATTATGAATCGAACGAATTAACGATAGGATAGCTAAATCTGAAATAGATTTTTAAAAATGTCTTGAGAACTTTTAATCCAATAGATTTATTAATATCAACAAATGTCTTTAGGGAAATTCTGCTAAAAAACAACGGAGTTCGAATTTTAAAATAATATTTTGAAATATTTTGATTGAATCCATTGTTAATCCTACTGGATGAAATAAAAAGATAAATTTTTACCTTTCAAAAAAAAAAAATACACCAAAAAAATCAGGATATTTGGTAATTCAATTACATTTTAAAAATATTTTAATTGTAAAAAATGAAAAAAAAAGTAAAAATTAATGTTTCTATTTCATTTATGATGTTAAACTGTTTATAAAAAAATCATTTTTTTGCAAAACTCTTTTTTGGTTAATGTTTTACTTACTAATTAATTTTTTAAGGATTAAAAAACCCTAAACCAACTATAAAAGATTTATTCTTCAGTTCAAATTCTAATTTTTTATTTCCAATTTTTTTCTATGGATTAATATTGATAATTAACTTCAAATTATCAAAAATAGGAAAAAAATGTTTGAAAAATATTTTTGAGGGTGTTCATTTTGTGCTAAATATTTTCTAAAAATTAAATATTTTAAAAATTAGGTTTTAAAATTCAAGTGTGGTGTGATTTAGGCCTGTATGTTTCAAATAAATTCAAAAATTATTCAGAAATAATAGGTTTAAACAAAGTTTAAAATCATCATTTTCATGTTTTAATTTTCGGTAATAGTGATTTCTTGACTTTTGTAAGAAATAATTTCATGGGGTTTTCAAATAAAAAACCTTAAAAATAAAACAAATTCTTTTAAAATTGACTAAAAAATAAATTTTGTAGTTTTTGTTAATACAAGAAAAAGAATAAAAAAAATTAATTCAGGAATATCTTTTCATGTTTAAAAATGATTCATAAAGTCGCAAGTATAGAAAAGTTAAGTAAAATTTTACTTTCTATTCCTAAGAAATTTTTAAACATTTCATTGAAAAGAAAACATTATTTTCTTAAATAAAATATCAATAAAATATTAATTCAAATATTTTTAGAAAATATAATGTTTAACAACTTTTTTCGGCTTCAGTTTAAGTTTTAAAATATTTCGAAAAAAAATCTTACGAATGAATAGCCATAAATTTTATTTTTTTAATTCAGATATTTTTTAAGATAATTTTTATTTCAATTTTATTCAAAGAAATAAAAATAATATCTTATTTTATTATATTAATTTAAAAGATATATTATAAACAAAGTGCTTTCTTTCTTGTGCTACGGCAAAACTAATTTTTTAGCAAATTTTGATTTTAGCGACTGTTGAAATAAATGGTGATAAAATTTTAACTACTCACTTTGCTAAATGGACTTGGGGTAAAATTCTCCCTTTTAATGGCATGTTTCCATTTATCAAATAAATGTTTATTTTTTGGAAATGAAAAACAATGAACTTTCGGTCCATTTTTATAATTCCCTTTGCAATTTGGTTCTGAAAATAAGTTAACGCTAACGGACGCCTGGTAGTAAATAAAACAACACTACTAAGTGTGATGTCAACAAGTCAACTTTAATCATAGAACAGGTCTGGTAATATAGCGACGGCTTCGATTAAGCACACTAACATTGATGAGTGACCCTTTTTCTTTAAAATGAGACCATTTTTATATGTAGACAATGCCGCCATGTACACGAAATTTGAAAAACGCCAACTTTTTTTTTTTTTTTTTTTTCACGTAAAAAATAATAAAGTGGCCGTCACCAATAGTGACTTAACTTGAAGTGGCCTGCAAAAAAACCCCAAAAAAACTATTAATAACACAAGAGAAAGAATATTGTTGTATCTTTATAAAGAGAAAAGATTAAATTTTGTTTACATCAAAATTCTATCAAAATAACCCCAAAAATAAGCGAGATATCACAAGTTGAAATTGAAGAGAATTTTGCTATTTATTATTTACCAGTTTTTGCACCCTAAACTAGCCGGGTTTTTTTGTGATACCTAAAACACAGAAAATTGCATAATGTTAGGCTTTAGCGTTGCAAATTCCAAACAAGAGTTTGAAATTAGCTCTGTTACACTAAATTGTTTTACTTTTAAAAAATAATAAAAGTATAAAATAATTAATAATTGTCCCTTTAGGTAACAATATAAAATCTATACTTTTTACATTCAGTCAGTTAAGTCACAAGTGCCATACGTGATACACGCTTGGGCGGTCATGTCTCTTTCGAGACATGACTGACTGGGCAGAAGATTATCCCGCAGTAGGTTGCCATTGCTTTCTGCGGTAGACTGGTTGCCGACCAAGGCTATAGAACCCAGTCTGTCCTGCTATTTAACCCATAACTGGGAGGAAGAGACAGATAATACCTTTCTCAAGGGTATTTGCGCGTAAGTGAATACAATGGATTCAACTGGAATTGGAACTCGGCTCCCCGATTTCTCGTTCCGAGCCGATATCCACTGTACCACAACGCACATCCCTTTTTACATTATTCAACTAAAAATAGTTTTCAATATTTCCTCTTGATTCACATTACACACACACCTTATAGGTTTTTTTTTAGTTAGTCTTACTCTTCATTGTTAGTCTTTCAATGGCAAGATGCCAGATTAAACACTTGATTTATGTTCTAGTAGAGAAAGAATTACTTCAATTGATCATTCACAAGCTTTTCTCCAGTAAAGGATGTTGTTAAGGATCTCTTTAGACTTTCTCTTCTCTATTTGAATGCCTGTCAGTGTCATGTTAAAGAACAAAAGCGCAACATCTTAAATCTTTTCTTACTACTTGATAAGAAAAACTTGCTTTTTTTTTGTTTTGTTTTTGTTTGTTAAATTTTTTGTTCCAAACTTTTGAAGTATATATATATATATATATATATATATATATAAACAACAAACTTGAAAATTCAAAAATTATTTTCTTCTGTAAGTAACAATGTCATCAGGTAGTTGATAATGATGGTACCCATCATTATTAACTACCTGATGACATTGTTCTTTCAATGTTGAAACAAAATGAACAATTTTGTAGTAGTTTGCACATGTTCTAAAAAAGTAATAGTTAATATTCATTGCTCTATTTTTATATTGAGCACTTTTAAATTGTTTTGAACATTTGGAGGTATATATTTTAGTAGAGAAAAATAAATTTAACTAAAATCAGTACTCACTTTCATTTTTATTTTTTAAAATTACCTGCATGATTATTCTTGCTTTCCTTTGACATTTTCAGATTGTTCATTGTTAAATTATTGCCTGACTGTAGTATTTTTTTAAATGCTCTTAATTTTTCCTTTTTTTTTTTCTTTATTATAAGCTTCAAGGTCTTTATATTTAAGATTTCAAAATTGAATCCTATAATTTAGCTAAAAAAAATGTTTTTTTAAGTATAGATTTTTAAAGAATAATGGTCAATATTTCATACTAATTTTTGTATTTTCTTTTCAGATGATTTGAAGAACAAGTTGGAGGCAATAAATTCAAGAGGAAATCTTCTAGACAATGGATGATGACAGCACATCCAAAAGCAATCTCCCTCCCGGAAGGTTTAAAAATATTCGCCAAAAATTTGAAATGGGAAGTCCTCCACAAGATGAAGAGAATGCTTATACAGTGATAAATGATAAGGAAAGCAACAATGATAATGTGGTGGCACCTAAACCTGTCCCTCGACAACCACCAACACTTAAACAAAAGCCTAGCATCAAGGGCCAAAAACCTCATTTTGATGAAAAAGGCACCCCACCTATTATTATTCCACGGACTAAACGGGACTCTTTTGTGAAGAAGGAGCATTTGAATGATTCTTCTGAAGATTTGGGTACTGTTAAGAATCTGAATTCTGATATTGAAAGTAGTGGAAATAGTGAGAGTTCTGCTAGCAGAACTCATAGACGTGAACTTTCAGACTGTTCCACTGGGCAGCATTCATTTGAAGATGATGTGAAACCAGAGATCTTCAGAAATCAGAGATGTTCTTCAGGGAATATAGAATCTGATTCTTCTGATGGCTCTGGAGATGGTGCTCTTGTTTCCAAGAGGCTAAGGGTTTTTCAAACACCCACCCCCTCCAAAAAGCCTGAAATAGCACCAAGGCCTGCTAGCATGATAGGTTTTACATCAAGTCTTCCTCGGAAAAAAGTGACAAGAAATCTTTCAAACAAAGAAACAAGCAGCTCAGCATCTCCTTCCAAAAACAGGCCTCTTCATAATGTTTCACCCACATGTTTGAAGCTGTCTCGGGATGACAACATATACAAAGATAAGAATAAAGAAAAAGATAATGCCGACAATGAGGACAAGGTACCAAAACTACCGCCAAAGCCGCCAAACCTCCCTGTGGGTGCTCCACCTAAAAAGCCCCCTCGAACATATAAGCACGATGAGTTTCTGAAAAATAGGGACTCTACAGTTTTTAAGGAGAATGAACTTTATGAGAGTTCAGAAAACTTTATAAAGAAGCCAATCACAAAAGCTGAAGTGAAAGAGACTCCTAAAAGACCGCCCCGTCCCCCTCCACCTCGGCCTCCTGTCCCTAGGTCACCCTTACATGGAAATCAAGGGGATCAAGATAGATCCTTAAGGCAACATCTGTATGACTATCCTTACTGTATACCTAAATCACCTCAAAATAATTCTGTGATATCAGGTGTGAATGGTTCTTCATCCAGTTTTACTTTGAGAAAATGTCTGAGTGTGGAGAGCATTGCAACAGACAGTAAGGCAAACCCTGTTCCTGTCTATTTAGAAACATCAAAGTTTGGACGCTCTAGAGATGATTTGGATGCCTTGAATGGTGTGGAGGTATTTGTTGATGAAGAGGGATATGCAGTACCCTACAAATTTGTTGTTAAAGATCCAAATTCTAACATACAATCTCACAAAGAGGTAATCCTTTTTCATTAATGAATCTTTCTGATTTCTAAATAATAATATATATATAATCTTTTTTATTTTTTATTTTTATTTTATTTATTTATTTTTTTTTATAATCATTTCACCCCAAGCAAGGAAGAAATGCCACTGGTGTGCAGGAGTTACTGTGAGAGTAAAAAAGAGGTACAGGGGATGTTGAAGAAAATATGGATGGGAATCGAGTAGATAAAAGATGACAGTTGACATTGCATTTAAACTTTTGGAGATTGTAGCTATCAGGGAAGCAAGTAAATGGAAGTGAAATCCACAAATGGGAAGTGTAAGAAACTGTTACAGTAGAAGATGCGGTTACATTTAATTGTTTCGATGGTAAAAGTTTAGAACCTTGATGCTAATCTGGTAGCATGAATAGATACATAGGGTTAGGGTACCAGGGTGGGGGGAAAACCTGTCAGAGCAGTTGCCAGGTAGAAAAGACAGGGAAGCCATATCACCTTAGTGAGAAAGTGACTGAAGGTGAGCTGCCAAGTCAGGATTGATTATATTGCAGATTTATATTTAAATGTTTAAATTTGATATATGTAATGATGTGTGGATGTATAGGTGTTGTAATATTTGTCAGTATGGAAAATAGAATTGGCAAGTTCAAGTTTCAGACATGACTGTTGTATTCAGTCTGTATCTTTGCATCTATTCTCATCATTCCCAGCTATGAGTAAAATAGTAGAGTAACCTGGGATCTTAAGCCTTGCTTGACAAGACTTTAAGAGGAGGACACCTCTGAATTCCAAACTCTGGAAAAAGTGACAGTAATCCACTCCAACTCACTCATGAATAACTATGGAAATGTGTTGTATAAAAATATTAAAAGAAGGAAGCTGTGGTGAGCCATGGTTAATTGCCTGTGTCTTAAAGAAAAATAAGAATTCAGTTATACAGGTCATTACAGTTGAATTAATTTGCTTAGGAAATATATTTTATTCAGGTCACATCATTGAATATTTTTACTCAATTTAAGTTTTGTATTAGATTTTTAAATTTTTATTCTATTACAAAATTTCTGTATGCTGTTAAATGTATACAACTTTTTCCAGGTTTTAAATTTAAGTTTAGTCATTTCTCTTGAGTTTATGCTATATCTTATGAAGTGAGTCAATGGTTCTTTGAAATCTTTTCTGAACACCTTTACCAACATCTTAATGAATTTATCGCCAAATTCTTTTTTTCTAATTTCTTCAAAGGGCTACGTGCATGCATTTTTTACTTATTGGTTTAAGAGAGAAACACAAAAATTCAAGTTAATTTGCCCCTTGTCATTCATATCTTTAAATCATTTTGTAGAATATACACGTCTAGTTTATAAATTATTTATATTTGTCTTTGACTCTTGTTACTGATTAGAATATTGCTTCTAGATACAAACTACTTTGCTAATACATCTTACCATAGTTCAACCAGAAAAATAATTCTGTCTTTGATTTGTGAAGTGGATGTGGTGCATAAAAGACAAGAAATCAATATGGTTTAAATTATATCTTACTATCACAGCTTTAAAAAATGACTGAGTTTTAATAAATATTCCTAGTCATTTTATAATTTCTTGATGATAAAAAAAATGCCTGAAATTACATTTCTGCAATTATCCATACTGACAATAATTTTCTTGATTATTTCAATATCCAATTTTTCAATGTTAATTTTTGTTTATATGAGTAATAGATATGAATTATAAAATTTGATGTATAATGTTCAAAATGTAAGGTATGAACATTTACTGATCCATCTTGTTTTTTTACTATACAAATAAAATATTGGGCATATATTACCAGTTACTTTTACATATAGTCACCATATAGATTGATGCATTTGTCCCATTAGTGTGTGTGTGTGTGTGTATGTATATATATATATATATATATATATATATATATATATATATATATATCAGTCATCCACATACAAGCCTGTTTCACTGTATCACAGCTCATCAGTATGGCTAGACTTCCATTTGCTTCCAGCTGGGATCGAAACTTGACCGATTTGGTGTTAGTCGGACTCCCTACTTTCTAAGCCATAGATGCATGGAATGAGAGAGGGGAAATTTTAGCATGTTATATATATGCAGTGTATACACATGCCATTCACCAGGAGAACTCAATTCATTACTGAAGGGTAACGTGTGTGTGTATATATATATATATATATATATATATATATATAATAATTTGAATCTGACAATGATAACATAAGGAAGAAATAGAAATGTTTATAAATTTAACCTTTATTAAAGTTTCCTTGAACAATAAAATTTGGAAGAGATGAAGAAAATTTTGCTATTTAAAATATTTGTTTGTTTTTTATTGATTAAGCAGATGCCACATGCATCTATCTTGCCATATACACATATGCCCATGAATTATGCACATGAATGCTGCTTGGCAAGACAGATACATGTAAGGTCTGCTTAACCAATAGCCAATGAAAAACAAACAAAACTTAAAAATAGCAGAAATTTCTTTTTCTTCTTAGTATTTTGTTCTTTGAGGAAGCTTTAATAAAAACCATGTTAGATTTATAAACATTTCCTATTTGTTCCATATATATATATATACACACACACACACACACACACACCTTTCTTGAGTAATGTTGTGCCAAACAACTAAAGCTACTCTTTAGCCTATGCAATTATAGTATCTTTGATAAATGATGTCTGATGGGATGAAACAAATAATCTGAAGGAGCCAATTTGGAGACTGTGCTTGAAATGATGAAACATCTTAACTATATCATACCTCCCAATACGGGTGTCCCACAAGGCTCTATTCTAGGTCCTATGCTTTTCCTTGTCTACATTAACAATCTCCCAGATGTAATAAGATCCCAAGTAGGCATATACGCTGACAACACTATGGTTTACTCTCTCATTGATCAAAAATCTGCCGAGGCTGACAAAGCAGACTTCACTGCTGAGCCTGAAAAGGACCTCCAATCCGTGGTGGACTGGGGTAAAAAATGACTTGTGAATTTTAATGCTTCCAAAATGAAGCTGCTATCTATTAACCATCATGGACAATTGCTCCTACCCCCATTAGCATGGACCAGGCTAGTCTCCCTGAAAGCAAAACACTGCGCCTCCTCGGCTTAACTTTCACAACAGACCTCAAGTGGAATGACTATATAGAATCCATAGCTAAATCCGCTGCTAAGAAAGTCGGATCTCTGTGTAGGGTCAGGAAGTTTTTTTTCCACCTGAAACAATCCTGCACATATATAAATCTACCATCCGCCCGTGCATTGAATACTGCTGCCATATCTGGTTGGGTGCTCCTGCTATACACCTAGGTGTCTTTGACAAAATCCAATGGAGAATCTGTAATGTGATAGATCCTGACTTGGCAGCTCAGATGCAGTCACTTTCTCACCAGTACAATGTGGCTTCCCTGTGTCTCTTCTACAAATACTTTCATGGCTTCTGTTGCGATGAACTTAGCTCACTGGTGCCCCCTGTATATGAATTTGCTCGAGCCACAAAATTAGCAACTAGGTCCCACCCTTTTACTGTGAAACCAATAAAATGTAAATGTGAATTCTACTCTAGCAGCTTTTCTCGCACTTCCCGCCTGTGGAATTTCTTTCCATTTACTTGCTTCCCTGACAGCTACAATCTCCAAGAATTTAAGTGTAAAGTCAATAGTCATCTCCTATTTCACTAACCTGCATCCTCTCTCTCATGCTCCTTTCTCCATCCACTCCACTCTCATCATTATTCTCATCTTTCTCTTACCCACTTCCTGACACCCCCTATAACCTGTCACTCTTTCTCATAACTTTCCTCCTATGTAACCCCCTGCAAAACAGTGGCAGTAAAATGCCTTGCTTAGGGCGATATGATTATTTAAAAAAAAAAAAAAAGAGTCACTCTTTTGTCAGGTTAACTATATATGGGCTGACATTCTCATGCATCAGAATGACACTTTTACTCAAATGTCCTGGTCTCTTTAAATAAACAGCTTTCTTGAGTCAGTTCGATATTTCACAACTTCCGCACTAAGTGTTTGACCATTCAGTATGAAGTCCATGAATGGCACACCTTTTGTATCATAGAACACAGTTTTTAAGCTAGTTTTTTTTTATTCCTGAATTTTGTATTTTAGCAGGAAGAGTGGGGGTCATGGTGGCTGTTTTAAAGTCACAGGAAAAAAAAAACTTTAATGAAATACAAAATTACACAACACAAAATCATTTTCATATTTTCTTTTCAGGTTTTGACATTTGACTGTATGAATTATTTTTTTCTGCACAATGTCACATTTGCTGAATCTGGGAATTTTTTTTTAAATATCAAAAATTGTTATATTGATTTTTTTTTTTTTGTGTTCCCAAATTTGCCATAATAAATTGTATACTGTATGTTTTTCCCTCCCCTACTTATAGAAATAGACACAACTAAATGATGTATATAGAACATAATAGGTAGAGTAGTTGTGGCAACCTTGAAATGGGGACAGTCTGTAACATAGTTGACCAATGAGATAGCCAAAAACATAAGGGCAATCTATTTCTGAGGTGGTAACTACTCCAGGTTTTTCTCTTACAACAGTAATAAGCATATATCAAGAATAGGTGTATTCCAAACAGACATCAGCAGCACATGAAAATTGCATGTGCCTAAATTACCACTTTTATCACTTAGCAGTCAACACCCTGTACATTCAAATGAATAAAGTAAGAGTTATCAATTGCAGAAATTCTGTTTTTCAGCTTCCAGCCACAAGACAGAAGATCACAGACCATTTCATCAACCATAGCTATATTACATTTGGTAAGGTAACTAATAATTTCATGACATGTGAAATGATTTTAATACAAAATCTATATACCAACATGTCAAAAATCATGATAGGCATCTAGTATCATATAGGACCTCTTGCAAAGTGCACCACCTCAATGTGTTATGGATTTCATAAGTGGTCACAAAACCTCTGGAAAGATGTTGAATCAAGCTATCTCGACAACTGTCCACAACTCACTGATATTTGTAGTAGCATTTGCATGCAAATAAACTTGTCTACCACATCCCCTAAATGCTCAATTCAGCTTATGTCAGGCTAACATGGAATTTTCAAATGTTTTACAAACTTATTCTATTAACTTGTATTCCTGGTACACATGTGTCACCATAGATTTAGGGACCTCAAATTTGCCACAATTTCAGATATGGAATGTCCCATCTGACTGGCACCCACTATCATGTTTGATTCAAACTTTAATAATTAATGAGCAACCCATCTGGTGTTCACATTAATTCACCAGATGTCAGAACTCAATTGATAGAGGTCTGGAGATTTCCATGACATCAAGGTAAGGGAACAACCTACCTTTATATACTAATGTACATACATACATACACACACACACAGTTACTTTGGCTATAAGGTCTTTATTTCCTAGAAACTACAACAGATAAAGGGAATACAATAACACTGTTAGGTAGAGCGAGATTTCAGCTGCAAAACACTATTTTTAAATAATCATCAGTGGAGGCTGTGCATTTTTTTTTTTTTTTTTTTTCAGAAATAAATAAGAGCATCATGTGGCGGTATAGGTAAATATAGCTTGTTACATGCATCACTATTGTTGGTGCTGAAATGCATTGCCCATCATTTAACTGTGCTCACATCCATTTTTTTAGTTTCCATAATTGTTCAGAAAACATTGATGAATGTCAGTGCAATTTTTTTGGCATTGAGAAATTCCATGATACTTATTTTTTTTTTATACACATTCATATCACATGCAGAATAATTAGTAACAAGTACCCAGAATATGGGTTATTGTTGGTGGGAAAGGAAGCTAATATTATGTTACCAACATAAAAAGAGGCATTACTTTTGGCGTGTTTGAGATATATATATATATATATATAATGAAAGAGAAAGAGGTGGAAGAATGGATGAAAACAAAATAAAAATATATTGAGACAAGCTTACTTGCTAAATGAACAATACTTTGTGAATATCAAAATGTTGATCATGTCTAGCATGGTACATGAAATGTAATCAGTGACCTTTCCTGTGTACAAAGTGCAACAGATAATTTCGAACAAATTATAAAGGAAAATATTTTTTTATAAATTTACATATTTAAAAACAATTTTACACATGTTCAACATAGAAAACACAAATGGTTTATTCAATAAACCTTATCTCAATCTCTTGAGCATCTGTATTGCATCCTCAAAAGTAATTGCATGACCAAATCAGGTGGTTCTTGTTCATGTTGGTCATCACATCCAAGATGGTAGCATTTCCAAGCTTATTGTGTGGCTGTTGATTGGTATTCTTTAGAACACTCCTGATATAGTAAGTAGCTGAGTAGATTCAAATATGGAAAGGCAGCAGGTCACATGTTGTAGGTGAAATGATCATAAAAATTCTCAGCCAGCTACTGTTAGCCTTCATGAGCCATGATAGGCAGAGCAGGTTTTTGCTGGAACAAATATGGCCATTCTCTTTATCCAGAGCCTGACTTCCTTGTCTAACATCTTAATGTAAACTGCATCTAGAGATTATATGCAAGTTATGAATTGGTATAAAGAGTTGCATCTTTAATGTTAAAAGTCCTATTATGATGTTGTTTAGATTCTACTCAATATTATTAACATATATATATAGTGATAGAGAAAACTATTGTTTTTGGTTGGAAAAAAATTAACAAAACAGACTAATTTGACTGTCAGTAGTTTATTTGCAACTATTTATTTTGCTACTTTTACATTATTATGCCTTGTAAAAAATTAATATGAAAAGATTTTAGAACAAATTCGTCAATTTCTTAAGGAAAAACATAAAAAAACATTTTATTTTAAGAATAAGATATATTAGCAAAAAATAAGAACCTCCTAAAATTTATTGCACAAATGCTCCTTTCTTTTCAATTACTCTTAGCAGCCTATTGTCAACATCTGATGTTAGATTTGCAATTTTAGCAGCTAGTAAGTTGTTTGCAGCAACTTTAACTGCCTCCCTGAGGTCACACTTGCTGTTGAATTGCCTTCCATTAGAATAAATATCTCTCTTGAGGATGCTCCACAGGTTCTCAATGGGATTCAAGTCACAGCTATTTGAAGGCCAGTCCATAAGAGAATCTTCAACAAATCCCTTTTCTTTCAACCAGAATTTATTAAACTATGATGCATGACTTGGTGCATTGTCTTGCATAAAGATCATAGATCTACGTTTGGCTAAAGACTGGTTATCAAGCCATTCAAAGAAAATGAAAATCACAGTAACTCTAGAAAATCACAGTAACTTTTGGAATTCATTTTAACCCTGTCTTTCAAAATGGACCCACAAGCTCATTACCAATAATCCCAGCCCATATGATCCCACCACCGCCTAGTGGGCATTTAAAAACATTTTCTTGAGTCATGTTGCTTGCAAACCCATCCTCGAGCCCATCCATTGGGCCTAGCGAGCGTGATCCTTGATTCATCTGTAAAAAGCACTTTAATGAAATCAGTTTTCATATATTTTTTTGCCCACTGCAATCTTCTTTCCTTATGTTTTTTTGATAAATGGGTTTCTTTATTTGATTTTTTACATCAGCAAACTTCCTTAATGCTTTACACCTTGTTTTCCTTGACACCAATAGGAGCTCCAGACGGCCTCAAATATGAATGCACTTGATGCATTTGGGTTTGTTATTAATTCTCTTCGGATATGTGATAGATCTTGATTTATTAAATTCCTGAATTCAGACTTTTTTCATTGTTTGAATTCCCATTTGACATATTTTCTTGATTGGTTCAATGATCCCTTTTCAAATCCTTAGAAATTCGAAGCAAAGGCTTTCCTTTACTAATTTCTTTGATTATATATGTCTTTTCATTCATTGTTAGTTCTTTTTTACGAGTCATAATACTAAATTTTAGTTCTTGCAAATAATCTCTTGACACTGCAAATTGCTATAATTACTGAAAAATACTAAATATCAATCTGAAATTGAAAATTGGGACTTAATTGCTTTCAAGCTTACTCACTATACATAATAGTACAAATTATTTCAGTGGATAACACACATCTATGAATTTTACATAAAATATTTGACAATATCTCTTTTGCATATAATCTCTAGTTGCAGTTTATAAGCTAGCATTGATCATGAGGTCCTGTTGGAAGAATTTGGTAATGAACTTGACCCTTATTTCTCATAATATAAAAGCCTTTTCACTCTCTTAATGTTCTCAATGCCCTTGGGAGAGAAATGGGACTGATAAAATGTGGTGCATACAGTGTGCAATTACATTAGGTCATCTGCTATTTATGACCTGTTAAAGGTTTATTCTCAAATATCTAGCACAACCATAAACAGCAAAGAAGAAAGCATTATTTTGAATGGACTTAGAATTATGAGTGATCAACGTTTACTTGTTTTGTTGCAAGCTTGAGATGTACATTTTATTATTCTTTTCTATCTCAAACTGTACAACCATCTTTTGTTGAGCACCTTCATTAATTACCCTAAATCAGGTTAAATTGCTTTAGAAATGATTGCCCATAACCTTAAAAGATCAATACTTACATTTTTTGTCTGTTGAAGATCTGAAATATGAAGTCTGGAAACTATTGATTTGGACGAGGAGTGCAAATTTCAATTGATATTTTAGTTTTGAACACTTTTTAAATTTTGTTTTAAATAGTTTAATGAGAAAATCTCTGAAGATGGTTACCAGAAGATTAATCAACATCACATTTACATTATTGATACATTTGGCTTGTTCAAAAATTGATTTCTTGGAAAATTAAATTGATATGTGATACTCTTGAGAAATTGATATTGCTTGTGGGGCTGAGGTCACCATACTGTAATTGGGAAATTTCTTTTGATATTTTAATATTGATTTTTGCTGATTTTTATCTGTATTTAGATTATTTAGGAGTTTGAAGAATTTTGTTACGCATAATTATAACAAATATTGATGATCCAATTTGTACATAGAAATATGGCTATCTGGTCTGTTTTATTATTTTTGTTTATTGATTAACATCATTTCCTAGATATTTCTTATTAAAATACTACTTGCCATTCTACAAATCTTTGTCTATGTAATACAGTTATGTTTTGTTTGTTGTTGTCCTGCTACTGGTAATAAACCCAGTACAACTTTAAAAAAGACTGTTAGTGGAACCAATGAACAGCTTGCCAAAACCTAAAACTCTTCTCCAGATACAGTCTTGAATAAAGATGACAAAACTGAAAAAAGAAAGGAAAAAAAAAAGGTCTGAAAGTAAACTTACCTACTCAGTAAAGTGCTCTAAGCCTAGTTTATCTAGACCAAGCAAACCATGCTTACCAATGTTAAATCCTATGAAAGAATGGCTCTTGTTATAACACATATTTCATGCTCATGCAATCTTCAGATGAATGGAAATGAAAGGAGGGATGGGTGGATGGGTTTCATATAACTCATGAATCATCCTAAAGCGTCACAGGGCAGGAGGATTTCATTAAAAAAAACCTGTGGATAACCCCATCTACATAGAGTGAAAAAGAAAATAGGCAAAGAAAAAACCCCTGTGAATGAGCTAAGCTACTAATTGTTGTACTGTATGACCAGGTTCAGTTTAAAAAAAAAAAGATTCACCAATAAACCAATATGCTAGTCCAGTGGCAGAGGACATAATAGGTATTTTATATTATGTCTACATCTGCTAATTGACTGTTTTTTTATTAAGTATTCTGTCATTGTTGATTAAACTTACTATTGCAAATTTTTTTCCAAGCAAAGCTAACATCTATCCCTTGTATTTTTACATGTACTACTATATAGGTAATTTTAGAAGACTTACCTGTTTCTCTTTTAATCTTCTAATAATATGCTGATAGCATTGTAGCATTTTCATATTTACTATATTTAAATCTTAGTTTATGATTATTGTATCTTTTTTTTTCTCTCACTGACTTACAGTACACCTATGTATATTGTCAGGAAGAACCTTGTAAAATCTTGCCTGATATCATTGACAAATTCTGTCAAGTGGGACTTACCTTTCTATGTGTGAGATTAATGCACGTCCTGCCTCAACAAAAGAGCATAGCTATGTATATATTTAAAAAAAGATTTATTTATTTGCTTATTTTTATAGAAATATTGTAAAAGCATGTAGGCCTGAAAATGCCACTTGATAAATTCAGAAAAACTGCCATTATGCTTTCATAAAAAAAAAAAAGTTACACATTACAAATTTGGCTTCAAAATTGTCTAATCCATGATTATTCAAAAAGGCCAATCAAGGGTAAAGTTTTAAATATATCCATGACAGTATTTTAATATACTAACTTGGGCTTTGAAATATTCATACTTGAAATAATAAATATTTATATACGGGCACTCGTTACTCATGTAATATTAAAATGGGGAAATAACAGACCATTATAAGGAATGCCTGTTGCAAATGTGAGTTTAAAGACACTTTAAGACGAGGTAGATTTTGGAAATTTTAGGTGTAATCCTGCTTATTTAAATAATTATTGATGCTTAAAACGGAAATAATTTCAATGTTTTCGGAGAGAAACAACAATGATAAATGAAAAAAAAAACATTGAATGAATTGGCACATTTATCAAGTAATCATAAGAAACAATTATTTTCATTTCATATTGGAAAAGTAATCAAATGAGTTTTGAATGAGTGCTAAGTTAGCTTTTGATATTGGTATATTATACAGCATTCATAATCTTGGAAAAGTTGCAGTAGTCTTGAGAGCTTTTTGTTTAAAAAGATTAAAATATTCCACTGAAATTAGATACATGAATACTTCGGTTCCTATTCTCTCTCTCTCATGTCATGCCAACTAAAGTGATGTTGGACAACCTGTCACTACTGTAAAATGTATAATCTTCAGGCAACTGACATTAATCCTTGGTGGGATATTTATTTCCCTTTTGATGAGCCCAATATTATAAATCTTAGGTGGCTTGCAAATACACATATCGTGTATCTACTGACCAAAATGCCTGCAGAGGAGAAGAGTACAAATACATGGCAGATAATATAGCCAAGCATTAATAGTTGACAAATATAAAGATTTTTAAGCCGACCTTTTTATTTATTTTATATCGGTCAGTTAAGTGCCATATGTGATACACACATGGGCTATCATGTCTCAAAAGAAACATGACTAACTCGGCAGTAAATTTTCCTGCAGTAGGTTGCCATTATTTTCTGCAGTAGACTGGTTGCCAACCAAAGCTATTGAGATCAATCTGTTTTGCTATTTAACCCATAGCTGGAGGGAGAAAGGGCAGATTAATACCTTTCCCAAGAGTATTTGCACTTAAGTGAATGTAATGAATTCAACTGGATTTCGAACTTGACTCTCTGATTTCTCAATCCGGGCCAATATCCACTGCACCACAGTGCACAAAATTAAATGTTCATTTATCTTGTAAGCGAACATTTATTCATTGCAATTAATGCTCTACTGCTTATTGATCACTACAATTACAAAGACTGTCTACCTTAAAAAGTTTTATTTTCCAGAAATACTTTAACTTTTTCTTTCTTTGCAAAATATAATCTTTGTTTTTATGAGAGTGAGGTTGTCTGAATATCACTTGAGGTGTGAAACAGTTAAGATAGTGTTGATTTCTACACTCTAAAAACTCTTTCTCTGATATTACACTCTTGCCCCATAAATGTAGAAACAATCTTAAACTATATACACTATGTAAAATGGTTTCGTTGTACATTATAGCACTACTTTTGGCATTTCATCAATTTTTTTTTCTTTCTAAGTATTAAAGTTTTAAAAAATTAGTCAAATTGTACTGTAATAATGCAAATCAATTTTAAAAGATACTCTGAACTAATGATAAAAATATCATTAAGTTTGTCTGATCTCATTGAGAAATCCTTCATTAAATTTAACCCTAACCCTAATTTAGAGAGTAAGGGGAAAAAAATTATGAATATTATTCTGACTCAAAGTAAAAATTGGCAACTTTTACCAGAAGAAAATTTCTGCCATTACCCAGCACTTGTCAACTGAAATAAGCCATTACCGTTTTCCTTAAAAGCCGGTTTTGTCTGCAATGGTTCATGCCATTGTAGTTGAAATTTCTTTTCAGTCAATCTGTAGGCCATAACAGTTTAACTCATATGATCAATTTTAAACAATGTTTTTAATGAGATTATCTTTTTCTGGTTAATATTCAGGTTATATTTTGTTCATGAGATTATTTTAAAAAGCATAAAAAATAAAAATAATTTTTTAAAAGCCAACAAATATTAATTAATAACCAAAGAGTAAAATACATTCTGTTGATATTTAAAAAAAAAAAATGATTGTAAGTGATTTGTACTACTGATCAGAAATTAACCATGAAATGAACTGAAATAAGAGCATAAATAAAGCACATGAAACAAAAAGCCCTGAGATAATGTTGACCTGTTTGAAGAGAAATAAAAACAATCTAGTACTGTGCTTAAATACGTTAAGTTGAGGTATTGAAAAGGAAACCTCACCAGAACAATTATCATGAAAATATTTATAGAAAACATGGAGGAGCTGTGTTATGGAAATGGGAAAGTTACTGAAGCTGAGATGCCAGGACAGGACTGATAACATTGCAGATTCTTCTTTGGATTTTATCAAGAATTTCTAAATACCTAGTAGAAGCACCAGATATGAAAGCAATATTCAATGCATGGATGAATAGTAGACTTATAAATGTGTAAGATAGATTATCTTACACATTTATAAGTCTACTATTCATTCATCTATTCAAGCTTATATGTCAGTGAACCAACTTTCCTAGCAAAGCACAATGAGTCACTCACCTGAAGGTTAGCATTAGCCATGCTAATGAAAGATAAAAAAAAATTTTCTTCTCTAAGGTGATTAAAAGAGAGCAGTTTTGTTTTGGAGGTGTTAAAATTAACAAGCCATTACTTGTCCCAGTTAACAAGTTTTTAGATTAGTTGCCAATTTGAGCTTATCTAACTGATCAAACTCTACATTTAGACAGGAGTAAATAGTTATCAACATCAATATTGTCAAGAACTGATGACAGTGGGAAGGTCATTTATGAAACAACCTTCCCTGATATCATCATTTCTAATTTTTTAATCATATCACCCCGAGCAAGGCGGTAACGCCACTGATGTGCAGGGGGCTACATAGGAGTGAGAAGATTGGAAAAGAGAAAACCGGAAACCCCATCCTAAACAAGAAACAAGGGATGAGCCTCTTCACCTGTTCAATAGATGTGGGTGGAGTGTGAACTGGGCGATAGTTTAGTCTATCTACTCCAATTGAAAAAAAAAAAACAAAAAAAAAGTGAGAAGATTGGAAAAGAGAAAACCACATAGGGGAATAGGAAACTATCTCTTCCCAGTGTTGTTGTTTTTTATTTTTTATTTTTTTTTAAATTCAGGTCTAATGCTGAAAGCTGTTTGTGGTCTAGATTACTTATTTATACAGGCTAGGTTGTTGGAAGTGTGTGTGTGTGTGTGTATAAATAAGCTAAGTTTAATTGTAGTCATGACCTCTAAATTTCTTATATAATTACTGTAATAAGAAAAAATATCAGATTAAAAAAAAATTAAAAGTTACTGTTTATATTTTGGGTATGAAGATAAACCTAGCAGATAAAGATTTGAAAGGTCCCAACAAGAAGTGTGTGATTGAACCTTGCCTTATGATTATTTCCCATTATTAGTCTAATTGGTAAGGGTACACTTCAGCTATAGAACTGGTTTTTCTCAAGAAAAATAAAAGTTCAATACCTATCAGGCAGCTTATTTTCTTGATCTAGGCCAATTGGTAATGTTTAAGAAGATGAAAAAAAAAAAAATACTCCATGTGTATCCGCTCAAAATAAATTCTATAAAGAAATAAAGTTGAATTTAAAAAAATCCATTTAAAAATATATTACTATTTTATTCATTTATATTATTTATTTACTTTGTATATTTTTCTGTCATCTATTTTTTTTGTTTACTATGTTTTGGTATTTGGAATAAAGGTTATTAGAATTAGGTTATGGAATTTATTTTCTTACTAATGTTCACCTAATACAAGGCCCAAGTGACCTGCTAGGTAGAGGGTTACTGTGTGGAGTTGTATTAACATAAGAAAGAGCAAGAAATGAAGTTCTTTGGGCTATTCAGGAATGATAATGGCTAACTCTAGATTTGAAGAGTTCAAGATTTAATTAGTGAATACAATTTCAGAGTTTAGGTGGAGACATTATAAGTATAGAGTTGAAGTAGACTTTAGAAAGTGTCAAAAACCCAATCTTAAACAGGAAGTAATGGATAAATGTCTACTCCTGTTCAAAAGACTGAAGTGGAGTGTGAACTGGGAAATAGACAAACCTATCTATTCTTATTGGAGTATTTATTATTTAGTCTTTTCTGGTCGTGATGTGGTTGTAGGTAGTGCAAAAGGAATTTGTTTTCATGTCTGTATTTGGAAATGATTTCTGAAAGATATGTTCACAGAAGTTTAGATAAAAAAATCATTGGGAATTTTAAAAAGAAAATCAATATTTTCTATTTAAGGCAAAGAGAATAATCATGGAACAGGAAGTTGATATTTAAATTTATAAGATTTTCTTTTTGAAAAAAAAGAAATAACTTCTGGCAAATCAATTCTTTATATTGATTGTGTAGTGAATCTCTGAAGGATTCAAAGTAATTTTTAGATAACAGGTAAATTGATATTTCTGAATTCTTTTTCATTTTAACTTTGCAATTGGGATAGTTACTGGTTACATATCTAAATTTACACATTTTTTCTTTTTTATTATTAAACTTTTTCTTGTAAAGATTTAAAAATAAATGAGAACTATTTTAATGTTGACTACAATCAATAATTATAATAAATAAGATGTAAATTCATTTAGCTGAGATGCAATGGTTGAAGAGTATAAGAGGTGCAAATGAACTATCATAATTTTTCTTCTGTTTTGTTTGATTTCAAGATATTTATCATAAGATGAACAATTCTGAACATTTTGTTAAAGCACAATAAGGTATTAAAAAATATTGTTGGCTGAGAATTGAACTTCTACTGCAATTCAAACTGTGAAACATGTTTCTAAGAAAAGCAGGTAGAAATATTCAAGTATAAAATTGCACGAGGAAAAATAAATTTCTATTCAGAATTGTTAGATTACCACATTCGAATTAATGAAATTTTCTGGGTAGGTGATGCTCATTAGCATTTTGAAAAATAGATAAAAATAGGCTTTCCTCTCTCCTCACTTCAGTAAATAACAAATACATGTTAGAAAAGAAAATAAGTTTGGGCACTTTAAAATTTATTTACCAGTAAATCAGGTTGCCCTATTGACTTCCATTATTAAATATTTTGATCTTAGACATATACTAATCCTTTATGTTCTAGTTTAAAACATTGTTTATTTGAGATCATAAGTCTAAGCACTTTGCCAAATTTAATGAATTTATCCAATCAAAATTAATCTCAACTAGCAGTATCCACGAAAATTTAATGGCTTTATTGTTTGAATTTTCTTTCTTTTTCAAAATGAAATGGCATATCTGATATGTCTTTACCTTTTTTCCTCGCAATCAAAACTGAACTGTCCATTATGTATTAAATGTTAGCAGGGCATTTCTTTCTTTTGTTTTTTCTTTCTTTGTTTGCTTTCCTTATTTCTTTTGGTCTTTCCTTCTTTTGTTCATTTGTTTTTTTTACCTGTTTTATTTTTTTCCTTTTTCTATCTGAAATGAAACATCATCTTTGATATGTCTTGTGATCAAAACTGAATAGTCTGTTATTTATGAAGGTATTGGCAAGGCTTAACACTTCCCTACAAAAGAACTAAAAAAAAGGGACAAACAGAATTATATATCAATTATTACTTTTTAAGGCACCATTTTTGCTTTTATGTATGAAACATTTTGAGAGCCTCAGCTATCTACAACCATATCTTTTTTTTTCTAATTAAAAATATTAAACTCTGTCCTTTCATTGATTGTTTTAAAATAAATAGGAGATCAATAACAAAACAATTTTATTCAAGCTTGCCTTTTATGTAAATTGTGCCTGACTTTTGAAGTAAATATAAAAGGTAATATGTTTGTCAAGATGTCGTCAGAAGTAAAATGTCTCCCAAACCTTGATAGAACTGAAATATCTTTTGTTATATTTTTCCAAACTCTTATCAATAAGTACAGAGACAAATGTGAGATCAAATGCATGAAAGAAAACAGTTATGGTAACTGATTCTGTTTGTTTAAAAGTCAATACAAAGCACATTTATGAACCTCTATTTGCTATAATTGAAATGAAAGTGGGTTTTTACACACCACAATATCTTGGGTAAAGTTGATATCCTACCAACAGCGTTTTTTTTTGTTTTTTTTAAATCAACACCCATTTTATATTTGATTTACAAAAAATGTTATTTTTTTCTGTTTGTTTAAAAAACAAGTATTGTTTACTCCAGTGTGAATGTTATGACACTTACATTTTGGGATTTTTAAAAAACTGGCCAGTCTGTAATATGGGTCAGGGTCGGTAATTTAAAACAGGCACTCACTGAAATTTTTTTCTATAATAAAAACTGACAAAATGACTTGTGTGAATATTTCAAATGAATGAAAGTATTAAAGTAATAAAACAAAAACAATTACATATCTTATACTTGTTGGTTTTAGAGTAATTTCCCTGACAGTATTCATTGAAGTATTCTTTTGTTTTTGTTTTTTTTTTAGTTATTTTATACTTATCTCTTCCCCATTCTCAAGGCTTTTGCTATTATGTATTTTCTTGGGCATAACAAGCAATATTACTGTCTTGTAACCTGCCTTAAAGACAAATTATAGTCATTAGCATAATCTAACAGGCATAGAGAAATGTTATTATTCCTTGAAACTTCAAATCTGTTGTTCTAACTACTTGGCTACCAAATGGCTTCAACTCAAAAATCATTATTTAATCTCTGACTTGGAAAGCTCACAGGAGAAAAAAATCTCTTTTTTAGTTATTTTTAAAAATTTTATTTCATTTATTTTTTAAGCAATTATATTTTGTAATTTTTATTTTCTGTTTTTAATACAAAATAACTTTAAGACTCAAGTTTATTAGCTCTCTCCATTGATTTTTCTAAAATAAAACTATTTTGGCTGTCTTCATTTTTGCATTAGCCACTTTTTGTATTTCTACTAACTGCATTGCTCAAATGTCTATATCTCGCTTTATATGAAATTTTAAATATAGAATTATTTTCAGCTATCATTATGCATATATATAAAGGATTGGTTATTATATATATGTACAAGGCTGGAATTATAGTCATTTTGTAATGTAAGTCATACTAAAATAATGTAATGGATCTTATGCTCTTCATAACCCCTGCACTTTTTGCATGTTGAAATTACATCAATGACCTTTAGATAATGTGAATTTTTTTTTTTTAGCGATATAGTAAAACTGTTAATTATCCACTAAAAAAATCCGTGAACATTGTGTCATGTTTATTTTGCAATAAATAGTTAACTCAAAATGTTTTGCACATGATGTTGGCAAGATCTGGGAAGTGCATTGTGGTGCAGTGGATATTGGCTTGGAGCGAGAAATTGGACAGCTGAGTTCAAATTCCAGTTGAATTCGTTGCATTCACTTACATGCAACTATTCTTGGGAAAGGTATTAATCCGTCTCTTCTCCCTCCAGCTATGGGTTAAATAGGGCAGATTGTGTTCTATAGCCTTGGTTGGCAACCAGTCTACCATAGAAAGTAACGGCAACCTACTATGAGAAAAAAATCTTCTGTCCAGTCTCTTTTGAGACATGATTGTCCAAGTGTGTATCCTGTATGGTGCTTAACTGACTGATTGACTGTTGACAAATCACTTTTATATGGATTATCATTTCATTGCTAAAATTTGAATTTTTTATTTTCAACATCATTTATATATTTAATACATTAAAATTGACTTTGTGATAGTCCACTGCAAGCTTGAAGATTCAAATGTTGGTGTCATTAATGACTTCTATCATTCTTGATGAATATGAAAGAAATCTTCTGCCTTTGATTTCCAATTTAATAAAAAGATTCTTCCTTATTGGCCAGTTCTTTTCATAGATAATTATTTGAATAGGTATCTTTGTCTTGGTTATCATCATTATATTTTAGCTGTTGTACCCACTGATTTTCTTTTGGTATCTGTTATGTATTCAATGGGGATTTTGAAACAAAACTTTTTTCTTTTCTTTTTTTTATAGGCTGTTCTCGTATTTTTTTAGGTTGGTTTATATATTATCTTTGTGGCTTCTTTAAAGTATGATTAACACTAAATAGTTACTTAGTCTTTGAGGCATTTTTTTTCCCATGCAAATAGATCCATTTGTTTCATTGACATTTCATAAATTGTGCCATAATTTGTACATAATGTGGGGTTCAATTTTGTTTTGAATAAGATGTGTGTATATATACAGAATATTTTTTGTTAAAACTCCTGGAAGAATTATTTTCAAATTGCTCAATATTTTTATTGAGCAATTTTCTTGTTTTGTTAAATTTTTGTTCTTGGTACTTAGTTTTTGATAATATCCTTTAAAATTTTGACTTTATTTTATAAATTAAAAACAAGATTTCAAAGAACAAAGACAGATTGGCTATACTTGTGAATCTGATTTCTGAAATGATAGAGTAATAAAAAGATTTCCACCCAAAAAAGAAAAAAGTAAATCATTTTTCTATCGTTAAATTTTTAAAGTATTTTGCTTTTTGTTAAAAATGTTCATGTAATCATGGAGAATTCTTATTAATATTTTCCTTATATTAATGTCTCTTTTTTTCCCCCAATTTTAAACCTTTTTTCATAAGAGATTTTACTGATAAAATAACTCCCTACTCTGATAAAATAGGGTGTAATTAGAAAGATATCCTACTTAAGAAAATATATACAGACAATTTTGTGGGGAGGGGTGGGAGTTACAGTAATTGGGCCAACTATAAGTTGTTAAATCCTAAATCATTTGTTTTGTAAGTCATTTTTTTACTATATTCTGATTTGGAGAAGCAGTTTCTTGTAAGATTTTCTTTTTTCAAAGTTCTTTTTTATTTGCTATCATCATTTTCACTTTTACATCTGCATGTATGATTCTTCATAGAAAAAAAACCCTACATTTATTCCATAGTTTTGAATAAGTTGTTGAGAATAGAATTTGAGTTGCGGAAATATAAAGAAAAAATTTAATTCTCAAATGGTGTTATGTGACACTCTTCTCTAATATCTTCAATTGAAGTCTGGATTTTTTTTCAGTGTATCAAAATAAATGAAAAAAAAAAACCTTAAAAGCTGAAATATTTTTCACCAAATATAAAAAGAGGACAGTATAAGATGAGTGTGTGTCCTAAATATCCACTGAGGTTGTCAAATCTTACTTATATTCAATTATGTATACTTGGTTTGTTAAAAAGAGATAATTCTTGTATACATTTACATAAATGAAATGTTAAAATTCATAAAGATAAAATTTATTAACTTTGATATAAGTTTGATCATGTAAATAATAAAATTGTTTTAATCATTTTTAGTGTATATTTTATGCTTTTGATGAATTATGATCTAACAAAGAAAAATGAAATCAATCTTAATAGAACATGTTGCTGAGATTTGAATACTATGGCTTAACTTGAATTTCTTGTAACCTTATTTTAAGGTATGTAAGTTGTAGTTCTATGACCTCTGAACCTGGGTTATTTGGTAAACAATCATATTACATTTTGTATGGCCTTAAAATATCACATCAAATTGTTGTTTTAACAAAAGATAATAAACATTGTCTTTTTAAAACATTAGGTTGTAAAACTGGTCATGAAATGGTGAATTAAATCTTTTTTGTTTGTGAGGATGGAATTTTTAAAGATATTTGATATAATTTTTCAAGAATTAATGGTTTGCTATTATTGTTGGATAAAAATGATTTAATGATACAGTAGCTTTTGTTTGTATTGTTGATATGTCTCTTTTATTGGCTTGAAGATTGTGGCTCTCATGTCTTTGACTTGATAGGCATTCACTAAAAGAGACATGGTAGTAATGTGTTGGTTGCTGCATCTGACAAACCAAAAAACTTCAAGCATATTTTAGAAGAAATAGTAAAATTTTTCAACTTTATTTGTATCAGTTTCATCTTTGGAAATTTAGTGACAGATCTTAGACTTTCCACTCAACTGCTCTTGGGCTAAGAACAAAAGAAAATATGTATAGTTGTTGGCAGATGGTCATATATTGACAAAAAATTTCTGATTGATTTACTTGTCAGTATGTTTTAGTGTTAAATAGAATCCTAGGGTATGAGGTGGGGGTGAACATTTTCATCTTGGCCGCTGAAGAGGCTGTTATAAAGAATAACAAATGGAATTGGCTAATTAATCACGTGTAAGAATTAAATCAGTTTTATATAAAGATTCTAAAATTCTTAATTTTTTTTATATTCAGTTGGTTGTGAGTGGGGGCAGAGAATACAAATTGGTAAACAGTTGGGTTAGGGTCTGGTTTATTTATTTTAATTAATGACAGTGAACATTTTATTTAAATAATAAAAAACGGTTAATTCATTTTATGTTTTGTTCTGATTTTTATCTGCTAATCAAAATTCTCTAAATTATCATTCTTGTTCATCTTGGCACAAAAACGATATAACATTGAGATTTAATTGCCATCCTCTATGTATTGGTAAATGAAATTAGCAACCACCTTAGTTAAATGTTAAATATGTTAAATTTCACTCAGTCAATTAAGTGCCATATGTGATACATGCTTGGGCCATATGCTGACATTTCTTTCTGCAGTAGACTGGTTAACAACCAAGGCTATAAGAGCCAGTCTGTCCTAGTATTCAACTCCTGTCTGGGATAAGAGATGGATTCATATCTCTGAAGGGCATTTGCATGTAAGTGAATGTAACAAACCTGACGGGAATTTAAACTCAATTTTCTGATTTTTTATACCAAGCTGTTATCTGTTATACCACACTTATGCAAATTATTGTTTGAATTAAATACTTCTGTTATTCAATTATCACACAACTAATTTGTTACAAAATATATTAAATATTAATTTTTTAACAGATCTTGTTATTTACACATCTATGTAAGGCTTTAACATTTTATAAAAAAATAATTATTCTGTAATCTAAAATTGCTATCAATTTATTACCTACAATGTTTAATATCCATTTGTTGCTCAAATAGGTTAAAAGATGCAAAATTAAGTTTTTGTTATTTATAACTAGCAGTATAGCCCAGTGTTGCTCAGGGGTTATGAAAGCTTTAAAACTAATCCATGGTCCTGGAGCTCAGACTCTGTGGACGTTGGCACAAAAGACTAAAAAGCAATAGTTGTTTTCAGTTAAAGCGAAACCGTAAACTGAAAGAAAAATGAATGGATGTAAGTCAAATTTTGATTTCCTGGTATCGATATCAAATAAGTTTTTTTTCATCGTAAACTGAATTTTGAAGGCTAAATAAGTCCTCTGAGTAAACGGTATCATGGCTGAGACTAAGAACTACAATTATACCTACTTAGAACCAAACGCAAAGCAAAAACTAAAATAAAAGGGCTGAAAAACTGATTTTGATCAGACCCGGTAGGATATCGAGTTATCGATTTTCAATATCGGAGTCAAATAAGTCATCCAAGGATAAACTCACCTAAGTAAGTCCATGAAAACCGTACACATTGGGAGTAAAATTGGAGAGAATGAGCCATATTGATGTCTGAATATCAGTTTTTGATCAGATTCAATAGAATATCGGAGGTATCAATTTCCAATATCGGGGATATTATCGATTTTCTGTACTATTGTAAGAACTGCAACCTTGAAACTTCTGAATATCATTTCTTATGTCTTTGTCTATGAGTGTACCAAATTTGATTAAAATCAGACCACTCCTTCTATGGCCCGATCTTTTTCGATTATCGACTTATGATATTATACCTCGACACAAGACCTAGCTAAGAACACTCGCAGACGCTTACAGTACAACTGTGTAAATTTTCAAGAAAATCGGTTCAGCCGTTTCAGAGTTTCTATAGGTAATGGACACACAGACAAAGTTCCATTTATAAATAAGTTTAGATTATTACTTTGCTATAACAAGTTGATTTTAGAATTATGGTATTGCAATATTAAAAACAAAGTGCAGGCAGCTTGCTTTTTATGTTGTCCCAATATAGTACATGTATGTTTTTGAAAAGTCTTAATTATTTCTTAAAAAACAATTACTCTTTTTAATCATTTTTGACTATCAACAGAAAAGAAAAAAAAATACAAGTCCTTAGAGCCACTCAGGGTAGTGTGTTACAGAATAAGAGGCACAGTTTATGTGGATATGTGGGGAGAATAACAATCAATCCTAGACTTGAACAGGTTAAGACTGTAGTGATCAGGAAAACACATTCTTGGGAGTTGGTTCTACAGAGCAGTGGTTTGTGGGAAGAAGCTGCTTGAGAAGAACTTACATCTAACAAATGGAATATGAAGAGAATGTGCGTAACATGGAAGATCTTAGCTGTAAAATTTAGAACTGGTGGAACTAATGAATGTAGTTTGCCTGAGCACTTTTCATGGAAATAGTGATAAAACAATGAGAGACTTGCAGATTGTCACCTGTGAGAAAAGAGCTGTAGAGTGGGAAATAATTTATTACCCACAAGAATGCAAAGATACTTTTGGACTAGAAAATGAAGATTATATATCCCCTGCCCATATATAGCAGCAGTACTCCATTTTTTCCTCATCTGGCTCTTATAAAAGTAACATTGATTTTCTAAGTGTCTCTAAGATATATCACAAGGCCAAAAAATACGGTGTATCCAGTTATGATCGAACTCACTACTTAGTTTTAATAGTTACTACTGAGACAAGCTAACCATTACACTGTGTTGAGGTGCCCACTCTTGTAAAAGTAGAGGATAGTATGAAGAGTTAGGTATTAACTGGAGAATTAAAAAGAAAGACAAATGATAGCAAGTCTTCGACAACAACAACAGCAGCAAAAGCTGTGAAAATAGAAAATCTTTAGTGAATGCAGTGAAGCATGACCAGCAGCACTCATCAGCAGGTAGGTTAGGCTTAAGGCTCCAAGTTCTCCACACAATTGTCACTGATAGATTAAAGTGTTGGTTCATAAATTTGGTGATATAATAATAGTCAGTTCAATATCTGGATTAAGCAGTGTGCATTAGGATTAACTGGAAACAGGGTGAACAATATCTGAGCAATATAAAAAATTAAAATCTAGACAAGATATCTCTAGCCATGGGCAGTGGAAGGAGAACAATCTACCCTCCCCCAGATTAAATAAAAGATTCAGTTTGGAA
Organism: Ascarosepion bandense; assembly: GCA_037127315.1. Lineage (NCBI taxonomy): Eukaryota > Metazoa > Mollusca > Cephalopoda > Sepiida > Sepiidae > Ascarosepion > Ascarosepion bandense. The sequence continues at coordinate 5,210,673 of JBBBDQ010000883.1, read as the reverse complement.
TTCCTTGTAGGTTACTTGGAGCAACAAGCTCTTGATAAAAGTCAGAGGGTACAATGGCTGAAATGTGATAGCAACAATGAAGTCATGTAAATATAATCAGTCAGTTAAGTGCCATACGTGATACATGCTTGGGTGATCATGTCTTGAGACATGACTGACTGGGCAGAATATTATCCTGCAGTAGGTTGCCATTACTTTCTGTGGTGGACTGGTTGCCAGCCAAGGCTATAGAACCCAATCCGTCCTGTTATTTAACCCATAACTGGCGGGAAGAGATGAATTAATCTTTCCCAAGGGCATTTGCACATAAGTGAATGCAAGTAATTCAACTGGAATTTGAACTCAGCTCCCTGATTTCTTGTTAAAAAGTTTTTAGATTTTTTTCAAAATGTGTTGTTTATAATTTATTATGCAGTTATTCATTAAAGGCATGTTGTAACCTGAAACTGTTTCTAATTTGTTGACATCTTTATAACAACTCTTTATGACAAATTATTTCTTTTCTCTCTCTTCATTGTTATTTCGTACTGTAGCTTACAATGCTGGAGATTACAGAGGGATTGGCTTATTTGACTATTTTAGGCAAAACACAAGCTGTGATGAAATTGTTTCTATAATTAGACTTCTCTAAAGCAGGCAGGTGTGTGGATAGATTTAGAAAAATCCTCCTTCCTAAAATAAAACCAGATTTTTAAAAGAAAACTGGGTACCAATGATAATCTCTCTGCCTCATTATAGTGTTTGCTTTTGTTTCATTTTGTCATACAGCTGCTATGAAATATGCTGTTTATTAATCTTTCCTGCCAAGACTTGTTTCTTTGTGGATATTAAGATGTTTATGTGGCAAAATAGTCAAACTGTGATGCAACTGGGATTTTCTTAAATAACACCCAGTAGTTACTGCAGATTTAATTTTTAAGAATTTTTTTTTTGTAGACTTTTTGTAAATAGTATTTGGCAAGCCCCTCCTGTCAACTCAGCCTGTCAACTAACAAAGAATTACATCTCTATAGAATTAATATAAATTTTTTTTTCATTATTTAATATTAGAGAAAGAGGAAATTTTACAGTCACTTGATAGTTAACACATACCTCAGTTTTTAATTATTCTATGTTAATGAGTTTTTGTTTCTATTGAGTATGACAATTTTTCATTCATTCATTCCTTATCATTTTTGGTATAACTAGAATACATTTATGTATAATTGATGTTTGAAATATTTGGGATTTATGTTGCTTAACATTCCATATTCATTTTGGGAAATTCCATATGTATATTTGTCATTCAGCATATGAAAGGCAGGATGAAGCAAAATTGACATATTTTGAACATCAAATGAGAATGATTTTAATTTTTGAACTTATGCATTCTTATAACCAGATCATATTAATCATAACATCTAAGGAAAGATTTTAAACTACATTTAAAAAATTGAATATTTATCCGATTTTGTTTAACTGTTTTTCTATTGATCTTAAACCAAGAAAATTTCCTCTTTTTCTGTCTTTTAAAAGACAGATTACTAAAAGAAAGCTTTGTGTTAAAAAAAAGATCTTTGAGTATCTACAATTGTCTCAAGTTCATTTCCTCACCTATCAGCCATCATTCAGACTCTTGCAACAAAATGTTCTACTTTAATGCCTTATATGATGTCAATGATGTAAACTTCTTAAATTTCTCATTCATTTATATTTACAACATGTATCCTAAGTGAATATATTGTATTACTAAATTAAAAGCTTGATCAGATGAGGCTATTTAAGAACATCATTAGAGTTTTCAGGTTGATGTTTAGATTTTGTAACAATTTGTGGTATTGGTCAAAATTATATCTAGTGCAGCCAATTCTATTTTCAATTTTCTTTTCTCCTAGACTAAATTTGTTATAACTTATCCATACACTGAGGAAGAGTTTGATATTTAGTAATTCTATGTCCTGGACTTTTTATGATTTTTCTGTTTTGGAAAGGTTTATTTTTAGCTATATTTCTTAGAACACTTGATAGTGTGTGGTTTTTCTGTTCATGATCATTCTTATCGCAACTATGAATACCTACTGATGAGGTTTTTGAGGTCCCCACCAGACATGTAAAATTTTGTGCACTGGTAATGTTAATTTATTAGGTTGATGCATTTAGTGAATTTGGAGCTTGGAAGGTGGTTTCTAATGGATGAGAATAGGAAGTTTCTGTTTATGTGCACCTGTAAGGTCAACATGACATGTATACAATATTCTCTTGTAATGGTATGCAATTTCCTGAAGTTGTTTGATGGTATATATGTTATCATTATACCAGAACAAAAAACAAATTGAGTCATGAGGAGTCGACTTTTGTAAAATGATGAGAGCCTGGTTGAGGTAATGTTCATTAGTATTTAGATTAGTTGCTTTACAGAGACATTATTTATAATATTTGTTGGATTTGAGAAATTCTGTGAGAAAAATAAAAAATGCTTTTAGTAATTGATTTATGAAACCTTCACATAACCTGATCATTTCAAAAGAATGTTTTTGAATTAGACATCAAATATTGTGATTTAACATGCAAAAAAAAAAAGTGCTAAATTCAAAAGGAATCTTTTCCGAATATTGAAGAAAAACAAAAACAAATAATTTCATATTATCAATTTTCCTGAAGTTATTTTATCTCTGAATTAGATGGTACCCTTACTATTTAACAATATTTTATTTTTTGACCAGTGACACATTTTTTCCAAGAAATACATGAAAATCTATAAAAATTTGAAAACGGGGAAAAATATTGTTATTTACAAATACAGTATAAAATTGGATCGCATCAACACGATTTTCGGATGACCTGAACTGGCTTTGTATTAAATCATTTTAATATTTTTAAACAATTTATATTTTACAGAAAGTTTTGTAAGGAAAGTATTGAAATATCTGAGAGTAGATCTTATAATTTATGCTGATGTTTTTTTTTCTTCTAATTTGTTTGTCTTTCTTTCATATATGCATATCTACAAGCAGCTTGGTAAAAAGCAATGAAGTGTAACTTTATTTTCAAAGTTTGCTCAGTAAATTATTTTTTAAAATTGCATTTGAACAAAAAATAATTAAAAATAACTTTTTTTTTATATTGCTTAAAAAATATATATATCCAAATATAAATGAAAATATGTTTCTTCCTCATTATTTTCTTTTTCTTTTTAAGTTATTTAAAAGTGGTGAGTTTTTTTTTTTTCTTAGGTCATTTTAAACTCACCTCTTTGAATTTGTGCTCGCTCGTAATTATAGATTAATTTCTATTGTATTTTCTGGAGCTATATCAACTTGAATTAGTGTGCCTCAGCTTGGTATTTGAATTTAATAAATTCACAAAAATTCAGGTTTAAGGTATCACATTCACCGCATTCAGATTTTGTTCATAAAAGTTAATGTTAAGATTCTAAAATTACTTTTTTTTGTGTGATGTCTCTTCAGGATGTAGGCAATCATAGCTCGCCATAGTTTCCTCTTTTTTTTTTTTTAATATTAATGAGCTGCCATGAAAAATATTTGAGTAGTTTCCTGTAGTTCACTCCACAGTACGAAATTCAGATTTGTCCTTCTTTTAGACTGGCTGCCACCCAAGGCTTCAGAGCTCATTCTATCCTGCTTTTAGTCCATAGATGAGAGGGGAGAAATGAATTCAAGCCTTTGCTAAGTGTATTAGAGTGAAATGAATGCAGTAGACTATACTAACATTTGAACCTGGTTCACTGGTTCCAATTTTTGTGCTGAATAACACTATCTACACCATTGATGAATGACATTACAGTTTGGAAAATCATAGTATTTTTTTTAATTTTCAAAGCAACCACACACTGATGTTTTCTTTCAGTACCCCTTTGCTCATTTTCCTTAAACTACACCAGAACTATCAATCGTTCTGTCTTAGAGCCATTATCCATTCACTTTTACTTTGAGATTTCCAGTCTTAAAGAACAAGATGTGAAATATGAAATTACTGAATAAAAACAGAAAGGACATTACTTGCCTTTTACAAAGTTTCTTGCAACTTAAACAACTGCACCTTAAAATATGTTTATTGCTGTATTAGGTTTGAAATCTATATTTCTGAGTTAATTCATATTTTGTTCTTTTCACTGCTTGGATAGATAACCAATAGCACAATTTTGTTTCTGAAAAAGTTAATCTCAGAATCACAGAAAATTGACTTGAAATGGAATGCAGTCTACTCTTTAAAAAAATATCTGAGTTATTAGGTCTGCCTGATTAGCCTGCAAGGATTATATTTTAGTTATATCTGTATAGTATGCTTTTTTTCTTTTTATAGTAGTTGGATTTCTAAAAATGTAGTTGCTCTTATCTTATAGGAAAAGATATGTTAGAATTTTCTCATTGCACATTGTAGAAATAAGTCTTGCAATATGATGGCTTTTTATCTTAAAACAAATGTACTTAAAAATAGATGTATATTTATTGATGTAAAAGTTTGCTGCCTCAGTTTTGGCACAATGTTTAGGAAATCTTGGAACTTTATACAATTCTTTATTGCTTTTCAGATTTGTCAGCAATAGTTTATCATCTGGAAATTTAAAAAATCATTTCCAAGTTAAGAAAATGAGTTCTGCATGAACTTATGGGAAAAATGTTAAAATTTTTTATGCAGAACAAATTGAGATCAAAGTGTAGCAACTGCTCTTGTTAGGTCAATGAAACCTGTGTAAAGTAACTTTGAAATATTAAAAAGAAACTTTCTTTTTTTCACACATGAATATAGCCTAGTTCATACCTCCTCCCTATGTACAGTATAATGTTTCTGACAGCCTCCAAAGGCATAAGGAATCCACTTTACTATCCATTGATCCATTAATCGCTTGTTCCAACAGTAACAACTTTCATTGAATCATATAAATGTATAATAGTTTTTAACTTTAATCTTAGTGGTTTTGCTGTTAACTTTTTGCTATTTCATAGTCATTGTAAGATTGTGTTTGTAAAAAGAGGAGAATCAGTTAAGGATTAAGAAAAAAGTAATGGGCTGTAATGCATTTCTGAAATATGATTTGAGAGGGTCAGTCACAAGTCACACAGAAAAGAGAAATAAAGAAGCAGGATGTGGTGGTGACGTTTCAATAGATCATGAATTGATGAATCGGCAACTAACAAGGTGAGATTTTCTACTGAAAAGCAAAAAGAAAATTCTTTCTTCAAAATTCTTCAATGAGATTTTTGGCTTGGATGTGGTGCAGTGGATATTTGCTCAGAATGAGAAATTGGAGAGCTGAGTTCAAATTCCAGTTGAATTTTTGCGTTTACTTATGTGCAAATACCCTTGTGAAAGGTATTAATCCGTCTCTTCCCTCCGGCTATTGGTCAAATAACAGGACAGATTGGGGTCTATAGCCTTGGTCGGTAACCAGTCTACCACAGAAAGTAATGGCAACCTACTGCGGGGAAAATTCTCTACCTAGTCAGTCATGTTTCATTCGAGACATGATCACCCAAGCGTGTATCACGTATGGAATGTAACTGACTGAGTGGGCAGATGGTTTTGAAAAAGACTAGGGTAGAGAAGTCTTCTGTCACTGGCAAGTAGTTGGCAACATTTTCCTACTGGGGAAAATAAAAGTGACCAATGTGAACCCCAATGCGTTGTACTGTTATTACAAGAAAACTGTATGCCTGGTGAAAAACGACTTTTGGCTTTCAGTGGGAAATCAAAACTGTGCACCTTTGTGGGTATGGCCTAAAGACAGCTGAAATGATCAGTTATAGAACAACAATCATAGTTTGCCAAATACCAGTTTGATCCATGTATGATATTAAGACTGGCATATTACAACACTTTTATTTGTAGAAATTGTCCTGAATATGATTTTGTTCTATTATTTTCATTTTTTTTTCTTCTTTTAGATCATTATTCTTTGTGTCAGACTTGACACTTAGTATTAATGCAACCAACCTCCTCCTGCTGTTAATGCATAAGATTTAAGTAAATATCTACGTCTTTATCTTAAGCAGCGGAAGTGGTTGTCATGTACATAAAACATTAGCAACTCTAAATAATGGCATTTCACCAGAAGGGTTAGAATTGATTTTGGCAATTTTCATAAATTTGGCAAGTTTTCATTTCCCTTTTTTGCTTTTCATGAAAATGTTTTTAGTTGTAAGGTTGACCTTAATTTACCTTGCAAACAACAATCAATTTTTTTCTCTAATCCTAATTACAGAACAATTTAAAAATAGGTTTTTAGCAAGTAAAACTGTTTATGTATTCATTTATTTATTTAGAACTTTCTTTGCAAATATTTCTGATTTTGCAATATTGGGGTAAATTCTGAATGTGTTAAGGAAAACAGTGATTTGGATTTGGTAAAAAAATTTTACTAGCTATTTAAAAGTTCATAATTTAGTTAATTATAGTTGCAAGTAGTTCATGTCTACATTCATGTTTGGCTTCTACTTTGACAATTCTAACATTGGCTATACAAAGTAATTCATTATTATGCAAGCATAAAATCATCATTCAATATCATTAATAAAGCAACAACTCTTATGAATTATTTGACTAATTCAGCTTTAATGCTGAGGACATTTATTATAGTGGAGAGAGATGAGATGTGCTTATTTTATCACTCATTATACTTAATTTTCTTTCATCTTATTTGTATAATATTTGTGTGAAATAAATGCCTTTTTTCTCATTAGATTATGGACATTGATTTACTTATGTAAAGTAGGTAAATCGGTAACCCCTTGTATGTTAGCAGCTTTATAGCCTTGCTTGGTATGGAAATGATTAAAGAAAGTAGAGAAAATATCAGAATAATTTTTAAAGATGTGTGTTTAATTTCAGTTTTAAAATTAAGAATTCTCAAAACTGATTTTATGCTTTATATTCATTTTATTGGAAGTTTTTGACTAGACCAAAAAATACCATTAATTTTTTTTATAAGATTGTACACAAAGCTAGAATAGTGTAATTTGTTAAATTTACCTGTATTGATTCAGATGAGAAACAAATTAACTCCAAGCTGTATTTCTTAAACTTTTTATCATTGTACTTATTAGTGTAACTTAAATTTTCACTCTTCCTTTTTTTATAAAAAGCACACTGTATAAAATAACTTTTGTTAGAGTGAAATTAAAGACTTTAGTTTGTCAACACCCACCCACTTAATGATCTCTCTCCAGCATTTTTTGTCAGCAAGTGAAGGTACAATTGCTTTGTGTTGATTGGTTGTTCAGTCATCAATATGTTTAATAAGATACACACACTACAGTGTGATTTCCAATTTGAAATTACTCCCTTCTTTAACTGAATATTTATTAACTTTGTATTTGAAAATACTACTCTTACCAATTATATCATTTCAGAATATATACTGACAAGCTGCAATCACTTTCTACTAACAACTTAGTGCTTTCGTTTATAACCCTACTTATCTTGGAAAATACAAGCAACGGTTAGTAATAGTAATATTAGCTGCAGTGCTAATATCAAATGGATTAGTATTATTGGCAATTTTAAAGTAAAATATTTTAAAATAATTATTCCTTTTATTTATACATGTGGCTCAGTATGCGTAGACTGGATTGCAGGCAACATGATCAAGTGACCAATTTCTTATGTAGTAACTACAGGGAGCTTGCTTAATTTAATCTAATTCTAATAATTTTGATGTTCTTTTATTTCTAATATTAGTAGCTGCTATATCATAAATATAGTTACAGTAATTACTGTTAATGAATATCAATTAAATAAAAATTAATATTAATTCTGGGTGCATTTATTATGCTTGCTGCTGAATGTAAAGAGATATTGAAGTAAGATAATTTAAGTTTACAAAATGGACAATAGCTAAACTCCATGTTAACATAGAGAAACAATACTAAGGAATTTTTTTTTATCATTTCACCCCATGCAAGACATAAAGCTACTAAAATGCTGAAATTTATGAGTCTGAAAGAATATGAGAAAAAAAAAACATTAAAGCAAGAAAACGATAAAAGAACAAGAATTAAGACGGTAGATATCAATTGACATTGTATTTAAATTTTTGAAGATCAAAGTTGACTGGGAAGTAAGAATCTGGAAGAGTTTCACAGGCAAGAAATACAAGAGAAGAAGCTGTTAGCATAGAACTTATGTTTACATCTAGCTATTTCAACTGTAAAATGATGAGATTTTCTTGCCAATAAAGCTTAAGTATCATGAAGGTCAGTTTGTCAGAACAATTACCATGAAAATATTCATAATGAAGTCATTGATGGTGGGAATGTGACTTAAGCTGAGATTCAAGGTCAGGATAGATAACATTGCAGATTCTTCTTGATATTTTATCAAGAATCTTTAAATACATAGCAGGAGCACCTGACCACACATGGCAGCAATATTCAATGCATGAATGAATAGTAGTCTTATAAGTGAGTAATAAAAATTGTCTAATGTCACAAAGTGAACCAATTTTCCTAGCAGCAGACCTAGCAATTGATTCAATATTATTAGAGATAAAACTTGATGAATGAAAATTGTTCTGACTATAATGATAACTAAAAAATATTAGATATTCAAAGGAGACAATACCAGAAAATCAGTTCAACAATGTTTAAATTTAATGGCTGTAGCACATCAGTTGGTGTCAGGGTAAAATTTCTGTCCTGTACACTCATTAACATCTTCCTTGAACACATCATGAGTGATACCCTTGAGGAATGACAGGGCACAATCAGCATCGGCAGTCTCAACATCACAAACCTTCATTTTGCAGATGACATTACTTGAATTTCAACAACTAAAATTGATAGCATATGTAATTTAATAAGAAAACAACATAATCAAGATGTTGATATTCCATGCTTTTCAAATAAAAGGTTAAGAAGGAAACCCTCATTAATACTCAGAAAAGCAATAATAGTTACTTGATTTGAGAAATCTATCCTCCTGAAAAATTAAGAGAAAGATTTTGGAAATTTCAACTGAAAGTCATGCTGGGTAATTGGTCAATAAATGCTGAATATTTCCTTATAAAAAAAATTGCTAATATTATCATTACAATAAATGGTATAGTTGACAAAGAAAAAGAACATATAATTTTAGTGAAAAATCCTTAGATATGGCATAGATTAATGCCAAAAAGTCCAAACTCATGACAATGAGAAAAGGCTTTCAAGCAAGATAAATCAGTAGTCATATATGTAAAGTAGTGAGACAATTCAAATATCATAGCTTGACTATCAGCAAAGAGGTTTCCCCAAATGGTAAAAGCAGCACAAACAGTGGCAGCTGTTACAAAACTAAAAACTATCTGGAGACAAGAACACCTGATCTGCCTGAAGATCAGGCCATTGCATTCAAAAGAAAATATATTAGAAATATAATTAAGCATTAGGTAAGATGCAGAAGTGCTGATAATTCTTTGTGGGATTAAAATATTTTAGAATGAAATGTAACTTTGCATTGAATGTACATACATAGCATATGTTCATGTAGAAAGTTCTTTTGATTCATTAATTTCAAGATTATCTTCCAGTGATAAGAAATCTAAATGTAAAATAAATAACGCAAAGGATTTAAAATGATTTATGTCAATGGTCTTTGTAGTAAACATTTGACAAAGCTGCAAAGATTTTATTTACTGCATGTTGGTGAGCATATTAAAGATATTTTGTATAAGAACAAAAAATATGGTACAAGGTAGGTAAAAGCTGGGTGGGGCAGTGTTTGTATAATTATCCTAGTGTTGATTTAGCTATTTTTCTTTAGTGACCAATCATTCTTTATTATTCTTTTCATCATGTTTATTCTGATATCTTTCTTGTAACAATCAACAGAAAAATCTTGTTTACTCAATGAAAATCTCTCTAAACATATTTACATTTCAAAATTTTTACCCTAATTATTTAAATATTGTTTACATGAATATTTAGAAATGTATAAGTATGTATCATTACAAGAATTCTAATTTAGCAAAAGAGATAGTTAACCAGTGGAGAAATGGAAAGAGAAGCTGGTTTTGTCAAACTTTTGTGAAAGCTCTTTCTCCATCCTGATCTTAATCATAATCTGATACTAAAAACAGGCAACTAGATGATGAGAAGGAAGAGATAAATCATCATGAACTTTACTCATTTGTGATACTCACATCACTGTTCACGTCACTCTTAGTAAACAAAGAAAGGCATTCGGCTTCTTATTAAGCAGAAGGTCCACATTGCTACAAGCAAAATTAGCTTCCAAGGCCAAACTTTGGGATCAGATTTCACTATAAAGTTAGTGAGTTTCATTGGAGCTTTAAAGGCAACCAAATATAATAGAGAAATTAACCTGCCATGGAACATTAGAGAAAGAAAAAATTTTTTCCTTATATTTTTCTTTAAATATTACTCATTCTAAAAAGAGAGTGCTCACTGGAAAGAGAATAGCCTGAATGATGCTCACTATAAATAAAAACAACTTTGTACAGCCAAATTTGTTATTTTAAGAGAATAAAAAGATCTAAATTGTCTTGGATACAAGTAATTTGTACAATGAAATAATTCTCTCTTCTCTTTTACTTATTTATAATTTGTGAATATTAGGAGGATAGATCAAAAAACTTTGAGACTGATATTTTTGTTAGCTGAATTTTTATCAGAAATACTCACTGTATAATGTTAGCTCTATAGAAACTGGTTGGATTAATTAAATTGACAAGGAAGGAGTTGTAAAATAAATACTTTTTTATATTTTGGCTGTAGCTTTCTTGACAAACCGATATATACTACTTTATTTGAATTGCTGTTATTGCTAAGGGAGTTTTAATCAGGCATGAGTAACCTTTTTGGAGCAGTGATCTGCATGACCTATGGCTCATCACAATGTGGGCCATGTTACTAAAATGATTCAAGGTAATATTTTTTGTATATATGCTTAAATATATCCCTTAAAAATAAGGGAAATGTTGCTCTCCTTTTTCTTTGGAGAAAATAATTTCTATAATTAAAAAATTGAAGTTTTGATAAAATATTATCACTGATGACAGTAATAACTTTGTTAAACCTGCATTATTTTTCAAATGTTATTTCAGACACCCAAGCAGTTTGATTTGCTTGAAAAGATCCAGGATTTGAAACGTCGTTTTGGAGATCCTCATGCCAAGACTAACAGCACAAGAAGCAGCCATCATGAACCAAAATTAAGTCGAGGAAAAGTTAACTTGGTTGGTGTACTTTTGTTTTTTGTTTTTTTTCTTTCATCTCATGAAATCATTAGTTTGCATTTTTACAAGTTATGATAATTGTCCCTGAATTCTATGAAAATTTATTAGTTTAATATTTGTCCTAATTTTTCTACATTTTTAAAGTTTTAAATTTTTTCAGATGCCAAAAAGATCAGAATAGAATTGGATTCTAATGACAGTTTTTTTATATGAAAATTGTAAGAAATAGTTACTGAAGAGAAAAGGTTAAAATACGTTTATCTGGAAGCATAAACCTTTATATTTCTCTTCTTTCTATCTTGACTGATTCATTATCTGAATTATTGAAGATAATAGCAAATAATATATACTGTATGTATTTATTTATTTTTGTCTATGAGATGGAATTCTTGAAAACCAGTTGAATTTTTCAATTTTTTTTCCTCAACATTTAGCTCTGTATTATGATTTTTTTCATTCTTTAATAGTAAGTAGTGCTTAGTTTAATTTTTCATGTATATAAATGTGGATAAAAAAACAACAAATGTTGATAATGTCACAAAGCACTGCTTAGGGGCCCTCAATAACCCCCAAGTCATGGGTAGTACTGCACTGACCCTTGTTCTTCACCTAAAACTGACATGGTATAAAACTGTCACTTTATCCTTTGCTTTAATTAAATGCTTCATTTTATATCATAGAATTATTTGTGAATAATTTGTTTTAATAGTCAACACTGATCAAAGTCAGTTAAAAAAATGAGATGTTAAAATATGAACTATTAAAATATCAGTTTTGAATGAATTTCATATAAAATAAATTAGCTAAGCATTTTGCAGTATAATTGCCTCATCTGAAAAATTAGTTAGAATTGATTGAAGAGTATACTCTGATCATTTGCTCATATGCTAATGATATAACAGTATATGGGTGCACCACTAAAACACCAGATGACCTGAGCTTGACAGCTGAATTCTCCACTGATCTTGCTCTAACAGCTCAGCGACTAGTGATGTGCCATCGTCACTAAGAAGTCAAAACTTTTTCCAATCACAATGAGTGGGTGTTCCTTCAAGTAGGCCCCATGCCTTGAGCACCTATTGGAACAACCCAAACCTCAAGTGGAACTTGTATATATGGTCCATTGTGAAAGATTCTAGAAAAATGGTTGGTTCCCTGCATTGCTCCAGTAAGTACTTGACTCTTCCTGCTATCCTCTATCTTTACAATCATCAGATCAGGCTCAAAATGGAGTACTGTTGCCATATATGGGCAGGATCTGCCCAGTCTGTGCTTTCCAGTTTCAATAAAAATCCAAAAGCATCTCCACGTCCTTGTAGGTGATTAAATATCCACCCCCAATCCAATTTTTAAAAAGGTGAAATGTTGCAAGTCTCTTGCTGCTCTATTGCTATTTCCATGGAATATGTTTAGATGAACTACATTCCTTAGTTCCACCCTTTGTAAACTTTAAATTTAAGATTCACCATATCAATGCATTGTAGTGAACCACCTTCATTCTCTTCATACTCCATTAGTGAGATGTAAGTTCCACTTGAGCAGCTTCTTAAGAACTGCTGTTTTATGAAACTCTCAAGAGGAGGCTTCTCTGATCAGTATCATTTTAACCTGTTCAATCCAGGGTCAACCATTATCTTCCCTACTGTGCCTTTTACTCTGTAACACTCTACTTTGTGTGACTCCTGGGCCTTCTACAGGGTGAACCTATTTAAAAAAAAAAAACCAAAAAAACCCTTAGTCTTCAGGAAATTTATTCTTTGCTATATTTTTTATATTTACAGTTTTCATTCTTACCATTCTATGGTAGATTTCTTTCTTGGCCTACTTTTTCCCTCCCTGATAAGAAAATATCTTCTCTGATTAGATCTTTTTTTTTTTTTTCATTTTCTTTCTCTTTGCTTCCTTTTATCTATTTTTTGTCATACTTATGTGCAACAACAATTTCCCTTTCCTATACAAAAGTAATTGTAGAATTACACTCATATTTCTTATAGTCCTTTGTTTACAAACAGTTGCAGTATTTATTATTGGTTGTCATCTAATTTTGAAATTGATCTTTCTTTATTTTACTTTTGTTTGTGCTGTAACAAAAAGATTTTCTAATGTCTTCCCTTTCCACCACCAGAAAAAAATACTGTGAAAAGAAAATGTTTCTTTTAAGATGAAAACCAGTTAGGTATCAGGTAAAATGATCTTAAACTTTAAATGTAACCTAATAGCATTCATAGGTAAGAGCTGAAATAAGACATTATGATTTCTTTCCACCTCATAATACTAAGTTATAACATCAAGGTAAAACATAGAAGTTACCTCTCATCTTTTCCTCATCTGAAAAATTTTAAATAATAACTATTAGAGGTTTGGGAAGTGCTAATTAAAAGGTGGAAGGTTAAGAGCAATATGAACTCCCCACTGCCTCACACATATGCAGAGTTAAAAATCTTGGTACAAATAGATTGTCCAGCATTCAATGCTATACTATCCTTAAAAGCTGAAGAGGCTTGAAGCAATGTGGTTCTACAGAAGAATGCTGAGAATATCACAAACTGAAGCAACAACAAAGTTTTAGAGAAAATAGAAACAAAAAGGACATTTATTGTTAACATCAGTAAGAGAAAGTTGAAAGGACACATAATAAACAAAGAAGGCTTAGAAATTAGATACTCACAGGATAGATTGAAGGCAACAAGGACAGAGGAAAACAATATATAACCTACCTAGAGAGCTTAATAAATGGATGGCTGAACAAGATTTAGGAGAGATATCCAAAAAGACAAAATTTATTAAGAGCTACAAAGGACAGGAAATTGTAGAGAGCCATGATTGCCAACATCCTGAAGGAACACAGCACATAAAATGACAGCATGAACTATAATCTGTCTTAACAATTTTACAATACTCTGAGTTTGAACACATCAAAAGAAAATGGTGAGCCATTTGGGACATGTTCCCAAACAATAAGCGATATGAACATCAGTGAACAATAAAAACAGAGAATATAGAGAATATATTGGCTGACTGTAGACAAGACATAGTGCTCATCAGAATAAGAATTGGACACACTTACCTATGGTCAAGGAAGAAACTACATTTCAATATATCCACTGCAACCAATTTCTCACCATCAAGCATATCTTGATAGAATGCAAGAAGGAACCACAAAAATATATAACTATTACCAAGCAAAAAAATCTTAATATGCTCTTCAAAAATGTACCTACTGCCCAAATAATAGGATATCTAAAGAAAATCAAATACTTCCAACTTTTGTAGAAAATAAAACTTGAACTTTGAACCATGTAACTTACATGCTGAAATACTCCTGAACTATACAACTTGTGATAGTTTAAAACAAATTTAAACAATTTTACAATCACTTGAAATGTTTTGAAACATTCCTGAATAAAAAAAAATCCAGTTTCAGCATTAAATGACCCACGGGGGTTTTGATGTGTTGGTAAAACAAATAATCAATCTATGAGTTTGTCTTCTATTCATTGATTAGAAATTTTGTATCAAGTCATTTTTTGTATTAATGACAAATGTTTTAAAAAAACAACTTTTTTGACATAAGTGAAGTTAATTATATTATTCAAAATACATATAAAAAGAAATAAATGAAAAATTTGTTTAATTAATTATTTACAGTATTTTGGAAAGCTCAAGTCAAAGTAATAATCTTCGCAAATCCCAAAGTGCTTTTTCATTCAAAATAACTGCAGAAAATGTGGCATCTTTTACAGAATGTTGATAAACTCAGCAATCATATATTGCAGAGATTTTTTAACTTGAAACACTGAAGAAAAAATCCAAAGTAAGAACATCTCAGCTTTAATGAAAATATTACATTTTTTTTTCTCATTTCATATACAGGCTAAAATATTTAAATAAAAGAAATCCTATTTTAAAAAAAGAGTGAGCCATCAATGAAATGATTTTTGATCCCCCCACCCAATTGCAACAAAAAGAATCAATAAATTTTCAGTAGTGAACATTTAAAATATCATTTCATTCAAAAAAGCCTGCTTGTTGACCTTCATGGCTATAATTAAAATGAATGCATTGTTGAAAGAAAATAAATAAATTGATTGTGAATATATTTGTACAACATTATGTTAAAGCAAACAATTTAAGAGATAACATTTTTTTTCCTTTTCTATACAATAGTTTTTTCCTGGTGCATACACCATAAAAATGATAGCAACAATACAGAGGAGACTGAAATAAATTATTGATAAAAGAATATTAACATAGAAAAAAATGTGAATAATTAAATTATAAACTAATTAAACATTTTATGATACTAGAAAAAGGCTGTTGCATTTACCATTTTTTATGACATAAGACAAACTTTGAATTGAGCACAAAATATATTTGGAAAAAATATCATAGTCATTTCATAGGAAAAGAGGAACTTGAGATCTTCTTCAGGTGGAAAATGTATTGCCTTTTATCTGCTGAAAGAAGTACAATTTAATCAATTTCTGACTATTTTTCCAATTACTTAATATTTACTGAACATATGTAATTCTTAACAAAAATTGTTAAATAGCTGAAGTTATATACAGGTCATTAAATTGTATTTGAAAGCTTTAGTACATGACAAAAGTAACACTTTTCAGAATCTGATAAGTGAATTATAAAAATATGAAGACAAAAAAAGATTGTGTTAATATATTTAAAATGCAATGACCAGGAAACAAGCATGAATTGAACCCAAACTTATCTATGATAATATTTATTTTAAAAAGCGTAATGTACAGAGTGTGATAGATAAATTGTCATCTAAATTATAAAAAAAATGAAAATGACACATATCTCATTTTAGCAGATATATTTATTAAAATTACACAAAAATATCTTGAAATACTAAAGAGTAAATTCATTCAATAAAATTGTCATTGGCTTTAACCACAGCATCCAGATGACTTCGGAATCTTCTGCCACTATTCTGGACATTCTTTTTGTTTAAGTAGGTGAATGCTGCCCTAATCTTTGACTTCAGTTCATTTTTGATATCACTTAACTGGGCCTCACACATAGAATTCAAAGGGGTTACAGTCTGAGGAGTTAGGTGACTAGGTGTAAGGGCTGAGGTGGTAACAGAAATTGTCTGACAGCCATGACTGGGTTCTCCTGCTTGTGTTGCATGGTGCAAAGTCCAGTTGCCAGATATAGGATCTTCCAGCAGCCATCCTCTTGACCCAGAATAGCACTACCTCCCCAAAGCACTTGATTTAGGCCTCCATGTTGAATCTGAGGCCCTGTTGAAAGATGAATGGAGGCATAACATCATCAGCACTAATGATCATTCCAAACACCTTTGTAATCACCATTAGACTCATCCAACTCTTTCCAAAACCCTCTGTACTGTTCTCAGTTTAACATCCAAACATTCCGAAATGTTCATATTGGATCTTTCGGTGCAAATGCCAAGCATTAAGACATACCGTTTTCAAATTTCTGGTAGAGTGAATGGAGTCATGGTGTTCTTTTTCTCACAGACAGTGCTCAACTGACCCTACTATACGGTGCAGTTGACAAAATTAAAAGCAATGTACATGTGTGAAATTAAAAATATAATATGCCATCAATTTAACCATCACACCCTGTATAATTGGTATTCAGTTTTTTTACTTGAATAAGAATATTGAGCTCTCAGCTAAATTTAAAGAATTTAAACTCTTATTATGAGTATTAGTCATATTAAAATATATTGATACTCCTTATGAATAGTTGCTTCATATGTCTTTCTCTCTCTCTCTTTTTTTTTTCCATTAGATGAATCAATATAATATTGAAAACAAAATTATACGTTTGTTTTTAAACAGCAGTTTAAATAAACTGAAGGCCAGTCATGCTTATTATTTTAAAAGGATTGATTGATTGATTGATTAGCTTTCAATCCCATTAAAGTATTGCTTGAGGAATTTGATGACAGTAACTGTGAGTTCAATCTCTTAGCTAAGCAGTGTGTACTTGGACTCGGTGGAAACATGGCAAGCAATAACTAAGCAGTACTAAAAATAAGAACTAGATGATATATTCTTAGACATGGGCAGTGGAACAAGAACAGTCTACCCTCATAGATTAAATAAAGTAGGTTACTCGATTTGACATAAACCTGATGAAGGCTGGAGGGTACAATGACTGAAACATTGATAAAAACAACAAAGATGAAGACAATAGTCTGCATGTAAATAGTGTGAAAAAAAAAAAGTTATGCTTCTTCTTATTTTAAAAGAATTGATTGATAAATCTCCAGTCCTATAAAACAAGTTTTAGATAATGAAACTGGTATCAAAATAAAATAAATTTATTTCTTTTCAAAATTATGAGCATTGATTGATTGATAAGTAAGGTCTTCCATGCTATAAAACAAGTTTTAAAACAGATAAAATGATGGAATTGGTATCAGAATAAAGTAAATTTATTTCTCTTCAAAATTATGAGGGCTGATATCTAATTCTCAAGTCCTATAAAAAACAAGTTTTAAATCAGATAGAATAATAAAACTGTTAAAAATGTATTTATTTCTCTTTGTAAGTTTATTTTTCAACAGTCACAATTTAATGCTTCTTGTATTTCCAAACATTTATTTACTTCTTTTATTTCATCCACAGAGAAAGTGATTGGTTTATATTTTTGATTCAATTGTGTACAGCATCATTAACTTTGACATTTAATAAAAAATATTAATCTTTTTATACCTTTTTCAATTTTTGAACATCCAGAAGTCTGATGGGGTTTAATCTGGATTGTATGAAGGAATTGTAACAACTTTGAATTTTAAGCTTTTTTCTGTTTTTTGATATATGACAGTGTAGTGCCAACAGTTTTATCACTGATTGTTGCTTTATATATAATTTCTGACATGGTACTCTGGACCAATTACCTAATACTGTCACAAGCAAATTTGCATAAAACTTTCAAAATACATGTTTAAACAAACTTCTATATTCACTATTAATAATTCCACATAGCAGGAGATGTTATTTATCAATCAATGTTATGACTAAATGATAATAGAACTAATATGTCTTTGTTTTTGTTATTTAAGAATTATTGTTATGTTCCTAAAGCCAATCTTTTTCCATGAGAAAAAAATTTTGTTTCTCTTTGTGAGCAAATATCTTTGGATAACAAGTAAAAAAAGAAGTGTTTATTTCTTTGGTATTGTTCATTGTTTCTGAATATAACTTTCACTTTCTTTGCTCTGTTATTGTAACTAAATGATATTCCTTTGTGAAGCCAATTCATGATTATCTAGGAATAGTAGAAAAGAGTATAGTTAAATTTGACTTCATCATGGCTTTTAAATACTTTACTTTTTATTGTTAGCCATGTAAATAGAAAAAAAAGAACAAAAAAAACAACAAACAAACAATTGTTCAGAAATTATTTTTGAAAATGTTTTTAATGTCAGTGTCAGGTTGGCTTTTTATCAAGTTTTCTTTCTTTCTCTGAATTTTTTAAATACTCTTACCTCATCAACTTTAAATGAAATCTATTACATGTTATAATTATGGATTAAAATATAAAAAACAGAGAAATAGAAATCATGCTTTTTTTTTCTTTTCCCTCTCCAACCAAACTCAAAATTATGAGGTTGGGTTTTTATTAATGAACATCTTGAATTCTCAGTGGAAAGGTTAAATAAATAGCATTAACACTAATTTATTTTAATAGATTCTCCTGTGTGTTAATATACAAATTATTAATATTTTTTTTTTTTTTGTTCATCCTTTTAATTAAAATTTAACTTCTGGATAGACTCAATGACATTGTACCAGTGAATTTAAAATTGCATTAAAATCATTTTGTTTATTTATTTTTTTATTATTTTTTTAAATTTATTTATTTTTTTATTCAGGCACTTTTTTTGGTGCTAGGCTTAAATTCAAGTGGCTAAATGAACACATGTTACACATTTAACCTTGTCAGCCATAGGTAAAAACCAAAAAAAGATTTTACATTGTAATACTAACATAACATAATCACAGCTCAGGTCTTCTTATTAAATCTGACATTTTTGATAGTTTAATTCATTAGTATATTTAATGATGTAATAAAATAATTTTGTAGATACTATGTGCATAACTTTTTTTCTCTGAAATAATACATCAATTTCCTTACTATTAAAGAAAACATAGACTGCATTTTTTATTTCTCTTAAAGATTAATACGTATAATTGTTTTCAAATAAAACTTTTTAATTCTTTCTCTGATAAAGATAAAAATTACCCTCCAACTTTTAGTAGTTCACTGTTTATATTTAATAGATAACATAGAATCTATTTAAAGTATATAAAATATTGAATTGGTAATATAAAATATATAATAATATAATTACAACCTAAATAATCCATACTTAATTTCATATAAACAAAAAACATTGCATTAATTGCTGTTGTTTTCAGTAGACTCAATTTTGCTTGAGAATTAAGGATGCTTATTAGCATAAAATCAGAAAGAAAAACAGCTAAATTTAAATTCTAATGTTAAAAGAAAAGCAAATATTTCCCACTTGTAGTTTTGTTTTTGTAAACTGTAGATATTTTTAAGTGCTTATGTTTAAATTGTCTCACAGTAATCTAGTTCTGATCTTAGAAGCAATGTCTACCATATTAGTAAAGCCCTTTGTTTTAAAAATTAATATCTCTTCTGGATTATCTATTCTCGTATCAGGACAAAACATTTTTCTGTATTCCTGAAGATCAGAATATAACTTCTGCTTTGTGTGTAAATGAATGTGGGTCAGTTGCATATTCAGTGACTATAGAGTGAAATATTAAAAAGGAATGCTGAAGTTTACAGTTTGACTTCAATTTTTTTTCTTTAGTTTTCTTGGTTGAGCTAAGAATTTTTCAGCATCCTTTATATAGTTAAGACACAAGGAAACCAGTTAGTGCACTCAGTGAGAACCAAACTTGCTAAAGAGTTGTAATATTTTATTAGACTTGCTTGATAACCATGACCCAAGTGTGAAATCCCAAATTAATTATTATTTTAAAGGTGAAGTGTTAGGTGAGATGACATTGCAATATATTAGCCTTCACTTTTCCCCTCTTAAATAATGGCATGAACACACAATAGATTCAGATATATCATAAAAAGAAATTAACTGGTTGCAGAAAAAATGCTGGTTCAAATTAAACATTACCCCTGCTATGATGTAGTATTGCTATTACCATTTTTTATTTATTAAATATCGTATTTCTTCAGGACAGATGATCATGGTTCTCCACAGATTGTTGTTCTTGATTATTTATGAATTGCCATAGTTTCTTGGGGAAAAAATGGAAGTGTGGTTTCCCTTTATCTTCTTCATGGCTTTTAAGGCCGTTTTCTTTCTGGACATAAGCAATCATGGCTCTCCATAGATTCCTTTTCTTTATTATCTATGAATTATGATTTCTTGGAAAAAAATAATGGAGTAATTTCCAATTGCCTTCTCCACATTGGGAATTCAGAATTTTCCTTTTCTTAGACTGGTTACCATTCAAGACTGTAGAACCCAATCTGCCTTGCTATTTAACCTATAGCTGGGGGTGAAGAAGAGACTTATTCATGCCTCTTCCAAAGGTAATAGTGAAAAAGTGAACATCACAGATAAAGCCAGAATTTGAACCATTTTTCCCTTTCCATGCCAAATATTTGTTACACTATCTGTACCTTTCCCCACTACTAGTTAAGTTTTCATACCAGCTATGTCTGAAAGCTTTGATTTGGGGGTCAACTGACAGCAAGTATTCTTGATGCCCCCACTACTTTCTCAATGTTCTGGTTGTGTTTATTAATGCTGTCACAGTGGGCTTGCACAATAGGGCCAAGTGGGCATTTGTGATATTTGATCCCCCAGAATGATTTTCAACTTGATTATGGAGCTGTATTAATGTCTTTTGTAATTAAGAGGAAGATTAAAACAACACTTCAATATTTCTAATAAAAAAAAAAAATAAATATGGGTTTAGGTCTATAAACTCTGTTCTGCAATGAAGAGCCAAAAATCCTGAAAATAACTTAAATTTCTCATTTAACCTATTTAGACTTTGGAAGAGGGTTTCCACTGCTAAAAATGGATTCAGCATCCCTGAAAATATAGTAATAAACTTTATAAATGACCTAACCTCTTCTCCAATACACCAGCAGCTCTTTGCAATCAAAACTCTGGATTTAAAAACTGATTATAACTAATTATCCTCCTTAGAATTAGCACATCAGTTGGAACGTTATGTACTACCATAGGTAGTATAAGCTTTGAAGCTGAAAATAAGGAATCCATATCCATGGCTATAAGGCAAAGTAGACTTTCTAAAATGAAGTAAATTGTGTTATTTTTATGGTGGACAAACACAACTTTGGTACTCTTGTTCTAACTGTTAAAGGCCCTATATAGAAAAATAATATAATTTTTTGAAAGTTTGCAAGAATCCAGAATGACAACAAGTCTTTGATCGCCTATACTGTATCTTCCCTAGCTATTGTAATTCTTGGATTGTCTATTTTTGTGCAACCACTCCTATACAGCTGCATGGACTCTAGGTTTCTACCTTAATCAACTCTGTTCACTTTAGCAAAATCTAGTAACAATAAGATCTGACAGTGGCAAGCATAACTATCTTCCTGCAACAACTATGGTGTTGTTTATCAACTTGGGAAAAACAATTTTTTGGCTGATATCTTCTTCACAAGTTTTTTGCTCTGTTACCCACAATCTTCATGAACTCAAGTTTTTAATTTAAAAATAAATTATTTCACACCAGACAAGGTGATAATGCTGTTAGGATGCATTTTTTTTTTTTTCCTAAGACTAAGGTTCACACTGTACAAAACCCAGGGGCCACTCAAGGTTGATGGCTATGTTAGGAGTCAGTTTGTAAAGATAGGAAGTGAAGATAATGGTTAACCCTAGACTTGAATAGGTTAAGATTCTCTTTGGATCAGTTGTTCGCAGTAAGAAGCCTTTTAAGTGGAACTTACTTATCACCGATGGAATACAAAGGGAATGTGGGTAGTTTGCTACAATGTAAATAGCATGGTGGGTTCTTGCCTTGAAGATTAGAACTACTAGAACCAAGGAATGTAGTTTGTCTGATCACTTTCCATGAAAATAGCAGTAAAGCGATGACAGAGTTACAGGAGTGAAAGAAGGAGAAGATTTTAGTGGAGAGAAGACAATAAAGGAATAGGGTTCAGGAAGACAGAAGATGACAACTGATCTTGCATTTAAATTTTTGAAGATCTTAGGTTGCAGGGAAGCGAGAAACCACAAGGAGGTTCCATAGGTGAGAAGTGCAAGAAAAAACCCCAAAAAAACTGTTAGAAGAGACAACTGCATCTAACTAGTTCAACGATCAAACGGTAAGTCCTAGTTGCCAATCTAGTAGCACACTTAAATTCATACTTTAAAGAAAAAAAACTCATCAGAACAGTTACCATCGAAATACTTGTAGCAGGGACAGAGGAAAGCCATGTCATGTCTGTGAGAAATTGATTGAAATTAAGATGCCAGATGAGGATAGAATATACAAGCAATTATATCACCATGTGATATTGAGGCTCTCTCACTTTATTTGGATTCAAAATCTGTCCTTTTCAGTAGATGTCAAAGTAGTTTGCTTGAGTTAATTATACCAAACTAGAACTCCAGTTTTACAGGCCAAGAAAAGCTCCACTTATAAAGGTTACTCACCCTGGGAATAGTTTATCGACTTTAAGGGTCTTCTACCATCCAATACTTGGAATTATTATCTACACACTGTGGTCAATGAGTTTTCTGTTTCCTGTTTACTTTCCTTTGTAAGGATATGAAATATTTTGCAGTGCCTGTTGAACCAGCCCACATAAATTCACATACTTGAATAAATTGAAATGAGGAATTTCTAAAAGATTTACTGTTATTAATATGTGATATATATATATATATATATATATATATATAAAAATTAACCTGGAAATAAACTTAGTGGTAGGAAAATACCTGATCTACATTGATATTATTCATGTTGAAACAAATACATGTACAGTTATTTTCCCAATTTGCTTTGCTTTTTACTTTTGGTATAATGGTTAGCAGACTTGCCTCTGAAATTCATTATTCATTAATGTAGTGAGTTGTAAGCATGGCAAGAGTCTAATTACTGCAGCCTTGTTCCAGACTAAGCTACAATGAGTAAATAACTAATGTCCTGCCATGTGACTAAAATGCAATGTGTGACTCAATTGTGTCAAAGATTGGTGTTTGAGTCCAGGTAAAACTTCCCTATTTGTAAAATTGATAAGATACTCTCCTTTTCAAATTTAAAGCCAACCCACAATAGCTTTGGTCATGTTAAGTTTTGTACATTTATACTACCATGATTAGTGGTGGAAATTGAGTCATCTAAAAAAAGAAAAATAGTATGTCCTCTGATTTACAAATAGATATTTGGAAATTACACAGCTTAAAAGTAGATAAATATATTTTCTGTATAATAGTGTGCAAAAAACAAAGTAAATTTTACTCAAGTCTAGACAAGTAATCTCAAATCATGAACTTGTCATAAAATTTCCTGACAAATGTCAAGACAAAATTTACTGATTATGATGATCATCAACAACAATAATAATAATAATAATAATAAAAAAAAGAAAAAAACTGCCTTCCCTAAACATTTCTGGAATTTTTTTAAAAATCTAAGTCGAAGTTAATATTATGATGAAGCATTGATTATAAATTCTTTTTTCTTTTATGAAAATTTTAGCTATTAAATTACTATAATAATTTAATTTTTTTGTTACCAGTTGATGATTTATTTGTGCATATATGCTATTATTTGTTTGGAAGGCCATTTTCCTCTTTTTTCTAATACCATGTCTCTTCTATGACTCTTTATAAATTCCTTTTCTTTATTATCTGCGAATTACCATGATTGTTTGTTGTAAAGATAGAGTGATTTCCTCATTGCCTTTGACATGGTTTTGAATTCAGAATTGTCATTCTCTTAATTTTTCTGCTAGGAAGTCCATCCTGCTATTCTAATTATCCTATAGCTGCAAGAGAGAAGAAATGTATTTGTACCTTTCCTAAGGACATTAGTGCAAAAAGATATGTAGCAAACTAAACCAAAACTTGAAATCGGAAATTCTCTTTTCTGTACCTATAACTGTTAGATCACCCATGCATCTGAATAATATTGTTTCTATAAGCAAAGGAAACCCACAGTAACTTCTCATAATAAAATAGTTACAATTTTTTTTTTTTTACTTGCTTGATACCCCTTGGAGTCTAGCAGTTTCTGATTTAAAGTGTCTGGAATACATCTTTGCTGACTACCGATTCTTGTTAATGCAACAATACAGAAGGAAGTTGGCTGCATGCCAAAGAATATATATCTGACTTTGAAATGTTTTGATTTGCTATTATTTAGTCATATAACTTGCTCTTCTGGTGGAATCTCTGGGAGACCAAAACTATCAGGAATGTGTGTGCCCCCCATTTTTTTTTCTTTGAAACGAATACTACAAAAGTAATTTTGCAATTCATTCAATGTCAGAATTTTGTTTAAAAATGTTCTCAACTGAAATCTCATTGGAATTCATCTGATACTTGTGGAGTAAATCAGACACCCTTGGTAACAAAAATGAACTAGGCAAGATACCTTAAAGAACTCAGAGTTCAGAGACAGAGTTCTGAGAGAGTGTTCATTAAAATATTATTGTAATCAGTCGAGGCATAAAAACTGTGAGGAAGCCAGTTATAAGTGTCAACGAGGAATCAAAGCTTATGCAAAGTAGGAAAAATATTTTTTTGCTGCAGCACACATAGTGACAGTGCAAAATTAAAATCACATTGGTGGAATATTTTTCTTTGCTGTGCAGAAAGAGAAAGAAAAAAAATGATATTTTTTAATATGGGAAAATTATTAACCCAAGTCAAAAATTTAAATACCTAGGAAGTGTGACACAGAGATCCAAAGGTGAATTGATGCAAAAGATGCATTCCAGAAGCTGAGTAAAGTACTAAGACACAGGAAAATTTCCCTAGAAACAAAGAAGGGAGTGCTAGATTGATATGGGATGTCAGTTCTTCAATACAGCAGTAAATGTTGGACAATATAATCAAAGATGAGAAAAAAACTTGAAGCAGCAGAAATGTGGTTCTACAGAAGGACACTGTGGATATCATGGACCGAGCATGTGAGCAATGATGAAGTTTTGGAAAAAATGGCCACGAAAAAAATTAATAGGGAGCATCAGGAAGAGACAACTGAAGTTCCTGGGACATGCAATGAGGAAAGAGGGCTTGGAGAACCTGATACTGACAGGCCAGATAGAAGGAAAATGAGACCGAGGAAGGCAGCAGATGACATATTTGAAGGGCCTGAGCAGGTGGATGATGGAACGAGGGGTTGCGTGGTGTAACAGGAGAAAACATACTAAGAGCCACCAGGGATAGGGAGACATGGAAAGCCATGATCGCCTACGTCCTGAAAGGACAGAGCACATAGAAGATCAACCCAAGTGGTAAAAATATAACTCCAACAGCAGTTGTTGGAACTTCAGAAACAACAAAAGTTCATTGGAATAATTCAGAAGATAACAAAGTTCTCCAGTTTCTTTCACTTCTCATGTGGTGGCAAATGCTGTAAGTGAATTTACATACAATTCAGATGATAGAATTAAATTTTCTGATTATTTTAGAAAATACAAGCAGATTTACAGAAAAAATATAGTGACTGAGAAGATGAGGAAAAAAAACAAGACTTTTGTTAAGAAAGTTAGCACCGGTAGAACATGAAAAATACTGTAAATATTCTGACTAAGATTTTTAGCAAGAAAAAGTTTGTTATTCAATACTCATTGGAAGTGTATGAATTTGATGAATAAAGATGATGTAGATTATGTAACACACGCTAGAATCGTTAACAAGGGGTGTGAAAGATTAAAATTAAATGTGCAGACTCTGGCTATGTTTAAAGGATTAATTTTCATTTAAGGAGTAATGGTGAAAAAGATTAAAAAATATGTGCTAGAATCCTAATGAAGCTGCAGCAGAATCAAAGACTAACATGACAAGTAATATTGGATGACTATCAGAGAATCCTAAATCTGTGATGTGATACAGAGGAAATTGAAGAAAAAGAATGCGCATATATACAAGACAAAGAAAAATATGGGAAAAGAAAAATTAATCCATGTTTTCCATATGAAAGGTTACATCTTGGAGATGACTGTTCCTTTAAGAATTTAATGTGCTACAAGTGTGAAAAAGTAGGGTATAAAAGTCACACTATAAAACCAAAGCAAGGAAAAGTTCTTACAAAAAAAAAATTCCATCCACAGTGTTGATAGAAAAAATAATTACACAAATTTTCTTTGCTTTTCTGTATCTGAAAATAATGAGGATGTAAAAATGCAACTAGATACTGGTAGCGATATCACAAAAATTAACAAAGTCAAATGGAAAACAAACAGGAAACCTATATTAAAAAGAACTTTGAAAATTACTTGTGGTGTGTTGGGTGAGAAATTATTTGTTATTGGTGAAATGACTTGCAATGTTTCATTTTGTAACAAGTGTGTAAAATCTAAGTCTTATGTGTTAAAAAATACTACAAAATTCTTTGGTACTAACTGAATGAAATTATTCAAGCTATGGGATTTACCTATAAATATTTATTGCAAAAATATAAGTGGACAAGTGACCAGTTAAAAAAAAAACAAAAAAAACACACACACACAATGTGAAAATTTAAAGGAACAATTGAAAAAAATGTTTTCCAAATGTTCTGTAAGATGAGTTGGGTCAGTGTTCCAAAGTTAAAGCAAAATTTCAAGTGATTAAAGGGTCGATGCTAGTATTTAAGCCAAAATGCAGTGTACCGTTCATAGCCTTGGATCGAGTCAACAAAGAATTACACAAATTTGAAAAAATTGAACCATTACAAATGGGCAGCATCTGCGGTGGATGTAATGAAAAAAAATTGATTTTTTTTTTTTCTGACTAGATTAAACAAATGTTTAAAATCACATAACTGTACTCATTACTAAATCCAATGGAAATTTTTTCAAAATTAAACAATGGAAAGCTAGTTCTTTCTGAGACTTATCTGAAAATACAAGTTGAAGATGAAAAAAAGGAGAAAATATGGTGAAAGGAAAAAAATAGGAGCACAAAAGGCATTGGAATTAGTTAAAGAAAAGATTTACTGAAGAAAGGACCAAAAGAAAGGAAGAACCTATGCAAGTTCTGTATGATATTTTTGATGTATTGGCATGCCAATACTTAGCGGAATGTACAAATATGAGGACCAGAAAAAGGAAATATATAGAAAAACTAGTGGTTGATCCAAAACAAAAGAAATACAAAGTTCTGTGTGTGTGGCAAGCTTGCTGAAAAGAGGTGGAGGTGATTACTAATAAATTAGATAAAATATTTAAGAAAATAAATCTCAAAAGCAGTGGTTTTGTAGTGTCAATAAGACATCCTCAGTAACACAAATGAACTAGGCAGGACATCTTAAATAGAGAATTCAAAGGAAGTTCAGTGTCAGTTCCAAGAGAGATCTGATAGTTCTCATTAGAATACTGTTGGAGTCAGTCGTGACAAATTATAGCAGCACTTTATTTATTTATACATAACTATCTTTGTGCAGATAAATATATATATTAAGAAAATGCTATTCTTGATCCTCAGAAGATAACAAGAAGCCTGACCAATAAACCTTAAACATCTTATTTTGAATGTCAGAAGAGCTTTTTGTATTTGGGTTTTAGAAAAGACAGGGACTGAAACTTCTCCATATTTTGTCTTACAACTTGTCTTGATATTTTGACCTTGTTTTATTGCAGCATAATGAGAAGATGAAATGCAATTTTCTCACATGACAACTTTACTCACACATGTGACCGGTAATATTTATCTAACTCTTCTTTATACAGAGCTGTTCCTACATAAAAGATCCTTACTGAATTTATCATAAACTTTCATTACTTAGTGCTAAACAGATTACTGTTTAGTCTTTCATGTTCATAGTAAAATGTGATAAAAAGTTGTTCTCTATCACTGTACAAAAGTAAATATAATTATCTACAAAGTTACCTTAAAAAAACACTTTTTCTTTGTTTTGGTCATTTTACTCTATGCAAGGCAATAAAGCCACAGCGAGTGAAAGAGTCTGAGAAAAAACATTAAGGAGAGAGGACGTTAAAAGAACAGTTTTCAAGGAGACAGAAAATAATGACATTGCATTTAAATTTTTGAAAAGTTGACTGGAAAGCAAGAAGCTGGAAGAAGGTTACACAAGCAAGAAATGTGAGAGAAGAAACTGTTAGTATAGAACTTATGGTTACACGTAGCAATTTCAACTGTAAAATGATGAAACCTTCCCACCAATCTATTACTGCATTTAAAATTATAAAGTCTAGGTAGTAAAAAAGAAACCTCATCAGATTAATACATATCAGAACTTATAACTTGTTTCATATTCAGCTCCACAATGCAAAACATGATTATTCTTTTACAAGCCCAGTTTTTAAAATTTGCTTTTTTTTAAATCTTAACGATACTAAATTGTATATTTGTTCTTGGATCATTTATGAAATTTGAATTCGAACATTTTTCTCTACAATTCTTTCTCTCATAAATCAAGATTACATTTTATAAAAAGATAAGTTATCAATATAGAATTTTATAATTAGCACATCTGAATTTTATTAATTACTACTTATACCCATTTATCTTTAGTCTTAATATTTCTGTTTATAGATTTAATTATGATTTATACCTATCTCAACATGCCTTTTTAAATAATAAAAATCATGCCTTTTTATCTGATCTATCTTGTTCTTTTTAAGTTTCCTGACATCTTCTCTCACTTACATGTTTATAAAAAGTGATAAAAATACCTCTTTATTCATGATAAAAAAAAGTAAAAAAAACTGCTATTAGCTTCAGTATAAGCTTTACCAATAGGTATTGACATCAAGCAAAGTATATATTCTTGTCTATTTTTTCCTGTCTTTATTTTTGTTTATTGATCATAAAGTGTTCAGGAAAACATGATCTGAATTCTACATACTGTTCATTATTGTAGTCTCTGTGATAACCTTTTAGACTGAATAAATACAATACAAAATTCTGTATTTTAGTTCATTTATGTCAAGTTGATCTTGTAGTTACATCTGCTTTTTTGTGGCATCTATTATATATCAAATTTGTTTTTTATAGTGAGGGAAGGAATTCTCTCTCTTTTTTTTTTTAAGAATGTGTGCATTCATTTTAGCAAGATTGAAAATCTACAGTATTTCAATCAATAAGTCTCCACTTTCAAAAGGACTAGAAATAATTAAATCTAATCTGAGTGGCTATGACAGGGGTGATACAAACATAAAAATGTATATTTTTTTCTTAAATATTTTTTTAAGTGGCCTAAATTTATAAGAATGAATCCTTAAATACATTTCTCTTATCTCTATATTTGTCCTTTAAAAAGTAACTTTACCAAATTTATTGCAAGTACATCTTAGATGATAAGAAAATGTAACACTGGATGAAACTGCTAGTTGAACAATTTCCATTTCGGTTTGAACTAGCTGAAAAAAAAAAAAAAAATGGAAATTCCCCAAACCTTTACATTATATTGCAATTCTCTAACAAAAAGAAAAAATATCAATGTATCTAAACACTAAGTGCAGGTAGTCCTTGAATTTTAACAAACTGCATTTATCATTGGTGTCTGAATATGTGTATTAAGGATGTTGATTGGAAGTATAATGGATACATAGTTACTTCACATGAACACTAAGGGTTCCCAACTTTATCTTGCTTTATTTTACACAAATGCAACTGAATAAAGATGTCCTGTATATATGTCTAAACTTAGCTTTTATATTTGTATTTGTCTGTTGGACAGTAATTAAAATGTAAAATAGCAACAATAAGCACCTTTTGCACACTTTTAACAAAGTAACACATTGATACTACTTTTATTTTTTTATTGTTGTTTGCTTTCTGATTCATGAGGCAAAGAAAGATATTGAAGGGCATTAATGCTACAAAACTCACTACATTTTTAACATAATTCAGAACATAATTGAAAGAAAATAATTGGAATAAAAACCTCCCACAACCTGTGAAAAGGTAATAAATGAATTCAAACTTGAAATGTTCAGTCATCCACATCTATTTCAACTTAATAATTTCTATAAATAATATTTGTCTATATTTCTGAGATGAGGTATTCTAGCTATTTACACTATTTATATTGTTCAGTTTGTTGTCCTCATCTTTATTGTCATATTTGTAATGTTTCAGCCTTTGTACACCTTGACTCTCTTCAGGTGATATACATTGAAGTTTCAAACCAAGCTCTTTATTTAGTCTACAGGGGGTAGATTGTTCTAGTTCTACATGCCCTGTTTTTCTGGATATCTCAGTTTTAGTTAATTTCCTTTAGTAACTCAACTCTCTAAGTTTTGTTCCCTCTACTTTGGCCAGGTATTGAACTCCTAACTCTTTTGGCCATGTCACTTTTTGGATTACTCAACCAACACTTATTCACTGGGATAATGCTGTAAATAATGAATCATGATGTAAAAAATATGAATAGTGCATAAATAAATGTGCAAATAATTATTTTTAAGGGAATCAAGTTTATATTCTAACACTGAAATGTGAATACTTGAATTTATTAACTGTTGATATTAATTCATTATTTAATTTTTTACTTTTTCATGATAAAATATTTACTGCTTCTGTTTTTATTTCAGCCATGATTAATTTAATTGTAATATATTTTGGTACTAAAATATTCTGTACAGAAAATGAAATTTCTTGAAATATCCTCAAACACAAAATTTGATTACTGTAATTTGGTGAGTGGTTTTAGCTGATAACTTTTCAACACCCCTTCAAAATTTCTTATGACTAGAGAAAAGTATGCTTAAAAGTTATAACCTTTGAAGTCCACTCTGAAAAAACATAATGATTAAATGTAGTTGGCATTATCTTTAGTAGTACTTTTTCTTTATATCAATTCAAGTTTGTATGACTGAATATAAAAAAAAAACTTGCAAAGCAGCATCAATCACAGGGATCTCCTTGAATAAATCTGCACTTTTTTAATTTATTAATTACTCATTATTTTAAAAGGATTTTTATGAGTTATTTTACTGGTGTACATAAATGTTCCATAGTTGTTGAATACCAATTTATTTTCATTAAATTAGTTTTAATTCAAAATAAAGCATACATTTACTATTTCTATAATAGAATTCCTATATTTTTTTTTTTTTTTAATCAAATGAAAGAAGTACTTTTTTTATTAGAATCAACATAAAGAAATTTTGAGGAAGTAAACTATTGAACTGATTTTATTGAGGGAGAATGAGAGATTAAGTTAGGACATGCTTAGCCCTTTTATTGTAATTCTTCTCATGGTCATCACTATAGAAAACAAACTAATTTTTTTTATTATTTGTGATTTCGTTTGCCCTTATGAAATTCAAACTAGTTAATCTTAAAATTCCAGCTTGTCAAAATATTAGTTTCATTATGACTAAAGAGACATACTCTTAAAAATCTGGATTCAGTAGATAGAATGTGCATTGTGATGTAATGGATATCAGCTCAGAATAAGAAATTGGAGAGCCAAGTTTGAATTCCAATCAAATTTGTTTCATTAACTTATGCATAAATACTCTTGGGAAAGGTATTAATCTATCTCTTCTCTCTCCAGCTATAGGTTGAATAGCAGGACAGATTGGGTCCTATAGCCTTGGTTGAAAACCAGTCTACTGCAGGAAAATCTTCTGCCTAGTTAGTCATGGATTAAAAGAGACATGATCACCAAAGTGTGGCAATTAACTCACTGAGATAAAATAGTGTTGTGTGGCAATTAACTCCCTGTGATAGAATAGTGTTCTATCATGTAGAAAGTTTTGGCTTTTTCTCAATGACAGGTCAGCAAGGTTCACTGCTACAAACATATTTCAAAGAAGAAAACTTCATTGCTCCTATTCATCATATTTATTTAGTGTTTTTTTTTTTTTATAGTACGGTCGTCATATTTGTATGGGAGTTGCCCAATGAATAGAGTCCCAAAAGTATCTCAGTCATTGTAGCTGATAAATTATCACCCCCCCCCCCCCCGCTCCTTCTCACTTAGATGAGATGTGGCTTGGAAATTGCATGTCCTGGATATGATGATTAACTACATCCGGGTCCTGGGCATGATGATAAACTTCATTTGATTGGGAGGTTTCAAGAAGCATGGAACCACCTCTTAATTGCTGTTGTTCCCAGGTCCACCTTTACCCGGTGTGGTAGCACCTATTAGAGTACCAACTATGGGCAGATAGTTAACCCCCAAACTGGGGTCAAAACACCATGAAAGTATGAAAATAGATTTTTGTTGTAAAAATACCAGCAGTACATTTTAGTAGGAAAAACATATTACAAGCCAAACAGTTGACTCAACAAAAACACTCTTTTTCAAAAATACATCAATGAAACCTGATCGATCAACAAATTTCTTACAAAGAATATATTCTATTCATGCAAACCTATCCTAAAAATCTTATAGGCATTAAATAACCCATTGAGATTGATATGCTGTAAAACAAAATAAACCAAACTATGCTCAGACAAACTGCATTTTTTGGTTCTGCCAGTTAGAACCTTCACAGTTAACCCCGGCATGCCACCAATATTGTAGCAAACCATGCACATTCACTTTACATTCCATTTGGTGAGAAGTAAGTTTCACTGCTTTGTGGAACAAATTGCTACAATCTTAATCTGTTCAAGCTGAAGGTTAACCATTATTTTCTTTTGTTATCTGCATAAACTGTCTTTTGCTGTAACCCTCTACCCCAAGTGCCCCTCGGGCCTTGAACAAGGTGATCCTCACTGTTAAAAAAAAAAAAAAAGGAAAAAAATGGTGAATGGTCATAGTTGCTTTGTTGTTGTTGTAATAGATTGTTATTAAATTAAGGCGAGTACCATTTACACAATAAAAAGAAAAAAGAAATCAGCAACTGGCAGATGCCTTGTGAAGAAATAACCATATCTGCAGTGTGTATTAAAGTGTAGTGAAATCTCTAAAATCTGCCACTAAATGAAGTGGCTATAATGGAGGAATAGCTAAGGCCTACATTTTATTATCATAGTCACCTATAAGAATGTGTTTTGCTTGTTTGTGTTTTATCTTTTGATAATATAATACAGTTTTGGCCCATGACCTTACAACCCAAGCTCTATTTTTGTTCTGACTCATGTGAAAAGTCTAGCCATCTCTTATAAGCATTTCTTAACAATTATTAACAAGTATGTCAATTGTTTCTCTTAACATATTACCTCATCAGTTTCTAATCTACTGCAGATGGCTATAACTTTAAAACAGTGTAGAAATTAACATTCAGACAGGCAGTCTATTGTTGAAAGAGACAAAAGAAAACCCGATTGAAGGTGCTTATTACCACAATGCTTGATGTTTGGATTTTAATGGAACATAACTGTGATATTGACACTGTTTTCTCTTCTTTACTCATCAATGGTTTCATTATGTTTTCTTCTCTTGGCAGGTGAGGCAAAAAATTAACCAATCCTATGCTATGTTGCAGAAACATACCAAGAAATTACCTGATGCTCCGTACCTTGATGGTACACTTCCAGATATGGACTCTGGTGAGAATAAACTCTGTTGTTTTTTTTTTTTTTTTGCATACCATCCCTCACCCTTTAAGTATGATGACCCACAATTTACTTCATTTTACATACAATATATATATATATATATATATTAGTAACTTGGAATTGCTATCCCTGTTTTTTTTTTGTTTTTTTTGTTTTGTTTTTTTAGCAGTGAAATTAATAACACCCTGCTTAGGCCAAGAAGCCCTTATTACTTGGTCGGACCTCTTAGTCTAGGCCTGTTATTAATTTCACTGTTTAAAAAAAATAAAAAAAGAAACAACTCAAACATGAGCATCCACTAAAAATAATGTTTATATTATAAGGAATAATCTTAGATTTCATATATATATATATATACATATCTATATATATATATATATATATATATATATATATATACACACACACACACTTTGTGTCTGCATGTATAATATCCAGACAAAATACAAACTTAGGATATAAGATGCACTAAGATGAATAGTGTTTCTTATAGATCTTTAAACAAGTTTGTTAAATTCAACTGAAAAGGTCTGTTGATTTGTTTTTTTTAAGCTTTTACAATTTCCAAATGAGATGTTGTTTAATGGGATTTAAATTATGAATAAATTGTCTGTCTATAAATATACATCACATTAAAAAATTTGGAAAATATAATAATAAAAAAAATTAAACAGATGAGCCTTTTCAGTTGAATTTAACAAAACTTGTTTAGATGAGCCCTTGCTGCCTAAATGATGGTTGTCTACACATTAGATGAGCATAACCATTGCTAACATGCTCTTACTTTTTTCCTAGTAGTTGGTTTGGTTTTCTACATGAATTCATTAGTTATGAGACTGGCAGTAGCTCATGAAGTCTGCCAGGTTTTGCATTGTTTATTGCAGATGCTACATATAAACTTGCCTGTAGGTGGTGGTAATAGTTGATTTTAAGTGTTTGCATCCACATCATGTGTTTTGTTAGGACTGACCTAGAGGTACTTACATGCTGAAAGTTCAGGTAACTGAGGTCTACTTGGCAAAATGCATTATAGTCAACTGGTTGCTGTCATTGGTGTGGTCTTTGACTGACCATACCAGCCTTAGACAATTGTATTGATCACAAGGCTAGGTCGAAACATTAGGTTTAGTTAGTCCCTTTCCTGGCCAGTTAGATGAGTTCTTGCTCCTAAACACACACACACCTGTGTGTAATTGAATAGAAAAAAATTTTTTTTTAAAATATTAGTTTGATATATATTTGTGTGTGTGTGTGTGCGTATATATATATATATACCCACACACACACACATGGAGAGAGAGAGGATGTGATGGATAAATTGTCTAAATTATTCAAAAATGAAAATAATAATGACTTTTCATTTAATATTTTCAAATGTCAACAGTAGAAGATTAATATAAACACTTTTCTAATGTTCTTTATTAATGTACTTCATCAGTTATATAATAACAGGCTCGTTCAGATTTTGTATGTTTTTTTTAAAACAAAAATATTCACAAATAAAACATTTGTCAGAAATTGTTTTAAATTATACAAAAATATCTTGAAATACTAAAGAGTAAATTTATTCAATAACATCATCATCAGCTTCAACCATAGCCCCCAAACGATTTCGGAATCTCTTGCAACTCTTCTGGATGGTCTCCTTGTTTAAGTTGGTGAATGTTGCCACAATCCTTACTTCAGTTCATCTTTGATGTTTCAAGGAGTTCTGTTGGTCCCTTGCTCAATTCCACACATTAGTAATCAATGGAGTTGCAGTCTGGAGAGTAAATCTGCATTTTTTTTGAAACTGGAAATTAGTCCCAATGTAATATAAATAATGATAATTTACATTATTTACATTTGGAATATTGTATGCATCATTGTTGTTATCACGTTTTGGCTGTTGTGCCCTCTGACCATCATCAAGTCCTTGTCATTCTAGGTAACCTTCAGGGAATTTAAAACTGAACCCTTTATTTAATACAGTGATGATAACAGCAAAAATAAGGATATTAGTCTGATTGTAAATGATAATTTTTCATCCCAGAAATTAATAACTTCTATGATATTCTTTATTTCAGTCTCTTCTTGCATTCATGTTGACCTCCTTTTCTTCTTAGCATTGTTGACATCCTCCTCCTCTTAGCACTTGACTTCCTCCTCCTCCTCCTCCTCTTAGCACTGTCGATCTCCTCCTCTTTTTAGCATTATTACTATCATTCTTCATTGAGAGTGAGTGGATAAATAAGTCAATAACTTGACACAACACTTAACACTTGATCTGAAATTTTCTCTCTATAATGTTTGATCTATGTAGCGAATATTTACTACAGAACTAAGTATATTAACAAGAAAGATAATGTTTGAAACAAATGCTTCTTTTGCAATGTTAGGTTGTGATCTTATTGAGATAATGACTTATGTAGGATAAGTGGACAAAGAAAGTTGAAGTGACAAACTGAGTTCAAGTTCCTGTCTGTTTTTTCACACAAAGTTCTCTCCCTCTGACAGTTATTGGTTAAATATCAGGGTAAACTGAGCTCTCTAGCCTTGAGCAGAAGCCAGTCTAAGAGCTAGACAACTCTGAATTTAAAAATGTAGAGAAAGCAACAGGAAGCCACTCCCAGGAAAAGAAATAGCATATCACATATCATAAAGAAAAGGAATCTGTGGTATCAAGATCACTTACACCCTGAAGAGACACAATATTAAAAAAGACACAAAAAAAGTAAACTGTGTGTGTGTGAAATTATTTGTTTGAACATTATTTTTGATACTCGTATTTAATTAGATATTCTGTTTTTATAATCAAACAGTATATATATTTATTTCTACCGACCTGATTATTTACGATAAATTTTTGTTACGAAAATTTGTCATATATATATGTATTCATTTACATGTTATATTTTACAATATGACAATTGCATATTTGCTAAAATCTGTCATAGCATTAAGGATATAGAAATTTATATATTTTTAACATGGGAATTCTGAGCCCTTGGAATCCTGACAGTTACTAGTATCCCAGAACACATTTCTTATCTTTATCAAATATTAATCTTACTCCTCTTTCATTTCTTGCTCTCATGTATGATTCCATTTCTGTTACTTGTTTAATGTCCCCATTATTTATACACTTTATATACTCACTAAATGTTGAGATTTACTTTTCCATTTCCTGTTTGAGATTTTTTAACTTATCACATTGCTATAATGTCTTAACATTCCATGTTTCAATTACAATTTTGTTTTTGTTACAAATTTCTTTTAATTTTCAAGTAGTACTCTTCATACAAATAATAAAGCTACAAATGTTAGTTTTTTTTTGTTTTTTTTTTATTAATACTCATTCTTTTCCTGTTTTCATTTTCTCGGTCATTTCCAGGTCACTTTCTATATTTCAATGTGAAAAAATCATTCTCATAAAAAAAATAATTGCTGAGAAAATTTAGCTGTATATTAGAAGATAATTTTACAAAAATATTAAAATTCCTAGTACTTCACACCAATAAAAATATTAATAAAGTTGCAACTGGTTATAAATATAGACATCTTAAAATGTCAAGGTGCAACAGTTTTTAAAATGTCTATTAGAAAATATTTTATGTTAATAATTTGAGCTCAGAAGTGATTTTAATTCCTTAGATTCTATTTTGGTTATAAAACAGGTTTATTGGCAAATTATTTGTTTACTTGAGTAAATGTAAATCTGCATTTTTTTAAAACTGGAAATCATTTGTATTTAGTTTGAAATTAGAACAAAAATGACTTTTTTTTTTCTCATTAAGAGAGGAAAAGCAAAATGTAAAATTTGTTTTACAATGCTAATTTATAAATTAAGTCAGTGACAACAGAGTGGAGTAAATTAATGCAGGGGGCATAAGAAATACCTCCCACATAATGGTAAGTCATTAGGGGCAATGGTGTCTTCATTTACCTATTATGTGGGAGGTATTTCTGTTGCACACTGTATTTAGATTTTTTTGTATGTTTAGCATATTTTTTATGAGTAATAAAGTTTTCTTCCAGTTACTTTGTGAAAGTTAGTTTTCTCTTGATATATGAATGATTAAAAACCTGAAGCTTTCTTTAATCAGTATTATTTTTGTCTTTGCCAAGAAGAAAATTTAAACTTTAATTTTCATAATATTGATTTGAGATCAAATTCTGGGTGTATATCCAGTTACATGGGTTTTTTAATATACAGTAGCAATAGACTGTAACAAAAAATTAATAAATTATGATTGTATAGCATACGATATGGTTTCTTTTATAACTAAAATTAAATGAACTAGTTTTCTTCAGACTAAATGACAAAAAATTGGTTTGGAAATGTTTTATTGTACAATTGAAAATGCTGATATTAAATGACTGCCTATTTCTTTCCATTGTTTGCATAAATAACAACTAAGAAAATATTTTTTTTCTGCTGTTATTAAATTTTTTAACCACTGTATTTAATTTAATCTGTGGTGGTAATCTCTTTTTACATGTAATTCATATTGGAAAAACTAAGTTCTTTTGAACACTTTGGCACAAACACATCTCAAGATGGTATTATATAAAGAGGATGGTTTCAAATTAACTGACTTTTTATAATACTCATTCTATTTTAAATAATACTAAACCAAATTGCTCACTGTACTAAAGCATTATTAATATATAAAAAAAATATATATCTGCTTTTTTTTTCTTCTTCCATCCAGTAGAAAATCCCAATAATAATAATAAATGGAATAAATCCAAGATATCATCAGATGTTTTAAAAATTGCTTCATTAATTACTGCCTTAAAGGATTCTAAGGCAACTGTTGTTTTTATTAACTATATATCCATTTCTTTGTTATTTGATATTTTTAAGAAGCTGCCAATGGGAAGGCAGGTGTGGTGTTTACTTTCTAAGCAAAGCTTAGATGTAGCACATGGCTGAAAGTATAGGGTATTCAGTGAGGATTGAACTTACTATTCAGTCATAATTGATCTAATGAGACAAGCTTGCTAACCATTACATCATGTTGAAGTTTCTAAAAAATGGTGGCCAGTGTGTGTGTGTGTGTTATTATATAAATAATCATAGATATTTGGTACATTTTCAATATTGGTATTGTCTGATAGTTTACAAATACTTTTAATTAAGTCCTGTGTTATAAGTCTCCAAGGAACTATAGATTATTAAACTTGTTTACTATTATTTTATTAGAATGTCAAATCATTTCTGGTCAGGTCATCTGTTGATTAGTCAGTATAGAGAGATGCAGAACATGCTTTTTAAAAAAACATTAGTGTGATGTAAACATCTTTTATCAGGATTCAAACCCAGATAATTTTACATGTTTTTAGCATTTATGCTTCTCTTTCAAAACAAACACACACACACACACACATTGAACATGTGGGATTTTCTTTTTCAATATAACAGTTTCTATTATTGTGACTTATCTAAAACTTAAGTTAAAGTTGTAAATACTTAGGATAGGTTATTTATAAAGAGAACAAAAGAAATGTTTTCCTACACATAATTTATTGACAAATAGAACAAAAATGTGGAAATACTTTTAATGTTGAAAAACAGTGTTCAATATTTAATTATTTGATATGTCAGCTGCTTGAAATAAGTTGAGGTAATCTACTTGTAGAAATTAACATTAATTCTATCACATTCTTGTTAATAAATCACCTTAAGATTACCAAACTCAAATCATGCTTGCACTTGCCTATTTAACTGTTGGGATAGTATTGGGGGAATTTTAAAGTGTCTTTACTGCAGACATTGTTCCTAAATGTTTCCATTAAAAAGTTCAATTTTATTTTTTAGACTCTAATATTTTGTCCCAGAATGAAGTACATTTCTTGAGATGGTGATATATAAACAGTAGATGAGCATTCAGTTGCCTGCACATAAGCAGAGACATTTTTCTAGAAGTTTTAGAATGCAGTCTTACTCAATGGAGTGCCTAATTGTATTCTTACTCACTCTTTGTGTCTGCTGATTTTTTTGAAATTCTTCTCAGCTTATGAATAACTTGTGCATTACTTTCTGATAAATGAATCTAGCTGCCCATTCACTTATTTTATGAGGATGTCCTTTTTGAGATAAATCAATTTTCAAGTCATGTTCCTTTCATTTTTGAGTGATGGTTGTAATCATACTGATGTGAATATTGAGCTCATTTGATATCACATTTCACAATTATGATAGTTATCACCTCATGAAATTCTTCAGAAAGTTCTTTTGTCTTTACTATTGTGAAAACTTTTCAACATGCCAACCAATTTTTCAGTGTCTGTGCAAAGGACATGAATATATAAGTTGTCAAGTTTTATGAATGGGATTCTCTGATTGGTTAGCAGAAATTTGCAAATTAATAATTTTTTTGCCCTTGTATGTAAATACTTGTTAGAGAATAAAATCTTTGCAGTTTCCTTGATAAAGTCCCTCAGAAGATGAAATGTGTCGTTTAAGTTTTCCTTTTGTCTTTATTCATATTGTCCTTCTCCAAATATACTCTGTCTGAAATTTTGCACACACACACACACACACACACACACACACACACACACACACACACATAGTTTTACCCCAAGTAAGGCAACAATGCCACTAGAATGCAAGGTGATTAAGAGAGAATGAGAAGACTTTAGTGACAAAGGAACAGGCTTCAGTTAGACAAAAGATAGCAATTGGCATTGCATTTAAATTCATGAAAATTGTAGGTGGCAGGAAAGCAAGAAATCAGAAAAATTCCACAGTTGAGAAGTGTGAGGAAAAAAAAACTCTTAAAACAAAAGTGGCATTTGCATCTAGTTCAAGAGCAAAATGGTGAGACCTACCTTGCCAATTTAGTAGCATATTGTCATGCAAGATTTCACCAGTGAAAAAAGCTCATCAAATCAATTGCTGTGAAAATATTTGTAGAAGAGACAAATGGAAGCCACATCACATCAGTGAGAAAGTGTTTGAAGTTGAGATGCCTGATAAACCCAGGTGAAAACTACATTGTCTTTCATCAAACAAACTTTACAAGTAAATATCTCAAATTCTGTCTACAAATTAGAGCAGCCTGTTTGACCGTTACTTGGAAAGAGAGATAGAAAATTGTTAGCATGACTTTTGAAGGTCTGTTGTGACCTCGTCACCAAGTTGTTGTGGTCCGTTGGAGCCAGAAATAAAGACACAAAGACGGAATAGTGTTAAACAAATATATTACAAAGACAGTAGTACAAACATATACCAATGAATGATTATTAGCGCAGCTGTCAGTTATGCTGAAATAGATTCCACTGTCACTGTCTCTGCCTCTATTACACTCAATCTTACTCTTACTCTGCTTCTACAAAGCAGAACTGCTACTTATATATAGCTTGGACGAGTTCATGTGTCATATAGGTGAGTCCCCATAACAAGATTCATTCATGGTTTTGCTCATCTTTCACTTGATTGATGTAAATAGTTTTATAATGTATCTTAAGTGTGTTGTGATGTGTAGATTTGTGAAGAAAATAGGTTTTAGAATTTGTGAAATTGTTACTTACATTCACTGGCAATACATTTGGTACACTTACCTTGCATTTTGAATATCTTTTTTTTCTTTTGACCTCCTATATTATTTTTTTATTTCAAGAAGTTGGTTTTCTTTTTATTTCACAAAATTAAACTCACCTTATTATAAGGAATCTGTTAAAGCAAAGTGATTCTATTTATATTTTATCTTTTAATATTTCTATTTTCAAAGTTCTCTGGAAGAAATTCAGGATTTATAAAGACCATATTGCTATGAGTGCCATCCAAATTTGAAAAAGGACAAATATTACTATATTGAATGCTAACTAAAGATAATAATGAATTAACTGATTGCTCAGATTTTGTTTTTTAGCAAAATGAGTCATTATTTGTAGATAGAACTCTCCCCCTGTTAATATATCTCTTTTGGACATGGAAAATCATGGCTCACCACAGTTTCTTGTCTGTTACTGCACTGAGCAATACTTGCTTTTAATAACGTTTTTGTTATTGTAGTCAGGCTAGTCAAATCAGTTGCTTGCTGTTTTCCAATGTTTCTCTTGTCTCTGATGTGTTTTGTGCATGTAAAATTCTTCAGGCCACTTTTCTTTATTGCGTGTCTGCAAAATTTCAGCTACCTCTTCATAACAGATCAGTTTTCTTCATGGTTCCCTATTTGTAAGCATGGTCATTAGCATTCAACCTAAGAGATAAGGCATCATTAAGTGTTCAGTAATTTGTACCACTGTCTTTTCTTGACCTATTTCCTTCCTATTTAAAGAAAAAAAATAATGAACAGTTGATGGCTACTATCTGTGAGTTTGCATTACTTCTTAAGAGTTCATTCATGTGGCTCACCTTTCCATTGCATCAACTTCACTATGAATAAATAAATAGGAAGTAATAAGTTACTCATAAAATATCAGATTTTTCACTTATTTGTATTGAAAAGTATTTTTAAGTTTATCTGGTACAAAGCCACAATCATTAGAAACAAAACTAGCATATTAACTATTGCAGTTGGTCTGCTTACTTAATTATATGAACTCTCTGCCAAGAATATTTATTCCAATTTCAATGAACACCCAAACAAAAAAGAATTTAAATAATCATCTCTATTAAAAATAAGACTAAGTTAATTTTCTCATGTTTCTTTTTCTTCTCCCTTCAGAGTTGTATTGCCATTTTGCTTTTTTGATTATTGACATTGAAAAAAATAAAAAAAACTCTTATTAATTGGATCAATTTTACAGTTTAATTATCCAGTTTGTAAAATGGAATAAATTCATTTCTATTTGGTATCAACTGTTTTGTTTATGTTGAAAGCCTCTTCTCAACTTTGTTAAAGAATGCATCCTAGTTCAGTTTGGGTAGCAAAAAAACAATATTGTCTGCTTCAAATCATTGTTCATTATTTCTAATATTGTAATTATTTTTGTCACAATAAATATATTGCTGCTGCTATATATTGAATAACTATAAATATAATTGTTTATATGTTCCAAAAGTGAAGAGGATTTCTCTCTTGAAATACTTGTATGTATGATTTTTGGTAAATGTCTTCTCAAGTGAGTATGTAAATTAGAATAGAAATTTCTGCTCTTGAAAAATTGAAAAATAAAATAGGCATTTGTTACAAAATAACCAAGATAACTTTTTATTACTATTATTATAAGAAATTGACATTTTGATCCAACTGCTATAAATTTATTGTGAGCATTCATTTTTGGTGTATGAACTTTATAAAGAGAACTTTTTCTCTTTCTTCTAAATTCTTCTAGTGTGGCACTGTGAAGATAGCATTAAACTGTCACACACACACAAGTTTGGGATCAAATATATATCGGAATGATAAGATAAAGAACAAATATGAAACGTTTAACCAATCTTTTACTTTTATTAAAGCTTCATCAGAGACTGAGATATATAGAAAAAGAAAAACGAAATTCTGGTATTTTTACTTCTGTGTTTGATTTTCATGTGATACATGATTGACCAATGAAAATCAAACATCACAAAAATAAAAGTACCAGAATTTTTTCTTTCCTTTTCCCCCATCCATATTTGACAAAACTTTAATAAAAGCGAAACATGTTAGATTGATAAATATTTTCTATTTGTTCCTTTATCTTTTGGGTTACCTTTGGCAGGTAACATAATAGTTAACCAGTTCAGAATAAGAAATTAGTGAAGTGAGTTTCAATTCCAATTTCTAAATCTGTTATATTCACTTTCAGCACATAACCTTGAGAAAGGTATGAATCCTTCTCTTCCTCCCTCAAGCTGTATGTTAAATAGCAGGGCAGACTGGGCTCTCTAACCTTTGTTGGCAACCAGTCTAGAACAACAACTATGAATTCAAAGATGGAGACATTGTGACACACAATGTACCATTTTTTCTGTTATCAGTCTTCTTGAAAAGGTGTGGCTAGTTTTATGCAAGCTTTCACTGCTGTAATCAAATCATATTTGTGGCTAGTTTGACAGTTCAGTTCTTGTAATAAAAAACAAGCTGCACTATTAGGATTCTCATTCTCTCTCTCAAAATCAAGTTGTCTCATCCCGAATATGTTTCAATTCACTGAAAGATTAAATGTAGAGGTGATATAGTTAAATTACAGTAAATAATCACATGTATACAAATGCTTGCATATGTTCCAAAATAAGTAAATCAACAGTATTTTAGCCCCCTATATTAAAATAGTATGCTCTTTGGGGATTAATACAAACCTGTACTCAGGAATGCAAATGATTGTGCACCTGGTATCTTGTAATAAGTTGTTTTAGGGCTCTTGTACCTTTTTTATTTTATAAAATATAGCAAAAAGTTGAGTAAA
This sequence comes from Ascarosepion bandense, assembly GCA_037127315.1. Taxonomy (NCBI): domain Eukaryota; kingdom Metazoa; phylum Mollusca; class Cephalopoda; order Sepiida; family Sepiidae; genus Ascarosepion; species Ascarosepion bandense. The sequence goes on along the minus strand of JBBBDQ010000883.1, from coordinate 5,166,493 downwards.
ACTGAATGAGCTAGGTATCATCAGTAAAAGACAGGTCTTTGTGATTGTGCTAACTAGAGAATCCATAAAGCATATTTAATGTGGGGAGGTATTATGTTGTTGGAAGAGCACATTTTCTTCCTGTTGCAGGTACAGCAGCAAAATGGATCAAACAATGTTCTGGTTGTATACAACTCTTTTCAGTGTTTCCTTTGCAACCACCAAAGGTGAGTGAGTCATAAATTATGGCACCTCATATGATACCAGGGTTGGCTATCACTTTCATGAAGGCAGAACTCGCTTTTATCACTTGAAAAATTTAAAGTGCCATTTCATTCCCAAAGTGACTGCTAGAGACCTTCAAAATGGTATTAACATCAATGGAAGATGTAGGCATGTCCATATTTTGCTATAAATAAATGATTCCGAATAGTCTCTGCTGATACTGTTGGGTTTTCATTTAATCTGATTTATGTTTTGTTATCTGTCACTGTTGCCTCTACAGTGTGTTGATCTTGGTAAGCATCTCTATTACATGGCCATCCATAACAATTAGTGTCGATTGTTCCTTTAGCCACTGTTGTTTTAAGCATCAAAATAGCATGGATGCATCATGTCCAGCATGTAGAATAATGTTCTGAAATTATCATTCCAACCCCTTGAAGGCCCATAATTTTAACCACACTTTCTCAAAACAGCCCTGATTGGACAAAAGAAGAATGTGTGCATCTTTATGGCATGAAAACTTCTTGCATAAAAGTCTTTAAGCATACTTCTCCTGATTAGAGGATGGCTCACCATTTAAAGCTCAAACACTGACATGACAGTTATGAACTGTTGCTACATCACAAAATGGCCAAAGGCTTCAAAATTTTACAATATCAGAATAGCTACTACCTGCCTGAAATGTACAAAAGTCTATCCAGATCATCATTCAAGATACTGCAATGTTATTTTTCATCAATGCAATAATGGCAACTGGTTGTTTCCAAGCATTTGTTGTATTTATAGGTTAGTGCTCAATATCAGAGATAGTGTTCTTTATTGTTCAGATTTCAGTCATAATAAAATAAATCTTAATATTTTACTGGTAAAACTGGAACTGTTGCTACATCACAAAATGGCCAAAGGCTTCAAAATTTTACAATATCAGAATAGCTACTACCTGCCTGAAATGTACAAAAGTCTATCCAGATCATCATTCAAGATACTGCAATGTTATTTTTCATCAATGCAATAATGGCAACTGGTTGTTTCCAAGCATTTGTTGTATTTATAGGTTAGTGCTCAATATCAGAGATAGTGTTCTTTATTGTTCAGATTTCAGTCATAATAAAATAAATCTTAATATTTTACTGGTAACCTGTCTGTTTATGCCCCAAAATATGTGTTTATAGCTTCTTTGCAGATATATTTGAAAAAATGACCCGTCTCAAATACTTTGCTGAGTTACTTCTCACTATATTTTTTATTTCTTTACATTTAGAAAGTTAAAATGTTAGTTGTTAAACTATTCAGAAGTATCTTCATATTATGCACAAATCTTTCTTTTACTTTTTTTATGAGTAAACTTTGTTGTTTTCCAAAAAATATAAATTTCATTTAAGCCATTACTGCTTCGTGTTTTGATGTTTTAAGGAAGGTTACTGTTGTGAAACAGCAAATATTTTCAAGGATGAGTTATCAGAAGGGGTTTTAATATGAAAGCGTGTATGTGTTCAGAATTCCACAAACAATAAAAATGCAAGAAACAATGGCAAAGGAATTAATGAGAAATAATTGCAAGAAACACAGATTTGAATAAACACATAATCACATAACATTTGTATACAAATATGTAGATTTGTAAGAAAGTAAAAAGGTTGAGTAAGTATAATGTAGCTAGAGATTGTTTGAGAGTTAACGAAAAGTCAATTGGGCTCATTCTGTGTCAAATCAACAAGGGTTTGACCATGTCCAACACAGATTTTTTTCAAATTTGCTACACTTATAGATCTCCATGAAAGGAATTGAATGGCACCTGTTACACATCTCAAGGTCAAGGGGTTCCTTGAGATGTGACCTCTGATCTTTTTACAAAAATGGTAAAAAATGTGAATAGTGACCAACTTTAAAAGATATCTCAGTTGTTTATGGACCTACAAAGTTAATTCATATATCACTCTAAAGTACTTGGATAGATCTACAATTTTATCTGGGGGATTTTTTTTTTTTTTTTGTAGAGGTCAAATAAAAAAGTTGACCTTGACCTTTGACCTGGCGTATCTCAAAAAACAGTATTTTATTTTTTTTAAATTTTGACAAAAGATTTGTCAATCTTATGACAGTATATATTCCAAATTTCATGATGGGCATTCCACTAGAACTATTGCTACAATTGTTTTATAGAGCTGTGAAAATTCAAAATGGCGGAATGTAGTACCTGCTACTTCATATAAAAACATTTTGATATTTCACAATATGGTCAAGTTGTATATCTTTGTAAAGCTATTTTAGTGCTGATTAATATTCACATAAGGACCATGGTCATGAAATCAATAAAAAATCTTTTTCTGGTTATTAAACTGAATTTTCTTCATTTTTTTCTAATGCAACACAGATTTTGTTATGTGATAGTATAATAAAGAAAGAATTCGGAAAAGTGTTAAGGTTTAATTAAATTATAGCATAAAAAATATGTGACCTCTATGGTGAATAAATTTTGGTTGATGTTTGATATTCTAAATCTACAAAAAAAATTCAATTTCCGTTGTTTATGGGTACTTTTTTATGAAAAAACTTTAAAAATGAATGTTCTCAAAAAGAATTGACATGTTAAGTGTTATGCAAGTTCTGGTTGTGAAATCAAAATAATTTTTTTCTGGAGATCACACTGTTTTTAGGATTCCTTTCATACTTATACAACACAGATTTTGATACGAAAAAAGTGATGTAATAAAGAAAGAATTCTAAAAAGTGTATCGAGATTTAATTAGGTTCTAGTAGTAAAAGAATAAATGACATTTGATGTTGATGGTAAACAGTTTCTTTGACTTTTGACATGATACACTATATCCACAAGAAATTAATCTGTGTTCATTGGGAAACATTTCAAAATGGAAAATGAAAAATTTGTTTCACTGAAACCTTTTTTTATAATAATGAACTTTAATGTATTTATTTACATTTTCTTTCAAAATCTTTCTTTCTAAAATACTTGATGCATTTTTCATCTTATTTTTTCAAAGTTTATAAGTTTCAGTTATTGGATCAACTGAGCTAAGAATATCAGAATATTTCAAAATTTATATCTTTGGATGTGATAGATAATAGAAAGATGGAGAGGGTTCGTTTGGTTGTAAAAATGTCAATTTTAGCTCTCCATTATCTGAATAGTTTTGAAGTACACATCCTAACCCCCAATTCCTATCATGAAGTGCTGTCACAAATCCGTCAATGTCTTCGAAGTCCATATTGTTTAGTTTTGTGATTCGAACTATCCTTACTTTATTTTGTGTTGACACTGTTTTTACTTCCACTTCTCTCCTGAGAGACAGAAATGAAAGTATGTAATTTCTGTGTTCCTATAATAGTGGAGGAATTGCTAAATCTATCTTCTAAGATGTTTGCTTCATTCATCCATTCTGCAGTTGAGGAATATAAGAAATGTATTCCGGAAATATTTTTTCCCATATAAAAATACAGCTGTCTTCGCGTCATGATTTGTTCATTATAGGGTTGCTGCAGGCTAGCTTTTGCTGCTAACCTTTTAAAAGTGCCACCTAACTCATCACATGGTCCTTTCCCATGAGAAGTAGCAAAAATGTGCCACTCTGCATCGATACAAAAATCAGATTTATGGTTGCATAAATTTATAAAGTTTTTAAAATTTTTATAGTGTGAAACAGCACCATCAGAGAAATATATCATTTTTTAGACATCAAAATTAAGAATTTCTTTTAATTTTTCTATAAGCTTTCTCTAAAACAAATGGACAGTTACTGTCATGTGTGACACGATAACTAGACATATATGTATTTTATTATAATAGATTAAAATAGAAAATAGATTAGAATAGAAAATAGTTTAAAAACATATTTAACAAAAGTGAAAAAGAAGAGGAAAAAAATAAATAAATAAACGCTTTTTCTTTTATGAGGAAAATTGTCCTCCGGTAAATATTTGACTCAGTGATAAAGTTCAGCAAGTAGGTTTTCAATGATCTGGTCAAAAGCTGTCCTTTACTGTATCTTGACCACACATTAAGCCTTTTCCGGCGGAAGCCTTATTAAGATAAAAAAAAAAAGATAACTTACAGTCGCCGGTGTTTGTCACCGGTGGTCTAAAGCATTTCCGGATTTCTGGATTCATATTAAATAAATAGTCAGTTAACAAGTGAGTCAGTTAAGACGAGTTAAGTGAAAGGAGTCAGCCGGGTGCGAGCTTGAAGGAAGATTCTCCGTTCGTCTTGTTTCGTTCAGTTTGGATTTGTTGATCTCCATTAATTAGAGTTAGAGCTGTGTGTCACATTCGCCTGCCCCAACCGACAAGGCTAACTCTAAACGAATAAAGCATCCTTTTCAACTCATCCAAGTTGTGGAAGTTCGTTCCTTATGGTCAATCTTGTACCCCCAGCTGTCCGGCCGACATTTTCAACAAACTCCCGGCAACATCACAGCGTGGAGAACGGCCGCCAGAGAAAATTGTTAGGATGGACCATTGGGGTGTTACACATGCTTGAGACAATAAGATATTTTTACAAAATTAATATGCTCAAGGTCAATTCTATTTCTATAGTAGCAGATGAATGGATGCAATGTAGCTTGATCATTATTCCAGTGGAAGCCTTGAGCCGCATCTTGCAAAATAAATGAATAATTCTCAGCAAAATCTGCTATTGCTAAGACTTCACTAACCTTCAAAGAACCTTTTGCTATCAGAACAAAATTTTGATTGTGCTTTGGCAATAAAATTATGCTTCTTCAATGTTTGAAGGCCTGCATGGAAAGTTTCAATGAATTCCTCTGTGAATTGTGATAGTTTGTAGAGTGGTTCTATCAATTGATAACCACTGTTTGTATACAAAATCATCAACTGAATTTTTGTAAAAAATTTCTTCCATATAAAAAACAAAATCATCCATTAGTTTGCTGCAAATATTCTGTGCATTGTTGATGTCCCCAGTACACCAAATGGTAGTGTTTACCATTTGTCCAAAGTGGATAAATTATCTGTGCAAAAAATTGTATACAAAACAATATACAACAAAATTTGGTGCACAGCGTAGTTTAAAATTTGTATATTTATTATTATCACTTTCTTCTAAATAAAAGAACAAGTTTTCATTTCATGAAAATAACTTTGAAAAATTGTAAAAAAATATAAAGAATTTTTTTAAAAGTGATGAAATTGAAAGCATATATATATATATATATATATATATATATATATGTTTAGTGCCAACTACAAATATTCTAGGTTTTAAAAATTCACATTCTTTTTTGAAAAAAAAAATCAAATGATTTTTGTTTCATAAAATAATTCAAAATAAAATTTTTCAAAATTTTCTTTTAATTTAATGTTTAATGCCCTCTACAAATATTCTATCCAGCGTTGATCATCATGCATGAGTCAATGTTTATCACTTGTTAAAGATAATCTATCCATACCATACAAAATGCAATATCTGCAAAATATATTTAAATTATTTTCTTTTTAAATTAAAAGACAATCTTATTGAATAGTTTGAGAACTCACTTAGCACAATATGAACATTTGAAAAGTCCTGGAGCATTAGCTTGATTGTCTTTATCAAGCTTTCACTGAATTCCCGTACATACATAGGAAAACAACTATAAATTTGGCAGGGTCATATCTTTTAAAGTAGACTTGAAACCCTCACAAAATTCTTTGGAGAACTTAAGCAGTCATAGTAGATGCTAGGAAAAAAATATTACGAAAATTGAAGAGGACACATTTTCTACAGACTGGCCAGAAGCTATATAGGTGAAAAAAATTGATGATTTGTGGGGGTATGCTTTTGGGTGAGCAAAATTATATTTCTATCAGGTATAGGGTTAAAATAATTAAATACTTGGATTCTGTAGTCCTTATTTTTCCTTCCTACCAAATTTCAGAAATATTGATTATGTGGAAGTATTTTTTTTTTTTTAATTTTTAAAAATGCTGAAAAATGTAACGTTTCGCAGCCTTAATTTAGAAGCAAAATATGAAAATTTTACACCCCGCTAAAATCAGAATGGTAAGGTCTAACACAATAATTTGGTACTTTTTCCTAACTCATGAAGGGGAATATTTGTGCCAAATTTCAAGTAATTTGGTGTCGGTGGGTGCAGATTTCAACTTTTTGCTGGTGTTTTGACATGGAATGACCCAGCTGACAGAAATTATCAACTTTAGAAATATTACTTGTATGAGTTGTAGATTAACCAAGCTACAGTTGTTTCGTGGGGTGAGTTGAAAGATAATCAACTAGAATGATAAATTCTAGGTAGACGGATTTGCCTTGTAGCTGGTGGTGAGTTGGTTTGAAGTTCGCCGAGACTAGTGACAAGGATTCGTGTGGCAAATTATAATTAACTGCTTGATCAAAGTCAAGCTCCTGTTTTTATAGCTGATCCAGTCTCCATGTTCGTTCCAGGCTCATTTGATGGGAGCATTGTATTAAGCGATGCAATTGGTCAGTCTACTATTGAAGGACATAATTGGCTAAGGTTGTTGTTCTTGTTGGAGCTGTCCATTATTGTGTGAGGGTAGAATCGATATATGGGCAATCTCACAGTTACAATTCTTTTATTACCATAGCAGACCACTTAATACAAAGCATTAAGTATAAATGTTCACTTCATTTTTACTATCTGGCCATTTTCCTGTTTGAGAATAAATTTATGGTAAAATTATTCAAAATGCCTACCATAAATTTATATTTATCTATTTCTTCCTATCTATTTTGTTGAGTGGCCACATGAAGTAAATAAAAAAAATTTGTTGTTAATTTTTAATTGGTCTAGAAGCACAGCTACCATTTGCTTATAAAATCCTATTTTGGATTATTATCTTGCCACAATTAGTGGCTGATCATTGATTTTATTTGTTAGAGATTCTTTTACTTTTGTTCTTGGGAATCAACTTTTCTCTAAAACTGATGTTTTAGTTCATATTAACTAAAGTTCTCATTCAGTATTGATCAAGTTCCATGACTTTTGTGATTGTATAGAAATCAGTTTTACCAGGACAGCTTCAAAATGTATATCTTCTATAAACTTGAAATAAAATTTTATTTCTCTGTAATTTCAAAATGAATCATAACATATTAAATAGAAATTATCAATATTTCAATAGTTTTGTAAATTAACTACTTTTAATGCTATTGACCTTTTTATATAAAAAGAAAATATTCTGGAACATATGTGAAATTCGATTTTTGCCAGGATTTTCTTTAATTATGAACTTCTTAAAGAAAAAAAAATTGTGTTTTTATATTTTGTTTTTATTTTTATTATACAAATTCTACATATTTCCTCTTTTTAATTTGCTTGACGCGACAATCATTTTGGGAGATGGAAATATAAAATATGTTTGCCAATGAAACATTGGAAAAGCTTCCAAGACAATAGGGTGTGATATTGAAGGATTACTTACCTCCAATTGATATATAGTGTGACAATGTCAGAATTTGTATTATTGATTGTTATTCTCTTGGATCTTTAATCATGACTTTGCATTTGGCAAATTACTTTCTAATGCTGATATTGACTCTTAAGACTTTAAGTGAATTACTGCCAAATAGAACAACAGAACAATTTTGTGTTTTCTATCAGCAAATACAACAGAACTTTGAATTTTATTTCTGGACTTTTCTTCTAGAACAGTGTTTCTATTTGTCCCAGTTGAAATTTTATGAAAAATTGGTAGATGTAAAATTTGCTAGAAGAATTAAAGATCAGGTTTTGTCTTTATTACTAGAGATGAATAAATTAAATCTTTATCAGGTCTCTAAAAGAAATTAATGATTTTTAGAAAGGATTTGTTGGCACAACTACATTGATAAATGTATATATGGTAAAAAAATATCAATATTAAACTAAGATTTAAAGATGGGATGAATGCTGCTATGTTTGAAACCTTCTTGATGGATTTACATGCATTTTCTGTTTAAATGCAAATGTGTTCATTTTGACAAAATATACATCCAAGCAGATAACTTGTATTAGTATATGATTGTTTTCTGCAAATAAATATTAACGTACAGACAAAAAAGTATTTGTAGTGCACAAGTTGAAAAAATTATTAAAAACAATTTAGTATCAATAAAGTTTTATTTTAACTTTGATTTTTAAATATTTCTTTGTCCACTTCATAGAGATAATTGTTATTGTTTGAACATCTACAACTATACAGACAAATAATTAGAAGGATTCCTATCACTTCCTTTGCTAATTATTTAAGTTTCTAATTAAGTTTATTATTTCATACCAATTTATATTTATTATTTCAAATTGGGAAACTAAATGGAGTATGTAATTATCACCAGTGAGACCAAGGTTCATGATTGGTAATTCATTTAACACGCCCTGTTGGCGGGGCATCAGAATACACCAACTGCCCCACTGCAGAGAGTAAAAGTCTCTCAATGGGGCCACCTGTTGACCGTGGGTGGCGACCCATGTCGTCTGGGGACGGGATCCTGGTGATTGAGCAGGCCATGGCCCGGGTGCAAAGAGGTCATGGTTCTGCAACACATCACTTCGGCCCTTACATGGGCTAGACAGGCAGTCGGAGAGGCCCGATCCGATCAACCGGCTGGTCAGGTCAAGCCCTAACATCTACTCCCAAACATACCCTCCAAAAACATTTTCTACCAAGACTGATGTATCCTACCATACATATTCCACCCACCCCCCCAAAAAAAACTACCAGACCATGGAAAGTTATATATAAGAAAACTACCACCAGCTTTCTATGAATAGATGTTAGAAGGCGCTGGCTAAGGGTCAATCGGCGGTGCAAGATACATAAGCCCGGACAAGCCATCCAGCTGTGCACCTACATCATGGGGCGGTGCACAGAGGGAGGAGACAGGTGCTCCGGGTCTCTCATGCCGTCGAGTATATTGAAGGGGAAGTCCCTGATCAGTCAGGGCGAATGGGTTTCCCCCCTGACAGATCCCGTTCGTGGGCTCCAGCCTGGTTTGGTGGGTAGGGATAACCCTCCAATGAATAATATATTATATAGTATGTCTAATAAATATTCCAAACGCCCCCATATAGAATCTCCATCAGACTCAGAAAGTGAGTTTATTATTACAAAACATTTTCCTCAGTTTGTTTTGGAGTTGTTAGAAGAAAAACAATTAACAAAGATATCCCCATTTGTTATTGAAAAAGTACTTTCTGGTGCTATAGTACCAAAGATGGTGAAGAAACTTAAAAATGATACGCTACTTGTCCAAGTAGAGAAAAAATCATATTCTGATACACTTTTAAAAATGAAAACCTTTTCAGAAACAAAGATAAAAGCATATCCACACAACACACTGAACAAATCTAGAGGGGTAGTCAAAGCACTGAGCTTTCACTCTGCACTATCGAAGAAATTAAGACTCAGCTAAAAACACAAGGTGCACGAGACTTGCAACATGCAGAAGATGTGGAGAAAGAGACTCTGACCACCATGGGCAAGAATGTAACAAAAAAGTAAAATGTGTTGTCTTGAAGATCACCCATCAGACTCCAAACAATGTATAATCTGGAAAAAAGAAAAAGAGATCAACACTATTAAGTTTACACGTAATATATCCTTCTCTGAAGCTAGAAAGATAGTCGAAACAACTGGCTTATTCCCCACTAAATCATATGCATCAGTTACTAAACCAAAACCAAACAACTTTGAAAAACAAGAATGCCATTCTTGTAAACTCCTACTCAGTAAATTATCAAAACTTACACCAGAAACACTCCTCGCTTTCTTGAAAGAAATTAATCCACTCACTGAATCTGACAATAACACTTAACCTTCAAGCATGGAAAAACCATCAACATCAAAAACCGCTTCTCCAGAGGGAAACTATCCAAAAAGAGTCGACTTTACGGAAGGAATCTAAGTTCCCTCCTCCAAAGAAAGTCACTACTACTCAGGAGCAGACTGTACAGAGATCTTCTTCTAAACAAAGAACTGTGGTAGAGAAAAACACCAAAAAAAAAAACCTGATGCACATCTGTAGATTCAGAAGACATGAAAACGGAGAGTATCCCTCTTGTAGAAAACAACCATTTCAATACTCATAAAGATAAACGGAAATCAAATACATAAAATTTAAACATGGCCAGCAAAATAATTCAATGGAATTGCAGAGGTATAAAAGCCAATCTGAATGAACTTCTTCTACTAATATCCAGTCTATGTCCTTTAATAATATGTTTACAATAAACTTTTTTTAAACCCTCTGAAAGCATTAAACTCCGCAACTTCTCTGAATACAACCACATTGTAAATAACCCAAGTAGAGCTTCCGGAGGAACATCCATTCTTATCAATAACAAAATAGCACAAAGCCAGATAAATTTACAAACTAATTTGCAGGCAATTGCTGTTACAACCACTTTACATTGGACCGTCACAGTTTGCTCCATTTATCTACCTCCAAATGACCCTATAGACGAAACAGAAATAGAAAATCTTATTAACCAACTCCCTCATCCCTTCCTACTATTAGGTGACTTTAACAGTCACAACACTAGCTGGGGCTGCTCAGACACAAACAGAAGAGGAATCATAATAGAAAATGTTATCAACAATAACAACCTATGTATATATAATAATAAGAAACCGACTTTTATTCACTCTGCTACAAACACATTCTCAGCAATTAATCTTTCTATAAGTGATCCAAGTATCTTCATGGATTACGACTGGGCTGTTCATGAGGATACATGTGGAAGTGACCACTTCCCAATAACATTAGAACATACTGGCCCTGAAATAATATCAAAAATACCTCACTGGAACCTTAAAAAAGCCAACTGGAATAAATTCAAACAATTATGCAAATATAAACTCCTTCCTGGAAAACATGAGAAAGACCCGATCACTCATTTTACAGATACTATTATTTCTATAGCTGAGGAATGTATCCCTAAAACAACTTCAACTAAATATAACCGGCCTTGGTTTAATGACGATTGTAAAAAGGCTATCAGGCTACGGCGTGCTGCATTAAGAAAATTCAACCACCAACCCACTGCTCAGAATTTAAACCATTTTAAAATATGCAGGGCTAAAACACGCCGAATAATAAAAGAAGCCAAACGGGAGTCATGGAAGAGCTTTGTTTCCAAAATTAATAATAACACCAAAAGTAAAACCATATGGAATATGGTGCGGAAAATTTCAGGAAAAAACATCAGTCTCCCACCCCCCCCAAGCACCTCTGTATAAACAACAACAAAATAACTCAAAAAAAAGACATGGCCAACCTGCTTGCAGATTCTCTTGCAAATAACTCATCATCCAAAAATCACAGTAAAAAAATTCCAGACTATTAAACAGGAATCAGAAAAAATCAAGCTGAACTTTAAAAGTAATAATGAAGAAGAGTATAATAAACCTTTTTCTTTTAATGAACTGAAGGATTCATTAAAGAAGGCCAATAACACAGCTGAGGGACCAGACGAGATATCGTATGAGTTCTTAAAACAACTACCTGATCAATCATTGAAGTATTTACTATCTATTTTTAACGACATCTGGATCAGTGGTAATATACCTGCCATATGGAAACAAGCCATAGTCATTCCTGTAGTAAAACCAGGAAAAGATGCATCTGACACCTCCAATTACCGCCCCATAGCACTAACAAGCTGTGTATGTAAGACTCTTGAAAGAATGGTTAATAACAGATTAGTTTGGTTTTTTGAAATCAATAAAACAATAACCAATCTTCAATGCAGTTTCTGAAAACAGCGGAGTACTATGGATCATTTAATAAGACTGGAAACTTTTATTAGAAATGCCTTTATCCAAAAAAACATATTACTGCTATTTTCTTTGACTTGGAAAAGGCATACGATACCACATGGAGATATGGTATCATGAAAAATCTCAAAGAAGCTGGACTGATGGGAAGACTACCTATTTTCATCAATAACTTTTTAAACAACAGATTATTTAATGTCCGTGTAGGAGCATGCCTCTCGGACCCAAGGAACAGGAAATGGGGGTCCCACAGGGGAGTATTTTATCTGTAACATTATTTAACTTAAAAGTCAATGATATTGTTGGATGTATAAATCCAGGTGTGGATTGCTCACTGTATGTCGATGATTTTTTAATCTGCTACAGTTCAAGGTATATCCACATAATTGAGCGGTAGCTTCAACAATGCATTGACAAAATAAAAAAATGGTCAACTAAGAATGGATTAGTGCAATCGAAATTGGACTATGGCTGCTACATATATGGTGCCGCCAGAATGTCATATACAAAGTCATTAAACACTGTTCATCATCAGGGGCTTAGACTGGCCTTGGGAGCCTTTCAAACTTCTCCCATTGGTAGTCTATATGCAGAAGCCAATGAACCGCCATTATCAATTCACCGCAACAAACTAGCTTTACAATATTTGACCAAAATCCTCTCTTGCCCATCCAATCCTGCCTACGACTGTATTGTAAACCCATTATATCACCCTCTCTATGATAGGAAAAAGAAAACAATTAAAATATTTGGCCTAAGGATGAAAGAAATCATCAGAGAATCCAATATAAACCTGGAACGAATCCATGAATCACTCATTTCAGAAAGCCCTTCATGGGAAATCATCCAACCAACAGTATTGCTAAATCTCACCAAATTCCCTAAATCAAAGACCAACCCTACTGATTTCTATGAAGAACTGAACAAGATTGTCGATAGTTTCCCTTGCTATAAACATGTATACACAGATGGATTGAAAGAAAGTGAAAAATGTGGATGCTGTGCCCTACTAGATAACGTCACAAAAAAAGGCCTCTACCCGATGGAGCATTAATTTTTAGTGGTGAAGCCACAGCTGTTGAGCTGGCACTTGATCTAATCACTGACAATGTAAGTGACAGCTTCGTTATATTCTTTGATTCACTCTCTGTACTATTGTCCATCCACAACAAGAATCTCAATAACCCGATTATCGTTAAACTTTTAAATCGATTAAACGTGATAAACAAAACCAAGAATATTGTCTTTTGTTGGAACGAAGCCAAGAGGGCGTTTGCTACCAGAATTAGGCAATGCATAGCATCATCTAAGTTTGGCTCCAAAGATTACTGGCGTCTCTGCAAAAGCGTGCTCAGCAGGAACAAGACTTCAATACCCCCACTAATCAATGAATTTGAAGTTCTCACCTCCCCAGCCGACAAGGCTGAATGCTTTGCCCATAGATTCTCAACCAATTCGACACTGGACTCATTAGGAATACCTACACCAGACTTCCCACCCAGAACTAAGGCTCAACTAAATAACGTCCACATAACACCCTCGCTGGTCGCCAAGATAATTGTACAACTTGACCCACACAAAGTGAGCGGCGGTGACGGAATCCCAGTCATAGTACTGAAGAAATGTGCCCCAGAACTCTCCTCTGTCCTCTCTAAACTCTATAACCTCTGCCTATCTGCTTCCTGCTTTCCTGCCTGTTGGAAGTCCTCCTGCGTAGTTTCTATATTTAAGAATTCTGGCGAACCCTCAGACCCCGCTAATTACCGTCCTATTAGTCTCCTTCCAATCTTTGGCAAAGTTTTCGAAGCCATTATCAACGCCGAGGTGATTCAGCATCTTATGGCCAACGGGCTTCTCTCTGACAAACAGTACGGGTTTCGCTTCACCAGGTCTACTGCTGATATGCTAACGACCATTACCGAGTACATATACCAGGCACTCGACAAGAATGGTGAAGCCCGAACCGTTGCCTTGGATATCTCCAAAGCATTCGACAGGGTCTGGCATGCTGGCCTCTTGTGCAAACTGCGGAGCTATGGGATAACTGGACATCTGTTTGACCTCATCCAGTCTTTCCTCTCTAACCGCACATTGAAGGTGGTATTAAATGGGCATGCCTCCCAAAACTACCATACGAACGCGGGCGTCCCTCAAGGTTCCATCCTAGGTCCCACGCTCTTTCTGATCTACATTAATGATCTCTCCGACACCATTAGATCCCAAGTTGGCATGTATGCCGACGACACAACAATCTACTCTCGCATCGATCAGAAACCAGGTCTGGACGACAAAGTGAACCTCGCTGCCGTACTTGAAAGGGACCTCCAATCCGTAGTGGCCTGGGGTAGGAAATGGTTGGTAAATTTCAATGCCTCTAAAACAAAGCTGTTATCAACTAACCACTATAGACAATCGCATCTACCTCCCATTAACATGGGACAGGCTAGCCTCCTAGAGAGTAAAATACTACGCCTCCTTGGCCTTACACTCTCGGCGGACCTCAAATGGAATGACTATATTGAATCCATTGCCAAATCTGCTGCTATGAAAGTCGGCTCCCTGTGCAGGGCCTGGAAATTTTTCCCACCTGAATCTATTCTGCACATATACAAATCTACCATCTGCCCGTGTATTGAATATTGCTGCCATATCTGGTTGGGTGCCCCTGCTGCTCTCCTTGGGCTTCTTGACAAAATACAAAGGAGGATCTGTAACGTGGTTGATACTGACTTGGCAGACCGGCTGCAGCCGCTTTCTCACCGGCGTGATGTGGCTTCCCTGTGCCTCTTCTACAAGTACTTTCATGGCTTCTGCTCCGATGAGCTTAGATCACTGGTGCCGCCTAAGCAGGAATTTACACGAGATACTAGATTAGCAACTAGGTCCCACCCTTTTACAGTTAAACAAATAAGATGTAACCGTAAATTCTACTCCAACAGCTTCTTTTCTCGCGCTTCTCGCCTGTGGAACTCCCTTCCACAAGTCTGCTTTCCCGACAGTTACAATCTCCAGGTGTTTAAATGTAGGGTCAATAGACACCTCCTATCACACTAACTCCCAACTATTCTCAGAACACTCTCATCTACCCAACCCTCATTCTCAGTATCCTTACCCGCCTATCACCCACCCTCTGACATTTCCTATATTTAATCAGCCTTTCTCCACTCTACATAGCCCCCTGCGCAGTAGTGGCTGTGACATGCCTTGCTCGGGGTGAAACGCTTATAAAAAAAAAAAATCTCCAGCCACATTGGCATTCGTGGTAACACGAAAGCAGACATGGCTGCAAAGGAGTCTCTGAGAGAGGATATCTTCAATATGAAGGTCCCATTCACAGATCAAAGGCCTGCAATAAAAAAATATATTCAACTCAAATGGCAAAAATGTTGGTTGACCTGTCAGAACAACAAACTCTTCCAAATTAAACCAAATTTGGGAGAGTGGAGAGGTGCATTAAGAAAATCCAGAAAGGAAGAGGTAATACTGTCTTGAATTAGGATAGGACACACCTTTTTTACCCACTCCTGGCTGTTAAGAGGAGTAGATTCTGCCCAAATGCTCTAAATGCCAGATGAATAATAGCATAAGACATATACTAATTGATTGTACAGACCTGGCAAAAATTCGTCAACAGTTTTATAAAGTACAGAACTTAAGATCTTTATTTGAAAACATCAACATGGACAAAATACTAGCCTTCCTTTGGAAAATTGACCTAATTAATAAAATTTAACTTTATTATATAGCTTCAACATAGACATATAAACTATAACATTTCCTCCTAGCTATGGGTAAAATAGCATGCTGTGTTCCGTATATGCCTGTTTCCAGGGAATAACTCTCATTTAAAATAAAAATACGCTTCCGGCCTTAAATGACCCTTTAGATGTTGGTAGGCCGTTAAACAGAAACAAACAAAATTCATTTAACAGAACACTTATTATTCAACATCAAGAGAGGGATTTGAATCAGATATTTATTGCATGTTTTTATAAATGTGACCAAAATAACATGAAAAATTATATTATTTCTCACTTTTTCTTGCATTATATATATATATATATATATATATATATATATATATATATATAAAAGAAAACTCAACATTTAAATTAGTTATAAATTATAATTCATTTCCATAAGCTAAATTAGCTCATTTCATCAGATCACACAATATTTCTCTCTTCATTTAAAGGAAATGCTTATTCTAGCAAAAATTTTTGTACCAAATGGAACGAATATTGTGTGGTCTGATTTAATGAGCTAATTTAGCTTATAGAAATGAATTATAATTTATAACCAATTTAAATGACATGTTGAGTTTTTCTTTATAAATATCATATTTGCTCTGAATAACATCCATTGAGCTCTCTGTATAGATATAACACTTGATATTTTATATTAAGTTGATCTTGTTGGATTATCCTTGCCGTTTACGGACTGGACATCTGTACCTATATTACCTATATATATATATATATATATATATATACTGGTCAAGAAATATATAAGAAAGCAAGAAACAAATAATGAGAATTTCATAATACTAGCCATATACTAAATACTAATTCAGAATAGAAAGTGTGTGTGTGTGTGTGTGTGTGTGTGTATATATATATATATATATATATATATATATATATATATAAAATATTTTTTCTTCCTCTCGTTAATATCATAATTCCACATCAAGTTGACGTTAACTAAACTTTGAAAATTAAAAATGTTGTATGTAGCTCAGTGGTTATAAGATATTGCAAAAGGTTTTATCTGCCTATAATGCCAATTCATTAATGCACATTAACTATAGATTAAAATGAAATTTTCAATTTGAGATAAAGCAAAAGGCTCTTAGGAACATTAATAAGTATCTAGCCTAATGACAAGGTCTTTATTTTGCACATTTTTTTTAAACATAATCTCTTTTTTGTCAATGCACAATTAAGTATAATATATCTATATATAGGTACTGATAAATATATAATATATACCTATATGTAAGTACTGGTAAATAGATATATCTTATAAGAAAGCAACACAGAAATAATGACCATTTTACAATGCTAGCCATATACTATGAACAGGGAAAAGTTGTCACTGAAGTTCTCTTCCCTTTCTAAAATTTCTGTATAAACACCATTTTCAGCAAGACAGCTATTTTCCAAAATTTCTTTTTGTCATGATTCTAATTTCTATTGAATTAATCTGGACATAAGCTACATAGAGCTGACCATGAGAGAAACAATAATTTTTCTTGAAATAAATACCAACCTTTGAAAGGGTTCAGCCTTGAACTTTGAAAGTTGGAGGAGGGTTTGACAGGAAATTGACACCTTTGCATTTGGAAAAGTGAACATGTGGTGATGACATGTTTTTTCTTGGAATAAAGTTTTTCCTTTATAGATTCCAGGAGCAATAACAGCATAAATAACTGTTGAGAAATTTAATTAATATATCTTATGGGAATAAGCCCTGGAAATTTGGAAGAACAACAATGAGTGCACCTTCTTTGGGGCACAGTCTGAGTGAAACCGTTTTATGTAATTCTTTTCTTCAATTAAATATGAAAAGTTATTTTATCTACATTTTTTCAATTCAATCTAATTAAAATAAAATTTGTTATATTTAAATAATTCTGTAATATTTTTTTATACTAATAGCAAATAATTTTTACCTATTTAAATAATTTTCTAATGCCTGTAATAATAATTATAATAATATGTACTAATTCATTAAACTTACTATTTCTTCATTTGTTTAAATAATTTGGTCCAGTTTTAAGAAAATCTAATTAAATTTCACTGATCAACATTTTTTTTCCCAAATGTAATGGACACATGTTTCTGGGCTACTTTTAATGCTGATTCTGAAAACCAAGTCTGTTTTGCCTCATCACATCAGGTTTTCTCTGTACAGATTATACCTTTTTTGTACAAAATAGGCCAAAATGTCTAATTTCATTGTGAAGTGCCAGCACATAATAATGTAAGTAAAACACTTGAGTTGCAATGTTTTATTTTAGATTCAAGTAAATTATCATAGAAGAAAAATCATCCTTGTAACCTTCTAAGTGTATTTTTAACAGTTTCAGTCTCTATTTTCTGACCTAGAAATACTTCATTTTCTGTGGATTTTATTACCTGACACCAATAATCTTTTTGAGTGAACAAACACATTTGATAGTTATGTATAAAACTATCAAATGGTGTTTACAACATAAGCAGTTCAATTTGAATAACAATTTTTAAAAGCATATTTTTATATTTCATGTTAATTATTTTTAATACACAAGTTTATAAAAGATGAACCAAACTAATTTCTTTGATAATTTCTATAAAGCGAATTTGTCAAACTATGACATTACAAAAACAGAACTCTTAAGTTTTTTTAATTCTTAATTGTATATTTCTGAAAAAGAAAAAAATTCTTGCTTCTGCATTTATAAAAAAAAATTGTTTTTCTGTTATGTCAGAATTTTAAGAAGAAATTTTGATTCCTAAAACTAAGTTGATTGTGTCCTTGCTTATCTTAAATCATTTAACAATTGTTGTAATAAATGTTAGATCTCTAGGTCAAGATGCTCTTATTCATTGTCAAATATATTGCAATTATAATTCTTGATTGTTTTTAAAGGCATTGACATTCCCAGTTTAGTTTATATACTTGATATTAATATGATATATATATTTTGCTTTTGAATCACTAGTCACTTATTTAATATTTGATAAGTAATTTGTATGTTTTTTTTAATTGGTTTTAGGTATTTGTTTTATAGGAAATATAAAAAAAATTAATTTCTTTAGCTACATCCAATCAGTTTTAATGAACTGTTCTTAATTAGTACTAATCAGTCTTATTTATAGGTATTCAAGTCATTAACTACTTTGATTACTCAACTAATTATGTTTTGTAAAAAGTTTGATATATTATTCTATTATTAACTTTCACATTATCATCAGCATTAGAGATTCTAAAATGCAATCTGATCTTTGGAGACCTTTTCATATTCTGGGAAGTGGATCAGACCAAGAAATATTCAACACTCCCTTTGTATAGCTTTTATCATTATTTTCATTTTTTTAAATTTTTTTTTTATTTTTGTACCTCAGATGTTTGCAATGTTTTTACTTTTCATAGGATATGAATATTCTATAAAAATTAAACTATTTTTGTCTGTTTAATATTACAAGAGGTGCTTTATTAGATTTTATGGATTTGTCCTGATGAATTTTCTTAGATTTCTTTTTTTTTTCCTGTTACAATCTTTTAATAAATTTTCATTGACTAACCTCTAAAGAGACAAGATATATATATATATATATATATATATATATATATATATATATATATATATATAGCCTCTGTTGCTTTGTAATGCACCAACATGACCTACTGTTTTCGTTCATATCTAAAGAGACTATATCAGATACACGTTTTATATATTGCATGCATATTAACACAAAAATGTGACAAAATATGATGGTATTAAAACAGAAAAAATGTACTTTTGTATACTTGAAATAGATTTTAAGCTGTTTTAATGTCAGCTTTTACCCTTCAAAATTACATCATCATTGAAGCCTGCTGACAGAAACAAAAATAATTAAAATTCTAAAAATAACAAAGCCACCATAGAAATACAAATACAAGGTTTGACAAAATTAATTTAATGGTCATCTAACAGGAATGTGAAAAAAAAATTATTTTCTACTTAAAATATAGTAAAAAAAAATTGGTTTTCAGTACAACGTTGGTTTTAGTCACTTTTATATCCTGTGTTCCTTCAGGAAGTGGGTGATCATGTCTATCGTTAACTTCTGCTCTTTAGCTGCTTCAAGTAACTTCTGATTCTTTACCATCCCTCTTCATCCTTGTTCTGTCATTCATTCACACAAACTCATCTGCTATATTATTCACTGCTTTCTTCTGTTTCTCTTGCCTTCATTATGTCCTGTGAGTATTGAATTCTCCAAGCCTTCTTTCCTCATTATATCTCATAAATTTCAACTGACTCTTTGTAATTATGAGTCCCTTTATATTTTCCATATTTCTTAAAACTTTCTCATTCATATGATCTATTTATGGCATTCTCAGCATTTGTTAAAACCACATCTATCACTTCAAGGAAATGAAAGAAAATGTGAGAAAATTGTCTGTCAGTCACAGCTATACAGGATATTAGATATTATATAGCAGTTCAGCATTCTTTTCTGTTTTTAAACAAATTTTACTCTCTTGATACTTTGCTTAGATTCTGGAAGGTATTGTTCACTATTCCTATGTAACACCAGATTTCTGTATCAAATTTTTTATAATCCATTATCACACTACTCAGTTAAGTATTTGTATGGCTTTGATTTTTCTATTCCCTAACACATGAACTGTCTTTTTTGCTGATGACTATACTTCTTAAGGTTCATAGTCCTTTCTTTTCTTTACTACCCAATGTAGGATTTTTTTCAGTTTTCCTTTTGTTATCAACACACAAAAACCTAGTACTATCCAAAATTATCTGAAATATTTTCCTAACATTCTCATATGACAGGCAACACTTCAGTTTATGTAATTGTAGGGGAGTTATAACTTTGAGTAATTATAAGTCCACTAACATTTATCTATACAAAAATACTCATAAAAATGGGAAGCAGCAAGATATGGAAACAACAAAATGAGTATTATATTATCTGATTGTCATGCTGTGTTGAAGAAGTGAAAGACAGTAATACTAAGTAATACGGTGAGTTTGGTGTCAAATGAAGATCAAATATGGATTTGAATTTGACAATAGTAAGATAAGAAAATAACTAAAGTGTATACAAACATTTCTCATGTTTTTTTTTTTTTTTTGTTTTTTTTATAGATGGGTGTAATGAGGGTCCAGATAATTTTGTTAGAAAATAGAAGAGGTGTTTGGGGTTTTCTTACCTCAAATTTTTTTTAGTGCTGAGAGATAAATGCTACTATCATGGCCTGGAAAGGAAAAAATGAAACTTTCATTGATGCACTGGTTAACAACCTATCTGTGTGAACTGCTTGTCCAGTAGTGAAAATGTCATGTTTGTGCATAGAGGAGAAAAGTGGGGTAAACTCTCATTGGTTTACACTGAGTAAATTAATGATAATTATAATTATTTTATTATAATCATTTTATAACACTATAATTGAATTTTATTTTTCTATAGATGTGACAATGACAGTATAATCTTTTTATTTATGTATTTTTTATGGACATGACATAATCGAGAAACAACTCACAAATAATAATGACTCAACAATATCAAACCAAACTCACATTTTCTTGTAATAATTTTAAAATTCTTTATCAACAATGAAGATGAAGATATTGAGTTGATAATTTAATATTAATGATATTGCTTCCAAAAGAGAAGAGATTTTTTTGAGATAGAATAAATCATTCAAATGTACTTCTGACAATCAAGTTATGTGTTTTCAATTAGTAACCATTTGATTGTTTATTTTCAGCTGATGGTGACAGTTTAGTTGATGAATTAGAAATAAAGAAACGGTTGGACTATTGCAATAGTGTTAAAACAAGAACTGTGAGTAAATTCAAACATTATCTTTTTTACGATTCTTATTATTCACACACATTTGTCTTTGCCACAAAATTAGAAAATCATTTGCCTCTATTTATTTTGCATCTACTGAAAGCTTTAAAAAGATATTTTTACTGTTTTTCAATTGCATTTTTTACTCTTTTTAAATTGCTTTTTCACCAATTAATTTTGGTATAAGTTTTCTAATTCTATACTGAGTAAAATTTATTATATTCACAAATATGAAATGTAGTTTGTATCTATATCTGTATTGGTGTGTACATGTAAAACTTTCTCAATGAATACACAAGGTACTATACTGATCCTCAGTAGATTGCACAGATACTACATTAATCTAAGGCAGAAGTGTCAATCTAAACATTATTTATTCCATTTTTTATGGTTCCTATAATAATTTTTTTTATATTAATGAAACTAATATATTAAAAAATAATACTATATAAATTAAATTTAGAATACATGACACTTAATTACCTACCTCTGCATGAGGAATGAACTTAACTGCAATTCTTGTAATATATAAAATCCAAATGAATAAGGAATGAAGAAAATAATTACGACATTCAAAACATTAATTTAAAACAATGCTCATTATAAAAATAGAGCAATGAATATTTATTATAAATTATACTTTTGAACATATACAATACAAGCTACTACAAAATTACAGCACATTTCTTACATCTTTCAATTATAATAGGTTAAAGATTATCCATAAATACAGATTTTATTAACAATAAGCAGACACAATGTTTGCAATTTATTTAATCTGAAACTTATATAAAGTATCACTTGACCAGATTCTTCCCACAAACTGTGGAACTGACTCCCAAGAGGATGCTTGCCTGATCACTACAATCTGAACCTGTTCAAGTCAATCATTAACAGTTATCTTTCCTATATATCTGCATAAAATGTGCCTTTTACTCTGTAACCCCTCTACCACGAGTGGCTCTCGGGCCTTGTACATGGTGAACATAATTTTGTGTCTGTGTAATATATATATATATATATATATATATATATATATTTTAATTTACTTCCCTTCACAAATTGCATTCTAATCAAACCAAATCCAAGAATAATTATATTCAGCACACCACTACATGCCTATCAGGAAGACTCACTTTACATCTTTTTTACCATAGCTCAGTTAGGAGCAAGCACACACAGAAACCTACCAAATAGCATTCACAACATGCTTGTAGAAGATACATCTATAATAGTCTTGTCCCCATGTAAAAAAGAATAAAAATAATCGAAGCAGTAATAAAAAAGAAATCAGCACTCAATAATAACTATGAACACAGCCACAATATGCTGACCATGTTTGGAAAACAAAAAACATTCCCATGACTATAGATATGCATATATAAATATACATAGTCAGATATATAGTGCATTTAGACAGTTTTTATACACTTTCTGTCCAGAAAAGAAAGCATATATATTTGACTAAAAGCATTTATAATTGAATTAAAAGCTTAATCACAGTACCTTGTCAATCATGTTTAATGAAGCTTATATAAAAGAGAGGTTGCTACCTAAATATATATATACACACACACACACACAAAATTTGTCATTGATAATAAATTGATTTTATTAATTGATTTCTCAAGATTAGCATGTTTGTTTTTATAATACAAACAGGAATGTTTCACATCAACTTTGAGCTATTATCTTGTCAATATGTTATGCTATCCAATCCTTGATATTAGCCAAGATTAAATTGCAAAATTTGGCAGTATATAAGATATACTTTGACTTCAATTTATTCAAACACTTGTTATCATCTTGATTATTATAGATATTATTATAGACGTGACATTTTAGCCAAGTACCTTCTGACCATCTTCAGATGTCCATTATTTTTGCTTTTTTTTTTTTTTTGGATATGTTATATAAATATTATACTGCATCCATTATGCTGTTATTATGAATAAGAAACTATCTACTGAGGCTTAAAATTAGTGAACTGCAGTAAGTAGTCATATTCTGATAGATCCTCTTGACATATTTCTTGACTGTCAAATAGAATTGTGTTGAGTTAAATATAATATCTTGCTAGGAAAATATTTCCCCCTCTCAACTGCAAGCCAAATAAAGAAATGATTCTCCCAACTTAATACTGAGAAGATCCAAATGATGTTTGTGCTAGAGAAATGATATTTGTGTTGTTTTGAATGTGCTTAGAGAGTTATCTACTTTAAATATTCTACTGAGAATAAAAAAATGAGAATGCTCATCCAAAGAAACCAGTGGATGATTGACATATTCATTTATAAAAGAAAATTTTGGAAATAACACTGACAAAAAAAGATTATAGTTTATATGATTGGAACTATATTTTGAATATTGTTGGAAGTTTATTGATTGAAAAACAAATCAAGAATCATCTTCAAAACAATAGAAACAGTTGCCTTTTCTAATATTTTCCTGTTGCCATTTTCTCTATGACTTCCTTGTTGCTGTCACCTCTTAATGATGAGCATTTGAAATTTGTTAATAATTCACTTATAAAAAGGCTGTGCATTGTGTGTTACAATGGATGTTGGCTTGGGATGAGAAATTAGTGAGCCGAGTTTGAATTTACTTACATGCACATACCATTGGGAAATGTATTAATCCATCTCTTCTCCCTCCAGCTATGAATTAAATAGCAGAACAGATTGGGTTCTATTGCCTTGGTTGGTAAGTAATCTACTGCAGGAAAGTCTGCCTAGTCAGTCAAGGATGGAACGAGACATGATCACTAAAGCATTATCATGCATAGCACTTAACTGACACTGATAAAAAGACAGTCATGGTCATTTGATTAGAAATATAACCAACCTCAAAGTAGTAAATTACTTTTCTTATATACTCTTAAGGTTATTAGTGGGAGGCTGGGCAGATAAGGAATGTTGATTACTGCCAAAATCTACAATATTCTAAGTGCAATTGTAAAAGCTTTTTTTAGTAAATTCCTGGAATTGCCTCAGAAATAATTATCCAAATCTTACAAAATATATCATCTTCTTATACATGTTTTAAAAATTTAAATGATATCATTCAAATGTTATCAGACTCAAATTTTATTGACTTTGAAGGCTTTCTAAAAGGTTTTGAGTTCATCTAACACCAACTATGTTTAGGAGAGAATGGAAACAAAAAGGAAACTTATATTTGAAAAATACATCATTTAGATGCAGTTAGGACACATCATCAGTGATGTTACCCTGGTTCATTGACGGTTTCGGTCCTTTACAAACATCATACCTTCTCCCCAGGTTGACCCAGCCAAGGTCGATCAGGCCCAGGCCTGTGTCCTAATCTCTGTTTGCTACGTTATTGGAATGCAAAATGTTTTTGGTTGCACAGGAGAAGAGGAAAAATTTCTAGAATAAGGTCGTCCACAAATAAATGAATATCCAGTGATGATAATGTATAAATGGTTCAAGTAAATATCCAGAAAAAAAATATAAAATAAAAATAAATTGATTTTCGTGATATTAATGTAAAGATGAATGGTTAAAATAGCTAAATGACCAGATAGAGAGAAAAAAAACTCATTAAATATACTAAAATAAATGCATAAATGAACACGATGTGGAAGATACCATTCCATAGGGATGAAGGAATATGCCTATTAACGAAATGGAAAATCATACCAAATATGGTAGATATGTAAATAACTAGCAAAAAAAAAAGCGAATGATATTAGTGTAATATTTCAGATTTAAAAAAAAAACAAAAAAAGTGAGGGGATTGAAAAAATGAATGAATAGATAAAAACTGGAATAAAATACAAAAGTAAAGCGAATGATATTAATGAAATATTTGAGATTAAAAAAAATAAATAAATAAAATATGATTGATATGAAAAAAAAAATTTGTTACATTTGGTGGCATTAATATAGGTTGTTTCATTTCTTCGTCCTGGTTTTTGGTCTATCAGACACTACTGTTATTTTGTCCCGTCCAGGTATTATCTCGGCACCTGGATGACCCCAGAGCTGCATCTAGGATTGTTTTGGTCATTTTCCTCTTTTTTAACCCTGTAATTCCCATTTTATTCAAGGCCAAGTTTAAGGATTTTCCAGCGAAACCCCTCACACCAATTTCGATTGGGTAGCATATTGCTTGCCATCCTCGTCTTCTACACTCATCCACCAGTTCTTGGTATTTGTTCATTTTGTGTTGGTGTGCAACTTCCATGTTTTCTTCCCATGGGACTGTTAGTTCCCATAGAATAATCTGTTTTGTTAAATTCAAAAACAAGACCATATCTGGTCGTAAGGACATACTTCGTATGTGTTCTGGTAACCTCAGTCGGCATCCTAGGTCTACCATCAGTTGCCAATCTGAAGCTGAGGAAAGTACACATCTTGTGGGTCTCTTGCATGCTGGTTTTTTTTTTTTCAAATTGAATTTTCTCTTTCTTTGGATTAAATTTCGAACTCCGGATGGCTGTGTTGAATATTTCAGTTAGTTTCTTTAAAACTTTATCATGGTGCCAGTGATATCTCCCATCACTTAATGCCTTGGGACAACCACTAAGTATATGTTGGAGTGATGCTCTCCTTGAAAATAACTTGCATGAGGGAGTTTCTTTTTTACCCCAAATATGGAGGTTCACAGGTCAGTGTATCATAAACTGCCTGGATCTGGAATTTTGTATGTGTGAATTCATTCCATAATATATCAGACCAAGTAATTTTTCGTTTTGTTATATTCTCCCATCTGGTTCATGCTCCTTGCTGGCTTAATCCCACCATTTTTGTAATTCTATCCTCCTCCACACTAGCTCTTACTTCATTTTGGAGAAGTTTTTGATAATCTTTCTTATTTGTCTTGTCCATAGGTTTCTGCTGGATGTAGCCTAGTCCCATTGTCCCTTCTGCAACAGTTCCTATAATTTTCATTTTTAGCCTCTCTTCAGACAACCGTAATTCTCTTCCTGCATCCCATTTCTTGCCTGTATGTATTAATATCCCGGCATCGGCAACTTTGGGGTCTTCAGAATTTTGGTACATCAGAGCTTCTCTTGTGCGAGAGACCTTAAATTCTTCGACTAACCCACTAACAGGCAGTTGTATCAGGTTTGTCTTCCTGTATAGGGCTGTGCTGCTTAGTGAACATGGTAGGCTCAGCCATTTCCGAATAGAACTACTAATCTTCCTTTCTAGGGACTCGACTGCCGATATTGGCACGCTATAAATCGTTAATGGCCATAAAATCCTGGGTAAAATCACGTGTTGGTATAGCCAAGTTTTGAAATGACCTGAAAGCCCAGACTTATCAACTTTTTTAATCCATATTGTTAGGTTGTTGATTGTCTCATTAATGGAGGTTGTATCTTTTAACATGTGGTGGAATACTTTTCCTAAGCTTTTTACTGGTTTCTCTGTCAGTGTGGGAATGTCTTGGTCTGCAATTCGGAAATGGAATTTATTGACTACTTTTCCTTTTTTTATGACGACTGATCTTGATTTTGCCAGTTTCAATTTCATGATATTTCTTGAATTCATAATATAAAAATAATTAAATATTATCAATTGTGGGATGACTTGTCAAAGCTCCATATGCCTGTTCATAGGCTAGCATTCTTCTAATTGAAGAAAGAGGCAAACTCCTAGTGATGTAAAAAGGTTAAAGTGATTTAATATAAAGATACTTAACAGGAATACTTTGTTCTTGATTTCCTGTGAAATAGTGAAATTCTTTCATTACTCAATAAATAAAGCAATATTTTCAGAGGTAAAATTCTTAAACTCTGTTCTTTTGATTTCAACTCCAGAAACAGATTAAGAGATATATTTTAAATATAAACTATTGACCGTATTGCTGTTTGATTTGTAATAATTATACATAGATTTGTCATCTTTTATATTGTCAGTCATTCTTATGATAAATCTTGCCTACTGACAATCCATTTTTTTTTTCTGAATTTAAATGTTCAAGGTACAGATTTGAATATAATAAATTTTAGATAAAAAAATTCTGTTTTAATGGTTAATTTTTCCTTTCCCACTAGAAATTATTTAATTTGTTAATGCATAAAATGATCCAACTTAAGCAAGAAAATGAAGTATCAGTAAAGTCAGGGAATATAGTTCAGAAAAACTGAAACTTTTGAAACAACATGACAATATTTGAAAAGCAAATTATTTTGAATGAATTTGATTGTCCCGTTTAGCTCTTCTCTGTATATACAAATAATTAACATGAATTAAAATTTTGATGCATTTGTTTCATAAATCATATTTTTTATCACTAAATAACTAGTTATGTAGTAAAGTAATAAATTTGTATCTTTTTCATGAAATCTAAGAAACTTTTTCTAAAGACAATAAACTTCCATCTCTGTGGATTTTCCCTTGAGTCACAAATTATTCTTACAAGAAATTAAGAAATTCTCTTTTTTTTTCTTTCAGAGTGAACGCATCAAGAAATCCTTGCGGGTCCTTGATAAAATTTACCCCCAATTGTTCGAATATGTTCTGAGTGTGGGTCTGAGGCTGAATGTGGAACAGAAGACATATGAACCATACATCATATATAAATTTCCTGAAATTGTAAGTTTTTTATATTTCTTGAATGTTTTCAATTTTATATCTGTAGATTTTGGTGATGGATCCTTTGATTGTAACGTATTGTTTATAAACAAAAACAAGCAAATAACATTTATTGGATTTTATTTAAATATCTTTAACTTGGAAATAGCTCTCTACTTATGAAATTGTAATAAAAAATTTGTTTAATTTGCTACAATTGATAACATTTGCATGTAACAATTTAAGAAAGTTTCATGTTAACAATGATTTTATTGCCTAAGTGTGTGACTAATATTTTCATCCTGTACACTTTCTTTTTCAATATTTTTATATTTTCAATTCTTCATTTTTAGTTGTCTTTCTATTTCTTTCATCTTTCACTTTTCCTTCTTTTTACTCTTTTTCTTTTTTCTATCTTTCTCTCCTGATTCTTTTTTATTTCCCTCTATTTTTGCTTTTCTTTACCCCCTTTTCTTCTTTTGCCTTCTTGTTTATTCTCCATCCTTGTCTTTCTTTTCACATCCTTGACTTTCTTCCCCATTGTCCCATTTATATTTTTTCTTCCCAACTCTTTGTCACTTTTTCCTCTGTCTTTCCCACTGTCATCTTTTCACCTCTTTGTTGTCCCACTTTCCTCTTTATCTTTCCTTCCCCTCCCACCTCCCTGTCTCATTACTTTTACCAACTCTTTGTCATTCCTTTCCTCTTTTTGTTCTTCTTTCCTGCCCCATTTTCTTTCCTTCTTTTTTCCTCACTCTTTGCCTTTCTTCCCTTCCCCCATTTGCCTTTTTTAACCCTCTTTGTCTTTCCTTTTTCCTCCCTCTCTGTGTCTCTCTTTTCCTCATTTTCTTTCCTTTTTCTTCTCTCTCTCTCTCTGAGGTTTTCTTCTCTCTCTCTATCTCTGAGGTTTTCTTCTCTCTCTCTATCTCTGAGGTTTTCTTCTCTCTCTCTATCTCTGAGGTTTTCTTCTCTCTCTCTATCTCTGAGGTTTTCTTCTCTCTCTCTATCTCTGAGTTTTTCTTCTCTCTCTCTATCTCTGAGTTTTTCTTCTCTCTCTCTATCTCTGAGTTTTTCTTCTCTCTCTCTATCTCTGAGTTTTTCTTTTCTCTCTCTCTCTCTGAGTTTTTCTTCTCTCTCTCTCTCTCTCTGTGTTTTTCTTCTCTCTCTCTCTCTGTGTTTTTCTTCTCTCTCTCTATCTCTGAGTTTTTCTTCTCTCTCTCTATCTCTGAGTTTTTCTTCTCTCTCTCTCTCTGTGTTTTTCTTCTCTCTCTCTCTCTGTGTTTTTCTTCTCTCTCTCTCTCTGTGTTTTTCTTCTCTCTCTCTCTCTGTGTTTTTCTTCTCTCTCTCTCTTGTGTTTTTCTTCTCTCTCTCTCTCTGTGTTTTTCTTCTCTCTCTCTGTTTTTTTCTTCTCTCTCTCTCTCTGTTTTTTTCTTTCTCTCTCTCTCTGTTTTTTTCTTCTCTCTCTCTCTCTGTTTTTTTCTTTTTTTCTCTCTCTCTCTCTCTCTTGTGTTTTTCTTCTCTCTCTCTCTGTGTGTTTTTCTTCTCTCTCTCTCTGTGTGTTTTTCTTCTCTCTCTCTCTCTGTGTTTTTCTTTTTCTCTCTCTCTCTCTGTGTTTTTCTTTTTCTCTCTCTCTCTCTGTGTTTTTCTTCTCTCTCTCTCTGTGTTTTTCTTCTCTCTCTCTCTCTGTGTTTTTCTTCTCTCTCTCTCTCTGTGTTTTTCTTCTCTCTCTCTCTCTCTGTGTTTTTCTTCTCTCTCTCTCTCTGTGTTTTTCTTCTCTCTCTCTCTCTCTCTCTGTTTTTTTTTTCTTCTCTCTCTCTCTGTGTTTTCCTTCTCTCTCTCTCTGTGTTTTCCTTCTCTCTCTCTCTGTGTTTTCCTTCTCTCTCTCTCAGTGTTTTCCTTCTCTCTCTCAGTGTTTTCCTTCTCTCTCTCTGTGTTTTCCTTCTCTCTCTCTCTGTGTTTTCCTTCTCTCTCTCTCTCTCTCTCTCTCTGTGTTTTCCTTCTCTCTCACTCTCTGTGTTTTCATTCTCTGTGTGAGTGTGTGTGTTTTCCTTCTCTCTCTCTCTCTCTGTGTTTTCCTTCTCTCTCTCTCTCTCTGTGTTTTCCTTCTCTCTCTCTCTCTCTGTGTTTTCCTTCTCTCTCTCTCTCTGTGTATTCCTTCTCTCTCTCTGTGTGTTTTCCTTCTCTCTCTCTCTCTCTGTGTTTTCCTTCTCTCTCTCTCTCTCTCTCTCTCTCTCTGTGTTTTCCTTCTCTCTCTCTCTCTGTGTTTTCCTTCTCTCTCTCTCTCTCTCTTGTGTTTTCCTTCTCTCTCTCTCTGTGTTTTCCTTCTCTCTCTCTCTCTCTCTCTCTGTGTTTTCCTTCCCTCTCTCTCTCTCTGTGTTTTCCTTCTCTCTCTCTCTCTGTGTTTTCCTTCTCTCTCTCTCTCTCTCTCTGTGTTTTCCTTCTCTCTCTCTCTCTCTCTGTGTTTTCCTTCTCTCTCTCTCTCTGTGTTTTCCTTCTCTCTCTCTCTCTGTTTTGTTTTCCTTCTCTCTCTCTCTGTGTCTTCTCTCTCTCTCTCTGTGTTTTCATTCTCTCTCTGTGTTTTCATTCTCTCTCTGTGTTTTCATTCTCTCTCTGTGTTTTCCTTCTCTTCTCTCTCTCTCTGTGTTTTCCTTCTCTCTCTCTGTTTTCCTTCTCTCTCTCTGTTTTCCTTCTCTCTCTGTGTTTTCCTTCTCTCTCTGTGTTTTCCTTCTCTCTCTCTCTCTGTTTTTCTTCTCTCTCTCTCTCTCTGTGTTTTTCTTCTCTCTCTCTCTCTCTGTGTTTTTCTTCTCTCTCTCTCTCTGTGTTTTTCTTCTCTCTCTCTCTGTGTGTTTTTCTTCTCTCTCTCTCTCTGTGTTTTCCTTCTCTCTCTCTCTCTCTGTGTTTTCCTTCTCTCTCTCTCTCTGTGTTTTCCTTCTCTCTCTCTCTCTCTCTGTGTTTTCCTTCTCTCTCTCTCTCTCTCTGTTTTCCTTCTCTCTCTCTCCCTCTCTGTGTTTTCCTTCTTTTCCTCACTCTCTCTCTCTGTGTTTTCATTCTCTGTGTGTGTGTGTGTATTTTCCTTCTCTCTCTCTCTCTGTTTTCCTTCTCTCTCTCTCTCTCTGTGTTTTCCTTCTCTCTCTCTCTGTGTTTTCCTTCTCTCTCTCTGTGTTTTCCTTCTCTCTCTCTCTCTCTGTGTTTTCCTTCTCTCTCTCTCTCTGTGTTTTCCTTCTCTCTCTCTCTGTGTTTTCCTTCTCTCTCTCTCTCTGTGTTTTCCTTCTCTCTCTCTGTGTTTTCCTTCTCTCTCTCTGTGTTTTCCTTCTCTCTCTCTGTGTTTTTCTTCTCTCTCTCTCTCTGTGTTTTCCTTCTCTCTCTGTGTTTTCCTTCTCTCTCTCTCTCTGTGTTTTCTTCTCTCTCTCTGTGTTTTCTCTCTCAACCTCTCTGTTTTTCTTCTCTCTCTCTCTCTGTTTTTCTTCTCTCTCTCTCTCTCTGTTTTTCTTCTCTCTCTCTCTCTCTGTTTTTCTTCTCTCTCTCTCTCTCTGTTTTTCTTCTCTCTCTCTCTCTCTGAGTTTTTATTCTCTCTCTCTCTGTGTTTTTCTTTTCTCTCTCTCTCTGTGTTTTCTTCTCTCTCTCTCTGTGTTTTTCTTTTTCTCTCTCTCTCTCTCTCTCTCTGTTTTTCTTCTCTCTCTCTCTCTGTTTTTCTTCTCTCTCTCTCTCTCTGTTTTTCTTCACTCTCTCTCTCTGTTTTTCTTCTCTCTCTCTCTCTCTCTGTTTTTCTTCTCTCTCTCTCTCTGTTTTTCTTCTCTCTCTCTGTCTCTGTTTTCCTTCTCTCTCTCTCTGTCTGTGTTTTTCTTCTCTCTCTCTATCTCTGAGTTTTTCTTCTCTCTCTCTATCTCTGAGTTTTTCTTCTCTCTCTCTCTCTGTGTGTTTTTCTTTCTCTCTCTCTCTCTCTGTGTGTTTTTCTTCTCTCTCTCTCTCTCTCTGTGTTTTTCTTCTCTCTCTCTCTCTCTCTCTGTGTTTTTCTTCTCTCTCTCTCTCTGTGTTTTTCTTCTCTCTCTCTCTCTCTCTCTGTGTTTTTCTTTTCTCTCTCTCTCTCTCTGTGTTTTTCTTCTCTCTCTCTCTCTCTGTGTTTTTCTTCTCTCTCTCTCTCTCTCTCTGTGTTTTTCTTCTCTCTCTCTCTCTCTGTTTTTGTTTTTCTCTCTCTCTCTCTGTGTTTTTCTTTCTCTCTCTCACTCTGTGTTTTTCTTCTCTCTCTCTCTCTGTGTTTTTCTTCTCTCTCTCTCTCTCTGTGTTTTTCTTTCTCTCTCTCTCTCTGTGTTTTTCTTCTCTCTCTCTCTCTCTCTCTGTGTTTTCCTTCTCTCTCTCTCTGTGTTTTCCTTCTCTCTCTCTCTCTGTTTTGTTTTCTCTCTCTCTCTCTCTCTGTCCTTTTCTTCTCTCTCTCTCTCTCTGTGTTTTCCTTCTCTCTCTCTCTCTCTGTGTTTTCCTTCTCTCTCTCTCTCTCTGTGTTTTCCTTCTCTCTCTCTCTCTGTGTTTTCCTTCTCTCTCTCTCTCTCTGTGTTTTCCTTCTCTCTCTCTCTCTCTCTCCCTTCTCTCTCTGTGTTTTTCTTCTCTCTCTCTCTCTCTGTTTTTCTTCTCTCTCTCTCTCTCTCTGTTTTTCTTCTCTCTCTCTCTCTCTCTTTTTTCTCTCTCTCTCTCTCTCTCTCTCTGAGCTTTTATTCTCTCTCTCTCTCTGTGTTTTTCTTTCTCTCTCTCTCTGTGTTTTCTCTCTCTCTCTTTGTGTTTTTCTTTCTCTCTCTCTCTGTTTCTTTCTCTCTCTGTTTCTTTCTCTCTCTCTCTCTGTTTTTCTCTCTCTCTCTCTCTCTCTGTTTTTCTTCTCTCTCTCTCTGTTTCTTTCTCTCTCTCTCTGTTTCTTTCTCTCTCTGTTTTTCTTTCTCTCTCTGTTTCTTTTTCTCTCTCTCTCTCTCTGTTTTTCTTCTCTCTCTCTGTGTTTTTCTCTCTCTCTCTCTGTGTTTTTCTTCTCTCTCTCTCTGTGTTTTTCTTTCTCTCTCTCTCTCTCTGTGTTTTTCTCTCTCTCTCTCTCTGTGTTTCTTTCTCTCTCTCTGTTTCTTTCTCTCTCTCTCTGTTTTTCTCTTTCTCTCTCTCTGTGTTTCTTTCTCTCTCTCTGTGTTTTTCTTTCTCTCTCTCTCTCTCTGTGTTTTTCTTTCTCTCTCTCTCTCTCGGTGTTTTTCTTTCTCTCTCTCTCTTTGTGTTTTTCTTTCTCTCTCTCTTTCGTGCTTTCTCTCTCTCTCTCGGTGTTTTTCTCTCTCTCTCTCTCTCTGTGTTTCTTTCTTTCTCTCTCTCTCTCTCTCTCTCTTTCTCTCTCTCTCTCTCTGTGTTTTCTTTCTCTCTCTCTCTCTGTGTTTTTTCTTTTTCTCTCTCTCTCTCTCTCTGTGTTTTTCTTTTTCTCTCTCTCTGTGTTTTTCTTTCTCTCTCTCTCTGTGTTTTTCTTTCTCTCTCTCTCTCTCTGTGTTTTTCTCTCTCTCTCTCTCTCTCTGTGTTTTCTCTCTCTCTCTCTCTCTCTGTTTTTCTTTCTCCTCTCGTGTTTTTCTTTCTCTCTCTCTCTGTGTTTCTTTCTCTCTCTCTCTCTCTGTGTTTTTCTTTCTCTCTCTTTCTCTGTGTTTTTCTCTCTCTCTCTCTCTGTGTTTTTCTCTCTCTCTCTGTGTTTTTCTTTCTCTCTCTCTGTGTTTTTCTTTCTCTCTCTCTCTGTGTTTTTCTTTTTCTCTCTCTCTGTGTTTCTTTCTCTGTGTTTTTCTTTTTCTCTCTCTCTCTCTGTGTTTTTCTTTCTCTCTCTCTCTGTGTTTTTCTTTTTCTCTCTCTCTGTGTTTTCTTTCTCTCTCTCTCTGTGTTTTTCTCTCTCTCTCTCTGTGTCTTTCCCTTTTTCTCTCTCTCTCTGTCTTTTTCTTTCCCTCTCTTTCTCTCTCTGGGTCTTTCCTTTTATCTTACCTCTCTCTCTTTTCTTCCTACCTCTCTCTTTCCTTTCTTTCCCCATCTCTTTGTATTCTCAAAAATAAGCTTATTTTTAATTTTAAGCTCTATTTTTTATTTTCTTCTTTATAATTTAATTCAACACTATCGGTATACAACCTGCTTTATCTCAGTGAAATTACTAACAGCCCCCTTGTTCTAATAACAGAACATTCAGATTTCATCAACATAGCCATTATCCCTTTTGTCTTTGTTTTTAACATTTGCCATGTTAATAATCTTCCAACTAATCTTTCACTTTGTCTTCTTTCTATTGCATCCCCACTCTCTCTCTGTATATGTGTGTATGTGTGCGTATGTAGCGTAACTACAAGCTGGACACTGCTGGTCACCTGCTGCTCTGCTCAGCAGTGGTAAGTAAATGAGAATTATACTTTTGTGTGCAGACTGAAAAACAATTCAACCTTTTAAATTTTCTTTTAAATTCATTGATAATTATGCATTTTTGCTTCTAACAAAGGAGATTAATATAAGCACAACAAATAATTTGCATTGATTACTGAATCACCTTTCAGGTGTAGATAGGAAAACAGAAAATTTGACACAAGTGAAATGTTCTTTTTATTAATTCTTTCTAACAGCCACTGCTTCATAATTTAGTTCCTAATTTCTAACTAAATAAAAAAAAATTACTTATCTTTTCAGTTTTAAATAGATAAGCCTGTATACAATTGTATATTCAGAACTATTGTGACTTTGGCTACAAGATGACATACAGAAACTTTACATTGACTTTGTAGATCTGTTTCTTTAACAAAATCTAAAGGAGTTTCATTAATAATTTATATTCTTCTTCCTAAGAGAGATACAAGAATACTATCATCAGATGACTATTGGTTCCAAATCTCATTTTTTTTTTATCTCTTCTAAATTCCCATATTCAACATTGCTTCAATCATTAGTTTTTAATGTTACTTACTTGAAAAATAATTTAAGGAATTCTTTTTTTCATAATTTTAATTTCACCCGGGGAGAAAAAAAAAATTTAATGTTAATTCTATGTCTCAAAGAAATTAGGGAAAAGAAAGTGGAATTAAAACTGACAAGCATAATGAACTTCAACAGTATTAAATATTTATTTAATTAAAAATTTATCTAATTAAAAAAAACAACTATTCTTCGAGTTAAGCAGAATGTGTTGCATGTCTTGACATTAGACTAGATTTTTTTTTATCTTTGCTTACCATTTGAATTTCCTTCAATCTGGCAAAGATTTTGTATATATATCGTTTGGTTATTGTTTAACATTGACATGTGCAACCATTTCACTGAAAACCTTTTATCCTTTTATTATCGAGTCATCAGTGTTCATTTGGAATAAAAATTAAAAATATTTCATCAAATTAATATCTTCATGGCAGCAAATTCTTTACAAGTTCATTATTAAATGATTCTTGTCATCCTCCCCTCCACCAACTTTAAGCATGAGTCTCTAAAAGCCTCTCTAAAATTATCAAATATGAATCAAAAGGAATAGATTTGATCTGAAAGCTTTGAAAATGTCATTCAATTGTAAACATTAGCTATTGTAATGTTTTACCTGAGGAAGCCTTATTTTGATTCTCAATTGACACTGAACTAAAAAGATGAAAGTAGGAAAAGGTTGTAACATCTGTTTGATATTAACATGATATAATTTATGAAATTAATTCATTTTCTAACATTTATACAAGCATCAGGATAAATGCTTTATTCTTGATAGTGCAGGTATTTTAGTAAGATTATCAATATAAATATTGTACTCCATAAAGTTTGAAGAAATATGACAAATGGAAAACCATTTAATTGAAGCTAGATTAGATTACACATTTCACCTTGGCTTCATTAAATCAAAAATGAAAAAGAAATGTGTCTTTATGTAAATAATAAATCATTAGTACTTTATCCACTAAGCTGGCATTTCTTATGATAAGAGAATGAAATTGTGTGAGTTTGCAAAAAAGCCTTTGATATTTATTCTGTATCTTTTCTTTACAATTTTATAGTTCTTGCAGAAAAGGTGGGAGATGTATAAATCTTCTTAACAGGTAGGTCCTTGAAGGTAATTGTAAACAACTAGTTCTTTGGGGTCCTAGCAATCAATGCAGGTGTCCCTAGAGGTCACTCCTTGAACTAACCTTCTTTTTACTTTACATAAATGATTTGCCCTAGAGTTTACTCAGATCATCTATGAATGTCTATGCTGATGATACAATATATGGGTGCACCTCCAAAACTAGTGATGACCAGAGATTGGCAACTGATCTCTCATCTGATCTAGCCCTAACATCTCAGTGGTGGGGAAACTGGCTGGTTACATTTAATGCCATGAAAACAAAACTACCACCAATCATGATGATTGTATGTCCTCTTGGGAGGCCCAGTGTATTGAGCATTTGTTGTGCTTTAAACTCACCACAGACCTCAAGTGGGACTCATACAATCCATTTCTAAGGATGCAGGAAAAATGATTGGTTCTCTGTACCACTCCACTAAGTACCTGACTCCTTGTGGTATCCTTTATCTTTACAATGCGTTGAATGGAGTACTACTGTCATATTTAGACAGGCACTGCCCAGTTATCACTTTCCAGTCTTGATAGTCCAAAAGCATCTCTGTGTCCTTGTGGGTGACAAATTATTTTCCACCCTGCAACTCCTCTCTCACAGACAGGTGTGGCAAGCCTCTCACTGCTCTATTACTACTTTTATGGAAAACTTAGAAAACCGTATGGTAACCAGCAAAAAGAAGACTCCAAAATGCCAACTATAGGTTAGAGAAATTACAATAAAACAAGTCTGTCCTTCTGTATGGCAGTGAATGTTGGACAATCTCATCAAGGATGAAGGAGAGGCTTGAGGCAGCAGAAATGTGGTTTTACAGAAGGATGCTGAGGATACCATGGACTGAGCATGTGACTAACACTGGTGTATTGGAGAGGATGGAAACAATGAGAAAACTCATACTTAACCTGAGACAGATGAGGTTTCTGGGGCATGTATTGGGGAAGGAGGGCCTGGAGAATTTAATACTCGCAGGATGGATAGAAGAAAAGAGAGACAGGTGAAAGCAGTGTGAGATGTACTTGATAAGCCTGAGCAAATGGATGGCGGAGCATGGTTTGGGAGAGATCCATAAGGAAAAATTTTGAGAGTGACAAGAGACAGAGCTAAGTGAAAGTCCATGATCACCTACGTTCTGAAGGGACATGGCACTTGAATAAGAAGCTTCGATAAACTTCATTCTTTAGTTTCACCAGTCTTAATTGTCCCAGCTAAGACCTGCCATGCCACTCACATTGTAGCAAACTATTGTCATTCTTTCCATATTCTATGAATGAGAAGCAAGTTTCACTCAAACAGCTTTTTTCCACAAAACGTTGCTCTGAGGAACCAACTCCCAAGATGTTTCCTCAATCTTAATCTGTTCAAGTCTAGGGTTAACTGTTATCTTCTCCACCTATTCACATAAAATGAGCTTCTTACTCTGTAACCCTCTACCTTGAGGGTTACAGAGTAAGAAGTAAAATAGGGTACAGGATCCCAACAAAGTTTGAAGAAATATGACAAATGGAAATTTGTTTAATTGAAGCTAGATTAAATTATATATTTTACCTTTTCTCAGCATCAAGTGTGTACTTTTCCACTAAGCTGACATTTCTCATGATGAAAGAAAAGAACGAAATTGTGTAACTTTGTAAAAAGCCTTTAATATTTATTCTGTAGCTTTTCTTTACAATTTTCTAGTTCTTGTTTTTTAGTTGCTTTTTGCAGTGACATAAATTCTGTACAAGGCCCTATTTTATCCACATTCCTTTAAGTGCAAACAATACAAATGTCTTAAACATTCATTACTACCTCTGTCCTATAATAATTGTTTCATATGTATACACATTTCATAGTCTAAATGTAACAACAATTATAGAGCAACCAAATTAGATATTAACTAGCAGTATAGCCCGGCATTGCTTGGGTGTTATGAAAGCTTTAAAACTAATCCATAGTCCTGCAGCTCAGACTCTTTGGACGTTGGCACGAAAAACTAAAAAGCAATAGTTGTTTTCTGTTAAAGCGAAACCTTAGACTGAAAGAAAAATGAATGGATGTAAGTCAAATTTTGATTTCCTAGTATCGATATCAAATTTTCAGCACTATTGTAAGAACTGCAACCTTGAAACTTCTGAATATCGTTTCTTATGTCTTTGAGTGTATCAAATTTGATTAAAATCGGACCACTCCTTCTATAACCCGATTTTTTCGATTTTCGATATTTATCGGGGGTACCTTGACACAAAACCTAGCTAAGAACACTCGCAGATGCTTATAGTACAACTGGGTAAATTTTCAAGAAAATCGGTTCAGCCGTTTTGGAGTCTATAGGTAATGGGGACACACACACACAGACAAAGTTCCATTTATAAATAAGTTTAGATTTAGATAGACTACACTAAAAAAGACAGTTGTTTAAAATCTGAAAACAATTTCATTAAGAAAAATGAAATATAGTAAATTTTAATTGCATCTTTCAATTCTGGTCTAATTGCAGTAACCATGCAACTAAAACGATAATTAAAAGTTTGTGCTTATAACTCCTTATAACAACAATTGTTGCTGTTATTTTTTATTCATAAGCATTTGAGCATTTTGAGCCTTGCTTTTTTGTTTCATTTCTAATTCAGTTTAGCCTTAATTATTGCAAATGTCATTTGATCCTTTTGGCTTTTCAATCCTTTTACTTATGTTTGTTTTTAAAAATAAATCACTCAAAGTAGTCTTCTTTTGAAGATCTTTGAATATGACATTGCATAAAAATACTTTCATGAAAAATCCAATGAGAGACAAACTCCTTAGTAAGAGTTTGATAGAAAATATGCATACACAATTTCTCAATGTTAAGACACAAGTTGTATAAAGTATTAAAATATAAAGTATTAAAAAGTGTACTTTTGAAATAAACATGCTCATTTATTGGTCAGTTATTTAATGGGTTCCATACCAAACAGTTTTACTCTCCTGAAGCCATAAAATACTGAATTTGAATTTTTTTTTCCTTTAAATGCTTCATAGAAATTATAAGACTTAGTGTAAGAATAATTGTAAAGTTCTTTGTAAGAATGCTGATCAATGTGTAATGTTTGATGATAATCATCATAATTTTTTGTGTGATCTTTTCAATAGTCAAAATAAAAAGTAATGCCATTTCCTTAATGATGAGAATTAATTAAATCTCCACATTACCTCTTTCTTTTTCAAATATTATCTTACTGATTTGCTGGTGTCAAGCTGAATTCTTTAAAATTATTCTTGATTAGATTGTCATAATTTCATTTATTTCTTAAATCTGAAAAAACTTTTTTCCTATTTCATTCTTCAAATCCATAAAATCTAAGAGTTGTGATTGTATCTGAGAGTTAACATTTTAATATTTCTTTTTAAAAAAAGGCGTCTGTTTGCAACGACAACCAATATTGTTCCTACCCCTTAACTCCTTCACATTTCCTCCTTACATTCATTATTAATGCTCTGAACTTCCAAGTATATTTATGGCAAAAATTAAATTTGTAGATATTTTCAAAGCATTACTTAAATTCCGATTTTGAGAAATTATATGGAAACTTCATGTGACCAGAAATCAAATTTATATATGAAATGATAAAAATCAAATGTCAAATAAAGCAATACTTTTTTGTTTCCTGTTAATAAAAGTTTATTTATTTAGCTTCTAAGAATGAAAATAATTCTTGTAAAAATTCATTATTGATTGAAAATTTTTTTTTCATAAGTCAAAATGTCCATAATATATTTTATACATAAAAGCAATTAAGATTTTCTAATTAAATAATGTCTTAGTGTTATTGCATGTTTTTAGTTTACAATTCGGAACAGATTTGCTGTTTGACAAAAAAAAATTTCATAATTTAAATTCTTCTAGAACTTGTCCTTATAACCAATATAAATATTAAGTGCTACAAAAATAAATTTCTTATAACTGAATAAATGGGGAGCTAACATGTAAAAAAAAAAATGCACATTTTTATAAAGATTTTATCAAAGAAATTTTTTTTTAATTTAATTCAATTGTAAATAAGTCTTGAAAGTTTCATCAAAATCTGGCAATTATCTGATTTTTGCAATAATTTTCAAAGTGGTGTGTTTTCATAGCAAAAGGACACTGCAATAAAATGAACACAAATCTGTTTGAAATAGGAACTGATAGTGTGTGGATGATGATGATGATGATGATGTATCAGTGGCATAACAGAATTATTCATTTAAAACTTGTTCAGAATTTTGCTATCATAATAATGATGGCTTTGCCTAATAAATATTAACCTGTTATTTTTTAGAAAAAGAGTTGCAGTGAAATTTCAATAGGGAAATTTATTAAACTTCAAGATTATTTTTTCTAAGCACTTCCTTTTTAGATAAATATATATACATAAATTTAAATAAACTTTT
The DNA here is from genome assembly GCA_037127315.1 of Ascarosepion bandense. Taxonomy (NCBI): domain Eukaryota; kingdom Metazoa; phylum Mollusca; class Cephalopoda; order Sepiida; family Sepiidae; genus Ascarosepion; species Ascarosepion bandense. The sequence goes on along the minus strand of JBBBDQ010000883.1, from coordinate 5,125,972 downwards.
ATTATTTTCTTAGATTTTCACTTATAATTTTTTTGATTTATTACTTATTTATACTGAAAGAAAAAAAATAATCTTAAAACTTAATTTTATTTGTATTGCTCATTGAACTTGTTGCACCCATCATGAAATGAGAACACTTAAATCTTTGTCTGTAATAGAATTATAACAACAAATAAAAAGCCTGTTAACTTAGAAATTCATCTTGTATACAAATAGGTTTATTGATTCCTGAAATCAACTAACAAAGCTTGTTTAATTCTTATTACATTTTCAAGTTTGTATATAGGCTTTTGAGCATCCAGATCAAATTTATGAAAAAAAACTGTAAAAAAATTCATTGTTTTGTTCAAATACTCAAAAACATGAGTAAAACATTTGAATTAATTCATGCTGCCAAAGTACACACACACACACACACACACACACACATATATATATACGTATAAAAGCTGTCACACTTTGCTACCCAGATTTTAACCATGAGGTATCTTCAGGCAGATGGTGACAACAGCCAAAACACGACTCCAAATATATATATGAACACCGGAAGTAGAAAGGTAAAAGTAAGAGATGAAAACGTACATTGTCTTCTATTCCAGAAGAAGAAGAAAAAAAAATACATAACTTTAGAGTTCGTCTAGGCTTGTAAATACCCAAGAGATTCTTTTTCAAACAGTGGATATTGGCTCGGAACAAGAAACCGGGGAGCCGAGTTCGAATTCCAGCTGAATCCATTTCATTCACTGACGCACAAATACCCTTGGGAAAGGTATTAATCCATCTCTTCCCTCCATTTATGGGTTAAATAGCAGGACAGATTGGGTTCTATAGCCTTGGTCGGCAACCAGTCTACCGCAGAAAGCAATGGCAACCTACTGCGGGATAATCTTCTGCCCAGTCAGTCATGTCTTGAAAAAGATCGCCCAAGTGTGTTTCACGTATGGCACTTGACTGACTGACTGACATTTAACCATTATCTCTATTCATTTGTTTAGTTTTAATATGTCACAATAGCCTATCTATATATATATATATATATATATATATATATATATATATATATATATGAGGTCAACACCAAGCAGCAACAGTGTGTTTCTTGCTTGAATGCAAGGTCTGAAAATTGTGTTCAAACATAAAATGAAACACACTGTCACTGCTTGGTGTTAACCTAAGAGTCCATTTTTATATTTACATATGCTCTATCTCTAATATTGAATTCTTTTACTCATAAATATAGCATAGCATCAAACTATATATATACACACACACACACAAACAGAGAGGATGCAATGGATAAATTGTCATCTAATTTATGCAAAAATAAAAATAACACTGACATCTCATTTTAGCAGATATATTTACCAAAATTATAGAAAAATATCTTGAAATGCTAAAGAGTAAATTTATTCAATAAAATCCTAATTGGTTTCAACAATGCCCTAGAGACAGACATCTTTGGAATCTCTTGCAACTCTTCTGGATGGTTTCCTTGTTTCTGTTGATGAATGCTGCCATAATCCTTGCCTTCAGTTCATTTTTGATCTTACTAGTTCTGTTGGTCTCTTGTTCAACTGCACCCCAAACAAAATAATCAAGGAGGTTGCAGTCTGGGGAGTTAGGTGGACAGTTATAAGAAGGTGGTGTGGTTGCAGAAATTGTCTGACAGCCATGGCTGGATTCTCCTGCTTGTATGGTATGATGCAGAGATATATTGCCAGATATAGGATCTTCTAGCAACTGCCCTCTGGACTCATGGCAGCACTATCTCTTCAAGGCATAATGTTGGTCTTTATGTTGAATCTGAGGCCCTCACTAACAAATTTGGGAGTTCATATTTTGTGCTGTATGACTGCATAATGTATGAAACACTAAGTTGTGTCTAAAACATAGGATTATATATATATATATATATATATATAAAATTTACAAATTATAACATCACTACAAAGTAGCTATTTTGTTTCAACACTTCTTGTGTCTTGTCAAGTGATGGTGCTAATTTATCAACTGTCTGAACTAGGCAATTGTAAAAAAATTTCTTTGCATTGCTGAAATAAATTCTGAATTTATAACTGTTTAATTATGTGTTGAGTTTTCTTAATATATAACTCAATAAAATGTCTTGTTTCTACTTCAAGTTTTGCTAAAAATATCTACTCTTTAGGAGACTTGATTTTGAAATGCTCTATCACTTCATATTGAGCACTGTAATTGAAATGATTATCTTAAAAATGTTATTTTCCAGAAATAGTTTAGGCAAACATATTATGGTGAAACAAAATATTTCATTGATATTGTATGTAGCTTATGTAACCATATCACATTGAAGCGCATGTTCTCATCCAATCACCAAAGTTAAGCACAGTTTAGCCTGGCCTCTATAAGGATGACCTTTTGGAAATACCTGGTGCTATGTAAGCTAGGATGTGCAGGTGGTATGATGGATAATGATTCAGAATGAGAATTCGAAGAACAGTGTTCAAATTCCAAACAAATTGTTTTCACTTAGGTGCAAATACTCTTGAGGAAAGGTATAAATTCATCTCTTCTCTCGCCAGCTATAAGTTAAAAAGCATGACAGTCTGGGTCCCATCGCCTTGGTTGGCAACAAGTTCATGAAACAAAAAGTGTATCATGCATGGCCTCTAAAGGAGGATTGTGTGTATGTGCATGTACATATGTATGTTCATTTGTGTTTATATTTCTACTTGGCAGAGACAAAATATCTGCTGTTATTTGAATGATGGTCCTCTTTAAAATGAATCATCTTTCCTTTTTTTTTTTTTTTTTTTTCCTTACTGTTTATTATTTCTTCATTCTTTAAAGGAATTATCCTGGTTTATTCTTGGTAGAGCTTCTGATTTATGTTTCCACTCTTCTAATCAATTCTAAAATTATTCATCAAAAGAAGGTTCAGTCAAGTACATTCCAGATCATTTAAATCTTAATTACAGTAAATGTTAACAAAGAATTCTGGTGATAAAAACAACAAAAAAAAAAAACAAATTTATCTCTCCTAATTTTTATGCATAAAAAAAAACATCTTTTCTTTGCTTTTGGTTGAATCTTTTTCAGTTCTGATTTTGTCCAAATTGTTTTTTCATAATGCATCACCATCATAGCTACTTTACTTATTTAACACTTGCGTATACTTTCACTTCTGTTTTATATGGCATATCCACACCGTTGCATATTTGCATGTCGATCATTTAACCCCACTTCTGTTGATCATAGTCTTGTCAGTCTCATGGTTTCTTTTACTTATAAAATATCCTTTGAAATCTTTTATATTCTAATTGTAGTTGCATGAGATGAAATGCCTGTGAAAGAGTTTCTTATGTGTTTAATTATCAAAAGTAAAAACAAAAAAGTTTCTGACTGTTCTGAAGAATTTCACATTAAATATGAAAATCATGTGACAATTTTGTAAACCAGACTGTAAAAAAAGCTGGCACATTGTACTAATTTTTAGAATTGTCTCTTTTTTTTCTTTTCTTTTATCTTTTGTTTAAAATTTGCCTTTTAATGTTTGTTCTGACCTCAAAAATACAAATTATGTGTAATTCTTTCTTTAAAAATCATGATTATAATTTGCTACTCCTTTATATTTCTTATTTGGGTGCTGGTGTAATAAATTTTCTTTCTAGGTTGGTGGTCATTGTCTTAGGACTGCTATTGCCGAAATACAACTCAAACCTCTTTAGTTATATTCTTAATTTAGAATTTTTAGTTGAAGAACAAAAGCACCAACCACTTTAGACTCAGACTGACTGTGCGTTAGAAAATGCATCTTTCCATTTAGTCTTTGAAGATTTTTTTCTTTTTAAATTAATATTTTAAAAATATCATTGTTAAAATACTTTACAGGCTCATGTGGCTCCAAAATTCACTTTCATATCTACTTGGTTTTTGTATTTCTTCCTCTTCAGTAAATTTAGAAATAAAATTTGTAATTGTTAAAATACAGTCAACACCTTTATACTTAAATATATTCTTCATTAAAAAAATTAATTAATACAAATATTTTAAATTCATGACTTATTTTGTATAAATGTTTACAACTTCAGATATCATGGAATTTAGATGTATGAATGTAACAACTAGAATGAGCATAAGAGAGGAAAGATTGTGATTACAAACTTATACTCTTCAAAATGAAAATTTCTTTGACAGCAAATTATAATATAGATTTCCCAGATTAATACACATTGCCAGTTAAAAAAAAAAAAGGGATATTTTAATACAAATATTATTTCAAATTTTCAGGGTATTTTTAAAGAAAACATTAAGATATTTACATTTTTTTCCCTTCTTTGGCAAGTTGGTTTGGCTAACTAATCTTTTTGAAGAGAAGTAGCTATATATATATATACACACACACAAGAGATGACAAATTTGCTTCCAATCTGAAATATTTACTGAGTTGAGTGAAACTCAAAATGCATCTTGGTAAATTTTATTTCACTTTTTCAGTTGTAGAGAAGCCTCTATCTCAAAAGATCTAGTCAATATATATATATATATATATGTATATATACACATACGCACACATGAGAGAGAGGGAGAGAGAGAAAAAACAGGACAAAAAGTTTACCCTAAGACACAATAGAAAAGTAGATTACCATATCAAACGGGCAAGTTCAGATCAGAAGCTAATCTCTTCTGAGTGAAATAAAGTAATATTTTTTTTAAATTGTAAAAAAATCTCTTACATTTTTTTCATTGGGCTATTATGGTTGGTGGCTTCATCACGAGCCAAAGATGCTGTTTGTGGTCAAATCTATAGGTCTATGGTGGTGGTGGTGGTGGAAGGTAAATTGGTTACTGCTGAAAGAAGTAACTTCTTCCAAGTAAGAAAATCTTAACATTTTTTTTTCTTTTTTTGAGATATCTATGGCCAAATAATCATTAGCCAATATGTGTATGAGACAAATTAATAATTCAAATTAAACTTAAATTTCTTCAAAACTTAACTGAAAAACAGGCAAGTTCAGATCAGAAGCTAATCTCTTCCAAGTAAAATAAAGCAATTTTTTTTTAATCACTTACTTTTTTCATTCAGCAGCTTCATTTACTATCACAACAAAATCTCATTAAGGTGGTTTCTTATGTCATTCAAAGAATTTTTTTTACCACTGAGATTATTTTGCAAGGACCTGAATAAATAAATAATTGTAAAGAGCAATGTCTGGTGAATATGGTAGGTGTGATAACAAATTCCAGCTAATCTGCAACAATTTTTGCTGGGTTGCCAAAGAAATGTGAAGTTTGGCATTATCCTGATGGAAAACAACACCTTTCCTATTTGAAAATTCTGTAAAAGTGCAGACTTTGAATGCTTGATGTTACCATAAACAATAAGACTCTTTTTTTTTCTCATTAGGGTTTGTGTTCAATGATCATGTAGAGTGGACTGATTTGTTATTGTGTGATCCAGCCGTTTTTGATATTATCTTGTTTAGTAGTTAGACTTGGATTAATAGTGGCAACTCAGTTTCTGTGTTGTCTCCTATTAAAGTAGAAATTAGATTAAATCTAGGCATTTCAACTGTAAAACAATGAGATTCCAATCTAATACTATCCTTCAATACATGAAATCAAAGTGCCAAAGAGGAAAGGCAATCAAAACAATTGCCATATAAATATCTACAGAAAATGTACATGTGAACTATGTTAATGTAGTGAGAAAATGATTAAATCTGAGATGCCAGATCAGAACTGATATCATTACATTACATTGCAATGATTCAAATTTAGACTTTGGTAATCATATGAATATTAATAAACTTATTCAATTCTAAATAACTTTTTTTTAAAGCCATACAATGATTTTTTAAAAGCTAATTCAGTAGGCAATTTTAAAATTAGGTTTTATAACCACTCAAGTACCTTTAGGCATGAAAAATATAGCTGTAATACATCGTTAGCTTCCTATGTATGGGAAATTAAAAAAACTACGAATACTGACCCCATTTTGAAATGGGAAATACTAAAAAGATGTTCTAAATATAAACCAGGTAGTAAATTCTGTAATTTATCTGGGGAGGAAAAATTAGCTATTGCGTTATTTGAACCCGCACAGAATTTACTAAATTCTAAAACCGAAATTCTACATAAATGCAAACATATGAAAAATTGCCTACTGAATTAACCTTTTGCTTAATTGTTCTCTTAAAAAAATTTTATATTTTTTTCTTGTAATAAAATTGTCTTCTCACTTTCTCATGTTTTGGTGTCTTCTTCAGTTTAATTTGAGTTCCTATATATTTGCTATTTTAAATCTTTGTTGTCAGCCAATTTCCTTGACGAGCCGTTAGGCGAAACCGTGGTCAGTTGCTGGCTCTTGCTTAGATTTTCTGTCTTTGTTTGCTCTACTTTTGTATTGAGCGCTTTAGTGTAAGGGTTTTCATCTTGGGGTCTTTTTCTTTCTTACGAGCGCTTGACTTTTTGTTCACATACTTCATTTGTTTCTTTTTTGCTTCCCCTTCTTTCTCTCCGGGTTTGTTCTCGGTGGGTTATACAAGACGATTTAAATTATAGCTTGATTAATACTAGTTTTGGTAGTTAGTTCTCTTACTATTGGTTTTGTTGTTGCTATAGTTAATATTATATATATATATAAACCCTACTGGACAGCTAATGTCATCAATATTAAAATGGGTGTTGGGGGAAATGTCTCCTGATAATCAATGTCAGGTAACTGAGAACCTTACTATTTTGCTCTTTACCATTTTGATCAAATTTACCAGGAAATATTTCAAATGTAAATTTCAGTTTTACAACTGAGACATCAGTTATGAAGTATATGTCCACAACATTTTAGGTAATTTCGACTTGAAAAAGAAACCTTTAGCCATCTTAAAAAGGGAGCATGAAAATCTTTCTCATTTTGATGGAGTGATTATGGTATAGATTTATTATGTTTAATACAATGTTAATGTCAATGGTTTGGATATGAATTCAATACCATAGTGTCTGTTCACAGAATTCTCTCTCAAGAAATATACCTTAATAAGGACAGAATAATTATTTACAAAGTTTTGTTCATAACCTATCTTTGGTAGCAGGATACATTGGTTTGACCAAATGGTAATGTACAACTTCTTAGATGGAATTTATATGTCTATGTATATTTATGTCTGGCGCTGTACAAACAGCACATTCAAATTTGTTTTCCAGTATCTTTGATGACATCTCTAAGTTTAATATCATTTTTCATGCTGCACTGACCTTGTCATGTGGTGGTTGGTAATGTGAACAAATTGATTCTTGGTGTTGTAATGAAATCTAATAAATTTGAATTCATTAGTTGTGTTGTTGCACAATAATTTACTAAGAGATGGTACCTATTTTATCAGCATCTCTGTCATCAAAATAGTAGTCATCTCTGAGAATGATTATCAGAATAACCAATAATTTTCACTTATTCTTTTTTCCTGTACCATTTTGAGTCATGATAGTGATTCTTGTAGATTTCATGTCACTAATCTTGTTTTTGACTTAATAACTTTTGTGTCCTGCTTTCCACACGTAAAACATGCCATACTGCTTATTCTACCTCCATTCTTACTGTCTCGTAGCTTAAAGTCTTTAGCCAGTTTCCATTTTAAAACTATTTTGATTACACCATCTTGTGGCCCTCACAATGCAACTTGTGTGTGCAGATTTATTACAGTGAATGTCAAAGCTTTATCCTGGTTAATGCCAGTCAAAAATTTTAAATTCAAGCAGGAGTCTTTCAGTACCATAGTTATTAATAAAGTATCCAAAATAATTTCTGATGTCTTTAGGAAAGTGGCAGTATTTTCTGCCTGAAGTTTTGCAAAGAGAAACTATTTTCATTACCTTCCACCATTATGTCTGTAACAGGTTATGAGCCCAGATATTGTCTTATTTGATAGCAACAAGAAGAAATGAGTTTTTCAGTGATTTTAAAAGCATTACAAAACTAACTCCTCTTCTGTGAGTCATCCACATGATTATCCAATAAAGCAAAATACTGATGCCTTCCCTGAATTGGTGTAATGCCTGGATGAGAGATGCCTATCCTTAATTGTTTGTAACACTAAGGATAACATGATACGTGGGTAACATAATTGTTCTTAGCACAGAATCTCAAATTGGCAATCAAGGTTCAACATCCAGCTTAGTTTGTTGTAGTCACTTTTGTACAAATGACCTTGGAGAAAAAGGCATGAATCCATCTCTTTTCCTCCACTAGATTTGGCCAATGAAACAAATACCTTAAAATTTAAAGCAGGTCTTAAAATACACTGCATTTAATTTAAAAGGGTTTTTTTTTCTCTTTTATACAGATTCTTTTATCATTAATAATTATCCCATTAATTATGATTAATTACAAATTGATTTTACACCATAAGTATTTCTTTAAAGAATTGTCAATTTTATATTCAATAAAGTACTCCTATTTTCTCCATTTTCACACATGTTTTTGATAAATTAAGCACATAGCCGACCCTTAATTGATATGAAGGGTGGAAATAATTTGAGATGTTTTACAGTTATTTTTATCCCTAAAGTAATTTTTGTGCAGCTGAAGAATGTTCTAAGAATCAAGCTGGTATGTTAAACAAAAACTAACCCATATAACATCTTTCCCTTTCAAACATTACAAGAAAAAAATGATACTTTCTCAATTCTTTTTATATATCAATGTGTAAGAAATAAAATTTTACAGGAAACTTTTTCTTGAAAAAGAGGAAAATTGCCCGAAAGATTCATTATTCCTCATAAATGATTATTTCTACTGATAAATGACTAAAATATGACATGTAATAGCAACCCTCTTTTTTTTATATATCTGTTTCTTATTTACTTATGCTCATATAGCACAAGTAACTTTCTTGAGATTTCTTCTAGACCAATATGTAGTTAAATCCCAGAGAAATAAAAATGTGCTTGTGAGATTCAAATATTTAAGCTGAAAATCTTTTCTTGAGTCACCAGCCAATAAATAAACCAACTGGAAAATCCAAACAAATTCTTGAATAGGACTCATTTTCAGAATAATCGATGACATATTCAATATTTTTTAAATTTTATTCTAAATGAAGCCACTTGGTTTTCAAATGACAACTGTCATTAGATATGGAAATTATTACAACACATTACAATAACAAGTCTGACTGAAAAATTGTCAGATCACATCACTAAGGAAACTTCTAGTCAACCCTGTTTCTTATTTACAATTTTGTTTTGGAATTAAACTTAATTTAAAACTGAATTTCCTATTTTCTGACCAGTCTCTTTTTCTTCTATGTGCCATGTCCCTTTGGGACGATCATAGCTCTCAACAATTTCTTATCCCTTATGGCCCTTAACAGTCAGTCTAGGACTACCAAAATTCTCTATGTAGAAATGACTCTCCAAATACAGTTTGTCAATTCAGTACAAATGATTTGTTGATGGATTTTATTACTTTCATTTTTCTTCCTTGATTCACTGCAAATTACTGATTTTCTTTTAGTTACTAAGACCAAACCATTCAGTTTACCACTAACATAATTGATTGCAGATACATATTTAGTAATTGTTCTCTGTATTAACAACTCTGTCTAAAAACATTTGTAACATTTCTCTTGCTCTTGTATTGTCAATGAAATAATATCTTCAGATGATTTGTGATGTTCATTGCAATTTTACACCAACACACACTTTGCTAATTCATTAACATTAATTCTCAAGTGATAAGATTTTTGGAATCTGGTCAACTATGAGATTTTTGGAATCTTGTCAACTAAAACATGTCATTATTTTTTCCAAAACTAAGAAGGATCTAAATATACACATTGATGTCTATATAAGTCATGTATACACTATTTTGATTAATTCATGACTAATGATTTTTATTTTAAACAAATCAACCTTGTTATTTTTAATACTTTATCTAACAAAAATGGATAAATAAAAATAATATTGCTACTTTGAGTATAAAAACAAAAAAAGGGCACCGAGAGATTGATAAAGAATGTGAAAGAGGTTTAAGATCCATGAGCTCATTCAGAAAGAGCAGCTGATGATGTATTTACATAGGCTTCCCTGAGATGAAAGGGATGAGTTCAATTCTCATCAAAAATATTTTCCAATCTAATCCAGAAAATAATAGTAAAAATGATCACAGACTATAAAAATCATTTTTTGCAGATTAAATACGATTTAATTAAAAATTACATACTTATCAGTGTTCTATCTTTAACCTGATGACTTTAAAGGATTTATTTTTAATATTAGTATTTTTTCTATGATGTACGGACATATTTGTAACATGTTAAGTATTGCATTTTTAGCTTGCTTTTTCTTTATTTATAAAAATTGTTACAAATGACTTTAAAAAAATATATACAAAAATCACTTAATTTTATAAACAGTTTGACAGCCATATTGAAAAATAATTTGCCTTATTTTTTAAAACTGGATATCAAATGTTTAAACTTTTACTAAAATATAAGTATGCATTACTATGAAGCTTTCATTTTGAACTACTATATATTCAACTTTTAATTATTTTCAACTATTTGATTCGTAAATTTCAAGGTCATTGTTGCTTTATGCTGGCTTAAGCTGTTTAACTTTTGTAGTAAATAATTTTTTTCAATTTCAGTAACATTTATATTAAATTTGGTATGTTAAAGATTTTGTTGATATTTTTCCAAAGTGCTAATTTAAAACTTTTTCTGTTTTGTCTAATTTATTTATTTATTATACATGTATATAAAGTTGGACATTTTCCATTACCCAAGATATTTATTCTCCAACAGCTGGATTCATGCTTGCATTTTCCAGATTTTGTACAAAATGATACAGATCAAATTTTAGATTAAATAAAAATTCTTGTGGACATTGTATTTTTTAATTTTTTTTTTTTCAGATAAAACTGAGGTTTTAAAAACCACAGATATTTTGTTGATCAACTTTAAATTATTCAAAATTATAAAAATAATTTGCATGTTTTGTTGTAGAACTTTGAATGTATCTGGATTTATTTTTATTAGTCAGTAGCATTGCAAATAAATGTTGATTTAAATTTTTTTTAAATTTTTAAATTTTTTTTTTTTTAATAATTTTCATTCTCTTGTAATTATCTTTTAAATCTTTAAGAATGGTTTCTCTCCTATATACCTGGAATCAACTTCCTTGTCCCTAAACCATATCAGACCTATTTATCAGGTGCATAGCATTTAAAAGAATGTCTGCTTGACATTGTAACTGTCAACTGATTGAGAATGCATTTTAATTAAAGTTTACCCAAGTCTTTTTTATGACATTAAAAAAGGGTCTTTCGAAACTCCCTAAAAACAAGTTCCTAATTTGGTAAGGATTATGCTTTTATCCATACCAATAACCACAGCTCAGAATTCATTATCTGTCATTACAAGTCTAATCAATCATCAAGTAATCGAAACGAGTTTAATTATTTGGTGATGAGACAAAAAATAAGTCAAGTGTTTATCCATTTTCATTTCTCTAATTCATGAAACATAATTTCAAATTGTAATATTAATCAGTGTCAAATTAAAAAAATTTTTTAAAATCATATTCAGATGAAATATATTGCCCCCTTCCACGTTCACAGGAGGTGAATCAAGTAATATGAGAAACTGTTTTAATTTTATAAGGTAATAAGTTTTGCCATGAAATATGTAAAAACGACATAAGAATTGTTTTATTTGTTGATTGCACAATCACTTTGAATGTTGAATCGCTTGGAATTGACTGTTAAGATTCATATTTTGAATAATTTATATTGTGTCAAGATTCCCAAAATTTTTATATAAGAATAGAAAAACATATACAATTTCTTAATCTGCAAGTCAACATGGTTTATTTTGAATAAGATTTTATTTATAACTTGATCAGTATCATTCATCATTTTTCCTCTTGGTTTATTTCTGACAGACAAAATGTATTTTCTTTGAAAAAGTAGCTTGTCTTAAAATCTTTCAAATTATTTTAAAGATTAAGTATCTTTAAGAGTTTTCTGTAAATTAATGAAATTGAGCAAAATAGTGGGTCTTAAAAATGGAATAATTCTTTAATTTGATTAAAATATTGAATTTAAATTCTTTCTTGCTTATTAATGAAATTGAAATTCTGTAAACAAACCTCTGAAGCCTGAATCATGTTTTTTCTAAGAGTTCTGAATTTATTATCATTTGTCTGTCTGAACTGATTGCATTTATAAATGAATTCTATTAAAATCAAGCTCTATAAAATCTTGTATATTTACCTAAATGGATGAATGTAATTAGTAAAAAAAAAAAATGAAAAATAAAACAAAAACAACAATGGTGTTGTTTGGTTTTGGTCTTTCTTTAGTTGAGTTGAAATTGTCAATGTAAATTTAGCAAATTGGAAAAGGTTTGATTTTTCTTTTTCAGGTTGACAGCAACATATCCATCCCACATTTCTGCTTTCCGGATGCAGAAGTGTATCAGTCTCAGGAAGAAATGACTAGGTAAGAAACTTGATCTTCAGTTTCACTTCTTTTGTATCTTTTTTCCACTGGAGAGACTAAGTGAACATGTTATCTCATTGCTGAAACCGTCTAAGATCCTAACAATGGCTACTTGTCTTCAAATGGAAATGTTACCGTCATGTTTTGGGAGGTTAAATGTCTAATCAAGTGATATAAACCAAAAAAGAGGTTAATTTAACTGAAAGTTTTTATATAGGTAATAAACAGAGAGGATAATCCAAAAAGAACTTTCTAATATAAAATATTAAAGAGATCTATATAGAGAGCTCAATGGATATTAACCAAAGCAATATGATATACATAAAGGAAAACTCAACACATCATCTAAGGCGATTATAAACTATAATTTATTTTGATGGGTAAGCTTTTAGCACCCATCTCTTCAGACTGAAAAAAAAAATTCAAATGGTTTAATTTAATCAGAACATTCAAAAAACAAGACAAGCAGTATGGCCCAGAAATGAATTTTTCCTGGTATTATCAAGTTAGAGCTTTAAAAAGTTAGAGGGGTGAGAAGTAAAATATACAATGACAAAATGTAGCAATGGACAGGACATGGTTGCCACAGACAAGAAACAGACTACACATTCAAACATATATATATATATTCATACATATAGTGTTTAATTGTTATAATGTTTAATGCAAAGGTGGTTGTTTTTTCTGTGGTTTTACTGATAAATGTATTTTGGCAAGCAGGTTTTTTATCGTAAAGTGCTCAATATCATGTTGGAGATAGAGCATTGATAAGTACAAAGAGTTTTTAACAGAGGAAATGAATCATGTATCATTTAAACCGAAAATAAATTAAGAATAGATACATCAAATCACATATGTAACACAATTACAGAGTAAGGAATACATACATTAAATCACACATACACAAAACAAATATTAGGGGAGAATATATACACACACAGAGGAGGATAGGAATAGACATATACAAAATATGCACCCAGATAGGATATTTACATACATTAAATCACACAAACACAAAACAATTGTTAGGAGAGAATAACAGTGTAGGAATATACACAAAATAAGCACACAAATTGAACAAATAAAAGGATAAAAGGGGAAGAGAAAGAAAAGAGGAGAGTAAAAGGGGGCAGATAATATACATAGTCACACACAAATATTAGCTAACACAAAAATTTTTTAAAAAATAAGAAAATTTTTAATTTTTTTTTTGTTTCAAAAATTTTCCCTGAAAAATTTTTTTTAAAGTTTTTTTTTGCCTCACTCAGTCAGACTGTAGAAAAATAAATGTTAATTTCACTTAGAATATTCTAAAGACAGTTTTTGACGGGAAGTGAACATTGTATCATTTAAATGGAAATAAGAATACAACAAATTACACTACAGACACACAGAATAAAGAAACATACATTAATCCACACATATACTAGAAGGAAATATATACACACAAAAAAGGAGGACAGGAATAGACAAATTCAAAATAAGCACACACTCTCACACACAAATAAAGACCAAATACACACATATACACAAACTTATTAATATATATGTACATAAAATTTATGAACAAACCTCATACATAAAAAAAACTCATTTACACACAAATAATAAAGTAAATATACAAATATAGGTATATATGTCAAATACATAGAATAAAGTCAACTCCAATTCCCTCAATAAGAAAAAACACAGAAATAAACTCTATCAAAGAACAATCAGCACAAAAAGTAAGATTGAAAATGAATTAGTAAAGGATAAACTAAAAATCCTATTTAACAGGTAATTTAAATTTATTTTTATGATTTCATTTCTCTGGTTTAATAGCTGGCTAGTTTTTCTAAATTTGATTATTTTAATTTTTTCATCTAAACATAAATTACATCTATTTCTATAAATAAACTTTGAGAAATAAATAATAATTACATTAAAAAAATAAATATCTAAATAAAAATTGAGCAGCAACATTTCTTGGTCTAGTATGGTGTCACATGTAACGGCTATTAGGAACAAGGGTACACAAAAAAATGTGTTTATTTTTAAATTTAAATTTTTTATTTATCAGACAAAGTAATTTTAATCCAAACCACACAGACACCACATCGGTTCTCAAGAACAAAAGTCAGTCAGTTAAGTGCCATACATGATACACACTTGGGTGATCATGTCTCCAAAGAGACATGACTGACTGGACAGAGAATTTTCCTGCAGTAGCTTGCCATTACTTTCTGTGGTAGACAGGTTGCCAACCAAGGCTATAGAACCCAATCTGTCCTGCTATTTAACCTATGGCTGGAGGGAGAAGTGATGGATTAATACTACCTTTCCCAAGGGTATTTGCATGTAAATGAATTCAACAAATTCAACTGAAATTTGAATTTGGCTTTCTGATTTCTCATTTTGAGCTAATATCTACTGCATCACAATGCACATCTGCTTCTCAACAACAGAAATCAGTCAGTCAGTTAGATGTCATGTGTGATACATGCTTGGGTGATCATGTCTTGAAAGAGACATATCTGACTGAGCAGAGGATTTTCCCACAGTAGTTGGTATTATTTTCTGCACTTGACTGGTTACTGACCAATGCTATAAAACCTAATCTGTTTTGCTATTTTAATGGATTAATATGGGAGAAGAACAAAAGTACTTGAACAAAAATAACAAAATATGAATAGACTATTCACAAATTAATGAACCAAATCAATTTATCCAAGGGAATCTTGTTTCATGATATTTCATTTGATATGCTTCCCATCAATTTCTGTGTATTCTTTCTTCATTTTTTCTGTTAACATTCACTATTGTTAAGATCTGAATTTTTTAAAAATTCTATTTACTTTTTTTAACAGTGACACTTACTGTTTTGTCTTAACAAATTTTGATGGTGCTCGGGTATATGGTTACTGTCGAAGAATATGGGTAAGCATTACTGTTATAAATTCAGCTGTGGAAAAGTTTTTGTGCCACATGTTTCATCCTTTAAGACTTCATGTTGATATGACTACACATGCACACAAACAAGAGATGAAGAGAATTTTAAATCTTAAATGGTGAAACTTTGCCTTCCTTTGATCTCGTGCTACACCACATTAGCAATAGTTTAAAACTTAGTGTCCACCAAAAATCAACTGATAAAAATGGTCCCATGAAATTCATACATTTTTAGTCTCATCATTACAACAAAATAAAATTTGCAATAATCATCAGATTCTATTAAAGAGCACTAAGAATTTGCAGCCACAAATATTTACATGAAGAGGAAAAATATGTTGAAAATACTTTCAAACTCTTCCAATGTTAATTTTATATTCACCACAAAACAGAAAGCTCATAAAATATTTCAAAATAGAAAAGAAGTGCTTCCTAAAAAACTCAACAATTCAAAATATATTGATCTACATACTGATTCTCTCACAGCTACAATTAAAAATAATTTGTCTAAACTCAACATAAAATTTGTCATAGCTGTGTCTAAAACAATAAGACTTTATACAAAACAAAATAAGATAAAATTTGTAGAAGAGATTTACTCTATCGCCTGTAATAATTGACACAAAGAACGAATTAGAGAAACCTAGACTAAATGTAATAAGAGATATGATCTTATGCAAAAACAACACATCAAATGCATTAGTTGCTCACAATTTTGATTTAGAAAAAAAACATGCAACTTTAATTAAAAGAGAAAACAATTTACTAAAGACGAAAATGTTCAGAAAGTGCTTTAATCACTATATCCATAGTAAATTTGTGTCAGTTTTGTAAGTTTCACCATTCTTGGCAGATCTCTTATCACAATGTGGGATAATTTAATAACAAGTGATGGAAACAAAGAAAAATAATCTAAATGAAATTGTCTGGATTATAGACTCAAAGCACCTATTAAAATTAAAAAAAAATTTTAATTTAAAATTCTCGGCATCTTTTTCTATTGTTCATACGCATGTGTAATAAACATAAACTTAGACCAATAAAGTATTTAAAGACAAGATGTATCACGTGATAACTTTTTCCACTTTGTCATACTTCTTTTCCCTATTAATTGTTATAATAATATATATATATATATATATAGAGAGAGAGAGAGAGAGATAGCTATTATTTTATAATGATAATAGCATACTGTAACTTAAAAGCTATCAAGTTTTGGTGCTCAACGCACCATCAGCAGGCAATGAAATATGGTTCAGTTATGGAGTCATATATATTTTGATAGGGGAATTCAAAACATTTAAAATAAAAAATGCTACAATATTAGGCAAATGTAGTAGAGTGGGAGGTTATTATAGCTTAAAAGATTTGTGGGTGTAGACCAATGAATATTGAGATATTAGTGTTGCAATGTGAATATATTGGCATGGTGAAAGGAAGTGTCAGTTGTGACAGATTAAATGAGTAGGGAACATATTTATTCCATACTTATTTAAACTGACACAACTGATACTTCCTTTCCCCAGCACTGTTTTATTAACACCTGAATAATATTATTAAACATGTGTGTACCCTCATATGTATATTTATTAACTCATATAGCTATATATATATATATATATATATATATATATATTGTTATTACAATGATTTATAAAAGCATTATATCACTACACAAAAATTTTAATGTTTCAGAACAATACTGTTCTTCTTCAGGTGATATGTTATATAAAAGTGTGTGTATGGCAAGACTTGATACACACTCAATCCGTCTAAGAAATTTATTTTCTTTTTTAATAATTAAGTGTGGCATTCTTGAAATCTAAGTTCTGGTTGAACTTATTTCTGTGTATAACATGCATTTTACAAGCAGTTTATCAGATACATTAGTCATAAATAGAAATAAGTTTAATCACTTCAATCTAAATAATACCACACTTAAGAGAGAAAATAATTTACTTAGATGAAAAATTTTTGAGTTTTACTATTGAGTCTTGCAAAATATTAACTTTCGCTCTAGATTTATTTTTATATATATAACAGAAATTTACAAAACTGGCATTAGCCAACATATTTGAATTTATTTGTTTAGCAAATAAAAAAAATTTACACACACACACACGTGTATTCGGACGCTATCGTGAAATACGTTTCTAATTCAAATTTAAAAATCACTCGTTTCTGATGAAGGACCGAGGGCAGTCTGAAATATAAAATACAATAATAAAAATAAACAAATACTGTCCAAAAAAAGTACATTTTTAAATTAAAAACTTTTTATTAATATTTTTTCTTTTTTCCTATATATATATATATATATATATATAATTACTACTTTAGAACATGTAGAAACTACTATAAAATTGTACATTTTATTTTGACATTGAAAGAACAATGTCTCATCAGGTAGTTAATAATGATAGCATATTTATATATATATATGTGTGTTTGTGTCAGATAAATTTGTTCAGGTTTTCTATTTATTTTAACTATAAATTTCTACTTGTAGAGGAAGAATAGAGCTACAAAAAAAAGACCAAAAATATTTTGCATATGAATTCAAATAACAATAACATTGGAAAAAAAATGAATGAATTTCTCTAACAGTCCAATGTACATTGTTCAGCTGCATGATAATTTTAAAGGGAGGCGAATAAGACTTAGAGAAAACAATTGCATGTTTCTTAAGCCCCCTTTCTATTATAATAATTTCTGCTTTATGTTTCCTAAATATACTTTCTCTTTTATTACATTGCTTGTTAAGTCAATTTTTTTTTTTTCAACAAATTAAGGAAAAGTAATTAATTTTTTGTTTGAATTAAATATCAAATCTACTGACTTGTTAACTCTTCTTCTATTACTGATTGACCTTGTTTTAATAATTTAATAAATTATTAAAAGTAACTAAGAATTATACTTTATAAAAACATTAAAATTTGGGTAATGTGGAAACATTACCCAAATTTTAATGTTTTTATAAAGTAATTTAAGTAACCAAATACATAAGTCCACCTGAGTAGGGAGGTGCCATTGTGAATGTTTATCCATACAAGGGCACATGACAATTTAAAAAAATAAATAAAATAAATTAAAATTAATATTATAAATGATAATTGCAATATTTAGAATTAATATGGCTATATGTTGTTTTCACATGAATATATTAAAATGTGTTTTTCAGCCATTTGGACCAAAGCTTTTACCTGAAGTAATATGTATTATCAGCCCAATAGAAGCAATTAATATGTATAATGCTGTAAGTACATTAAAGTTTGTACATGATTTCACATAAAAATTTTTCCCTTTTTTTTTTTTTTTTTTTTTTTTTTTTTTTTTTTAAACAAGTGACAAGTTCTTTAAAAAGTCTTGTGTTGTTTGGTTGGCAACAGGAGTTAATTGACAGTATTTCTATCTCTTTTAGCTGAGAATTAATCAGCAGGGATGTACTGTTACATTTGATAATGTGTGTGTGTGTGTGTGTTTTCTCACTTTGTTCAACTGGAGATGTTATCCAAAAATGATTTAATTGGAGATGAAAGTAATTATTAATGTATTACGAAATGTTATTGGAAATAAGTTTGAATATTAAAAAAATAATTTTCTTTAATCTATATTGATGCTTAAAACCCTAAAGTTGTTTTTTAAAATTCTTAGAAAAGCAAACTCCAGTCTTATTTCATTACCTCAAGAGAATATTGATCAGTATCAAGTTTAAAAGTGAAAATAGAAGTGGCAAAGATATAGGTTTCAAAAATTAACAATGAAACCTCTGTAGACATGGGACCAAAGTTCTTGATAATTGTGGTCTGGGGAAATTTCAAGCCTCATTAAAGGCAATTTCTTTGCCTCACAAGTCACTTTCCACAAACAAACCTAATGAGTTTAATTAAAAATTAATAAGTTAATTTTGATTTGTTTGTTCTTATTTTTATTGCTCTGACTAATTCCAAAGATCATCTGAACTTGATTTCTTGTTTGTTTTTTGTTTAATTTTAGTTATTGGATGAAATGGAAGCAAGTCGGATGAAATCACCAGAAGCCATGCAAGAACTTATGGCATCTTCATTTGGAAGGCCATTGCCAAGTCCAGGCAAAGCTGTACAAATAAGAACAATGGTAGCTACAAAGCATATTTTTTAATTTAGTGATTTGAACAACATTTATAAGCACTGAATTACATCAAATTATAAAAAGATGGAAATGTCTCTAGCTTGTTAACCATCACTTTCCCTTTGATAATTAAAGAAAATATATGGTTAAGTTATATCTGTGTTTAGGATCCTCTCGGTTAGGTTTTTGTTACTCCTAGTGAAATGGTCTTAAATACACCGCTTTTTTGTTGTAACAAAATTCAGTTAAAAATTTCACCAATCTGAATATAAGTGAATTTAACATTTATTTAATTTGAAAAACATAAGAATCATAAATTGTTTATCATGTTAATACATCCTCTGAAAATAATGATACAAGTAGAACAAAATAATGTAAGATTATAATGGTATTATATGTCGCCAGGTTTTTAGGGGAGTTATCAGTTAATAGTGATGTCTTATTTGTTAAACTGGGATATTTTCTTGTGTTGAAGAAGGAGAGATATTTATGCAAGAAATTGTAGTGGAAATCATGGTTGTAGGAGTTTTTTTTCAAAGAGTACATAGTTTGTTATATGTGTCATGTGGGCCCATGAGCTAAAAAGCTGTCCCGGGAGAGAGAACAAGACACATATTGTCACTACAGCATCCTGCAGTTGGAGATAAAGGTTTTGTGCCTTTTCTTTTATGCGGTTTTATACAACGGCACCTAGCATGTTTTAAGAGAACTTCCCTGATAAACAAGATGGGATTATCACACAATCTTGTTGATATTTTAAGTACATCTTTTTGTCTTGTTGATATTTTCAGAAATGGTAACAAAAGAGTATTATTATGAAATAGTTGTGAATTGCACTATCCCCTCCCCTAAAAAAAAGTTTAGTTGAAGGAAGTGTTTAGGTTTCAAAATTTGTAAACCTAATTTTTTTTTTTTTTTTTTTTTTTTATACTGCTATAAAGAATGCTATTGTTACTCCAGTAAATTGGAATTTGTCAATTATATGTTTAACTGCTTAAAAGCAATTGTTTTTTTTATCATGGCACAAGTAATAAGGAAATTTATGTACATTATCGAAAATGATTTTGAAATTTTATTGGCTTTAGATTCAGTGAGCTTTAAAAAAATTCGTCTGGTTATGGAATGAAAATCTTGTTTTTGTTTTTAATCTTAAAACTTTGTTTATTTTCTGATCACTTGTTTGCTATATGATGACTTAAATAAAAGAAGATTTGGCTTAAAACCCAAATCACTTGTCAGCTTTCAAGCTTGGATTATTTTAGAATTGTTTTTGTTTTTAATAATTTTAACCAAAGTAGGACAAGAATGCTACTATTATGTGGGGAGGGGGTAACAGGGAGTGAAAAAGAAAACTGAGAATAGGGAAGATTGAGGAAAGGACAAAAGATGAATGGGATTCAAGAAGATAGAAGATAGCAATTGATGCTGCATTTACATTTTTGAAAATTGTAGCTATCAGGGAAGCAAATAAATAGAAGAGGTGGGAAGTGCAAGAAAAGAAACTGTTGGAGTAGAAGTAGCAGTTGCGTTTAGCTATTTCGAAAGTAAAAGGGTAAGACATGGATGCCAATCTAGTAACATGCTTAAATTCATGTAATTAGAGCAGTTGCCATGAAAATGTTCATAGAAAAGACACATCACATCAGTGAGAAAGTGATTGAAGTCAAGATGCCTGATTATGATTGATTACATTACAGATCCTCCATTGGATTTTGTCAAGAACCTTGAGATGAATAGCAGGAGCCTCTGACCAGATATGGCAGCAGTGTTCAATGCAAAAATAAATGGTAGATTTGTAAATGTGCAAGATGAATTCTGGCAAGAAAAAAATCTTCTCACCCACCCAGCATAGTGACCCACTTTCCTTGCATTAGATGCAGATATTGATTCAATGAAGTCACTCCACTTGAAGTTGGTGGAAAACATGAGGCCAAGTAGACACAGTGTTTTGCTTTCATGGAGTTTAGCGTCTGCTATGTTGATGGCAGGCAGAAAAGGTTCTCTGTGGTGGTTAAATGAAAGCAGTTTTGTTTTGGAGGTGTTAGAATTTACAAGCCGTTTCTTGCACCAGCTAATCATTGATTCGTGGAATGTGTTAACATAATGTGCACACACATACATGAAAAAAGTAAAAAAAACAAAAAAAAAAACCAACTCTTAGAATGCTATCATTTTCTTGCATTGTGAAACAACCTGCTGAGAGATTTTTTGCTGGATTTAAGATTTCTGTCTTCTTCTTCTTCAGAATTATATTGGTGAAGTCGACACAATAGAGCTGCACCGGCCTATGGATTCCCGCCTGGAAGGGGTTAGTAGTATATTTATTTTTCATATTTAAATATTACAAATATTATAGTTATGTTTCTGATCATTAAATTTATTACACACAGACATACACCAAAAACAAAAAAAATTCAAGCCATTATTAGTTTGAGCCATTTTTTTCATGTCTTGTAAAATAGAAATACCTCTTTCCTCAGCTTGAAATAATCTGGTACATTATGTTAATCACTTTTTCATTGTGGCTTTTTGTTGGCCAAGTTTATCACTTCTCCATGTTTATTAGTAGTTTCTGAATAGAGCTCAAGTAAATGAATTGTTAATCTCTTAAAAGAAATTCAGATTGTATTACACAACACAAACTTGGATCAATGAAAGAAAAAAGAAAAATTATTGATACAAATTCTTATGTTTCTGTAGGAATTCATGAGTTTTAGGATTCTTAAAAAATTTATTACCTTAAAAAGTACAAATATTTGAATTTCAAAGAATTAGTTTTTACTACTGATTTTATAATTTTTGTCTTTAACTGTGTATTTTTTTAAAATGTCATATTCCTTCAGATGATCATGACCCTCCATACCATGTTTTCTTTTACGATCTGTAAAATTTTATGACAACTTGGGAAAGATAGTGGCCAGTTTTCCTGTTGCTTACTCCTCAGTTTTGTATTTAGAATCATCTTTCTCCCAGATTGGCTGCCACCCAAGTCTAGAGAAACCAGTTCACCCTACTAATCCATAGTGAGTAGAGGAAGAGAAGAAATGGATTAATACCTTTCCCAAGGATGTTGGTGTGAAAATAAGCAGAACAGACTTGGCCAGAATTTGCATTTGGCTCAATAATTTCACTGATATCTGATACGTTAACAGCACGTTTTTTTCATTATCATATAGAAAAAAATACTTTGTAAAAGTTTCCTTCAGTGCACTAAGCCTTCTCCATTTTTTATAATCTTGTCATAAATATTGTTTGCTTACCTTTTTTATATTTTCTCTTGATTATAAAACTAATTATTTATCTATTAATAAAAGCTGGTATGGGAAATTAACATTAAATTATTACAAACATTCATTTCAAAATGTCTTAAGACAATTTTAAGATATTTTTTTTTATTGTTCATGAGATTTAAACTCTAAAATATTTGCTATTTGAATTGGTGTTTGACTATTTAAAAGCTTTTTATTCATTTATTCATAGGACATTTATGTTTGTTTTAAAAACAAATCATGTTTGGTCTGGAGCCTTGGATACAGAATAATCACTAGTGCTTGAATTCTAGTAACCATTTTGTGTGAATAATTTTTTTCAAAAGAACTAATCAAAATAGCAGACTTCATATTTTTTATTCACTCACCAAAATAGAGAACATTCTCTTTGACCTTATTAAAATCAATCTCTCTGGATAACAACAAGAAACTAGAGAGTTGATTGCATGTAAATTTTTTTTTTTTTTCAAATTTAATGAAGAGTTATCAGTTTTTTGTATTAACTTCTCAGCTCATAAGTGTTAAACAAAAACGAATAACCTTCAGGTCAAATGAAAGTTAAAATTCCAACTATACAAATGGTTAGAGGCAGGTTTTTTTCTTCTTTCTGTTTTTTGCATAAATCTGGCAAATCTTCACCTAATCAGTGTAATTTGCAGCATTGGTTCCAAATCTAGGAATTGGGAACAAAGCCCAAAGCAATATACCATCTTCAAACTGGGTTTGGGTAAAAGTTTGAAAAGATAAAACATTCTTCATCTTTGATCTATAATATTTTTTTTAACATCCAAGTTTTAAGATTAATAATGGAGAAGTGCCAAATGGAAAGTCGGAGTTAAAACTAAACAAGTGTCTTGTTCTTTGCATAAGTTTACATCTGGACCAGCAATAATATAATCGATCACACATTTTTTAATGTTTTGTTAAATAGGGGAGATGACAGGCTCCAAGTAAAAATCCCAAACACAGCTCTTTGTCTATTTATGGTATTGTTAAATAATTGGTGCAAATAAAATTCTATAGACTGTAGTCTGTAGAATTTTATTAGCTTTGAGAGCAATTACTATTCAAAAGTAAAAGATTTTATGTTTAATACTTGAGGGTTTGTGTTATTAATTTCTCAATATAAAATTGTAGCTGGTTTTATGTAGTGAATTGTAAAAATTAACTATAAATACATTGTGAAATATGGATTCAATTTATTCTTTGAAAAAAATACTATTGAAGAAATGTAAAAGTTTTAAGTTATATATTGAAATAAAACAATAGTCAATCATAAAAAATTTAGAAATGCCAATTAAAAAATATAATAATAATTCAGAAATATTTTTATTCTTCAGAATAAATGAAGACAGTAAAAACTAAGTTGTCTTGAAATAATCTTAATCGTTTGACGGAAATGTAGTAGAATATAAGGGAGGTAACTTGCAGTTACAAGTAGTTTACCTCCCTTTTTAAAAGACTATAAATTACTTTACTGCTAAGGAAAAAATTCAGGTGTAAAGATGAACAGTTGTTGGTGGGGGATGATTTAAGGGTCGAGATTTTTCTGAGGGGGAGGGGGCACACTTAAGCAGTGTCTTCATTTTCATACTACACCACTATCGTATACACAACTTAGGAATGAGTTTGAGTATAAGTATGTTACTTCACTAAATTAAACGGAATAACTTTTCATTCATAGTAGTGGAGTTCTAATCTATTCTTGCCCTCTTTTCCACTCTCAAGTTGTTTGAACACAAGAGAGGTTAATTTCAAAACAAAATCAAAGGGTTAATACTAACATCAATACCAGCAAAACAGTGTTTTTCTTTAAAACTGGTCTCTGTGTCCTTAAAAATGCAGTGCTGAAGATCAAATCTTATCAAAATCAGACTGATCAGTTTCATAAATTTTTGAAGCTTATAAAAGTTAAGGAAGGGGGCCCTTCTGCTCCCCTCTGTAGAATTGCCACTGAAGATTAATGTTTAGATAATAAGAAAAAATGCTTTAAAATTAAACCAGTTAATGACTTTGTGTTTAATAAACTAAATATTTAAAAATGTGTTTAACTATTGAGTATAAATAGCATTATATAATGGATTCAATTTATCAGAATTAAAATGTTAAGTAGAATTCCATTGTGCTGCAAAAATTGCTCACAAAGGCTTTACTCTCTGACCCAAAGGTGAAAACATTCATCATTAATAATCAAGTTAGCTTTGAGTCTTTTGGTCAGCAAAGAGTTTAGTTAGGCCTGAGGAATTACTATTCAAAATAACGAAGTAATATGTTATACAACATTATGCAATATGGTTTAATTAAATAATTATTTCATTATTTTGTCTGTTATTAGTTTATTGGTTTTTCTCTCTTTCCAGGTAAATTTGGATTGCTTATTATCTACTCTTGGTGTTGAAAAATTGATTTGGATATTTTCCACTTTGTTAGTGGAGAGAAGTGTGATTTTATGTGCAAGGAATCTCAGGTAAATGTTTCTCTTGAATCTTTTGCATGACTTGTTTCAATCGGACCACACTCTCTTTTGTGCCTTGTTTCCATGGATATCTCTCTCATGCCTTGTTTCTCTTAGATATCACTTTCTCCTGTGCCTTCTCTTGGATATCACTTTCTCCTGTGCCTTCTCTTGGATATCACTTTCTCCCGCGCCTTCTCATGGATATCACTTTCTCCCGCTCTTCTCTTTGATATCTTTCTTTCTTTCGCCTTCTCTTGATATCCCTTTCTCCCGCTACTCTGATATCACTTTCTCCCGCTGCCTCCCTTGATATCATCTTTCTTTCCCGCGTCTCCTCCCCTTTGATATCACTTTCTCCCTGCGTCTCCTCTTTGATATCACTTTCTCCTGCGTCTCCTCTTTGATATCACTTTCTCCCGCGTCCTCTCTTTGATATCACTTTCTCCCGCGTCCTCTCTTTGATATCACTTTCTCCCGCGTCTCCTCTTTGATATCTATTTCTCCCGCGTCTCTCTTTGATATCTATTTCTCCCGCGTCTCCTCTTGGATATCTATTTCTCCCGCGTCTCCTCTTGGATATCTACTTTCCCCGTCTCCCGGTATCACTCGTCTCCTCTTGGATATCTATTTCTCCCGCGTCTCCTCTTGGATATCTATTTCTCCCTTGCTCCTCTTGGATATCTATTTCTCCCGCGTCTCCTCTTGGATATCTATTTCTCCCGCGTCTCCTCTTGGATATCTATTTCTCCCGCATCTCCTCTTGGATATCTATTTCTCTTGGAGATTTTTTTTTTAATCGTTTCACCCCAAGCAAGGCATTCCACTGCCACTATTGTGCAGAGGCTTACATAGAGGAAAGTGATGAGAAAGAGTACTTAGTTATATGAAATGTCGGAAGGAAACTGATGGGGATACCAAGGATGAGGGTTGAGTAGATGGGAAGGAGTGTTTGAGAGAATGGATGCGAGTTAGTGTGATAAGAGGTGTCTGTTGACCTTACATTTAAATTCCTGGAGATTGTTGCTGTCGGGGAAGCAAGTATATGAAAGGGAATTCCACAGGCGGGAAGTGCAAGAAAAGAAGCTGTTAGAGTAGAAATTTCGGTTACATCTTATCTGTTTCACTGTAAAAAAGTGGGACCGAGTTGCTAATCTAGTATCTTGTGCAAATTCATATCTAGGGGGCACTAGTGATCTAAGTTCATCGGAGCAGAAGCTGTGAAAGTATTTATAGAAGAATCATAGGGAAGCCACATCACGCCAGTGAGAGAGTGACTGCAGCCGGGCTGCCAAGTCCGTATCAATCACATTACAGATTCTCCGTTGTATTTTGTCAAGAACCCCGAGGAGAATAGCAGGGGCACCCGACCAGATGTGGCAGCAGTATTCGATACACGGGCAGATGATAGATTTATATATGTGCAGGATGGATTCAGATGGGAAAAACTTCCAGGCCCTGCACAGAGAAGAACAGACTTTCATAGCAGCGGATTTAGCAATGGATTCGATATAGTCATTCCACTTGAGGTCTGCTGAGAGTGTGAGGCCAAGGAGTGTTTTACTCTAAGGGAGGCAAGCCTGTTCCATGCTAATGGGAGGTAGGAGCAAATGTCTATGATGGTTAATTAATAGCAGCTTTCGTTTTGGAAGCATTAAAATTTACAAGCCATTTCTTACTCCAGTCCACTAAAGATTGGAGGTCCTTCTCAAGCTCGGCAGTGAGGTTCACTTTGTTGCCCACACCAGATTTTTGATCAAGGCGAGAGTAAACTGGTGTCATCGGCGTACATGCCTACTTGGGATCTTATAGTATCGGGGAGATCATTAATGTAGATCAGAAAGAGCGTAGGACCTAGGATAAAGCCTTGAGGAACACCAGCATTCGTATGGTAGTTTTGGGAGGCATGTCTGTTTAATACTACCTTCAATGTGCGATTAGAGAGGAATGACTGGATTAGATCAAACAAATGTCCAGTTATACCATAGCTCCGCAGTTTGCATAGAAGGCCAGCATGCCAGACTTTGTCAAACGCTTTGGAGATATCTATGGTAACGGTTCGAGCTTCACCATTCTTGTCAAGATCCTGGTATATATACTCAGTGATGGTCGTTAGCATATCAGCAGTAGACCTGGTGAAGCGGAAACCATACTGTTTGTCCGAGAGGAGCCTGTGGGCTGTGGGATGCTGAACCACCTCAGTGTTGATAATGGCTTCAAACACTTTGCCAAAGATTGGAAGGAGGCTGATAAGGCGGTAATTAACGGGGTCCAAGGATTCTCCAATATTCTTAAATATAGGAACTACAGAGGAAGACTTCCAACAGGCAGGAAGCAGATAGGCAGAAGTTGTAGAGCTTAGAGAGGACAGAGGAGAGTTCAGGGGGTACATTTCTTCAAGACAATGTTTGGGATTCCATCCCCTCTGCTCGCTTTGTGAGGGTCAAGTTTTGAGATTATCTTAGAGAACAGTGAGGGGGTAATGTGGATGTTATTCAGTTGAGCCTCAGTTCTAGGTGGGAAGCCGGGTGTAGATATTCCAGACGAATCCAGTCTCAAATTGGTGGAGAATCTGCGAGTAAAGCATTCAGCCTTGTCCACTGAGGAGGTGAGGACCTCAAATTCATTGATTAGAGGGGGTATAGAGGTTTTACTCTTGTTAAGCACGCTTTTACAGAGTCACCAGTAGTCTTTGGCACCGAACTTACAGGATGCTATGCATTGCTTCATTCTGGCAGCAGACAGGATCTTATCTTCATTAAGTATCTTTTTACACTTATTACGAGCTGAGGCGAAAAGGCGCCTGTTTTGGTCTGACGCGTGGATTTGATAGAACCAGAAGAAGTGATTCCGATGGGCAATGGTGGTCAAGCAAGTGGGTGAGAACCGAGGGATGAACAGGATTTAAGTTGAAATTTCCTGGCTGGGATGAAAGCATCAATGCCAGCCTTAACCCAAGAGGAGACCTTGGATGCACAGTATTCAACAGGAAGACTAAAGACGTTGTTCCAAGGGACGTCAGAGACAAAGTCTTGGAATGAGTCCCAGTCTGCGCTTTGGTAGCAGTAGGATATTCTGCTGGTCTGAGTTTCTTGAGTAGAGTGGGAGTGGAATGAGATGTTAACGAAAACTACGGCGTGGTCAGAGTTTCCGAGAGAGCAGAGCTGCTTGGCAGTGCAAGAGTCTGGGCTCTTGGATGTCTCTGTCTCTCTCTCGGTCTCTCTCTCTCTCTTGTTTCTCTTGGATGTCTCAATCTCTCGTCTCTCGTGGATATGTCTCTTTCTCTCTCTCTCGTCTCTCGTGGATATGTCTCTTTCTCTCTCTCTCGTCTCTCGTGGATATGTCTCTTTCTCTCTCTCTCGTCTCTCGTGGATATGTCTCTTTCTCTCTCTCTCGTCTCTCGTGGATATGTCTCTTTCTCTCTCTCTCGTCTCTCGTGGATATGTCTCTTTCTCTCTCTCTCGTCTCTCGTGGATATGTCTCTTTCTCTCTCTCTCGTCTCTCGTGGATATGTCTCTTTCTCTCTCTCTCGTGGATATGTCTCTTTCTCTCTCTCTCGTGGATATGTCTCTTTCTCTCTCTCTCGTGGATATGTCTCTTTCTCTCTCGTGGATATGTCTCTTTCTCTCTCTCTCTCGTGGATATGTCTCTTTCTCTCTCTCTCTCGTGGATATGTCTCTTTCTCTCTCTCTCGTGGATATGTCTCTTTCTCTCTCTCTCGTGGATATGTCTCTTTCTCTCTCTCTCGTGGATATGTCTCTTTCTCTCTCTCTCGTGGATATGTCTCTTTCTCTCTCGTCTCTCGTGGATGTCTCTTTCTCTCTCGTCTCTCGTGGATGTCTCTTTCTCTCTCGTCTCTCGTGGATGTCTCTTTCTCTCTCGTCTCTCGTGGATGTCTCTTTCTCTCTCTTGGATGTCTCTTTCTCTCTCGTCTCTCTTGGATGTCTCTTTCTCTCTCGTCTCTCTTGGATGTCTCTTTCTCTCTCGTCTCTCTTGGATGTCTCTTTCTCTCTCGTCTCTCTTGGATGTCTCTTTCTCTCTCGTCTCTCTTGGATGTCTCTTTCTCTCTGCGTCTCTCTTGGATGTCTCTTTCTCTCTCGTCTCTCTTGGATGTCTCTTTCTCTCTCGTCTCTCTTGGATGTCTCTTTCTCTCTCGTCTCTCTTGGATGTCTCTTTCTCTCTCATCTCTCTTGTATATGTCTCTCTCTCTCTCTCTCTCGTTTCTCTTGTATATGTCTCTCTCGTTTCTCTTGTATATGTCTCTCTCGTTTCCCTTGTATATGTCTCTCTCGTTTCCTTGTATGTCTTCTCTCTCGATTTCCTTGTACGTCTCTCTCTCTCTCTCGATTTCCTTGTACGTCTCTCTCTCTCTCTCGTTTCCTTGTACGTCTCTCTCTCTCGTTCTCTTGTACGTCTCTCTCTCTCTCTCGATTTCCTTGTACGTCTCTCTCTCGATTTCCTTGTACGTCTCTCTCTCTCTCTCTCGCTCTCTCCCCGTGTACGTCTCTCTCTCTCTCGTTTCCTTGTACCTTCCTCTCTCTCGCTCTTGCACGTCTCTCTCTCTCGATTTCCTTGTACGTCTCTCTCTCTCTCTCGTTTCCCTTGCACGCCTCTCTCTCTCTCTCTCTCGATTTCCCTTGTACGTCTCTCTCTCTCTCTCGTTTCCTTGTACGTCTCTCTCTCTCTCTCGTTTCCTTGTACGTCTCCTCTCTCTGTTTCCTTGTACGTCTCTCTCTCTCTCGTTTCCCTTGTACGTCTCTCTCTCTCTCTCTCGCTCTCCCTTGTACGTCTCTCTCTCTCTCTCTGCCTTGTACGTCTCTCTCTCTCTCGTTTCCCTTGTACGTCTCTCTCTCTCTCTCTGTTTCCCTTGTACGTCTCTCTCTCTCTCTCTCTCGTTTCCCTTGTACGTCTCTCTCTCTCTCTCTCGTTTCTCTCCCTTTGTACGTCTCTCTCTCTCTCTCTCGCTCTCTCTTTGTACGTCTCTCTCTCTCTCTCTCGCTCTCTTGTACGTCTCTCTCTCTCTCTCGTTTCCTTGTACGTCTCTCTCTCTCTCTCTCGTTTCCCTTGTACGTCTCTCTCTCTCTCTCTCGTTTCCCTTGTACGTCTCTCTCTCTCTCTCGTTTCCTTGTACGTCTCTCTCTCTCTCTCTCTCTCGCTCTCCCTTGTACGTCTCTCTCTCTCTCTCTCTCTCCTTGTACGTCTCTCTCTCTCTCGTTTCCTTGTACGTCTCTCTCTCTCTCGATTTCCTTGTACGTCTCTCTCTCTCTCTCGTTTCCCTTGTACGTCTCTCTCTCTCTCTCTCGATTTCCTTGTACGTCTCTCTCTCTCTCTCTCGTTTCCTTGTATGTCTCCCTCTCTCTCTCTCTCTCGTTTCCTTGTATGTCTCTCTCTCTCTCTCTCTCTCTCGTTTCCTTGTATGTCTCTCTCTCTCTCTCTCAAGCTCTCCCTTGTATGTCTCTCTCTCTCTCTCGTTTCCTTGTATGTCTCTCTCTCTCTCTCTCGCTCTCCCCATGTCTCTCTCTCTCTCTCGTTTCCCTTGTATGTCTCTCTCTCTCTCTCTCTCTCGTTTCCTTGTATGTCTCTCTCTCTCTCTCTCGTTTCCCTTGTATGTCTCTCTCTCTCTCTCTCTCGTTTCCCTTGTATGTCTCTCTCTCTCTCTCTCTCGATTTCCTTGTATGTCTCTCTCTCTCTCTCTCGTTTCCTTGTATGTCTCTCTCTCTCTCTCTCGTTTCCTTGTATGTCTCTCTCTCTCTCTCTCTCGTTTCTGTATGTCTCTCTCTCTCTCGTTTCTCTGTATGTCTCTCTCTCTCTCTCTCTCTCGTTTCCTTGTATGTCTCTCTCTCTCTCTCTCGTTTCCCTTGTATGTCTCTCTCTCTCTCTCTCTCGTTTCCCTTGTATGTCTCTCTCTCTCTCTCTCTCTCTCGCTCTCCTTGTATGTCTCTCTCTCTCTCTCTCTCGTTTCCCTTGTATGTTCTCTCTCTCTCTCTCTCTCGTTTCCCTTGTATGTCTCTCTCTCTCTCTCTCTCTCTCGTTTCCTTTGTATGTCTCTCTCTCTCGTTTGCAATGAAATCTGGTTTAAATACAAAATGGATAAAAATCTCTTCTAAAAGTTTTTTTATATAAAAAATGGGTTGTCGAGTAAAATCCATTATGACTTCTTTTTTTTGCCCCCTTTACAGACTGTTTTCCAAATTTGGCTGGATTTTTATTTTTTCATCGAGAAAATACATTGCATTTATTTATAAGTTATTTATTTTTCTAGAAGAGTAACTTGAATTATTGAAATTATTTGCTGTTTTGTGATTTTAAATTTTGAAATTATAAAATTTAAATATATAATTTTCATTTCAAATTATTTTTTCTGAGCTCAATTTTAAACTCAACCTCTTGATATCAAGAGATTTTTCTAGATCAGGGTTGTACAACAGGCAGCCCATGGGCCACAATGTGGCTCACCATTTTCCCTACCTGGAAGCAAGAAAAGCTGTAATCCTTGACCTTATTGTACAAAATATATTGCAAGTATTCAAGAACCGGGAGAAGAATTTGCCATCAGGTTTGTGGATTTCAGAAAATACGAAAAGGAATTATAACTGTTAAAACATTTGAAATAGCAGCTGAAGACAGTGCTGACTGCTATCAAATAGCAATTATGGACTTGAAGAGAGCATACAGTGAGAATGATTTGGTGACATTCAAAGTTTGTAGGTGGAAAATATGCAAAATTGACACAATGTGCCATTAAAATGATCTCTTTTTTTTTAATAAGCTTCATACTGCTGTGAACAGTTTTTTCAAGGATGAAGCTTACAGAAGCCAAGTGCCAAAGTCAGCTTACTGATGATACTTTGGTAAGTCAGCTACGTGTTTGCCACAACATCTGTAAAAGCTGACATTGAAAAGTTGTGCAAAGATGAAAAATATCAAGAGTCACATTAATAAAATGAATGCATTCTCATTGCTTATTTATTTGGTGAAAATGCATCTGAACAAGTTGTTCTTACAATCAGTCTTTGTAAGTTATAAATATTCTGTCTAAAAAGTCATATGTTTGGAAATGACTGACCATCATTATCAGTTAATTTTTTGAAAGTAGCTCTCCAAGAAAATATGTTGAAAAATCAATGTTCTGCTGCTTGTACTATAAATAGAAATATCAAATTTTGTAGCTTTTTTAAAATTAAATGTTCTTAATTTTCACTATTTTCAACCATTGTGCACTCTGGTTAAAATGTTGTCACAACAACTATATGGTCTTTAATTGAAGCAGGGAATGGATTGTAACACCTCCAAAATGAGACTGCTCTTTTTTTTAATTGTCCAAGAGAATCCTTTTTACCATTCATCTGCATATGGCTAATGCTAACCTCCACAATTCTGAATCTTTGTGTCTTCTCTGGCTAACATTTTCCGCCATCATGAAGGGGACAGATTATATTGCATCACTTGCTAGGCCTGCTGCTAAGAAAATTGATTCATTTTGTTATGTTAGAATTTTTCTTGTCAGAATCTATCTTACACATTTATAAGTCTGTCATTCATCAGTGCATTGAATATTGCTGCCATACATGATCTAGCACTCTTGCTATATATTAGAGATTCAAAGAAGAATCTGCAATGTTACTATTCTGGACCTGGAATCTCACTTGGTCACTTTCCCATTGCCATAACATATCTTCTCTATACTATTTCTATAAATAATCTCATGGTAATTGTTCTGATGAACTCTTTACTGTGGGACCTAGAATTTATTAATTTAAGCGCAGAACTAGATTGGCGGTAAGGCCTTGTCGTTTTACAGTTGAAATGGCTAGATGTAATTGTAAGTTCTATGCTAACAATGTTTTCTATTACACTTCTTTCACTTATGCAACTCTCTTTTGGATTCTTACTTCTCATTCATCATTGTTCTCCAAAAATGTAAATACAATGTCAGTTGTTATATTTTCTCTTTAATTTTTTTCCTCATATTCTCACACGTTAACCCCCTACAGTTTAGTGGCTTTATAGCTTTGCAATGGGTAAAAATGATTTTAAAAATAACAAATAAAACAAGGAAATTAATTTGCTGTTTCTGCATAATTATTATTTGATTTATTCAAAATAAATGAGGACCCTCTCCTCCCACAATAAAACAAATGTCGACATTGTAACTTATATGTTTTGACATTACAGTTCTTCTGGCCTCTGCAACTCGTTTACTGCCATCTGTTTGTTTTCTCTTTTCAGCTTATTGTGTTCAACCGTTCATGCTTTGGTAGCATTGCTCTATCCCTTCCAGTGGCAACACACTTATATTCCTGTGCTGCCATCAAAAATGTTAGAAGTTGTCTGTTCACCCACACCCTACATTGTTGGTGTTCTCTACTCTTACTTACCAAAAATTAAAAATATGCAAATGGAAGAAGTGAGTAAACTTAATTTGTCCACAGAGTTTTTAACAACAAAAAAAAATTACTCTTACTTTTCTAATCACTCAATTTTTTCTTGATCTCTTGTTCTGATAATTGTTTCCACAATTGAAGACTGATTGTTATGAGACTGCTGACAAATTCTTGGCCTGATAAAGAGGCTATTTC
The DNA here is from genome assembly GCA_037127315.1 of Ascarosepion bandense. NCBI lineage: Eukaryota > Metazoa > Mollusca > Cephalopoda > Sepiida > Sepiidae > Ascarosepion > Ascarosepion bandense. The sequence continues at coordinate 5,092,150 of JBBBDQ010000883.1, read as the reverse complement.
AAAAAAAAATATTTTGTATGATTTTAGAAAGTGAGTGGGTCAAGAACTTTTCAACACTTTCTCCTAATTGGTAATCAATTCAAAACTTAACATTAAACTGCAAATATATTTGAAGCAAGTCCATTTCTATTTCTGAAGCAATCAACAAAATGTCAGTGAATGAGCTTTCTTTTCAATTTGCCCTTGGCTTTTTTCTCTTGGAATTCATTTTCTTTCTTTTGCCCTTTCCTTTTTTCTCTCCCTCTTGTGCCCTTTCCTTTTTTTCTCTCCCTCTTGTGCCCTTTCCTTTTTTTCTCTCCCTCTTGTGCCCTTTCCTTTTTTTCTCTCCCTCTTGTGCCCTTTCCTTTTTTTCTCTCCCTCTTGTGCCCTTTCCTTTTTTCTCTCCCTCTTGTGCCCTTTCATTTTTTCTCTCCCTCTTGTGCCCTTTCATTTTTTTCTCCCTCTTGTGGGCTCTTCCCTTTTTTTACACTCTCTTGTGCCCTTTTTTTTTACTCTCTTGTGCCCTTTTCTTTTTTTCTCTCTCTCTCTTGTGTCCTTTCCTTTTGTTCTTTCTTTTCTGTGCCCTTTTTTTCTCTCTTATGCCCTTTCCTTTTTTTACTCTCTTGTGCTTTTTCCCTTTTCTCACACTCTCTCTCTATCTCTTGAGCTTTTTCCTTTCCTCTCTCTCTTTTTCTTCTCTCTCTCTTTTGTGCTCTTTTCCTTCTCCTTCTCTCTCTCTCAGCAACATTGATTCCCTCTGACTCTTTTCTGACTTTTCTCCTATTTTATTTAATCCATGAAATTTTAAAATCACCCCACCATTCCTGTTTGAACCAATTTTTGACTTTGACCTAAAAAGCCTTCTCTTTCTGATTAAAAACATTTTCATTTTTAGTGAGAATCCAAACAGTTGACAACAAAATGAATTGTTTTGTCAATTCAAAAATCTTTTATATAAAATCGCTTCCTTAGAAAAAAAAAAACAACAAACTTAAGTTGTCAAGTTCCCCTCTCCTGCCCCAGTCTAATAATTAGCATTCCATTTCTTTCACTTATTTATTCCTTCCTAGTTTGATTTTAAGTCGTGTCTTCAGTGTTTTATGAGAAATCCGCAATGTTAAATTTAAAAAAAAAAACCCTCTCATCACAAATTAACCAAAACTTATTTGATTTCTAATTGCAGGTTGTGATTCTTGATTTGGACCGGAAGCATTTTGTATCAAATATTGGAGATGAGTCAAGCATTTTACCAAAGAAAATCCAGAAAGCTCTCAAATCAGCATTAGACATAAGTCGCAATGACCTTGGTAAATCACTTGTTTTCTTCAGAACCTTCATATTTAACTTACAAATTCATCAAGATTTTTCCTTTTATACTTGTGTCTGCTTAAATAAAATATGCTGTGGATTTGAATTAATATTATTTAAAATTCCAAATATTTGCTATTTTTTGGTCTTTTTATTCATTATAAACCAATATCTGTGTGTCAAAAACTCAGTTCTTGTCATAGTGCATTTTTATTGGTAATTATTTTGCATGTGGAACCAATGTTTTATACTCTTTTACTGATATTTAAAATGATCAAATACAAAGTGTCATTATCAAATGCAAAGTTATGCCCCTACTCAGCCGGTCGCTGTTGGTTTTGATCCAGTCAGCTGGTCGTAGATTGACTCTGTCATGGTGTTCTCCCTTGTCCCACATTGTATTGATTAATCACAAGGTAATCACGTGAGTTCTCCACTAGCTATCACTCTGCCGAACTAAACCAAACCGGGAAGCGTGCGTACAATTGAGCAACAAAAGAAAGAAATATAGCATCAAGGAAAATAAGAAGTGTTGTAAAATAACGTCTTTATATACAGATTATACACAATAGTTTCTTGAATAATTTCTCATCCCTGCTTCTATCAACTGGTAGCGGAACGGACGTTTCTTAGGTAAATCGAATTATTCTCCTAAGCAATAACGAGGAATCTGGCTGGCCGCAGCTCGCTGCTTCAAACAGAAGTCTAAGTTCGTTATAAGTCTAGTCAACTTGTTGCTTGTTTACCGGAATGTTACAGAAATTGCCAAAGTGCTGGGTTATTCTCTTTCAGTTAGCAATTTCAGACTTGTCTGCAAATTCTCTTGTCTGTCTCTTAACTCTGGTTGGTTGATTGGTTACTGACTTCTCTACGGTCAGCATCCAACGGCATGGCAATCATCTCTCTGTCTCTTTACTTCTTCAACTGGGATCTGTCTTTGGTCACTACGTCTCTGGACCAGGAAATCGAACTCTATGCCACTCGAGCTGCAACTACTCTGTCAATCTCTGCAATTCCGACTTTGACTTCAAACTTCGACTTCAACTGCAACTTTGTCTGTAAAATCTCTTCTGTCTTTAACTCTGGTTAGCCAGCATCAGGCCTCTTCTGTCGATCTCTTTCATTCCAATCAGATTTCAACTGCAGCTGGAAACTGCATTCAGTTGTCGATCTCAAAAACTTTGTCTGGAAATTCTCTTTTGTCTTTAACTCTGGTTAGCTGGCATCAGGCCTCTTCTGTCGATCTCTGTCATTCCGACTTCAACTTCTCTGTCGCTCTCTGCAACTCAAAACTTTGACTGCAAAATCTCTTGTCTGTTTTTATCTCTAGTTGGTCAGCAGGCTCTGCGGTTGGCGCCCAACAACATGGCGCCTATCTTCGTCATTACATTTTTAGGACTTTCTCCAAGCCAATTCCAACTCAAACCCAACTGATTTTGGTCCCTTGGGACCCTGTATTTGTTCCCATGCCATGGTATGGGGCTGGCAGTTGCTGGGTGTCTAATCTCCCATCTCAGCGACCAATAAAATCCTGAGGTTAGCTGCTACTCATTGTTGCCTGTGGTTTAGCCAATGGGATTAGTCTTCTTTCCATGACGTCAGTTGTTAGTCATCTCCCTCTTTTGGGGCTTGTTCACGGGACCAATGGAATCTCTCTTGATCTTATGACGTCATCTCCCCATACCCCTTTTCTGGGTTGGACTTAACCGAATTTTCTTTCTCAAAATTTTTCTTTCTCACGAAACAGTTTCGGGATTTTTTTACTTAAAACAATAGGTATTAACCTTTTTGAACTGACTTCGCCCTTACCCAAATAATAATTTCTCCACACCTGTTTTTAATATCCATTCTCTGAGTCACCTATATTTTCAAGCGACAAGAATGCCTTGTTATCTGTTCTACCCTGATGTCAGTGAAAATACCTTTTCTCTAAATTACTTCAGAATCAAAACATTTGTTATCTCAATTCTTTTCACAATTCATGCTAATGAGACAATGGACAGCAAATGAAATCTCCTTTTCCTTTACTCAGAAAAAGAACAACAATTAAATTTATCTTTCCTTTATGTTTAGAATGACTGTGCTAGTCTTCTCTTTGGTGGCTGAAATTGACTCTATGACATTAAACGAATCCATTTCTCTTTTCTTTCTTTTTTTCTTCTTCTTTCCAGTTTACAATAATAGAGAAAAACCAGGTGTTATTTTTCATCCCTGCTTTCTTTTTAAAGATAAAGATTTTCCAGCTACAGTTAATAATTAGTTAATAAAATTAATCACCTCCATTTTCCTTTGTTCATATTCGGAGGATAAGGAAAATTTCTCCTAGTATGTTCTCTTATGATTTATAATAGCAATTAGAAGATTTTACAGTTATGGTTAATAAAATTAATTATCACCGTTCCAAAATATTGTTATAAAGTGACAAATTTATTTTTCTCTTTGTATATTTCATGTGTCTAAACACATTGATCAGATTTTTTTTCTTTTGAAGACTCAGATGGATCTAAGAATCTGATGATTTCTGAAGCATTTATTCGTCTCTTTGTGGAACTGGTGGGTCATATTGGAAATCATGTCACTACCCAACAGGATGGTGAGAAAATATTTCAGGTAAGCAAAAGATCTAACAGTTTTCATTTGTTATCAATTTGTAAATTGATATTTGTCAAACTCAGCTTAGTATGACACAAGATTGGATTTCTTGCAAATAACCTAATCCCCCTCCCGCAGCAAGCCTAGTATAGAATGGTAGCCTTTATTTTCTTACGTAATATCAACAGATTCACCTTTTTTTTTTTTTTTAATCAATTTGCTCCAGGAAGTGAAAGAAAAAACTGAGAATAGAGCAGATTGAGAAAGGGACAAAAGATGACTGGGATACAAGAAGACAGAAGATGGTGATTGACATTGCATTTGAATTTTTGAGGATTCAATCTAGTAGCACACTTAAATTCATGCATTCGGGGCACCAGGTAAAAAAAAAGCTTGACAGACTAGTTACCATATCACATTGGTGAGAAAGTGACTGAAGTCAAGATGCCTGACAGGATTGATTACTTTACAGATTCTTCTTTGAATTTTGTTAAGAATCTCCAGATGTACAGCAGGAGTAGCAGACCAGATATGGCAACCATATTCAATGCATGAATGAATGGTAGATTTGTAAATGTGCAAAGTGGATTCTGATAGTGACTTAAAGGAATACACTTATAATTGCAGCACAAATGCTTACTAACCTAAAATGGAAACATATAAGATAACTTTCCTTAGTGTTTAGAACTACAATCTCACCAATGACTTTCTCAACCTCTGACCTTTAGTATAAACAATAAAACGGTTGATACACAGATCAGTCAGTTAAGTGCCATGACTGATCTCAAAAGAGACATGACTGACTGGGCAGAGTATTTTTCTCATAGCAAATTGCCATAACTTTTTGCAGTAGATTGGTTACCAGCCAAGTAACCCAATCTGTTTTGCTATTTTACCCATAGTTAGAGGAGAAGAGATGGAGTAATACCTTTCCCAAGGGTACTTGCGTGTAAGTGAATGCAAGGAGTTCAACTGGAATTCCAACCAGGCTCTTCAATTTTTTGTTCCAAGCCGATATCCACTGCACCACAAACACACATTCTAATGGGATACACAGATACACATCTCAATTGAACTATTGAATATATAGAATTAGTTCTGTACAATAAAAAATAACATCACTTAATCTCATCCTAACTCTCAAGAAACCCTTATTAAATTGGATTAATCTCAGTTACAAATTCTGTTGCTCTTTGGGGAGAATGTGTGCCCTATAATGTACAAATTTGTACAAAATTGACATTTGTGTAATATTTCCATTCATTCAACTCTAACATATAATCTCTTGTATGTAAGTAAAACAAAAGAGTGGCCTGAAAAAAACCCTGTCATTTTAATAAAAGTTTTATCAAGGAAAAATTCTTCTGAATACATGTGCATGCGGATAGGGTGTAACGGTCAATGTCATGGAGTTCAAATTCCCCTTGCTTCTCCTTTGTTCACTTTGCAACATTTTGGGGGGGAAAAAAGGGATGGATTTATTGTCCTCAATCTGGGAATTAAATAACTAGGCAGTGTCACTTCTCTTGGCTTAGTTGGCAACCAGTCTAGCAAAAGAAAAACTGAATTCAAAACTTGAGCTGGATTGGAGATGCTGTAGTACACTGTGCACCATTTCTCTCTTATCAGTGTTTCTGAAAAGTGTGGTTGCCTCAAGCTTTCATTGTTATAAACAATTCCTGTTTGTATGTCTCATCTCAGTCCTGAAAAATCACTATTAGGTCCTCATGCATTGAAATTAATGAGAGAGTGCAGTATGTGTGTTTGAAAGAAAGAAGTTAAATGTGGATAAGATTCTCACAGAATGGTAAATATACAAGACAATTTTGAAAATTTCTACTTTGGCATGTTTCAAAAATGAATTGCTGGTCATCAGATAAAGAAATACACCAACACATACTCAGTTGGACAATTAATTCTGTAGCCTGACATGTAATTATTGAGTGATTATTATTTTTTCCCCCTCTAAAGTTTTCACTGTCTAATAGTTATCTGTGTGATTAATATTTACCATTGAATTGAGTGTATTGACAAAGAAGATTCTTGAAAAGTATTTATCATATTAAAAATCAGTGCTTTTTTCACTGAATTATTGCTGTGTCCACATCACTTATTCCAAATCAATTGTGATTCCATCTTTCCGATTCAACATTTCCCTGTTTATTTCAGAATATTTTACATTCTAACTTATGAAAGTAAACATGCCAACAACTTTCCTCCTTTCTTTATTCCTATCAAAATGCTTGACTTTTTATTTAATCCTTTACAAACTCTGTTTTTTGTATCCAAACATTTCTACATAAAATGACTGCTTTTGATCCTTAAAGAGAGAACAAGAGGCTGGGCTTATTGATAATCAATGTAAGCTTGTTTTTAAATTTTTTGATTAATTTAAAACAGTTATTATCTTAACCTCGATGTTTTTATATTACAACCTTTCTGAAAGGCAAAACCAAATTGTTCCTTGTCTTTAGGAAGTGTGTGTGTGTGTGTGTGTGATGAGATTCATGTCTTCCAAATTGAGTCCAGCAGCCCATCATATTCAAACGTGATATTACACTGCCAGTTTCTACAATCAACATTTCCCTATGCTTCTCATTTGGTTTCTAATTTAAAACAAGAGCTTTAAGTGACATTCTAGCAAATATTTGTCAGTAAAGGCTTCAACTCATGGCCTGTTAAATGGACTTAAAAATTAATGCTGTAGTTGAAACGGCTTTTTACTTTGTCAGGATGAATGATGATTTTATTGACATACAATTGTTTTGAATGAAATAAAAAAATTATTACAATTTTCAAAAGTAGTTTTTTTCTTTTCAATTAATTACTAGCGGGAGCAATTTATACGAAGCGTTAATTCCAAAAGCATCCGTAAATTTCTTGAATGGTTCACAGAAACCCAGATGTTTGATGTGTTCAAGCACTCCTTGACAGACATTTCTGGTTCTTTGGGTGAGTTTTTGTCTTTATTACAGACCATTTTATTAGCTTCACTTTTCAGCTGTTTCTTCTTTGTTTCTGTTCCGTACATTTTAATCAAACAGTATATTTCCTCAGTATTTGTCTATACATCTGAGATGAGGTAATATTTACATTGTTCAGACTATTGTCCTCATCTTTATTGCCATGTTTACGATGCTTCGACCGTTGTATGCTCCAGTCTTCCTCAGGTGCTAAAAATTTTAAACCGAACCCTTTATTTTATTAGAATCCACAGTACTGAAGCCAACTCTATGGCTGAGATACGTTGATGATATCTTCATATTCTGACCATACCAGGAAGAGATTCAGACACTACTGGAACATGTGAACTCAATAGGATCATCGATATAGTTCACAATGGAAAAAGAGAGTGAAAACAAACTAGTATTCCTGGATGTACTAATATCTCAGGGGGGTTCAAGACATCCATATACTGCAAGCCAACATTCACTGGACAATACCTCAACTTCAACTCACACCACCCATACAATGTAAAGAAAGAGGGCACTTTAAAATTTAATTAATTGTAATGTTCATTTATAACTTATGCTCTAATATTACATAACCATTATTTTATTAATAATTAATGATCCATACAATACTTATTTGTTTTTTCCTAACTCCAATACAGCTTAGTATATACCATAGTTAATTTAAATTTTAACTTAACCAATAAGCCCCTTTTACAAATTCTGTAATATAAAAATTAACTTCTCTATAAACCTAAAATCTGCTCAATTGTTCAAAATCATTTTGTATACATCTGAATAATGTGTTCTAAATATGTATCTTCCCCAGACAGATAAAGACTGTCATTTTATCATGACATAATTCAACAACCCACATCTCTACAACCTAAATGTCCACCTTTATAGCTCAACCTAATTCTCACTTTTGAGTAATCCAGATACACCCATAATCATATTGTTCAAATTCCTCCAACCACCCCTCCTTAACTTTCTAAATAACCATGAATTTGTTTTTTATTTTCACCATTCATTTTAAAATATCACCCGAAAAAGAACAACGATGTTCTGAAACATAAATTTTTTTGTGTAGTGATAAAATGCTTTATAAACCTTAATATTGTAATAAAAGTATTACAATATTAAGTTCTATTTACTATTGAGCACTTTTTTTAAAAAGAGGAATATTGAGAGGAAAACTCAATATATAATTAAACGGTTATAAATCTAGAACTTATTTCAGCAATTATAAAAAATTACAATCTGCTTCTTTCAGGCCATGGAAAAATAAATAAGTAGATGCTAATTTAATTCAGAATATTCTAAAAAAGGGTTTTTAACTGAGGGGAAATAGGTTAGGTGAAATGAACATTGTATCATTTTAGCTAGAAGTGTCAAATTTAAGAATAGATACAAATCACACATATACACAATATAGATGCACAGAATAATGAATACATACATCAAATCACACAAATGCACAAAAAAATTAAATCCCCCTTTTTGCCAATTGTCTAACATTAATATTGGTCAATATTTTTTTTAAATTGATTGATAAACATTTTAATTTTAACCCACTAAGTAAGATCTTTATTAGAAACACATTAAGAGTTATTCTTGCACTAGCAATATCTATGGCTTCATTAATTCTCATAATAATAAAATACTAGACAATTTTTTTTATAATAATCACTAAATAAATATAAATTCCCCCTGTAACTGTAGAATTAAGGATAACTGTCCAGTTGGAGGTATACGCATGTCTGAAAAAGTCATATACCAAGCTACTATTTTTCCTAAGGAATACGAATAAAGAAAAGTATATTTTGGAATTTCTGCCAGACCTTGGAAACATATTTTATAATTATAAATATTCCTTCTCTAGGCTTCACCTTGAATCCCAAACAGCTCTTTCTAAATATTTCTGGGAATGAAATGATAGAGGACTTTCTCCACAGATTGAATAGAAGTTAGTTGGGAAATCACAACTTCCTATTAGCATTAAAAAAAAAGATGTAACCTATGCTTAAATGAAAAAAAATATATAATTAAATTTTATAGTAATAATTAGCTTTTAAACCAATGAGGTGATTATTAAATGTTATCACAAGAATAAATTTAAATTATTGGGTTTTAAATTAATATAATTTTTTAGCAAATTCAGCTGTTATTTATCTATATTTTTATTTTACTCATTCTCTCTCTCTCTATATATATATATTTTTATTAGGATTTTTATTATTATTATTTTCATCTATAATTTTTTGTTTTTTATTTTTTACACTTAAATTTGTTGAAAATCTTTCTTCTTTTTGTGGTGTTAACAACTTGTGACTGTATTTTTGTTTTTGCTATTTTGACTCCTTTGTCATTATCTGTATTATTTTCATGAATCTCTTTACCTATTTCTGGAATTTTTTATTTTTAAAAAGGCTCTTTTTAAAAAAAAATTTTTTTTAATTTAAAAGAAAAATTTTGTTTTTTATTTTTTTCTAAAACATTTTGTGATAGCTATTTATTTGTTACTGTAAGTGCATTATCTGTCCTTTTCTTCTGCCTTTCGCCTTATTTGTTTTTATAATTTTGATTTGCCCTTTTTTATTATTTTTGTGTGTCTGTTATTATTGTGTGCTTTTATGTGAATGTTTATTCCTATTCTTCTTTTTGTGTCTGTATATATTCTCTCATTATTATTATTATTATTATTTTTTTTTTTTTTTTTTTTTTTTTTTTGTGCATTTGTATGATTTGATGCATGTATTCTTAAATTTGTGACACTTCTGGCTAAAATAATACAATGTTAATTTTACCTAAACTATTTCCCCTCTGTTAAAAACTGTTTTTAGAATATTCTGAGTGAAATTTATATTTATTTTTCCACGGTTTGAAAGAAGCAGAGTATATATATATATAAAATAAACCAAATTCCAATGTTCAAATTCATTGTATGCCCATTTCTATGAGAAATTCCTCGAACCATCAGCAACAAATTTTTATTACAAAAAGCCAAATGATAAAATGAATAGATATTTTACCAGCAGAAGTTCAAAAAAAATATTCATCATGGAAAATTAAAGGGGTGGAATTAATAAGAAAGCAGACAGAAATCTATGTCTATTTTAATTTTTAGATTTTTTGAAAACCCCTACTCTTTAACTGAGTTGAAAGTTGAAATTTAGCCTTGTCTGGTTCAAAAAATGGTAGGGGGAAGAATAAAAAGAAAAGAGAGGAAGTAAAAGGGAGAAAGTAAAAAGTGGGGAAGGGGTGGCTGAAGTAAGCTAAGAAAAGAAAAAGTAAAAAGAAAAAAAAATCTATTTCCATAGAAACTGTTAACAATCTGTTGAAACTGTTGAAAAATAAATCACACTGGGTTTTTGGTTTAAATAAATGGGATGAAGGTTATAGAAAAAATTTTTGGGGAAACCTTGGCATACAATTTAAATTTAAATATAAAACTAGATTTAAATTAAAAAAATATTTAAAATTAAAAAAATAGAAAATTAAAACAAAAAATAAAAAACAACAAAAAAATTTTAACTTAAGGAGTATATCAATTCAACAAGTGTATACACACACACACACACACACATATATATATATATATATATATATATATATATATACAAAAACCCACTACACACATACACCCACACCCAACTACACGTGTACAAAAGCCTACACACATACACTTATATATACGCACATACACATTCCTGAACATAAATTACTTAAAAAGCTAAAGGATATTCGCAACTAATGAGTTAAGTTCGATTCTAATTATATTTGAAGACTTTAAGAAACTAATTAAAGGCGATTTGGTACAATTTTTTTTTTAATTATATTTTATTATTTATTATATTTATTGTAAGGGCCCTGGTAACAATTTTCACAAAACCAAATCTAAAAAAATATAAAGGTGCAAGAAAAAATGGGGGGTAAAATTAGTCTAAGTATTCTTACTCGTTAAATAGTAAATACTAATAGGGGAAAAAGGAAGAAGGAATCTATAAGGCTGGGATCAGTCATTGGTAGTGGGGTTCAAATTTACTAGTTAAAAATTAAATTAATTAAATAATCAACTAAAATTAATTTATTTTCCTAGACTAAATTTAAAATTTAATTCTATTAGGTTGTCCCAAAAGTTCGTAAACACTTGCAAAAAATTGAAATTTTACTTGCAAAAACAACAAAAATTATTGCTCAAAATAAAGACCATCATTTTCCAAGACTTTCTGCCATCGATCTGCAAGCTTTCAGATCATCAAATTACCATTCAGCCGGCTTCAAATCAAAGAATTCTTGACACGCTTCCTCGACTTCATCAAACGAGTTGAATCGGCGGCCCTTCAGAAAGTGTTGCATTGAGTGGAAAAGGCCGTAATCTGATGGAGCACAGTCAGGACTGTAAGCTGGATGTGGCAGAACCCCAATGCCGTCCAGCTCTTCAAACTTGTCTTTGGTCTTCCTGGCAGTGTGTGGCTTGGCATTGTCCTGCTGCATCAAAGCACACTTTTGGTTGATCAGAGCCGGGTACTTCAACTTTTCCCGCTCAAGTTGCTGACAATAAAGTTCGGCACTGATGGTACGACCATTCAGAACCAACTCAAAATGCACGATTACTTCAAAGTTCCACCAAATGCACAACATGACTTTCTTGCCGAATTGATTTTGTTTTGGAACCGACGGTGTCTCTTGCCCTTTCTGAACCCATCGCTTGTCTCGATTGTGCTGGACCAGATAGACCCATTTCTCGTCGGATGTCATAATGCACTTCCGAAAACGCTCGTCCAATGGATTGCTGAGCAATTGACGGCAAATTTCAACTCATCTGTTGGCTTGTGCGGATCTTGGCATGGCTTTTTGTGAACGAAATCAAGTTGCTTCAAATGTTGGTGAATTGTCCATTTGCCAACTCCAAACTCATCAACCAATTTTCAAGTGCTTGATGAAGGCGCAATGTTCAACCCGGTTTGCAAGTTTCCATCATCCAACTTTAACAGCCGTCCCGAACGAGGCTTATCTTCAAGACTCATGTCACCAGAATCGAAACGCTTGTACCACTTTGAGATCATCGCATATGCAATTATTCCTTCACCTTTGGCAGCACAAATCTCTTCTGCAGCTTTTCTGGTTGAAAGACCTTGCTTCCAGCAGTAACGAATCAAAACTCGTAGCTCAATTTTATCAATTGCCATCTGGAGTACAAAGATAATCACTATAACAACATAAACACAAAACTGCATAAAAATTCAATTTTTTTTTTCAAGTGTTTATGAACTTTTGGAACAACCTAATAAGTATAAACGTTCACAAATTTCAACTTATGTCGGCATTTCCTAATGAATTCTTTTCTTAAATTCAAGAGTAGGTGCTGGTTAGGATATTTTAATATTTGTATTTTTTCCTGTAAGCACAGATTGCATCTATCATGAAAATTCCTAGGGTTACGAGCTGACCCTATCAGTTTCCAACTAACTTCTTCCTTCATTTTCCAAAATCTTTGTGAAAGAGTTGTTTCGTATTTCCGATTTGGGTTGGAAAAGGAATAAATTGAGAAGTTACAATCTACTTTGTACCCAAACCTCTGGAAAAGCTCCAATGACACCTTTAGCTTTTTAAGTAATTTATGTTCAGGAATGTGTATGTGTGTAAGCTTTTGTATGTATGTGGTTGGTTGGGTGGGTGGGTATGTATGTATGTATGTATGTGTAGTGGGGTTTTTTTTTTTGTGTGTGTGTGTGCACTTATTAAATTGATATACACCTTAAGTTAAAATTTTATTTTTTATATTTTGTTTTATTTATTTTTTATTTTTATTAATTTCTATTATTTTTTATTTTTTAATTTAAATCTAGTTTTATATTTAAATTTAAATTGTATGCCAAGGTTTCCAAAAAAATTTTTTCTATAACCTTCATACCATTTATTTAAACCAAAGACCCGCTGTGATTTATTTTTCAACAGATTGTTAACAGTTTCTATGGAAATAGATTTTGTTGTTTTTTTTTACTTCTTCTTTTCTTTTCTTAGCTTACTTCCCTGTCAACCACCCCTTCCCCACTTTTTACTTTCTCCCTTTTCTTTTTATTCTTCCCCCTACCATTTTTTTGAACCAGACAAGGCTAAATTTCAACTTTCAACTCTGGACTTAAGGAGTAGGGGTTTTCAAAAAATCTAAAAATAAAAATAGATATAGATTTTTGTCTGCTTTCTTATTAATCCCACCCCTTTAATTTTCTGTGATGAATATTTTTTTTGAACTTCCACCGGTAAAATATCTTTATTCATTTTGTCATTTGGCTTTTTGTAATAAAAATTTGTTGCTGATGATACGAGGAATTTCTCGTAGAAAATTCTTGTAGAAATGGCCATACAACGAATTTGAACATCAGAATTTGTTTTATTTTATAATTGTCTCTGTAAATTGAATACAAATTGCATTGAGCACTCCACCTTGATCAGTTTTAATATTAATGTAATTAATATTAATTAGGATCGGGTTTTTGGGATTTACCTACCTGCTTTTCCTTTCAGATTAAAGTTACATAAAAAAAACGAATGACCATTAGCCTAAACGAGGTTTTAATCAAGCCTATAGAACACAGTTTTTGATTTATTGCAATAACCATATCTGAAATGTATTCATGGTCGAGAGGTCTAAGACGTGCCAGATTACATGGTAGTTTCCCCTACATGGATGGGGGCCATAAGTTCGAATCCTGCCGAATGACACACATTTTCGTAATAAAAATTTATCATTAATAATCAGGCCAGTAAATATAAATATATAATACTGTTTAATTAAAAACAGAATATCTACTTAAATACGAGTATCGATAAAAAATAATGTTCCGACAAATCATTTCAAATTGTCAGTTGTTTATAACCAAGTTTTGTTAATCTTCATTAATTTCCGTAACGTTTACATGTTGACATTACGATACATTTCAGAGCAGATATGGTTATTGTGATAAATCGAAAACTGTGTTATATAGTCTTGATTAAAACCTTGTTTAGACTAATGGTCTTTCATGGTTGAGATGTCTAAGACATGCCAGATCACATGGTAACTTCCCCTATGTGGATAGGGGTTGCAGGTTCGAATCCTGCCAAATGACACATTTTTGTAATAAAAATTTATCGTAAATAATCAGGCCAGTAGATATAAATATATAATACTGTTTAAGTAAAAACAAAATATCTACTTAAATACAAGTATCGATAAAAAAATGTTCAAACAAAACCTATATATATATATATATATATATATATATAAACAAACATCAGGCATTTATTGAACATAGACTATTTTAACTGGTAATTAATGTTTCTTTTTAAACCAAAAATTCAATGTGAAAAGTTTTCTTTCCAAACCTGTTCAAATTGAAATTAGAGACATTCAGCCACTAAAAACTAATTGGGATGAAAGGAATTTAACGTAACATTTATGTAAACAGTTCCTATAAATATGATACATTGTATTTATAAGATGATATCCTTATCTGAAATTAATTTTTATTTTTATTTATTTATTTTATTATTTTTTTTTTTTTTTTCAGAGTTATTCTTGACACGAGTTTTTGAACACACATCTGACAATTCAGGTGTGAAAAGCAACGTGAAAGACTTTGGTAAAAAAATGCGCAACTTTGGAAAAGCGTTAAAAACCAAATTTGCACCTGACAGTTCTTTATAGGCAAACAAGAGACAAAAACAAATTTAACACCAATAATTACTCTGCTCTTCAATTTTTCTCTCATTAGAGAAACAAAATTCATGCTTCATATGTTCCTTGTGTTATCGTTCTAGATGACGTCATTTAAAAAAGAAAGAAGAACCCATAATTCCTCAACTTTCATTTCAATTCGTCCAAGATGTTTCTAAACGTTGGGTTATCTCCCTTTATGGCAAAATAGACTCACATTCAAATTTGTATTACTACTTTAAAAATTTTTAAATCTGTTTTTTCTTGAACAAAATATCTGAGAGTTTGAATGATCCAGAAATTGTGTTTGCTTGGTTAACCCTTTTTTTTTTTCTTTTAACAAATGTGTCAAAATGTTCCATTGTCATGATGTTCTCTGTAGCCAGAAGTGGTGTTTGGTGAACAAAAGGTTTTCTTATTATAATGACATCATGCACTGGGGTATGCATCAACCAATTTCATGGTCTCTAGTAAGGAAATATTGCCAACTGCTTGTTAGTGACAAAGAGGGTAGAGTGAAGGAGGGAACTTCCTTCCTCTATCTGCTTGTTACCAAGCCAAAAACCTCACCAAAAAATCTTGGAGGGAGGAAGGGAAACAATGAAAAGACCCTGCTACTTCCTGCTCCTTTTCCTTTTATTTTGTGGGACTTGTGACTATCAACTGACCCTCTGAAATATATTGGATTTCATAAATACTGTCCATTTCCGACAATCTCTGGGGTTGTTTATTAGTTAGATTTATTTTTCTTATGCTGAAAACACCAGTTCTGTTGTTCAATCACTGGAGTTAAACTGTGTTGAGGCCAGTCAGTATTTAGATGGGTTTCGAATTGGTGACACCGGGTACTGTAAGTGGCCTCACACAATCCAAAATAGGTTTCAGCTTTAAATAACCCACAAATGGTTGATAAGTCATAACAACCAACTTCTTAAAAATACTCTCCTTTATTGTCTGCCTAAAATGTAAGGGAATCCCATTTAGATTACAAATGAAACTTGTGAAAAATGTTTGGGTCTTTTTTTTTTAAGAAAATATTTTGGTTGTTTTTATTGTTTGCTAATCATCAGTTAACACATAATTTCACATAAGAGAATAATGACAAGAAAATTTGAGATGTTGACTTTATTGTTGCACCAAATATCAGTTCAACATGGTTGCAGTTTACAGAGAATTCTTAGAAAGGTTAACTGAAAATATGAATTGGCAACAATTATGCTTTGGTTCTTGAACTTTCTTCTCTTTAATTAAAAACCCAAGTTGTTTCTACTATAAAGGTTCTGTTTATAAAATAAATTTCTTGACAAAATAAATATAAACAAGAAGCTATTTAAAGTGGATCATAACATAATTGATGATGAGTCGGGAAAATTTGTGAGCTTGAATAAAAGTCCCTAAAATTCTTTCCACGAAACTTTTTGCTTAAGAGACAAATACACACTGAACGAAAAATATGTGTAAAAAGATTTTTGGAACTGTGTGTAGTGTTAGATTTCTTTGAATCGTCTTTCATAAACAAATCCTTTTACATAGAGTTTGAGAATTTTAATGACATTTTATAAAGAAATCCGTTTTATTTTCATCACTTGCTTGTGATTTCAATTTTGCCACATTTAAAATGTTGCCAGTAAATATCTTTACTCACGCACACATCATGGCCATGGGATTGTGGCTAAAGTCTCTCGGATAGATTATAGATTAGAATATGTGTTTGCTTGTTTCTTTATTCTTTGATTGGTATATGTTGTCTGATTCATGTGTAGTTTTCACATTGAATCTTGGATGATGCACAGATACACTCATGTCGCATCATCTAAGGGTGGAAAGAAGAGGCATGAATGAAAAATCCTTCGTTAAAGAAAGGACTATGAAACCTTAATTTTTAATGAAATTTCACTCTTAAAGAGAAATGATGAATGATTGATTGTCTGGATGATCAAATCTATTTAAAATCAAATAGGGGGAACAGCATAAATATCTACCACTTAACGGTAAGATATTTAAGCTAGATGAAGACACTGTTAGCAAATTGACGAAAACATAATAAAGACTGCAAGGCCTTTCTGCAGGCACCAACTTTTGAGGTTTACCAATTTATGGTGGAAAAATACTCAAAAATATATTACTTTGAGAAAAAAACCCAAAGACATCTGTTGGAATTGCAAAGCCCTTTAAAATAAAGTTTTAAACTCAAACTTTTTATAAAATGGCAGGAAGAATCTGATTAAAATAGGCATGGAAAAAGAATTCTGAAATCAGGACGGATGCAAAATAAAATTGAGCAGAATGTTGTCCTTTTCAAGAACGGCCAATTGTGTTTGGTAGCAAAATGCAAAGTTATTGCCTTGCCAAAATGAGAGTTAAGGCACTAAAGTTTACTGGACATCATTTCCTCTCTTTCTTCAATACTAAAAATGTGTTTAAACATTTTTGAAATGTTAAATATGCAGTAATAATTGAAATTTTTTTCAACAAAATTATATTTTATGATGTTGATGAGCTACATGAAAAATATATTGACAGCTGTTTTAAATTTGAGATTTTTATTCATTTGATATTTGGAAAAAAAACTTTAAAGTAAAAGTACATTTCTTGATTTGACAAAGAATATTGGCAAACTGTATTCACAGTTTTTTTTTTGTTGTTTTTTTTTCTTCTTGTGTGTGTTTTCCAGCTTTATGGACATAAAACCTAAAAAATTATTATTTTTACAACGCATCACCTTTTTTACTTTTAACATTGTATAGTGTCTCCATTTTTTTAATTTTTTTTTTTATTCTTTACACTTTTTTGAAAAATTACCTCTTTATTGGATTGTTCAGAGTTTATTGAAAAAGTGATTTGGTGGGGTGGGGTACTTTATGTAAATGAATTTGTTTTCCCAGGGTGGGGGGAATGAACATTTCACTTGTCTCCTGCTTATTTTGTTACTGTTGCCCATCTGAACATTTCTTTGTAAATAAGAACAAAGCCTAAACCCCCTCCTCTCCTCCCTTGTATTTATAAGTGAAAAAAAATCCATTATTGTCAGTTTTTTTTCTCCTTTCCTCGCCACTTGGTTGGTTGTGACCTTTTTTTCTTTTTTGTTATTGTTTCATGTTGTAGAATATCACCATGTCGTGTTTGGTCAAACTTCATAAAATTAAGACAAATGCCACTTCTATGCAAATGTACATCAGCTACAACCGCAGTGAAGGGGGAGGTTGTTGAAAGCTTGTCATCTGATTGGTTGATTCAAATCCCGTCATTTGCCAATTTAAGATTTTCTATATAGTCACAGTGAAAAGCTAGGGAAATCACCAATTGACATCAATGGAAGCAAGATTAAGCAGACATGTTTCTTCACTTTTAACAATATACTTTTTCAAGGGGGGGGGGGGCTATCTTTGTGCTAAAAAAACTGAATTTTGATATTTTTTTTAAGTTTCTTTTGTTAAATTTTAATTTTTTTACAGCAAATATTTCTTGCTTCCAATGATTTATGGAATGAAGTGATTTTTGTTAGCGTTTTATGAAAGTTTAAAAAAGAAAAAAATAATTTGAGAATTTATTCTCTGCTTGTGATGGTTGAAAATTGTTCTCTTCACCCTGGGATGGATGGACGGATGGAATTTGAATTCAAGGCTCAATTGTTTTGCAATAAGTTTCTCCAAAGTGGAATGTAAAAAGTCTTGGTGATCAATGAAGAGAATTGATTTTTGAATGGAAAAACAAAAACTTATTGTGCATCATTCCAAAGTTGTAAAGATGAAAAATAATAAAAAGCAAGAGAGAGAGGAAGAAAAAAACAAATACAAGTTCTTTTTTTTCTAATTATCACTAATGTCATCATGGCTTCATTTCTTTTCAGCAGGCAAATGAGTCGTGTACATCTTTGTAAGCAGAGTTTGTTTTGTTTTTTTCTCTATTTAGATAAGTGTTTTTCCATTGTTTCAAGTTTGATTAAAAAAACAGACAAAAAAATGTGAGTTTTAATTATCTGCCATTGTTAAAGTATGAGGGTGTATGAAATTTGTCGTGCTTGAGATGACAAGTGACCGGTTGATCGATATGATTACTAACAGTACTATGATAGACAAGGGTTGAACTTGTATCTCTCGCACACGAATTCAAAATTTGCGATTTATAAGGAATTTAAAAAATGAGATTGCAAATGGCAGGCAGCCTAATAATGAAATCCAAAATGAAGCAAAATGCCTTTCAATGATAAATTTATATTCAACAATTATCTCACTGGCCAATCACGTGTCTGTATAACTATCAGTATCCAACACCAAGTCTTGAAAATGACCATATGTATAGTTGAAACTGCTTATCACATTTGCACAATATCTACAATTTAGCAAATGTTAATTAACCTTGTCTGTCTTCATCAAACTGGCATATATATATATATATATATATATATATATATTACACACACACACAAGATAGTATTGAAAAGTTCACATCAAGATCAAGAAATCCTACTAAAAATGGTTTTGGTAATGTGATCAGTGAAAACTCGTGTATATATATATATATATATATATATATATATATATATAGTGTGTATACATGCACACAGTAAAAATATAAGCAAAAGCTTAAAATCTAAAATGAATTGAGGGCCCAATGCCAAAGCTGGCAGGGCTTAAATATATTAGACAATAATATCAGAATCTGCAGATTTTGACATTATATATAAAATATTAATAATATAATCAAGAGCCACACTGTTATATATTTATCTTTCCTTCTAAAGAATATATATTTAAAAAAAAAAAAAAAAGAACCTACAGCTTTTAGTTGACTTTAAAACTTGATATTTGATTAATAATAAACTAAAGTGAACCCCAACTCAATCTGAATTTAGGACTGACTGATGTCCATTTGATGTCAGAAGGAATAAAACTCTCCTTCCCATGAAAAATTTCACATTCCACTGTAAAAATGAAATCAATTAGGTAAGATTTCAGTCATAAAAAACCTTTTTTTCCTTTTCAGGATTTGATGAATTTTTTGTCATTTCTAATGATTGATGACTTACTATTTTTAAAATACAAAATGGCTGGGAATTTCTAAAAATTCAGATTTCAATTGATTTTGTAAGAGTGCATGCAGGTTTGGGCAAAAGTACAACAATATTTTGGTTCGGATTGAAGGTAATTGATTTTATTAATTAGTCATTAACTATAACTGGAAAATCTTCTAATTACTATTATAAGTCAGGGAAAACGTACTAAAAGACATTTTTCTTTATTCTCTGAATAGGAGTGAAGGAAAAGATAACAAATGGTGTTTCTCTGTTATTTTAAACTGAAGGAAGAGGAAGAAAAAGAAATGGATTTGTTTAATGTCATAAAGTGCCACAAACAATGGATGCTGATTTCAGCCAACCCAAAAAAGCTAACAATTGTCATTCTAAACCTAAAAGAAAGAGATAAATTCAATTGTTATTTTTTTCGCTGGGCATTTGTAATAGCCGAAAAAGAAATTTCACTTTTATTATTGTATCCAATTGTCCTGCTAGCATGAATTGTGAAAAGAATTAAGATAACACTGGTCCCTAAGTAACTCAGAAGAGACATTTTCACTTGTCACCAGGGTAAGACCCGATAGTGAAAACATTTCCCATTGCTTGAAAATATCAGTGACTCAGAAATGAATATTAAAAACACAGGTGTGGAGAAATTCTTATCTAGAGTAACAATGTCACTAGACTCTTGTCAACTTGCTTTGGGCAAAGCCAGTTCAAAAAGGTTAATAGCTATTTTTACGAAAAAAATCCCTGAAATTGTTTTGTGAGAAAGAAAATTTTGAGAGAGAAAATTCGGTTAAGTCCAGCCCAGAAAAGGGGTATATTTTTTTTTTTTTAATCATCTCACCCCAAGCAAGGCATTCCACTGCCACTATTGCGCATGGGGCTACATAGGGGAAGGTAAAGAGAAGGAGTGGATAGACATAGGGAATGTCAGGAGAAAGGTGACAGATGAGTAAGGATAGTGAGGATGAGGGTCGGGCAGATGGGAAGAGTGCTTGATAGAATGGGAGCAGGTTAGTGTGTTAGGAGGTGTGTATTGACCTTACATTTAAACTCCTGGAGATTGTAGCCGTCAGGGAAGCAATCGTTTGGAGTAGAAGTTACGGCTGCATTTTATCGGTTTCACTGTAAAAGGGTGGGATCTAGTTGCTAATCTAGTATCTCGTGCAAATTCGTATTTAGGGGGCACCAGTGATCTAAGTTCATCAGAGCAGAAGCCGTGAAAGTATTTATAGAAGAGACACAGGGAAGCCACGTCTCGCCGGTGGGAGAGAGACTGCAGGCGGTCTGCCAAGTCTGTATCTATCACATTACAGACCCTCCTCTGAACCTTATCGAGAAGCCCGAGGAGAACAGCAGGGGCACCTGACCAGATATGGCAGCAGTATTCAATGCACGGGCGGATGGTAGATTTGTAAATGTGCAGGATAGATTTAGACGGAAAAAACTTCCGGGCCCTACACAGAGAACCGACTTTCATAGCACCGGATTTAGCAATGGATTCGATATAGTCATTCCATTTGAGGTCCGCTGAAAGTGTGAGACCAAGGAGGCGTAGTGTTTTACTCTCTGGGAGGCAAGCCTGGTCCATGCTAATGGGAGGTAGGTGAGATTGTCGATGATGGTTAATTGACAGTAGCTTCGTTTTAGAAGCATTAAAATTTACTAGCCATTTCTTACCCCAGTCCAATATGGATTGGAGGTCTTTTTCAATCTCGGCTGTGAGTTTAGCTTTGACGCCTACACCAGATTTTTGTTGGAGGCGAGAGTAAACTGTGGTGTCATCGGCGTACAAACCTATTTGGGTTCTTATGGAATCAGGGAGATCATTAATATATATATCAGGAAGAGTGTAGGACCTAAGATGGAGCCTTGGGGGACATTTGCGTTTGTATGGTAGTTCTGAGAGGCATGTCCGTTTAATACCACTTTCATTGTGCGGTTAGAGAGGAATGACTGGATTAGTTCAAACAAATGTCCAGTTATACCATAGCTCCGCAGTTTACATAGAAGGCCAGCATGCCAAACTCTGTCGAACGCCTTAGATATATCCAATGCAACGGTTCGAGCTTCGCCATTCCTGTCGAGTGCCTGGTATATGTACTCGGTGATGGTCGTTAGCATATCAGCAGTGAAGCGGAAACCATATTGCTTGTCCGAGAGGAGCCTGTGTGCTGTGAGATGCTGAACCACCTCGGCGTTGATAATGGCTTCGAACACTTTGCCAAAGATCGAAAGAAGGCTGATAGGGCGGTAATTTGCAGGGTCAGAGGGTTCTCCAGTGTTTTTAAATATAGGAACTATAGAGGAAGATTTCCAACAGGCAGGAAGCAGATAGGCAGAGGTTGTAGAGCTTAGAAAGGATAGAGGAGAGTTCAGGGGCACATTTCTTTAAGACTATGGTTGGGATTCCGTCACCACCGCTCGCTTTGTGAGGGTCAAGTTTTAAGATTATCTTAGAGACAAGCGAAGGTGTAATGTGGACATCATTCAGTTGTGCCTCGGTTCTAGGTGAGAAGTCAGGTGTATGGGAAGATGACGTCATAAGATGGAGAGCAATTTCATTGGTCCTGTAAACAAGCACCGAAAGGGGGAGACGACCAACAACTGACATCATGGAAAGCAGATTAATCTTATTGGGTAAACCAGAGGCAACAATGAATAGCAGCTAACCCCGGCATACTATTGGTCATCTCAATGAGGGGTTAAACACCCAGCGACCATTGGCCCCACACCATGGCATGGGCATAAATACAGGGTCTTGGCCCAGAGATGTAATGACTAAGATGGGTGCCAACCATAGAGAGGCCTTATGCTGGCCAACCAGCATCATTCAGTTGTGCCTCGGTTCTAGGTGAGAAGTCAGGTGTATGGGAAGATGACGTCATAAGATGGAGAGCAATTTCATTGGTCCTGTAAACAAGCACCGAAAGGGGGAGACGACCAACAACTGACATCATGGAAAGCAGATTAATCTTATTGGGTAAACCAGAGGCAACAATGAATAGCAGCTAACCCCGGCATACTATTGGTCATCTCAATGAGGGGTTAAACACCCAGCGACCATTGGCCCCACACCATGGCATGGGCATAAATACAGGGTCTTGGCCCAGAGATGTAATGACTAAGATGGGTGCCAACCATAGAGAGGCCTTATGCTGGCCAACCAGGGTTAATGACAGAAGAGAAGTGATTTTGCAGTCAAAGTTTTGAATTGCAGAGAGCGACAGAAGTTTTGAGTTCGAGTTCCAGTTGGATTCCAGTCGGATTGGAGTTGCCAGTTGAATTTCAGTCAGCTCCTGGCCCAGAGATGTTATGACGAAGATAGACACCAACTGCAGGACCTGCCGGCCAACTAGAGTTAAAGACAGACGAGAAGTGATTTTGCAGACAAAGTTCCAGTTGAAGTTCAGTTCCAGTTACCGACACAGATAGGTGCCATGTTGTTGGATGCCAACCATAGAGAGGCCTGATGTCAGCCAACCAGAGGTAAAGACAGATAAGAAGTGATTTTGCAGACAAAGTTGCAGCTCTAGTGTCAGAGAGTTCGAGTTCCGGGTCCAGAAACGTAATAAGAGATAATTGCCACACAGTTGGGTGCCAACCTTAGAAAATTGCCGCCTGCCAAAGACAATTCCCAGTTGAAGAAGTAAAGAAACAGAGATAATTGCCATGCCGTTAAGTGCCGACCGTAGAGAAGCCTGACGCCAATCAACCAACCAGAGTTAAGAGACAGACAAGAAGAGAATAACCCAGTACTTCAGTAATTTCCGTAACATTCCGGAAAACAAGCAACAAATTGACTAGACTTACAACGAACTTAGAACTCTGTTCGGACAGACTTCTCGTTATTGCTTAGGAGAATAATTAGATTTACTTAAGAAACTTTCGTTCCGCTACCAGTTTGATAGAAGCAGAGATTGAGAACTATTCAAGAGACTATTGTGTATAAAGACATATTTTACAACACTTCAGACGTTGGTCCACTTATTTTTCTTGGTGCTATATTTTTGTTTTTTTTTCTTTTATTACTCAATTGTGTGCACACTTCCCGGTTTGGTTTAGTTCGGCAGAGAGACAGCTAGTGGAGAACTCACATGACTGCCTTGTGATTAATCAACACAACGTGGGACAAGGGGGATCACCGTGACAGAGTCAATCTATGACCAGCTATCTGGATCGAAACCAACAGCGACCGGCCAGGTAGCGGCATAAAAGGACTTTGGCAAAGTGGTTTGAGTTTAGTTAGTAAACTTTTTAAGTGACAACCCACAAATGTTACCAACAGCACATGTTACAATAGATCCCAGACAAGCCCCAAATTTTGTTACAGTTTAAGTGTAACGAAAGGAAAAAAAAAAATTGATTAACAAAAACTCAGTTAAATCACAGGCAAATATTTAATTTACAAAAACATTAAAAATATTTACAAATATACAGTTTTTGCATTCAAATAGAAAACAGTTTACTACTGGCAGGCGAAGTGTTACGAAGGAGAAGGAGGGGTCAGTATCTTTACCCAGTTAAGATAGCAAAGAAGTTTAAGTGCTATACTTTTTGGAAATCCTCAAATGTGAATATCTAATCTATATATCTAAACTTATTTATAAATGGAACTTTGTGTGTGTCAGTGTGTCCATTACCTATAGACTCCAAAACGGCTGAACCGATTTTCTTAAATTTACACAGTTGTACTATAAGTGTCTGTGAGTGTTCTTAGCTAGGTTTTGTGTTGAGGTACCCCGTCGATAAATATCGATAATCGAAAAAAATCAGGTTATAGAAGTGGTCCAATTTAAATTAAATTTGATACACTCATAGACAAAGACATAAGAAACAATATTCAGAAGTTTCAAGGTTGCAGTTCTTACAATAGTGCAGAAAATTGATTATATATATATATATATATATATATATATATTATATTTCTTTTTTTTTTTTTTTTTTTTTAATCGTATCACCCCGAGCAAGACGGTAACGCCACTGATGTGCAGGGGGCTATGTAATAGTGAAAAGATTGGAAACGAGAAAGCCGGAAACCACATCCTAAACAGGGAACAAGGGATGAGCCTCTTAACCTGTTCATTAGACGTGGGTGGAGTGTGAACCGGGTGATAGATAGATCTATCTACTCCAAATAAATATATAAAGCAAGATGTTTGTGTGTGTCTGTCTGTATGTCCTTTATTCAAATCCACAATTTTTATCCAATTCTCACCAAACTTCACACAAATATTCTTTAGGCTGAGTCTGAGCTCCAAGACCATGGATTAGTTTTAAAGCTTTCATTACACCTGAGCAATGCCAGGCTATACTGCTAGTAAAGAATAATTATTAGTTCGGTCAATGAAAGAATCAAAAATATCTATTTACCCATATAGTTTCATGAGGTTCTCTTTCAAGTTTTAGTTGGTTTGGTAACTTTTTTAGAGATTCTTTCAGCTGGATATAAATCCTTAATCAAAGCCGGAGTTAATGTCAGCAAATCCTGTTAGCAACTAACTACTCTCTTCCCAAAACCTCTTTTTATAGAGGCTAACACCTAATTTGCATATTTTAGAATCTTTTAGAGTTCTCGATTTTACTGAAACATTCTGGCTTCTTCCAAAAACATTCTATTCCTAATTTCTCTATTTTTATGACTACTTCATGAATTAGAACTTTTTTGTAATAACAATAGTCCCTTACTACAACATTTTAGACATTATTTTTATATATAGATGCATCCTCGTAACACACATTAAGACTGGATTTAAATCAATGAATAAAATGCTAATCCATCAAACTTTACTTGAATTTAAAAATCATAATATATTTTCTTCTTTTAAATTACTAATGATAGTTGAAAGTACTTAAATCGATAATAAAAACAAACTTTATCTGCAGTTTTTAATAAAATGTGCTTTATATATATTGAAATTGTGTGTATTTTGGCAGCATTTTTTCATTAATACAGGTTTCGTTGAATAATATAGACAAATTTTGTCTTCATTTTGTGTAGGATCCTTTCATATAGTCTGATAAGCTTGATGGTGCTATCGTTAAAAGACGACAAGAAATCAGTAATTGTTGATTTTTTTTATCAGATCTGAGCTTTTGGCTTACATAAGCCATTATCAAAGATTGAACATTTAAGTTATTAAAGTGAAAATAAACAAAGAGAATTAAATGAAAGAGACAAGTCCATTTTTAACGTGGCAGATGGCCGCAGACGGTGACAAAATGGTGGTGGTGTAATTACAGGCATTGAAGTGTTAGTAGAGATATCAAAATTTATTTTATTTAAGCTAGGTTTAAGCTGTTTGATGTAGATAGCTTCTAGGATTTTGAGTTTTTGTTTATTATTTTCTTGTCTAAGTATATATACGAAAGGATCCTACACAAAATAGACAAAATTTGTCTATATTATTCAACGAAACCTATATATATATATATATATATATATATATATATATATACACAGAAAATCTAAGTGAGAGCTAACAAATCTACCTGATGAGCTGAAGGGTGAAACCTAGGTAGGTTTTTTGGCTCTCACTTAGATTTTCTGTCTTTGTTGCTCTACTTTCGTATTGAGCACTTTAGTGTTAAGGTTTTCATCTTGGGGTTTTTTTCTTTCCTACGAATATTTGACTTTTGTTCATGTACTTCATTTGTTTCTTTTTTTACTTCCCCTCCTTTTCCCTCCGAGTTCAAGACAAACTTAAATATAGTTTAACAATTACTAGTATTAGCAGAATTATTTTTGTTACTATTAATATTGTTATAATTATTATCATTATTATATATATATATATATAATCATCTCCAGATGAAGAGAACCAACAAGTTTAGAATCCCAAATTCTCTGGCATTTACTATTTTTAAAAAAGGGGTCAATACAACATAGATCATAGAGCATAATGTAATTAAATTTGTTTCTTATTTAAAATTAATTTAATTTACATTGCAACACGGAAATTTGAAGATGTCCTTGCAAAAATTGTCTGACCAATATTACTGGGTTCTCCTGCTTGTGTTGCATAGGACAGTCCTCTTGCCAGACATAGGATCGATCATCCAGCAACCACCCTCTTGACCCAGAGCAGCACTACTGAGTCTGAGGTCCTGTAAGAAGGTGAATGGAGGTATAACGTCACCATCACTAATGATTTCTCCAAACACCTTTAGACTTGACCAACTCTTTCCAAATCCTCAGCACTGTCCTTGAATTGATACTCAAACACTCTAAAATATCTGAATTTCTGGCTGAGTGAAATGAATCACAGTACTCTTTGTCTCACAGATGATGCCCAACTGATCTTACTATATTGTGTAATTGACAAAAATAAACAATGTGCGTGTGTGAAATTAAAAATATAAAATAGCGACAATTTACCCTTGCACCTTGTATAAGCAACAAAAATTTACATTCTGTGTATATAGGCAGCAAATGTTCCTTAAGGCAAATGCTATTAAA
The DNA here is from genome assembly GCA_037127315.1 of Ascarosepion bandense. Classification (NCBI taxonomy): domain Eukaryota; kingdom Metazoa; phylum Mollusca; class Cephalopoda; order Sepiida; family Sepiidae; genus Ascarosepion; species Ascarosepion bandense. The sequence goes on along the minus strand of JBBBDQ010000883.1, from coordinate 5,065,136 downwards.
AACAATGAGCATTTTGTGTTGATTAATTTTAATGATCAACTTTGCCTGAAAAGAATAATATCTAATTTGGAAAAGAAGGAATTTCATCAAAGTTCAATTTCAAAGAAAATTACAAGAAATCTAGTCCAAGCTTAAATCATCATCAGTGTAGATCGGGAGAATTGATGTTTTGTAGAATGCATGAATGTTGGGATGGAGGCAAATAGTGTTACGAGGCCAGCTTAGAAATCAAAATATAAATAAAGCCACTCTTTAAGCCAGATATATTGATGAAATCTTTATCCAAACCAAGTCTGTTGATGACATTATAGAACTTAGAAATTTAAAGTTCACTTCTGAACTAAATATCAATGAAAAAAAAACTTCTCTTTCTAGACATCCTCATTTATCATAACTGATAATTTTCTCACATCTTCATATAAAATGCAAACTATATCTAAGTCTTGCCTTATCAACTACAAAAGTGAATGTTCTGAAAGGTATCAAGTTGCTGTTATTAATAACCTAATCCAAAGAGGTAAACTAATTTCCAATTCTAAAATAAATAATGCAAAATAAACACTCATGAATAATAGGTACCTCGATTATATAATCAATAAGCAAATCAAAATGTTGTTTAAGCAATAAAAACTAGTCAAATGTTGTTAATACGTTGCTATTACCATATTAATGAAATCAAATGCACTATAATTAGAAAAAAGCTGAAACTGCAATAAAAAAAATGTAGCAGTCACTTGCCTCAGCGACCCAAACGGGCCAGTGTCGGGTGTATGTTTTGTAAGGGAGTGTGGTGATGGCGAATTGGCAAGCATTGGTCAGATGGAGAATTGAACAGCACTTTATGGTAAACAGAATTGTTGTTGCTTGTAGCCATTTATATTTAGTGTACTGAGCACTCATTGGCTGATGGGTAGCCAGGTCGAGTGCATAAAACATGGTATGCTCATTTTGAGGAAGGTCATTGTTATTTGAACCGTCGTTTGCGTGAAAATAGCGTTTCGGAGATCAAGACAAGACGTGTGAATTTGGCGTGCCTGTTTGGAATATTTTCCTGTGGTGGTTTTTTACCAACACAATTTTTTTTCTTCCCCTTTTTGCAACAAGCTATTTCGGCATTTATTTTGTCTACCTTTTCTACCATCATAGCGGACAAGATTTTTGACATCCAGCTGATTCTGGAGTACACCGGTGTTTCGACTGACCTGCCGATTGTAGAATGGATCAAAAACGTTGAACTGGTTTGCAAGCTTTGTAACATGGACAAAGTTGAGCTTGTCTTACTTCTACTACTGCGCAGCGGCACTCTTGCTGTGTATCGGCAGAAGCTGAAGAAATTAAGCAATCCCTAATGACTGCATACAATACAGATGCATTCAATGCTTACGACAAATTTGTGGCACGTCACCTTAGACCGAATGAAACAGTTGACAAATGTTTGGCTGAACTACATTGCCTGGCTTGTTTGGTAGAAGAATCATTGCCAGAACGTTGGATAGCATGCACTTTTGTATCTGGTCTGCCACCACAAGTTAGACAGCTTCTTTGGGCATCGTCTAGAATGGAATCTATGACTGGAGCAGTTACTAACCCAGGCTTGGGCTATTGTGACTGACGACAAGGAACACAAACAGACAAGGAAGTTATTCCTACCAATTCAGGTAGAGGAGCTGTCACATGCTATAGATGTTCTGGTCCTAACCATATAGCCAGAGATTGTCTGGAGGGCTGTTCAGAGAGAATGGACAATCGTGCGTGAAGAACCCGCCGTGAAATATAAATACGATAAGGTTGGGCACATATCGTCAGAGTGGATATATCAGGAAGACGTCAGTGCCAGTCTTCTTCCCAAATGATTACAAAAACGGGAACTACCTGCTGAAATGTGCCACTCTGGTGGATTCTAGGTGCTCACAGATGCTGGTGAGCAAAGCTGTATGCCGTCTATGGAGGCAAAAGAACGCAAAGGTATTAACCATCGATGGAAGGACTTTAAAGTGTCATGGGTACAACAAAATCAATTTGGGCATCAGACAGGCTCGTCCAGTGACTACTGAGGCCTTTTATCGTCGATAAGCGATTATTAGGATACGATCTAATTCTCGGGATCAATGCAATCAGGGAGCCCGCTGGCTTGCATTTCACCAGATTTGGTGAAGTACACTTTCCTGATGGAAATTTAAACTTGTGTGCTGCCATTGCTATTGATGAGCCCGATTTCAGGGTGATGTTTGACACCAACAATAAAGTATGGACTGCCTCATGGAAATAGACGAGTGGTCATGCACCCAGTGAATTAAAAAATAAGGTACAAGAATATACAGTACCTTCCTATGCTCGGAAATGCATACGAAAAAGAACTTTTGTTGTGGCAACAAAATGGAAAGGAGCTTGGCCCACCTAAGGGTTTGATTCCTTTGATGGCAATTGTGCAGGAGCACAAGAAGAAGATCCGGCCAATGTTGGACTATCGGGAATTAAATCAGTTTGTAGAGGCATTTACTGCAGATGCAGATGTGTGCGCAAAGAAACTTAGAGACTGGCGATGACAAAGAGCCAATGTATTGCTGTTGAACTTAAGAAAGACCTACTTACAAGTTCATGTCGATAAGGCTTTATGGCCCTTTCAGACTGTGGTTTTAGACGGTTGGGTTTTGGATTAAACGTGGCACCGCCCATCATGAAAGCTATTATCGATGCAGTAGTAAATCAAGATCAAATGATTAAGCACACCAATGAATAACTGATTTCTGCAGTACACATGTGGCAGTATCTCGCTGATTATGGGCTTGTCTGTAAGGATCCAGAACAATCAGAAGACGGAGCCAAAGTCTTGGGCTTGCAGGTCTGGGCTGAGGACGACACACTTCGATGGAAATGAAGTGAAGTCCCAGACATTCCACTGATAGTTATTTGTCGAAGCATCTTTTCACTTTGCGGTAAACTTGTAGGCCATTACTCTGTGTGTGGCTGGCTCAGAGTGGTGACTGCATTTATAAAATGACAGGCAACCACGGTGACCAACGGATGGAATGATGAAGTCAGGGATGTCTCTCTCCATTCCATGCTAACAGAAACAGTGGCTGAGGTACACGAGATGAGGCCCATAAGAGGAGACTGGTGCATTGATGGTAGAGAGATGAAGGTGTGGGTGGACACAAGTTCTGTGGCCACAGGAATGGCATTAGAAGTAAATAGAAGCATTGTGGAGGATGCTAGTTGGTTGCATCCAGTTGAAGATGCCAAGCATATAAATTTGGCCGAGCTTGATGCCACAATAAAAGGTGTAAATCTGGCCATTCAATGGCAAGCTTCGGTGTTACACTTGGTTACAGATTCAACCTGTGTACATCGTTGAATATCAGACACCCTAACTGGAAAGGCACGAGTGAACACAAAGGTGGATGGTGAGATGCTGGTAAGACAACGTTTGGAAACATTGCGAGCATTGACAGAGGAATATGCCTTGACGATAGATGTAACACGTGAAGTCCTGTTTAAACCGCGCAGACTGCTTGACCTGAGTACCACAGAGATGGTTAGATTCGCATTGACATAGAGAAGAATCGTTGCCGAAAGGTTGCGCCATTGTGGAAAGTAGATTAAACAAAAATCAGGTGATTGATATACCCCACCAAAGTGGCCACCCAGGTGTGAAAAGGACGTTATATTTTGCCAGATCTGTTGACCCATTTGTGTCTAGAAAACTTGTCGAATCTGTTATCAGAACTTGCAAAGCCTGCCGGTTGATGGATCCTGTGCTGGTATGTTGGAAAAAAGGGACGTAAGGCGTAAAAACAACTTGGAATAGATTGGCGATGTATATTACCCACTACAAAGGTGGTCATTTTCTAACACTTATTGACTGCAGGCTGTCTCGATTCGTGATATGGTGACCACTGCACTGGCAGGACTCTGCTAGTGTTATTCATCAACTGGAGGCAATTTTCTATGAGAGGGGCCTGCCAGCTGAGATCCTGACGGATAATGACACTGCATTCATGTGTCAAAATTTCAATAAATTTTTAAGCAGTTGCGGGGTACACTTGAGACTTAGATATGCCTATGAACCGGCTGGGAATGAATTGTGGAATGTTGTCATAGGAGTATAAAAACTATCATAGCCAGAAAACAATGTTCGCTGTCAGAGGCGGTCTACTGGCACAATGTCACTCCCAAGGACAGTCTTTCAGCTTCTACAGCACCAGTCAATATGTTGCATAGGTACCATATTCGTGTACAAAACATTGATACCATGCCCTCAAAACAGTCACAGAATGTACAAAGAAGGGGACATTGTCTGGGTTCAAAGCCCAAAAAGCAGATGCACGACCAAATTCAAAAGAGGTCGTGTAACCCAGGTAATTAGTCTGCAGTCAGTGCAGATTGATGGCACACCGCAACACGTAAAATATTTACGCCCATTATTAGGATCAGATCCGTTGACAGATTCTGATAGCAACACAGAGGGGAGTGAATGATTTATATATTTTAAAATCTAGTTCGCCAGGTAATTCTTCTAGTACCAGCAGTTCAAAGACTGATACCAGAGCACCCGATGTGTCATCGGGTGCTCAGGCAGTAGTTCGTCCAAGAAAGAGAACTTAGTTGATCCTCTTCGAAAAAGTACTCGACAGAAGAGACCTGCCCCAGGCTGCAGCACCTGTGATCAGGAGATCAGGGGGGAGTGTAGCAGTGACCTTCCTCGGCGACCCAAACGGGCCAGAGTTGGGTGTATGTTTTGTAAGGGAGTGTGGCGATGGCGAATTGGCAAGCGTTTGTCAGATGGAGAATCGGACAGCACTTAGTGGTAAACAGAATTGTTGTCGCTTGTAGCCGTTTATATTTACTGTGCTGAGCGCTCATTGGCTGAGGGGTAGCCAGGTTGAGTGCATAAAACATGGTATACTCATTTTGAGGGAGGTTGTTATTCGAGCCGTCGTTTGTGTGAAAATAGCGTTTCGGAGATCAAGACAAGACGTGTGAATTTGGCGTGCCTGTTTGGAATACTTTCCTGTGGTTGCTTTTTACCAACACAATTTTTTTTTCCTCTTTTTGCAACAAAAACATAATACATTGTTATATAAAACCAGTTGGTAAAAATATATTTTGGATTTATTTACTACAAAAAATTAAGAACTTCCTACCCCTATATAAGACCAATGTTTTGTATGAAAGTACTTCTCCACTCAGAGAATGTTTCTCTGTAAATTAAAAAAAAAAAATTACATAGGATATAAAACAACCACATTCTCACAGAGACTCACCTACCACCTGTTGAACTATAGTGTCATCAGACAACACAATAAGCAGTATAAAAATCTATCTATGAAACTGGATTCGGAATTCTGATGGTAACATCAATCATCTAAGAAGCAAACCTTTTAATTATATATACCCAGGGTGATTAAAAAGTCACTACCCATTTTAAAATACCTATAATTTATTTATTAACTATAATTTTTATAATGAGGAAAATACTGTTCAAGCAAAGAAATAGCTTGATAAGTGTTATTCAAACTTTGCTCCATTGGAAACAACAGGTAAGAAGTGGTAAGCTGAATGCTCAGGTTGCCCAAAATCAGTAGTTGTCCTGGAAAACACCCAAAAAACTTGTTTTGGCCGATTGTAAATTGAAGTTGCATGAGATAGCAGAGGAGATGAATATGTCAGAAAGCAGTGTATTCACCATCTTGCATGGACATTTGTCAATGAGAAAGCCGTGTTTGCTCACAGTCGATCAAAAACAACAATTCAAAGCGTTGTTTGAAACTGTTTCAATGCAACAAGGAGTTTTTGCATAAATATGTGAAAATGAATGAAACATGGATTCACCATTTCACTCTGGAGCCAAATCAGCAGTCAGCTGAGTGGACAGCAGCAGGTGAAAGCTGTTCAAAGACACAAACATTAGCAAATGGCCTCTATTTTGGGATGCACAAGGTATTTTGTTCATCAGTTACCTTGAGAAAGGAAGAACCGTCAATAGCAAATATTATATAGCATTGTTGGTGCGTTTGAAATAAGAAATCACTAAAAAACTGACACAAATAAAGAAGAAAAAAGATCTTTCACCAAGACAATGCACTGTGTCACAAGTCAATCGTAATGATGGCAAAACTACATGAATTGCACTTTGAATTGCTTCTGCATCCACCCTATTCTCCAGATCTGGCCCCCAGCAACTACTGGCTGTTTGCAGACCTCAAAAGAATGCCCCAGGGAAAGAGATTTGGCTCCAATGACAAATTATTCTACAAAAAAGGCGTTGAATTGTTAGAGAAGCATTGGAATCAGTGTATCACCCTAGAAGGAGACTATATTGATGTATAAAGTCGAAATTTGCCTAAAAGTTGCTTTATTAGTTAAGCCCAGGATTTATTGAGTGATGTGATATATATATATATATATATATATATATATATATATATAAAATGTGGATTGGTGGGAAATACTGAAATCAGTCTAGTTCTTCATTTTTCAAAAGATATTTATTTTTAAACCAACATGTGACTATTAATTTATTTCTTTTGTTTAGTAAATATGGGTTATCAATATTTTCATGAATGGTCAATTTTTCTATTCTAACACTTGTAAGATTAAAATATGTAATATCATACATCATTTCCCATGTAATATCTGGTTGGGCTCCACTGTTTCTTATCTGCCAGTAATATTCAGAGATGGCTGGATTATTTTTGTATTTTTTTGTGACTCCTTCTTACTTTGTGGTCACCAGCAAAAATTCTATATTGGCTCAACTGAAACAGTAAAAACAAAGATTTTAGAACCACAAACTATAGACATCATTTCTAAACATTTACATTTTAGTAAATTGCTTTCTCTTTGAAATACAGTAGTATTTTTTTTATTGTTTGTAAATCAAAATTATGCTCAAACTCATTACAATGAGCAACTAATGCATTTAGTCATTTTAGTGTGCTTTGTAAAACATCCTTTCTGTGTTGATATAATCTTTTATTTCAATTTCTTGAGGTTTCTCCACATATTTCTTGCGGCAATTATTACAGATGATAAGAGAAAATTCCTTCTCTTGTAAACATACAATGCAACCATTGTCCAAGTTTTCCACAAACCAGCAATGATTACCTCCACATTGCATTTTGATCTCAATGGCATTGAAAACTGCAATAGAACACACTGCTACTCAGACAACAACAAGATGAAAGAGAAATGGCATATCAAGCAATAAAAAATGCAGACCATGTTTCCCATATTATAAAATAGATGCTTTATTCAGGACTTCACCTGTTTATCTGAGTAGGTAGGAAGGTGATACTTAGAACAACTACTATGTTGGTCTAACATCTCAGCTTTTTCTCCTATCAACTCCTTGACCATTTAATCATCCTGACAGGGTGGCTGTTAATATGACACAAGAGCCAAGTGATAAACAAGACGGTCTCCAACCAAGGTCAGGCCAGATCTATTCCCAATCCCAAACATAATACAGACCAGCTATATCCTATTTCTGTTTTATTACCACAATCTCCATCCCCCATCCAATCTTTTCCTTCTCAACACCCCTTCAGTCTAAGTTTTAACTTATGTCATTTATTGTTTTACAAGTTACTAAAATTCTTTTCATTTGTAGTTGGGATAGTGTAAATAAGCTTATCACCTGTAATAATTGCTACGAGGAATTTAAATAAAAGATTATATCAAAACAACAGGGATCTTTTAAAAACCAAATACTACAATAACTAAAAACATTTGTGGCTCACTGTAATGAGACTGATCATGAGATTAATTTTTAAAATATTCTACTCTGAATGAGAAAGCAATTTACTAAGACAAAAATGCTTAGAAATTTTTTTTTATAATCATATCGCCCACATACAAGGCATTTTACTGTCACTGTTTTGCAGGGGGTTACATAGGAGGAAAGTTATGAGAAAGAGTGACAGGTTATAAGGGGTTTCAGGAAGTGGGTAAGAGAAGGATGAGAATACTGATGAGAGTGGATGGAGAAAGGAGCATGAGAGAGAGGATGCAGGTTAGTGAGATAGGAGATGATTACTGACTTTACATTTAAATTCTTGGAGAATGTAGCTTTTGAGCAAGCAAGTAAACGAAAGGGAATTCTACAGGTGGGAAGTGCAAGAAAAGAAGCTGTAGAAGCCATGAAAGTATTTGTAGAAGAGACAAGGAAGCCACATTGCACTGGTGAGAAAGTGACTGTATCTGAGCTGCCAAGTTGGGATTGATCACATTACAGATTCTCCATTGGATTTTGTCAAGGACACCTAGGTGGCTAGCAGGAGCACCCAACCAGATATGGCAGCAATATTCAATGCATGGGTAGATGGTAGATTTATATATGTGCAGGATTGTTTCAGATGGGCAAAACTTCCTGGCCCTTCACAGAGAACTGACTTTCTTAGCAGTGGATTTAACTATGGATTCTATATAGCCACTTCACTTGAGGTCTGTTGTGAGAGTTAATATGAGGAAGCGCAGTATTTTGCTTTCAGGGAGACTAGCCTGATCCATGCTAATGGGGGGTAGGAGTGATTGTCTCTGATGGTTAATAGATAGTAGCTTCGTTTTGGAAGCATTAAAATTCATGAGTCCACCATGGATTGGAGGTCTTTTTCAAGCTTGGCAGTGAGGTTTGCTTTGTCAGCCCTGGCAGATTTTTGATCGATGCAAGAGTAAATCGTAGTGTCGTCAACATATATGCCTACTTGGGATCTTATTGCATCTGGGAAATCGTTAATGTAGATATGGAAAAGCATAGGACCTAAAATAGAGCCTTGAGGGACACCCGCATTCGTATGATATTATTGGGAGGCATGTCCATTCAATACTACCTTCATTATACGATTTGAAAGGAATGACTGGATAAGGTAAAACAATTGTCCAGTTATACCATAGCCTCACAGCTTGCGTAGAAGGCCAGCATGCCAGACTCTGTCAAAAGCTTTGCAGATATCTAGGGCAACAGTTCAGGCTTCACCGTTTTTGTTGAGAGCCTGGTGTATATACTCAGTGATGGTTGTGAGCATATCAGCAGTAGACCTGGTGAAGCAGAAACCATACTGTTTGTCAGAGAAGAGTCTGTAGGATTTAATCATTACATCATTGATAATACGTTTACGTTTCATCATTCTTGGCAGATCTATCATCACAATGAAAGTGATGGAAACATCAACATTAACATCTGGTGAACACAAATCAGTGTAGACGCAAAAGATGCCTCAGATCACATGCAGACATGATTATCAACACCAGTCACATCTGGGTTTTCCCATTAGTAACACAACAGTTTGGCATGTCTAGACATGGGCCTCTCTTCTACTGGTCAAGATCCAGGTCTTTGTAAGATGCCCCCCATGCCAATAAAAAACTGGGGTAAAAACAGCAGTTGGGAAGACAGTGTCTTGTGAAGTCTGTCCCATGGGCATTTTGTTCCTCAAGTTTTCTATGGTTTCCAAGGCGGTGTTATTTCTTTGATTCCCCTTCCCGTCTCTTTACCAATCATCCCTGTAACTGCTTGGAAAGCAATCAGTTCAGGTCCCCATTTTCAAATCTCAACAGACTCTTTGCTTACACTTCAACAAGTTATTTTGGCACTCATGGTTGACAGCATGTTTGACCTGAAGCTAACCCCTGAATTTGATGGTTCACCCCAGGATCATACTATCATCAAATGTTTTGAAAAGGCTCAACTCATCTGTGATCTGCATAACATGAAGAACATTACTAGTATTCTGCCGCTTTGATTAACTGGAGGTGTGTGTGTTGTGTTTCAACAACTCAGTAGGGATGAGAAAAGATATATGCCGTATTAAGGATGCCTTGTATGTTGCCTTTGCCATATCTATTCATAGCATATGACCAGGCGCTTGAATTCAAATGAATCTATAAACGTCTACTTGGCAGACCTCTGCAGCTATGTATGAATGGGTGTTTAACTGTGGACTTGCATGTGTATTTGTAGTAGGGTTACCTGACTACAGCAGGAAGCTGCTTTGCGCTTCCTATCAAATAGATGCACTGGATGTCAACCATAGATTAGACCTGCCTAGAGCCATACAGAAAGAGGATACACTGGCAATGGAATTGATTGTGGCAGTCACAAAGCCTGAGCAACTGGGTACAGACTTCACTTCTGACAATGCTATACAAAGTGATATCTGCCACAGATGTGGTAGTGTCAATCACTTGACCAGATATTGTTTGAGTTGTCAAACTTAGCAAAGTGAGAGTTGATGAGGAGACAAAATCATATGGTGCTATTGCTGTGACAAACTAATCCATATATCATGGAAATGTTCGGAAAGCAGGTCAGGGGAACAGACGTCCATATCAGTCTCATTCCCTGCCCAGATATAAATGCAGGGTTGCCTGTAGTCAACATATTGGTTGATGGGGAATTGACTCTGGCTGCTCTCAAGTAATGCAGAACAATGCCAGTTATAGACTGGAAAGCATGTAGATGTGGAGATGATCTGCACGGATAGTGTAACACTGTAAGTGTTCCTTATGCACGCATGTTAAACCAAGTATTGACGGACTCTGGATTCAAACCTCAGAATAGATATTTGGAGAACATCTTTGTGTGTATATTTTTCTTTCTTTTCTTAAGAAGAGCTGAGAAGGAAAGGAAGAAAGATGAAAAACAAGGCATTTACGAGATGACATCGACTGATATGATAACAATTTAACAAAGACCAGCTGGCCTTGTGAAGGGAGAGAATTCTGTTACTTTCTTCCTTGTTGCTATTCTCTTCCTTTCTCTCTCTTGAAGAAGGAAATAAAGGATCAACCAAAAGTGGAATTATCAGTTGGTTTTAGAAAAAGACCATCCATATAAGGATTAACACTGACAGGTGAATGTATAAATTCAACAGAATCTTGTCTCCAAACTTTCAGAATGGCAAAAACCATAAGCAGGTAATTAAAGCCAAACACACGAAGTTGATGTTAGATTTTTATGTAGAAACATTCCGATCACTTACCACCCAATGCCATATTGAAATGGTTTCAGCAAAAAGACAACGGATTTGAAAATCAAGTCAGAACATCAGAGATACGTCAGAAAGATGAGTGAGAGAGACTCGCCGGGAACGCATGGAGTGAAGATGTGAAAAAACTCTCCCTCTCTCCCACCACACTAGTAACACATATACCACTTCTAAGTAAAACGCAAGGGGAGTGGAGCATAAAGACCGTATTCCCTCGAACGACAAATAGACATAGTAGCAGCAAGTAATTTGTGGACTCTGAAAAAAAGTTGGATTGTACAAAGAGATACAATATAATCATTAGTCCACATAGACTGGCCTTTGCTACTGTCTTGTTATTTTTTGTTCTTGTCTATTTCTCTTCTTTCTGCATTATGCACTCAACCGTCTCTTGATTTTCAGTTGTTGAAAAAGGAGTGCAGCACAAAGACAACCGCTTGTTTTTCTTTACAGCCTTGAGAGCGGAGGGGGGTTGGTTGGCATCATAACAGTGGCAACTCAGCCAAAGTTGAAGTCTTTGTGGTGCATGACAAACCAACAGGCCTTGACTTACTTGCTGAAATAAATGTGATAATTGTGTTCTGAAGTCTGTACCAGTTTCCTTCCCACACATGTTGCATTTGACAACCAATACTACTACACAAAGCCTCTTCTTGCCAAAAAATCTCTTATTCTGACACTACACAAAGTAAGAATTAAAACTAAAACAGCTAAACAAAAATCACCTAAACCTGTTAACATCTCTTTCTTGAACATCTATGGAATCCGTACCAACTTTTGCAGCATTGAATCCTTTCTCCAAGTAAACTCACCTGGCTAAGATAGCCCTCTGTGAAACTAACCTTGACCCTTCTATTCTTTCCTCTGATTTCTATATCCCTGGTTACTTTCCCCTCTTTAGGAAAGACTCCAATGTCCATATGCATAGAATTTGCATTTATGTCAGCGAATATCTCCCTCTAGCTAAGTTGATTTCTCTTGAATCTCCAGATCATTCCTATATGTCTCTGTCTCTCTCAACTAAGATCGGTTATCTATCTTTTCTTTTTCTACTGCTTCCCTTCATCTTCTGACTGTTCCATACTTGACAGCATCTCAAACAATATAGATAAGGTTATTTCCTTTCATCTGTTTGCTCATATATTTGTATTTGAGACTTTAATGCCCACTACACCAAGAGGCTGGAAAACTTTGTCACAGATCTTGCTGGTGTCCATATCATGAACTTTTCAATAACTCAATCCCTTCCACAAGTGGTGTATTTTCCCACGCATTTCTCTAATAACCCTAATGGACTTAACTCATTGCTAGATCTCTGTTTCACTTCTATCTTCTGATTCTTCTGACTCTTGCCATGTCATGCAGCTTTGCCCTCTTGGCAACTCTGATCATGCTGTGGTTTCCATTAATATCTCCTTCCACTTCTCCTCCTCCCCAGGAACCTCAGACCAGCAGAATATCTTACTGCTACCCAATAGCAGACTGGGAGTTCCACGATTTCCTGTGTGACATTCCTTGGAACAAAGTTTTTAGTCTTCCTGTTGAAGACTGTGCATCTAAGGTCACATCTTCAGTTAAAGCTGGCATCAATGCTTTCATCCCAGCCAAGAAGTTACAACTTAAAACGCCATTTGCCCTGGTTCACCCCTGCTTGCTTGGCTGCTACTGCCCACAGGAATCACTTCTTCTGGCATTATCGGAGCCATGCATCTGACCATAATAGGCACTTGGAATGGAATGTTCTGCTGCCATGTCGGAGACCTTTGTCCTTTCCTAAGTTCATGATCTTCACTGCCTCTGCTCGTAATAAGTGCTAAGCTATGCTGCTTCATTCTGTTTGCTAACAGAATGAAGCAGCATATAGCATCCCCCAAGCTCGTCTCCAAAGACTACTGGTGGCTTTGTAAAAATGTGTTAAACAGCATCAAGTCCTCAATCCCCACTAATGAATAAATTTGAGGTTCTTACATCTTCAGCAAACAAGGCTGAGTGCTTTGCTCATAGATTCACCATCAACTCTACAGTTGATTCATCTGGGGTATTCACACTCGACTTCCTACCTAGAACTGAGGCTCAACTCAGTGACATTCACATTACCCCCTCACTGGTCTCTAACATAATTTCAAAGCTTGACCCCCATAAGGGGAGCGGAGGTGACGGGATCCCAATTATTGTCCTGAAGAATTGTGCCCCTGAACTCTCCTCTGTCCTCTCCAAACTCTACAACTACTGCCTCTTTGTTTCTTGCTTTCCTGCCACCTGAAAATCCTCCTCTGTGTTTCGTGCATTTAAGAACTCTGAAGAACCCTTAGATCCCTCTAATTATTGCCCTATTAGGCTCCTACTGATTTTTGGCAAAGTTTCCAATACTATTATCAATGCTGTAGTGGTTCAACATCTCAAGCCTCTTCTTTGCCATGTCTACTGCTGATATGTTAATAACCATCGCAGTATATATATATATATATACATACATACACACACACTAGGCACTCAATAAGAATGGTGGAGCTCAAACTATTGCCCAAGTTACCTCCAAAGCATTTGACAGAGTCTTGCATGCTGGCTTTCTACACAAGATACAGGGCTATGGTATAACTGGATGCTTGCTTGATCTAATCCAGTATTTCCTTTCAAATCGTGTAATGAAGGTAGCATTAAACAGGCATGCTTCCTGATACTATCATATTAATGTGGGTGTCCCTCAAGGTTCTATTCTAGGCCCTACACTTTTTTTGATCTGCATCAACGATCTCCTTGATGTAATCAAATCCCAAGTAGACATCTATGCTGACAACACCACCATTTACTACCACCTCAGTAAGAAATCCACTGGGGCTGACAAAGCAAACCTTGCTGCTGATCTTGAAAAGGACCTCCAATCTGTGGTGGACTATGTTAAGAAATGACTCATAAATTTTAATGCTTCCAAAATGAAGCTGCTATCATTTAATCACCACAGACAATCACTCCTACCCCCACCTCACTAGCATGGATCAGGCTAGTCTTCCTCGGCCTAACTTTTTCAGTTGACTTCAAGTGGAATGACTACATAGCTAAATCTTCCTAGGAAATTTTTCTTCATCTGAATCCATCTTGCACATATATAAATCTACCATCCACCCATGCATTAAATACTGCTGTCACATCTAGTTGGGTGAACCTGCTATTCATCTCGTGGTTTTTGTGACAAAATCCAATGAAGAGTCTGCAGTAGGGGCCTCGGTGATGATTGGTAAATTGGCCTTGTGCCAAACACGCCTGAAGTCCACGCAATTTAAATATCAGAAGGTTGACGGTTGGATGTTGAAATGTGGAAGGATAAAATATTTAATTTGTACATTAAAGTAAAGGTTTATTACTTGAATAACAATATTGTAAGAAGAAAAATATAAGTGAAATTTTGTTAACTGAACACTATAACATATTTGTGAGAAGGAAAATGTTCATTGAGAAAATGCATGTAGTTCTGTAGTTAAAATTGTTCAAAGAGAAATGTAAGTATTTAAAATGTTCCCCAGAATTTTATAGATAGTAGCAGAATGTAAAGCCCATGTTCCTTGTTTTGGTAGGTTGGCAACAGTGAGAAAAAAGCTAAAACAAATAAAGAAATTGTACTTATTGCTGACAGAGTGTCCATGTTGTTGTTGTTGCTTTCTTTGGCGGTGTGGAGTGAAAAAGAAGAAATAGAAGGAATGTCTCCTGGTCGGCTTCTTGAAATTTCTTTTGTTACATTGCTACAAGATCCATCAGCTAATTGCTCCCATGCTGAACTGTGTTTGACTGGTCAGTGAACATGGTTTCACATGTTGCTCCAGCAAGCATTTTCTTCTTTAGGTGTGAAAAAAAAAATTTGACTATCAATTTTCAATTTCCTATCAAATCAGGATCCAAAATTTTGCTTTTCACACTAACTTGTGAAATTTGCCTTGGTTTGGGTTTTTCCAAAATGTTTTTAGTCGTTTTGATCCACTTTTGCGGGTATGAAATTTTACTTTGTGTGTTTTAGTTAACTGTTGGATGATATAGGATTTGTATTCTATACTGCAGTGTAATCAATCCCAACCTGTTAGCTCAATTCCCATCACTTTCTTGCTGATGTAATGTGGTTTTTCTCTGTCTCTTCTACAAATACTTTCACAGCTTCTGCTCCAATGAGCTTAACTCCCTAGTGCCCCCTCTGCATGAATTTACAAAGCAACTAGGTCTCATCCTTTTACAGTGAAACTGATCAAATGTAACTGCAGCTTCTATGTTATCAGCTTCTTTGCTCACACTTCCCACCTGTGGAATTTACTTGTGTACTTGCTTCCCTGACAGCTACATTTTCCAAGAATTTAAATGCAATGTCAACTGCCATCTTTTATCTTCTTGACTCACATCCTTTCCCTAACAACCCTTGTATCATGTTGTTCTTCCTTGCCACTCTACTCTCATACAGCTCTCTTAACACCAGTGTTCACATCCTTCTCTTACCAATTATGTAACCCCCTGTGCACCAGTGGCAGTACTACCTTGCTTGGGGTGAAATGATTATTTAAAAAAAAAAAAAAAAAGAAGGGTGATATACATATCATGAAAACTGGAGCCATATAGATCTGCAGCAAATACCAATGCATCCAGCAATCCATATTGACCAACCTGACTTTTCTGTGGAATTCAACCACCAGAAAAGGATCTGGAATGCAAAATAGAAGTAGACAGGTGTGACATCAGCTCAGTTATGCAACAGGGTGTCAAAGTACCCCATTTTGCAGGAGATTAGGAATGCCTCTGAACAAGAACTCCAAATATGGATCACCAATGATTGGCTAATACCATAACTCAAAAAAAAAAAAAAAAAAAAAAAATGGGGCCACCTAAAGGCATACTGCTAATTAATGGCTGTTGTGCAACACAACAAAAGGTATGCCTAGTGATGGACTATCATGAGCTCAATGAACATGTTGATGCATTCACTGCAAATGTGAACGTTTATTCAGCTAAACCATGAGAATGCTACCAAAAAGGGGTAAATGTGGCAGTACCTGACTTGTAAAAAGTGGATCCTAAAGTATATGAACAGGAGTCACTGTGATCATATCAAACCATGCAGTTTTGCCTAACAGAGTTGGGATTTGGCATCAATGTGACACCTCTGGATATCAAGTCTATTACTGACACCATGCAGCCACAGGAGGAGTCAGTTGGGAGAGTGATAGTGGTATACGTAGATGATATAGATATCAATGAGAGCATCATGTCTGCAGAACATGTCAGAGCAAAATTGGCCCAGTATGAGCTGATGTGCAAAGCTCCAGAATGTTTATAAGATGAGGCTTACACTAGAAGTCTGGAGAAAGTGTAGTGAATGTAGGGAGGCACAATCCAAAATGTCCCTGATGTTATGACTCAGTAGAATGTCTTTTCGCTATGTGATAAGCTGGTAGAGCATCTCCCGTATGTAGATGACTGCACGTGGCAACTGGGTTCATCAAGCAGATGACAATTTGTCATTCTATCCTAAGTTGACACTCCCCCTTAAGCAGATGGTGAAGGAAACCGTGGACAGAGTGTAGCAGGAAGACCCTTGCCCAGGTTGATTGGTGCATAAACGGATCTGAAATCAATGTATGGGTCCTTAGTGATAAAAGTGGTGTTAGAAAAATCTGACTTCAAACAACGCCCAATATATCAACTTTGATTAACTGAGTGATGCAATCAAAAGGCTCAATTTGGCCCTCCAGTAGCAGGCATAGAGTCTGCACATTGTAGCAGAACTGAAAGGCAGCAGTCTGTGGGTTCTGTTGAACTGACTACAGTCCTCCATTCAAAGAGGCAACAAGTGACATGCATGATATGCAAGCAGCATAGCAGATACTTACACAAATGTAGCAACCGTCTCTGGCTAGATGAAATGCTGGTTGAACAAGGAAAAATGTTAACTGATTAAAAATGGCCTACCTTAGTATCCGAAACAAGCGCAAATGCATTTCACTTGCAGAGTTCTGGAAGTCAACAATAAAAGCATAAGCGTCCTTCTGGGTGTAATTTATAAGTTACGAATGTGTAACATATGCAAATTTCGGCCAACTAGAACTATATAAAACAAGCAATCTCAGCAAGTAGACAATTTTTTTTTGAGTCGGTCGAGCTAGTCTGTTGAGTGTATCAGCACGGAGACTAAGAAAGTCTTGAGAGACTATCGGAATCTATTTTCCTCCATCTTCAAACTGATTCCTTGTGTGTTTACCACTGACTGTCTGACATCCTCACAGGCAAAACTAGAGTAAGTATCAAATCATTGAGCGAGATGCTGGTGCAGTTAAGGTTGAGCATAATGAAGGAGCTGGTCCAAGAATATAAGTTGCCTGTTGACATGATGCTGGTCATGTCAAAACAAAACTTAGCAGATAAGTTGACTTGTGCACCCAAAAGGTGGCTCAATATAGCCAAAAAGGAGGCTGGATCTCTGCAGCAGGTGTGTGCTGCTTCCCAGTCAGATAATGGAAGTACATAGATACAGTGAGCATCCAGAAGTGAGGAGAGTTTGCTCTACAATGACAAAGACTATAGTCAAATCAACCATTGGAACCTGTGTAGAGTGCACAACAACAGATCCTGTGCCAATCCATTGGAAAAATAGCAGACTGCAAATGAACAGTACTTGGTATCAGCTTGACTTGGCTATCACTCACTACCACAGTAGTCATTACCTGACACTAACAGATTTTGACCTGTCACATTTTTCTGTGTGACAGCCATTACTCATAATATGTCAGCTGAAATCTGTGTTCTGTGAAAGAGGATCACCACATGACATATTCACAGATAGTGACACTGCATTCTGCAGTAGGGAGTTTTGGGCTTTTGTACATGAATGAGAAGTGCATTTTGGATTCTGATGCACACATGGTCAAGGAAGAAACAGATTAATGAAGCAATGTCAGAACAATATCACAGAAATGTCAAGAGGATTGTGGCCAAGATGAATTGTAGCATTGAAGAGGCCACCTACTGGTACAATATAACTACCAAAGATGACACTTCACCACTGACTGCACCCACAAATCAAGTCTACATATATAAAGTTCATTTGAAAGGAATTGATTCAGTGCTTCCAACAATGCCTGGGGTGAGCCACAATATGTACAAGGTGGGAGACTCTGTGGGTACACAATCGGTGTACAACTTCTTTTGGAAAGGGATGAATTATGAATGTCCACAATCAGTCTTTGTAGATGGAATGCTCTACCATGTCAGGGACCTTCTTCTTTTTCAGAGTTCATGATCTTCAACAAGTAGTGAAAATATGTCTAAAAAAAAGGGTGAAATTCTTGTGAGTGTGGATAGACCAGATGGTCTAATGGAAGAAGAATCACATGGGGGACGAGGTGGAAGAACATGAACCAGTCTTTGAGAAACACTTGACCAAAGAAATGCACTTCGAGTTGTCATATCTGAGATCAGAGGGAGTGTGGCAAATGTGCATCAGTACAGGTACAAAAGAGGCCCTGGATCACATGTGGACATGCTTGTCAACACCAGTCACATCTGGGTTTTTCCCCATTAAAAGCAGGACAGTTTGACATATCCAGATACGGGCCTCTCTGCAATTTGTCAAGATTCAGGTCTTTGTAAGACGCCTCATGCCAATAAAAGCTGAGGATAAAACAGCAGCTGGCAGGACATGGTGTCTTGTGAAGTCGGTCCTATAAGAATTTTGTTCCTCAAGTTGTCTGTGGTTTCCAAGCGATGTTATTTCTTTGATACTCCCTCATCTCTTTCCCCTCTCTCCCAATTTTTTCTATAATTGCTGAGAGAGTAATCAGTTAGGTGCTCCCCACCACTCTCAACAGACTCTTTGCTTAAACGATAACAGAACACAAATAAAAAGAAACTAAATTAAATCGTCTAGAGCAAATACCCAAAACATTTTAAGAAAGAAAAGTTTTTAAAATTCTCAGTGGCCTCTTTTCCTTTATACACATCTGTAGTTGCATTAACGTATATATTACTTTAGTCAAAAAGGAGAAAACATGTCATACAAAAAGCTTTTTCCACAAAATTATTCTTGTAATATAAACATTTATATTATATGTCGTTGGAGATATATACACACACACACATATATATATATATATAGACTTTTTTTTCCTACTCATGTAATAGTTGAATAAACCATTTATTTAACAGAAGTTTTAAAATATTTAAATTTTGCAGCAATCAGTTTTCAATCTGTACCTAATGATTGACTTTTTATAAATGTGTTTCTGTGTGTGTGTGTGTGTGTGTGTGTGTGTGTGTAAACCAGCTGTTAAGAAAATATGTTCCTGTCAAATCTATTATTTATATAATTTTTAAGTTTTTTAATAAAGTTAAAAAAAAAGCAAGTATTGTTAAATGCAATGCTGATATTTAGTTTCTCAAAGAACAAGTTATAAGAAATGTTTGTTTTCATTTGCTTAAGCTAAATTCAGGTTCGTCTCTTGTTCACAACACGCTGCTGAGGAAGAGTGTTTTGCACATGACTAAGAAAAAAAACTTTGTTGGAATTTTTACACTAATTTACAAACTACAATAGCACATGATTGCTAAAAATTAGTCAGAGACAAACTTGAGGAGAAATTCTGCCTCTACAGCAAGAGTTTGTTTTTCGTATATTTGAAAATCTTCAAAAGAAAGCTCTGATTGCAGAGACCAAACAACCTTTTCAACTTCATATAAAATAACACATTTTCATATAAATATTTTTATTGGGACTAATGTATGGTTAGTATGAGGGTTGTGGAATTAAGGAGAACAAATTTCAAATTCCTACTTAGTATGTTGTATTCACTTTCACACAAATTCCCACAGTAAAGGGATGGCTTCCTCACTCTTCTCTTGTGGGTGGCTGGGTTCTCAAGCTTTGGTTAGTAAATAGTCTATGTGTTGAAAGTAAGTACGATAACTCGTGTCTACGATCCTTAATTCAATTACCTCCCTTCCTCTGTAATCCCTTTTTACTTCCTGCTATTAAAAAAAAACAAAAACAACTTAACTTCTCTCATACCCGTCACACGTGTCTTTGTGTTCCTCCTTCATATCGTTTGTTCTCGTCCATTTTTCTCTATTTTCACTGCACAATGCAACTCGCAACAGGTTATGGGCCCAGAAGAGATAATGGAAGCCGATGGAGCAGACTCTTATTTGATGGAGATGAAACCAAATACGAAATTTGGGAAACAAAATTTTTATGCCACTTACGCACGCTGGGCCTAAAAGACGCCATTTTAGGTACCAACCCTAACAGAGACGGATGCGACATTGAGAGAAATGAAGAAGCGTATGCAGAACTTGTTCAATTCCTCGACGATAAAAGTTTATCCTTAATAATGAGAGAAGCTACCGACAACGGGAGAAAAGCACTCAAAATATTACGCGCACACTACGCAAGTAAAGGAAAACCGAGGGTAATCTCCTTGTACACCCAACTAACATCTCTTAAAAAGAAAGAAGATGAAAGCGTCATAGAATACGTTATAAGAACGGAGACAATTTTAACAGCTCTGAGAAATGCCGGACAAACTGTCGACGATGCCCTGATAATTGCTATGATATTGAAAGGACTACCTAGTTACTATGATTCCTTTTCAATTTATGTAACGCACAGCAACAAGGAAATAACTTTCCCAGAATTTAAAACTGAACTTCATAGTTTCGATGAAACACTGAAACACAAAGTCCAAACGACCAGTGACGAAGTAATGAAACTGACATCATCTTTTTCGAAGAATACGATAAAGAACCACAACAGCGATGTACACGAAATGTTATGTTTCACTTGTGGCGAAAAGGGACATTTATCAAAAGAATGCCCAAACAACAAACACAAACAGCGAAAACCGTGGTGTAGTTATTGTAAAAGTAACACCCATAAAAGGGAATTCTGTCGTTATAAACGAAAAGACACGATGAAAAAGGCAGCACACACCGAAGAAAATTCCTACGCGTTTAGAACGGACGACTACTACTACCACACCCGAAACTCGACATCGCACATGGGTCTACTTGTCGACGCCGGGGCCACTTCGCATATCATAACGGACGCGAAGAAATTTAAGAATTTCGACCCATCATTCCGTCCAGAAAACCACTATATGGAACTAGCTGATGGAACTAAAACTAACGGTTTAGCTGTAAAAAGAGGAGACGCTGAAGTCTGCCTAATAGACACTGACGGAAATCTCATTACTGCTACGCTCAAAAAGGCGCTCTTTATACCTTCCTACCCACAAGATATATTCTCCGTAAGAACAGCGACTCAAAACGGAGCGACGGTCATTTTTGAAGAAAATAAGAATGTTCTTAAACACAAAAACGGACAAAGTTTAAAATACACGTGCGGAACAGACTCTACTACCTAACGACCGTGGGGGAAGGGGATACTGAAGATAGTTGCCATCAATGCCATGATGCCCACACGTGGCATAAAATACTCGGCCACTGCAACTATGAAGACATAGCTAAACTACCAAACGTAGTTAAAGGAATGAAAATAAAAAACAAGACCACCACAAGCAACAAGACCTGTGATATATGCGTTCAAGGGAAATTCCCCCAGAACCGAAATAAATTTCCCGATAAGAAGGCGAAGAAAATCCTACACTTGGTCCACTCAGACCTGGCCGGCCCCATAGAGCCAGCGGACTTGAACGGCAACAAATACGCCATTTCATTTACCGACGATTTTTCAGGTGCCATATTTGTATATTTCATGAAAAACAAAAGTGACGCTACACTTGCCACCGAAAAATTTATCGCAGATATTTCTCCGTACGGCAAAATAAAAATTCTAAGGTCGGACAACGGTTCGGAATTCAAGTCAAACGACTTCGAGAAACTACTACGCAAGAACCACATTAAACATGAGACCTCAGCTCCATACTCACCCCATCAAAATGGAACGGCCGAGAGAAATTGGCGAACATTGTTCGAAATGGCAAGGTGTCTCATCATAGAGAGCAACCTCCCTAAAACACTGTGGAGTTACGCAGTTATGACATCTGCGGTTATACGCAACAGATGCTTCAACAACCGCTTAAAACAGACGCCCTACTACGAAATAACCGGTAGAAAGCCAGATCTATCGAAGATGCATATTTTCGGCTCACCTTGTTATGCCTACTCCAACAAAAAAAAGGGGAAATTAGATCCAAGATGCCAAAAGGGGATACTTGTCGGATACGATAGAAACAGCCCGGCATATCTAATATATCACCCAGACACCGGGAAAGTGTGTAAGCACAGACTGGTGAAATTCCACAACAACACCAATGACCAATACACTCAAACCCAAACCCACTCACCAAGTGATGATGATGCAGTCGCAGATTTTCATGAAAGAAATTTGATGAAAAATATAAAATTAAAAGAAGACCCTGAACTGCCCAGTCAACAAACCGATGCACTGGAAGAAAATAGCTCTACACGAAAATACCCGACGCGTGAACACAAAATGCCTAGCTACCTAGGAGACTATGTGACGACAGTCCGAGAGAGGAGCGGCCACGCATTAATCGACACTGATTACTGCTATAAGGCTGCTCGTGGTATACCCAATACCTACAAAGAGGCTATAAATTCCCCAGCGGCACATCACTGGATCCAAGCAATGCAGGAAGAAATTGACTCCCTCAGAGAAAATAATGTATACCGATTTACATCTTTACCTAAAGGTAGAACGACAGTGAGCGGTAGATGGGTATACAAAATCAAAGAAAACAGCGATAGATCCCCTAAATACAAGGCTAGATTCGTTGCAAAAGGCTACAACCAAACTAAAGGGGTAGACTACACTGAAACATTTTCCCCAACGGCCGACATCACATCGATCCGCATATTAATGCAAATAGCCGTCCAGTATGGCCTCATCGTGTACCAAATGGATGTTAAAACGGCGTATCTCCATGCCCCTATTGATCACGAAATTTACATGGAACAGCCGGAGGGTTTTGAAACGAAATGGGATACAGGCGAGAAACCAGTCTGTTTACTAAATAAATCCCTATATGGCCTAAAACAGTCAGGCAGAAACTGGAATCAAACCCTGCATGATTACTTCATCAGACACGACTTCACCCAAAATCAAGTGGACCATTGCGTCTATATGCGACAGAACGACAAGGAAAGAATAATCATCGTCTCATGGGTTGATGATCTAATCATAGCTGCCGACAACATCGACTCGTTAAACAACACCAAGCAGTCACTAACATCCGAGTTTAAAATGAAAGACCTCGGAAAATTACAACATTTCCTAGGAATAGACTTCAACATAACTGAAGGCCAAATCCAAATGAACCAGGAAAAATATGCAACAAAAATACTGGAAAGATTTGACATGTCCGATTGCAAGCCCAGGACGACTCCCTGTGAGCAAAAATTGAATCTAGCTGGCGAAGAGGATGACCTAATCGACCCCAGAAAATACCGCGAGGTTGTCGGGAGTCTGATTTACCTGATGATCTGCACCCGACCAGATTTAAGCTATATTGTTGGGAAATTATCGCAATACCTATCCAAACCACGGGAAAAGCACTGGACAGCGGCCAAACACGTACTAAGATACATAAAGGGTACGACGCAACACGGACTATGCTATGCCAAAACAGACTGCCCAATCCAACTAATCGCTTACAGTGACGCCGATTGGGCATCTGACCAACAAGACAGGCGTAGTACGTCGGGATTTTGTTTTAGCCTAACTGAGAACGGATCACCTATTTCGTGGAAGTCCAAAAGACAACCCACAGTCGCATTATCCACATGCGAAGCTGAATACGTGGTGCTGGCAAAAGCCACCCAAGAGGGGCTATATCTCCTCCAATTATTCTTGGAAATGGATCCACACCGGCAACACGTCCCCATCAAAATATACGGAGACAGTCAGAGTGCCATAGCGCTCTCTAAAGACCCCGTACACAGACAGAGGTGCAAACACATAGACATTAAATACCACTTTATTAGAGAGGCTCTTAGCGACAACAAAATAAAATTAATTTACTGCCCCACAGCAGACATGGTCGCCGACATTATGACAAAGCCTCCAACTAAGGTGAAACTCGATAAGTTTAAAAAATTCTTATTCGGACACTGAACCGGTATAATGTGCTCTCACATATCTTCGTTTTTACGAACTTAACATGCTGACAGCAAGTGGGGGTGTTGAAAGTAAGTACGATAACTCGTGTCTACGATCCTTAATTCAATTACCTCCCTTCCTCTGTAATCCCTTTTTACTTCCTGCTATTAAAAAAAAACAAAAAACAACTTAACTTCTCTCATACCAGTCACACGTGTCTTTGTGTTCCTCCTTCATATCGTTTGTTCTCGTCCATTTTTCTCTATTTTCACTGCACAATGCAACTCGCAACACTATGAAAAAGAGAACTTTGCCTGCTCCATGATTTGGAATTAATTGAGAAACTGTTCCACTATCTTTTCCAAGAAGTCATTGCAATTCACAGAGAAAAACTGTTTTTTTCCTTAACTGCCCAAAGTTCTAAGGATTCTATAAATCAGGGAAGGAAACATCCAAGTGCATTTAACAGTTAAAATTAAGATTCATTAATTTATTCTGATTGATGTTTTGAAATGTCTTCTTCAGTATTAACTTTTTCATGCACATGAAATGAGATGATTGGTTATAGACATTGTTTTCAAAACTCTCATGAACAGTTTTAGTCAAACTCTCTGTATTTCATTGAATGCAATATGCAGAAGAGAAACATGAAGGCAGCCAAATGCAAGAAACACCTGAAGGCAACCAACAGGTATGCCAAACAAAACATTTTTGTCATCCATAGAAAAAAAAATCACTTTGAAAAAAAGAAAAAAAATCACTTTGAAAAAAGAAAAAAAGAAAAAAAATCTTTTTTTTGTTTAAATTAACAATATTGTAATTACATGGAAAATGCACACATGAAAAAACCTGGAACAGAACAGGACAACTTATTAAACCTGGAAAAGTAAAGGACAAGATATTCTAGTAAAGTAAAAAAATAAGAAATTTCTTACTTAAAATATTGCATTCAAATTTTATTTTTAGCTGCAGTATTTTAAGAAATTTCTTATTTTTTACTTCACTAGAATATCTTATCTTTTACTTTTTCAAGTTTAATAACTTGTCCTGTTCCAGGTTTAATATAATCTTAAGAATATTATTTTCATGCGCACATTTTTCCATCTAATCCATGATTTTTCCAGGCATTGCTATTAATATAAATTTAATGCTGAAAACCACATTCAAAAATATTAAAAAGAAAAAAGAATTATATGCAATTGATTGAAAAAACCATAAGAAATTGATTATTTATAATCAATTCTGATAAAAAAATAAGTGAAAAACAAAGTTTGATTGACAAAAATCATAAAAGATGTTAAATGCTGAACACTGCATGCAAAATTATTAAACAGAAAAAAGTTATAAAGAATAAGATTTATTATTAGAAGTGTTAGTCACTCACTCACTTATGTAGTTAGTCTCCCTTTTCGGACTTCACATATTTTGATGTAACTTTTCTACTGAACCAAAATTCAAAACTTTTTAGTTATGTAGCTAAGGTAAGTGTCCTATCTAACTCTGTAAACTGTTTGAAATTTGATTGAGAACTGAATTAGTGGTGAAGCATGAAAGCTGCCTAGATTCACTCATTACTGTGGTTGAATGATTAAAATTCTCAAACTCTGAAAGGATCTTGGATCTTGATATATTAAGAATACACTCTTGATGACAAAAACTTAAAGAACTTTAAATAGGTGTTCTTTTTATAATAACAAACTCTACTCAATTGGTCTTTTGTAACAAACTGTTCTTTTTAAAGATACACAAAGTAGAGACATTTGGGGTCATATGGTTAACATATAATCTAAAACAGATTTCTAGCATTCCTTTTTGAAAATATTCTTTCAACGAAAGATAAGAAAATAGATTGGTACAAATTTCATTTGTTATTTTTCTCCAGAACAATGTTCCTTGATAGCTGCACGCAACTTTGCTGATCTTGCTCGTGGATTTTTTAGGATCTCTTCCTGGGTTGTATTTATCAGTTTTTTGCTTAAGGGAGACCATTTTTTATTAACAATGCTCTGAAGTAATTGCTTATCAAAGGTTTTCACTGTGCTCTGAAGTTGTTGGCTACTCAAAGACATATTCTTGGGAGCCTTGAGATCAATACCATGAAAATGTCTCTTTACTATTCGGTCTTCCAGAGAATGGAAAGTGAGAACAACACATCTGCCTCCTGGTCGAAGATAGTGATGAGCCACATGTAGTCCATTTGACAACTGATTGAGTTCATTGTTCACAAATATTCGTAATGCTTGAAATGTCTTTGTGGCAACATGTGCTGGACGACCTAACATGTCCTTCTTCAGGGGGCTACAAATTCAGAACAACATTCAATTTATAACAAAAGCAAAGCATGTAAAAATCACAGAACATTTAATACACACACACACACACACACACACACACACATATATATATAATCAGTATTATATATAGAATAAACAATATAAAATATATATATAAATAATCATTATTATTATCTATAAGAACAAACCTGCTGGAATATGTAGAGTCAAGTCCTTGATGTAGGGCTTGACTGCAGTGTGGTATCCTGATGTAGGCAATCATATTTACTCAGAAACATCATAGGAAGGAGTGCGACAGAACATTATGAATCTGTTGTTTCAGCTGAAGCAAACATCTTTATGTGAAAAAGAGGCTTCTCAGAGTTACTATGAATATGGCATGTCTTTTCATTATGTCAGATTGAAAGCTGCCATGTTAATGCCCTTGATACATGTGAAATGAAAATTTTAAACTTTGGTGTATTTCTCCTAACTTTACTTTCAGTTGTATTCTATTTATGGCCAGTTAAAGGTTTGTTCTCAAATATCTACCCAGTATGCACAAACACCCACCCACCCACACATGGATCAAACTTTTATCACTTAGTCTAAAAGCCTAGAATTACTACCAATAATTACCAATGACAGCTACTGATTTGGCTCATTTTCACACCACACTACTTGAATGGCTGCCTCGTCTTTGTCTATCAGTTTTGTTGCCAACTGTATAGTCAGTTGAGCAAAGCCTTTATTCATCTTTCTGCACTGGTAAATCATTCTAAAAGGATGTAGAAAAAAAAAACATGAAAAACTAAACTCCACTTCTCATAATGACAGGAAAATCAATCCTGATTATTAAGAAAAAATAATTTTGAAAATCCAACTAAAGTGAAAAATGTTGCATATTCTGTATCCAGTTTGGTGAATTGCCCCCAAAGAGAGACTTAATAATGAATTGACAACTATCTCTACTCACCTGTCAAACGCACTGGCCACAATTGTTGCTAACTGTTTGGTGCTTTTAATCTGCCCAAATGCAGCTCGTGCTTCGATAATAGCTCGGGCAATTTTATGAGCATTTTTGTCTTCTCCATATTTTTTGATTACTTCACACAAGTTTTTCTCATCCAAAGTGTTGATCACTGTTGCAGCTGATGGCTGATCCTTATTTCTGTAGTGGGGAATGTGAAAAAAAGACATGAAATGCAAATATACAGAATAACAATTCAGAGCAGATTAAATTTAATGTTAAACTTGAGTACTACAAACACCTGTTAATAATATTTCTTCTCAAGTTCTTAATATTAATTCTACCTCTTCTATATTCATTGAATTAATTTGCTGCAAATCAAATTTGACTTACTTCAAACATCCTAAAGAAATCATTAATTTTTAAGCCAGAAAAAAAAATTTTTGACAACATTTTTTCCTATTTGTTTGGTACTCACAGACACTTAAAATTCCGAAATCATTTTGATTTAAAAATAGGTATACAGAGTCAAAGATTAATGAGTGTCAGTAGAATAATAACCACTAGCACCTTTCAGATTGAGTGAAACGACCAAATTAGTTAAGTCAACAAAATTGTTTGAGTCAGTTTAAGTGATGCTTAAACTTCATGATTTTGCAAAATGAACTTGCTTTTAAAATGTTTCTTGAAATAATTAGAATAAGTTTAATTCATAATTCTCAACCAATTTGTTTTAACTCAAAATAAACCCTGCAAAATTACAAGTTTGTAGCTCAGTTTGTAACTTTAATGATTATTTAAAATCAATAAAAAAAATCTAAATCTAAACAAAAATTGAAAAAAGTAAATAAAAAGAAATGTGATTTTAAATTGTGAACTTATTGACCTCAAATTATTTTCTAAACAAAAAGTAAATTCTTATTAATCTTTTTTTTTTTATTTGATAGCCACCTCCAAGTCATCATTCCGCAATTGAGATTTGAACTTGTGTCTTTGGGAGTTGGCCCTTTAGATGGTCACTGTTGCAAAACAAGCAGGAAAATTGAATAAAAAAAAAAGTAAAGCCTACAAAAAGCTTTTTGATTTTATCAGATAACATTTATATCTTATTGAATGAGGATAAAATGATTTTACAAGAATGTTGTGTACAAAGGAAATTTAATCATTCAAGAGGGAAAAAAATAAGAAAGACTTTGTACAAAACTGACCATGAAAAGAAATCTTCTTGACTGAAAATTAGGTTTGCACTTTCAAAACATTTGTGGCTGATTTCGGATGAGGATTTGAGATGAACTACAAAAGAACATTTCTACTTGTTTTTGACAAAGGTTCACAAAAACAAATAGAAGCTGAGATTTTCTCACAGTCTCTATCCATGTTCTACCAATGAACCAAAAATTCTAAGAGTTTATTTTAAGACTATGGAAACATTTCTTTTGAAAACTATTTTTTTGGCTGCTTTTTTAAGTTTTGTCAATGATCCAAGGATATAAATGTATTTCTCAATATTTTTTTTCATTGAATTTGAATTTTCTATCATGTCATGTTGTGACAACACATTTTTCATTTGAATATTATGGTCAGATGTTTAATTTCATGAAGCTGCTAATTTAATTTTCTTTTTTGTTAAAAAGAATTTAAAATAATGGCTTTTATATTGAATAATTTCTTTTAGGTTTTTTTCTGTTATTAAATCGTATTTTTGCTTTTCACAAATGGATCCTGGTTAGAGCAAGATTTTCTTTTTTATTGCAGTGTTGGTTATTGATATGGTATTTTAAGGAACTACTATTGAATAAATGGCATGTTAGTTGACATGAGAGGGTTGTAGTTATTATAACTAATGTATAGTATGTGTTTTTATAGTGCTAAAATTATCAGAATAAAGCTAAGGAGAAAGGAAATATCCCATTTCCTAGTGAAAACAGATTTACTTCTCAAGTGAGTGAAAGTACATTGGGAAATATATCTAATGTTGAACCATCAGTGAAAATGCTTATAAGAAAAGGGATGGGTGTTGTGGTGTAATGAATATTGACTCAGGCTGAAAAATAAGAAGGCTCAGTTCAAATTCCAGTCAGGTTCGTTACATTCACTTATGCACAAATACCCTTGAGAAAGATATGTATCCATCTGTTCACTCCCCCATCTATGGGTTGAATAGCAGGACACACTGGGTTCTATAGTCTTGGTTAGCAACCTACTGCAGGAAAATCTTCTGCCTATTCTGACAGGAATCAAAAGAAACTTGATTGTCCAATTGTGAATTATGTATGGCACTTGACTGACTGAAAACTGTAGAAGGAAAAATGGCTTACCTCCTGGAACAAAATGTGCTTGTATGTGTCTCATGCATGGCCACCGGTGGTCATGGTCTCATGTGCAAAATACTTGAAAGTAAATATGACTGATCCAAAAGCTGCAATTTAAAAACAACTTGATCTTGGAGTTTGGAGATTTTGCAAGAGATGAATTTGTGGCTTATGAAAATTTCTGAGCCTCAACCACTTAATATGAACATTAGTGAGAGAACATATGAGGGTTGGGTTTCTCCAAATGCTGAGGAGTCAAATGGTTATGCTTTGTGTATGGAGTTTCACAGCAGTATTGTTGATTGTGATCCAAAAAACAGGATACAAGTGGTACTCCAAATAGCTATTCTTTTATACACAAAACAATAAAAAATTTATTTTAAAGATTTCTCTAAAGAAATTTTTCTTTGGCCTTCAATCAAACAGGAAAAAAAGTTGCTACCAAAACAAACATCAGCAATTTTTTCCCCCTTCAGTCTGCTACAAGAGCCAAGCCTTCTCAAAGTCTGTCAGACTTGTTGTATGTGGGTAATACTGTCATGCTGGCCCATGATATATTGGCAAGGGTTTGAATTCCATGTTATACTTCTTAGCTGACTGCCCCTCTCCAAGCCCCAACCTGCTCTGCTATTTAATTTCTAAGTTCAGAGAGGGAGAAAAATAGATTTACACATTTCCCAAGGGCACATATTTTTTCTTTTTTTTTTGTTGGGTCTATATATTTTAAAGTGTTCTAGAGGAAAAAAAAATCACCTTGAGGCAAAGAAAAATAAATATCCCAGTCAAGTCAGATTTATTAATTTTGATGACAATTTCCAACAGTTCTGACTTATATTAATAAATACAGATAAATCTTAAAACCTGTAATTATTTTCAATGAAAGGAAAAGTATTGAATGACAAGTGCTGATATATAAATTAAATTTCCTTCTTTGAAATACTAAGCAGACTCACAAACAATATTTAACCCAATTTTCTATTTTTCTCTCTTGAGCAGAAGAAATATTTTGACTTTCCTCACCTCTGTCCATCCATCCTCATGTCAAGTAATGCATCTTTACTGAGGGAAAATCCTCTTTCAGCTGCATCCAGTTGCATTGATGAGACACCAGCATCAATAATAATGCCATCAATGCTATTTGCAGGAATCTTTTCTTTTGATAAAAGGGAAGGCAAATCTTCAAAAGTTCCAAGTAAAGGAAGTATCTGGCCTGGACTAAAATAAAAATAAATTCAAAAGAGGGGTCAGATCAAATTGCTAAGTCCTCTTTCCTTAAAAATTTTCATTTAAAAAGAAATTAATTCACATATCAGGCAACTGTTATTGACATTACTGTTTATACAATGCGTTATGACATTATGAAGCAATTATCTTGTTCTTACATTGTTATATTTACACAAAATAAATACCAAAATTTCCAGAATTTATTTCTCAGGTGAAAAAACAGCAAACATAATTTGATCAAATGAATTTAACAGATTCATTATTGAATGCTTACACACAATATTAACTTCAGCTGTGCCTAAAAGAGTTAAATCAGTACCCCCCTCCCAGTGCCAACAAGAATTTGTTACAGTCCACTCTTCATTAGAGTTGGTCTTAATACAAGTAGAGTAGGTACCTCCACTAATCACTGAAAAAAAAAAAAACAGCATAGTATGAAGAAAAAAGGTCCCAAACTTAAAAACAAACTGTTTTTCCATCAAAATGTTTATGTTATTAAGAGGAAAGATCAAAATATTGTTTAATTATTTAAAATTTTTTTTAATCCTTTCTAACATGTTCAAAATTTTGGTAAAAATTTTCTTTTTATTTTCCTTAGTGGGTAGCCAAATCATGATGGGACTTTATAATGGAAACTGTAAAAGTTTTTTTCTGGTGACAAACACATCTATTTGGAAATTATTGCAAAAAAAATCAAATAATTGTTGAATTTTAATGAAACTTTCAAGACTTATTCACAAATGAATGAAATTATTTTTTAAATCATTATTTTAAAAAAATCTTGGTAAAAATATATATACATTTTTTTTACATGTTAAAAAATTCATGAAATTTCAAGAAATTAAATTTTGTAGGCAAAATTGGTTTTATTAGTTAAATCCAGGACTCACTGGGGAATGAAAATCATCCATCATTTTTTTCACCATTTAAGGACATTATAATCTAAAGAAAAAAATGTTTTTAATTAATAATGAAATTTGAAGAGAACTGTTTTCATTTTTTTTTTAAATTATAATGATTTATATGTTTTAAAATATTTCAAAAACTTGTAAATGTTAGGTTGTCAAGTTATTAAGTTAAGACTTTATTTACTAATTGAAAAGTTTAATACAAATCATTGAGCCATCATATTTTTTAAATAATTAAATTTTTTTGTGTATTTGAAGTTTTTTTTTTAATGATAATTTCTGTGTTTACATTTAAAGGCCATGTGTTTCAAGGTTTCCTTCCCTTACAGGAAAAAAAATTTGGACAATTTTATTAATTCTGATCATCATACACTGATCTAGCTCACATCTGTCAAACTGTGATTACATTTCAAATACATGGGTGGAGGAGGCCAGAAGGTTCAAAACTGTGATTAAGAAATAGTTTTATTCTACATTTCATACTATAAATAAGTAATACTTATGTAAATCAGATTAATTTAACATTAAATTTGCAAATTTTTAAAAAATAATGTGCCACAGATGTATATTCTATTTTTACAAGATTTTTAAAACTGAGAATTAACTTTTGTTTACAAATGTGTTGATTGCTCAAAAATGGCTGAAAATTTTTTAAATCTAAAAATTGTAGCTTCCAATCAATATAATTTCTGTTTGAAATACACCAGAGCATTTTGCTTACTGGAAATAGTAAATTTAATCATTTAGCATTCAAGAAAACTTATTATTTTTAAAAATTAAATTTAAAAGTTAGTTATTGAAAATGAGTTGAGGTACCTAAAGTAGAGAAAGATTACAGTCACTGAGCAATCCAATCAGTGACTGTAAAGGCACAATATTAATTATTAGCACACAATATATATATATATATATATATATATATATATATATATATATATTACGGAAATTAACGAAATTTAACGAAACTTGGTTATAAGCAACCGACAATTTGTAATGAATTATTTTGAACATTATTTTTACCGATACTCGTATTTAAGTAGATATTCTGTTTTTAATTAAACAGTATTTTATATTTATATCTACCGGCCTGATTATTTCACGATAAATTTTTATGACGAAAATGTGTGCTACCCAGCAGGATTCGAACCTGCGACCCCTATTACATAGGGGAAGCATACCATTTGATCTGGTACCGTCTTGACCACTCGACCATGGCTAGCCTCTTGATCAGACGAGGTTTTTATCATGCTTATATATCACAATTTTCGATCCATCGTAAACAAACCATATCTGCTCTGTAATGTATCGTAATGTCAAACAAATGTAAACATGTTACAAAATTTAACGAAACTTGGTTATAAGCAACCGACAATTTGTAATGAATTATTTTGAACATTATTTTAAAAACCTCGTCTGATCAAGAGGCTATCCATGGTCGAGTGGTCAAGACAGTACCCGATCAAATGGTATGCTTCCCCTATGTAATAGGGGTCGCAGGTTCGAATCCTGCTGGGTAGCACACATTTTCGTCATAAAAATTTATCGTGAAATAATCAGGCCGGTAGATATAAATATAAAATACTGTTTAATTAAAAACAGAATATCTACTTAAATACGAGTATCGGTAAAAATAATGTTCAAAATAATTCATTACACACACACACACACATATATATATATATATATATATATATATATATATATATATAAAAATGCCAACAAAATTTTGTCTACCAATAATGACGGAAACAATTGAAAGTGCTAAAACAAAACAAACTTGAAGATTATCCACAATTTTGGTTCCAATGCATATTGTATTTGCAAATTGTAAATATACTTTGCAGCATTTAACAAAACTTGTTTCATTTATATATATAAATGTATACATGCATGCATAGATGTGTGTGTAAAACAATTTACATCATTGAAAGAGTCAACTACATCTTCTGGTAACTGTCACACATTTAAGTGTAGTGGACATTTCTCGTGATGCAGAAATAGAATTTAAGGTTCTGTTAAATCTGAATCACTATTCAATGGTATATAAAATGCTATTTGTTGATTAGAATATAAACAAGAAAATGCAGACCAACATAAAAATTCTGATATAAAATACAATTGCAAAAATGACTAAAATATTTTGCCCAGATTTTTTTATAAACAAGTAAACAAATAGAAAGAATAATGTTAATAAATCAGTGTCAAATCAAATTGATTTTAATCAGCTCTTATCAGCTTTGTCCACAATCAAATTTTAATAAAGTGATTTTTTTTTTATTTAGGATTTGAAAAATTCTTTGGTGTTATTTTTATTTTTTTTACCCACAATGTTTTTACTCACAATTTTTACCCTGAAATGATCAAGATGAAAACATTGAAGAATTTCCTTAAAAGTTGAAGTTGAGACAACAGATGGCATTCAACTTTGAAAACTCAAGCAGCAAACTGACACAACCAGCAATTTTTTTCCCTTCTTAGAGAAGCATATACATTTCAGTAAAAGTCTGCAAAAGGTTACAGGATCAAATTTAGGGAGATTTGATGTGTGTTTATGTGGGGGGAGGGGAAGGAATTAGGGTGGATAAGAACCATCTTTTCTCTCAAGTAATTCTCTAACCAACCCTCTTTCTCCTCAGTTTCCAAAGCCAATTTTAAAAGGGATTGGAAGAGGAGGAATGGTCCCTCTCCAGCAGCTGGTTCCAGATTCTTTTCATGGTTGACAAGTAACAGTAAATATTTTCCACTTCAAAGACGATTTGCTTTCTTAAGTTAATTGGCTCAGATGCAAGGCACTTCTCAAGCCAGGATTAATGTAAGTTTTGTTTTTGTTTTTTTTTTTCCAAAAAGGAAATATGTGGTTTTAATTGCAGAGTTCTCCCCACCCTCTTCAAACTTCTTTAAAGAGAAAACATATTAATAATGATATTTACAAAATATGTAATAGGGTAAAAAGAAAAAAATGGTGAGATGTCAATCATTCAGAGGAGGAGAGCTTGCCCAGAAAATCATCATTTCAAATCCTGCTTTTTGTTTTAAACCTATATTCAAATTCTGACCTCTGACATCAATAGCAACTCTTTTCACTGCAAGATGGGCCAGCAAGTAAATCTGCCAATGCATACTGTCTAACTTGAGTTCAGCTGATACATTTATTTTCACTGAGTAAATGAGCATTTCCCAATGTTTACTGAGATTATTGGATCTCAATTTTTGGTTATTTAAAGTTTTCTTTTATTTTAATTCGGGTAAGAATCAGCCAAGAATAAAAATGAACTCATCTCGCAAACTATTGACAAGGAGTTTATTTTATTTTATTTTCAAACACTTCTTTTCTTTTTCTTGGTATTTATTGCAAACTTCAATTCTGTTTGTTGGGCAGTTGTCATTTCTTTACATTTAACTATGGCTACCCACTCTACAAGAAATGTTGTCATGATCTTTAGTGAATGCAGAAAAAGGTGATTGCATGCTTTTCCCAAGAACATATGTATGAAATGCACATAAACAACTCTTATGTAACTCTGAAATGTTTTGAAAATGTCAGCCAGACATAAAATCTGTTTAAATTGCCATTTACAATCAAAATTATTTTTTTTAATGCTAAAATGATGTTAACTTTTAAAATACCATAACATTATATATTCAACTATAGGAGCAGTTTTTTCCTGGAGGAGAAAGGAGATATGGGTTTGATTCCTGCCTTCCTAATTTAGTCTGGTTGTTATTAATTTCACTGTTTAAAAAAATAAAAAAATTAGGGGGTGTCAAAACAAAAAACAAAACAAAACTGGCTGCATACAAATAAAAAATGTATTCAGTAAATAAACAAAAATAGAAGGAGGCATAATACAAAGAGGTGACTTCTCCCTAGACCTACGTAAACTTTACAGTGAAGCCATCTTATGAGAATTATAAGACCTACCAGGACTCATTATAGGCAGCTATAATCTTAACAGCATAGGATATGCAGATGACACAATGATGATAGCAGACACTGAAAGGAAACTGAAAAGAAAATCTAAACATCAATTTTAAGAAGACAATGTTTGGTTATCAGCAAAAGAGACAGCTTGACATGCAAATTAAAAATTAGGGATATCAAAATCAAGCAAGTTCAAAAATTATTTAGGAAATTTTTTAACAGAGGATGGAAAATGTGACACTGAAATCTAAAGATGCATTAGGATAGCAAAAAATCCCTTCCAAAACTTAAGCAAAGTATCAAGAAGCAGGAAAATCTCATTAGAAACAAAAGAAAGAATACAGAATTGTCATGTAATATCAATTCTCTTATATAGCAGTGAAGGTTGAACAATCTCTTCACAGATGAAGGAGACTCGAAGCAACACAAACATGGTTCTATAGAAAAATGTTGAGGATATGTGAGCAATGATAATGTTTAAGAAATAGAATAAAAAATAGAAAATAGAAACAAAATGGACACTTATACTTAGCATCAGAAAGACACAACTGAAAATTTAGAGTACATAATGAGGAAAGAGGGTTTAAAAAATTTGACACTTGCAGGACATATTGAAAGCAAAAGTGACAGAGGAAAGCATCACCTACTTAATGAGCATGTATCAATTGTTAACAGTACAGTATGTCTTTTTGTTATCTCAGGAGAGATATTAATACTTCAAATTGAGTGAAGAAAAGAGGAATAGAACTTACTCTTATTTAACATACTATTATAGAGCCACCAGTAATCATGAGAGCCAAACTTGTTAGAGGCTATACAGTGCTTTATTCTATCAGTAAACAAAGACTTTGAAGACATGTTTACAATTTTTTCAAGTATTCAGAATTGGGTGTCAGTTGTGATCAGAATTATCATGTTGGTACACTCAGAAAAGTGATTCCTGTGGGCTATAGCAGCTGAAAAGGGCTGATGTGAACCAAGGAGAAGGTACAAAAGCATCGGTGTCAGTCAGAAAAGACTATCAATTCAAGCTCTGTCTTGAAAGTCACAAAATGAATCTTAATCAGTATGCCGGTAATACAAATGCCTTGTGAAGATGAAGTTTCCTTTTTAATAGATGACTCAAATAAAATATCAAGAGATACTACAATGTGATCTGAATTACCAACAGGACAGAGTTGTGATGTTCTACAAGAGCTAGCAGTGGAGTTAAGGTAATATTTATATATTTCCTGTCTCATCTGTAGTGGAGAGGGAGGTAAATCAACTCAAGTTAGTGAATTTATGATTGTTTACTGCATTTAGTCATTTTAATAATCTATAAAAATAAAATATTTATCTGCATTTAGATAAAATTACTTCCCAAGTAAAATGAACTGTTTAATTAATCTGTTCCTTTATGCCTGTACTACTTTCATCTGAGGCACTCAGATGCATTTGTCTATCAAGTGATCATCTTCAACTTGGTCTTGAAATAGGATTTGTTATTGCATTGCTAAGCTTTTCCTTTATATTCTACACACAACATTTTTAACATGAAAATATATTGAGCAAAAAATTTCTTTCATATAATACCAGGAGTAATCAATGAATGTAGACGCCATTAAATATCTCAAAAATATAAAAGAAACGGATTAATTTAAATGCTTCATTGGCCTCTATTTTACTTGTGAATTTTTTATCTTTTCCTTATTGACTCAATACATTGTTTCAAGAATTTTGCTTTATTGGATATCACTATTAAAACTTTTTAATAATTGCCATTTTTTTTAACAGCACAGGTTGTTACACAAGTATTTAAATAAAAAATGTAGTCTTAAAAATGCCAGTTTAAAATCATTAAAATACATGAGTTTAATTTTTTTACTGGACTTTTATGACTTGATTAGTACAATGAGAAAAATATTTATCTAAACTAATGATGCATTTTGTCAATGAACCAATAAAGCAAAAATATAATGAAGTATAAGAAAGCATTATCACTAAGTCTATTGCTCAGGATACAGGTAAACATGGTAATTAAAATCCCCCTGCTTTTGGGCTGTAAATGTCACGTCTCTAAGACTGCTTTCTTTTATATTGACTTTTGTCTCAAAATGGAATTTTTGTTTTTTAGTTTCTTTTATAACACATGGTTTCTATAAAATATGAGGAAATATAAACTTGGCTGCAATTTCTATAAAAAATAAATTGATTACCTCTCTTGAAACTAATTTCTTGAAGTAGGAAATTAATTACTGACATTTTTTTATCGGGTATGATTAGGGAATGCAATAAGGTCCATAATAAACTGAAAATTTTCAAATTAAAGTCCATCACCTTAAACTATATTTTGATGCAGAGTATTTGTTTGCCACATCTAACCAATTCCATTCATAAAACAAAGTCCATATTATCTTAAAGGCAAAAGTCTAGATATTTGCTTAGTTCAAAGTTGGCTGCACCAATGTTTAGAGTCAATTTGTTTCTTTATCTATTTATCCAATTTTCTAGAAAGACTGATTGCAGGGGATGTACAGGTGGCATAATAATCATTGGTATGTAAAATCGAATTTGTAGGCCAGGGTTCAAATTCTGCTGCATTCATTTCATATTAATGCCCTTGAGCTTTGGGTAAAATAGTAGTGTAGACTGGACTCTCTTGCTTGGTAACCAGTTTAGTAGAACAACAGCACTAAATTCAAAGCTGCAGACTTATCTCTGTGAGCTTGACCTAAAGGTATAATTTGAATTTTGATCTGAAATTTTCATTGGATAACAGCTGATCTTGGTGATTAACATTCATCACTGAATTAAGTGAATTTACATGAAAGTGATTATGTTGAAAATAGGTAATTGTTGAATGAAAACTTTTTTTTTTTTTAATTATTCAAGCAACAGATTTATTGATGTACTTGTATATCTATCAATATATAAATGGTGTGACTTACAATTGGGTTAGAAAATGAAATCTAGTTGAGTAAACTTTGAAATGTATTCTACAGATAAGAATAAGCTTTATTTCTTCTTCAACATTGTTTTTTCTTGTCTTTTTAAAAGTAAAGTTTCCTGTCACGCTCAGGGGTTTGGATAGTTTTTTTTCTTATGTCTAAATAGAAGATACTCAATAGCAGGTACATCAATATATGTTTGTGTCATTTTAGACAGCATATCAATAGAAATATTTTGATGTAATTTTTTATGGCATGAACCTACTTATATATAAATATTTCACTTCATAGAAAAAAGTTCTCTACTTGAATTCTTAGTTTAGAAAGAAAAGATGCCTCTACCCCACAAAAAATAAGTGAAAAATCAACTGGAACATTGCAGTAACAAAATATTCATACATTTTAAAATTCCATTGAAATTTGATTAGTAGAATTTAATGAATCTTTTGGTATTTATTCATTTATTATTGAAGGAGATTAAATTTTTTAATTAAAAACAATTTGAGACATATTTCAAGTTGAGAGATCACTTGCGCATACACACACACACACATTATATATATATAATGAGAGTGAGAGAGGAGATGTGATGGGTAAATTTTTATTTTATATTTTTAATTGCACGCATGTGCAATATGTGTTTTTTATTTTGCTAATTGCACAGTTGGACCCTGCCTGTGAAAAAAAGAGCACCATGATTCAAATCGCTCTACCAGAAATTTGGAAATGCCATTCTGTACTGATTGGCATTTGTGCCAGAAGTGCCAAAACAAACATTTCGGAATGTTTGAGTGTCAATCTGAGAACAGTACAGAAGATTCAGAAAGTTGAATGAATCTAATGGCAGTTATATTTTGGTAAATATATCCATTAAAATAAGATCTCAGTGTTATTTTAATTTTTGCATAATTTAGATCACAAGAGATGATATGGTTGCAGAAACTGTCTGACAGCCATCACTGGGTTCTATTTATGTGGAATAGTGCAGAGTCCTGTTGCCAGACATAGGGCATTCCAGCAGCAGCCCTCTTAACCAAGGGTAGCACCACCTTCTCAATGCAATTGATCTATGCCTCCATGTTGAGTCTGAGGTAAGATGAATGGAGGCATGTCGCCATCAGTAGTGATCCCTCCAAACACTATGACGTTAACTGGATATTTTGTTTTCATCACTTTTGGGACATCTTTTGGGGACACAGCAAGCCAATGGTTATTCTTTGTGTTTATTATCTTATTATGGCAGAAATTATTCTTGTCTGAGAAAAAGCAAAGCATGATCAGTGGGCAAAATACTTGCGTTTGTTCTAAAGGTTCGTAACGCAGTCTTCTCTCTTGTCCTTTATGGCTTGGGATAAAAGTTGGCCCCTTATCTAGTATGAAAAATACTGAATATCTTCATGCATAGTATGATAAGAAACTCAGACACTCCTGTGCCTCTGGCTATGGACCTGATTGACTTGGAAGGATCAATGTCAATCATGCTCTGGAACTCATCAACAAATTTAGGAGTTCTTTTCTTATTAGAAAAGATGAGAGTAAGTTTTCCAAGTTGCTGTAACTTGGTAATCATCATCAGACTCATCCAACTCTAAATCCTCAAATTGAGACTCAAAAACTCTGAAATGTTTGTATTGGAGTGTAGTGTTTTTTAATATCAGTAGCAGCTCTTGAATATAAAAACACATTAACACTAAGTTAACTCTCTCTCTCTTCCAGGTTTTTCTCTTGGTGGAATAAACTTTAATTTAAAAGAGCTAAAAACACACCAACATAGTTGATCCCACTTGAACATATTAATGAACATTTCATTGTGTATGCAATTTACTTTTAACAAAAGAAACTCTTGTTTTAAATTTTTCT
This sequence comes from Ascarosepion bandense, assembly GCA_037127315.1. Taxonomy (NCBI): domain Eukaryota; kingdom Metazoa; phylum Mollusca; class Cephalopoda; order Sepiida; family Sepiidae; genus Ascarosepion; species Ascarosepion bandense. Next base: position 5,024,644 of record JBBBDQ010000883.1, on the reverse strand, counting down.
TTTGTTAATTTTGTTTTAATAAATGTTATCATGTGTTGCAAACCGATTAGTTTGTTATTTTGTGCATGTACTCTTTCACACCACCATTATTTCATGTACTATAAAATATTCCTGTAAAAAATCTTATACATTTAATTATTGAAGTAGCTAATTATAACCTGATGCCAGGGTGTGGCTTAACTCGTCTGCCCATGTTGTGTTTGTTTTAATCTCGGAACAGCCAAAGTAGGATTATCCATTATCACTTGGCTCGATTAGTCCTGACATGCGAAGAGTCGAGTATATTGCTAAGACCAAATTTATGTGATCTGCAATACAGAATAAAATCAGTAGAACCCTGCAAACGTATGTTTTTTTTTGTATATATTCATATGTGAAATATATATACAGTTATAAGCAAGTCAAAGCTGGTGACACTCAACATTTGGCTGGTATTTTTAAAATATTTCAGTAACAATGTTCTTTGAGTTGGGGTTTACTCAATTGTCTTTTAGCAGCACATCAGTCTAACCATATTATTCAAACCGTCTCATTCAAATCACTAGCCCCAACTAATCTCTTTGTACCTTCTCATTCCAATCACGGGGCCTAAACTAATTAATTTTGTCTTGCACCCTGGTTTTATTAAACAAGCATAAAAACCGGGGTAGTAAAGAGTAGTCACAGGGAGTTCAATTTTCCCCTCACTGTATAACTCCAACTAGCTTGAAATGAAAACAATATGAGTTATCTACTTTGACAGAGTCTCTGGGTCCTTCACTAATGAGGTGGAGTGAACTCACTCTGTCATCACTGGTCTGTTCATTTCCAACAGTCTAGTAGCCTAGGATAGGAAATTCTCACAGTCTAATTTTGACCTAGGTTCACAATCTGCCAAAACAGGATGACAATATTTTGTCTAGAATTGTTTTACCTGGATTCAATCACTTCGGTTACTTTTGTCGACAACATAATTGTCTTCTCCCATTTTAGAGATATCTCTTATTATCTTTAAAATTAATAAAAAATTAATACCAGCTATCTGAAAATAGGGTTGCATAATCACAAACCTGGTGACCATGATGGAAAAGCTTTTAGGCTAAAAAAAAAAATTAAAAAAAAGAATAAATTTTTTTCTTTAAAAAACAATTACACGAGTAAGGTTTCCCAAGTTTTAATTTAAATTGATTTTTCTTTAAAATAAACTTGTGCTACATTTTGTAAGTATTACACTAACTACAGATATATTTTCTTTTTGGTATTTCATTCTTGAAACCTTTTTCATAGAATATTTTCTCTTAGTAATTTTTAGAGAAAAAAAAATTTTTTTCACTATATTTGACATTGAAGTAACAATATTTTATAACAAAACATTTTAAATACTTTAATCATCATCATGAATGCCATCATGGCACTGATAATCAAAATCATAGGGGCATCACAGTACTGCACCTTGGCCAAGATTGTTTGAATGCCAAACTCTCTCCAGGCTGGTTTGAATTCAATGTTTCATTCTCCTAGACAGGTTGCCAAGGCTATAGAGACCAGTCTGTCTTTTTTTTTTTTTTTTTAAATCATATCACCCCAAGCAAAGCGAAAACGCCACTGATGCGCAGGGGGCTACGTAAGAGTGAAAAGATTGGAAAAGAGAAAAACCAGAAACCACATCCTAAAAAGGAAACAAGGGATGAGCCTCTTCACCTGTTCAATAGACATGGGTGGAGTGTGAACTGGGTGATATTTACCCATAACTACGAGGAGAAGAGATGGATTCATATCTTTCCCCAAGAGTATTAGCCCATAAGTGAATGTAACAAATTCAAACTCAGCTCTCTGATTCTTTAATCTGAGCTGCTATTCATTATACCACCAGGCCCCTTTAACAGTGACCCATAATTACATTAAAATAAATGTATATGTTTCTTTCACAGAATTTCTTAGAAAGTCGTTAAATATAGGAATAACACTGACACTGACCGACCAAATGACCCTATCACATTTTTGCCATTTTTTTCTTTACCTTAGCACTCTATTGACCTAATCACTATTCAAACACATAGAGCAAGCCTACTAAATTATTTAATTTTTAAGAAAGGCAGTGACTGAGGTAAATAGCAAATTATTGAGTTAATAGTTAAATAATAAATCTATTTTCATGAAATGAGCAACATCTCCACCCTATTCTAAATCTCCTTATTGTGTTACATATTGCTTTCCATTGAGAAATTTTCTCAGAATATTTTTTCCAAAATAATGTTCTATATGATTAAGTGTTGAATAAAAAACTTTTATACATGCTACAACCTTTTGATACTGCATATTCATATGCATTTATTTTTTGCAAAATTCATAAAATTGCTAGAAAAAAAATTACACACAAAAGAATGGAGGAACCCAAATTAGCTGCAACCTTTGAAAACATACCTGTATTCTCTAACAATGACCCTGAACTGTTTTTTATCTGCCTGGAAGTCATTTTTCTGATGAAAAATATTTCATCATAAAACAAAAATTTGCTTGTGTAGTTTCTGCACTACCTCAGAAAACAGCCATGTGTTTTTGGGATCTCCTGATAAACCCACTACAAACCAACCCTTACAACAAATTTAAAGAGGTATTAATATTCCAAACTTCACTGAGAGGAGGTGACTGCAACAATTATTGGAAACTGAAGCATTTGGAGATAGAAAACAATCTTAACTCCTGCATCATTGACAGACTCTGTTCAGCATTATGTTTGATGATAATGTTTTACAACACATTTATAAGAAAGCTACCACAAATGGTGCAGGTATCCTCAACAGCAATAGGAGACAATCTACCCATGAATAAGCTGTGTGCTAAGGCTGATAAATTGATGGAGGTCATGACCCAAGACAAACTTCTTGTAAGTACACAGACTCTGAGTGATGATATCACCCAAATATAAGAGGAAAATACTTTGTTGAAAAGGCAAATAGGTGATTTTTTAAAAATTCATCAGTTGCAAAGGCACAAGCATTGCAGTTAGTTGAGAAGCAGACAACAATGGAGGAGCAAGTCAAAAGGGAAAAGTGATACCTGTTACTACCACAAAAGAGACGTTGACAGGAATATAAAATTCACAACTCCTTGCAATTACATATCCTAGGGTAATGAATAAATCAACAATCTTTATTGGCAGGACATGTTAGCATCTCAAACTCAAGCCAACTTTCCTACATAATTGACAAAAATTAAAAAACAATATTTCTGATTGATGGTAGAGCACAAATATTGCTAATCCCAGATTCCCAGTCCAACAAATTAAAGGACATGGAAAAACTTGCATCACAAGCGGTAAATGATTTGAATATACACACATATGAACATAAATGCATGACGATTTGTTGTTACAGCACGATTTCCAATAAGCTTTCATCACAGCCGATGTCTCTACACCAATTTTGGGTGCAGACTTTTGCACCATTATGGTCTGTTATTGATATTAAAAAATAATGACTGATTGACAAAGATTGACATCAAAACTATTGGCTGCCTAAAATCTGCAAAATTTCTTAGTCTCAAAGTTGCATCAACAGAAGAAAATTCTGAATTTTCAGAAATATTGTCCAATTATCAAGACCTTACTGAACCAAAATTCAACACCCCTGTGAGAAAACATGATATCACACCATGCATTGAAACAACTGGGTCACTTGTCTTCAAATAACCTCATCAATTTGTCCCAAATGAACTCAAGGTTGCCAAACAGGAATTCTAGTACTTAGCAAACCTCAGAGTAATTTACTCTTCAAAAAGTAAGTGGTCTTCACCTCTACATATGGTACCAAAGCAAAGTCATCCTCATGGAGACCTTGTGATGATTAACACAAACTGAATACAATTATTCTTCCTGAAATTTTTTCTATAGGGCAATAATTCATCATCTTTTTGGGATGTTGCAATAACTTCAAATTCAAGACTGAACTTGTATTAATTTTAGAAATATTCTTGGAGTGTGTCTGTTAAAATTTTTGCCGAGTTTTTGATTTGTAAATTGGCTGATGAAATCAAGGTGCCTAAGTTTCCAAATAAAATAGTTATCTAATTTTACCTTGATTACATTGATTAAAGGTTTATGGTCTGAGAGCACGTGAAAAGACCAATCTTTTAAGAAATGTCAGAAGTGTCAGATGGCACAGTACACGGTCAGCAACTCTTGTCCAAAAGTGCTGTACCAAATAGTGGTTTCTGATAACTTTGTTGAGAAGAAAAATCAGGTAAATGTTTACCTGTGTCTATGTTGTTGTGTAATATAGCAATCTGGCCCCACCCGAGGAAGGTTGATGCAATCGATGGTGTTTCCCATCGGTGAAGGGGTCAGCGAACGACAAGACAGGTGTTTGAGAAATACATCCTGTCGGGGCCTGGAGCGGATGTCGCAGGGTTATGAATCGGGCTCGTTTGACCTTATTTCCAACAGCGGCGGAAATGACTATGGAGGCAAACAGAACAGGTGTCTCTTGGAATTACGTGGGCGTTGCGTGGGCGAAGCAAAACCGGAAGGAAAAGTCCCGGTTCTAGAAGACTATAAAAAGACCTCGACACACGGATTCGCCAGCAGAGAATGGCCAGTGGAAGCAGAGAGACACCACAGGCAAGACTACACTCCCGTCGACCCATTCTATGTGTGCTCTCACTCTTCCATTCTCTGTTCCACACGGGTTCGTCGTCAGGAATAAAAATATAACCTTATATTTTTATATATGCGTGTTCTCGTTGTTTGTCGTCGTACGGTGATATATAACAGTTGCAAGACTGCTCCAATGGCAAAACTCAAGGCATCTACTGCCAACATTAACTCTGCTTCATGATTGGGAAAAGTTAAGTTACTAACAGTGGATAATTTTTCCTTTGCCAAATTAAATGCTGACAACTCTTCTTCAGAAAGCTTTATATCACAGTTCTTTGTCTTTGAACATCTGTCAAATTTTTAGGAATTAGGGAAACAGCAAATAGCTTTTGTTCTTTCAGGTAATCTTTTGATGCCATTTTTATCAATTCAGATTTACATTTAAATGGATTCATTACAATATTATATTCTCAAATTTTTCAAAAACCTCTTGTAAATGCTGATGAAAACTTGGCAATGTGTATGTCCTCAATCTGGCAGAAAACTGAATCTAGTTCTTGAAGAACTTGGTTCATAAATTTTTGAAAGGATTGGACTGCATTCTGTAGTCCAAATAATAAATATGAAAATTCATAAAGCCCAAATGGCATCATAATGATTATCTTCTTTGTCAGAGTTTTCTGTGGATTATCTCTTGTATACCTACCTATATACAGAAATGGGATGTTCCTATCCTCTTAAATATGTGGATGCTATAGGAGTAGAGTAGAGTGATTATACTGACTAGCAGTTCACTAGCATTGTATCTACTTCACGCAGCATGCTAGTCTTGTATTTGCTGATATACAATTATTCCCAACCTCCATTTGGTGATTACTCACTCAGTAACCTTTTAGGGTTACAACAGTATCTGATGGTAGGCTCAAACAAGGTCAACTTTTGAAAAGATTTTAGTTCCATGGCTGGTAAAATCTTGAATATTAGCAATTGGATACCTTTCAGAAAGAAATTTTAGATCTTCTTTATTACAAATGAAGAAAATATATATTCTATAAGTAAAACATACCATTTGGTGTGATGTTTTTATAGAAAATTTGCAGTATTTTATTCTGAAAACTATTTGAAGCTCTGCTTCCATATCATACCCAGGTATAAAAGCAACCTGCAGATTAATTAGTAAAAATTATATCTAACCTGGAATAAACAAGGATACAAGGGATTGGACACGTCATTGTGTACCATGTCAAAAAGCCAAATTAGTGAGACACACTAAATCAGCTTCTACATTTCCCCCCCATTCTTGATACTCAATTTAACCAGGTCCATATCAACCATTTCCTCCCTGTTATGAATATAACTCTACACCTGCATTGATAGATTCATCCTCTGGCCTGAAATAAGTTCCCTTACTGTTATCAATGTGAAATCAGTTGTGCAGGGTTTTATAACTGGTTGGGTCAGGAGATTTGATGTTCCCGTGACCATCATCACAGACAAAGGAATACAATTTGAATGAATCCTCACTTTTAACTTCTCTAACCAACCTGCTTGGTACAACTAAAATTTGTGCAACCATTTACCATTCAGAATTTAATGGCATGATAGAATGTTTTCATTGTCCTCTGAAAGAATCCCTGTAAACAGCCCTAAACTATACTTCCTGGCTTCAGAATATTCCATTAATACTTTTAGGGCTGAGAGCAGCTATAAAATTCGATTCAGAGTTTTGCAGCCAAACTTGTATATGACACACCAGAAGAGACAAGAGAATATTTCCATTAACTGACTAAAACTGATACTTGAAATAAATACTTTTAGCTTAAAATATCACAGAAATGCATTTTTTAACACAGCAGTAGCTGTTTATTTAAGGTGTTGACTAGTTGACAGCTGGAAGCTTACCAAACTTTTTTCTATGAGGGGGGGGACATATCTGTAAAATTTACTTGAGGAAAACAATGTAAGCATCTTTTTTATATCATTTTTAACTACAGAGTAATCTTAGAAATTTAGGAAATTATTCTAGGTAATGTAATGTTTTGCTGAATTTTAGGTACTTTGGCTTCAAATTTACTATAGAAACTGTTATTTTCTGATAATGTCATGTATGGACAACCATATTTACAAAAAAAAATTATTTTTAAAATATTAGGGTCACTGAATTGTAGTAAGTAAGCTTTTCCATTTATGGTTGGTAAATATAGTTTTGTATTTAATAATATGATCTGTGACAAATTAATACAGAATTTTTAAAAAATTTTACAACTTTTTCTTCAGACAATAGTGCTCATAACATATCTTATTCATAATAGTAAATAAAGGTTTTTCTAATTACATAATATCTTAGTTTTATTGCATATTTTTGGTAATTTGAGATCCTGTTTTACAAAATCAAAATTGATGATTTAAATTCTTCAAGGAGTTCTGTATATAATTAATATAAGCTTTTTATAATTTTTTTATAATTATTTTTTTTTAGAGGTTTGTGTGTGTGTATATATATATATGTAGCTGGCATAAAGAGAGGCAATCTATTACCCTCATGATAACAAATAAAAAAAATAAAACCGAAAAATGACATAGCTAACTGGTTTCAAACCTTGCTCAACAGAGCTAAACTGGCAAAATTATCAATAAAAAAAAAGAGGAAATGGACAATTAGCAGGCATGGTAGGGAATGTACTTAGATAGAAATTAGTTGGAAACCAAGTAATTTCCATCTAAGCACATTATTCTCCTCCCCCACTTCATACATATTCTCCATTTCCCTTTTTTATTGATAATTTTGCTTTATTAATCTTGATTTAGCTCTGTTTGAAACCAGTTAACTAGCTCATTTTTGAGTTTTACTTTTTACTTATTATCAAGAGAGTAAATAAATTGTGTTTCTTTATGGCAGTTATAATATAAAATTTTGTAGAACTAATCAAATCATTTTATATATATATATTTGAACAGCAATGTCTCTTTTATGCAAGTTTCATTAAAAATGACAGACAAGGTATTATGGTTAAGTGTTTTATATAATTTTTCATCTTATGATTTTTTTTTCTTTTGAGGGCATAATATATATAAAAATTGTCCAAATGTTTTGTTTGTGTGCTTTTGGCTATACTTTTAGCTATTATCAAAAATGGATGTTATTTTACATGTAACAGAATGTATGTACTGTTATGTATGTTTGTAATTCGTATGTGTTATGTACAGAACATGGTAAGCATGCTCTTAGCATGTTTATAGTTGATATTATTGAGTGTTAATTTTTTCTTTTTTAAAAATAATGCTTCCATTATTTTTAGTCTTGTTTTGCATGTGGATGATGCTATAATATTTGTGTTGTTAACAAGTATATAATGAATGGGTTCGGTTGGTCCCATGTGTCTTTAAATAAGATCAAATTGAGCTCTAGTCTGAGAGATGTAGAGTGAGTCTTCAAGTCAGTTTCATAGTTGTATGGCTGATATAATTATTTACAAAATTAGGTGGATCAATAACACAGTTCTTCAAAGGACATGTAAATTTATAAATAATACTGGTTTGTTGTCATTTTGATCTTGTGGATGAATTATTATTTTTGATGATGAAGTTAGCCATTTTAAATTTTGTATAATAGATGATTAATTTAACTTTTTCTAAGTCGATAAGAGTTGCAGATTTTCGGATGATGTTTCAAAGTGAAAATTTGTCCTCTTTATAACTGCTATGAATTTGGTTTTTGTAAAAAATATTAATGTTATTGCTTTTATCTGTGTGTTTATTGTTGTTATAGGTCAATTTTGAAAAAGTCTAATGTGGTAGTCAACCAAATAATTGGGAAATCCGTTGTTGACTAGTGTTTGTTTCAAGTTATGAAATTCTTTGAAGAAAAGTGAGTGGGAAGATGAATTCTTGTACACTTGTGTAAGGAAATTTTTAATAACACCAATTTTATATCTAAGAGGACATTGACTAGTAAAATTAAGGTGACAAGAATTTTTACTGATGGGTTTTTATATAGTGAAATAGTGAAAGTATTATTATAAGACTCCACAAGGACATCTAAGAACTGAAGTTTATTTTTTGGCTAAGCTCATGTGTGAAGTTGAGAATGGAATTATTTTCAAATGTAGTTTTAAGATTAACAATTTCATTTTTGTTCTCAGCTAAAATGAAAATATTGTCTACGTAGCGGACGTATATTTTTGGTTTGGTCATTTTTTTTTAAAAAACTGTTTTCTAAATGGGACATGTAAAAGTTTTGACCAAGAGGATTTTTCATACTTTGTTAGTTTTTGTTTAAATGTGGCCTTCATGGTCATAAAATGAGGCCTGGGTTGTGTATGCAAGCAAAAGCTTTTTGAGAGTATTAGGATTGATAGATGGTGGTGGGATTGAAGTATTTTTATATGTGGAGTTAATGATTATGTCAATAGTTTCAGCAACAAAAATGATAATCAACAAAATTCTTGGTGATTATCAACCTGGATACTTATATGGTAATGTTAAAATATACAAACTTGGATACCCCTTTCAACCTAAGATTTCTCAGACACCATCATATCAATCGTCTAAATTTCTGAATGATACTATCACTCCATAGCTATCTACTAATTATAGCATCACATCCACCCACAAATTCTTTCAAATTCTTAAATTATACAACCCCAAACTAAGGCAGCCTCATGTCTCTTAATGTCAAAAACTCATTTATTAGCTGATGATATTGGCAGATTTCTATGTTCAAACATAGTATGGTTGAAATTAAAGAAATTACATATGTGACATTATACTTGAGCAGTGACACGTATGGTGTTAATTGAAGTTCAATTACCTGACATCAAGTTGTGAATTGGGTGTAGTTACCGCCTATGATTGTAAGGTTGTACATCGAGATGTCTACTAGAATGATACAATGCAGAGAAAAATGAACTATTGAAACATTACAGAACTTTCTTCTGACATGTGTGTTCTTTAAAAAAAAAACAAGTGAAAAAAAAAGGATATTGATAAACTCTAAAAAAAGGAACTGTGAAAGAACCAAGAAAAGAAAAAGATAATAATAACAGAAAAAAGTAGGTGCTCTTTCACTCTTCTAGTGCATTGGGTATCACAAAGGAATTGGTCAATGCAGCAAAGTTGATAAAAAAAAGTGAAGGATACTTGAAGCAAATCAGTTCTTTAGCTGGTTGAAGTGACAACCATTATGAGGATTGAATTAGTGCTCGAATGAATGAATAAATAAATGAAAAAAAATAAAGAAAGAATAATTGTTTTTTTTTTCAAATTGCATTTTGGCCTGATTCATTAATATGCCTAACTTAAGAGACTAACTTATAGCTTACATTGGGGAAAATGTCTTTTTGTATGAAATTAATAAGGAAGAAACAGTTGCACAATTGCAGGAAATAGAGAGGTGGGGAAAGTGTCACTTCTAATGTTGATAATTTTGTATTGTTTTTGTTTGCATTTATTGTTCTGTATTATTAACTGATTTTATATGCTGGTGTAGTATAGTAGCCAGAAAGAGATGTAATGAACATTTATTTTTTTTTGCATGTTGTTATATGTATATGTTTTTGTACAATTGCCTCGGTTATGTGAAGTGATGAGAGTGAAGGAGAGATGAACTTAAGATATTCATATGTGAACGTTTATTCATATGTGAATAAGGTAGTGAGGAGTGCAATATATTACTTTGACTCGCAAAAATATGGTTGACATAAAAGGCAGAGATCACAGGCGATGGCCAACAGAAGTATGATCGATATTAAAGACAGAAAACACAAGGTTACAACAAAAAGGCTTGAAATGCAATGTCCGATAAAGATATGGTTGATGTTAATTGAGCAGCAGGAATAGATGGAAGTTTTTGGAAGTTTTTGGTTATACAAGTTGAACACAAAAGGAGAAGAAAAGAAGAGAGAGAAAGAGACAGAAAATTTTCACTGTTGTTTATATGTCAAGACGATCATCATCATTGTTCGTCGAGATCCAGAACCAGGTTATATATAACACCAGGAGACCTCAGAGGCACATTTTTGAGCAGGGAGACTATAAAAACTTTGTTTCAAGGGACATCACAAAGAAAATCATGGAACAAGTTCCAATCTGCATGTTGATAACAGAAAGATATTCTGTTGTTAGGAGGTTCCTGGATGGAGGGGGAGAAGAAAGAGACGTTTACAGACACCACTGCATGATCAGAGTTGCCAAGAGGGCAGAGCTGCATAGCATAATATGAGTTACAGATAGAGATGAAGACGAGATCTAGAAGAGAAGTGTGTACTTCAGGGTTACTGGAGGAAATTCTCTTCTTGCATAAGAGATTGAGAAGTTCAGGTTTTGGATGACAGCAAGATCAGTAACAGAGTGTTTGAGCCATTTAGCATGATATGCATTAAAGTCACCAAACGCAAAAATATATGCAAATGTATGTAGGGAAATGGCCTTGTCTATATTGGCAGAAATATTATTTAGCACCCAACAGTCATTACTAGAGCAGTAGAGAAAGAAGAGACAGCTGACTGAGTTTAGTAGATAGTGACAGAGACACATGTAAGAATGATCTGGAGGTTCAAAAAAGAGCTCCCTAGCCAGAGAGATATGTTTACGGACATAAACTCCCAGGCCATGCATGTGGACATTAAAGTACTTCCTAAAGAGAGGAAGGTAACCAGGAATCAAGAAATCAGAGGAGAGGATTGCAGAGTTAAGATTTGTTTCGCAGAGAGCTTGGATATCTGGGGACTATTTGATGAGGAACAATTCCACACTGCAAAAGTTGGTACGAATACCTTGGATGTTGGAGAAAGAAATGTTCAGGGGTTTATGTGTATTTTGTTTGGCTGGCTTAGTTTTATATCTTGATTGCTTATAGTGAGTTATGGTGAGTTATTTTGATAAAGAGCAGCCTAGAGTAGTAGTAGCAATTGGTTATCAAATGCAAAATGAGGGAAGAAAACTGGTGCAGACTTCAGTATAGTGTGGCCCCAGGGTTGATCACAGGAGATGCTTGCAAAGATACCCATCCATGTGCAATATTTGACTGTTAATCAGAGCAGCCTCTTCAGGCATTATGCAAGAGTTTGGGCTTCTAACTAACATTTGGGAAGCAGCAATCAGAAAACTGCCAACCTGGTACTGTCAGTATGAAGAGACATTGCCACCATCCATACATATCACAAAAAACTCATAAAAGCACCACTATTAAATATGATTACCCCTTCCCTCTGCATCTTAGTGGCTAATAAAGCCTAGCTTGGGATGAAATAATTAAAAGAAAATCAAATGCATTGCAAAATCAATGTTTCTAATATGGAAAATGGTTTCCATCACACTCCAACAACATGCACACACAGACACACATATTATAATTTTCAATTTGTACTTCAGTAAATTTCCTGGGATTTGGTTTCAGAAATCTTTGCTTCTTGGATTTTAATTCTGGATTTTACTCAGAAAACTAAATCAGTATTTTTTTTTATTTTATTTAACTGTAATTTTACATTTCAATTAAAAAAAAAGAAACCAAATTCATTTAAATTATTATTCTGAAATCAATCAACCATTTTATAAGTTCTTTCTATGTTTGTTGTTCTTTTGCTCATTCGAAAAGATGTTTTTGATTATTTTTATTATCTTTATTCGTTCTGAATGACATTATTAATTTCAAATTCTATTCAGAGACTGAATTCTGTCAAAGCTTTTTCTTATTTACATAATGCAAAATGTTTTCACGTGTTGGTTATTTTTTATTTTTCTAATTTTAGATTCTATTCTGTTTAGAAAATTCAATGCAAACAGAAATTTCCATTTTAATTTTTTAGAAACCATAAGTTTATCTTCATTTTGCCAAAAAGTGACAAGATCTGGCAGATGTTCAAATAACGAACAAGCAACAATGGCACAAATATTTTATTTTATTTCTTCCTAAAATGTGTTATGGAATAAATATATAAAGATGCTACAACTTTTCATTGAAAATATCTTGGACTTTTTTTCTCTTCCCATAAAAAAGCAGAAAAATGCAACATTTTCAGTTAGTTGATTAATGATAAATTTCACTAAAGAAGTTCTCAAACTTTTTTGCTTTTAGACAAAATAAAAGGCAAATATCTAATCATTCTACACTTCAGAAAAGTGACAGATGAAATTTCTAAAGCACATACTGAGGAAAGAGAGCTTCAAAAATTTGACACACACAGGACATAATGAAGGCAAGAAAGAGAAAAACAGTGCATAACCTAAGAAGCTTGTGTAAATAGATGGCAGAACAGGGTTTATGAGAAATAGCAAAAAGATAAAATTTATTAAGTGCTACAAAAAACAGTGACTTGTAGAGAGCCATTATTAAAGAAGAAGAGCCAGCAAAAATACATATTTGGAATTCATTTATTGTTTCTTTTGGCAAATTATTTGAATCACAGATTTTATAACACAAATTTCTTGGACTTTTATAATTCAATAGAATGAGAATTTATTCATGAAACAAAGGTTTTCTGTCAATTTTGTCCAAACTTGATGATTGGAAAGGGAATCATCAAAAAACAGAACCAAATAAAGGTTTCCTGATTGCAGAATTTAAATTACAATCTTAGAGCCTCTTTGAAATTCCCAAGGAAAGAATCTCAAAAATTGGTCGAATGCTTGGGAGATTAGACAAAAGAATTGCTTCCTAAAGATTTTCAGGCCTTAACTCCAAAGCCATATCTCTAACACCCTCCCTATGACATGATGAAGGCACAACTTTTACCTTGATATTAGATCTCTTACAAATTTAAAACAACTCACATAAAACTAAGTCTATAATAATCATACATACAGATTTAGCCTTTGCAGATCTGAAAATGTAATCATTACTAGTCTCCAAAACATCTACTTTTTGGAGTGTCATAACTATATGAGGCCATTAAGATACATCCATTCAGACTTAATTCTGACTTCAGACCACAAAACCAAACCCTATTTTCATATAGAATTCTAGGTTAATTTTATTCTTTGACATCCAAGTCCAGGTCCTATATCTTTAGTGGTGTAGATGTACTCTTGGCCAATTGTGGGTTGGTGAGGCTATTTATCACATAGTTGTCAGTTTTGAATTCAGAGTTTTCTTTCTCCTAGACTGGTGGTCATCTAAGTTTAGAAAACCCAGTCTGTCTTATTTACCTATATCTAAGAGGAGAAGAGATGGATTCATACCTTTCCCAAGGGTATTTATATGTAAGTGAATGTCATGAACTGAATTGGATTTTGAACTCAGCTCTCCAATTTCATAATCTGTGCCACTATCCATAACTCCACTATGCTTCTATTTAAATCTTTGACTTATTTATTTGTATTTTTTTTTTTTGACAAAATCTAAAAACTCTTCTTTAATGTCTGATATCTATTTTTCTTCACCACTGATGCCAAGTGTGTGATATTATCCAGTATCAAAATGACCATAACAAAAAATTTATTGTCTATAAATTTCCATTTCTAAGCAAGCAGATTAGTATCCTCATTTTTGTTGTTTCTATCAATAAATTTTGATTAGTGTGCTCACTGATCCTTCCCAAGTACACGTTGCATTCAGGAAGTTTGAAAGAGCTTGAAAGCTAATCATTTAAGTCAAAAGTTACTGTTTTCTACAAGACTTTACTCATTTCTTCAATCAAAGAATTTACAAATTCAACTGAAAAAGGTTAATGACAAAAAAATTCAAATTACAAATCAAATATGAATCTCATCAGAACTAAAGACAATATATCATTTAAGACATTCAGGCAACATTAGAATATTTTTAAAATAAACTCAAGATGCAAAAAAAAATATTTTTAGCAACAGTAGCTGGTCACTGAAACCATGATTAATAACTCATAAAAAAGACAATCTTTTGTGAGTTATTTAATGACAAAACATTTTAGATTTTAGGAAGAAAATGTGAATATTGCATTAACATTTTTGAGAATTGATATTTCCAGATGCATACCCTACTATTTAACTCACAGCAGGGGGAGAAAATGGATTCATAAATTTTCCTAAGGGTATTTGCACATAAGTGAATATAACAAACCTAACTGGAATCTGAACTCAGCTCTGCAGTGATTAATAAAATTTAAAGGAACTTTTTTGAGAACCTGCTGAAGCTAGAATTCTTAATGCATGACATTGTAATAAGCAATTAGATTGTTCAAATGATTCACTGGAAAAGAAACAAAATAGATGGAATTATACTGGTAATTTGGTCTTCTGATGATGACATACGTTGTGTTCCAAAAGAAATACAGATTCAATCAGGAATTCTTCCTCATGCTGCATATTCTTCAAATGTGTTGCCTTCAAACCATCACTTGTTTCACTCAATTCAACGTTTCTTGTCTGGTTAGTGATTCTAACAAGTTTAAGCAATAAAAAAAAACTACTTAAAGAATTCACTAATTAAAACTGGAATTTTTACTTTTGAGAGAATTAACAATTTAGCTAAAACATTGTCAGAAAGCCAGAGAAAATACTTTTATGGCTTAAAAATGAAGCTATAAATTCAAATGAATAATCAGTTTTACTAAAAACAAAATGCTTTGCATAATCCAGTAAGTGATGATTAAATTTAATTTATTTTTTGCATTGGCTTTTAAGATAATTGCGATAGGAGTGACTGCAAAACACTTGTCATTCTCCAATTTATAGGCAGAAGCACACAAATGCATGCTGGGATTTTTTCCTAGCCAATAAAATAGGCTGGTTCAGTGTTTTATCTGACTCAGTCCCGGTCTGACTTGTCTTAAAATCAGAATACTATGTTTGATTATTTGAACTTACTTTTGTGTGTCAATTCTAATTCTTAGTTTGTGAACTTTTTGCTATATTATTGTTGCATTTTACCATGGCTACTCACTCCACATCCATCTTTAAAGAGTATACAATCAACATAATTGATAACTACAGCATTGTCAAAGCAATCACTTTTAAATAAAGTTGAGATATATTGTCAAATCAAACAAAAACACCTTTCTTGCATAATATTTTCATCTATTAATCTTTTAATTCATGTCCTATTTAACCTGGTGCACAAAATATTGCTGCATATAGATATATCAGCCAACACCCACTGCATAAGGGTCAGCAAAATGGGTTAGAGTTTTCACAGATAAATTTAATGGGTTATCCTCAGTGGATGTCCCAATATTGTGGCCCTCAGATGAAGCTGAGTAAACATTTATGTTGGGCTGTGAAAAGTCTGTAAACTCCATTTCAAGGTTAATTATGACATTCAAGAAATTCACCTACCTCATGTTAGCCTCAATTTGCATGCTAAAGCCTAATCTTTCAGAAAGTAGGTCAACAACCTAAGTAATATAAATAAACCTTCTATGCACCCACCAGCAATTTTTAAGCAAGAATGCATAAGAGTGGAACATCACACAGGGTTTAATTCACAATTTAACAAGGCTGTAAAAACAAAAATAGGAAAAATGTTTATCAATTGAATTTACTTTCATAAGATACTAAGCAGGAATTCCAGTAAAGTCAGTTATTGCTGCATAGATAACATGCTTCAATTAAGGAAGTAGCAACACAATACATGTTTAAAGCTAGTGATGATAATTACAATGGTAATTCTAATCCTTCCTGTATTGTGTAGGAGTAGGAAAAGCAGTCCTTAAGAAGGTGATTATTTGATGAAAAATGTTGTGTACCAAGCTACTTTGACAGACTTGATATGGTATATATTGGAGTTACTGAGAGATCTTGGAAGGAAAGATTTTCAAATTATAAGACCTTCATTAAAAGGAAGCAATACAAAAATAGAACAATACTATTAAGGTAAATATGGAAACAGAAGGATAAACATAGGTAAATATCTGAAATGAAGTAGAAATTTGTGAAAAAGATTTGCTTGTATAGAGAGATCAAAAAGATGTAATTTGGGCTTGAAAAGGAAAATCAATGATCAGAGTAGATTATTAAATAAAAGAGTGAAAGTGGTCTCTGAATGTAAAAATACATTTGCTGTACCATCTACTTGGTGAAGAATGAATGGTATGTGCAGGCATATGTGCTTCAAAATGAACAACAAAGACATTAATTTGTTTAATAATTATTTCACTTATTTAAATTATAGTCACAAGTTGAATTTGAAATTTTTATGTTTTTACTTTTTCTCAATCATGTTCAATATTTATTATATACTAGCAGTATAGCCCGGTATTGCTTGGGTGTAATGAAAGCTTTAAAACTAATCCATGGTCCTGGAGCTCAAACACTTTGGACATTGACACGAAAGACTAAAAAGCAATAGTTGTTTCCAGTTAAAGCAAAACCGTAGACTGAAAGTAAAACGAATGGATGTGAGTCAAATTTTAATTTCCTGGTATCGATATCAAATAAGTTTTTTTCGTCGTAAACTGAACTTTGAAGGCTAAATAAGTACTCTGAGTAAATGGTATTATGGTTGAGAATAAAAACTATAATTATACCTACTTAGAGTCAAACCTAAAGCAAAAACTAAAATAAAAGGGCTGAAAAAATACAGACATACAGCCAGATAAACAGACACACATCCAAACATCCAAACATCTTGCCCTTCATATATATATATATATATATATATATATATATATATATTATCAATTTTCTGCACTATTGTAAGAACTGCAACCTTGAAACTTCTGAATATCGTTTCTTATGTCTTTGTTTACGAGTATATCAAATTTGATTAAAATCGGACCACTCCTTCTATAACCCGATTTTTTTGATTATCGATATTTATCGGAGGTACCTTGACACAAAACCTAGCTAAGAACACTCGCAGATGCTTATAGTACAACTGTGTAAATTTTCAAGAAAATTGGTTCAGCCGTTTCGAAGTCTATAGGTAATGGACACACACACACAAAGTTCCATTCATAAATAAGTTTAGATAGATTGTTAGATATGACAGACAAAGAAAATTTGATTCATTTACATTTTTTTATTTAATTTTTCTAGCATTCTTACATTTTTCTTTTTGGTAGGAATACAAAAAAAAGTAAGAATGCTGTAAAAACTAAATAAAAAATGAATTAAATTTTCCTTGTCAGTCATATTTAACAAAAGATATTTAAAAGAAAGGTTACTGCCCAAATATATAATCTAATCTATATAGTTTACAGCCATATCATGTTGAAATCTATATTAAGCAACATTGAGCCTCCTGGTCAGTACCTAAATGAGTGACCACTTTGGAAAACTAGATACTGTAAACTTGGATTGTGCTACTGGTGTAAATTCACTTTCACACTGTTCACCATATCTTGGGAAATGTATGGGTAAATAGCAGGGCAGGCTGGACCCTATAAATTTGGTTGGAAACTAGTCTAAGAGAAAGAAAACTGAATACTAAACCAGCCTGGGGAGGGTTAGCAAAAGTGGGGAGGAGCATGTAGCTAGGAGATGTTAAACTCTTATAAAAAAAAATTAAAATAAAATAAAAATACTTGCAATTATAGCATCTGACACAGTTCACAACAAGGAGTCGTGATGGAGAGAATGTGTATTATAAGGCACAAGCAATTGACCACTTAACTTGTATATATATTGGTCAGTAAAAAAAAGAAAAATAGAAATTAGTAAACCCTCATCCTTTCTCAAGGAAAGAATCCATTATATATATATATATATATAAGTATTTACATTATTCGGAATGTTGTCCTTATCTTTGTTGCCATTTGTACGACGTTTCAGTTCCTCAGGTGCCAGGAATTTTCGAACTGAACCCTTTATTACAATCACTCCATTCTTTTGCTTAGAGTCTCTACATGTAGTCATGAGTTATCTGCCTCTAACCCTGTAAGTTTGAACTCACAACTCTCTGGGTCGAGTTACAGGAGCTAACCAATGTCTATATCCACTGGGCCATGTGTCCTTAAGGACAAGAACAACTGAATTTTTGGGACTTATAAACTTGATGTTTAGTAACCCTTTTTTACCAAAGTTCATATTGCAATTTTTTTAATGTTAATGTGTTTCTTTAGTATTTTTTACCAGACGCATATTGCAATTTTTGACACTAATGATTTTCTCTGGCACGCCATATTACAGGTTCCCATATTGTGTTCATTTCTATGCTTGGTCGGCTTAGAAGATTTTTGAAGCCTAGCATATGTGCTATGAAGAGAGAGAGAGAGAGAGAAAAACATTGTCTTTTATATATGTGAATAGGTTTTAGAATATTTTAAAATATTAAGTATAATATCTTGTTATATAATAATGCCTTAATTACAAAAATAATATAACATGCTAAAAAGTTCTTGGCTTACCTGAGCCACTTTCTAAAATTTGAGAATCTATTCTTGGTTGATCTTAAAATTTTTCAGCAGCCCCTCATTAATATCATTATTATGCAATTCTTTGTTTATACATTCATTATATAATTATATTCAATAATACATAATTTATATTTATCATTTCCTAAAAAATGGTAAATATATTTTTCTCTTGATTTGTTATATGTTAACCATATTTGCAATTTTATATCATATGATATGCATATTAAAGCCAGGATTTCAAAGGCTGTTTTACCCATCTGAACTTAATACTTTAGTCATTCAGTACTACTCTTGAGAAAAAAATGTATATTGTAACTTTTGCCTCAAGAAAGATAAGAGCAAGAAAAAGCAAAAATTATATTTTAATCCAGAGGAACTTGGAGTTGATAAAATATCCAGAAGAATACTTTCCATATCAGGAAGGAAACAAAAATGGTTTGAAAAGGTTAAAAACTAGGCACTTAAACAAAATGAAATTGCCGTAGAAGCGTCTTTTGGATATGCAGGGTAGGAGGCAGAAAAAGAGACTGGTGGGGAGAAAGATTAATGGTATCGCGGGGTTATTGTAAAGACATTACATAACCTGGAGAAAAGATAGCACAAGACAGATGGAATTATTCACTTGTTGTTGCCTATTTACAGCAACCTTTGATTCAGGTCAAGATATTCTCCTAAAAAGGAAAGAGAGTAAAGGTCAAAGAGAAGAAATGAAAACAGTGCAAGAGAAAAGCTTGAAAAAGGTGACTAGATAATGAAGAACAAAAAGATAGGATGATAATGCCAAAAGACAATGATTTTGTAACAGGTAAGTAAATAGTCATATTACTTTTATAAATCCATTAGTTGTGTGAAAAGTCAAAAAAAAAAAAAAAAAAGGAAAGATAAGGTTTGAAAGGAAAAAGAAAGAAATCTTTGAAAAGATTTTTTTTTTCCTTTTGCCACACCCTGAATCAATCTTTAGAAAGGTGATGAAAAATTGGGTGAGAAGATGAGTAGGTGTGTGTGTGTGTGTGGGGAGCATTTATTGTTTAAGAGAGCAGAAAGAGAGCGAGAGGCAAACAATATGAGGGTATCAGATATGATTAAAGTGGGAGAAAAACAGCTTTGAGGTGAGAAAGATAGAGAGGTAGAGTGAATCAAGAAAGGCAGTAGTAAGAGGGATGATGGAAGAAATACATCAAATTTCTGCCACCTGTAATGAGATATCATCACAATGTCATCTTGATTCTTCATCTGATCTTTACCTCAAAGACCAATAATCGAATGCACAGAATAAAAGAAGGAAAAACAGCAGAAACATGAAAAATTCCATTCATGTTTCATAATGGTAAGGAGATGTAGAATATTGCATTTCTCAATAAGAAAGAAAAAAAAAAGAAGCAGTAAAAAATGCAAGAATTTTTTATACTCTAAATTCTTTAAAAATTCTGTCATTGTAACAATGGATAAAAGAAAAATTAGAAACCAAATTCAAAATTTCATAAAACTATTCTGTTGAAACTTACACTTTTCCCTATTTTAAGGATGCTAATTCTTATTTTAATTTGGTTAAATGCACATAGTTTTTTCTCTTTTGTTTTTTTTAAATTGTCTGTCTGAAGCTGAATTCTCTTCAATGTCATTAATTTCAGATGTTATTTTTAATCACTATTATTCATTTTTAGTCTAATAAAAAACACTTAATAAATTTCTAAAATTTCCCCCATAAAGTTTCTATTTAAAACAAACAGAATATCACTCAAATGATTGTAAATAATAAAATTGAACACTAATACAAAATACAAAAGGAAATTATTATTATACACACACACATTTTATATATATATATATATATATATATATATATATATATATAAAGCTGGTATTGTGCTGCTTGTTTACTCTTAGATGTATAATACAAGGGGTGGGGGGTATTAATAAGGAGTGGGTAGAAAATCATTTAAAGTGTCAAAAAGTGTAAAATTAATAAATAGTGTTGTTTTAATAAGTTTGGTGAGGCTGGAAAATTTTTTCAAAAATATAAAAACATTCCTCTCCATGCCCCAACAGCTGTCTGTTAGTTACTTAATAAATGGCATATCAGCTTCCAGATGTAGAACCCTTCTTAATGCCCTTTTTCACTAGCTAAGGAAGTTAAAACAACAAAAATGATTGCCAAGGTGTAGGTTTTTTGTTAGTGTGGCCCTCACTCAGACAGGATGTTATCTTATAGCTAGAAGCCAGGAAGCAGAGAGTAATTCCTGACACAGTCTCTTTCAAGGAATGTAATTTATATCTTTCTCTAAGGTTATTCATATGAAGTAAACACTACTTTGGATAGAATTTGAATTTAGTTTACTGATTCTACTACCTGTGCTTATATACATATATCATATCAGAATATTGGGTGCACCTTGGGCATGGAATGTTTCGGAAAAAGAAATGCACACATCATAACCAAAGATCAAAATTATAATCTTACCTTTATATGACATCTTCATTAAACATGAAGAAATGCAGTATTAGCACAAAATATAATACTGCTACTTTTTTTTTTTTTTTTTGTTATAGAAGTGAGATATGGTTTAATTACCAGGACATCCTTTTTGGGAAAAGAAAAGTTTTAGTACACTTCATCATGCATTTTTAGTTGTTTTTTAGGGAGCAACATCTGCACATACTGTAAATTCATAACAGCTACAAAGAAATCTACTGGTATCAGTGAACACTGGTATATACGGTAATAGGCAACAAAACAGAAATATGGTACTTATTGGTAAATGAAGTCCCCATACGATAGATGAAAAAAAAAAAAAATTCAATCCCTGTACATCAACAAAAGCACATACAAAGCAAGCAGCATTATCCCAGTCAAGGCAAATATTTCTGTAAAATCTGGTATTTTTACAAAACAAGCAGCAAATTATTGAGCAAGTCCATAAATTTCTTAATTTCTTTTTCTTGGATAAATTTTTCAAGGATATTTTCATTGATATCATGTTTGTTCACTTCCAGAAGTCCTAGTTTCAGAGCTAAGCTCTATATGTGCTCTAATTCCTGGTGAACTCCATTTTATTTGTGGTTTTTATTTTCCTCTAATACATGATATTGTTGTATTGAGTGCAGGGTAATTTTTTGGTGCATTTTTTTTTAAATATCTGTCGTATAGGCCGACAAATACAGTCAGTATATATGACAGGACAAGTCTCTTTTGCACCACATTTCCGTCTAACAATTGTCCAAAAACCTCATCTGTATTAACTAAAAAGTCTCAGAACTGGCATTTCACAATAGATGAGAGACAGTAAAATGAGTAAGCACCTGGTCAATATGACATTCTTCTTACTAATCTCCTAGGCAGTTGAAGAATACAAAGCTGCTATACCCATTGTTAACAGGAACCAGTCACTATAGTATAGATATCTGTAGGGTTTCAATTTATCAGCTATCAATAGCTTATAATTACACAAATGTATTGACTAATATGGATATAGAAAGATGGTTGTATTCCTGTTATCAAAACAGATTTAGAAAGATAGAATTGTATTTCTAATAAAGAAAAATATGATTAAGGACTGTGTGTATGCTACCCTGTGAAGCTGTGGCAAGAAATATAAAAGAGAAACAGGCTGCCCCCTAACGATAAGACTGCAGGACACCAAAAGACAGTAACAAGATGAGAAATAGAAAAATCAGGCAGAGAAAAGTGCAATCAACATCCTTGGAGAGATGAAGTTGAAATAATAAATAGGGAACATCACTGGAAAATATGAAAACTAAAAAAAAATCAGTGCATATGCTTGGCTGCAAAAATTTTCTAAACAGACCAAGCATAAACATAAATATGGGAACCATTAATACAGAGAGCTAGAGTAAAAAACAATAACAAAAATATGTAATATGAGCTCTGATAAAATATGCTTACTGAGACATTAAGGTTTATAAGTTACAAAAATTTTCACTTACCCTGGCCCAGTGGATAAAAGCATTGATTGATCCAAAAGTGACTTGACTCCAAAGAGTTATGAGTTCAATACCTGGCCACAGCAGAAGGAACAAAACCTCATATTAAGGGGAATTAACTGAAACTGAGATATCCAAGGGTATGGCATATAGAATTAGAACAATCTACCCCTGTGAACTAAATGAAAGGTACACTTTGAAATTCAAAGAAATATCACCTGAAGAATCACAATTAAGATGAGAACAAGAGCCCAGACAGTGTAAAAAGTTATAATACCTCATCTCAGAAATATAGACAGAAGATAAATTTTGATTGGAAGTTTTGTAAATGTTATTAGATATCAACATAATTCATTATGTAATGTCTTACTCTGATCCTCACACTCTAAAGTGCATGGATTACATATATTAATATATTATTTCTCTACAGAGCAAGATTGATCAATTTGTTTGTCTGTGAAATTATTCAGCATTTCCTCAAATATTGTCCGACATTTTACATGTCTCTTGAAATTTATACTACAAAGAAAGTAAGAAATGTCATTTACATGACATTTATTGTTTTTTCATTAAGAAATTCTTTTCATGATAAAAGTCTTTCCTGAATCTTTGGATAGCAACTTATATATATCCACACACACATATACACACACGTATATATTTCAAAGAACCACCATATGAAAAATGCATATTATTCTTGCTTATTTACAGAATGTCTTTGATTGATTCATTCATTTTTTATGGCTTAACACTTTTCAGGTTATTTAAAACGAAAAAATATTTTTAAATTGTAAGAATTTATTTTTTGAGATAATAGTTTT
Organism: Ascarosepion bandense; assembly: GCA_037127315.1. Lineage (NCBI taxonomy): Eukaryota > Metazoa > Mollusca > Cephalopoda > Sepiida > Sepiidae > Ascarosepion > Ascarosepion bandense. The sequence goes on along the minus strand of JBBBDQ010000883.1, from coordinate 5,001,041 downwards.
AATGATACAAGTCTTATATTAATTAACTCATAACTAAGTTAAAGAGAAGAATGAGAATTAAAAATTGGGTAAATCTGAAAAAGCTAGGGAAAAATGAAAAATGGGGAAAGATGGAAAAATTTTGGACACCTGAAAAAGCTAAGGAAAACTGGAAGGACTAAGGGTAACAGGAAAAATTGTGTAAACCTGAAAAATCTGTAGAAAAATTTTAAAAAATGGGGAAAACTGAAAGGACTAAGGGAAACTAGAAAAAATGGGGAAACCTGAAAAAGCTAAGGAAAAAAAAAAAGGAAAAAACTGGAAAACTTTGGGACACCTGAAAAAGCTAGGTAAAAAAATGGGAAACTAAAAGGACCAAGGGAAACTGGAAAAATTGTGTTCACTTGAAAAAGCTGAGGAAAAGTTAAAAAAAAAAAGTGGTTAAACTGAAAGGACCAGGGAAACTGAAAAAAATGGAGAAACTTGAAAAAGCTAGGGGAAAAAAATGGATAAACTAGACAAATTATGGACATCTTGAAAAGCTAGGAAAAAAAAAAACAACAAGGAGAAAACTGAAAGAACCAAGAGAAACTGGAAAAATTGAGAACACCTGAAAAAGCTGTGGAAATTTTTTTTAAAAATGGGTAAAACTGAAAGGACTAAGGGAAATTGGTAAAAATGGGGAAACCTGAAAAAGCTAGAGAAAAATAAAAAAAAAACTGTGAAAAACTTTGAAAAATAAAAAATGAAAAGCAGGAAAATATAAAAAGGAAACAGAAAAAATTAAAAAACCTGGAGAAAATAGAAAGATGAGGAAAAAACTGAAAAAAAAAATGTTAAATAAAAATTTATTCATTAATTTCATTTTACCTTTTTTCATATGGATGTGCATTTAACATAATGATCATTAGTGTGAGAAATGGGATTGGAGAGCCAGAATTCCAGCTTAAGTTGTTACATTCACTTTCACACAAATGTAAAATGGTAAATTATTTTATTTCAGCCCTAACATGTTTGTATTTTTATGACTAGCAGTAAAATCTACAAAATAAAATCTTTAAAGCAGTCAAGTATTTAGTCAAATGGGAATAAAATAACAGAAATTAAAAACTTTTAAAATCAAGTGGCACTTGACCATAAGCAAGAAAACCTGCTAGCTTATAAAACAGTCAGTTGGAACTTAAAATACTTTCAGGTTGCAATATTTAGTTAAGTTTCCTGTCAATGAAACTGCTGAGAGAATGACCTGTTGCAAGTTGACAAGGTGTGAATCCATTACCTCTACTCTTAGCTATGGGTTAAATAGCAAGGCAGAACAGACTCTCCAAACTTGGGTAGCATCAGGTCAAGGACAACCGTGAATTCAAAACCAGCTGGATGTGTGACTAGTAATTCAAACCATGTAAAATCTACTTGTTACTAAAATGACAATAGTGGTGTAAATTCCACAGTCTACAGATTCAAGAAGAATTGTTTTATTAGAATTCATTGGAATTACTCTTAAATGATTTTTGAAAAAGAATTATTATAAATTATTACAATTTCTCAATTTGGGTTTCAATAAAAACAAAACTAGATAGATATTTAAAAAGAAAAATGCCTTAGCACATAACCTGAGCACAATCCTTCCTGAATTAATAAATATATAGATAGATGGATAGAATAACAAAATCACATCTTATTCAAAAACTGGAAAATATTTACATTATAGCAAAAAAAAATAAAAATGACAATAACAGCATTTACTCACTTTCATTTATTAGACATTAAATTATATCACTTGGCATCCTCGATAATTTTTTTTTTACTTCTGTGGATAAATACTTGTTGAAAAATAAAATCATTACATCTGCCTCAATAAAGTTCATCAGAGGATGAAACACATCAGCTGCAATAAGTTTTCTTTTTGTCTCTCTCTCTCTCTATATATATATATACACACACACACACACAGTGCATGATGAGTAAATTGTAGCCATTGTATATTTTTAATTTCATGCATGCACATTGTTTGATTTTGTTAAATGCACAGTATAGCAGGGTCAGTTGGGTACTGTAAGAAAATGAGCCCCCCTGACACAATTCACTCTGCCATAAATTTGGAAATGGCATGTTGTACTGTTTGGTGTGTGCAATGGAAGCTCTAATATGAAAGTTTCAGAGTGTTTGGGGACAGTGCAGAGAATTTGAAAAGAGTTGGAAGAGTCTAGTGGTGATTGTGAAGGTATGCCAGCTTGAAAAACTCACTGTGATCGTTATGTTAAAAAAAGAACACCTGAATTGGTTGGTTGTACAACTCGACCATTATTATTACTCAGAAAACATTTTTACAATCTAAAAATATTTTCTGGTTTTAAATAACCTGCAAAGGGTTTTTAAGCCATAGAAAATTAATCAATCAATCTGATATAACTTTTGAGATGACCTAATCTATTATCTATAAATATGTTCTTCAAAACATGATTCTGTTAGTTAAATGCATCACATGTGGGTGTGTTACCAGGGGTGCTGAAAGGTTCCCAACTTGATTAAGACAAGGTTTTTTTTTAATTTGGCAAGTGGGCCAAGAATTTTCTGCAAATTCTGATCCAATGCACTGAAATATAACAACCACAAGTGTCTTACATTTTTGGAACAGAAAATAAAAATAGATGATCAAGTTGTTGATTTTTATATTAGCAAAAGATAAATTTTAATACTAGCCAACTTGAAGAGCAGTGCTACTGCTACTCTTTTTGATGATATACAAGACCCACTTCCCAATCATCAAATTTAAATATTTTTTTAATTCATAGAGAAATTTTAATTCATAGAGAAATTTGTACTAAACCATGCCAAAACAGGAAGTTTCAGGTTTTATTGGTTAGAGCCAACTAACCAATAACAGCTTCAGAGTGAGTTGATTTGTATAGACTTCACCATTTTTATTTCACTTGTTAAAACCTACAACCAATTCATGACCATTGCTAAAATGGTTAGTATGTCACAAGTTAGCCTTACAAATCTGCCAATGGTGCAGGATGTCAAAGGTTATAGTAACTTTTGGATATGATTGTTTAAAGTCTCTTAGAAATCGGACTTGTTTTACTAGCACCTTTTATAATCCCTAATTAAGCCAATTGATTTGCTGACTTCACAGAAGACAACTTGAAAATGATACATGATGAAAGCATAAATCTTAATATAAAGTTTATCATTTATATCTTTTAATTTAAGACAATTTTAAGGATTTGTTTTTTGGCTTAAATGGTATTTTGTTGCTGTTTCCCTTTTTAGTGAGTCTCAATAAAAAATAAAATAACATATAAAAATAAAATATATAGACAAAAATAAAAAGAACTAAAATTAAAAGAAGGCACCTGCACTTTTCTTTAAAACCCTTATCTCTTTCTTTCTCTATTTAAACTTCTCTATATATACTTCACTCTCAATTATCGAGAAGATAACCCTCAAATGAAAAGGAGAGGAAGACTGAACCTGGCCAAAATACTGTAGAAGTTTATGGGACCAGTATCTACTTATATATGATTATAAATCCACCAAAATAAAACAGCCTCCAAGCATAATTTCCATTAATTTAAAAAGAAAGGAACACTGAAAAATAAAATAATTTTGGCCAATCAAAAAAATTAACACAAAGATGTTTGCTGAAACCATAGTTCATGCTAGAATCATAGAGCCTGATCAAAAAAATATAAGCTCACATTACTGAGCTAGATGAGGAGGGAATGGCAAGAGAAGCCACTGAACTGGATATGCAACTGCTAGAGAAACCAGCCATGTGCAAAGTAGTTAAGAGGTCATCTGTTAATGATATTTCTGCATTTCTTAGGGCTAAGAAAAATACAGTAGATTGACACTGACCTATTTCTAAGATGATTACCACTATGTGTAAGGTCTGACCCTGAAACTAACCACTACTGAGCCGAAACACATTTCTCCAGATTGCTACCAATATCTGCCTTATAAACAAACATTTTGCTACATCAAATATTAAAACACTCACTCTAAAGCAAATAAATGTATATTATACCTTATATCCTTCATCCAATTTGTTTTATTCCAAAGTTTCCAGTAAATGAATATTAAGAATACATCTGGCACACTATTACCATAACTTACTGATATTAAAAAAAGATTTCTATATATATCTAGATTTTTCTTCATAGGCACACCAAACATACTGAAGCCATAGCAACAGTGGAGTGTTTTTTGGCAAGAAAACCTGACCCTTTTCAGGCTGGTTTGTATTCAGTTTTCTTTCTCCTAGACTGGTTATTAATCAAGGCTATAGGGCCAAGTTTGCCCTGCTATTCACTTATAGCTAGAGAGAGAAGAGATGAATTCATATCTTTTGGTTGGTTGGTTGGTTGTTTTGTTTTATGGCATATCAACCTCAGTGGGTCATTTAATGCCAACAAAATTTTATTTATTACTGGTAATACCTTTTTCTTTCAAAAAAATTTATTGTTGTTTATAAGTTTGTGGCTGGTAATACTTTTTTCTTTTGAGTGCCATGGAGAAATAAATTTGTTTTAATTTTTCAGCATGTCAAACTTGGTTATTTATTGCTATGGTGTCTATTTTCTTTAAATGTGTGTAGCATTTTTTTTTAAAGGGTTTATATTTTTGAAAAGAGACTGACTTCTTTCAAGTAGTTCAATATGACTTTTTCATTTGTTTTTTCGAAAAGTTTTCTGATATTTTTTGAGTTATAGTATTTTTGTCAGGTGGAGGCTAAGGCAGTGCAGTTTATTAGAAAATGTTTTACTGTGTATGTCTTTTGACATGTTATACACTCAAGAGGGTTTTTCTCCAAATTCATATCTTTTCCAATGGATATTTGTGTGTAAGTGAATGCAAAGAACTCTACAGGAATTTGAACTTGACTCTCCAACTTCTCATTCTGATTTGCTCATTACTCCACTTGTACATCCATTGATGCTAATCTGGACTATGAATAAAAAACAAGGCTCAATATATACAAATACAGTGACAGGAAGGTAGCAAAATTTAAGGACATGTTATAATTTATGACCTTTTTAAAAAAAAAAAAAGCATTTTTTTTCAGGGTCAGGCAGATAGCATTTAACAGAATAAACCCTCAACATAAATATGAAGCTCTGTGTCCTTGAAAGTGGTTTTGACTTTCTTATGAGAACCTCTTGTTGCTGAGGAGTTAGTATTTCATTCCATCATCACAGTGTGCTCAACTGAATATATTATTACGAACTAAAGACATAATTTGTAGGAAGAAAATTCACTTACAGAAAAGCAGATGGAGGGTCTCTCTATCTTTCCTCCATTATTTTTTTTCTTTTTTTTTTTTAAGACATTTTACTAGTGACATGATTACTACTCAATTTTTTTTTTTTTGGTACCTTGAGGTCAAAACTTTTTCAGCTACTCATTAAAACTTTTTATTAAAGTGTCACTGGCAACTAATATTAAGTTGTCATGATAATGATGATGATGATGGTGTGAAGTAAAATTCAAAGTTAGAAACTTTGAATATTACATAAAACTAAAAAATATACAATACAAAAGTAAGAGGCAACTCTTAACTATTTTTTTATTTCAACTAAATTAGCATGGTTTGTTTTATGGTACATCAACATTTTCAAGGTTATTTAATGTTGAAATTTGTCATTTTCATAAACAATAGATAGGTAGACATAAATCTAGTCTTAGAATCTAAAAGGTAAACATAGGTATAACAAAGGTGGTCACTTTTTTGTGGAGTAGGGGGGGGGAGTTTTACCCATTTGTAAAGGGTTGCTGCCAGTGTATTCTTAACTCAACTGACAAAGTGACTTAAATTGTTCAAACTCATATCCTTCAGATCAGACAATCTGGATTTGTTGAGATTGACATGTTGCTGATACTGATATCAGCAAAGTTAAAATGGATGGCAATCTTTATTTTTTGAAATTTCACCTCAAGTTAGGCAATAACATGAGATAAATTCCAATACCACTTCAGAACTTTTGCTATGTTTCATAGAAGGTTGCAAAACATTTTTGTACATTTTCCCGATGCTTCTCATTGTCAAATGATTCAATACCAAAATGTTTTTAAAATCCTACAAAAATCAACATTTTCCATCAATGCTTATTCTAATCTTAGTGTGTTTCCTTTTCTTCAAATTTCCTTTGCAGAGAAATTGCTTCTTGGTCATTACTCTTTCATGAAGGTCTTTTCTAATGAAGCTTTTCGAGGTGTAGAATAATTTACTTTAGAATCATTTGACAGATGCCTAGTAAGTTCTTTCACAGATTTCTTTCTGTCTTTCAATCAAGTGACTTCAAAAATGCTCATCAGATGCAAATTCATTCTTAGACTTCCCACTTTGTATTTTTCACTTCTCCAGATTCTTGAAATTACTTGACTTCCCTAAATTCATATCAATACTAAATTCTGACTTTACCCTGCAGAAGTGAATGTAATATTTCTGGGATAATTTTATATTCATGAATAGACTATAAAATATGAATCATTACTTCTTACTGAAATATGAAAATATAATGGTGCATGAAGTAGAATTGTCAAGTCAAAATTCAAACCACAGTAATTACATTCACTTTCACACAAATTTGTAAAGGTATAAATTTATCTTCTCTTCCTCCCAGTTATAAGTTAGATAGTTGAGCAAACTGGGCTAACTTTGGCTAGCAACCAGTCTATGAGAAGGACAACTCCAAATTACAAATCAGTCAGGTGTAGGACTAAATAAAAACAGCAGCATGGCTTGTATTTCTCAAAGGAATTTATAAGGTTAACATAGATAAGATGGTCTGCAGATCATTAATATATTAAATTTTGTTAATGGAAAAATAATGCTGAAAGGAAGATGATAGGCTTAAGAATGTGGAAGCAGAGGTATATGATTGAATGTTCATTTAGGAGTTGCCTTTTCTAATGGTCCTCGGTGTGGAATGTCTTAGAAAGGGTCAGTTAGTACTTTGAGAACAGGTGCGGAAGAAGAAGGAGAGCATAGTAGCAGCTTGACATAGGTCAAGGAAGAAACTAATTACTATCTTCTCTTCTGTCTGTGCCTGTCTGTCTGGGTGCCTTTTGTCACGGCTTTTATATTTTCCCTTCTGGCTCAAATGCTGGTCATTTCGCATTTCATCCTTGTATTTGATTTCGGGCTTCTCATTGGCTGATAAATAAAAATTGGTAATTTGATATTTGATTAATTTTTATTTTTCAACGGAACATCTGTGCGAACTCGGATGCACACAACGATTTTTATTCATTTGACTTTTAGTTGTGAGAGAGCACACATCCGGTTCATCGGTCGGTATCACCACAACAGAACCTGTGCAGCATTGAATTCTGTGTGCACACAAGATATGTTTATAGTCATATCACGTTGAAATCCAATTGCTGAAATTAAGCAACATTGATCCTGGTCAGTACCTAGATAGGAGACCCCTTGGGAATAGCTATAAACTTGCATGTGTAGCAATGTAATGGATAATGGCTTGTAATGAGAAAACGAAGAAACATTTTAATTTCAATCAGGCTCGTTACATTCATTTATGAAGAAATACCCTTAGGAAAGTGTTGTATATTACCTATACATATTAATTAGATGTTCCTATTCTCTTAAATATATGAACACTATTGGGGTAGAAGAGAGTGATAATACTGACTAGCAGTTCACAAGTAGTGCATCTACTTCATGCAGTGTGTGTGAGTCTTGCACTTGTTGATATACTATTATTCCCAACTTCCATTTTGGTGATTACTTACACAGTAACCTTTTAGGGTTATAACAGAAAGGTATGAGTTTATCTCTGCTTAGCTATAGATAAATAGCAGACTATACCCTATAGCTTTGGCACCCAGTCTAGGAGAAGGAAAACTCTGAATTCAAATCAGCCTTGAGAGTGTTTGCAAAGGGCAGATGAGATTCTTATAGTAGCCAATGGCCAGCATGAAGCTAGATAGAAAATTACTATCCAAAAACACATGTAGAATGCTGTGATTATCTGTCCAATTTTTTTTCTTTTTTTCTTTTTACATTACACTCACTCCTTAACCTTTTCTTATTTTTCCTCTTTTCTTTCAATTGTTGCCATTTGGCTTCTGGTTTTCAGACATATACTTTTGTTTATAACTTTCTGAATAACCATGAATTCACTTTATATTTTCTAAAATAAATCAATTTTACCATTTGTTTTTAAAATATTGCCTGAAGAAGAACAATAATGTTCTGAAACATGAAACTTTTTGGTGTAGTGTTATATTGCGTTTATAAACTATTGTAATAACAAAATAACAATAATAAACTACACTGTATTGAGCACTTTTTATAAAAATAAATGCAACGAAAAGTAGATTTTTTAATCTATCTGTTCTTTCACTTCCTTATATATATAATTAATCGTTCGGTCCACTCATCAGGAGATATCAGGAATTGACTGTTGATTTTCTCATTTTCATTATTTTTTTATATTTAGTTAAAAAATAATCTATGCACTATTTATTGGTGTTAGGATGATTTTTTTTCTGTGTGCATGTGTATATATTTGTAGAATGTCATGGTTATTTCTTCTTATTTCTTTTCCTTCTTTTTTCACCCTTTCGGCTCCAAGTGTCAAAGATAATAAATAAATCAAAGTTTTGATTAAATCAAACCAAAGTCTGTCAAGTGACCAAAGAAAATAAAAATAAAAACTAATAAATCAAAATAAAAAAGGAAACAAACTGAGAAGAAAGAAAAAATAAAATGCAGACACCTACCTAAACAGTAAAAGACATTGCTCTATGTCAAAATGAGCAAGATAGAACAAATATGCTACCCAGCGACACTAAAAAGAAAAATCACCCAGATACCGTGAATCTACCTATAGTTGTTTTTTTTTTACTTATTTTCTCCTTCAAGAATCATAGTAAAACCATATTTTAATGAAATGAGATTCACCTTAATTAATTAAGAACAGGATAGCTAGTAACATAGGAATGTACAATATGATGTATATCTACCATCAACCCTAACAAATGAATCTGGTTATTAGAAAAAAAAAATTAAATAACATCAAGTCTTGTTTCCCATAACACTAGTCCAAAAGAACATCAACATAATATATGGATTTTAAGTTACACAAAAAGGAAAATAACACTGACATCTCATTTTAATAGATAGATTTACCAAAATTACACAAAAATATCTTGAAATACTAAAGAGTAAATTTATTCAATAACATCAACATTGATTTCAACCACAGCCCTCAGACAACTTTGGAATCTCTTGCAGCTCTTCTGGATGGTTTCCTTGTTTAAGTTGGCAAATGCTGCCATAATCCATCCCTTCATCTTTGATGTTACAAGGAGTTTTGTTAGTCTCTTGTTCAACTGTGTTCCACACATAATAATCAAAGCAATTGCAGTCTGGGAAGTTGGATGACCAGATGTAACAGGTGATTTGGTTGCAGAAATTGTTTGACAGGCATGACTGGCTTCTTAAGGTTGTGTAGTATGGTGCAGAGTTCTGTTGCCAGATATAGGGTCTTCCAGTAGTGACCCTCTTGACTGAGGGCAGCACACTTAATGTAGGTCTCTGTGTTGAGTCTGAGGCTCTCACCAACAAGTTCAGGAATTCTATTCATATCAGAATGACTAGAGTGAGTTTTTCAAACTGCCGTACCTTCATAATCACTATTAGACACATCCAACTCTTTCCAAACCCTCTGTGCTGTCCTCACATTGACACCTAAACACACTGAATGTTCATACTGAAGATTCTGGCATGAGTGCCAAGCACTTAGTGTGCTGTTTTTGACAGATTGAATTGCATCATGGTGCTCTTTTTCTCACCAACAGTGCCCAACTGACCCTACTATACTGTACAGTAATAGACAAAATCCAACTCAGATATGCATGCACAGAAGAAAATATAAAATGGCGACAATTTACCCATCGCACCATATGTGTATATGTTACCTTACCAGTAATTTTGTTCTAAATGGCCAGTTTTCCACTGCAAATGAGATCAATGCAGACATCTTCCAAGGCCCCATCCTCAATCCTATCCACTTTCTTCTTTTTATTAAAAATTTGCCTAGGAATATTTTCACACCTTAGTCAACATATATGCTAATGATACCACAGCTTATAGAAGCACCTCCAAAGAATCAAGATGTTCAAAGCCACACAGCTGATCTCTTTGCTGACATAGCTCTAACACCTCAGTGGGGAAAAAAAACTAGCCTGTAAATTTCTTTACATCTAAAACCAAGCTAGTATCATTTCATCATTGCCAATTGGATTTTGAACTTTCTCTTGTCACAATGAACAGCTGACACTCAAGCAGCCTTCATGTCTATCGTGACTTAAATTTATGCCAGACCTCAAGTAGAACTTGTACATATGATCCATTTCTAAAGATGCTGGAAGAATGGTCTACTCCTTGTACCATTCACAAAAGTACCTGACTCCTTCTGTCATCCTTTATCTTTATAAAGGATGAATAAAAAAATGCAGTATTGCTGCTAGATTTGGGCTGGAGCTTCCCAAATCACACTCTCTAGCCTTGATAGCATTTCAAATAATTTATCTGATCTTGTAAGGGATGACCTATTTTCCAAGATACAGTCTCTTTCCCCACAAGCACAGTGTTTCAAGTCTAGCACTACTCTATTGCTAATTTCATAGCAAATGTTCAGATGAGCATTCCATTTTTTAATTTCATTAGTTCAGACTTTACAGCTAAGACTTACAATGTTATATCCATGGAATTGAATCACCTACATTTCCTCTGTATTGCATTCATAAGAACAAAGTTTTACTGTTTTTTCCTTAGAACTGTTATTGTGTGGAACAAACCTGTATGTTCTTGGACACTACAATCATTATCCCTTAAAGTGAAGAGTCAATCACTATATATCCTCCTTATCCTTATCTTCACTTTCTTCTACCTTATCTTATATTCAGTAAGTTTATCTATATGTGTGGCTCTTAAGGCTTGCATTAGATGAACCCTCGCATGAAAAAAAAATACAAGTTCATAGACAATCACTGAAGCAAATATAACGGTGCTTACTGTTTGTTCTTTCTGTTTGCTGATTCAATAAATACACTGGATCGGAAACATGTTGAATACAAATTTCAGAGATAACAAGTTACTATCATTTTAGGCTAAGTACTAGCAAACACTGAATAAATGACTACAGTAGTGCTCTTTGTTTAGTTTAAAGTCAAATATATTTACCTCCCTTCTGTGGAATTCATAAATGATCATCAATTTTCTATTAAACAAGTACTCTTTTGCAATGATATATTTCAACAGACACATAATACAGGTATCTACCAATGTTATACATATAAGTCTTTTAATTAAATAAAGTGATAAAAACTGCAACAGCAACAGATTTTTACAACAGTATTTTAATATTGGTTTTGTTGAAAACTGTTTTTCAAACAGAGAAGATTGCAGGTGTGCCACAAAAATGTTAAAAGGTCATTAATCAAATTATTTTCTAAAGAAGTTCAAAGCACAGTAAGTGTAAATATCAAAATTATAACCCCTTTAAGTTGATTATATGAGTATATCATTGTTATAGTAAATAAATGTATACATATTAAATAAAATAATATAAAAGAAAGTTTTTCTGCAATAAACAATATTAAATCCAAAAATCAATCACAGCTAGAATCCTTGGAAGAAGATTTAAGAGTATACCCATCCAATATTCGACCTTCGTGAGTAGCCTTTCTTTTTCTGGTGGATTTCCTTTCTTTTACCTCTTCCTCTTGAGGCATTTGTAAGTCAAACATGTCGTACAATACTTCGACGTTTTCATCTTCTCTTAGTGGTGTGTCTGTAGTTTCTTCTGACAGCCTTTTTTTTATTTGATTTACATGCCGCCTATGCATGAATTTAGGACATGTACAGCATGTTTCTGACATTTTCTGTTATTACACCAGGTAGCCAGGATGCAGTGTTATTTTTATAGTTTTTAAAATAAACTTTTTCATTTACATGAAATTTCCTTTTCGGTGTGGTCGTGGTGGGCGTATGTACCTTTTTATTAGGAATTAACTTGTCGAATGCCAATCGAACCTTTCTCGTGAACATAAGTTCGGCAGGCGACAATGCTGAAGGCACAGCTTTGTTTAGAGTTATTCTATATACTTGCAAGAATAGTTGCAGTGCCTTCTTTGTGGGCATCCCTGTAGCCTTTTTAAGTGCTCTTTTTAGGGTATCCACAAATCTTTCTGCTAATCCGTTTCGAACATGGATGATATGGTGGAATTTTTATGTGTTCCACTTGAAATGTTTTGCAAAAATCCTTGAACTCCTTTGCCATGAATTGAGTTCTACTGTCACTCACTATTGTGTCCACTACACCGAACCTGGCAAATAATTCATGTAATTTACTGATTATGTTTTCCGCCATGGGTCTTTTCATTTGGAAAACCTCAGGCCACTTACTATAGCTGTCTACTATTACCAAGTAATAGAAATTGTCAATTGGACCTGCGAAATCTATATGTATCCTCGACCAAGATCTGTCTGTCTTAGGCCAGGGTTTTTGTAAAATTTGTAGCGATTTTGCAACAAGAGTGCACCCCTTACATGTACCGACCAATTGTAGTAAGACGTACAGTCTGTGTATATCACACTTCCGGTTCGCTACCGGAAATACTCGACTGACTTGGTATCAGCTGAACAGTCAACGCTAACACAATGCTCAACGCAACGCAAGAACCTCGAGGTCTTTCCTCTACCACTTTATGTAGTGATAGGAACAGTCCATTATAAGACAAAGGGGGAGAGTGCCCTAACACTATTGAAGGCAAGAAATACAGGGGGGAAACAGTGAGTAAGAGATCTAAAGAGCTTGTTTAACTAAATGGAAGAACAGGGAGTAGTAGGAATAATAAAAAGACAAACATTGTGTTGTAACCTCGTTGGTTATTGTTGTGATCTAAAAGGTTACTGATATGTTGTGATATCACATGGTTGTATTGTCTTGGTATATTACTTCAGTTACTTGTGGACTTGTAGTAATAATTATTACTATGAGGTGATATTCAGTTATTTGTATATTTTGCACATAGTACTGTATTAAGAGGTTCCTCCTGATAATATATAGTATTCTTTCTTGGGAGTTTTCTTAGTAATCTACTTGAGGACTAAATAGTAATATCCAACTGTGAACACTGAACTCTGCTGTAACTCGTATAACTACTGCTGCTACTCATAATCTGGTTGGTTCATGGTTGGTTGCCTCAGTTGATCCACCCAGACTTCTGTCTGGTACTTAATATAGGTTATTATCGTGGTCACATAATCCCCAGTGAAATAATCCCTTCTTATAGTTTTATTTGTTATCTGGCAATCAGCGTTCAGCCACATGTCTTTCTACATGACATATTGCTTCAAGCTGCAAAAAATAGGAAGTTGTGAAGAGCTATAATGGCCCCCATTCTGAAGAATCATGGCACGTAAAACAAAGAGAAGCTAATACATCAGATCACTGTATGAAGGATTTGCCTTAGTTGATTAGGCTTCTATCAGTCTAAAATTTAAAAAAATCAAAGTGCTAGGTGAGCTAATTTGTTTTACAGCTTATCAATCCTTTTGCAGGTTATTTAAAGCAAATGCATATTTCATATTGTAGAAGATTGCTTACAGTACCTAGTGGGGTGAACTGAAACAATCACATTGTCATTATAAAAATTATGTATGCCATATATATATCCTTAAAAAATAGCATGATGAACTTAATCACATTGGTATTACAAAACATATGGAGGCTAATATTTTAGTTTGAGCAGCAATTTATTCAAAAAGTAAAATAAAAAAAAAAAATCTGGAACAATTATTTTAAAATTCAGCCTTAATTTAAAAGACAAGCAATTAGTTTTGAAATCTTGTAAAAATCTGACAAAGAATATTCCTATTTCAGCAATTTTGTACTCTTGTCATGAGGATTGTTTATATCATTAAAACATTGTTCAAACAAGATCCATTAATTCTCTAAGTTTATTTGTATAAGAGTAAAACAACTGGAAAAGAATAAGAAAAAGTCTTGATAATAGTGAAAAAAGAGATTCGTGTGATAAGGATGTTTTAGTCTCTAGCTGTTTTGTTAAAGTTTCTTTTTATCAGGAGTGTGTCTAATGACAAAGAAATCAGATTTGATTTTGTCTAGACAAAAACATAAATACTAAACATGGGAAGGACAATGTATATATTTTTGTCACAGAAGCAAGATGGGGATGATCTCAAATAGCAACATATCTGGAGGAAAAAGAAATATCAGACAAAAATGTAATACATATATAACAGAATATATATAAATGAGTAAGTATATATTATTAAATATATATTTCAGTGATATATGAAAACGAGTAGAGAGTTATGAAGTCTATTATTGGGGGGGGGGGTATGGCAAAAACTTAGAAAATCTCACCTGAATTGCTTGGCAAGATCAATTGATAGTTGATAGGCAACTGGATCACGATCCAAGGCAATTAGTTGTTTGAGCAAAGGACATCTTCTTAGGATTTCTTTCGTGTGACCACCTGATCCAAATGTCATGTCAATTATGATCTACAAAAATAAGAAGTTTGCAAGACATTTGTAAGAAAATTTCAGTTATCAAGAATAACGAGTAATGGGATTTTTTTCTAAATAAATCAAAGATAGAATTTTATTATCAGCTCCATGAATGTCAACGTTAACTTTAAATGTGTTCAAGGACAATTAAATTATCCCAAAAAGTCAAGAGGTTGACAACCCAAATTTATAAAATATTAATAAAGACATACTGAGGCAGAAAGAAAAGTGACAAGGTAAAAATACTGATGTACCAATGTCAACATCAAGATCCTAGTTTATTATTATTATTTTTTTTTTTTTAATCAGATCACCCTGAGCAAGGCGGTAACACCACTGATGTGCAGGGGGCTACGTAATAGTGAGAAGATTGGAAAAGAGAAAGCCAGAAACCACATCCTAAACAGGGAACAAGGGATGAGCCTCTTAACTTGTTCAATAGACATGGGTGGAGTGTGAACCGGGCGATAGATAGATCTATCTACTCCAATTGAAAAAAAAAAAAAAAAAAGTGAGAAGATTGGAAAAGAGAAAGCCGGAAACCACTTCCTAAACAGGGAACAAGGGAATGTAGCAGAATTGTACATACATTAACCCAAATGTAAAGCACCTTTCCCTAAAGAAACTTTTCTACATCATAAATTTTATTAAAATGAAATTATAAGACAGACTATGTCCATCATACAGAAATCAGATTTGCAATGGCCATCATTGACACTTTATCACTGAAGACTTGTTCAATAGCTTAATGGCAATCTTGCAAAATTTTACATTATTTACATTATTTGGACTATTTTCCTCATCTTGGTTGCCATTTGTACAACATGTTGGCCTTCTTCAGGTGCTAGGAATTTCGAACCAAACCCTTTATTGTGATCAAGGAGGTATATCGTTCTCATTCCTGTGCTAAGAATCTTTTGGTAGTCATGAGTTATCTCCTTCTGACCCGACTAAGTCACTTGTTCACCACTGCTGTAGCCTGGTATTGAACTCACAACTCTTTGGGTCAACTAACCAATGTTTATATCCACTGGGCCATGTGTCCTTAAGGACAACAATTGAATTTCTGGGACTTATAAACCTAATGTTCAGTAACCATTTTTTTTACCAGAGTTCATATTGCTTCTTTTTTTTTTTTACCCTAATGATTTTCTCTGGCATTCTGTATTACTGGTTCCCAAATTGTATTCATCTCTATGCTTGGTCAGGAGAACTGTAATGGTAAGCAGTTCAGAATAAGGAATCAGCATGCTGACTTCAAATTCTGATAAAGTTTGTTATTTTCCCTTTCACACAATACCCTTGAAAAATGCTTAAAGCCATCTTCTGCACCCAGCCAGCAGGGCAGACCGAGCTCTCTAACCATGGTTGGCAACCAGTCTAAGAAAATCCATATGTAGCCATGGATAACATGTAACTAAGGTCTACTCTGTATATTTGCAATATAAACCACAGTTTTGCTCTGTGAATTTTGAAGAAAACAGAAATGGTTCTGGGCAGATGGGCATGCTCAGAAACAAGCAGCCATGCTGAAGATAAGAATTCCCACTTATTTGCAGTGTGTCTTCAAGTCAAAACGGCACTGATGATGATGATGATGATGATGATTAAAAGGTAATTTCAATCAAAAATTCAATCTCTTAAGTTGAAGATTTCAACAGTTAAAAAAACTTTTCATATAATTTTATTTAGCTTGTAAAGACTGGGAAAATTGAAGATTTGATTCTGAGAAAAAGAAATTTTTTGGTTTTATGTTGAATATTTCTTTCTCCAAAGTGAGTTATAAATCAATGAAGCACAGTGAATTAAACAGACTTATGTTTAAACTATTAAGTTATATTTCTTAACCTGTAATGGAATTGTCCATGAATCTTTTGTTTATGTAAAACCACCACTACCACCACCACCACAACATATTTACATTTAGTTCTTATAAACTGTACAGTTTATTGACCTCTCTTTTGTAGATGAATAAAGCCTCTCTAAAGGTTATACTGTCTTATTTCAACTCCATAGCTGAAAAAAAATCAAAAAACTTTTGAAAATTTTTTGAAAGCAATAAGCAAAAGAAATGTGAATGCTTCAACTCAGTAGAACAAAAAAAAAGTAATCTATATGTGGAAGTGAAAGTGCAAGAGTTTAACATTATTTCCATGTTCACCATTCTATTTTGGTAAAGATGTTCTTGGTCTGATAAAAGAGTGAAAGAAGAAAGTGGAAAAACAAATGCTCTAGATTAGAAGAATGAGATAATTTTAATGAGACAAATTCCATCAGTCAATTCTTTCCTCTTCTGCTAAGGACAGTTCTAACACATTCAAGATGGATGAACACTACAAAAACAAAGCTGTCTTTTGGTATAATTGCTAATATTTTCTTTGTTTCTTATTTTCATTTTAATTGCCTTAATAGCAGGCTTTTTATAATATATACCTCCCCATTCACCAAAATTCTTTTTTTTCTTTTCTTTTTTGTCAGGAGCTTTTAAAAGGTTTAGGAACCAGAAATACACTTAACATATTATGTGATTTATTATATACCTAATAAAAAAAAGTGAGTTTTTTGGTAAATTTATTTGTTTTTTAATCATTTCACCTCAAGCAAGGTGATAAAACCATTAAGACACAAAATGTTACTGTTTTAACCTAAAACATATGCTGAATGAGAAATAACCAAAACAGAGGTTGGAAAATGAAATAGTAAAATTTACAACATTAACAAAATACAATACTTGCCAGCTGCATGAAGTAGATAACCACTGCTAGAAGTAAACTGCTAGACAGCAATATAGTATTTAGCTGCCTCCCCACTTGAGACAAAATGTGGCACAAGGCCTATTTAATGTGGGTAATCTGAGCAATATAGCTTGGGCAGAAACTGAATGTTTACTTTTCCCCAGATGAGACTACTCTTCAGTTGAGCCAGGTTAGGGTTACTCCCTGCCCAAAGGCAGAGAGTTCGACAATGTCAGAATTGTGTCTGTGCGAAGTTAATTGCTAGGTGGCAATATGCTAGACAACAATATAACCCCCCCTCACAAGTGTCCAACATATTTATGAGGATTGAGACATACCTATTCATGTTCATAGGTATGCATATAACAGTTAATGAGTGTGAAAGAATTTGAGAAAAAAAAAAAAAGCATTATTCAAGGAGAAAGGCTAATAAAAGAACAGGAATTAAGGACAGAAGATGACACCTGACATTGCATTTATATCTTTATAAGATCAAAGTTGACTGGAAAACAAGAAGCTATACTGCCTCCAAAACTGCCATCCTCATCTCAGAATTGATCTTTTCTGGAATGGAAAGTTTTATTATTACAGAAAAAAAATGAACAGCCAGCTTTGGTTCACTCCTGAATGTACTACAGCCATAGCTCACCATAACCATTACTACGATACCTATCCCAAGAACAACAATGTAGTAGGACACTTGGTGCATTCAGAACTGCCCACAATCATTGCAAGAAAATTTTAGAAAGTGCAAAGTATGGTTATGCACAAAAAGTTCAGGCCAAGATCAAAAAGAAACTCTTTGGATCCTTGGAGTTCTAGAAGATCTCCAACCAAATTTTGAATAGAGGCAAAGCATTCTATTATAAATAGTCCTGTAGTTATCTGACTTGTCAGATGAAGCAAAGTTCTTCACCATGATATTTGCCTCTAACTCAATGTTAGATGATAAAAGCCATCCTCTTCATATCACTGAGCACAATCTCAGTAATGTAAAAAAAGTCTTGAACCTAAGAAGGCTACAGATCCAGATAAAATCTAAATGGTTGTCCTTAAAAATATTAACTCTGTGTTATCCCTGATTGTAGCAAAATCATTTAACAAACTGCTTGAAGGAGAAATATTTGTGAAGGTATCAAGTATAAGCCTCATTTTTCAAGAATGCTGGTGATCGCTCATCCCCATCTCAGTATAGAAACATCAGCCTCCTCTGTGTAAATATTTTGAAGCTATTATCAACAAAAAGATTGTTGATCACTTCAATATGAACAACTTAAGTGACAAGCAGTAGGGATTTCAATCAGTTCAGCTCACTGCTGATATGCCGTCATTATTCAGAGAATCAATGAGTCTCCAGACAATAAATACCTCTCAAGGACAGTCTCATTAAGTATTTCAAAAGCCTTTAATAACGTGTGGTATAAAGCTCTCTAACTATGGAATTGCTGGAAAAATCTTCTAAATTATTAAGTCCTTCCTAACAAGTAGGTCCCTGAAGGTAGTTGTTAATGATCAATCCTCTGAAACCCAAGCTATTAACATGGGCATTCCCAAGGCTCACTTCTCAGTCCAACCTTCTATTTTATATAAATGATCAGCCTAAGAGTATACTCTGATTATTTGTGAATAGCTATGGTGAGGATACAACAGTATATGGGTACATCTCCAAAACTCTAGACATTCCATCATCACTAAGCTGACCCTGAATTTTCAACTATCATGATGAATGGTTATTCTCTCAAAGAGGCACTGTGCCATGAGCACTAAAGTGGAACTTGTACATATGATTCATTGCTAAAGATTCTGAAAAAATGGTTGGTTCCCTGTACCACTCTAGTAAATACTGGACTCCTCCTGCTATCCTCTACTATTCATCAGCCATCATCAGGTGTATTGTGTTAAGGAAAAAATGTCCTCCCACAAAGAGAAAAAAAACAGATGTTCATTAATATACTGACGAGAACAATCTAACTTTGTATTTTCAATTAAACTGAGTATCACACAATAAAGAAGTGTTTCCCAACACATCAATATCTGCAGCCTCCACCAATTTCCTCATTCATCAACAATGCTCCATATCAATTAAATAAAAAAAAAATGCTTCATTGGGGAATTAAGAATTGAAGAAAGCTGAATATCTAGAAAAAGTGGTTACTGTTTTTTCTTGTGCATAATACATCTTGAGTATAATACAACCATATGCTACTGAAGCTAAAACAGCTAATAAATTACATCCATGCATATAATATGAACCTGTAGTAGAATCAGCCCTATGTAAGTTGTACTATATTATCCATTAAAATTTCAATGCTGTGCATATATTTCACTAAAATATTTAATTTTTTACAATATCAAAGAATAGAAATGAACCAGATATTTAGGTTTTGCTTGTTACTTGTCCTAATTTCTGTTTCAAAACTTATTTTCAGCATTTTCAGAAAAGGTGCTAACTTGACATAACCAGTAATACATTTTAAGGTGTTAATTAATCTATCATGTTTCTGCCTGATATGGCTTTATTATATATGATTAACCATGAAAATAAAAAAATATTGCTTTCATTAAGAGTGAAAAGATAAAAAAACAGAAAATCGAAATATAAATAAACTTTATCTTGTGAGCAAAAATGTTCTAATTTTAAACATAAAACTGATTCCTCAAAAAAAAAAAAAAAAAAAAAAAAATTGCTAAAATATCAAATACATTTTATAAAGAATTGTTATCAACATCTGCCTACTTTACTTTGTTTTATTATCTGTTATGCCAACTGAGTGTATTTGCAATGTTGCTGTTTCAAATAAGAGGTTTATTTTAAGCTAAACAATTTTTTTGAAAACATGTACTTGTGTATAATATGACCCCTCATTTTTGGCTTTAATTTTCATTTAAAATATCTTGTATAGTCAGGTGTTCTTTTCTTAAAGTGGGTATTGGTGGAGGAGTTCTTCCAGATTTTATTTTGGAATCACCTGGGTACTTTGTGAGTCTGATATGGAAATGGACTGGTCTAGTTGGATGGCTGAAGAATTTTCTATTCAAAGCTAATTATAAAAGGTGCAGAGAAAACAATGACTTCTTATCAGGAGATTTGTTAATCTCCTTCTAATGAAGAATTTATGAACCTAAACTTAATTCCTAGTAAGAACAGTTTAATATAGGAATTGAATACAACATCAATGATTATTGATTATACTATATTTAGTATATTTTCTGTAATCTGAAGAACAGTCATTAATTGCCAAAGATTTGTTTGGAGAATTCAACTCATTCTTTACATTACTAATGATGCCAATGCAATATTTTTATTCATTTGTCAAGTGTATAGTTTGTAAGAAAAAGAAAATATTTTTCAGTTTAGTGCATATATTAAAGCACACAGAATTGCAGGAATTAACAAAACCAGTTGATGAAATTAGCTACCACTTTTTATTTGTTTTTGTAATCAATTCACCTAAAAAAAAGTGATAATGTTATTAAGATGCAAGAGGCTACTGGGAGTGAAAGAAAATGAAAAGACTTTAGATGCAACTGGAAACCTAATCCTAAACAGGAAACAAAAGATAAACCTTTACTCCCATTCAAAATACCAGGGAGGAGTCTGAATTGGGTAATAGTAGAACATATCTACTCTTATTAATATTGTTTACTATTTTGATTCACACTATTTCCTTATAGATTATACAATTGAAAAGGCTGTAGAATGGACTGGCTGGAATGTTTTAACATCAGCAACATAAAGACTGAGTTCAATTGTCTTATTTGGGAGTAAAGAGAGGAATAACACATCACTCAATAAATACCAAGTCTAACTAATAAAACAACAACTTTTAGGCAAAATTTGACATTATTCATCAACATAGTCTCCTAGTATAATTCCAACACTTCTCTAACAATTCGATGCATTTTTTGGAGAACGATTTGTCTTTGGCCTCAAAATACATCTCAGTTTTTAATATCACTTCTTCATTGAAGCCAAATCTCTTTTCCTGGAGCATTCTTTTGAAATCTGCAAACAGCCAGTAGTCACTGGGGGCCCAGATCTAGAGAATAGGGTACATGTGGAAGCAATTCTGTTATGTCGTGAGTAAGAATAAATAACTCAACAACAGGAATAGGTTAATTGTTGTATTCCGTGAAAATAGTATTTACAAAGGTTGTTAGTATCCAATACAAGAATAAAAGTTAATCGTCTCAACCGTCATAAGACGTAGTATGAGCAATGGGTACTTCCGGGTCGTCACCGGAAGTCTACGACTGACTTGTCAATCGGCTGCTCGGCACACTCTCCTACGTAGATGCCACCATTACTTTACATAGTAATGGAATAGTCTATTATAGCTGAATAGGCACGGGCGTCCCAACAAATTCAAAGTGCAATTCATGTAGTTTTGCCATCGTTGTGACACAGTGAGTTGTCTTGGTGAAAGATCAATTTTTTCTTCTTCATTTGTGGCTGTTTTTTGGTCATTTCTTGTTTCAAACTCACCAATAACACTATATAATATTTACTATTGATGGTTCTTTCTTTCTCAAGGTAATTGATGAACAAAATGCCTTGCACATCCCAAAATATGGAGGCTGCTGATGTTTGCGTCTTTGGTCACTTTGAACAGATTTCACCTGCTGCTGTCCACTCAGCTGACTCTGGAGTAAAGTGGTAGATCCATGTTTTATTTGTTGTCCCATGTTTATGCAAAAACTCCTTGTTGCATTGAAACAGTTGCAAACAATGCTCTGAATCAGTGACACATTGTTTTTGATTGAATGTGAGCAAATGTGACACCCACTTTGAACACAGCTTTCTCATTTACAAAAGTTCATGCAAAATGGTGAATACACTGCCTTCTGATATGTTTGACTCCTCTGCTATCTCACGCAACTTCAATTTACGATCAGCCAAAATGAGTTTGTGGACTTCTTTGGTGTTTTCTAGGACAACCACTGATTTGGGGGCGACGTGAGCGTTCAGCCTCATTTGTGTCTGTACAACTGTGTTTAAAGTCAGCATACCACATCTTAACCATTGTTTTTGATGGAGCAGAGTCCAAATAACACTTATCAAGCCATTACTTTGCTTGAATACTATTTTTTCCTATCAGAAAGCAATGCTTTATCAGCACATGAAATCCAGATTTTTCCATTGTTTTGAAAATTTGCAACAGTAGCTTCACTTAACTGTAATTTGCAAACTAATAATTCGATTGGGGCCAAATTTTGTCACATGCCATTTGAAGGTTAGTTATTTCATAAAAATCATATGGATATTTTATTAGTGGTGCCATCTATATGTCAGGCTCGGGACTTATTGAGTGATGTGTTAGTATACATCCACAAGATACATGTTAAAAAAAAAATTATTAACTGCAACAAAAGATTACAAATATTATAGAGTAATTATTATAGAAAAAAAAAATTACAAACAAAATATCATTCTGAATAGGAACCAGAATAGAATAAGTACTCGTTAAAATATCCACACATTTAATGATAAGAATGGAAACAAAATATACAAACAAAATACTTATACCCACAGATAAAGAATAATATTTAATGCAGTATGTGCAAGCTAAGAGAGTAATAGATTTTCAGATAAAAATTTCCAAGTTCTCAGCTTTCTTGTGATGTAGTAACACTCATTCCAGTGAGCCATCTGTGTCTAATCCTGATGTATATTGTGATAAGATTCAGTGTGATGAAAGTATCTAGTGCAATCAAGAGTTATGTCCCAGAGATGCACATGTAATTTGTTCAATTAGGCAGAGGTTGTTTATATTGCAGCCTTTCAAAAAGTTGGGAGCTGATTTTAGAAATTTGCTACACAAATTAGACATGATGTACCAGTAGCATCCCAATGATTGTAAATGATCATGGATGGCCAAGTCATACAGATGCTCACCAAAATCAATACACTGCAAGAGTAGCAGTAGTAGACCATATAGCATGTGACCCTGGGGTATCTATAGAGACCAGAGGAAATCAGGATTATAGGTATGTATTCCTGGAGTTCAGCTTTTACTCATGACATGGCACAGTCATGCCTGTCTCCAGTGGCATCACAAGATCACTTGAAAAATGCCAATCTATAGTTTTCAGAGATGAGTACAAGTTCTATCTTCTTTCAAGTGAAGGACATTTGCACATATGATATAGACCTTGAATGTATATTTGCCCATACCATATAGGATCAACCTCTAGCATTATGGTGTTGGGTGACATAAGATAAAATTAATGCTAAGCTGTTCTGCTGCCAGTTCAATAATAGGAGGACAATATGCTGTACCAGCAGGATAATGCCTGCCTACATAATGCCCATGCTACAATATCTAAATCTAAACTTATTTATAAATGGAACTTTGTCTGTGTGTGTGTGTGTCCGTCACCTATAGACTCTGAAACGGCTGAACCGATTTTCTTGAAAATTTACACAGTTGTACTATAAGCATCTGCAAGTGTTCTTAGCTAGGTTTTGTGTCAAGGTACCCCCGATAAATATCGAAAATCGATAATTGAAAAAATCGGGTTATAGAAGGAGTGGTACGATTTTAATCAAATTTGATACACTCATAGACAAAGACATAAGAAACGATATTCAGAAGTTTCAAGGTTGCAGTTCTTACAATAGTGCAGAAAATCCATAATATATATATAAAAGCTTTCATTACACCCAAGCAATGATGGGCTATACTGCTTATATATATATATATATATATATATATACTGGATATGATGGATTGATGACCAAGTTGTTCAAATCACCCACCTACAACTCTGGCCATATTGTATAAACAGGTTAAAAAACATGGAATAATATACAACGGAATATTGTCATTTGTATGTTAGTACAAGGTTAAGTTAATAATCAAGGAGGACATGCAATGTATTTAGATGGGGTAAAAGTATTGCTGATGCAACCCTAATTTTGAAACCTGTGAATGTGTTGATAAGTTTATATGATTATTTACTTCAATCTGGTGTGTGTGTGTGTGTGTGTGTGTGTGTGTGTGTGTGTGTGTGTGTGTGTGAGTGTGCATATACTCATTACTTAATTATGCACAAAATGTATGCTTAGCTTTCTTACACATGTAACGAAAGCCAGCTTAAATGGGATAACTGAAATAGGGATCATCAAAAATGAAAAAAACCTGATATTACCCACATTGTTAAAGTATATATCAACATAAAGCAATACCAAATGACACACAACACCTTTATGTTAATGATATTTGAAAAAAAGAAAAAATTCATTGGATCATAAATTTCCGCTCATGTTATATTTAGGATCAAATAGAAAAAAGGAGCTGATTTTCAGTTAAAAGCAGATATTTTCAGCTGGTACATTAATACAAAAGAAATATGTCGGTGTATATTTAGAATTTAGGATTGTCTTAAAATATGCAAAAAAGAATGCCAAATAGGAGTTGAGAAGTTTTATGTGTGTGTGTGTGTGTGCTAGCTAGCTTGCAACTATTATGATGGTTCTTACTGTGCACAGTTCAAGATATTCAAGTTAATGATTATTCAAGGATACAGAGATTAAGAATTTAGAAAGATTTTGTCTAAAGCAGAAAATGTAATCACCAAAATCATTGTAAATTTATTCACTTCATCTCAGTTGTCCTCCGTGACACTTATACATACTTCAATTCCATGATTCATCTTCCAACACTTCTCCAATTTTATCTGCCTTATGATGCCCACAGATCAAACATGCCAGACATCAATCAAAGATGGCCAACATTGATCAGACACTGATAAAAGATGGCCAATACAGATCAAAGACAATGATCAAAGATGCCCAGACACAGATCAAAGATGCCCAAACACAGATCAAATACACTAATCAAAGATACCAAACTCTGATCAGAGACTGAACAAATGTAACAAAAAACAAGATTACTTTTATCTCAGATCCCATTGCACATCTTAATTGAAAAAGGGTACAAGCTTAAAAAATAAAGTCACTTGTGAATGGTTTGTTATTTTTAGTCAGAATTTAGTGTTATGCACTTTCGGTTTAAAATTCACAGGCTACCAAATATGACAGATACTTGAAGAAGGTTGGAAACTAACAATGTCAAAAAGACTGACTATGACAATCAAGCTGAAGAGACATATTCAAATAAGTATATAATGAAAAGACAAAGCCGGTAGAAATTCATTAGACGTGAAAAAAAAATAGAGAAGCTTTTTAAAATAATCTTTAAGAAAAAAATATCTGGAAAGAAATCGTAAAAGTGTAATTAATCAGTGTAATTGGATGAAGAATCTGGTGATGTCAGCTGCTGAAACTGAAAATAATGAAATAGCCCTGGATTTCTTGAAACTACAATGGAGCAGCATATTGCTTATTTCTCTTGAAAATTGGCTGAATCAACTGTTCCCAAAACCCACCTTACCAAAAGAACTAATTCAGGATAATATCTCAGTAAATAAGTGCATTCTTTTCTGAATCTAACAAGAAGCTTTATTAGATATCTCTGATTAGATTTACTTTTGTTTACTTAACGTAGTTAATTTACTTTGCTGATATATTTTTTCCCTTTTGGAAACCTTTTTGCTGTTTTACATTGAAACTGTTTTGTATTACATTTATAAATTTGGAAATCTAATCAGTATTGCTTGCAACAAATATACACAATTAGTCTTTCGGTAATTGTAATATTAGACATTTCCTTATAAAGCTGAATGTATGGGTAGTGTAATTGGAAAACAGAGTTCAAATTCCAACTAAGTTTGTTATTCACTTACATGCAAATACCCTTAGGAAAAGGTATGGATCCATATCTTCTTCCCCCAGTTCAATAGGACAGGTTGTGTTTTATAGACTTTGTTATCAACCATTCTCAAAGAGGGTGACTTAATAAAATCCCTTAATTCCCAGCAAACCTAGACCACCCAAAGGGATGCATCAGTCCACAAAAATGCAGTGACTGAAATTCTTCAGTTGTGTAAGTTGCACATTCTGCCACTGACAGAGAAAGCATTTACTTTTTTTATAAGAAAACATTTGGCATTCATTGACTGAGTAGCTAGTTGGTTGAAATTTATAAAATCTTACTCTTAAAACAATTTTTCAGAAAAAAATAAGTTTTTAAAGTAGCTGTTATTGCTCTTTCCAACATTGATGAGTTTTTTTTTTCTTGTCTTATGTTTGAGATAGTGCAGGATGTTAACATCTTTATTATGCAATTGTTCTCTCTTTAAGTTATATATGCTATCCATTTTAGTTGTTACTGCTGTTGAAAGTACTCAAATTACATGGTTTCTGTTATCTGGTACAGTTCTTTCAAGGTTCAAAGAATGATGGTCCTTGCCAAAACCTACATGCTTCAATCACTCAAAGAAATGCTTACCTTATTCCTAACCACTGACAATATCTCCATACCATAATTTTCAATGTCTAATATACAGATTGAAAGTCAAAATATCCTATAAGAAATTGAAGGTAAAATGTAAATTACAGTTGTTAAATTGCCATTTCTGTTTCCATGTTACCAGAAATAGATTGAGAATGCAGAAAATGACTGAAGCAAATTGGGGAATTAGAGGAATGATAAATTGGGTGGTAAGAAGCTGAAACATTACTTAACCAAGCTAAAATGCAGCCAGCACTAAGATCCAATTATTGAATTTTTTCCTTCTTCCACAATTTGCTGTGTCACTAAATACATAATTGGAATGAAGGAAAATTTTGATGGATATGTTCAACAAATGCTAGCCATAATAAACAAGTAAACAATATCTGATTGGAAAACCAAAACACTTCTCAAGAAGAAACATGTATAACATACTTTCATTTTAAGACAAATTATAATGTTAAACTATTTTTTATTTATTATACATTGATTTACTTACACTATTGTCCTCATCTTGGTTGTTATAGTAACATTTCAGAATTTCTGATAGTATTTGTCTATATTTCTGAGATGAGGTAGTATTTACATTATTCGGACTATTGTCCTCATCTTTGTTGCCATTAGTACAACATTTCGGCCACTGTACGCTCCAGCCTTCTTCAGGTGCTAGGAATTTTGAACTGAACCCTTTATTACAATCACTGGGGTATATGATCTCCATTCCTTGTGTAAAACCTCTTCTGGTAGTCATGAGTTATCTCTCTCTAACCCTGTAAGTTACTTGTTCACCACTGTTGTAGCCTGGTACATCAACTTACAACTCTTTGGGTCAAGTCACAGGAACTAACCAATGTCTATATCCACTATATCCATGTATCCTTAAAGACACATGGCTCAGTGTATATGGATGTTGGTTAGTTCCTGTGACTTGACCCTTTTGGAGTTGTAAGTTCAATACCAGGCTACAAGTAACAAGTAACTTACAGGGTTAGAGGGAGATAACTCATTACTTCCAGAAGAGATACTAGGCAAGGAATGGTTCATATACTCCAGTGATTGTAATAAAGAGTTTGGTTCAAAACTCATGACTACCAGAAGAGGCTCTACATGAGGGATGGAGATCATATTTGCCAGTAATTGTAATAAAGGGTTCTGTTTGAAATTCCTAGCACCTGAAGAAGACTGGAGTGTACAATGGCAACAAAGATGAGGACAATAGTCCAGAAAAATGTAAATACTGAGAGTTCCTCATCTTAAAAATTCAGATAGAAAATTTTCTTCCTCTCCGCAAACTATGATATTTTTGTCCAGTGATCCTTCCTTATCCAGTTTCAGCTACAGAAATAATTTATACGATTTACTTAATAATGGCTCCTAGTAGAGTAGTAATACTGGCAATTCAGCTATAACAAATGGAAGTTGTAAAATATTTTGAATGGTTACATTTGTTGCCTGGAGATCTGTGTTCAATCACATATGTTGGTATTGGTGAAATGTAAAAGTTCTCAATAAAGATAGAGAAAAGATCCTATACAAAAATTGTTATCCTAAGAATTGTTATATAACTATAATTACAACATATGAAAATTGTCCTATTTTATAATTATTAGTTGTTGTTAATCTCTTACATCCAAATTTATAAATTGAGATTGGATTTTGTCATAAGTATGTTTTATAATGTAAGTTTTCGTAACACTATTCTGAAGGGAACTTTTGGTATCTCACTACTAGCGAGTTATAATATTTTGGTATCTTTGCATAAAGTCAATATACTAAATGAATCCTTCTAATAATGCTCTTGGAATAATTTTTTCAAGTAATTCATTCAGAAAGAATCTCTTCAATGACATACAACACTGGAATGATGCATAACACAGAACACACTCGGACTTTTGTCTGAGCACTTTATATACTAAATATTCATGATCACATGATCCCAGTAGCACAATTCATTCAACGGTTACATTTGTTGCCTGGAGATCCATGTTCAATCACACATGTTGGTATCGACATTTTCTTCTTACACAACAGTATGTATGTACAGAGAACAAAACAAATTCATATATAGAGGTTTGTAATTTTTTTTAAACATTCCACCCCAAAATCAAGGCAATAAAGATGCAAGATTCTAAGTGTTAGAAAATAGGGGGAAAATATACTATTAAGGTGGGATGACAAAAAAACAACTATTAAGACAGAAGATTGATATTGCATTTAAATTTTTGAAGATCAAAGTTGACAGGGAAACAAGAAGTCAGAAGAAAGTTTAACAAGTAAGAAGTGCAATAGAAGAAACTGTTAGAGAAATTAAAGTTACATCTAGCCATTTCAACTGTGAAATGATAAGACCTTGCCACCAATCTATTACTGCACTTAAATTTATGGTACCTAGACTTGTTACAATCTAGTTTAAGGCTTCCAATGACAGATCCCCTTAAAGGATGATTGGATTTACAAACTTCAGTTCTGCAATGACTTCTGGTCACAAAAAAAATATACTGGATAAGAAAGAAAGCAATTTGAATATCATGTTGAACAAGAAAACTCAAGAATAGCTAAAGTAAGAGCAATAACATTCAAGATAAAAAGCAAATGAGATTTTTGGAAATAGGTTTTTGGATTTAGCAAACGAAAATGAAGTAATTTTTAAAGCAAATAACAAAAACAAGAAAGGAACCATTGGGCCATTGCAAAAAAGTTTTTCTCTTTTTCTTCAACTCTAAGCAAATTCATTCAGAACATGCTTGACAGACAAGCTTTATATATAAATAATATATATGAGGAAAATTGCTACATACATCAGTGTGGCTAGAAATCCACTTGCTTCCAGCCAGGATAGAAACTCAACTAATTTGGTGTCAGAGTGTCTACTTCCTAAGCTATTGGCACATGGCTGAGAGAGGAAGAAATTTTAGCATGTTATATACATGCAGTGTGTATATATATATATATAAGTAAAAAATACCTAGTGAGCCAGACGGACCTACCTACCTGGGTTTCACCTAAACAGATCATCAGGGAAAGATAGCTTTCAGCTTTCCCTGATGATCTGTTTAGGTGAAACGTAGGTAAGTCCGTCTGGCTCACTAGGTATTTTTTACTTATTTCACTCTACCTAAGTATTGAGCACTTTTTATTAGTTGATGACTCATATCGGGTTTTTTTCTTTGGGCTACGTGCTGACTCGGTCCGAACCCTTTCGACTGATGTTCATGTACTTAGCTCTTTCTTTTTTAAAACCGTTTTTTCCCTTCTTCGTAGATTTGTGGAAGGTTTTTCAACACGAGTATAGTTATAATCTCATTTTTATATATATATATATATATATATATAGCGCCAACCACCGGAAAAACTCAATTCATTACTAAAGAATATTGCGTAAATTGCAGAAATAGCAACTGTTTTTAAAATTTTCCTCTCTAAAATGATAAAATAAAGAACAAATAGGAAATGTTTTGTAAATCTAACAGGTTTCGCAATGAGAAGGAGTTTTTGCATAAATATGTGACAATGGATAATACATGGATCCACCACTTCAATCTGGAATCAAATCAGCAGTCAGCTGAGTGAACAGCAGCAGGTGAAAGCCATCCAAAGTGACCAAAGATGCAAACATCAGCAGGCAAGGTTTTGGTCTCTGTATTTTTGGATGCACAAGGTATTTTGCTCATCAATTACCTAGAGAAAGGAAGAACCATCAATAGTGAATATTAAATAGCATTATTGGTGCATTTGAAGGAAGAAATCACCAAAAAACAGCCACAGATGAAGAAGAAAAAAGTGAACCATCACCAAGACAATGCACCAGGTCACAAGTCGATCACAACAATTACAAAAGTACATAAATTTCACTTCAAATTGTATCCGCATACACCCTATTCTCTAGATCTGTCCCCTAGCAACTACTGACTGTTTGCTGATCCTAAAAGAATGCTTCAAGGAAAGAGATTTGGCTTCAATGAAAAAGTGATATTGAAAACTGAAGCGTATTTTGAGGCCAAAGATAAATCATTCTACAAAAAAACAAAACAAAAAAAAAACACCATCAAATTGATAGAGAAGCATTGGAATCAGTGCATCACCCTAGGAGGAGACTATATTGATGAATAAAGTTGAATTTTGTCTAAATGTTGTTGTTTTATTAGTAAGGCCCGGGATTTGAGTGATGTGTTAAATCTAATATATTTCATTTTTATTAAAGCTTTATCAGAGAATGAGATGTGGAGAAAGAAATTCTGGGATTTTTATTTTTGTGTTTGATTTTCCATTGGTTAAGCAAGCATCACATATATTTGTCTTGTTAAGCAATATTAATATAATTTATAGCATTCTAAACTCAAAGAGAAAAGATGTGTCTCTTTGAAGCTCCCCCAAAATAATGGATTCCAAGCCTGAATGAAAAAAAAAAAAAAAAAAAAAAAAAAAACAAAGACACATAATATCATTTTATCATAACTTATACTAATGCTGATCAACAAATCAAATGCACATGAAACCTGCTAAACCAAGGAAAATCAAACAACACAAAATTTTTAAAAAAAAGTACCAGAAATTATTTCTTTCCCTATCTCATTCTCTGATAAAGCTTTAATAAAAGCAAAACATATTAGATTTATAATTGTTTCCTAATATTAATCTTAATATTTTTATTTCAGCTATATAAAAAATTTTGAAAGTGGTTGCAATTCATTTAATAAAGGTCTTTTCTTAATGCATATATAAGATTTATTCAGAAGAGAATTTTTTAATATTATCTTAGTTTCATTTACTTTTGCACAGCACTATATACATATTATAAACATTGAGTATACAGATTTGAGTTGCTGTTTTTTTTTATTTTTCTTAAACAGTGAAATTGATAACTGACCTAGATCGATTTCACTGGTTAAGAAAATAAAAAAAGCAGGAAGGTTTACTCACTAAAAATAACACTTATAATAAAGAGAAATGTATACACTGGCATGCAAAAGTCTTTAAGAGTTCAGTATTGATTAGTATTAATTCTTACATAAAAAAGAAAGTTTTTTTGCTTCTTTGTCAACATGTTACTTAAATATTATTAAGATAAAGAGATAAATTCTTAATTAAATCTCATGATCAGTTCTTTAAGGAAATGAATATAGTATATGTATGACACTCTGCCGGGTAGGTTGCTGTTGGTTTCAATCCAGATAGCTGGTCGTGGATTGACTCTGTTCACGATGATCTCCCTTGTCCTAAATTGTGTTGATTGATCACAAGGCAGTCATGTGAGTTTTCCGATAGCTGTCTCTTTGCCGAACTAAACCAAACCAGGAAGCATGCACACAATTGAATAATAAAAGAAAGAAATATGGCACCAAAAATATAAATGGACTGACATCTGAAGTGTTGTAAAAGAAAGTCTTTATATACAGAAAATAATTCACATAATAGTCATTCGAATATTTCCCAATCCCTGTTCCTATCAAGCTGGTAACAGAATGGGGGTCTCTTAAGTAAATCAAAGTATCCTCCTAAGCAATAATCGAGAAATCTGGCTAGCCACAGTGCTTTGCTCCAAATGGAGTTCTAAGTTTGCAGCAAGTCTAGTCGTCTTTGGTTCTTTTTCTCCGGAATGTTGTAGAAACTGCCGAAGTGCTGGGTTATGGGTAGGTTGGCGTAGTTCATCTTCAGAATCGGAATTGAGGTGAATTTCTTGTTCCGGGCTGGATCACTCTGCTCTTTCGGCCCTTGGGGCTCTGTATTTATGCCCATGCCATGGTGTGGGGCTGACGGATGCTGGGTGTCTAACCCCTCATCTCGGCAACCAATCGAATGCTGAGGTTAGCTGCTACTCATTGTTGTCTTTGGTTTACCCAATGGGATTAGTCTTATTTCCATGACGTCAATTACTGGTCGTCTCCTCCTTTCGGGGCACTGGTTCATGGAACCAATGAGATACCTCGCTGTCTTATGATGTCATCTTCCTATACCCCTTTTCTGGGCTGGACTTATCCAGCGAATTTTCTTTCTCGTGAAATAATTTTGGGTTTTTCTTAATCAATCACTATTAACCTTTTGAACTTGTCATAAAAGCCAATATGACTAAATGTTTCCCTTTTTGCCTGAAACAACCAGACAAGTCACACATGGTCTTTGTTTATATTGTCACTTAGATAAGAATTCCCCGCATCTGCATTTCCAATATCTGTATTTTCAGTCACAGATATTTTTAGAGCTTTCTGTGATGACAGAAAGATATTTTGTTATCAATTTCTTTTTCCTAATTCATGCTAGCTAGACAATTCTTTCATTTCACTTGTCACCTTTGTGGGTGGGCTTGATTCTCTTAATTTTCCGTTTCAACCTTCGCCTAGGGCATCTGGAATGTTTTTACGTTTTTAATCAAATTATCAATGTCTATTGTTCTGTGTTTTATCTAGCATCAGAAATAAAAACAAATTTATTTCTCTTTTCTTTCTTTCTTTCTTTGTCTCTCTTCTTTCCTTCTCAGGTTTAGAATAACAGCAAAGAAAACAAAACTTGTTGCCTTTTGTTTCTTTTACCTTCACTCATATTTGGAGAATAAAAAAAATTCTTCTCAGTATGTTTCTTTCTGATCTATAATAGTAATTTCTTCTGTTTAAAAAATTGTCCAATTATAATTAATAAATAATTAATAAAATTAATTACTTCCGTTCTGCTAAATATTGTTACATATGATTCATGCCAGGAAATATTAGAGATCTGATAACACCTGATAAAAATACAAGACAAAATTGTTTTATATGTTGAATCATTGTTTATTTACTTTTGGGCTTCATCAAATTAACATTGGCTGAATCAAGTGGTATGTAGTTTTGGGCTTTACTTTAAAAAAAAAGTCAATCTTCTTGTAAAGGAGCAATAGATTTTGCCTTCTCCTCTTATAAGACAAGCATATTTATTACTTCCTCTCATCTGTCTTTGTGTGTGAATTCTAAATTCACCTGTGTTCACCTCCTGTTTTCATTGGTGCATTCATTGACATCATTTGAGGCCTGATTATGCACTTGGTGGCTTTGAGGTCACTTTCTAGGTTTTTTGATGGCCTGAGGTGACACTGAGTACAAAATTTATATTGAGGTCACCATAGATCAACTCTTCTTAGCTCGAAGGTTCCTGGTGAACATTATATTCAGTTCAGATCTCTAGTTGTTACATCCACTGTCAACCTTGACAAGGGTCAGCATATATTATTCCAACTACATCAGCAAAATTGAGCATTGTAGTACTTATTCAATACTGAAGAACTGTTTGAAAACAAAGACTTGGAATTTGTTCTGTACATTTTTTTATATTGTTCATGTAATTTTAGTAATAGTGGATGTAACAACTTGTCAAAGTTATTACTGTTTTTATGATGGTTATGAAAGTGTGGTTCACTCACACCCTCTTTTGTTCTCGAACTGTCATGGAATGTCAAAGATATTTATGTCTAGATATCCAGTGATGGGACAGAGTACAGGGATGTGGATTCACGCCTTTCCCAATGAGATTAATGCTAAGGGAACATGAAAAGCTTAAGCTGGAATTTGAACTTCGTTTGACGGCTGAATTTTCCATGCAGTTATCTACATTTACACAAGCTTGCATCTGCACTAGAGCAATATGCTACAGAAGCATATTTTTACATAGATGAGAAAACATCAATAGTAAGTATGTAGTTAAGACCTTGTGGTTAACAACAGAAAAAATGGCTGCTCACTTCCTACTAATGTCCTTGGAAAAGGCATAAAGCCAGTTCTCCATGTGTTCTGTTTCATTGCCAAATACACAAAATATCACAGAAATAGCAAATGAAATTTAATGGGTGAACAAACTATTCATCCATAAATACTGTTAGGGCACTACCCTGTTGCTGGATGGCTGTGACTGGCATGCAGTTACATTAAAAGAAGAGCAAGCGGAATGTAAAGTTGATGATGAAACTGTTACTGTAATGCAGGAGATTTAAGCTGAGATAAAGAAAGAGGACCTCCATGACTGGGACTTGGCACAACCCTAAAACAAAAACAGGAGTAGTGTGGTGCAATGCTAGCAGTATTGTTATATGTGTAGTAATAAAGATTGGCAGTTTGTTTGCAGAAGATAGTAAAGCCAAGATTAAAAATATTGATAACTGAATTTGAATTACAAATGAAAGCAGCATTTGTGCCTTTGGAAAGCAATAAAGTAAATGCGCTAAATCAAATAAACAAAAAGTGGTTGGTTGACAATGAGGAGGAAGAGGCTCCTGTATGCTGTCTAGGAACCAGAGAACTAGAAAAGTTGCATGGTAGACATCATATGGGAGTGAACAGGACACTATACTTAGTGTGAAAAGTTAATCCATTCGTTAAAAAAAAAAAAAAGTCTAGAGGGTAGTCAAAAACTGCATCAGATGTCAATTATTAACCCTCCCCTGAATGTGCATGATCCTTGTAAGATTGGAACAACAAACAATTAGATGATGTTAGCTGTCGATGCATTATCACTGGTGTGCGTATTTGTTGATGATTAACTGTGGACCTGGGCAACTGGTGATATGGAGAGAATTGTATATGGAAATGGCAACTGTGGTTGTAAAAGAACTGGAGATAGTGATTCTTCAACAAGGTCCAATGGCACTGTTTTCTGCTCAGAACTTCTCCAAATAATGCTTAGAAGTGGAAAATAAGAAGGTACTATAGAACAGCATACAGTCCAAGAGGAAATGGAATAATGGCGTCATGTCATCGGACTGTGAAAGCAATAGCCAAGAGAGAAGGGATATCACCTGTAGAAGCAATGTTTTGGTCCAACATGATGCCTAAGATCAGATAGAGAAGATAAACAATAGTACAAAGGTCAATTTTCATCTATAAATGAAGGTACTCGAAAGATATATCCCCAAATACCGATGAAGAAGTGCCAGCCAGAATCTAAATAAGGGAAGAGATTTGGATGAAGCCACTAAATGCGCTGTGCATGATGCAATGAGGGAGAGTGGTGGTGACTGAAGTGCAATCATCTAACAACCTGACTGTTGATAATATGCCATGGCCCATCTTGGATTTAAAGCAAGTGGAACTTGCAGATGATGTGAATGCTGAACATGGAGGAGATAGAAATGAAATAGCACTAACACAAAGGTTATAGAAAAAGTGCAATGCGCTGACCTGAACAAGAGGCTATGTTGTATGGAATGATCTTCTAGGATCATGGGGCCTTGAATGAAGAAGAGAAAATGAAATGTTGCTTATCTCATGGTGAGGGAGAAGAAGTGGCAACAGATGGCAATTTCTTTTATAAAAAGATATTGCAGAAAGAGAGAAGAATTATGGAAAGGAAGAAAAGCAATAAAGCTCAACTGAAAATACAAATTAGGAAATTTTGTTTATTCATTTCATATGTGGAAGGTTGCAAGAGAAGAAGATTTAGTTTAATAAAGATGATAGAGATCAGGAAAGAAGTTTTTTATTTTCATTTTTTGAACCACTTTGTTTCCTACATAATTGTAATTTGCCTACACATGACAGAATTGAATAATTAGCATAATTCATCAGAAACCTCAGCATGAAGTGATGGTTAACAAGCTAGTCCAGTTGTTGACTATTTCTAATGAGTGGAGAGTTTAATCCTCCTGGATGCTCAATACTTAAACCAAGCTAAATTTCAGAATCTCATTCCAGAAAAGTGTTATGAACATTTACTTATCAAATGTATATCAAAGATATTTTGATAAAAATAGAAAGGAATGCTTGATAAATAACATTAAATCCTTAGAAAGAGGGAACTCATATCACTACATAACCTACCATAATTGCAAAAAATATTAGTAGCATAAGGTTGCATATTGACTAATAGAGACAAAAAAAAAATCTACTTAAAGTGAACTAAATTTAAAATCCAGCAGATGTTAATGGCTTAACCACCCCACCTCACCCCCAAAAAACAAATCTATGGGCACAATGTTTGATAATTTTTATTACCGCTTCTGCATTTTCCACCACCTTTTTCTCACACAAGGGTTTTTCTTTCATTCAAACCTAATAATACCTAATACAAGAGGCAAAACATAGAAACTTTCTCACTATCTTATTACCTAGCTCAGTTAAGTGCCATACATGATACATGCTTGAGTGATTATGTCTTAAAAGACACATAACTGACTGGGCAAAACATTTTCCCACAGTAGGTTGTCATTACTTTCTGTGGTAGACTAGTTGCTGACCAAGGTTATAGAACTTAATCTGTCCTATTATTTAACCCATAACTGGAGGGAAGAGGTAGATTAATACCATTCCCCTATTATCTACACATAACCTATAATCCCAAAACATTAAATTAAAACATGATCCTGACAGAATTTGCCATCCAAAAATCTAACAAATAAATATGTTACATCAATTTGATTTTGATAAGATTTCAAAATTGACTCATACTTTATAGCATTATTTCAATACAAACAATAACATCAACGAATAATCAACAATGCAATGTCATTGAGTTCCATAATTTTTCAATGTCAAATAAGTGAATAGGTTTTTCAAGATAAAAGTTGAAAATTCTAACCCCACAAAACTAAACTGAAAGAAGAATTTAATAACAATAGAAATAATAGTAAAACTGTAGCCTTGTGTCTGATCTAACAATTTATTCTACAGCCAATTATTGATAGCATAAAATACAACTGATGATATAACAAATAGCTGCAACAACCATTTAACAATGCTTTTAATATAGAAAATAGATGTACCAAGATTTTTATCAGTCAAGTCATATATTCTATTATGAATTGAATTAAAGAATCAGATGAATATGCATAAAGATTCAAGCAATAATAAGCTACTGATCTGATATTTTAAAAAATATCAAGTATTTTGCTTGTGATTTACCCTAGGATTAAATTTTTATCAGAGAATATAAAATTGATTTTTATCTGTTCAAGTAACAATCAAGTGAAGATTGCAAGCAATGATTTACAGAGACAAGTTGCTATAGATGAACAACTGTAGCAACAGTAAGAAACAAAGTTGAATTGGATTTTCTGCTAGAGAAGAAAGAGAAGCACATTTCAGCAGTTCTAATAATCTCAAATCATAGACATGTTGAAAAAGGAACTGGTTTCTTTGTTCTCATCACTATGCACAACAATAAAAAAAAGAAATTGAAAAAACTCACTATATTTGAATAAAACAAATTCTAAATAAATCTACAGAATTTTCTCTCAGATGCATGAGAAAATATACACAATATGAATGGAAGCATTTATATTGCTCTCTTCTTTGCCTATACACACACACATATTTGAAAATAAAAAACACATACATCTACATATAGATGTGTTTGTATGACTACAAAACAAGAAACTTTTTTTAAGGTAAATACTTCATTTCTCAATTAATCAAACAAGCCAGAGTTTTACACACAGAATATTTTACTTGAAATTAAGTTTTTTTTAAATAAATGACAGATACGTTTAATTTTGTTTTTTTAGACAGATGGCTGTAACCCACAATATCACTTAACATTTCAAAAATTATTTTAAAAAGTTACATGCATTTTAATAAAATTTGAGTGATTATGATGTTTATAGATCACCTTAGGTACAGGTACAAGAGAACATTATTTTCCAAAGAGTGAAGAGAAATTTACAAATTTTCTTTGATAAGATACAGAACAGTGATCACAAGCTAATATAAACAGACCCTAACATTTCACCTATGATGGATAGATCATTGTTTAAGGAGTCTCCTGGCCTTGAATATCTATTGGGACAAGCTCTCACCAGACCACAAGTAAAATATATATATCCGATTTATTACTTAAGATACTGGAAAAATGG
The DNA here is from genome assembly GCA_037127315.1 of Ascarosepion bandense. NCBI lineage: Eukaryota > Metazoa > Mollusca > Cephalopoda > Sepiida > Sepiidae > Ascarosepion > Ascarosepion bandense. The sequence goes on along the minus strand of JBBBDQ010000883.1, from coordinate 4,962,587 downwards.
TTAGTTCATTGTACTGCTATAGTAAGCATCTGACTCATACTATCCTTACAAGAGACAGATGAAACCAAAAATGGAATATTGCTGTCATATCTGGGCTGAAGCTACTAAGTCCTCAACTTAAGTTCAAAAGTGTCTATGTAGACTTGTGGATGAGGAATTATTTTCCACCCTACAACCTTCCCCACAAATGAAATGTCACAATCCTTTCACTGCTCTATTGCTATTTCCATTGCATGTGTTCTGATATCTGCTAAATTTCTTAGTCCCACCATCCTACAATTGAGACCTGCTATACTAACTACACAAGGGTGAATCATCCCAATTCCTTTTGGATTCCAACAGTAAAAAGCAAGTTCTAGTCAGGCAGCTTCTTCCCAAGAGCCCCCACCAACAGGATCTTTTCCAAGCCACTATAATCTTGACCTTTTCAAGTCTACAGTTAATCATTCCCTTTCCAGCATAAACCCATGAAATTCACTTGCCTTTAGCTCATAGAGTAACTATCTTCAGGGGCTATTGGGCCTTGTGAATTAAGTACACAAAAATAGTAAGGTGAGTAAAACAAGGATGTATCTTCTCACTCGATTTACTTATCTTCTACAGTGAGGTGATCCAAAGAGAAATAGAAATACTACCAGGATTCATTAGTAGGCATAATTTTAACAACATAACAACAATTGGATGAATAAGTATGAAAAAAATCATAGAATAAACTTCTACGTGCTTATCTTTTTGCCACTGGCTATTGTCCAGACTTTAATAAATGAATAAAAAAACGACAGGATATTTTGAAACAGTAGAGAAACATGCAAGAAAGGTCAGTGAAAATAGTGAAAGGAGAGAGAATTAGGCATAAGAAGGAGTATATATATATATATGACTACAGAGTCTAGCCAATAACTAATCGAATTTCTTCAACCATGATAACCTGAATAATGAAAGGCATCTTGCCATGAAAATGTGGTTATCAAAGCTAATCTTTCAGATAGGTATTACTCTGGTGACCTTGAGATTCATTGGATGCTTTTTAGTTGCACATTTGTGTTTGTCAATTGACTGTTTTTTGGGTGTTTTTTTTTTTTTGCAGCTTATCAACCTTTTCCAGGTTATTTAAAGCCAGAAAATATTTTTTGATTGTAAGAATTTTTGGTCTTTCAACATAATATGGCTGTGAGCCTATTGTGCTAGTCAAAGCAAACTTTTAAATACTTAAAAATAAATTAAAAAAAAACATAACAGATTAAATTAGATATCTTTTTTTTTTTAATTTCATTTTTTTTTTCAACTGAGTAAAAAGTTAAGTTAGGAACCCATAATGAACACAAAAAAATGCATCCAATGGTGCCTAGCAAACAACCAAATAATGACCAAAAGCTTGTGACAAGAACATCCAAGACACTTACGGACATGGAGAAGCCTAGGAAGAGACAGAAAGAACCAGATTGTCAATAAAATTAATCAATAATAGATTAAGGAATGTAGTTTTGCACTGTAAAATCTATCTAAGTGCAAACTGTGTGAGTGACAACCTTCAGTCATATGCAAAAAAAAAATAAAATTATGGAGATTAAAACCAAAACAATGCCTAAACTACAATACAACATCCTAATAAATTAGTGAAAGAGATGTATGTTGACAGAGTTAAAAACATATAACTTGAATGAAACCAGAAATTCGAAGCAGAACACATTAAAAGAAGCCCTAGTGATATCAGTGGACAAGAGAAAAAGGTATTAATGACTGATGAAATTCTTGAAATAAATAAAGTGACAGAAAATGGCAATGAATAGTATAGATTACAGAACATTAAACACAAAATTTAGAAACAAATACAAGGAGGCTAAAGTGGAATGACTCAAGTGTGAAGAGACAGAAAGAATGAACATCATAGATAAGACAAAAATGCATAAAAGGATTAACAGGACAAAAGATGCACTCATCAACAAAATGCATAAAATCAAAAGATGGAATGATCATAAAAGAAAAAAATACCTCAAACATGAAATGAACACATTGGAGAAGTCTCATGATGAAAGAAAAATCTTGCAATACACAAAAATGTAGAGACTTGAAAAATTAAAGTCGACACTGGCCAAAATGAACAGGAAAAAGCAGCAGGACTAGTGGCAACATATCAAAAGACCTTAACAGATTCATCTTTGCAGCATTAAGATGTAAATGAATGCAAGCTCCATCAGACAATTATCTGCATAACCAACTTTATCATCTGATTTCAGGTGAATATAGTGTGCAGCAAAATTAGGCTAGAAATTGGACAAGATCTGTGTGATGTTGTTAAAGTCACTGGAACAAGAAATATGATATTTATGATCATAATAATATGAAAGAAAGCAATACAAATGCAGAAGGATATATATCTATTTTATAGACTGCAAAAGTATTTGATAAGTTAGGACACAAAGATCTGTTTTAACTGCTAGGGAAACAATTTATTTGGTAAAGATATTAGAATAATCCAGAACTTACACTGGGATGAAACTGTCTTCCTAAAGATGGAAAAAAAAAAGAATTAAGTATACAAAAATAGTAAGGTGTATAATACATGGATGTGTCTTCTCACTAAATTTATTTATCTTCTACAGTGAGGCAAGCCAAAGAAAAATAGAAATCCTACCAGGATTCATCAGTAGGCATAATTTTAACAACATAAAATATGTAAATAACATGGTGTTGATGACAGACACAAATGACAACTGTAGAAACTACTAGACAAAATAATAAAGGAAAGTGAGAAGAAGGGACTAAACATCAATTGTAAGAAGACAATGTATTGTTTTAAGCTTGAGAAACAGCCCAAGATGCAAACACAAATCAGAATAAGAATCAAAATTGAATCAGTTAAGTGCCATACGTGATGCTTGGGCAATCATGTTTCAAAACAGACATGACTGACTGGGCAGAAGATTTTCCTGTAGTAGGTTGCCATTACTTTCTGTGATAGACTGGTTGCCAACCAAGATGATAGAACCCAATCTGTTCTGTTATTTGACCAATAGCTGGAGGGAAGAAAGATTAGCATTTTTCCAAGGGTATTTGTGTGTAAGTAAATGCAATGAATTCAACTGGAATTTAATCACATCTCTCTGGTTCTCATTGAGTACATAAGTTTAAATGTGGGAAGTGTTTTAACAGATGACAGAAAATGACACTGAAATATGAAGGTACATTAGAAAGGCAAACGATGCTTTTCAAAGGCTAAGCAAAATATTAAGAAATGGGAAATTTTTATTAAAGAAAAGAGTGTTGAACTGTTATGTCATATCAGTCTTCCTATGTCACAGTGAATGCTAAATAATTTCCTCACAGATGAAGAGGAGACTTGAGACCAGAGAGACATGATTCTATAGAAGAATGTTGAGAATACCATGGATTGAACAGGTAAGTAATGAGGAAGTTTTAAGGAAAAATAAAAAAGAAACAAAAAGAACACTTGTACTTACAATCAGGAAAAGTTAGTTGAGATTTCTTGGACACATAATGAGTACAGAAAGCTTGCTGAATTGAACACTCTCGGACATATTTAGGGGCAGACAGAAACCATGAATATCCTATATAATGAGTGTGTAGATGGATAGCAGAACAGGGACTAGGAGGAATAGTAAAAAACAAACATAGGAAGGGAAGGAGGTGTGGACAAACATAATCAGCCATGTCTTGAATGGACATGGCCCACAGAAGAAGAGTAAAACTTTCACACAGAAGTTTCATATTGTTTTATTTTAACATTCATACCTGATGATCTATAGTTAAAGCTAAAATAGTCTGATTCTCACCAACTGTTAATTATACAAGGTACAGCAGAGATACCGCCCATAAAATGGTAAGACATTAATGACAATCTAACTCGGTGATTCTTAACTATTTTTTACTCATGAACCACTTTTACTTTTAATTTTTTGAAGTGGACCCCACCATTCAAGGAAAAAAAAAAGATTATTTTATTTTTTACTAGATAAGTATAGGAATTGTATTATAGAAATAGATGCATGTTGTGGTGCAGTGGATATCGATCTGAAACAAGAAACCAGAGATCCGAGTTTGAATTCCAGTTGTAGTCACTTATTTGCAAATACCCTTGGGAAAGGTATTGTCTCTTCTTCCTCCAGCTATGAGTTAAGTAGCAGGGCAGATTGGGTTCTATAGCCTTAGTATAGTGCAGAAAGTAATGGCAACCTACAGCAGGAAAATATTCTGCCTAGTCAGTCATGTCTCTTTTAAGACATGATCACCCAAGCATGTATCACATACAGCATTTAATTGACTGATTATAAAAGTAGCAAATGTATATGCTTTAATGAAAATAAACTTGTATTTAACAATTAAATTCTATGGAACATTTATGTACACTAGTAAAATAACTCATAATAAAACCATTTTAAAATGGTCTATATGGACCCCAGTTATCGCCCGGTTCACACTCCACCCACGTCTATTGAACAGGTGAAGAGGCTCATCCCTTGTTTCCTGTTTAGGATGTGGTTTCCGGTTTTCTCTTTTTCTCCTTTCCAATAGTTTCACTCTTTTTTTTTATTTTATTTTTTTTTCAATTGAAGTAGATAGACTAAACTATCGTTCAGTTCACACTCCACCCACGTCTATTGAACAGGTGAAGAGGCTCATCCCTCGTTTCCTGTTTAGGATATGGTATCCGGTTTTTCTCTTTTCCAATCTTTTCACTCTTACGTAGCCCCGTGCGCATCAGTGGCGTTTTCGCCTTGCTTGGGGTGATATGATTAAAAAAAAACAAAAAACGTTAAGAGCCACTGATCTAACTAATATTTTACCATTATGTGGGAGGTATTTCAATCGCACTATATATTATTTTTTGCATATATTACAACTTATAATTTTTTTTTAAATGATGAAAATGTATCTGTTCCTTATTAGTTAAGCAAAATTTAAAGATACATTTGCCCTTGTTAAAAGATATGGTCATCTGAAAAATATTTTCTCAATTTATACTATTTTTATACAATTTTCTCAAAAGCAAAGCAGGAAGCTGTGGAGAGTCATGATTGCCAAAATCCTGAAAGAATATGGCAGAGAGAAAGAGAAATTATAGATTTTGTCATATTTACAAATATTTAAAAGGTGTCAGCTATGAATTAATTTATACTTTATTAAAGAAATGTCACTTCTTCAACATAAACAACCTGAAGATTTGTAGTCCTATACTCTACCATTGAGCTACATATTCACCATAAAGATAGAAATGAAGAGAATATCTCCTCCCCAACTTATATTCTAAGCATCAAAAAGACAAAATTGACTTAGCTTCAAAAAGAGATTTTAGAGCAAAAAAAATTTGATATAGAATTGCTTTTTTCCAATTGGGCATACAAGAGAAATATGGATCCGACTTAATTTATTTATAAAAATGATAAATCAATGATTTCATGATAGCTCCATGGCAACATTCTAAAAGATCTTTACATTTAGAAAATAAAAAAAAAGTTTAAAATATAGAAGCTACTTTAATAACAAATTAGTTTTTAAAATGGCATGCGAAAAATAAAATGGTTTTAAGAGCATCTCAATTACTATAGTTAAAAAAAAGTTTAATGCATTTTCTAAAATTTAATCTTCTTTGTGACTATCACACTGAAATTTCAGGTAATTTATCAGAGAACATTTGCACAAAGACTTAGTAGGACATTTTATTAAGAATGAATTAAAAAATCTTTTGGTAAATTTTTTTACCACATATCGTATAGTGAAAAACTTTTTGTTAATTTTTTTTAAACAGTTTCTACAGAAAACAAGTATCAGATTTCATACAAAAGGGTATTTTTTTATTGAGTAAAGTATGAACATAGATGCATGGTGGTGTAATGAATAGCAGCATGGGATGAGAAATCTGAGATCTGAGTTCAAATTCCAGTAGAGTTCATTACATTCACTTAGGCACAAACACCCTTGGGAAAAGTATGAATCCATCTCTTCTCTCCCTAACTATATTTGAATAACAGAACAGACAGTCCTATAGCCTTGATTGTCAACCAGTCTAAAAGGAAACTAAATTTAAATCAGCCTGAAGAGGGTTGGGCTCTATCAGGTTATCTTGTCCAAGACACGGCAATGCTTATATGGCTGCAGTATTTGTGGGGACCCTATGATTGTAACGGGTTTACAGGACTTGTGATTGTGAAAGTATGAACAACCTCTTTGTCCATTCTTACATAGGCTTGTAGAGTATATTTCACTAGAACACCATATTTCAGCTAAGTGGCCAAAATATAAGTTACCTGGTGACTGGGGAATTTGTCTTCGAGACAAACATTCTTCATTGTAATAAGAGGCGGCTAGTGTCAGAAGATTGTTTTTTTATTTTATTTCTGCAGATAAAAAAGAATTTTTTCTGAAATCTAAAAGATCATTTGTATTATTTTTTTGCATCTAATGGCTATTCAAAACATCACTGAACTGATCATCTCCGATAATAGATGCTGTAGCCATTTTTATTTTTAGTTTCTCAGCAGTCAAAAAAGTAATTTTGAGAAAAAAAAAAAAAATATATATATATATATATATATATATATATATATATATATAGTGTATTTGGGCAACAATCTTTCTTTTATACAGGCTTCATTAAAAATGTCAGACAAGGTATTATTAAGTTTTCTATATAATTTTTCATGTGTTCATATAATGTTTTTCTTCGGAACTCAAATTATATAAGAACTGTCCAAAGCTTTTGTACTTTCGAGTGCTTTTGGCTATATTTAGCCATTATTGTTTTACTTATAAATAAACATGTGGAAAATTTATGCATATAGTGTCATACGTCTGCCTCAACAATAACCATTAAGATGATTACACCTCAATTTGGGAATTTTCCACATCTATGGACAGATACGGGTTATCTCTCCAAGATCATGACAAATGGGCAATGATAAACAAAAATAAGAAAATGAGATCACTGTTCGATTGATATAATCGAACTGTAATCTTCCCAGGTCTGCTTTAATATCAACACATGCGCTGATCAACAATTCAAGGATGAACAACAAGGTGAAATGATTTTTTATATAAAGTTTTAATAAATAACAAAGTATTAAAATAAAATAAAAAATATATGAGTATGAATAAGAGTGTCCAATGACCTGAATCTCAAAACTTGTATTCGGATACCCAACTCTGTCAAAATAACAATTTACGACAATTATCAACAAATACGAATGAATACAGGCAAACATAAATGCAAGAGATTAACACAAAATAAAATGGGTAGAACCATGTAATTATGAGCACATGTGGTATGATGTTTGTGATAACATAATATTCGTGGAAGTGTATGCGTATTCTAACATGGGCCTAAGAATATAATAACTTATCTTTATGTCAGTTCCTTCTCTCTTATTTTACTGTCTTTTCTTTTCTTTCTTCCTCTTTCTTTATATAATTTTGGACTCAAACAAGGTCCACTTGAAATGTATGTATCTGTGACTGTCTATTTTCTTTCAGTTGGCTGACGTACTTTCAGTATACAAATATTCTGAAATATCCGCATTCTTCTTTATTTTTTTCTTCAAACAAGCATCGTATTTTTTGCACTCAAACAATTCTGCAGTTTCTTCTCTTCAATATCTCTTCGGTAACACGTTGTCTTCTCTGCGTCGATATCTTTCTTTCTTGGTAAACAACTTGGCTTCACCTTCTTTCTCTTTTTTTAAGAGAATTGGTCAAATTACGCAATTATCTCAAATGCGTTTTCCTTTTCATTCATAAGTTATCAGCACTCAGCAATTATGACTTGCTAACCCAAAATCAGATTTGCAACTACTTTCCAATCTCTGCTTTCCACATGACTTGTCTTTGGTTCAGATTCTAGCTCCTGCTGCTTCATGACCTCATGTCTAGCCTCTGTCTATTTCTTGTCTAGACATTTGTTACTAAGGGTGTCTAGGTCAACCAACCTTGACCTGCTATCCCAAAACTGACTTTAGGTTCCCATGTGACCATCTCCCTGTTACCATGGAATACCAATCTCAATGTGTGGCTATCTATATCCATAACAATAGAGTCTTGCTTCTGTGTTCAGAACTTAACATACACAATAAATATATATGTTATATATGTCGAGGTATATATATATATATATATATATATCTGTGTACATGTACATATGTGTATACATATATATGCGTATGTGGGTATGTGTGTATGCATTTACATGTGTGTGTGAGTTGTATGTGTGTATATATGTTTTTTTACAGTACTAAAGTTATATGGTATTAGAACTGTACCGTTGACCGAAAAATTTACCTACATTATGGTATTATTATTATTATTGTATTGTTAACCGAATAATTAGTATAATTTTGATTATATAGTGGTGTGGTGGTAATTGTGATTAAAGTGGATTGATTAACTAGCATATCTTAATTGTTTATTTTTCTTAGGTTTTTTAAAATTCACATTTCTTATCCTTTCATTAGTAATATGAAAATTTATTTTTAGACAAAATAATTAAGTTTAAACAACTAAATTTAAATAGAATAATTAGGTTTACTTTTAGATTAAATTTTTAAAAATTTTATATTGTATTATATTTGTTTTGTTGATTGTATAGTTAGTATAATTTTGATTATATAGTGGTGTGATGATTTTGTGATCACAACAGATTATTCTCTCTTAAATATATTTTTAATTTCTTATCCTTTCACTGTTAATATAATTTTTTTTTTCATTTTCTCCTATCTTTTCTTTCAATTTTAAAGTTATTCCTCTCTTCTTTCTTCTTCCCTTTTCGTTTACGCTTTAAGATACTTACCCTTTCTTTTTAACGCTCTCTCTCTCTCTCACCTAACCCACTTTCTTTATGTTTCAAATCTACAGGTCAGTGGTCCAACTGACAGGCTGAATATATCTTTGAACTTTTGTTGACATCCACTTCTATGCATGTTCATTGATTATGTTGCGTATATATATGCTTATGTATGAATATGTGCGTGGGTTTGCCAAACTGATGTAATGATGTATTTTTTCTTAAATTTTCTCTTTTAAGGGAGCAACCGTTATTTTTATTCGTTTTTTTTCTTAGATCTTTGTGAATCTCATTCGTGTAAAATCCTTTGTACAATAAAGACGGAAGCTGATGATGGTTCGCCTGAAATAGGCCTATACCTCTGATTTACCATGAAATAACATGCCTGCCTTAATTTTTCTTATATTTGCTCTATATGTATTTATATACATATATATTTAGAGCTATCTTAGAGAGTTATCCTACCACTGTATGTACAGGATACTCCTTTGGATTCTTCTATACCCACACTGCTTGCTGATTATATATATGTGTCTGTGTATATAATTATATATATTCAATAAATTAAGTAAACTTTTATTAATTTATTGAATATTATAGCTCTAGTTATCTATTGAGTACTTTTCTGCTAGCTTTGGACACAAAATTTTTACCAAATATGTAATATTGGAAAATAGTCACAAAATTTAAATATCAATATCTCAGTTACTTTTATCTACAAAGCTAAATTATGTAATATTTTAAAAGCACTTAGATAGCTCTAAAATATGATCTAATTATTTTTTGTTTAGAGGTCAAATAAAATAATTTGATCTTGACCTTAAACTTTGACCATTCATTTCTCAAAAAAAGGTATCTTTAATTTTTTTTAATTTGACAACAAATTTATCTACTTTATGGCAAGATACATACAAAATTTTGTGGTAGAAATTTGACTGTGGCTACAAGTGTTTTACATAGTTGGGTCCTATTCAAAATGGAGGATTTTGGCATATGCTGTAATATGCTAACATTTACATATCTCTCAATATAATCAGGTTATATATCTTTAGGAAGCTCCTTGTATGTTGATTAGTATTCACATAAGAACCATGGTTATAAAATCCACAGAATTTGTTATTTGTAGTCAAGGTGTTGACTAATTTGATGAGAATTTACAAGCTTACTTTAGGTTTTGTTTACATTTTTATTATATAACAAATAATATAAGCTCTTTCTGTAGTAATAGACAAATGGATGTAATGTAGTTTGAGCATTATTCCAGCAAAAGCCATGTACAGCACCCTGCAAAAGAAATTAATACTTCTCAGCAAACTCCACAATAATCATGACTTCATCAGCCATCAAAGAACTTTTATTAAAACAAAATTTTGATTGTTCTTTGGCAATGAAATCATGCTTTTTTTTTTTTCTCTGCAGAGAAAGTTTCAATAAATTCTTCTATAGATTGTGATACAGTCTGCAGTGTGGTTTCATCAGTTGATAGCCACTGTTTGTAGATAAAATTCATCAAAGTTTCATTTAGAATTTATATATATATATATAAACAAAATTCTCCATCAAATTTACAACCTTACTTTTGGTTTTGTTTACATTGCTACAAGTTATGCAGTTATCCAAGTAGCAGTTAGATGTTGCTTCATTGCACGTAACAGTAGCTATGCATTGGTGATAATGTGTTAAATGATATTGTTCATCTTGAGTCAGTTACCAAGATGAGCCCCTACAATCATCAGACTTACATTTTGATATATTGTGCAAACACAGACAGTGCATTTTAGCCCACCTGCTAGGATACATTATTTTGGTATGAGGTCAGCAAATGTAAAACTAATTCTGTTTGGATTTTTTTATTTAGATCATTGGTATGCCTCTTTCAGATGACAGAGTACAAAGTATTTTTATTCCTGAATTTTTCTACCATTCTTTAAGACTGTCTTATAGTCAATTTTTTGAGGAATCACTCTGGTGACTTCTTCACTTTTATAAAACAGCACAACTTCATTGTCTTTTGTGGGAACCTACATTTTCGTGCATTTAGTAAAGTTAAGCTTTCTTGTTCATTTACAAGTGTTTTGGCTTGTCTTGCTATGTATGTTGTAGTGCTAAATTCCATTTAAAAGTTTTGAATACTCTAGCTTTTTGAAAGTATTCTCAAAATATGTATTTTTTGGGACCTTTTTTCACTAGCTACAAACTTTTTTGTTGTGTAATAATTTCACTTTCATCAGACTAAATAGTGGATTGCTTTTGGATACCTAAGGAAAAGAATGCAAAAGACATTGCAAACTTCCATTCCATCTACCTCTTGAATGTAGAGGGGATAATATTTTTGGAGTCCTTGTCTGTTGTATATTAGACTTCCTGCCAGGTAAGCATTCTGATCCTATGTAAGGTTGATACCGATGAACTGCTACAGAATTACCATAAGCTCTTCACATGGGCAAGATGGAAGACTAGAACTAAGAAAAGCCAGGGCATATCATTACTCAGAGGCTCTGTAAATAAGATTCACTTCTGTATTGGGAATGACATGATCCCAGCAGTCAATTAAAAGCCAGTGTAGATCCTCAGATGGCTTTACACCAAAATTCCATTGACTGATTGGCACCGAGCAAAGAGATGTAGAAAGTGGCACTAGAATCCATCAACAGAACCCATCTCCATGGCAAACTGAAGGTTTGATATTATCAACATGGTTTCCTGCCTTGGCTTCTGTGACTGTTGCAGGTGTATGATATTACTGTCTTGTATTCAGCAGGTGCAGCAGTGTATCAACAACTACCTGCGCAAGTTGCTTGGAGTTCCCCTGTTTCTCTACAGTGGGACTTTATACCAGTGTTGGAAACCTACAACTTCCCATTAATGAAGGAATTCAAGATCAGGAAGGTACACCTTCACATGATGATGAGGAACTCAACCGATGAGTCTGTCCATAGTTTACAATCAGTTATCAAAACTGGCACCAAATGTTTGGCAGTAGAAGCCACACAAGAAGCAGAATCCAGCCTGTAAACCAAGGAGATTATGGAGGTGACACAAACCAATTGAGCTAGCCTGGGCAGCACAACTAACCAGTTTTTCTCTAAACAGGGTCCAAAGGGAAAATGAAACGATGATTGAAGAAATCAGGAATTTCAAGGAAGAGCAGTAAATAGCTAGTTGTTTCTCAGTCCAAACAATGTGCTTGGACTAGATGAAGTAATATTGATCTAATGATATTAGGATACCATAATGGAAACAGAACCATTGGCAATATCATTCCTCTTGCAATCTACCTATGATCTTCTATCAATTATGACCAGTGAGTTGTGGAGGTATTCTGACACTCATGTGTGTGCATTATGTCAAAGTGATTGAGACACTTTATTTTACATGCTCTCTGCATGCCTATAATCACTGCAGATGTACGACATGCTAGAAGTGGTCACGGACTTAGTCAGTATGCAATATGAAGCAACCAACAAACAGCCTGTAATGGCCGGAGAATTTAAGATTCCTTTTTGCCCTGTGCAGAATGAACCAAATAACTCTCAATATGACTGCTACCGAATGGAGTCCATGATTGGAGGGTGTTAGTAGATCTTAAAACACCTCTGCAATTTCTAGTACATATAATTCAGACAAACACATGTCCTGACATTTTAGTGTTGTCTGATTCAAAGACATGTTCTAGTAGAATTAATAGTTCCATGGGAGGAGAACGGGGAGAGGTGTACAAGCGAAAGAAAAACCATTATTGCTGCAATCTGGTTGCGTGGAAAAAGGGTAGACATGTTATGTGCTACCTATTGAGGTTGGGTGTCATGGATTCCTTGGATGGTCACTTGTTTCCTTCGTTTTAAATGTGGGCATCACTAGCCAGTGCCTGAAACATGCTTTACATCGTTTCTAGATCACAGCTCAACAGGCATTGAGTTGAATCTGATTGAGATCCAAAATAAAGTTAATTAAAACTATGCTTGCAACACAGTGCTTCTGATGTGAAACATCTTTTTACCTTCCATTCTATGTCATTGATAACAGTCACAAATGCTTTTAACAGTGTTGAAAATCTGACTTACATCTATGCAAAAAAACAATACCCTGTTCGGTGACAAGAACTGCTAGTGGCGCCAGGGGTGGAGGTACCGCTTTTTAGCCACCAAAACCGTGTTACCACTGTGATGAGGGAAGGGTATCGCACATGCTTTCACATGAAGGAAAAAAACAAAAATTATGACTAAAACTGTTCAATCATTTGGCTGATAACTTATTTCATATTTGTTTTAACCTGTTATTAATTATTTTGTAGTTTTTATTTTACATGTGATTTTGTAATTAAAATTAGTATTATTGCTAAATAAATAATAAGACTTGTCGGAGTCACTCATTTGAAGCCTAACATTTATTATTTTAAAAGGTGTCAATAACCTTTTTTTTATAAATATGCAGAATCACTTGAAACAAAGAGTGAATGGATTGGTGGAGTGTTTCGGAATATTTTTTTATCTCATCAATGTATTTTTTTTAAGTTTAAAAGGAAAAGGTAAACATCCTTTTTATTTAAAAATAGATAATTTAATTACGTAGTTCTTTTTTTTTTTTTTTTGATGATTCAACCTTTGAAATTCCTTTTATTTTCGATTTTCATTCTCTCGATGCAAAAGGGAAACGCATATTTCCAAAGGAAATTCCCTCTTGAACCTGCTTGAACAACAATATATCCGATTAGGAAAAAAAAAAAACTCATTTTTTAGCACCAACAAGCGCCTCCCCCCAACTACATACTTTTTTTTTTCTTTTTTAATTTGATCTCTGAGCTAAAATCTAAAAACAGACTGTGCTTTACTTTATCTTCGAATTCAAGAGGAAAATTTTAAAGATCTTTTTAAAAAATTCAGAGACACATTTTACCACAAAAATTTTTAAAAAATATCAGCGCGTCGCATTAAGAGGTGGAGGATCTCTAAAAAAAAAAAATAAAAGGATAAAACATTTTTTTTTAATTTAAGAAGGGAAATTATTAACATAACTTATTTTGTTAAAAAGCATCACATCAAGAATTAGTGACAGATTTTTTTTGTTTTATCTTTTTTTCTTTTGAAAGTTGTTTAATTTTTTTTTTCATCCAAATAACTAAAAAACCCTAAAACAAATGTAATGTCTAAACTTATATTTTACTTTCTGAGAAAACTTCAGTTCAGAATGTTTTTTTACAATTAACAGTAACACTAACTAGTTTCTAAAATTTTCTCAAAAAATAAAATACAAGTTTAGAGACATTTGTTTTAGGGTCTTTTTTTTATTTGGTTATTTGGATAAAAAAAATTAAACAACTTTCAAAAAGATAAAACAAAAAAATTGTCACTAATTCTTGATTCGATGCTTTAAGTTTAAAAACTTTAAAGTGAAAAAAAATGATTGAGTAGTGCATAGTAGCTTAATTAGTTTCACTTTAACTTTTGTTTTTGTTATAACTTTTTTTATTTTCGTTAATTTGAGGTTTAGGGGAAGATAATTTTTATTTATTTATTTTTTTTCACTGATGTAAGTAAGGACAAAGATATTTCTATTTTAAATCATCATCTCACCTGGTTTTCTTTAGGGTTTAAAACAGACAGCACTTCTTCAACCATTACAGGAATATGACTGACATTATCATTTGACTGGCAAGGAATTTTGAGTTTTTCTTCTTGAATGTCGCAAGTGGTAAAATCATGAAAAGCACGTGGAAATGAGTAAGTGTTTGTCACCGTCAAAATACCGCTATTTGAAGCAGACGACATCGTACAAATTCCATAAAAAAACTGGTCACTTAGTAAAGTTTTGGAGCAGCACATAGTGGGAATTCCACAGCTGAAGGATTGCCGGAAAACATTATTTAAGATCCATCTAGTACATGTCCTACTGAATACTTTTTTCATGGCGAAGAATGTCGATAAAAGCACATGTAGAGTAAGTTCTCGCATAGCACGTAATACACAGCAACACAACTTCCGGTTCGCGCATGCAACGTCCGGGTTTTATCAAACTATGGAAGCACCATTAAATCACAACAATACGAAGCAAACAAATAATTTAATTATGTTATCGTAATTAGTGTATAGAGTTATTGCAGAATCACAGAAACTTAAACAAATTATTGATTATATTTTTATTTGATTGAATTAATAATATAAATAGAAAATACCTCTCCTTATCCTTCTTTATTGTTTGCATTTATGGAGAATCTTTCCTGAAACTAAGTCAGATTCATCGATTCAAGCATGATGAGTTGAGGATGCAATTCTAACCAATGAAAGTATAGAAATTAAATTTAAATACTTGTAGAAAACAATTTTATCACCAACAGTCTCAATTAAGACAGATAGGTACCTATCTTTGAGATGGATTTGATAAAAATAACACATTGGAAATTCGTCCACCCATCCGTCTTTTCTTCTTTTCTTATTGATAATCTCTTGGCTGAGCTCTTATGTTTATTAGTTAAAACACGAAATTTTACATTCAGTTAGTCATTCAAATAATCTTTAATTTTTTAGAATATTTAGAGATGAGGAAGACAAAAATTGACAACATTGTCATATGAGTTTTTAAATTGTATGTTTTATAATTTTATATACGGAAAGATAAGTTGAAAAGAATAGCCACAGTAGTAGTAATAAATAATGTGGCACCTAGTTTCAATTCACTGCACAAACAATATAGACTACAATACTAACTCTCCCACTACATAACTAGCTATATATTTTATAAGGACTCACAGTTATTGATTTACTAAACACATCCATACAACTGTGAACACAAAAACAGTTTTTAGCTTGAAGTTGCTTTATTTTACAAATGCATTAATCAAATGATTGTATTTGTAACAGATGATTTTTTTTCAAGTTCACCAATTTGTTGTATTTCAAGTGTAGTCAATAGAAAAGAAGAAAATTGCAGTAAAAATAAATAAATAGATAAATAGCTAAATTATTGCAAAGTATTACAATATTTATGCTACCCATAATAATTCATGTGCAACTAATCTCAGTGGCATTTGGCATTTATTGCCGCAGAGGGCACATTCGGATTTAAGTATTAATCAAAAAATCAAGATTGGCTATTTTTCTTTCTTTATCTTTTAATTCAAATTCAGGTTTCTTTTATCATTATGATTATTCTGCCTGATAAATAGGAGTAAACACACACACACACACACAGACACACACACGTCAATACAGCCACCTGTCAGATGACCAAAATAAAATCATAATAAAATACAAAACTATCAACAAATAAACTAAGAAAAAAATTATATAAGAAAACAGGATAAAGAAGAAACAAACTAAGAAAAAAAGGTTATCAAGACAGCAATTATTCTCCTCAGTATTGTAGCTCAGAAGGAGACAAAATTCAGGTAGCTACTTAAGTTTCATGCCACGGTGATCTTCAGGTGATTAATATATATTTGCCTCCTTTTAAACAAGGTGTGTTAAATGATAGAGACAACATAGTCTTATACATATTCTTTTGAATTTTTTAATATTTTCTGATTAGACTTTTTATTTCCGAATTATATTTGTATAACAATTGTCCAAAAGTTGTCCTAGGACTTACAAACGGCATCGTTCATCATCAGGGACTATATTACAGATTAAAAATCAAATATTGCCTTGTAGCAGGAAAAGTTTTACAATATTTTAAAAGAAAATAAATAAATGCTATGAAAAATTTTTAAATTCAAAGGCAGTAATAATGTACACAACATGCACACATGAAGATATGTGCTCATGTAGATGCATGAATTATATGGAATAATTGGTTGTCAAAGATTTTAAATGCCGTAAAAATACATTAGAGAATTTGAACTTCGAAGGAACTAATTATGTAAATTATCAAATTACTCACAGGCAAAGAATTATTTACCTTAATTATATTTCAAATAAAACCTTTAAACACAACTAAGTACATGTCCAGAAACTTGGTAAGTTGTGCAATTGATAAGAGGTTTTTTTATTTTTGATATGTAGTGCCTCCAAATTTTTAGATGTCTAATGTCTGTGTGTTGATCAATAATTTTTGTTTAAAAGAAAAGATGCTGCCAAAATATATATACTTTATATTTGCCTCCTATAAATGTTGTCTTTAGTGGGTAAATGTTATTTCAACTGGTGAAATCAATAAAAACTGGCATAGAGATAGATGCATAAGTCTTACTAAAAAAATGTTGTTCCCAACAGAAATTGAACTTATTTATACTATTTACATTGTTTAGACTGCTGTCCTCATCTTTGCTGCCATATTCCTGACATTTTAACTGTTGTACATGCTGGCCTTTTTCAGGTGATTGGAATTTTAAACCAAACCTTTTAAATAGCATTATAGTGGGTTGGTTATCTATTCTTTTTCTGTTAGTTAGTAGTGGAGAGTTCGTTCTAGTGAAAGGTAGTTGTATACTGTTGCAGGTTAATGGAATTTGGCCTTGTTATAGATAGCCCACTATAAGTCATAAAGTGATTACAAATCAAGAAAGGCGATTTGAGTAGAAAAATAACATTTTATATATATACATATCAATTAATGTTTTTACAATTGAAGTAATACATGAAGTATAGGTCCAACGGAGGTTAAAATGTTCATGGTCATAAAATGCTGAAAGAGAATTAATGCTTAGGAATTTGGGAGCGGGTAAGTAAGGAATTCTTTGATGTATTCACTCCTTATGTCAGTAAGTAGTTTTTGAGGCAGGGAAGAAGGAAAGAGGTAAGGGAGGCAAACATAGTAATTACTCTCTTCTCCTCGAGTTGGTCTGCCCATCGAAGCTTTCTGTATTTGCTTTTTATATCTTCTTTTTGGATCACAGCAGCTCATTTGGGATTTCACACTTGTATTTGGTTCTGGGCTTCCCATTGGCTGATAAATAAAATTCGTGTAGGCTCGCAAACTGGAAATTTAATATTTAATTAATTTTTAGTTTTCAACTTGAACATCTGCGCGGAGCCAGTGGCGCAGTGACAACTTTTGGTCATTTGCTTTTTGGTTGTGAAAGCGCAAACATCCGGTCCATCGCTTTTGCTCAGTATCACCACAGCGTCAATAATTACAATACCTCATCTCAGAAATACAGACAGATAGCAGTTGAACTTATATTCACTTTTTCCATTAGCAAAACCACTTTTAAGCCAAGTGTTCCTTACTAATTAGTTTGTAAAAAACAATTGGAATAAACAAGAATCTTTAATCTTTCATTGGGACCTTTCATCAATATCTTCTAACTTTATTTCAAACATTAAAGGCAAATTATTTTTAAACTATATATATATATATATATATATATATATAGTGATGATCATCCACGTATACTGTCTTAATATGTATAGGAAAGAATATTAATAAAAAGTTTTGAATTTAAAAACGTACTTTTTTAAACAGTATTTGTTTATTTTTACTGTTACTGTTTTAATAACTGTTTTATTTTCTAAACAACATTAACAACCTAACAAAACAGTTTCTAAAATGCAAATACCCAATAAAAATAATAAAGGAAGCACTACATAAAACCATCCACATAGACCGCAGCACACTTCTCACATACAAAAAACGAAAAGACAATAACCGAATTCCCATGGTTTTTAACCATAATCAATATTCCCACACACTCATCAAAAATTTAAAAAATGATTACAGGAACCTCCAATCAAACAAAAACATCAAAGACATTTTCGATAGGCCACCCAATAAATGCAAAGAAACAAACACCCAACCTATCAACTATCCTCACTTCTAACAAATATTTAAATAATACAAACCTATCAGGGAATTTAATATGTGGAAAGCCCCGTTGTTTAATCTGTAAACATCTAATAACAGACAAAACATTCTCTGTACCCAACAAAAAAATAAAATTACACCCACCAAACCTTACTTGTGATAGCAAAGACATCATCTACTATCTCTTCTGCTCAATTTGCCCCAACAGTGGATATATCGGCGAATCCGGTAATAGCTTTAGATTTCGCTTCAATAATCACAAACTAAATATACGACAAAAAAATGTATACTCCCCAATTGCAGCACATTTTAATCAACCCGATCACACTTTAGAAAATTGCAAATGTTTACTAATAGACTCCAATTTTAGTTCTACATACACACGCAGAAAGAAAGAAAAATACTGGATTTTAAAATTAAACACACACAAGCTAGGGTTAAACAGGGACTTAGGTGTGTTGAATCTCTACAAATATTTCAATAGGTAAAAAGAATGTTCTTTCAGATATTCCAAGGAATTTTTTATCTAAAACAAACAGACTTTCTCCACGGAGGTGTCGCGTGTTGATTGGTTGACCGAAAATAAACAAACGGACGTGCCGCATGCTGATTGGTTTATCGACACCACGCGATATAAACAAAAAAAATAGATATTCCAAGAGATTTTTTGTCTAAAACAAACAGACTCTCTCCACGGACGTGCCGCGTGTTGATTGGTTTACCGAAAATAAACAAACGGACGTGCCGCATGCTGATTGGTTTATCGACACCACGTGATGTAAACAAAAATGTATTAGGACGCCATCGTAAAAATACGTTTCCAATTCTAATTTAAAAATCACTTGTTTCTGATGAAGGACCGAGGGCGGTCTGAAATATAAAACACTATAAAAATAAACAAATACTGTTTAAAAAAGTACGTTTTTAAATTCAAAACTTTTTATTAATATTCTTTCCTATATATATATATATATATATATATATACACTACCGGCCATAATTATTAGGCTACCCCAGTGTTTTAAAAAATGATGTATTTCATACTATTTTTTAGCATTTATTGCTGTGTGAATAATTGTAAATGAAAATAGAATGGTTTTTTTGGCAATACTGCATAATAACATGTGCATCAAATGAATTTATAAATATTTAATAATTACCTCTATTGCAGTTTCATCAAAATAACCTCCTTTTGCCTTCACAACAGCTGCACATACTCTGGGCATTCTTGCCACAAGATTTTTAAAATAATCCTCTGACAACTCACTCTAGGTATCCTTTAGACACCTAACTAAATCCCAAACATTACTAGGCTGTTTCTTCTTACTTCTCCTGTCCAACTCATCCCATACAAGTTCAATTGGTGAGAGATCTGGTGAATGAGGTGGCCAACACATAACTTTTAACACTCCAGCAGTTTCTTTTAATTTTAAACAATTTTGGCACAATTTAGAAGTATGTTTTTGGTCATTATTCTTCTAGAGGATGAATTTTTGACCCACAATATGCAATTCAGATGGAATTGCATATCTCTGAAAGATTGAATGGTACTGTTCTTTCTTTATAGTCCCTTTTGCTTCAACCAAGTCACCTGAACTCGTGCCTGCAAACCAGCCCCAAACCATGCAGGATCTACCACAGTGTTTCATTGATGACTGTACACACACATCTTTCACTTGCTTCCCAGCCCTCCTCTGCACATACACCCTCCTTTTACTGCCAAACAATTTGAACTTAGACTCATCAGTATACAAAACTTTTGACCACTGTTCTGGTGTTCAGTTTTTGTGCTCTCTTCCCCATGCTAGTCTCTTCTTCTTATTGGCTGACCGAAGCAAAGACTTCCTAGCTGCCACTCATCCAAAGAATCATTCTATTTTCATTTAGAATTATCCACTTGACAATAAATTCTAAAAATAGTATGAAAAACATCATTTTAAAAAAGAAAACTGATGTGGCCTAATAATTATGGCCGGTAGTGTATATATATCAATCGTTTTTGGAGTTTATAGATACTGTGCTGAACTTTCTTGTCCAGTTTAAATATTACACAAAAATGATTATAAAATCTTTAGCTATTTTCTCACAATAATTTATTAATATCTGTATTTAATAAGAAATTACAATATTTTATTAACAATTCTCAGATCATTATTAGATTTTGTCAATATTTACATTTCCAATTCTGCTGCGTGCTCTATTCATCAGAATTTGGGTGATGAATTTTGTTATATGGCTCATTAGGCTGATTGTCTGGTAGAGTTCACATTTGTTTGCACTTGGTTTCTTATGCAGTGCTATTAAAATAGATTTGCTTTGGTCTTCCAGTATATCGTTACTGTTGTAGATTTCCTTTATTATTTCTGTGATCTTGTCTATGCTGAAATTCTCTGAGGCTGACAGCATGTCTATTACAATTCCATCTGACCTTGTCACTTTTTTTCTGTTCAATTTGGCCAGTTCATCTTCTATTTTGGTTTTTAATATTTCTGGTCCATCAGTATTTCTGAGTATTACTGGTTGTTCTCTTTTGTCATGGAAGAGTTTTCCGATATATTTGTTCCATCTCTGAAGTATTTTTTTTCTCTAATGTCAGCATTCTGTCCTTGGATTTATCCAGCCTGTTGATGAACATGTCTTTTGTCCTGATAGTTCTCTTGTATTTTTATGTATATCTCAGGCCAGACATAGGACAAGAATAGTGCAACTTCTTAAAAGACTCCAGAACACAATATTTATGCTCAGGATGTTATCAAAAAGAGCAATACAAATGTAGAAGGATATGTACCACTGATTTTTATAGATTTTGTGAAGACATTTGACAAAGAATGCAACAAAGTTCTGGTAGAGCTACTCAGCAACCTTGACATATTTGGGAAAGACATTAGAATAATCAAGAACTTATACTGACAGCAAACCACCTGCATACAGACAGAAAATGAGTTCAGAAGATATACAAAAATAGAAAGGGGTGTAAGACAAAGATGTGTTCTTTCACCAGATTTATTCAACCTATACAGTAAGGCAA
The DNA here is from genome assembly GCA_037127315.1 of Ascarosepion bandense. NCBI lineage: Eukaryota > Metazoa > Mollusca > Cephalopoda > Sepiida > Sepiidae > Ascarosepion > Ascarosepion bandense. The sequence goes on along the minus strand of JBBBDQ010000883.1, from coordinate 4,941,030 downwards.
TTCTGAGAAAATTAGAAGTTCTATTAGAATTAATTATTGTCACCCACAATGTTAACAATATAAGACATGCAGATGACACAGTGCTAATAGCAGACATTGAAAAGAAACTACAAATGCTCCTACAAAAGGTAGCAAAGGAGAGCAAGAAGAAAGGACTAAGTATAAACTACAATAAGACAGAAAACATGGTCATCAGCAAAAGGATGAGCTCAAAATGCAAATTACAGGTTGAGTATACTAAAATCAAGCAGATACAGACATTTAAATATCTGAGAAGTGTTCTGACAGAAGATAGAAAATGTGACACTGAATTCCAAAGACATATTGTGATGGCCAAAGATACATTCCAAAAGCTAAACAGAGTATTAAGACAGAAAAATTTTGTTGGAAACAAAGAAAAGAGTACTGAACAGTTACATGATATCTTTCCTCCTGTATGGCACCAAATACTGGACAATCCCCTCAACAATTAAGAAAAGACTTAAAGCAACAGAAACATAGTTCTACAGAAGGATGCTAAAGATACCAGGGGCCGAAAATGTGAGCATTAACAAGGTTTTTGCGGAGAATGGAAAAAAAAGGAAACTTATATTTAACATCAAGCTGTTGAAATTTCAGGGATGCATAATGAGGAAGGAGGGCTTGGAAAATTTGATACTTATAAGACAGAGGAAAAGTGAGATAGAGAAGAGCAGAGTGTAACATACTTGATGGGCATGAGCAAATGGATGGTAGACAAGGGTTTGGGAGAAATAAGAGAAAGACAAAACTTAAAAGCTACAAGGGACAGGAAGATGTGGAGAGCCGTAATCGCCATGTGCTGAAGGGACATGGCACATAAGAGAAAAATTTATATTTTAGTTTAAAACACAGCTTTAGTTAAAAAAACGTTTCAGTATTATAATTAAAAAATCATTAAGTTTTTGGGAAATAAACCTTTTTTCAAAATTAATATAAATGTTTCATTTTCACAACCAAAACATCTACAATATATTTAAAAAAAATCAACTACAAGCCTTTCAAACCAAGTAATATTTTAGTTTTATTGCAGTTTTTATTTTTTAATTAAGAAAATTATTTCAATTTGTTTAACTTTTTTCAACAAATGAAATTTTTAATAAAATCTTAACTTAAAAAAAAAATTAGTTCCAAAAATACTTTTATAAAGTATGTTTTCATAAATAAATTCATTCATATTTTTTCTGGATTTTTATAATAGTCAGAAATGATAAAAAAATCACAAACATTTGGACTTTAAAAATTTTACATTCATTATGCATATTCTGTGTTATCTCTCTCTCTATATATATATCCATATATATATATATAAGGAACAAAAACAACAAAGACATAAATATGTGTATTACTTAAAAAGTAATGCATGATTAGTAATGAAATTTTTACTGAATAAAGATTAGGGTGTAATGCATAAATATTATACAAAGTTACAAAAATTTACATAATAGTTTTTTTTTTTAAATAAAGATTAAATGGAACAAAGGAAATAAGCTACTGGACAAAAGTTAAGGAATGATCTTGTTAATATTTGATTGTGAACAAAATATCAACAAAATTTAATATTTGGTAAACATCCCCTTATTTTCAATGACTTCTCTGCATCGTCAACCACATGATCTAATTAATTTCTTGCAAAAATCAGCAGTAATTTCCTCCCATTCGTCTTTCAATAACTCCCATAGGTGATCCTGGTTTTTCAGGTTTCTTTTCTGAGCCCTTTCTCCAATTATCTTCCAAACATTTTCTATTGGATTCAGGTCGGGGTTCTGGGTTGGCCACTTCATTAAGGCGTTTCCTTCTTCTTCAAATAAAACCATAACCTACTGAGCCTTGTGGCAAGGTGCATTGTCCTGCATGAAAATAGGAGATTCATAAAGATTATGGTGTAATCTTGGTACCACATATTGCTGAAGAAGCCTTTTGTAAATCTCAGCATTAATATTGCCATGTACATGGATGATAGGGCCAACTCCTGCAGATGAAATCATTCCCCACTCCATCACACTGCCGCCACCAAACTTAACGATATTCTTGACACATTGAGAAGACAGTTTTTCACCTGTTCTATGGCGTACATAAGTTTTGCCCTCAGAACCAAATTTGGACTCGTCACTGAAATGAACTGTATCCCATTGTGCGTCAGTCCAAACAACATGATCTCTTGCATACTCCATATGTGCCCTTTGGTTTTGCTTTGAAATGAGAAGCTTTGAAGCTGGAATACGGGCATGCATTCCTGCATATTTTAACCTGCGAGCAACTGTTTTCCTTGAGATCTTATTATCTGTGTCTTCATTAAATTTACAGACAATTGATGTAGCAGTTTCAAAATGGTTTTTGTAGATATTTTAACAATTCTTTGATCTCTTTGCAATGTTTTTGAAAGTCTGCCAGTTTTTGGTTTTGCATCTCATGTTTTATTGGTTTTTATACCTGCTAATTACACGATAAATGACACTTTTAGACCTATGAACAGTATAAGAAATTTCTGAAATTGACTTTTTTTCTTGATAGTGATAATCATTTTTTTTTCTTCAAAAGAGAGTGTTTTACGTGTAGAGTTTGCCATATTTCTTAAAAATAAAGTCCTAATGATTAATGAACTTTTACTTATTGTTGAAAAGCTCCATTGAGTTTTTAACAATGTAAATTAAAAGTTTATGCAAATTATTAATATCATTCCTTAACTTTTGTCCAGTAGCTTATTTCCTTTGTTCCATTTAATCTTTATTTAAAAAAAATATTATGTAAATTTTTGTAACTTTGTATAATATTTATGCATTACACCCTAATTTTTATTTGGTAAAAATTTCATTGCTAATCATTGGTAATTTTTATTTTTGGGAAATATCTTGTTAATAAAATAGACAACACAGATGAATGTTAAATTTTTTTAATGTCCAAATGTTTGTGACCTTTTGATCATTTCTGGCCATTAGAAAAATCTAGAAAAAATATGAATTGCTTTATTTATGAAAAGCATACTTTATAAAATAGTACTTTTGGAACTACTTTTTTTTAAAGATAAATTTATGTGTATATATATATATATATATATATATATATATATTATTGAATTTGACTGATAAGACCTGTCTATTCAAATTTTTCAGAGTATGAGTTGCCATCCAGCCAGATATAAAAATTGTTCAATAAAAGTTTGGACAGTTTCTTGATCTAGATGGATAGCAACTCAAATGTTAACTAGAAAAACTGTAAAGACAGGCCTTGTCAGTCAAATTCAATAAAATATGTTTGAGTAAATTCCAGCTGCTAAAGTGTATATATATATATATATATAAATGGCTGGCCACTCATATTCAATGATACCTGTATACCAGGGCAGCTAGCTAATCTACATTGTAGACACTTATTCAGGCACATTTGTGTTTTTTCAACACTCACAAAGCCTACCTGTAGTTTATACTGCAACTATGCTGAGTGAACCTTAGTTACAGTTTCTGGAAGAGAGTGCGTTATCTAGTGTGAACAATAGTCTGAACAAGGCCAGGATGCTCAAATCCTTGGTCATGGTGACTTGTGACTTCACAATAGCACAAACATCGACGACTCCTCAAAGCGAGCCGTCTTCCCAATTTCACTTACAAGCCTTGGGTCAACTCGTGGTAGGGTTTTCAGGCACTTTCCAAAAGTGTTGCACACTGGGATTGCCTTCTACTAACCGATAATATCAAGAAGTCACCTTCCTGACAAATTGACCATGGTGAGATTCAAACCCAGGCTCCATGGTTAGAAAGTGAATATTCTAATATTCTAACCACTCAACCATGTGCTCATATATATATATTTATATATATATATATATTTGGACAGCAATCCTTCATTTAAACATCTTTTGTTAAAAACAATAGACAAGGAAGATTTTGTTAATTTTTTATTTAATTTTTCCAGTATTCTTTTACGTTTTCATTTTTGCTGGAGATAAGGAGTGTAAAAATGTTTCATAACTTTTGACTTTCTAAAGTGCCTTCAGCCACTTCACTGGCTATTTTCAAGAATAAACACATATACATATATATAAACACACACACATATACATATATATAAACACACACACACATATCTCTGTAAATTTACACCCTGGCTCTTACAAAATTCCACCATTCCTGGCAGATCTTCTAATATCACAGTGTGGAATACCTACCAACAAAAGTGAAGGCAAGAAAAAGATTCTAAATGAATTTAGCTAAATAAAAAAAAATCTAAAATTCCCAAATTCCCAGCACTCCTCTTTGGTGCACATCTGTAGTTGTGACAACATAACAAATTGTTCCAATGAAGTTCTGAAGAATGAAATGCATCACAAGTAAAATTTTTTGACTTGGTCATGCAATTTACCAATAAATGTATCATGAAATACAAACATCAAATATGCAAGGTGTGGCAGAAATGCCTCTTGCATATACTTACCAGAAATACCTCTGTCTTACTATTATGTGGGAGGTATTTCTGGTCTTTGGAGGCATATGTGAGAAGTATTTCTGCCACACCCTGTATGAAGTTTCACACTTGAGAGTCTACCTGCCAGAAAATATGAAAATTAATTAACTATAAAGTTGGTTATTTTGCAACGTGTGAGTGTGCAAATATTATATAAAACTTCAACATCAAATGAAAACAGTTTTATCATTTATATATACTACCAAATATCTTAACAACTTTCTTCATTTGGAAGTTTTGCATAATAAAAATAGTTGATTTACATATTCAGTGTAAAAAAAAATTAAATTTTTAAAAATAAATTATCATTCATTCCGAATCTGATCTTTTGTGATTTTTATAAATAGCTAATAGCTAGTATTTTTAGTGAAATAGTTATTTAAATAAACTCATTTTCAGACCCTAAAACAGTAACTATCTTAGCATTTAGATCACAGCTTTGTAGTAAAGGGAAGTAAACAATACATAAAGGGAATTAACAATGTTGACATTTATAATCATATATTTTGAAAAATCAAAATCCAGATTTTCATTTTTGAAATATATAATTTTCTAAAGTTTTGTTCACATATTAAGAAGATAGGTTACGTAATTCTTTAAATGATTGATTGATTTATTCTTGTTGGGTTTATGTAAAGAAAAAAGCAAATATTTCACCATTAAAAATGACTGAGACGGTTTTTGTGAATAGCAAAATGACATTATGGATAATGTGTGCCATAGCGTAATTTGTTTAGTATTTGTTTACCAGAAATTTTGGAATAAAACAAACTGATTCAAGGGTATAAAATAAATAATATATTTGTATTTATTTGCTTTAGAGTGAGTCCTTTGGTATTCTATATAGCAAAATGTTAATTTATAACTTGGATATTGGGAGCAGTCTTGAGAAAATGTCCATCTCAGCTTGGTAGTGGGTAGTTTCAGGGTCAGACTTTGCTTGTAGTAGTAGTCATCTTAGAAATAGGTTAGTTTCAATCTACTGTGCTTTTTTGGCCCGAAGAAGAGCAAAAATATCATTAGCATATGACCTCTTAACTACTTTACATGTCACACATGGCTGGTTTCTCTAGCAGACATCTTTCTCTTGTTCCGTAGTTTCTCTTGCTGTCTCTTCTCCTCATCTAACTTAAAGTTATGAGCTTATATTCTTTCAACTAGGATCTGAGACTCTGGATGAACCTTGGTTTTGGTTAATATCAAAAGTCTCTTTGTATTATTTTTTTCTTTTTTATGATCAGCCAAACTTTTTTTTTGGCATTCTTTACTTTTTCATTTTTTTATAACAAAAGTTATGCCTAGAGATTGTCTTATTTAGGTAGATTTAGTCATAAATAAGCGGGCTCTGGTCCCATAAACTTCTGGAGTTTTTCAGATGGGTTCAGTTTTTTCTTTTTCTTCCCCTTTTTCTTTGAGTGCTGCCTTCTTGTTAGCTGAGAGAGAAGTATATATAGAGAAGTTTAGAGAAAGAAAGCAAGAGATGGGGTTTTAAAGGAAACCGCAAATGCCTTGTTTTAATTTAAATTATTTTTTATTTTTCTTTATATATTTAATTTTTATATTTTATTTTATTTTTATTGGGATTCACTACAACTTCAATGAAAAAATTTAATTTTCTACACTTTAACACAAGAAACATTGTCTCTCTTCATGCACTGAAACAACATCTCTAACTTAAAATAAACATCTACCAAAATGTTTAAATTTGTTGGATTGCTTTGATTATAACAATTTCAAAAATACTATTTTATATTGATTGATTCTTTCATTTTTTATGGCTTATCAATCACTAGCAGTATAGCCCGGCGTTGCTCAGGTGTAATGAAAGCTTTAAAACTAATCTATGGTCCTGGAGCTCAGACTCTTTGGACGTTGGCACGAAAGACTAAAAAACAATAGTTGTTTCCAGTTAAGGTGAAACCGTAGTCTGAAAGAAAAATGAATGGCTGTAAGTCAAATTTTAATTTCCTGGTATCGATATCAAATAAGTTTTTTTCGTCGTAAACTAAATTTTGAAGGCTAAATAAGTCCTCTGAGTAAATGGTATCATGGCTGAGACTAAGAACTACAATGATACCTACTTAGAGCCAAACCCAAAGCAAAAACTAAAATAAAAGGGCTGAAAAACTGATTTGGATCTTGCCTTTTATATATATATATATATATATATATATATATTATCGATTTTCTGCACTATTGTAAGAACTGCAACCTTGAAACTTCTAGATATCGTTTCTTATGTCTTTGAGTGTATCAAATTTGATTAAAATCGAACCACTCCTTCTATAACCTGATTTTTTTTATTATCAATTTTCAATATTTATCAGGGGTACCTCGACACAAAACCTAGCTAAGAACACTCGCAGATGCTTATAGTACAACTGTGTAAATTTTCAAGAAAATCGGTTCAGCCATTTCGGAGTCTATAGGTAACGGATACACACACACACACAGACACACACACACAAAGTTCCATTTATAAATAAGTTTAGATTTGTAGGTTATTTACAGCAAGAAAATAGTTATAGATTGTAAGAATTCTTTTGAGATAATAATAATTTAGTGATATAAGTCTTGTTAGTTAACCCATAGTTGGGGGAGAAGAGGTGGATTCATACTTTTCCCAAGTATATTTGTTCATAAGTAAATTTAATGGCTTTCTGACTAACAATTATTTATTTAATGCACAACCTGCACATCCAAGCATACAGCAATTGGTATTCCCAAACTTTTACCTTTCAAGTTATTGACCAGATTTGACATTGCTTAATGTTGGTAATTGTACAGGAACCAATGTTTCAACATAATGTAACCATAAAGTTTAATTTTTATCTTACAATGTAAATCTCTCAAGGAAATTACTGTATATTGCTGTAGGTCAATGGGAATTGGCTTGCATAAGTACTGTTACTAGTATAGAAGAATATTATAAGAACCAGAATTATTTAATAAATCTTTGTTCTTAATAAAAGTAAACCTCTAAAAATAGAGCCCAAAAACATAATTTTAATGTAAGCTAATCAAATAACATTATTCTTCAAATATTATAATAGAAAATTTATTATTAAATAGTCTCTCTAATAGTAATGAAGACATCAGTATTAATATCTTCTCTAATAATAATAGAGACATCACTATTAAATAGTTTCTTTAAGAGTAATATAAACATCAGTATTAAATAGCCTCTCTAAGAGTAATAGAGACATCACTATTAAATAGTCTCTCTAATAGTGATGGAGACATATGTATTAAATAGCCTCTCTAATAGTAATGAAGGCGTCAATATTAAATAGCCTCTCCAATAGCAATAAAGACATCACTATTAAATAGCCTCTCTAACAGTAATGAAGACATCAGTATTAAATAGCCTCTTCAATAGTAATAGAGACATCAGTATTAAATAACCTCTCTAACAGTAATGGAGATGTCAGTATTAACAAGTCTGTTGGAAAATGAAATAAAATCAATAAATAGAAAAATAATTATGAGCAATAAAAAATAAGAAAAAGAAATATATTTTCCCATGATCTTAAGAGTAAAGAGCCGGAAATGAGATTATCTCAGTGTTATCAAACGCTGTTATGTGGCACTGGCTAAGTCAATAAAACAACAAGCATTTTCCTCACTCCTTCTCCACCTTGCTGCAAGACGCAGCAGTACGTGGAAAAATGGACAGTCTAGTTTGTGCACATTAGTTTCTCCAGTTCACTGACAACTTCTCCCTCTTTTCCCTTTCTAATGCTTGGTTTTCTTACATGTCTTCCAAAACCTACCCTATGAAATAAATCAACCTTTCCTTGGTCATTCCAACTCAGTGCAAGGCTGACTTGAGCATGAACATTATAATGATGCTTATCCTTACTTACCTTAAGTTTTGGACCAAAAAGTAAAATGAGCATACTATAACAATTTTTAAACCTTCCAACATTAAAGTAAGTACAAACTTTTTTGGATGTTCCAACTCTGTACAAGGCTGACTTGAGCTCAACCATAATAACAATGCTGATACTTACTTACCCAAACTCTTAGACAAAAATGAAAATGAACATAGGAAAATGGAAATAGTGAATTTTGTTTTACAACAGTTTATATAAAAAAACCAGAAATGGTTTGTGGTAGAAATCCAAGTTTTGTATGTTATATTAGTTGTTTATCATATGTGAACACACAATCACCTAAAATATGTACAAACCCTACAATCTTTTAAATTCCAGAAGCCTCTCTAATAGTAATGGAGACATTTTTCATAAAATATGTTCATATTTCAGCTATGGATTAAATAGCAAAACAGATTGGGCTCTTCTGTCTAAGTTGCCAACCAGTCTACAAGAATGGCAATTCTTAATTTGAAACTAGTTGGGCCTGGAACTATCAACTTTATTCCATGCAAAACCTATTTGCTATCAAAACTCCAGCAGCAATGTCTAGCGTGTTGGGGCTATGTCCTTCCCCTGCTCCACAACTAAAGCATATGAGACTTGAGAGGGAGAGAAAAAGAATTCTTATAAAATGCAAATTTCATTGAAATCTAGTTATGTACAATAAGCATCACTATAATTTTATATCAGAAATACTATAGCAAATCATTTCTAACCTGAATAAAATAAAAATAAACATTATCAATGGAGCTAAATAAAAATTAAATATTGCTATGCATGATTTTCTTCTTCATCACCAAAATATAAATCTATATCTTTGAACATTTTTATTTTTTAAAAGTTTTAGTAAATTTAATAAAAGTGAATTATTTCACCTATTAAATTTCATACTTCTAAATCTTCAAAGAACTCAAATAATGAAAAGAGTTTTAATAAGGGTTATAAATTTGTGGAGCAAAGATGGAAATAAAAACCAAGACAATCAATTATCAAATACCAAAATAATGTTTTCTGAATTGGAAGATCTGCACATCCTTCTGGTTAATATATTAACCCTTTGAAATTAAATATCTAACATTTTTCAACCAAGGGGGAGCATTTCTTTCCATAACTAAAAAACATGCTTCATGATCCCTGTGAAGAGTATTTAAGTCTCTAGACAGACAAAACCAATAAGGAGATAGAGATGTATATATTCAATATCAGTTCACAATGGTGACTTTAAAGAGATTTCCTTACTCATTCACCTGTCTTCCTCACCAAGCCATGTGACACTTGCACCCTTCCTCAACAAGCTGCACGGCACTTGCACCCTTCCTCAACAAGCCATGCAACACTTGAACCATTCCTCACTAAGCTGCACAACACTTGCACCCTTCCTCACCAAACCATATGATGCTTACACTTTCTTCCTCACTTTCTCTCTTGCCCATTTTTCTCACACATGCATGTGAAGAACTCACATTTCTTTTTATCTTAACAAAGAACTTTAACACAAGGACTTTAATACTTGTACACATGAGAAAAAATTAATTGTAAAAACACAAAAAATAAAACTTTAATATTTTTATATTAAAAAACCTTTCTGGCATTTTGCTTTATTGTGGGTTGATTGAAATCATCCGCAACAAATTTATAATATCTCATTTTAAACCTCAATTTAAATTATTATTACTCTTGAAGTTGAACTTTAAAAAATTTTAAACTTATGAACTATTTATTGAACTAATAGTAAAAGTAAAATATTTTTCTCATTATTCTGCTACTGACCTGTTGGTTGCTGCACAGTAAATGTCTAGATGAATAATAGATCATGCCATCTTATATACAAGTATCTGAAGAATTCAACTACAAAATTTATCTCCATACAAATTAGCAATAGATCATATTGGATCATTTCATCTTAAATAAATCAACAAACAATGTTTTGCAGCAAATGAGATTTATTTTCAATAAAATGTCAAATAATGTAGCAATCCATAACCAAGTACACCTCTTTAAATATTTTTATAAAAAATGAATTTTCTACTCACATTAGCCAGTTTCCCTTTTCTGATCTCAGACCAGAGTCTGCTAGTTATAATTATTCTCAGATGTTTTCAGTTGTGTGAACTAACTTCTATGTTTTTCCTTGGAAATACCCATGAGGACTACATCCTTGTTAACTACAAGTGGAACTCCAACATCTTTGCTTGCAAAACTCAATTCTTCCTCACAAAAACTTTTTATAGGTTGACAAGTGAGATAACTGAACTTTTCATAGTTGTCTTCAATGTCAGAAGGTGGGTTGATGATTATCATTGGAAAACATTTGTACAAGTGCAGGAGAAAATGGCATAATTACTAAACCTATCAAGTATTGCCTATGATCTCTTTATCTGCAAATTGCTAATGTGTTTAGTATCATAGCCTATTCATTTGAGGGATCAAGCCTATTCATTTGCAGGATCAAGCCTTATTCATTTGAGGGATCAAGCCTATTCATTTGAAGAATTGAGACTGCTCATTTGCAAGATCAAGCCTATTCAATTGAGTGATCCAATTTAATTCATTTGCAGAATCAAGCCTATTCATTTGAGGGATCAAGCCTATTCATTTGAGGGATCCATTTTTATTCATTTGAGAAATCAAGCCTATTCATTTGAGGTATCAAGATTATTAATTTGTGGGAATGTGCCTATTCATTTGAAGGATCAGTCTATTCATTTTCAATAGAAATCATTGTTAATCCAAATAACCAGTCATCTCTCCTTGAAGATTACAAATAATCTTTAATAATTTTAGTTTGCTGAAGCAAACTGATAATTGCAATGGTCTTAAGTTAAGGTCAGTATCAACTAATTGATTTCAAAAAATGTGACCCAAAAAACTAATTATTAATTAAAGACAAAGTCTGGCCAACAAGACAGATAAACACTTTCTTCAGGGTGTAGGGATTTTTCTGGTTGCATGTGTATGCATGCTCGGCAGTATATAGGGTGGAATGAACAAATCCAAGGCTTGAAATAACTTTTAACAGTTTTTATTGATGGTTAAAAGAGAGTGCAAAATAGTGGTATAGTTGGGTTTTGCAGTTAACAGAGTTCTTCCCTTGAGTAGATGTTTCAAAGAGAGATTTCTCTGCTTGTTCCCATGAGGAATGAGAAATCTCAGCTCAAGCTTTCAGGACAAGCCACAGGTCTTCTGCAACAAAGGTTTTTGAGTAGCCGTTAAAGCTGGCCTTGAAGGTAGCAGCTGCTGAAAGGTAAAGTGAAAAAAGATCTGTCTTTGATGCTAGTGATCACTGAAAGGAGAAAGTGGAAAAAGTGACTGAATAGGGCTCAGTCAGCATTTTTATGAGTTCTGGTTGTTCCCTACTGATCACTTTCATTGATGCTACTGCTGAATTGAGCAGAGTGAGAAAACCCCCACATGCCACAATAGTTAACAAGTGAGATAGTTATTATAAAGTATTTGAATTTCATCACAAAACTCTTAATAAAATAAACAATTTTTAGTGATGTATATACATCACAAACCTTTTCTAAATGTCATTTTCTTCTACAATTTTATGTGCTGTTAACATAGCAGAGGCTTGGTCTTTTTCATTATAGTCTTGAAGAAAATTGTTAAGTTATATAAATATCAGCAATCAACATTGATTGTAACCTCAGGAGACTTCAACAATTGATTTACTTTGTTCATCTGAAGCAGAACATTTTACAAGCTTTTTGCTTGGTTTCTGTAACCTGATTGTTCAATAACAATAGCAATGGTGCATATATACACTTTCTAGGTACTTTCAAGTTATACAGTTTCTGAATGACATTGTTGAATTAGGAAATCCACAAGGTAAGCCAAAATCACATTCTGTATGATTTGGTTGCTAAAAATGATTATGGAACATAAATAATGATGATAATTCAGGGTGAAATGAAATTGTGTTGTATCCATTTCATTGCTTTCTCAAAAACACTTTACCTTGTTTTCTAAATTTATTTTAAAGATGTTTTCTTTACATTAAAAACATTATTCATGGTTACAGGGACTCTTCAGATGACATCTTCATGATACAGAACAGATTTTTTTATATGATTTCAAAAGATTATCTAGTTAATTATGTAGAGATGTATTCTCAACTTTGTTATTTTGAAAATAACATTAAATGTTTGAATCTGTGAAATGATGTAATTGAAATGATGATGAAAGCAAAAATATATTGTAAATTGGATTAAAAATTTACAAAATGCAACACACTGAAAAAAACTCAGAGAAGGCATCTCCTGAAAATTTATATTTAAAGTAATAAAAATGATGTTACTAGTTTGAACAATGTATAATGACCAGCTACTTATTTCCAAGCCCACCCATCTGTTAGGGTGGCTAGCAGATAATTGTTCCCTTTTGCAGTCCCTTTTTCAGGTGCTTGCTCAAGCACATTTGTGTTTGTTTAACACAGAGCCCATCTGTAAGTTATACTGCAACTATGCTAAGTAAGCCTTAACTAGTCTTTAGTAGAGAGCACATGATCTAGCTCAATCAACAGTTTGAACAAGACCGGTGCATTCAAACTCTCAGTCACGATGTCTTGTGATATTGTTCTAGCACAGCCATTGATAGATTCTAATCATTTGTCTACTCAGTTTCATTCACAAAGTTAGAGTGAACACTTTCCAATGATGCTGCATGCTGTAATCACCTCCTCAGGCTGATAACATCAAGAAATCATCTCACTGACAAGATTTGAACATTCTAACCCCACAGACACATACCCATGTGGACACTCTGTAGAATCATAGTAAAATCTTCACTTAAACTTTCAAACACTTATAGGAATTAAATCCTAAATATTTCTATATATTTTTTAACTAATAAAATCCAACCAGAAGGTTTGTTGGATAAACAATAATTACAAGTACAAGTACCACCAAAATAATTGTGGATATTGTTGTAGACCTACCACATGTTAATTTTGGACCATTTAGAAAATAACAATAATAACTCCTTTCTCCTACTCCCACAAGTTTGAGAAAAAGATTTTGTGTTCCATTGTGAAATTATTTTCAAACCAACTGTATTCAAAAAGTTCGCACCTCTATGCGAAATTAGATTTTGAATCCTCTTACAGATATAAAAATAGAAGCATACTACTTCTTGAAGCTCACAAAAATTTCAGAGACCAGTTTGATCTACACATGCCTACCACACACACACACACACACACACACACACACACACACACACACACACACACACACACAATAGAAAAGAGACAACCAGCAGCTGTCAACTAAGGCCTTGTCCATGCAAACAATAAAAGGGATTAACCAGCAAATGCCTACTAAGCCTTTGGTTACAAACTCACAAACACATTAGGCTGATCATCATAAAGTAAGTCTTTCCACACATCTCACACAGCCATACAATTACTTTATAAAACAAACTTCACTGCAATGAAAATTGCACATTTTCTTGTTATTGTATATCATTGAAAAGAATATATAAATGCTATTTCAACTAACATTCTAGTTTTCCTCCAGAAAATAATCTTTTTCATGATTCACCTAAAAGTTGTGTTGTTATTGTTAAATATTTGGAATCACAACACTCAGTGACAAAAACCTGGGTAACGAATCCCAACACACTCTCAAAAAATTAATTAATACTATTATTTCTACAAATACAATTAGTACAATTTTAGCATAAAGAATGTGTACTTTTGTTTTATGTTGCTTTTCTTTATAACAGAAGCTGGTGAAATGTTTTCCTTGATTTTAGTAAAAAAAAAAACTATTAAATGATGACCTTTCTCTTTGTTTAGGATTTCAAAGATTCAGTTAATTGTCCCTAAGAATATGTTTTAAAGTTCAAGTTAAATAAAATTATGTACTTTTATTTCTGTATTCAGAGTAATTAAAGTTTTCAACATAAATATCAAACAATGCAATTGATAAACATCAAAACAAAAATTTTCTTATAATTTGATTATTGAGTTTTGTTGGTCAACTCAATTGTCTTGTCAATCATAATTTCTCATCAGAAATTACATTTCAACTTTAAGTTGTTTACAGACCTTTCTCTTTTTTTTCATTAAAAGCAGAATTATACTGATCCATTAATGCTGAATAAGTCTCATGTCATGAAATCAATTTTGATAGACAAGATATTGTTAATTATATCATGAATTTTTAGATCATTGACTTGAGCTATTTTGTAACTTGATTAATATCTCAGATCTCTTTGTTAGAATTCATTTTTGAATGGTAAACATTTTAGTAAAAATAATAGCAACAAATTTGGTTTAGATATTTTTGGAGTTGATTTAGATTTAGCACAAGTTTGTTTATATAACACTTAAAATGAGCAATGAAGGCAAGAAAAAGGGCTAAAGTACTCAATATCTCATCGATAAACAATGGTAAATGAGTTAAATTTTTGGTATAAATCTGGTCTAGCATTTCAAGACATAAAAAGAGTTTTAAATTTTTTTGTTTTTAATACTTAATAGTGTCAATTGCTATAATTTTTTACCTTGAGTTTTTCAAATATATTGTATGCATTTTTTAACAATATAGTGTGTCTGCTAAAATTCATAAATCACTTTTCTTGTTTCTTTAAAATTCATAAATTGCTTCTTTTCTTGTTTCTTTAAAATTCATAAATTGCTTTTCTTGTTTCTTTAAAATTTATAAATTGCTTTTTTTTGTTTTTTTTAAATTCATAAATCGCTTCTTTTCTTGTTCCTTTAAAATTGCTTACAGCCACGTAACATTGAAATATCAGTTCCTGTACAGTCAGCAAAGTTAAGAAACAACAAACCTGGTCAGTACCTAGACAGATAACTGCCTGGGAATAATAGGTGCTGTAAGCTTTGATATGCAGGTAGTGTAATGGATAATGGCTCGGAATCATTCATTTGAGAGTTAAGTTTCAATTCCAGTTGGGTCCATTATATTCCCTTATGTGCAAATATTTTTGGGAAAGGTTATGAATCTACCTCTTCTCCCCCATATATGGATTAATTAGTAAAATTTCTATCACTAACTTATTATTATCTCTCTCTTAAAAAATTCTGACAATCTGAAAATATTTTCTGGCTTTAAATAACCTGCAAAGGGTTGATAAGCCATAGAAAATGAATGAATGAATGAATGAATCAATTGTTTCTTATATGTAGACATTTTTGTGTTATTTCTGAAAATGAAACTGTTTTTAAAAGGAATCTAGTAATTCTATCCATCTTTATATAAGGAATCAACTGATGTGTTTCTGGAGCAATAGTACTGACAAGTATGAAAGGCAATTGTCCGAGTGTGTAATCTGGGTTAGTATAACTTATGCTAACAGAAAAGAAATGAGGGGTAAGACACAACAATGGAGATGAGATGTTGTTAAAGTGAAAAGGAGGATTTATTTACATTTTCCCCTTGGGTGATATAAAAACATAATTAGAGAGTTCATTGCAGGAGTCTCTCACACAGATAGGAGTTGGTAGTGCATCGTTGTTATAGAGAAAATATACATGTGTATGAAGTTTATCACATTGTAGGACCAGAAGTATTCTTTGCACACTGGCTGTGGCTATCAACATCAGATTGCTGGTACCTTTGTGGCTGTCTTTGGCCATAGGTGTTAGGCTTCAGTGGGTAGATCAATTTAACAAGTACTCGGTCAAAATTGGTAAGATAGGCAAGCAACCATGATAGCTTAGATGAGATGGAATTGAATTTTGAGTGGTTTATATAATGCTGAAGTGGCTCAAAAACAAACCATTTGATGGAGCTGTGGTGATCTTTTCTGATTGGTCAGAAAATATTTTTATGACTTTTTGCTTTTTCCCTTTTTATCTAGGGAATGGATGTATAGGGCTGGTATAAAATTAATCCAATTTGTATCATTTGAATGTTAGTTGCCAAAGTGAACAACACACTGCAACAGATGTTTTATACCACCTTCTAATATTTTATATATAAAGACTTTTCATACCACCTGGTATGTTCAGGTTAAGAACTTTTCAACACCCTCTCCTATACATAGATTACTTTAATACAGGTAGAATTGATGATTTCACTGATTCTCTTTTGTTGTTTCTTAATTCAATGATCATTTACTGTTATTTTTCTTTCAAAAGTTGTTTGAAATACTTATTGAATTCTTTTTGTTGGTTTTGTAGAAACAAGAATGTTTTGGTCAAACCATTCTCTGCAACCCTAACGGAAGGGACTCACTTCTAGACCTCTGCTTCACTTCCATCCCAGACTCTTGCACTACCAGTCAACTCTGCCCACTTGGAAACTCTGACCACACTGTAGTGTCTGTCAACATTTCATTCCGCTCCCGCCCGACCCATGAAACCCAGACAAGTAGAATATCCTACTGCTATCAAAGAGCAGACTGGGATTCGTTCCGAGACTTCCTCTGTGACATCCCTTGAAACAACGTTTTTAGTCTTCCCATCGAAGAATGTGCATCCGAGGTCTCCTCCTGGGTTAAGGCTGGCATCGATGCCTTCATCCCTGCGAGGAAATTCCAGCTTAAATCTCATTCGTCTCCTTGGTTCTCACCCGCTTGCTCGGCTGCCATTGCCCACTGGAATCATTTCTTCCGACTCTATCGTAGCTACGCGTCGGACCGAAACAGGCGCCTTTTCACTTCAGCTCGTAATAAGTGTAAAAAGATACTTAATGAAGCTAAGATGTTTTTTGCTGCCAGAATGAAGCAACGCATAGCATCCTCTAAATTCGGCACCAAAGACTACTGGCGACTCTGTAAAAGAGTACTTAACAAGAGCAAGTCTACAATACCCCCACTAATCAACAAATTTGAGGTCCTCACCTCCCCAGCGGATAAGGCTGAATGTTTTGCCCACAGATTCTTGAACAATTCGAGTCTGGACTTATCTGGAGTTTTTACACCCGACTTCCCACCTAGAACTGCGGCACAACTGAATGATGTCCACATTACACCCTCACTTGTCTCTAAGATAATCTTAAAACTTGACCCTCACAAAGCGAGTGGTGGGGACGGAATCCCAACCATAGTCTTAAAGAAATGTGCCCCTGAACTCTCCTCTGTCCTTTCTAAGTTCTACAACCTCTGCCTATCTGCTTCCTGCTTTCCTGCCTGTTGGAAATCTTCCTCTGTAGTCCCTATATTTAAAAACACTGGAGAACCCTCGGACACAGCAAATTACCGCCCTATCAGCCTTCTTCCGATCTTTGGCAAAGTGTTCGAAGCCATTATCAACACCAAGGTGGTTCAGCATCTCACAGTACACAGGCTCCTCTCGGACAAGCAATATGGTTTCCGCTTCACCAGGTCTACTACTGATATGCTAACGACCATCACCGAGTATATATACCAGGCACTCGACAGGAATGGCAAAGCCTGAACCATTGCATTGGATATATCTAAGGCGTTCGACAGAGTTTGGCATGCTGGCCTTCTATGCAAACTGCAGAGCTATGGTATAACTGGACATTTGTTTGAACTAATCCAGTCATTCCTCTATAACCGCACAATGAAGGTGGTATTAAACGGACATGCCTCCCAGAACTACCATACAAACGCAGGTGTCCCCCAAGGCGATCGCACCTACCTCCCATTAGCATGGACCAGGCTTACCTCCCAGAGAGTAAAACACTACGCCTCCTTGGTCTCACACTTTCAGCGGACCTCAAATGGAATGATTATATCGAATCCATTGCTAAATCTGCTGCTATGAAAGTTGGTTCTCTGTGGAGGGCCTGGAAGATTTTCCGTCTAAACCTATCCTGCACATATATAAATCTACCATCCGCCCGTGCATTGAATACTGCTGCCATATCTGGTCGGGTGCCCCTGCTATTCTCCTCGGGCTTCTCAATAAGGTTCAGAGGAGGGTCTGTAATGTGATAGATACCGACTTGGCAGACCGCCTGCAGTCTTTCTCCCACAGGCGCGACGTGGCTTCCCTGTGTCTCTTCTATAAATACTTTCACGGCTTCTGCTCCAATGAACTTAGATCACTGGTGCCCCCTAGATACAAATTTGCACGAGATACTAGATTAGCAACTAGATTCCACTCTTTTCCAGTGAAACCGATAAAATACAACCGCAACTTCTACTCCAACAGTTTCTTTCCTCGCACTTCCCGACTGTGGAATTCCCTTCCACATGATTGCTTCCTCAATGGCTACAATCTCCAGGAGTTTAAATGTAAGGTCAATAGACACCTCCTAACACACTAACTTGCTCCCATTCTATCAAACACTCTTCCCATCTGCCCAACCCTCATCCTCTGTATCTATCCTTACCCATCTATCACCTTCCTCCTGACATTCCCTATGTCTAACCACTCCTTCTCTTTACCTTCCCCTCTGTAGCCCCATGCGCAATAGTGGCAGTGGAATGCCTTGCTTGTGGTGAAATGATTAAAAAAAAAAAAAATTTTTATGTGTACAATCCATATGAAAAGAACTTAGTTTGGTGTCTCTTTCTCTTGGTAGTGTAAATTTGAAGGCAAAACATGTCCAATGATTTTTTTCTACTTTAACATAATCTGAATACCAATCCATTGTGGCACAGCATACAAAACAATGTTGTAATTTTTGGGAGTTTATCCAAAAAAAATGTTCAGTTCTCTTGGTATATTCCTGCTGATATGCGAATGTACCTATGACCTTGTATCTCTTACCATGATGGGATGAAGCTATCTAAGAGATAGATCTATTGTCACCAGGCATCCAGATTATTTGAAGCTTGTCTTGTCTATTAATTGATACAAGTTAATCTGTTGATGATGGATAGTGTAATACTCGTTATATAAAAGTAAAACATTTTACTGCTGATATTTTAATGAAACTTCTACATAAGACATTTTTATTCTTTTTTTAATTTTTTTAATTGTTTCACTCCAAGCAAGGCTGATGTGCATGGGGCTACATAATAGAGTAAAAGTTTAAACAGGAGGAGAGCAAACAGAAAGATGAACCAGTTACAGGGGTGTCAGATAAAGGGCAAGAGAAGTATAGGAATACAGGTGTGATGACAGTTGCTAAGGTAGAGTGAGAAAAGAAAAGAACAAGATACATGATGTGATGTAGAAAGGATGAGGGAAGGACTAGAGTCAAGTAGACAAGAGATGGGAATTGACCTTGCATTTAAATTCCTGGAAGTTGTAGCTGTCAGAAAAGCAAGTATACAAAATGGAGTTGCACCAGTGACCTAAGTTTGTTGGAGCAGAAGCCATAAAAATATTTGTAGAAGAGACAGAGGGAAGCCACATCCTGCCGGTGAGAAAGTGGCTGGAGTTGAGCTGTCAGGTCTGTACTGATCACATTACAGATTCTCCTTTTGAGCCTGTTGAGAACCCTGAGATGAACAGCAGGGGCACCTAACCATATATGACAACAGTATTCTATGCACGGTCGGTTGGTTGATTTGTACATGTGTAAGATAGATTCAGGCGGAAAAAACTTTCTGGCCCAACACAGTGACCCAACCTTCCTAGCAGTAGATTTAGCTATTGATTCAATGTAATGGCTCCACTTGAGGTCAGAAGAGAGGGTGAGGCTGAGGAGGCACAGTATATTACTTTCAGGGAGACTCATTTGGTCCATGCTTATGGAGGGCAAGAAAGACTGCTTGTGATGGTTGACATATAGCAGCTTTGTTTTAGAAGCATGGAAATTTACAAGCCATTTTTTACCTAGTCTACCACAGAGTGGAGGTACTTCTCAAGATCAGCAACGAGGTTATGTTTGTTCACCTCATCAGATTTCTTGCTGATGTGGGAGTAAATCTGTGTAGATGCCTACTTGGGATTTGATCATGTCAGGGAGATCATTTATGAAGATCAGAAAGAGTGTTGGGCCTAGGGTAGTGCCCTGGGGGATGCCAGCTTTTGTGTGGTAGGATGAGGATGCATGCCCATTCAAGAGGGCCTTCATTATGCGATTGGATAGGAAAGATTGGATCAAACAAAGCAATTGTTCAGTGATATCATAACCCCATAGTTTGCACAGAAGGCCATCATGTCAGACACTATCAAATGCTTTGGAGATATCCAGGGCAACAACTCGAGCTTCGCCAGACTTATTGAGGGCTTGGTATGTCTACTCAGTGATGGAAATTTGAATTTCTAGGAATGACTGCATGCTCAAGGAACAGAAAAAGTAGTCATTTGTTGAGAAAGCAACTATTCCTTGAGATTGGTTACTTTCTCTAGAAATGACAGCTTTCTCAAGTAATGACTTCTTTCTCTAGGAATGACTGTTTTTTCCAGGAATGACTGCTTTCTCAAGGAATAACAGCTTTCTCAAGGAATTACTGCTTTTTCAAACAATGGCTGCTTTCTCAAGGAATGGAAGCTTTCTATAGGAATGACTGCTTTCTCAAGGAATAACAGATTTCTCCAGGAATTACTGCATTTTCTAGGAATGGGTGCCTTTTCTAGGAATGGTTGCTTTCTTTTAGAATGGTTGCTTTCTCAAGGAATGACTGCTTTCTATAGAAATAGCTGCTTTCTTCCTTATAATCTTTCTCATCAAGATATTTAGCACCATTTTGTATTCTTTGCTATCATTTCTTGTTTTGCATGACAAAGAAAAAGAAACTATAATTCCTTTGCTATTTGTACACATAAATAAGTTTGTACAACAAAGGTCATGATTAAAATTAAGACTTAGCAAGGTATGGCACAAGGTTACATTTCTTGATACTAAATTTGACTGAAATGTTATGATAATAAGAGACCTCTCCAAAAAAAAGAATTGGCCCAATAGTGTAGATAATTCTTTCAATGATCTTTTATTTTGGTTTGTTGTTTTTTTTTTTAATGAGTTATTAGGTTGTGTATACCATATTGCAGATTTTAGTATGAAGTGTTTGGTTTTCCACTAACTGCTTCTCATTTTTTTAACAAAAGCTCAAAGTGTCAGTTGTTTTCAGGCACTCTAATTGCTCTTGATCTGTTTCACAAAGTGACTCCCACATGAACCCATTGATACTCTTGTAAAGGAGGTCAAGTGTTATAATACTTCCTTGGAGCTGTACTTGGAATATTTCAATGACTTGAGTGTCCTCCAGTCTTTCAAGGTCAAATTTGATGCATGAATATGCACTGATAATTTTCCAGTCTATTTTTATAATATAATTAATATGGTGCATATGACCTTAGACCCCTAATTACCTTTTTTTTTTGGTCTCCCCTCCCTATGATCAAGCACAGAACCATGTGGTTGATTTAATAAATAAAAAATACAAGGTGTCGACTCATTTGTTCATTTTAAATATTTTAAAACTTGCAGATTTAGACATTCAGATTGATAGGTGAAGATGAATGGGGCGGTAGTTTATCGAACTAAGGACAGGATGTTGTATATCTGAATAAACAAATAAAAGTTTTGGCTTGCATTAGGTTATTGTAAATGCTATGGATCAATGAAACAGGTATTGAAAATCTAGCTTAAAGAAAGTGGCAGTCAATATCATTGCAAACACACGAGGATCAGCTAGGAGGAATAAATATTTGTGAACTGTGAGGAGGAGAGAAAATTTTAAAAATTCAACCAAAATAAAGGAAACTCTAGAAAAAGAATCATAAATTTGGACAATAACTATTCACTATCATGTGAGAATATTTTGAAAACTGTAATAATATAAATAAAAAAAATCACCTCTGGTAGATCAATAAGCTTGCAGCTTGACATATCATCTTAATTTAATCTGAAATGTTCACCCTATAATGTTGAATCTATTAACAAAGGAGGAGATTATGTCAGAAATTAATATGTTCTGTACAAAATAAATGCTTTTGTTCAAAATAAACCTACAAATTCATTGACAAGCTTACAAATATCTTTGTTTTATCTGTCTTGATAGATGTAACCCTCAGGTTTTATAGTGATCTCTTGGTGCTAAATATCTCTTGACATTGACGAATTCTTCTTTTGTTTATACCTCCCATTTTAGGCCTTCTATATCGGATGTGCGTTGTGGTGCAGTGAATATCAGCTCGGAATGAGAAATCAGGGAGCTGAGTTCAAATTCCAGTTGAATTCATTGCATTCACTTATGCACAAATACTCTTGGGCAAGGTATTAACCCGTCTCTTCCTTCCAGTTATGGGTTAAATAACAGGACAGATTGGGTTCTATAGCCTTGGCTGGCAACCAGTCTCCCGCAGAAAGCAATGGCAACCTACTGTGGGATAATCTTCTGCCCAGTTAGTCATGTCTCTTTTGAGACATGATTTCCCAAGCGTGTTTCACATATGGCACTTAACTGAAAAATGAATTAGAACATTATTTATAATACTTACAATCAAACTATTGTCCTCATCTTTGTTGTTGTTATCATAATGTTTTGGCTGTTATGTCTTCCCATCTTTATTAGGTTTATATTGATCTGAGTAACGTACAGGGAATTCTGAACTGATTTCTTTATTTAATCTATGGAGGTAGACTGTTCTCATTCTACTGCCCATATCTAGGGATATCTCATCTAGTTCTTAATTTCTGATCAGTGTGTACTAGTAATGGGTAGTCGAATGAGGAATGAGTACAGTCTCCCCTTGTAGAATAAATAAAGGGTTCAATTTAGAATTCCCTGTAGGTTACTCAGATTGATATATACCTGATGAAGGATGGTGGATACAGTTTCTGAAATGTTGTGATAACAACAACAAAAATGAGAACAATAGTCCGAATGTAAATAGTGTAAATAATGATAGCAACTCATCCCAGTAATTCAGACAGAAAAACCATTAGAACATATAAAGATTTAATTAATTACTTTTTATTGATCTTTTTTTAATTAAGACTAGATTCAAAATATAGAGGTAAAATGGAATCAGTCTATTTATTTTTTCTTTTGTATTTCTTTTTAGGACATAGTCAGTCATGACTCTCCACAGCTTTTCTTTCTTTATTATATGTGAATTGTCACAACTTATTGGGAAAGATAGTTGAGTAGTTTTCTGTTGCCTTTGCCATGGTTTCAGTATTTTTCTGGTTATCACTAAAGCCTATCAATCCCATTCTACTCTGCTATTTGGCCTATAGCTAGAGGTAAGGAAATGGATTCATGTCTTCCCCAAGAGTATTAGTGTGAAATGAACACAATGGACTTGGCTGATTCAACTTTCAGTGCTGATAACCATTCCTAAAATCTCTTTTTTGGTATAAATTTATTTCTATTAAGAGTTTTTGCCAGTGTTAATCAGTCACTAAAATCATTTCATTATTAAAGAAAACATATTTCACTTGAAATGCATCTTCTATACACAGAAATAAATAATTTTGAAAATTAAAAAGATCAAAATGTTTTACTTTTCTGGCAATACAGAACGAGAAACAAACATGAGAAAATTTTTTTTTCCAAAGATAAATTAATTAATTCTAAATTGTACAGGTGAAATGCTTTGGAGCTGTTCAGTTGCAATTTCTAAACACTTCAAGGATATTGGAACTCGTGCTGACAGAAAAAATCTTTACCATGCCAAAAGTTAATTAATGATATAATGGGCAGAGACGTGCAAAAAATACTTTGAAATAACTTACAAAGATACAAAAAATGGTTTTCTTGTTACATGTGAGTTAAAATGTTTTGAACTAAACTGTGTTATAATCTTTCTAAAATCAGATCTTCTTCGGATCATGTGACACAAATTTCTACCACTGGCCAGATGTGAACACACCAAAACCCAAGGCTGCAATAAAAACTTTGTTAACTGTGCATAGGCTCTGCACATAGCTTCTGTTTCACTTACATACTTGAAGAAAAATACAATCCAGAATTTTCGCTAATAGCAACAACTCCCATCTATAGAAACAAAGAAAAATTGAAGCTGACCTGAGCTTAAAAAAAGGATATAAAGACCCATCAAAGGGACTTCTTTGTCAGTTGCCACACAAAGCTCAGCTCCCATCTCACTATAGACTGTTGCCACAGTAAGCCACAATTCACCTTCCCTCTCCTATCATACACCTCCTCTGTGGACAACTTTTTATGACTTTACTTATATCTGTTTTTCAATGAGAAACATTCACACTGATTTACCACTTATTGTATTTTTGTTAATACAATTATTTATTTCCTAAAACTGTTTCTTTTTTGTTCTGCCACCATATGCTTAATATAACAACTGTGTATTGACTTGAATATACTTAGAAAGAGTTATTGCAATATATAAGTGAAATGAAAATTTGCTTTTCATGACTTTGAGAGACTCTGAAACAAAACAGATATATTTTTGGCTAAAATGAGAGGGTGACAATTTTTAAATATTTTTATTGTTCATAAGGGACATTAGAGACCACCACAAAAATGGGTTCATTTAAATGGTATTAGTTTTTTCACTTTTCATATAAAATTTGTATAATGGTAAGAATATTTTAATTTGTTTTATAGCTCATGAAAGTTTTGCATACAAAGGGATTTAAATAAGTTTATGTTGATTTCTCATTTACCTTTTTAATTCAAAATTAGGTGACTATTGACAAAACTGAATATAAATGTTTGCTATGTATTTTAGAAACTGAATTTATTTTCTTGCCCAACTTTCACGGTTTCTGCTCCGATGAACTTAGCTCACTGGTGCCCCCTATATATGAATTTACTTGGGCCACATGATTAGCAACTAGGTCTCACCCTTTTACTGTGAAACCAATAAAATGTAAATGCAAATTCTACTCCATCAGCTTCTTTTCTCGCACTTCCCATCTGTGGAATTCCCTTCCATTTACTTGCTTCAATCTCCAAGAAGTTAAATGTAAAGTCAATAGTCATCTTCTATCTCACTAACCTGCATCTTCTCTTTCATGTTTCTTTCTCTGTCCACTCCAGTCTCATCAGTATTCTCATCCTTCTCTTACTCACTTTCTGACACCCCCTATAACCTGTCACTCTTTCTCATAACTTTCCTCCTATGTAACTCCCTTCAAAACAGTGGCAGTAAAATGCCTTGCTTGGGGTGATATGATTATTAAAAAAAAGATAACATTACAAAAGTCATTTCATTTGAATTCAACATTAAAAAAGTCAGTCAGTTAAGTGCCATACGTGATACACGCTTGGGCAATCATGTCTCGAAAGAGACATGACTGACTGGGCAGAAGATTATCCTGCAGTAGGTTGCCATTGCTTTCTGCGGTAGATTGGTTGCCAACCAAGGCTATAGAACCCAATCTGTTCTATTATTTAACCCATAACTGGAGGGAAGAGACGGATTAATACCTTTCCCAAGGGTATTTGCGCATAAGTGAATACAATGGATTCAACTGGAATTCGAACTTGGCTCCCCGGTTTCTCGTTCTGAGCCGATATCCACTGTACCACAACGCACATTAAAAAAGACATCTTTCAAAATTTCCACTCATTTAGGATTTGATTCGATTAAATTTCTCAAAGGAAAAAATATAATTTAGGTTAGAATTTTAAAAAATGCTGACCTTTGTAAATGAGCATAATTTTTTTAGATAATTAAAATTGAAGATGATAAAGCAAAATATGTTTTAAGTCTTTGCATGCATAATAAAAATGGAGAGAGAAAAGAGAAGAATGAAATAAAGTGAATACTATGAGTATCTGCCTACAGGCTATTACAAAATTTTCTGAGTCCTGTTTTTTATGGAAATACAGAAATAGGAATCTTTATGTAGTTAAAAAATACAATAAATAGATCCAGTGTCTGCATGATAAACAACCTGGCTTCACATCATAAAATATCAGACCATCCTATAATTAACATAATTATAACATAATATAAAGCCAAAAAATGTAAAAAATTCATATTTAATTAGAATTTATTCTTCAGCATTACCAATAACTTCCTTTCAATATTTCCCAAACTTCATAATTACTGTTGTGAAGTCCTAAGTCCTTTGTGTTACTACTCAATGCTCATACATAGTAGTTTTTCTCCTCCTAATCTGAGTAGTTATACAGACTGGGTATTCCAGCTATGTTAATTGTTTAATCTACATATCATTACAATTTTTTGTAAAAGTATTTTTGTAAAAGTATTTTTGTTTGCTAGAAATTAATGAAGCAAGGATAGAATGTTCTTCCATGTTCACATGTTTTAAGAATTTCATCATGTTCTGTAAAATCTGGAATTGGTGATAATCAGATTGGGCAAATATTTTTATTATATAGGCATTTTAAAAGATCAAAAATATCATTTAATTTCAGACATTACTTTGGGATGACCTGATATTATGCTTGATTCTTTTTAATTATTAGGTTGAGTCAGAAATGATTTCCAATTTTGTTTATTAATTTATTCCTTAAAAAGTAAATTACATTCTATTATTTGCAAAGACATGTTGCCACTTATCAGACAGCTCTTTGATACCTTTTGGGCAAAATCCCACAGGTTTTCATGTGGAAAATTTTTGGATAAATTCAAGAATCTGATTTTTATTTGAGAAAGTTTTTCTCCATCAAAGTGTTTTGCAGCAATTACAAAAAGTAATAATCAGTTGGTTTATGGTCAGAGGTGAATATGGCATATGAGTGTAGAAGAGACTAACCAGGTTCCCAACTTTTTTCCTGTGTTATTCTTGCTGTATGCATCCTTGTGTTGTTATGGAGGAGAATAATATTTTTCCTTTAATCCACTGTGTACCCTGCCAGTGTGATACAAAACTAAGATATGTTAGTATATTCCAAATTTATTCTCAACTGCCACATAAGATTAGTAGTGAGAAAGATACATTCATCATTATATAATGGAAATTACTTAGGACTCAACTTAATAAATTTGGTTTTGATTAATATAAATATGGAATTAGCTTGTTTTTTTAAATTATTCTTCATTGAATAAATGCATATAAATAATCAAGAAAGAAAAAAAGAAAGGAGGATAAAGTTACCACATTTTCATGGGTTTTATCTATTTCTCCATCAAGATGATTCTGTAAAATCTAGAATTGATGGTAATCAGATTGTCATGTAGGAAGAAAGTGTTGATACTGACATGTGTAGTTGAACATGAATCTACAGGCAACAAATGTAACCGTTGAATGAATTGTGCTACTGGGATAATGTGACCATAAATATTTAGTATATGATGCACTCAGACAGATGTCTGAGTGTGTTCTGTGGTGTGCATCATTCTGGTGTTGTGCGTCATGGAAGAGATTGTTTCTGAGTGAATTACTTGAGAGAATTATTCTGAGATTATTATTGTGTATTATTTGAAGGATTTGTTTAGTATGTTGACTTTATGTGAAGATACCAAAATATTATAACTCGCTAATAGTGAGTTACCAAAAGTTCCCTTGAGAATAAAGTTACAAAAAACTAATGCTATAAAACAAATGATATAAGATCTGGAGAATGAGGAATACATGGAATCTTTTCCCAGTCAGTGTGTGCAATATTTTCAGATGTGATCTTGTTTTGTCTTCTTTTTTTTTGGTCATGATAGAATACCACATCTTTTTTTGGTCATGATAGAATACCACATCTTTTGTGATTGATCAAACTCTGCTTTCCATTAAAGTTATGTTGAAATACTGCAACTGCTGACAAGTAGATGTCTGCTGTGATCATAATATTGACTAGCAACAACCCAAAATGGACCACACCAACACAATCCCATCAAACACTTACTAATACTTTCCTTGGATTGATGTCCATTTTTGGCTGTACTGTTTGCTTCCACTAAAGCATTTTCTGAATTGTTTCATATTCTTGCAAAATATTCATTTTTCACTACTCATCACTGATCTGATGAAAAATGAAGAAGGGCATTCATGAGAATGCAGATATCCAATCTTTCTTTATACTGGGAGATGTAAAAGTAACTCCCTATTTTATGTATGTGAGGCCAGGAGTCTTGACTTAATATCATGTGACTTTTTCTTTGGGGTTGGTTAAAGGAGCAAGTCTACTATACCAAATCAAAACCTTAGAAGAACTAGAAGAGTGAATACAATGTTATGTCTTCCATACCACAAGAATTCTTGGTGAAATCAGTTGACACAATTTCTGGGCAGCTTGAGAAGCTGATAGTGAAATCTTAAATTTTAAATAATAACTCATGCTAAAGGCTTTCCTCTCATCTCCATTTCTCGAAAAAGATTACAGTTAATAAATAAATTATATGTATTTTAAAATGAAAGTTACTTTTCAATCACCCCTGCACGTGACTTCTATCAAACAACAGAGAATCCATGTTTTGAGTTTTCTACCAAATAACAGGGAACCCCTTTTCTGAGCTTAGGCATTTTTCCAAGTTGATACTATTAACAGTGAACTGTTGAATGGCTTGAATTCAGCTTGTGAACAAATTTTTTTTGTCAAGTCCGGACAAAAGTAAGTCATTGTCAAATTCAACGTCAATATGTTTGTGTCCCATGGTTTAAGCTGAAGTAGCCTTTTTTGAACCTTTCAAAACATTTTTGTCAATTTCTTTCACTTAAAGAATCTATCCTATAAACACTATATTTATTTTCAGTTGCTTCTACAGATTTTTACTTTTTTCTAAATTTATATAGCGTATACGTTTGTTGTGGTACTGTTTGTAGTTGGACTAAATACAGTTGCAACCAAAATTTATACATTGTAAATGTTGGGTTGTCATTACTTACAGTGATGAAAGGAAATGGAATAAATTTCAACAAAGCAATATTTTCAAGTGTTTTTACATAACAGTTTAATAAAGAAGAGAAAATACACTAGTATAGATGTAAAAGAAAGAAGACTTTAAAATTTAGCAATTATGAATTGTGTGTGTGTGTGTATGTGTGTGTGTGTGTGTGTGTGTGTGTGTGTGTGTGTGTGTGAAAGTTCAGTCACTGAGGTGAAAAATATCCCCATATCTGAGACAAGGTCCTGGTGGCTGTTGCTTCCTTTACATGCTAGAAAGAAAAAGAGAGAATAGAGAAAGAAAACAAGAGTATCACGTTTTTATAACTGTTTCACAGTGCCATCTAATGATGTTTTGGCAAAGCCAAGTGGGAGCAACCCACACATTTAACTCCTCTGTAGACCAGTTTATCATTAGAAGGGTCAAGTTTGTAACTAAATTTGCTGAAGCCATTTAAATCACTTACCAGTTTAAAATTGTATGAATGCATACTATCATCTATTCCTATTATTTAAGCTTATTAGAATGATGAAAGTAGAATTCAATCTATTATCATCTGATTTTGGAAATTAATATGAGGATGACCTTAAAGAGTGAATTGTTATTGTTTAGGCATATTAGAATCACAAAAATATTATTGAATCTATTGTGACCAGATTCTGGACATGAATTTTGGTCATGATTTTATAGTGTGCATTGTTATTATTTAGGCATATTAAGATCACAAAAAATATTATTCAATCTATTGTGACCAGATTCTGAACATGAATTTTGGGCATGACCTGATATATGCTTCTGTATTTACTTTATATATTTATCATTCCATTTATTGGAAATAAGTAAATATATTTAGGACTGATGAAATAAAACTAAGCTGAACATCATTTAAACTACATTACTGTAAACTAATTTCCCAAATTTACCCAGAATATACCACAGGTGCTTTTTCTACTTAAAGAAACATTAAACGAATGAATCCTAATTGAATTATCATAACTGAATTATCATAATTATTATAATTATTTTTTCATACTGTTTCTAATCTGCTTGAATGTATTTCTAATTTATCTTGTTAAATCTGAAACAAAAAATATTAGAAAATGAGTGACTTCTCTACCAAATTATGGTCAATGGTAATTTAGTTCTAGTGAGAAAGGAGGATAGATTTTTTTTTCAATGTTGTTTTGTCTTTTTAATAAGAGTTAATAGTATTTGTGCTTGTTGCACGTTAGTATGAGTGTTAGCTAACCAATAGGTACCTTAGTATTCAGTAAAATTTTAATACCTTGTAGATTATACATTTCTTATTGTCTCCATTTTAATATATGTTTAATGGGATGTAGCAAAATATTAAATTTCTTGGGTATTGAATTCACTAGGTTGGTCTTAAATATTGAATGTGCTTAAATCAAAGTTATGATGGAAATCATTCCAACTACAGTGAATTGTATATGTTCACAAGGCCAAAAAAAGAGTATTGGTACCATGTACAGTTAGGAACTGCTCTGTCTTCCTTTTCCCATTTTGATAGAGTCCAAAAGCATTGACACAGCCATGTGGTTGATTAATTATTTTTCACTCTACAGCTCCTTTCCCACAAACGAAACATTGCAAGCCTCTTGCTACTCTATTGTTATCTCCATGGAAAGTGTTCAGAGAAACTACATTCCTTAGTTCCATGAGTTCTGTCTTTCCTAGCTAAGACCTACTATGCCATGCACATTGTAGTGAACAACTCCTCATATTCCATTGATGAGAAGTAAGTTCCACTTTAATAGCTCCATCCCACAAACTGTTACTTTGTGAAATTGATATCCAAGAGTATGCTTCCTCGATTACTACAATCTTAACCTGTTCAAGACTAGGGTTAACTGTTATCTCCTCCACGTATTCACATAAATTTTTCTCCTTTCCTCTTTCTTTGTAACCCCCTACTTTGAGTGGCTCTTTGTACAGTGTTATAGTGCCCTATCTACATTGGAATGAACTCTTCCTCCTTCATATATACTAACCTGTGAGAGGAGGCAGTAGAGATGCAGTGTAATGTGACAACACTTCTATCTGCTGACTAATAACACTCTTATTTTGTATATATGTTCTGTTATTCCAGTACACTGGTTCAACCTACCTTCTTCTTTTCATATCTTTCTTTCTGGCCCTCACATGCCACAACATACAGGGTGAATATTATTGTAAAAATAGAAAAGTTGACTTAACAAAATAATAAATTTGGAAAACAAGTATAGCATAAGGCTAAGGCAAATGGATGCATGGTTGTAAAACTGTTAATAACACAGCAAACAGAATTGATGAGTCAAGTTCAAATTCTGGTTTAGTCTATTGCATTTATTTTCATACTCTTGGAAAAGGCATGAATTCATCTCTTCTTCCCTTAAGCTATGGGTTTAAATGCAAAGTAGACTGGTCTCTTTAGCTTTGAATAGCAACCATTCTAAGAGAAAGAAAACTCTGAATTCAAATTCTATGGATAAGCTAATGCAAAAATACTGCATCATGTTATCCAAAAACCAGTGCAAATTACAGAGGATAAAGAAAAGGAATCCCTAGAGAGCCATGATCCCCTGAGGCCTGAAGGAATATGGCATTAAAAACAATAAGGCTAAATACAATTCAATGGGTATTAGAAAGACTGTGTTATGCCAATTTGTCTGCTCTGAAAACCAGTATATTTATCATGCTTCATGCATACTGACATCAATGCAATTAAGCTATAAGGCTATCTACAAGTGGGTGCTGAAAAGTTCTTGATCCAAGACATTTCCCAGTCTGATCAAATGAACAAATATCAGAATTTTTTAAAGGGTACCTTGGTCAAGCCAAAATCTTTTTAGGACCCCTCATATAACTGTAGTTGTCTTTTATAGCATAAATTATACAAAGAGATTATTTCTATAAATATTCTATTTGTTTATACAGGGTGTGATGGGTAAATTATTGCCATTTTTTATTTTTAATTTTGCACATGCATGTTGTTTGTGTTTGATTTTGTCAACTGCACAATATAGTAGAGTCAGTTGGACACTCTTTGTGAGAAAAAGAGCACCATGACACAATTCACACCACCAGAAATTAGGAAATTGCATGCTATACTGCTTGTCATTTGCACTGGAAGCATTTCAGAGTATTTGTGTATCAATCTGAGGACAGTGCAGAGAATGCAGAAAGAGTTGGAAGAGTCTAATGGTGATCACAAAGGTATTGAAACTTGGAAAATTCACTGATTGTTCTGATTAGAAAGAACTTCCAAATTTGTTGATGAGGGTCTCAGACTCAACATGGCGACCTACATCAAATGTCTAGATAGAGGAGGTAGTCTTGGGTCAAGAGTGCGACTGCTGGAAAAACCTATATCATATGGTAGGACTCTGCACCATGCCATACAAACAGTCATGGCTGTCAGACAATTTCTGTGACTACAACACCCTTTGCATCTTGCCACCTAATTCCCCAGATTGTAACCCCCTTGAATATTATTGTGTGCATGCAGTTAAGTGAGAGGACATCAAAACTTGTGATTCACCAACTTAAACATGGCGACCATTCAGAAGAGATGCAGGAGATTCTGAATTGTCTGATACGTGTATACCTCAAGTTCTGTTGTTTCAAGTTAAGTCGTTCTCAATTATACATCGTTTGTCAAGAAATTATATGAAAAAATAAAAATCAAGCTTAAGTCATTTTATTCAACTTTATGTCTAGCCATCACAAATATTGAAGTTTTAATATCACCAGAAAAGCATTAAAAGCACATAAAATCATGTTACTGTACAATAAATAAGAATAAAAGTATATGAAATCATATTAAAATATGTACTATCGCAAAATAATTTTAATAATTGTATTTGTTTTTTAACCTTACTAAATCATTTTATTTTATAATGTCTTAGAGCAAACCACATTCACAAATAAAGAATTCGCAATGTACTGTAAAGATCACCAAATTGTAAACATTTACAGGTATATATGTACATGTATTCATAAATTTAGTAAATTTTTTTTTATACTATATTATTACTATATTAAAAGTTTAAAATAGATTCTTATTGACCGTATATTATTAAAAATACATTTATAGATAAAATATAGAACTGGGATGGGTTTTTTTGTTGTTTAGCCTAGTGACAAGTAAATTTGAAAGCAAGTAAATTAGACATGAGTCATTTTTTGACTTAAGTCGCCTTTCCTGGAAGAAATTATTGATGTAAGGTGAGGTATACCTGATAATGTTTTCCTCTTGTCACTAACCTTTGTAATTCAAGAGCCTGTACTACATTGGGTTTATTTAGACTCTTCAAGCTTTATGATAACCCCTTATATATTGAATTTCTGGGTGCCCACAACAGTATTAAGTAAACTTGCAATAGTTAATTTGATTCATTGTAGGTTATTTACTAATGTAGCCTTTTAACTGACAAAGTGCCTACTATAAATTTGATCCTAAGTTCTGTACTATCAACAGATAACTTGAGAAAAATCAGACAGTGAGTGAATAATTACTTAGGCAAACCACTCTCCCATAAATAATAGCCAGGCTGTGATAAATGTACACAGTTGTTATACTCAGTTTTAAGATCAACAGGGGCTATAATATAGTTAGTAACATTTTTCCCTGCAAGAAAAAAAATATACATATTAAACTGTAGTGAGTCCTGATAAAAATAAAATCTAAAAATAAAATATATAAACAAAAATAAAAAATTGAATTAAAATAAGGCATTTGCACTTTTCTTTAAAACTCTTATCTCTATCTTTCTCTCTCTATATATACTTCTCTCTCAACTAACGAGAAGGCAAGCCTCAAATAAAAAGAAGATGAAGAAGAAAAAAAGACTGAATCCTGCTGAAAAATGCTGGATATTTGCAGGAGCAGAGCCTACTTATTTGTAACTGAAAAACACTAAAAATCAGGAAGACTCCAAGTATGACTTCCATTATAAGAAAAAAGGAAAAAGGAACGCCAGTAAATAAAATGATTTTCAGCCAATCAAAAAAAATGGCACAAAGAGATTTTTGATGTTAGCCAAAACAAATGCTCATGACAGAAACTCTAAGCCTGGTCAAAAGTATATAAATAAGCTTATATATAAACTGACACCTCTGGGTTAGAAGCAGGATGGTGAGAAAATGAACAGAGACTATGCCACACTGAAGCCAGCCACGTGTGATGCCTGAAGGAGCAGTTAAGAGATCATCTGCTAATTATATTTCTGCCCTGCTTAAAGTCGAGAAAAACACAGTGGATTGAAACTGACCTATTTCTAAGATTACTACTATCCCTACTAAGGCCTGACTTCAAACTGCTACTTATAGAAATTTCTCTAGGCTACTATCAATACCTGCTTTATTAACAAACTTTTTACTATGCCAAGTACCAAAGGACCATTTGTCACTCTAAATAAAATAAATAAAAATATATAATTTATTTTAAAACCTTGAGCCAGTTTGTTTTTATTCCAAAGTTTCCAGTAATAATTCTACCACCAATATCCACACTGGTGATACCAATGTGATCATACTTATCACAAGATTGTTTAAGACTTTATAAATAAATAGTACTTGTAGTAAAACTAATCAGTGTATGATTTTTGGTGACTTGGAAAAACAGAATAATGAAGAGAAGCCCTACCCAGTCTAACTGTCAGTCTTGTGCCATATTTTATATTCTGTATCCAAATAAATATTCAAGGCCAATAATATATGAATGTGAATCTGAGATAATAGTCCTTAAACATTTTGAATGCAAGGAATAAAACATTCCAGCTAGTTATTGTCATGTCACAATTTTGTGAGTTTCCTAAAAAATACAACTTCTGTGATATGTATGAATATTTTGATTTTATTGATTCAAAGGAATGTTTTATGGAGTGAATGCGGCAAATTAAATTTATTTTGACTCTTTTCTTTCAGATGTAGAACGAGAAAGAGATTTTTATGGAATAAATACTGTAAATAAATACACTTTTTAAAAAGGTTTTGCTAACTTTTTAGCAAAATAAATTTTACAAAATCTTAGAACATAATTCAAAGTTGAGTCAATAACATTTTCTTAAATCTTGGTTAATCTTTAATCAGAGTTAATATTCATATATCAAATAAAAAGAATAATCATTACAAATGAATACTGTGCCACACACAGACACAGACACACACAGACACACACACACACACACACACACACACACACACACGCACACACACATACACACACCTCATCATCATTTACTCCTGCTGGAAACATGAATTTCTCTTAATAAAAAGCAAAAAACAATAAATATTCAATGCAACTCAAGTATAAAATTATAACTAACACTTTTTGCTGACTTTGTGAAGCACAACATTGAATGAAATGAATAAAATGCATTTAGCATATATATGCTAATGGAAAATGAAATAACAACACCCTGAGGAACAATGGGGATTTTGATCTGAATACGATATGTGCTTGCTAGGAGGTAATAGATATTCCGATAAAGTTTTCAGCCATCTTATAAAATAATTATAACTCATGTCAGTGTGCTGTCTGAAGATTTACACAGTAATGCATTCTGGGATAAGAATTAATTTAATGAAAGAGTCTAATGCAAACACGTGTTATATTATGAAGACACATATATGTTCCTTTTGTTCCATGAGAGTTGAGATTGTGGACCTTCAAGATCCTGGATACTCGTTTTTGAGAATTGCTGTACATGTTGGATGGGACAAGTTGATGGTCCTTCAATATCAGTAACTGGGATCAAATGAATATCTCTTCGTCTATAGACCAGGTTCTGGATGCCCACATAGTACAGAAGCTTGCCAAGATACATTATGAAAGCAATATTGGCAGACCATACAGCATCCAAAATATAGACCAAAGCAAATGAAGCACCAAGCATTTCATTATGGACTGCTAAAAATTACTTACTTACAACAGAATAACAGACATGCATGCATTGAGCCAGATTTCCACTTTCACCATAGTTTTTTGTGACAATCACCATGTAGGTATTTTGATTCTACACTCATACCAGTGCCTCATTTGTTTGTAAGCTTTAAATAGTGACACAAGCTGTGATAAGATTTAGTTTTGTGAAAGGATCTAGTGCAAGTGTCATGTGTTTAGTTTTCTGCCTGGGTTCGGCAGAGAGATGAGACAAGGATGATAAACATGTACACACGTTTATTGCTGTACACACATGTTTATTTAATGGCATGCAAATAGAAGAGGGAGTTAGTATATTGAACTAAGAAAGTTAATACTCCTTATTTGAGTGTTTCTATCAAGGAAGGTTACAAGGTAATATAACAACATGCAAGTGTTGTTCAATTATAGTTGTTTAAGAGAGGCTGGATGGTCATTTTAGAGAATGATTAAGACATGTGACATGATTTACATTAATATACATATATATATACAAACAACTTTTGCTAAATTCAATAACAAGGTCTTTTTGTTTTATTTTTTATTGTATTTTTCTAATTTTTAAAAAGATTTGTCTGAAGTTCATTTTTTGTTCTGTTTTTGTTCAAGTATTTTTGACAATCACAGTCATAATCAAGAACTGGGTGTTGTCAGTATCATAGACAAATTTTTTTGTTAAGATCCTGACATTTCTTTTTGAACATGAGGGTTTAAATTAATCCAAACTGACATTATGTGCACAGAGCTAGACTGTCATAGAAAAAAGTAAATAAACTATTTATATTCTTTATTATTATTATCATTTTGTATGCAAATTAAATATTTGATACACACTTCAAAATATCATCTCCTGTAATAAAAGATATTTTGAATTTGACAAAAATTGTTTGGATGAAGATATATATATATATTAATAAATATACAGATTGACCTACATCGATGGTATGACTAGGAGTTTTGTGCATTATGCAATCATCAGGTACATTTTTACTATATATATGTGCACCCTCATATGTATGTTTATTAATTCACATTACTATATATATATATATATATATATATATATATCACAATTGTGTTATATAAGGCTTGATTTGACTTTGGTTTGACTGTGGAATCATTCATGGTTGAGTGGTCTAAGATGCACCAGATCAATTGGTGGTTTCCTCTATGTTGTTAGTGATCGCAGGTTCATATCTTGTCAAGTGACACACATTTTCGTAACAAAATTTATTGTAAATAATCAGACTGCTAGAAATAAATATACTGTTTGATTAAAAACAGAATATCTAATCAAATACAAGTATCAATTAAAAAAATATTGTTAAAAAAATGAATTAAACATGTCAGTTGTTAAAACCATTTTGTTAATCTTTGAGAATTTCTGTAATATTGTATGTTTATATACATATATTTATATTAAAAGTAGTACAAACTAATGAGTTGGCAGCCCACTGTTTGTAGTACTTTATTTTATTAAGAGTGCTCGATACTTAGTAGAGTATTATATATGGTAGTATTTTGATTATAAGTTAATAATAAAAACATAGTTTACTGCAACACAAGAGCCACTGTGTTTCATTACTATTTTATTAGTACCTCATCAGGCAGCAAGATAGCACTGAAACACAACAGCTCTTGTATTGCAGTAAATTATGTTTTTTTTATAAACTTATAATAAAAATATTACCATATATATATATACTTATATATAAATATAAATATATATATATATACATATATATATATATATATAGACATACACACATATATATATATATATATATAGAGAGAGAGAGAGAGAGAGAAGCTGTAGACACTTGTTATATTCAGCTTTTTCAGATTCATTTTCTAACCTGAAGAAACTGAAAGCAACATATGTACTTAGCAAAACACATTGTTTATAGCTATTCCACTTTGTTTTAATGTATATATATATATATATATATATATATATATATATATATATTCTAATAATAAATATACATTTTTTCCTTACTGTTTGATACAACTCTGAGTTTCATGCATGTAGCAATTATCATGCAAGGATTGAAAAGTTTTAAATTCATGCCTGATCATTCACCAAAACTTAGTATTGTGCCAAATCAGGCAGATTTTTTATACATTTTGTGTAAAATTCTACAGGTTTTGATGCAAAAGTTTTTCTATGAATTTTTGAATCTAGTTTTCAATAAAGGAAGTTTTCCCCATCAAAGCATTTTGCAGTGATCAAAAAGAAATGTATTAATTGTTTGGTGCAAGGTCTGGTGAATAGAGGATGGGTGGGTTAGAATAGACCAAAAGAATTCCAAAAATCTTCCATGTTATTTTTGCTGTATGTGATTTTGCATTTTCATGGAGAAGAACAACTTTCCTGTCCCAGGAAGAAACCATTCACTTCATACAGGAAGAGTCATTTAATCCAGGAAGAAGAAGGTAAAGAGAAATTCATGAAGAAGCACAAAGAAAATGGCAAAAGAGCCGGATATTTGGGATAGGTAACAAAGGGGGATTGTGAAAAAGTAGAGCTGAAACCATCACAAAATTCAATAATGACAGCTGCTCTCAAGTACCTTTAAGCAAAAGTGGCAAAAAATCCAGATATTTGGGATAGATCACTAAGGGAGATTATGAAAGAGTAAGAGTCAAACCATCACAAGATTCAATAATGGCAGCTGCTCTCAAGTACCTTCAAACAAAAAGATTTTGCAGAGAAAAAAACATTTTGGAGTAGATGCAGCATGCCACAGAGAAAGTCTTTATTTGATCGGACAAGAAGTTTTTCACTGTGGAAGCTGTAGTCAGATACTAAAATGATAGTGTTTAGGTCAATTCACTAGGAAACATTGTTGAAGGTATCAGAACATACTTCAAGTGACAGAAACCAACTGGTATCATAGTCTGGATGGCTGTTACTTTTGAGGCTTGAAATGATGGTTCATTGACAAAGGAGTGAAAAGGAATAGCAGAGATTATCAATAAATGATGGAAAAAGATGAGTTGCGCTGATTGCCAGTCATTTTGAGAAGTCACTATGTGTCTTTGCTAGAAACAGAGCTCCTGTTCAGATGGTCAATTTGACACATAACTGGTGCAAAAGATATTTCGTAAACTTTTGAACATGCCGATTTGACCTTCATCAAGCCCTGGCATAAATTCTATGGACCTTGAAAAATGACCCATATTCAAGAGTTATGTTTCATGTATCTCATACATAAATATAAATATATATATGCATATACATACATATATATGAACACATACATATATATGTACATATATATGCATATACATACATATATACACATACGTATATATGTACATATATATGTATATGCATATATACATATATATATATATATATACACATACATATATATACATACATTTACATACATACATATATATATATACATATATATACATACATATATATATACATATATATACATACATACATATATATATATACATATACATACATATATATAGATACATATATATACATACATACATAAATATATACAAACATATACATACATACATACATACATACTTATATATAGATACATATAGATATACACACATATATATATACATAGATATATACATATATATATACATATATATACATACATATATATATATATACATACATATATATATACATATATATACATACATATATATACATATATATATGCATACATATACATACATATATAAATACAAACATACACATATACATATATATACATATATATATACATACATATATATATATATATAAACATATATATACATACATACATGTATATACATACATATATACACATACATATATATATACATATATATATATGCATATATAGATATATATATACACATACATATATAAATACACATACACATATATATGCATACATATATATACATACATATACAACATACATATATATACATACATATATATATACACATACATATATATATACATATATATACATACATATACATACATATATATATACATACATATATATACATACCTATATATATACATACATATACATATGCATATAAATATACACATATACATATATATATACATATACATATATACATATACATACATATACATATACATATATATATACATATATATATACATATACATATATATATACATATATATATATACATATATATATATACATATATATCTACATATACATATATATATATATATACATATATATACATATACATATATATACATATATGCATATATATATGTATATATATATACATATATATATGCATATATACATATATATATATACATACATATATATATACATATATATACGTATATATATATACAAATATATATACATATATATACATACGCATATATACATATATATATATACATATATATATATACATATATATATACATTTACATATACACATATATATACATATATATATACATATACATATATACATATGTCCATATATATATATGCATATATATATATTTATACATATATATACATATATATATACATATATATATATGTATATATATACATATATATATACATATATATACATATATATATACATATATATACATATATATATACATATATACATATATATATCTACATATATATATATATATACACCTATATATATATACATATATATATATACCTATATATATATATATATACATGTATATATATACATATATATATATACCTAGATATATATATACCTATATATATACATATATATATACATATATATATACATATATATATATCCATATATACATATATATGGATGCATATATATACATACATACATACATAAATATACATACATATATATATATACGTATACATCCCGGTACCTTCACTCATTTTTCTATACCTAAATTTAAATTAAATTTTTAAAAATAAATAATTATCTTCAAGCTCTAAAATTAGCTTTAATTGAAAGCCAACAGATTAAATTTACTAATTTCAGTAAGCAAATTACCCTGCTGTATTTAAAACCGAAATTATATTGATCAGAATAAAAAACTATCTAAATTTTAAAAAGATCTTTAAAATTTAAAATTTTCCATCATTTTTAATCAATTGTAAAGAGAAGCCAATTCTTGGTTTTAAAAAATCTTACGAAAATAAAATACACCTTTCTTCAACCTACCAAATTTAAACTTACTTTAAGCGGATTTGAAGCAAGAATTACTTGTTTACTGCTTTTGATGTTTCTAAAAGCATTTCTCAATTATGGTAGCGTTGTTATCACTGCAGTCATCACCTTATCAGCAGCCGACAATTGTATCTGGCCAAAAGTATGGAAAACGAATTTGGTATAAATTTTATTCATACAAATCATTTTTTTTATTTTTAACTATTTTAAAATTAAAAATTTAACACAGTTTTCAGCAATTATCCAATATTTTATGGAATTTTAGTTAGCTTAGCTTTGTAGGCTTACGTTTGAAGATGCTTTCTGAAAAATAAAAATTAAAATAATATAGAAATTTCTTTAAAAAAATTTTACAATTTAATAACAGAATGAAAATAACAGCAGAGGTAACTCAATAATTTATGAAATGTTATGGTATTTATTAATTTTTATTTTTAATATCTATTTTTCATAATCTTTTTAGGTACCTCCACAAATTGTGAATTTCACAATTATTTTTTTTTTTAAAATTAGAAAATTAGGAATTTAAATGTAAAAGTTGCTTTAAATGTTTAAGGAATGACTTGAAAAACAGACTGTTGAATTTTATAAACATCTTGAAGAGACTTGAATCAGAATCAAAATGTGGTTACAGTCATTTTCCATGTAAGGGGAATAATCCAAAACAGTTGTTAACTTCTAAAATAAATACAACTCCTATGGAAACTTGTTATGACCCCTATGGAACATCATGCTTAAATGAGCAGATTTATTTACAAACAAAAAAACATTTTAATTATTTTGAAAATATATTTGGTGAAAATTTTTTATTAAACTTTTCAGTTTTCGATAGGCAATATAATCATCAATTCTTAACTAAAGAAAAGGGGCGACAGTTCTTTAAAATATTTTTAAAATATTTTAAAAACTTTATGAATTTTTTTTTTTTAATCACCTCACCCCAAAGAAAGCATTCTACTGGCATTCTACTGCCACTGTTGCGCAGGGGGTTACATAGCGGAAAGTGATAAGAAAGAGGTGTTAGTTATAGGAAATGTCAAGAGGAGGGTAATAGATGGATGAGGATACCTAGGATGTGGGTGGAGTAGATGGAAAAAGAACTTGTAAGTGTGATAGAAGATGTCTGTTGACCTTACATTTAAATTCCTGGAGATGGTAGCTGTCAAGGAAGCAAGTATATGGAAGGGAATTCCACAGGGAGGAAGTGTGAGAAAAGAAGCAAGTAGAAATTGCGTTTACACTTTATTGGTTTCGCTGTAAAAGGGTGGGACCTAGTTGCTAATCTAGTAGCTCGTGTAAATTTATACCGAGGGAGCACCAGTGATATTAGTTCATAGAAGCAAAAGCCCTGAAAGTATTTATAGAAGAGGCACAGAGAAGCCACGTCCTACT
This sequence comes from Ascarosepion bandense, assembly GCA_037127315.1. Lineage (NCBI taxonomy): Eukaryota > Metazoa > Mollusca > Cephalopoda > Sepiida > Sepiidae > Ascarosepion > Ascarosepion bandense. Next base: position 4,898,571 of record JBBBDQ010000883.1, on the reverse strand, counting down.
GGTGAGAGAGCGGCTGCAGCTGAGCTGCTAAGTTGGTATCGATGACATTGCGGATTCTCCACTGGATTTTGTCAAGAACCCTGAGGTGAATAGCAGGGGCACCCGACCAGCTGTGGCAGCAGTATTCAATACACGGGTGGAAGGTGGATTTGTATATGTAGCCCTGCACAGTGAACTGACCATTTTGGTAGTGGATTTAGCAATGGATTTGATATAGTCATTCCACTTGAGGTCCACTGAGAGTGTGAGACCAAGGAGGCATAGTGTTTTACTCTCAGGGAGACTAGTCTGTTCCATGCTAATGTGGGGTAGGAGCGATTGTCTATGATGATTAATAGATAACAGCTTAGCTTTAGAAGCATTAAAATTTATAAGCCATTTCTTTCCCAGTCCATCATGGATTGGAGGTACGTACATATATATACATCTATCTATCTATCTATCTATATATATATATATATATATATATACGTACATATATATAGACTTACATATATATACATATACATGTATACACATATAAATATATATATATATATGTACACATATAGATACATATATATGCATTCATATATATATACACATATATATATGTACATACATATACACATATATATATGTACATATATACATATATATATACACATATACATACATATATATATATATACATATATATATACATACATATATATACATGCATATGTATATATGTACATATACATATATATATATACATACACATATATACATACATGCAAATATATATACATTTATACATATATATATCTATATACATATATACATACATATATATACATACACATACATATATATACATACACACATATATATATATACACATATACATACATACATATATATACATACATATATATATACATACATACATATATATATATAAACATACATATATATACATGCATACATACATATATACATACATACATATATATATACATACATACATATATACATATATATACATACATACATATATATACATACATAAATATATATATATACATACATACATATATATATATACATACATACATACATACATACATATATATATATATATATATATATATATATATATATACATACATATATATATATAACACATATAAATGCAAACTTAACACTATACTCGTTTTGAAAACCCCCTGCGTATATTTGAGAAAGGAAAAAATGTTTGTAAAAAACGATAGAGCTAAGCACATGAACATCAGCCAAAGCAATTTGGACCGAGCCTGTATGTAGCCAAAAGAAAAAACCCGAGACAGGTAGTCAATAACAAAAAAGCGCTCAATATGTCAGCGGAGCAGAAAAAGTAAATTAACCTGGTGAGCCAACAAACCTACCAAGGTTTCACCTAAACGGATCTTCAGAGAAGGTTGGCCAAAATTTCCCTGAAGATCCATTTAGGTGAAACCTTGGTAGGTTTGTTGGCTCACTAGGTTAATTTACTTATAGATACACACACACACACACACATATATATATATATATATATACATCATCATCATCATTTATCCATCACATCCAGATGGTGCATAGGGCAGCAACTTTTTGTTGCTGTTTCTGTAACAAACTGTTTTTTTACAGGGCAGGGTTGTTAGCCCTGCACCCAACCCCCAAACCTGGAGGACTGGTGGACCATTCTTGGTCCGTATGTTTACAGCAGATGGTATTCCCAAATGGTCACCCATTTAAGTACTGACCAGGCTCGATGTTGCTTAACTTCTGTGATTGGACGGGAACCGGTGTATTCAACACGATATAGCCGTAGACATAGACATACATGCATACATATATATATATGCATACATACATATACATAAATATATATATACATACATACATATATATACAAACATATATATACATACATACACATATATACATATATACATATATAAATATACTTATATACATACATATATATACATACATATATATACATACATATATACATACATATATATATGCACATACATATGCATACATATATGCACATACATATACATACATATATCTATCTATATATATATACATACATATATACATATACATACATATATATACATATATATACATGCATACGTATATACGTATATATACATATACATACATACATACATACATATGCATATATACATATACATACATGCACATATACATATACATTCATACACATATACATATACATACATTATATATATATATATCAGGTTGGTGCAAAAGTTTTTGCCGATTTGGCATTTTAAATCATTGTAATTTATTTTATGCATATTGTTATCACCATGATTAATTTATAACTTTTTCTTCCAGATTATCAAAGCATCATTCTTATTTTTCTGCCATATTCTTACCCATGTCCTTTTCATCTAAAGATCACATTAGACATGCTCTACTCTATGAGTTTCACAACACCTTCAGACACCATTTTTGGGTAGGCCTGTCATAGGTGATGAGAAGTGGATTCTCTACTATAAAAGTCGGCAGTCATGGATAAAACGAGGAGAAAGACCAGTTCAGCAACCGAGAGCAGGACTCCATCTCAAAAAGATCATGTTGAGCATATGGTGGGGTATTGAAGGGATCATTCATTACAAACTTTTAGACAACAGTCAAACCACTGCTGCTAGTCTCTGTTGTGATTAACTTTGTCATTTGAAAACTGCTTTGGCTTGAAAACGATCTTCTTTAGTCAACAGAAAGGGAGTCATCTTCCATCATGATAATGCTCATTCTCACACAGCACTACTGACCAAAGGAGAATTTGGTTGGGAAAATCTTGCCCCATCCTGCATATTCTCTTGACCTAGCTTCCTTGGATTATAAATTTTTGGTGTGACATCATAGAACCGCATTACAAATTTACGAACTGCATCTGCTATTCAGTGACTGTTATCGTTGCTTTGCAATATTTTATGTCAACACAAGATAAAATCATCTTTGATGGCAGATATCTTTATGTTAACATACCTGTAACTTCTCTGAAGATGGCCCATGTGAGCCAAAAGCTTAGAACCAGCATAATAAAAAAATATCCAAATGTTGGACAATTTTTGTCTTTATTTTCACCTGAAATTAAAGCCAAAATATGATATTTAGAATCATGATTAAACATAATAGACATTCATTGTCTGATATATTTAACTTATATATTTTAACTTATAATGTCCACATTACACCTTCGCTTGTCTCTAAGATAATCTTAAAACTTGACCCTCACAAAGCGAGCGGTGGGGACGGAATCCCAACCATAGTCTTAAAGAAATGTGCCCCTGAACTCTCCTCTGTCCTTTCTAAGCTTTACAACCTCTGCCTATCTGCTTCCTGCTTTCCTGCCTGTTGGAAATCTTCCTCTGTAGTTCCTATATTTAAAAACACTGGAGAACACTCAGACCCTGCAAATTACCACCCTATCAGCCTTCTTCCGATCTTTGGCAAAGTGTTCGAAGCCATTATCAAGCCGAGGTGGTTCAGCATCTCACAGCACACAGGCTCCTCTCTGACAAGCAATATGGTTTCCGCTTCACCAGGTCTACTGCTGACATGCTAACGACCATCACCGAGTTCATATACCAGGCACTTGACAGGAATGGCGAAGCCTGAACCATTGCATTGGATATATCTAAGGCGTTCGACAGAGTTTGGCATGCTGGCCTTCTATGTAAACTGCGGAGCTATGGTATAACTGGACATTTGTTTCAACTAATCCAGTCATTCCTCTCTAACCGCACAATGAAGGTGGTATTAAACGGACATGCCTCCCAGAACTACCATACAAACACAGGTGTCCCCCAAGGCTCCATCTTAGGTCCTACACTCTTCCTGATATACATTAATGATCTCCCTGATTCCATAAGAGGCCAAGTAGGTTTGTACGCCGATGACACCACAGTTTACTCTCACCTCCTACAAAAATCTGGTGTAGGCGTCAAAGCTAACCTTGCAGCCGAGATTGAAAAAGACCTCCAATTCATAGTGGACTGGAGTAAGAAATGGCTAGTAAATTTTAATGCTTCTAAAACGAAGCTATTCTCAATTAACCATCATCGACAATCTCACCTACCTCCCATTAGCATGGACCAGGCTTGCCTCTCAGAGAGTAAAGCACTACGCCTCCTTGGTCTCACACTTTCAGCAGACCTCAAATGGAATGATTATATCGAATCCATTGCTAAATCCGCTGCTATGAAAGTCGGTTCTCTGTATAGGGCCCGGAAGTTTTTTCCGTCTAAATCTATCCTGCACATATATAAATCTACCATCCGCCCGTGCATTGAATACTGCTGCCATATCTGGTCGGGTGCCCCTGCTATTCTCCTCGGGCTTCTCGATAAGGTTCTGAGGAGGGTCTGTAATGTGATAGATACCGACTTGGCAGACCGCCTGTAGTCTTTCTCCCATAGGCGCAACGTGGCTTCCCTGTGTCTCTTCTATAAATACTTTCACGGCTTCTGCTCTGATAAACTTAGATCACTGGTGCCCCCTAGATACGAATTTGCACGAGATACTAGATTAGCAACTAGATCCCACCCTTTTACAGTGAAACCGATAAAATGCAACCGCAACTTCTACTCCAACAGTTTCTTTCCTCGCACTTCCTGACTGTGGAATTCCCTTCCACAAGATTGCTTCCCCGACGGCTACAACCTCCAGAAGTTTAAATGTAAGGTCAATAGACACCTCCTAACACACTAACCTGCTCCCATTCTGTCAAACACTCTTCCCATCTGCCCATCCCTCATCCTCAGTATCCTTACTCATCTGTCACCTTCCTCCTGACATTCCCTATGTCTAACCACTCCTTCTCTTTACCTTCCCCTATGTAGCCCCATGTGTAATAGTGGCAGTGGAATGCCTTGCTTGGGATGAAATGATTAAAAAAAAAAAATATACACACACATATCTATCTATCTATCTATCTATCTATCTATCTATATATATATATATATATATACCTACTTATATATATATATATATATATATATATATATATATATATATACATATGTATATATGCATATATATACACACACATATGTATATATGCATATATATATATATATATATATATATATATATATATATATATATACACACATATACAATAAACTAAATCTAAAAGTGAGCCAAACGTCGACCGCGGTTTCACTCTAAGGATCGTCAGGACCTGGCTCTGACGATCTGTAGGGCCAGGTCCTGATGTTCTATAGAGTGAAACCGCGGTTGATGTTTGACTCACTTTTAGATTTAGTTTATTGTATTTTTGCTCTACTTTCGTACTTTCGTAGTGAGCTCTGTTCTGTTAAGGTTTTCGTCTTGGGTTTTTTTTCTTTCAAACAAGCTGTTGACTTATTGTTATTGGGCTTTGTTTGTTTCTTTTTTATTCCCCTTTAACCCACTTGTTGGGTTGTTGACGACTTACATTACTGATTTGTTAGCGTTAGTTTTTTCTGACTTTGGTCTTGATTAGTGCTACTGTATTGTTGGTACGTATAGTGATATATACACATATATATATATACATACACACATATATATATATACATACACATATATACATATATACACACACACACATATATATATATACATACACATATATACATATATACACACACACACATATATATATACATATATATATATACACATATATACACACATGTATACATATATTTTATATACACACATATATACATATATATATACACACATATATACACACATATATATATATATATATATATCTTAGAAATAGAACAAACTAGTAGGTTGGCAGTATACATAAAATAAAAAAAGCAACATATATTTTCTCTGCTTGACATTAATGCTTTCTTTGATGTCGACCTGCTTTCTTCCCTTGCAGTCAAAGGTCCTCACTGTCATAAGGTCTTCTGTTCACTTTCAAGATTTCTTTTCACCTTCTGATCCACATACCTTGCCACAAATCACATGATTGGCTTTTTTCAAGGCTAGAGTCTTAATGTATCTTCAAGTGCTTTGTTAGGCCAGGACAACTTTTGCAGGCTTTTTTGCACACCTCACATGTCAGATGATTGATGTCAAGGAATCTCAGAGATGATTTATAATCTTTCAGCATGGCTACACCACTGAATGTTGAGGCAGAGAGACAAGAGAAATTAGAATTCCAGTGATAATTCTCCTGAGGTTGGACAGCCTAAAATGAAAGAATTTCAGAGAAATTTTCTCCAGAATGAACTGTGTAAAAATGAACTTAAAAAGAAAAAATTACTGTCCCAGAGATGGGACAATTTGCAAGTAGATCTTCTGTTTTTTTATCAAAGGTGGTTGTACCTCTGTTTTTCATTGCCTTATTGTATTCTCTCTTTGTTATTTTTAAAAATCATTGTCTTCTCCCGAGTTGTAATTTTTCCCCCATTTTTTGCTGGAGTTTCGTTATCATAAATTGTTATCTTAACTTAATAGGTGTTCAAAAGAAATTTTTGTGCAAATTTTTGTTTGTAACTTTGTTCATAAATGTAAAATATAAATAAATGTTTTTCCTTTTAAAATTTTGCACCTATTATTGTCTTGCTATTACTACTAAGTTTTGTGCCAGATACAAAAGCTTGAATTTGGTAGAAATTAATTTTTTATAGAACTGAAGTGGTTAATAGTGTTGTTCACTTCAAGGAGGGTGCACTCTTTTAGTCCCATCTATGACCATACACCATTGTACAAGGAAGAGAAATGTATTATAATAAAATCTCATTGTCAACAGAAAAGAGGACATTAATAGTGTTGTGTTGTTGGAACTCCTTTTCTGTCCAATCTATGACTATACACAATTTGTACAAGGCATAGGAAATGTCTATTGCTTCTTTCATGTGTAAAGCTATCTGATTGTCAATTGAACAGAAGTGGGGAAGCGTGTTGTTCACTTCAAGCTTGATGCGCTAATCCGGTCTCATCTATGACCATATACCATTGTACAAGAAGAGAAAATATCTGTTACTTATTTAAAACCTAAGGGCATGTCACCATCAACTAAAAAGAAGTGGTTAATGTTTTTTGTTTCCAGCTTGATGCTCTTTTTCAGTCTCAGCTATGACCACGTACCATCATACAAGGTGAAGAAAATATCTGTTACTTATTTTGAGGCTGAAGCTATATCATCATCAACTGAACAGAAGTGTTTAATGGTATTGTTTTCAAGCTTAATGTTCTTTTCTAGTCTTACCTATGACCATGTACCATTGTACAAGTAGAGAAAATGTCTGTTACTTATTTAAAGCCTAAGGGCGTGTCACCATCAACTGAAAAGAAGTGGTTAATGTTTTTTGTTTCCAGCCTGATGCTCTTTTCAAGTCTCAGCTATGACCACGTACCATCATACAAGGTGAAGAAAATATCTGTTACTTATTTTGAGGCTGAAGCTATATCATCATCAACTGAACAGAAGTGGTTAAGGGTATTGTTTTCAAGCTTAATGTTCTTTTCTAGTCTCACCTATGACCATGTACCATCGTACAAGTAGAGAAAATGTCTGTTACTTATTTAAAGCCTAAGGGCATGTCACCATCAACTGAAAAGAAGTGGTTAATGTTTTTTGTTTCCAGCCTGATGCTCTTTTCAAGTCTCAGCTATGACCACGTACCATCATACAAGGTGAAGAAAATATGTTACTTATTTTGAGGCTGAAGCTATATCATCATCAACTGAACAGAAGTGTTTAATGGTATTGTTTTCAAGCTTAATGTTCTTTTCTAGTCTCACCTATGACCATGTACCATCGTACAAGTAGAGAAAATGTCTGTTACTTTTTTTGAGTCTGAAACTATTTCATCATCAATTAAAGAGAAGTGGTTAATAGTTTTGTTTACTTCAAGCTGAGTGCTATTTCCCTGTCTTTTCTATGACTGTACACCATCGTTCAAGGCAGATGAATTGCCTGTTGCTTATTTCATGTATAAATCTATCCTGTTGTCAACTGAATAGAAGTGGTTAACATTCCTACTCTGGTCAGTTAATCTGTCAATGACCTTCAACTTCTTACTATCAATATAAATGTATAGCTTAGTGTATAACAAACCTGAAAAAAAAACTGTTTTATCTGAACTGATTTTGATAGTGAATGTCCGGAATACTTCCAAAAGCTTTTTGATAAATTCATATGTACATATATAAAAAATTATTACTGGTTACTCATTTCTGAGCACACATTTCTGCCACGACAGTTAACAAATTATTTATTACACATGCCTGCTCAATCCACAGTCCAATATGTTTTATACTGCAATTATGCTGAGCAGACCCTGGTTACAATTTCTGGGAGAGAAAGCATAATCTAGCTGGATCATTTTTTTTAACAAGGCCTTTATGCTCAAATGCTCAGTGACAATAGCTTATGACTTTGTGTGAGCAAAATCATTGACAGCTTCCAAATAGTATACTTTTAAATGTGTGATGTATATTCTGGTAAGAAAATTTGTCTAGCATGACATAGCAAACCAACTTTCTTAGCAGCAGACCTAGCAACTGATTGAATATAATCTTTCCACATCATGTCAGCTGATAATGTTAGCCTGAAAAGGCTCACTATCAATCTCCTGGAGGTTTGCATCACCCATGCTGATGAATGGCAAAAAAGACAAAAGATTGTAGTTTCATTTTGGAGGTGTTAAATTGAACAAGCCATTTCTTGCCTTAGTCAACAACAGATTGTAGGTCATTTTTGTGATCAGTTGCCAGTTTGACTTTACCAAACTGATCAGACTTACCATTAAGGCAGAAGTAAATAACTGAGATCTGAGGCCATCAAGAAGATCATTGATGTAAATTAGGAACAGCATAGGCACATGGATAGAGTCCTGAGTTAAGATAAAACTATGTGTTTACACCTGTGCCAAATAAAAAAAAAACATTTGGGAAAAGCTTACCTTACTAACTTAGACATTAAAACAGACAAAAGAAAAATTTACACAAACATTTTGCTTATTTAATATAGAAATTATTGTGCATTTTTATCTGAGAACCTTGAATGATTTTAACTTCAAAAATCATTTTATGTAGCTACGTTTTCCTAAATAAAAATTTTTGGAAGTTTGCGATACATTCTACTGTAAAAAGTTGATGTAAAAATAAAAAAAATAATATTTGAATGAGAAACTTGGGGCAAATAATACAGAGGAAGTCATTTATTTTAAAAATGGAAAATATTTTCAAAATCAATCAGCCCCAAACTTTCATCTTCAAAAAGTATAATGGAATTTAAATTGTTGTCTTCTGTCTTCTTAATTCCTGTTCTTTTATTGTTCCTGCCCTTTAATAATGTTTTTTATTTCTTTCTCATATTTTCACACACTCAGTAACCCTTTTGTGTCTTAATGGTTTTATTACCTTACTTGGGGTAGAATGATAAAAAGAAAAAAAATATATAAAACCTTCACACCATTTTACTAATTAGAGTAATATGGAGTTTAGCTAGATACAAGTACTGGTAGTTAATGATGTTTGGATAAACATTAGCTTATCAGATTTCTCAACTTTGTATCCAAGAGCTAGGAAATAATTTTTTGAGCCATTTTTTTTTTTTTTTTGATGGGACAATAAAAAGCACAAGTGGGGTCATTGAATACCATAGTTTAAATATTTTATTTAAAAAGTGAAACTACTTGAATTGTGCCTATTACTAAGTTTTATTTGCTGCACTATTGTGCATCTCGTTGCGAACTTTATCAGAGTTATTCTATATTAATGGATTTTACAGCATTGACTGTATACAAAGTTGAAAGGAGGATGAAAATTTGGCTTTGCAAAAATATTTAACTTTTCCATAAAGAAAAAAGGAAATGAAATAAAAAAATGTTATATTTCAGAAATTGTCAGGGATTTAGAAAAATTGTTTCTTTTTTTTCTTTCAGTCTATTTTCTTCTTATGAAGACAGTTTTCATCTGACAAGAAATAAACTGGAAGACACAGGAATATTCTTTAAAACTTTGACAATTACACCCATCTGTTACTTAAACTATCACACAGACTGTATACTTTCTTTTCTTGGCATGCAGATGTAGTAGTAGACATGAAATATGTGTGAATATTTATCAGAAAGATGCGTGGATTTATTAGCATGTGTTACTTGAAGAGTATAAAAGTTTTCATAACTTAGTAACTGTATTTAACTTAGTAACTATATATTTAACATCTAAAACTTTGCAGATTAATAATTTCACATATGTTTTAAATGCTGTGCAATTTCTATCTTTCTCCATAAATTGGGAGTTAGTTGAATTTTAATTTGATATACACTGTAACACTCAGTAAGAATATTGTATCTTAGTAATATTTTTCAATACAATGATGTTTTTATTTTCTTTGAACCTGTTTCATTAGTAGAATATATTCTCTAATAGTGTATTTGCTATAATTTGAACCTGTCAATTGTAAATTTTATAGATTTTTAAAGTTTGTTTTTTTTTACAAACTCTAAAACTCCATGGAACAGGAGCTTCTTCTCTCATTTGATTTTCCATAGTTTCTAGTGAGTATATAGAATATTCTTTGTTTTAAGTCTTCAAAATTCAAAGCCTTCAGTACAATGATCTATCTATAGATCTTTAAATGATTGTATGTTAACATTCCATATTTGTAATTACACAGTCAATTTACATATTTCTAAATTGTTAATTATTAAATACTAACTTAATTTTGTTCACCTGGGGTTAAAGATTATTATGGCAATTGATAAATGAAATATTTGAATTTGTCCAAGGTAAAATCTCATACCCCGAAATTTCCTTTTCTTTTCGATCATCTTTCAATCTTCAAACAATAAGTGACTGTTGTACACTCTCTCTAGTGTTCCATTGATTATTATTCATGCTTGACTCAAGCACATTGGCAAAATAATTAATTGGGATATTTCCCAACCTTTATTTTTTAAAAGATTTTTAATTTTTATATGCTTTCGGCATTTTTTATATGCTTTCGGCCATCCATATTCAATGAAATACTATCGTTTCAGCAATAGAATCATAACTTTGTTATTTAAAAAAGGAAAATTCTAACTGGGTGATAAACAGTATTAATTTTTACGGAATTCACATCTCCCAACTATTATTGCTACAAAACAATAAGATCGTTGCTGCTTCGACAATTTCCACAGCGGCTGCTATACTGAAAGTTCATTTACCAATATCAGCAATAGACGCTTCAGTTCATCACTCTCCTACTGAAAATCTACTGCACAGGGAAAAAAAGCAGTTACTACTTCGTTTCTCCTGCAGTGTGGTCTTCTGTTTCTCTTTCCTACTGCTGCAACTGGCGAAGAAAAGAGAAGTTGACATTAACCAACAAGACGAAGAAGTCGGATTTTGCTCTTCCTTCTCTCCGCCTTCTTTTACTGCTGCTGCTATTGCTCAAGTGACTTTTTGTTACGGAATTTCAGGAAAAGATGTGAGATAGCTTTTTCTCTGGACGGAATATTTTACCAAAATAATGGGTTTTGAAGGGAAAGCATTTTGTTTGAAGCTGTGTGTATTATGCTTCACATTTTTATTTTGGGTGAGTATATATATTCATTTATCTTTCACTTAAAATATTAATAATAATAATGACAATGAACCCGTCATGGATTTTCTTGTTTCGACTCCAGTTCCCTCTCTCTAAATGTAAGTATTTTTCTTTAAAAAAAAAAATCCAAGAGAGAAAAATTGCGCGCGTGTTTGAACGTGTTTTGGTATGTCGCAACTGTTTTTCACTTATGTTTTCCAGTTCTAAGTAAAATAAGTTTTAATCTATGCATATGAAATTGAAAGATTAAAAACTGAGATTATGTCGTTATCGACTCTGAAATAATCTTAATTTAAAATGAAAACAACATGAGATTTTTAAATTCTCTAGTCAATCACACTTGCCATTAAAAAGCCCACTACTATTGTAAACATGATACTACTATTAGTTACTACTTCACTTACTGTTCTGTTTTAAGTGTATTTATTGAAATAATCCATAACTGGTTTTGTTATATAAACTGTTTATTAAATAAATAGTTTAAAATTACAAATCATAATCATCCCCCATTTCACGACCACCATAATGTAACTAACACAGAAAAGAAATTGAATAATGTAATGTAGTTGTTTTGTTGTTTTTTACTTTCAGATAATCATATAACATAATATTTACAATGCATAAAAAAATTTTCAGCAAAATACAAAACGAATTAATTAAAATCCTGGGATTTGTTTATATTTTAAGTGCACTTTAGTGAAAATTTTTAAATTTTTTTTAAAAAATGTTTTATTTTAATTGCGGATCTTTTGTTTTTCTTAAAAATAAAATAAAGTATTATTGTTTGCCAGTTTTTTTTGTTTTTTTTTTCAATAAAAATACGCTTAAAGAACATTAAAAAAAAAAAACATTTTCCCTTGGAAATTCGACATTCATTCCCTACAATTTCAAACAACAAAATCGGGAGCATTACCTACGCTCACTGGGCCTTGTTTTTATTTTGTTTTCTTATTACATACAGAAAACTTAGTTTTGAAATTACAACAAATAAACTCCCCGAAAAAAAAAAAGCATATAAACTAAACTTTAAAAACAAATATCGTAATGTAAATTCATCTTCACAATGGTTTATTCTAAAATCCCCTTTTACATTTTTTTTTATTAGCAGTCTTGTAACCTTGTTTTTTTCCTGAAATTTCAATTTAGTTAACCTAACTTTTAAATAAAAACAAAACAAATGGTTTATTTTTTGTTTATTAAAATTTTATTTAAAATTAAGTACGGATTCGAATTCACTTAGAAATACAAACTGAATGAGTGAAAGAAAAACGTAATATTTGCCACAAGGGTTCCAAATTAAATGATCAAAAATACATGAAATTTAGACTTGTACTTGGCCTATTTTTTTTTTTTTAAATGTGTCTTCTTTTGTTATTAACGCATAGAAACTAGAAAATGTAATACGAATAACGAAAAATATGAACGACCCAGTCGAATTCAACGTCACCCCCCACGCACTTGTCGAAGAATAATATTCAGATGAAAAGATATAAAATTATAAAAACTTTGATTTACTAAGTAAATTTTGCTTATTCATTTATTTTTTCTTTTCGCTAAATAGGATAATCTGAAAAGAATAAGTTCACGAATGTAACTTAAACAAAAAAAAAAAAAAAAAACAGTAAAGTGGAATCTCTGAATTTTTCTTTAAGATTAATGAATTCAAAGAAAATGAAGCCGACTTTCCATCCAGATTTATAAATAAATAAATTTTACTATTATTCAACAAAATTAGATTGTCAAACAAAACAAAATTGTTCATATTGCCAATTAATTTTACAGTGACTTGAAAAGTGACTTTAGTTTTTAATCAATTTAATGTGATATATTGTCTTTCTTTAGTTTCGTCATTGTAAGACTGCACATTTTTTCTCTTTTTTCCCTGTTAAGAAATAAAATAAATCCTATGATTTTCTTTTTTTTTAAGAAAAAATTCATTTTTTTACTTTGATGAAAAAAATACATTCGTTAAAACACGATTATTTGAAATTAAACTTTTTGTTTCGTTTTATTCCGTATTGCTTTCCTTTTTTTTTAGAAAATAACATCATTCTTTAAAATAAATGATAAATGTGAAGAACGCATTCTCGTATTTTGTCCATTCATTCGTTTTCTCTCGTTTTTCTTTGGTTCTTTCTTTCCCTTTTCTTTGTTTCTTCCTCTTCGTCAATAAATGGTGGAAAACGCTTCAAGTTCTTCATCATGATGACGCTGTTTTTTATAAATTTTTTTAAAACATTGTTTCTTCCTTGTTATCTATCAGATCAATTTGAATTAAATCTGAATATTATATATAAATAAAAAACTATCTCCATAACTTTTTCTTGATTCAGTTTTTCAATGATTCACCATTCCTTCTGAAATTTCTCAGACTCAGAGAAACTGCTTTTTGTTGTACTCATTAACTAGCGACAAATGATCGCCTGTACCTGTAATTATTGAAAAATGTACAAAATTTTAATAATTTTGCTTTGCTCGTCTTAAAAAAAAAGATTTAGGACTATAAAATTTTAATAACAAGGAAATAGAAGCATTTTGATACCTTATTGAACAATAATCATCGATATTTTAAATTTTTCTATTGTTTGCAGAAAATAATGAAGCAAGTGCTTTTTAATTTTATTTAAATGATTTTTAAAATATTATATAGTAATTTTTTAAAATCCTCAAAAGGTTTTTATTTTTAATAAGATTTTCAGTAATAAAATTTTTAATTTGGTGATGGTGGTGAGTTTTAGTAGTTCACTAGATCGTTCAACGACAGAAATATTTTAAGTCACTATGAGTCACTTATTTTCCTAACAATAAAGAATATTAAAACTTAAAAGCTAACTAAAATTTTTTTTATATATATTCTTATTGTTAGAAAAATAAAGTGAGTTGTGTTTTCTGTCGTTAAACGATCGAGTGATATTAAAACTCTTTGCTCTGCCAATTCCTTAAATTTTTGATCACGTTGATTACAGAATGGAAGGAACGTTTCTAAAATTTCTTAAAACACATTCAAACAAAATACGTTCGTGTTACCAATAATACAGTGTGTGTAAACCTGATTTTTTAAGTTCGATAAATCCCAGAAATACATTTTTAACTTCATTTCGTGTGTGTGTAAAAAAAAAAAATAAATAAATAAATAAAAAATAAAATAAAATAATTTTGAAATGAAGATCTGCACCTGTAAGTTTTTTTTTTTTAAATTAATAATTTTCTGAACTCACCTTTTTACGAAACCTTTTAAATAAAACAAAATGAAAAGTAACATTTTTTAATGGTCAGAAATTATTTTTCACCTGGTTTCAGGGCAAATACCCACCCGTCATATGACCACTCTCTAGGCGACACTTGCTGTCAGTATTTATCCTCAACAAATGAAACCGGTTAAACCCCTATGAAAAGCTATCATCTTTCTTTAAGTAGGGAATTAAAAAAAAAAAAAAGACCCCCTACATCGAAAATAACAACTTCAAGTATTTCCAACTTAATACCAGTAAATTTTCTATTTAAATTTGATTAATTTAATGGGGAAAACAAAAAAACAAAAACAACAACAAAAACAAAAAAAAAACAGATGTTAAAAACTTGTTACTTTCAGTTTATTTTTTTTTAGGTATCTTTCTCCCAATATATTTCTAATTAATGTTTAAGTAAAAAGGCTTCTCCTTTGAAATGACTCCTTCGGCTGATGATTTTTTTCTTTTTTGCCTTTTGAAACTTACCTGACGACTTCCACCCCTCACAAATGTTATTACCTACAATAGGTTAGGTGGGTCAGTATGTGGTTGCTAAATGTGTGGGAGCTGTTCATTAGTTGCATATGTTTGCGATATAGTAATTTAATTTTTAGGGTACTTTAGCTTTTGTTTTTATGAAAAGAATCGCAATATTTTTATTTATTTGATAATTAATTTAAACAAAAATAGTGTGGAAAATTCTTGAGCATTTTTTTTTTTTGAGAGGTCGAGGATAACGAGCAAATATGCCCTCTCCTGCGTATTAAAACCACGAGAAAGACGTTTTTTTTTTTTTTTTGTCTAAAAAAAAATTCTCTTACAAACCCAGAATCAAGATAAATGCGTTTTAAACAAAATAAGGAATAACTCCACCCAGTCCAGTGAACACACCCGTACGTGGGGGTGATGAAAAATTATCAGCCCTATTCATTTCCCCAAAACATCGGATTTTTTTTTCTTTAAATGGATTCTTCTTGGTCATGCTGTTTGAAACTTTTAAGCACCCAAGCATAGTCTAATGTTTTGGTTAATGAAATAAAAAAAATAAATTGAGACACTTGCTTGACTTAAAATTTAAATGAGAATAAATGTTATCAAAGATAAAATTGATCCCCCACTTTTCAAAGTATATTCTGCTGTTAAAAACTTGCTTCTGATCCAAATGATAACTGAATTTAAAAAAGCTAAAAGATTAACGATTGAATAATAAATCATGCAATAATTAAGCTTTTTAAAGCAACGTTAAAGCTGAACGTATGTTTTTCGTACATTTTCTCTCTTCAAATCTTTCATTGTTATTTATTTCTTATTTTATAACAAAAAGATGAAATAAGATGTCAATTTGATTTGATATCTTCACTCTTTAAAAATTTACAACAGTAACACACTTTCAAGCTAAATGAAGCAAGCAAGTGCATTTTTCTTACTATAAAATAAAAAAAACAAAAACCAACTATTTTCAGTTTTTGTCTGAAAACGATGTTTTAGTGCAATTGTGAGAAACATTGCAATTTATGAAATATTTAATTGGTCATTGCTACTCCCTCCAAAAAACGACCGATCATAATTTCAGTGATCGATAAACTGCCCATTGGAAGGATGTCATGAAATGCAGGAAAATGGACGTGATAGGCCACCATAAGAAATATTATATTCAATTCACACTGGGTCGACGAGTACTGTGTTCGTAAAAGATAGCCTAATTCATCGTTTATATTTTCCTTTATATATATATATATATATATATAAAATCTCCCTCCTCCATGTGTATAAGTTCGATTGAAACCGATGATGAATCATTCATCACAAGGATAATGCGCTGATAAATTGACAGCATTTGTCTCAAAGACTTTTAAAATAGATGTCTTTTTTTTTTTTAACAATGTGGCGTTGAAAAAAAAAGAAGCTAAACAGTTTTTTCTTTATAGAATCTTCTTGTTAGTTAAAAAGATTTGTATTTTTCTGAAAAAAAAAAAAACTTGTTTCGGGCGCATCAATGTCACTGAAAATAACTAATCAACAACAAAAAAATATTTCCATTTATACTGCTAGTAAGGTGTTATGGATTATTTCTTAAACAATTGAATTTTTTAAAACCGTGTTTTTAATTAGGCATCATTATTAGTTTTTTTTTTTTTTTAAATATTTGTATTTGACTTCGCGTAAACCGACTGCACGCATATCACACATCGAATGTTATTTTATTTTTATTTTTTTCGTTAATTTGTTAAAAATAAAGACTTTTCTTCGGTATCGCGAATTTCTCAGTTACACTTAAGTCAAAGTGTATTTCCCAATTTTAGTCATGAAAGTTTCATGGAAAATCGTGTTGTGTGTAAAAATGTATTTTATTTCATCAATTGGGACGTGTGGTGGGTCCTTTGTAAAAAAAAAATCTCATTTATGCCCTGTGAAAGTGTACTGTGTAAAACATGCTTTAAGAGTTTAAAAAAAAAATAGTGAAACTTGAAAGAATTTGATAGTAGTAGTAAAGAATACAAATGAAATGTGATATGCTAATAATTCTAATAGGTTTTGTAACTAACGTATAACAAGGAAGAAAAACATTTGCTAAAAAGTAAAAAAAAAAAAAAAAAAATTATGACCTACGTAGAATTTGCTAACGATCAGGAAGAGAAAGCCAACTTAATTGCACAATACATTCAAGCTTTGTTGTATTTTAGCTCCAAATACACTGTTCATTAGTACTTGTAAAATACTAAATTAAATTTTAAAATTTAGTCACAAAGAACGAACGAATTTAAAACTGAAGTACTGCTGATTTAAATTTTGATCACTTTATTTTTCTGTAAGGATAGTGACTTAAGTGATAAAATATTTTATCTTGACCCAAGATTCTTGGGATGAGCTACAACAGTGTCACGTGTTATAGTAGAAGTAATTCCACTATATTTCTGCGCTTCTTGTGAGACAGTTGTGATAATAATAATTTACTGAAGTTGGGGAAAAGTAGATTAGGTGGAAGAGATTGACAAATTGTCACGTGTGGAAGAAGCGGTCTCTACACACTCCAACAAAACTGCTTAGACACGGTCTCTCTTGGAAATGAACACACACACAACTTCTATTTTTATGTGAAAAAAAATCTAAATTTTATACTAGTATTCGCGTTGATAGACTTAGTTGCTATCTCGACAAATTTTTAGCAGACTATTTTTTGGAGAGGGGCTTTTGAAACCTAATTTAACATAAAAAGATAATGAGGTGGTCCTCATCCACTGTAAAGAATAAAAAAAACACCTTTTTTTTGTCTTAACGAAAAACAAATAAAGTCCTTTTATCCCTTTGCAGCTGTATTAATCAAACAAAAATGTTAACAGCAACTTCATTTCGATAAAGATTTTGATTGAACTTATTAACACTGAATTTTATACAAGCAAAAATCAGTTTTAGAAATAAAGATGTACATTTTTATTTGTAATGAATGTGATAAAGAGTTTTAATATCACACTGCTTATCAATCACATGATGTCATTCCTCAAACAGATGCGATGTCGAAGAAAACCCAGCTAAAAAGCATTTTCCTTCAGAAAATTTGGTAGAATTATTGATTTGAGAAAAAACATCCACTGTTCATTACATTTTTACAATTTGTAATATTACTCCTTTTTTTTTTATTCCGTTTTTTTTAATTGCCGTAAAAATGGTACTTTCAGTAAATGTGCACTACTACAACTACAAAATAGTAGTAATTTAGTTTGATGTAGTTGAGATATTCACAAAAAAAAAAAAAAAGCCGGTGTTGGTTGAGGGGTAGTGTGAATTTTAGATTTCTTTATTTGAAACCTAACACCATGACGAGAAGCAAATTTATTTTTATTACATAAAGTAATTATGTTAGGCATTTTTTTTTGTTTTTGCTTGATTCTCTGGATTGTACTGCAAAAAAAAAATGGATGTTTTTTTTTTTTTTTTTTTTTTTAAATTAAAACAAAACCGAGAACAAGGAATCTTAGTTCCAATTGCTTAGTTGCTGCTTAAACAATGTAAAATGACAGAAAATATAGAACTATATAATCATTTGAATCAATTATTAATTATTTCAATTGACGACAGCTGTCGTTAATTTATTAAATTTATTTACTGCGTTTTTTGGCGTTTTCTGTTTTGAGTGCCTCTTTTTTTATTTATTTATTTATTTATTCTTTTTTGATACTATTTTCTGCAAATATAATCATTTAATCTGAGTTTATTCTGATTTTTAAAAAAATATTTATTTTCAAGTATTTAATTTTTATTTTATTTTCTCTTTCTTCAGGAAGTATGTATAAGTCGACATATCTTTGACTGCTATAAAAATGCCAATATATTTGGTTGGTCAGGTAGAGTAAAAAAGCAAGTGCCTGGGCATATACTGGAGTGGAGCATGTTTGAAAATACTGAAACCACTTTTTTTATTATTAGATTTAACACATAGTTTAACAACAATCTCTAGTGTTGCTTTACGTTTGTTTATATTTCTCTAATTTTGTCACGAAATTAAAAGAAAAACGCGAATCTTTAATTCAAATCTGTATTTGAATAGTGAAAGAAACACTGATTGAATGCCTCACTTAAACTTTGACTGGAACAGTTCTGGGAAATCATCTGATCTTAGAGTTTGATTAAACATTTCAATGGAGCAACAGCTGAAAGGTGTCGATTTTGATTTCATAAAAAAAGTGTTTACTCTTTAGCTACAATAGGAAGTGATGAGCTTTAAAACTGACCCCCCCCCCATTTTGTAAACACCAGTTAAATCATTTAAATGCTGTTAGCTGGTTTCATGAATGTTGTTAAAAATGATATCTAAACCCCTAAAAAGTCTAAATTATTAAAGCATTCTCTTTTATTCAATGTAATTACACTTTTAAAGTATTCAAGTTGATAAAAGGCTTATCATTCAATGTATCTATCTTCTTGGATTGAGTTTAAAAATCAGCCATATTAGTATTCATTTCAGCAGAGGAGGTAGGACATGTAGATATACACCACCTGCTTGAACTGCAGTTCCATGTGCCCTATTCTTGCTGACTCTTCTGTGGTACTGATCTATTCACAATTTTTATCCCTGTTGGATGACAAATGTAAATAGACACTCCTGGGAAACCCAAGTGTCTTTGCAAACAAAAAAAGAAAAAGGGCTTTACAATCCTGCTTTGATTCTCCCTCCTCTGAGTAGAGCAGGATGGTGGGTAAAATATTGTCCCAGAAGTAGTGCAAAGTTTGGGAAGGAATCCCTTCAGTAACTTATAGCTGTAAGGGAGAAGTGTTTTATACCATAATCATTACTTGCCCCTACTCATTGATTTATTACTGTTTTTTTTTTCTTTCTTTCTCTGAATTTAGTAAATATATTAAGTTGCTGCTTATAAGCACTACAGATTTTAACAATTATCTGGTTGATAGCTTAGTCAAAGAAGAGCTGTTCACTCCGAGCAACCAGTGAATTTTACAAGTAAATCAGATTTGCAGTTTGGATGATAATACTAGGGATACTTTATTTATTTATTTATTGAATACCCTTTTAGTTTTCTAGAGGGAAAAAGCTGTCAGAAATACAGTGGATATTTGCTTAAGGCTGGTGATGGTTTTTGTGACAATATAGATGTGCAAAAGTACATATACAGTAGTAATGAAAATGTTCACACAAAACATATCTTATTGATTATATAAGAATATCAACTGGTTTTACTTACTGTATAGCTACTTTTACTGCCCCTCCCCATGTATACTTGATAATGAACAGGAAATTGATGCATAACACATGATACTGACAAAAAATGCCTTATGTTTAACGTCATTACTTGTGTTGAGTATTTCTGCTCTCAAAAAATTACTCCCTTTGGTTAAGATTCAAAATGTAAATCTTTGCCATATTCAATACTATTCATGATAAATATTTGTAATTTGGTTGCTGCTTCTGCATGATGTGTGTGTGTGTGTGTGGACCCCTCCTACACACACAATACCTGATGTAGATCCTCTCTATAGCAATGTATTGATATTGGAGTGTTCATAATTCTTTAAGAGATCTACCAAAATCTAACATTATTTTGTATACAAAATATATCTTTGTTTAATTATAGTTATTAGTAAAAATTAAAGATAAAGTTCTTTGAAATTGGTCTGTGGTGATTCTCCTTGTCAAAAATGAGGATAGCTTTTATTACTTTTAAGTCATTAATCCATTTGGTTATAATTACACCTTCTAATAATAACCTACTGCTATTATTTATTTACTGATTCTTATATTGTGCATGTATCATTTTCAGAGTTTGCTCTCAGTGTTTTTAGGTAAATCTTTGTCAAATAATTATCAAGTAAGCTCTACCTTTGAAGGGTGAACAGTCTTTGTTTTTATGGGAAATGAACCCAGATTTAGATATCTTTTAACTTGTATTATGAAAATCTCCCTTCATATTTTTATTGTCAGTTATGTTGGAATAGAAAATGAGTCATTTGATTTATTTTTTCAAAGTTTGGTATATAAGTTATTTAAGTTACTTGTAGCATTTTCTTTATAAAATGTCAGAAATTTTAATGAACTATGATTCCCTTATTTCTTTAGTGTTTTTATTTATTGAACATTAAAAACAAGATTCTATTTAGTTTTCAGAATCTCACAAAGTCTGTCATTATTAATGAAATTGCTTTTAAAAAGAATTTTAAAAAAATCAAATTTTGAACTCTTATTCAGTCAGTACTAGACAAAATTTGCTATGGAAGGAGTTAATGACAAATGATTCTCTTTTGTTCCTTAGTGAAAGTTGCTATTTCAATAAATCTTTTTTTCTATCCAAGATCTAACTGATTAAATGCTCACAAAAAGAAATCAATATTGCAAGAGTAACATTGATTATTTGAAATTTGTAAATATTGTTGCATAAAAAGATGGGATTTTTAAAAAATTTTTTTATAGGATTTGTGTTGTTAAATGATGAATATAGTAAAGAATTAAACTCTTGCTTATTTCAAAATAAAAAATGTAACCTTTAATTAAAATTTGTCTAAGCATTTGAGATGAGGTAGTATTTACATTGTTTGGACTGTTGTCCTCATCTTTATTGCCATGTTTATGATGTTTTGACTGTTTTATGCTGTGGCTTTCAAGTGATTGGAATCTAAAACTAAACAGTTTATTTTAATCATTAGGATCAAAAGCTTTGGTTAAATCCAGTGTTCTAACCTAAAGAGTTGTGAGTTCAATACTTGGCTACAGCAGTGGTGAACTTAGAGTTGAGTTAAATAGAGATAACTAAGACATCCAGAAATGGCATGGCTCATGGAATGAGAACAATATATCCCGGTGATTGAAATAAAAGGTATGTTTTGAAGTTCCAATTACCTGAAGAAGGCCAGAGTGTACAATGGCTGAAACCTTGTTAATAAGGTAATAAAAATGAGGACAACAGTCCAAACAATGTAAATATTAATTTTTTTTTTCTTTTTTAACTCTAATTAAAGATTCTAGTCTGACCAAAATTTGTCTTTTTTATTTTTGTGAAAAGACATTTCTCTTGAAAGATCTTACAAGTAAAGGATTAATAATTTGGTTTGGTGTGATTTTTTTTATTTTTTATCTTAAGAATACTATAACAAATACTTTATATGCATTAACATAGCTAATTTTATCAGTGATACTGTATTGATAAGACTTGTATGCAAAAAGCAGACTTCATTTTTCTCTCTCTTTTTTTTTTTTTTTTTTTTTTATCTTTTTGTATAAGGGAATTTTTGTGTGTTAGTAATATAAAAAAGAAAAAGAATTTAGATTTCATAATAACTTTGTCTCCATCTCCTCCTCAGAAAATGTGTATCCTTTGCTGTGCGGCACCATTTTTCTTGCAAGTTCAGAGAGCCTTAAGCCAAGTGACAATTCTATTATCATAAGCAGAAATGTGAAAATGAAAGGCTTACATACTCCCCTCTCCAAGGAAATTGGGGAATTTTTTTTTTAAATGACAGATTAGAAAAAGATTTGACAACACTTTCTACTTAATAATATTGACAGAAAAGATATTTTCTTCTCTTTTGATGTGATGTCAAATTTGTCAGTGATAAACTCCTCCTTTTATAATACTAGTGCATGAGAAATTATGTAATTTTCATACAGTTGTTTTCTTTACTTACAATTTAATATAATTGGTATAGCAGATCAATTGATAAAAATATAAGACTAGGTGAAGTGGCTGTAAAATTTTTAGTCTGATTGAATGACCAAACATAAAAATTTGTTCTGTTTTTCATAATCCCTTGGTTTGTGTGTGTGTGTGTGTGTGTATGCGTGTGTGCATATATATATATATATATATATAGAATGAGAAAACTTAGTGAAGAGAAAGAACAATAAAAGAACAGGTTCCAGGAAGACAGAAGATGGTGATAATACCACTAAGATGTAAGGGGTTACTGGGAGTGAAAGAGAATGAGATTTTAGTGAGAAGACAAAGAATAGGTTTCAGGAAGACAGAAAATGGCAATTGGGTTGCATTTAAATCTTTGATTGTAGGTATCAAGAAAGTAAGAAACCAGAAGGGAATTTCACAGGTGAGAAATTTGAGAAAATAAACTATTAGAGTAGAACATATGGTTGCATTGTTGCTAGTTCACCAATGGCAATCTAGTAGAACTCTTAAATTCATGATGTCAAGGCACCAAGAAGTGAAGCTTATCAGGACAATTGTCATGAAGATATTTACAGAAAAGATATATATATATATATATATATATATATGTGTGTGTGTGTGTGATGAGAGGATACAATAAGCAACAAATAGGAAATGTTTAAATTTAACGTTTCACTTTTATTAAAGTCTTATCAGTAATAAGTGAAAGATTAAATTTATAAACATTTCCTATTTGTTCCTTATCCTATCATTGTTAGATTCAAATTTGATCTATATTTGTTTTTTTTTTTTATAAATATATCCTGATGACTGGACAGCACTATTGCTAGTGTCCATCTGCAAAACTTTAGTTGGGATGCTGAAGGTAATGCCAATCAGCAAAGTGATAAAATTTATATTTGTATTAATCATATGTGTGTGTGTGTGTTTACATTAATTTTGTAGGAGCACCTTGAAGTGGTGTAATGGTTAGCAAGCTTGTCTTGCTAGAATCATTACAATTAAGTAGTAAGTTTGATCCTCACTAGGTGCCTTTTAACTTTTGTCCTTGTGCCACATCTAAGCTATGTGTAGAAAATCACTATACCTTGTGTGTGTGTACATCAGTGATCCTCATCTTAGAAGCATTCCTCAAAATACAAGGTTATTATGCTTGATATTAAACTACAAATATTTTTAATCTGTTTTGAGGTCAGTTTTGTAATTGTATGAGATTAATTTGAATGGAAATCTTAGGGCAGCACAATTACTCATCTGGTAAAGACATCAATTAATTAGATTGGTTAAAGCTAATTACATATTAGACTTCCCAACTGCCACTTTGTCATATGAAGATGTTATGTGAAATTAATTTCTTATTGGTGTAAGTATGACAGCTTGTTTGGTAATATTGGTTCTTTCAGTTGAGTAGGTAAATTTTAATCAGTCCTTTCAGCCTTGAACAAGTTTCTTTTTATCACATACTAAATGTTGTTCATATGGTAACATAAACTAATGTCTTCTCATTGATAGTACAGAAATGGAAAATATATTCGCACAATTCTTGAAATTTTGTATGGGGTGTGTACATGTCTGACAAAAGGAAACTGTAATTTTTTTTTTACTGACCTCACATGTTAATATTTGTAATTAATTCTGTTAGCTTTAGAAAAAAAATAAATGAGTCATTTTTAAATATTTGCCTTTTTATATATAAGAATAGAAATGAAATGCAGAAAAAGTTGCTAGATCAACCGAGAAGGGATTTAAACTACATTTTTGGTGGGGAGGTAGATTTTGACAAGTGAGTTGGACTGAGAATTTTTCAGCACTTTCTATCATAATCGCAATTTTTCTTTAAGCAGAGTAAACACAAAATGTAATCAGTAATAATAAATTTCAGAAATTGAGCAAGATTAAGTTTTGCAACCACTGTATTATGATTTATTATTTTTTTTAACCAAATATAGTTTTAAGATATGCTATATTTATGGAGGTTGTGCATTGTGGTGCAGTGGATATTGCCTTGAAACGAGAAATTGGGGAGCCGAGTTCAAATTCCAATTGAATTCCTTGCATTCACTTACAAATACCTTTGGGAAAGGTATTAATCCACCTCTTCCCTCCAGTTATGGGTTAAATAACATGACAGATTGGGTTCTGTAGCCTTGATCAGCAACCAGTCTACCACAGAAAGTAACAGCAACCTACTGTGGGAAAATCTTCTGCCCAGTTAGTCATGTCTCAAAAGAGACATGATTGCCTAAGCATGTATCACATATGTCACTTACCTGACTAAATGATATTTATGGGTTAAAGGACACATTATCAGGGCTAGAGCTCATGTAAATATGAAAGTGAACATTGAAATTAACTCAAACGACTGTCTACTTTATGCTAAATGTAATCTATGGCCTGATGATTGCATTTAGCATGAAACATTGATGCCTCTATGTGTTGATTGACACACACACACACACACACACACACACACACACATATATATATATATATATATATATATATATATATATATATATATAAGAAAATGCAACACATAATTAAATGGTTATAAATCCAGAATTTATTTCGGTAGTTGTAAAAATGCAAGCTGCTTCATCAGACTCAATAAAATTTTTCAGGTCTAATGAAGTAGCTGGTATTTTTACAACTGCTGAAATAAATTCTGTAATTTATAATTGTTTAATTATGTGTTTAGTTCTACTAGTTATTTATATAATTATTTTCTATAACCAAAGAAATCATTTTGAATAATGCATTTATATATGTAGAAGCATGTTTTTTTTTTCTTTTTTTAAAAAAAGAAAAAATAAATTTCCTCTTTGAAAAGCATTTGTATCTCTTTTTCTGTGACTTTGTGTTTTCCATTTTACCTTGCAATGTTTTATTTCTATTTTTTAAAAATAGATGTTGAATAAAGACAAAGCTTTGACTATTTTTTTAAAATGAAAAGCATGCTTATGCATGTTTACATTAATATTTGATCATTGTTTTAAAAATGACATTTGTCTATATTTTAGGTAATTTTTATTTTTTCTATTTTGAGATGTAAAACTGTTTCCTATTTTCCTTCTGAGAAGTTAATAAAAACACATTTTATATTTAAAAATAAAAAAAGCTAAGTTATATATTTATGCACACAAAGCTAGCCAGAAGCTATATTTTATTTCAAAATTTAAATATTCAGTCTAATATATATATATTATTTTTTATTTTTTTATTTTTTTTAAAATGAATTTCCTCTATATATTTGAATTCTTTTTTCATCATGGAAGTTAAATTTAAGACATTTGATATCTGATGTTTATATTCCAAAATAGATGAGCAGACATGGCATTCCTTTACGTCATGCACAAAACCTAAAAGATTATAAGACTGAACATGCCAATATCACCTTCACTTTGTAAGGGGTTACATTTACATTTATAAAAAAAAAAAAAATATTGAAAAATAATTCTTTACCTTTTGAAATTCCTTAGTTCATGTCTCTTATTTTTCACAGTGCCATTTAACATTTTAAACTTGTTATATTAACATAATTTTACTCTGGGGCCAATATACAGTTAAAAGAAAAACCATGTAGTGATTACTTAGCATTCCTAGCAACCTGCTACCAATTATTATATATGAATATTTCCTTGATTTAGTTCCATTATGACAGTAATTTGGTCACAACCAAATCTACATTTTTTTTTTTTTTAGTTGTTATTAAAATATTTTATTCTGGGTTGTTTAAAATTCTAGTCTAAATATGACTATCATTATTAATTAGATGCTTTAAAAGTAGGATAAAAAAGTTCCCTTTTAATTGTGAATTTTTGATCTTGGGGTGACTTCTTTTTAAATTTTTTACTTTTTATTACTTGCTATGATTAATGACTTTAAAGAGTTCATCAAAAGAAATAATTTATCTAAATTTCTTTTAAAGATTTACTTCCATCTAAAATTTATTACTTGTTAAGTAGCCAGTAGAAAATAACCTAATATCTTGACAAGAGTCATCAAACCTTCACAGGATCAACCAGTTCTTAGACATTTTTTGTTGATATTCAGTATTTAGAAAGAAAAATTTATCCAAATACTACCTTAAATCAAATGTGATTTTGGCCTCCTATTATCAAGTCTTATGATACAGTTTGAAAATGGAGGATGAATTTTGGTGAGCTGTCGTTTTAAGTACTTAAGTGCTTTTGTAAAAAGGCCCATATTATAGGATGGCAAATACAATGTTTTAAGAATTTTTTTTAGCCACATAGCAATAAATTTATCAGGAAATTTTAAATATATATCACAGTTATACCAAAGTCTGGATCCATAGGTATTTTAATGTGGAAAGTATATTCTATTGTATTTTTTTTTTTTTCTTTTTCGGAATATAAGTTGGCAATAGAGAGTTGAGCTTGTAATTTTGTTAATAAAATTTCATCTAATATAAATTTGTTCCCATTATGAACTGTCCAGACTTTTCAGCCGTTTTGTATATATTTTTTTTTTTTGAAAGCCTTGGCATTAAGATTACATAAAAAAAAAGTAAAATCTAATCGTAAATGATTGCTGAAAGGAAAAAAAAATTTGCAATAAAGGCGAATTAATTTATTAATTGAAGCCACCTTTTTTCTTAAATGGGCTATTGAATTTGTTGTAAATTTAATTAAGTTTTGATCCTTTACTTTGATGCAAAAATGGTGAGGCAAATTCATTTTCTGGTTGCTTCCCTTTAAAGGGAACAAGTTTCATTAAAGAAACTTTAAATATGTATTTTTTTTTTCTATTAACATCTTTCCTCTTTTTTTTAAGTCATGGCATTTTTTTTTCTTCAAGAAAAAAAAAAGCAAATACTAACCTGTTATGCTTTTGGCTACAGTTGGCATGTTTTTTTTTTGTTTGTTTTTTAAGCTTTTTTAGACATAGAATTATGAATTAGATGAGATTTAAAAAGCTTTTGAATATTATAACTTGTTTCAATGGGTTAACTACATTTACTGATATAACGTTAATGTTTATTTGAAATAAACTATTTGCTTTGTTGTTCAGAAAAAGAATTTTTTTTAATATTTTGTTTGAAGAAAATGTTAATGATGAAAATATCCTCAAGAATTTTATTTTAGAACTTTTATTTATTTTTATTGCATTGGAAAAAAAGGTATTGTAACTACATTTTTTTTTTAATTCCTAAAAAATAAAAAATGGTAACATTTTAGCCTCTTCATATTGTACAGAATTCTATTACATAAGTTTAGTCACATGATTGAAACAAACTAAAAATAAATTGTTAACTTTTGGTAACTATCGATAAAATTGTTTACATATATTTTTTTTTTATAGCTAAGGCCTAAAAATATTAAGGTTCAGAATTTATTCAAAACATTTTAATTGTAAAATCAAAATATTACTTGATAAAATGTTCAGTTTAATGACCTGAAATGGTTGCAAAGTATTATTGGTGAACTAATTTTAAGTGATAAAAACAATACAGCATAAAAAGCTAATTTTATCTTCAAAGAATTCAAGAAAACTTTTTATAATAATAATATTGAATGTTTTAATTAGTATAAATTGAGGTAGTGTTTTTGCTTCACTATTTAATATAACTTTTATGAATTTTGCAAACAAATATTTATTTTAATATATATCAGATTTACCAAAAATGATTTTTTTTTTTTTTTTTTTTTTAGTGGGGTGGGGGTGTCTTATCCTTTAATAAATAAAACCTGATTTATGATATATAGGTTAAAATCTGAAGCTAAGGTTCAAGAGGTTTGCATTTCTTTTATGAGAAATAACATGACTGGTCAGTGTGGTTTGAGTTGTTCAGAGCTATCAGCTGAATGTGCTGAACAAATTGCTATAGTTTTGAGAGTATTGTTTCTATAGCAACATTAATAAGTTTTAGGCCTGTTGTAACATGTTTGACAATATTGTCACTTTGTTTATACTTAGGGTAATTTTCTTTACAAAGCTAAATATAAGCTACAATGGGTGCTGAAAAGGTCTTGTAACAATCTGACGAAATGACCAAACATGATTGTTATTTCTATTAAGTTTTTTAAAAATGTTTTTCAATCATGCTGAGAACTTTACAGTTCAAACTCCTACAATTATGTATGTTTATTAGGACCTTGAATAAATTCTTGCTGATGAAAAGTAATGCTTACAAAAAATAGTCAGAAGCATGTCACTGAAACTATTGTTTATCACTAGCCACTACTTTTTCATCTTTCTGGCAATATTTGAATTCCACATCTGAAAAACGGCCTGTCTTTTGAGGTTAACCATGAGTCAAATTCTTTTTTTATTTTTCATTTTTATTTATTTATTTATTTTTTGGCATCTTCATAAGGCTGAAAGTGCTGCTCAGCCAAGCTATGTGCCATTGATTGGAACAGGTGATAATCGGATGGGGCAATGTCTGGTGAATAAGGCAGGTGGGGTAGGACTTCCCATTTAAGCCTTTCCAAGTAGGTTTTCACCTGTTTTGCAACATGTGGACTAGCGTTGTCATTTTGCAAAATCACTTTGTGTGTCTCTGCTCGTATAGCAGCTCTGTGTGTGTGTGTGTTTTTTTTTTTTTTTTTTTTCCAATGCTTGGCTTAAACACATCAATTGTGGTTGATAGCAACCTCCTGTGAAGATTTTGGTCAGTTTGAGCAGCTCATAATAAAGTACACCCAGCTGATTCTATCAAATGCAGAGCAGAAGCTTTGAACCATGGATCTTGGGCTTTGGTGCCAATGTTCATGCATGGGCTTACTCCATGATCTTCTACATTTAGAGTTATCATAGTATATCCACTCTTCATCGCTGGTCATGAAAAAGCTGCATTTGACATCTCTTGTCTTCAACTCATATTGCACCTGATGTCCTTGCTTTTGAATCATTCTTAATGCTTTTAAACATGTCAAAACTTGTGTGATCAACTCCTAATGATTCTGCAAGTTCAGCTTGTCTGACATGAGTCTTCATGAAGTAATGCCTCAAATTCTTCATCTTCAAACTTTTTCAGTGCGCCAAAGCATTCTATATCTTTAACATCTAAATCATATTTTTTTTTTTTTTTAGTGTCTAAACCAATCTCTGCATATTGTTTCCAACATAGCATGCTTACTGTAAGCCTCAACAATATTTCTGTGTGCTTCAGCTGCAAATTTCTTTTGAATAAAGTAGTGCAATAAAATTCCCTGTAAATACACTTTCTTTGACACAAAATCTGATGTGTTTTGAGCTATAAAAAAACAAATTTGTTTACACTTTGGTGAAATGACATATACTGAATTTCAATCTTGCTTATAGATGCATTACCATCTGAAACTACATGTATGCAGTTCAGAGAATGCAATCTGTTGGAAAACAGAAGTTATACAAGGTCCTAATATAACAAAAGTCTCAGGAGTTCTTTGCTGAGGTATAATTTTAATGATTTGGAGCAATGTTGGTGGTCCTTTGTCAGGCATATAGAGGTTATCAGTACTTTGAGCTTATCTACTGTAAAATGAGTGTTTTTTTTCTTTTTTCTTTGTGTGTGTGTTACTAT
Organism: Ascarosepion bandense; assembly: GCA_037127315.1. Taxonomy (NCBI): domain Eukaryota; kingdom Metazoa; phylum Mollusca; class Cephalopoda; order Sepiida; family Sepiidae; genus Ascarosepion; species Ascarosepion bandense. The sequence goes on along the minus strand of JBBBDQ010000883.1, from coordinate 4,868,103 downwards.
TAGGAATCATTGAGTATTGGATTCTTAATATTAGTGTTGATATTCTGTTGGTAAACCTTGTCTATCCCTGTGATTGTTTTTGTCCCTGACATCAATATATTACTGCCTCACATATTCAGTGGCATTTCTGAAATATCTACTTGTCTTCAAACTCTCATTTAAATGCCTTTTTCATTAAAAAAAAAAATTGTATCAAATGAAATGCATTCCAGATACATCTGTAGCACAATTCTTAAGCTAGACTTTTAAACAAGGTTGTTAGCATTGTGACCTCAATTTTCACTGACCATATGTCAAACTAAGCTTAATAACCGTATATGTTAGCAACTACATAGAAACAGATATAAAATTTTATATTGCAGACAAGCAGAATTCAGTATGCCTAAATGACTTAAGTACAATTTTATTAGACAATTAAATATTTCTTTTAGCATTTATTGTTGAAGATTCTACTGCCAAATAAAGGAAAAATTTTAATATTTACCTTTCTACAACAAAAGATGCTCTCTGTTAATAAGATATTTAGAAAATTAATCTCTGTAAAAACTGACAGTTTTGAAATTTAGCAACATTTTTATGAAAAAAAAATGACACTACACTAAACACATTAAGAGAAAAACAAATCAAATATTGGGAAATTTTAGACAATAATTTGATAGCATTTTGAGCAATTTCATAAGAGAAGAAACTTGATCATCATGATTTATTTTTATTTATTTTAAGTTCAGGACATTTATTTTTTGTTAAGCAATGACTTCATGGTCAGGAATGACAATGATCCTTGATTTCTGAATGTTTATCCCTGAACATAATGCTGTCATTAGTTTTCATATTTAGTATTTGATAATTTTTCAGTGTCATCTTTCAAAAATTTAGATGTTTAATATCTGGTTTAATTTCTCAAAAGAAACAGTTCTTGAACCATAGTGATTTTATTCTTTTATAAAGAAAAGTTTAAATTATGACTTGGGGTGGACTTAATTATCAGTCAGTTTTTCCTTCTACTGACATGATTATCTTTGCTCATAAGAGGTAGCAATCTTTTATAGCCTCAGGAATTGCTTTGCAGTAGACTCATTCTCCATTTGAACTCCTCCTTTTTAATGGAGTACCTCCCATCTTCCCCATGCAATTGAGTCATTGTATTATGATTAACTAGGCTTAACATTTTTGATTAAAATTAAATGACAATGCTATGAGAATGAGGACAAGAACAGGAAACTACTTTAAATAAAAAAAAAAGCTGTAAATTTAGTGACATCACTGAATAGAGAAAATGTTAGCTTGTCCTGTTAAGAGTCTGACTGCAACAAAGTGTGTGTGTATATATATATATATATATATATATGTGTGTGTATATATATATATATATATATATACACACACACACACACATATATATAAGTGGATAAAGCCAGCCATTCATAGATGGACAACTAAAAGCACGGACAGTTTGAAGTTTTCTCTGCCATTCTGACGATGAGATTATAGTCTCAAAATATAAAGAAACAGGTCATACAAACACCTCCCGACCTTCCTTTATTTCATTCAATGCATTGTGACAGCCTTCAAGACATAACACATACAACTATTTTACGCAATGCTTCAAACAAATTACAAAACTTTAATATATATATATATATATAAGTTAGTTTTTAGTCATAATTGAATTAGACCAGTACCCAGTTGTATTAAAAAGTGATCAATCAGTTTATATTGTAGAGCTTTTGAATATTTTTTATTTGGAAATGTTGAAACCTAAGTTGCAGAAATATATCTCTTTACCAAATGAAAAATACGCACATACATTATCTTCATGTTGTGTGACAAGATATGCAAAACCAGCTCTGTATTGAAAAGGCACATGATGGTCTATAGGAATCACAGTAGTGTGAATCCAAGGTTGTGACAAGCATATTTTTCATCTGTTGTGTAGCAAATTATGCAAATCTGCAACTGGACTGGCAAGTTCCCTTTGGGGTCATGCATGAGAGAGATACGAGATGAGGAGCAAACGTGATTGGGTGGCCATCATCTGTGAAGATGTGGCAGATTATCATATATATGTATAACACACACACACACACATAACCATTCATGTGCTGAAAATATTCCTTTATAAAGTGTTCTTTTTATTTATAAGAAATTTTAAAACATTTTTGTGGTTATATTTAATTTTCAAACCTGCAGTTATCTTTCAATTAAAAAAAATTGAATTATGTTTGAAATGTTTTTAGCGCAAATTTAAGGAATCAATTCAATTGTTTGCACTCATTTTAGTCATTTAATTTTTTTTTCACGTGTCCGCTTTATATGAGGGAGAGGACAACTAAAAAAAACCCTATCTTTGCACAAAAGCTATGAACTTGCAACAGGTCGTAGAATGGATTTACTAAAATGCTGTAACAAAGATTGAATAGTCCAAATACTTTTTAAAATGAATACTCCCCTCAAAATTAGTAAAGGTAGATTTGATTAATCAACTTCAAAGTTTTAGTCCTTTGTTTTGCTTTTTGTGGAATTTGGGTTGTGCTAAGGGCTGTACACTGGAATACATCCTAGCTCAGGTTAAAAGTACAAATATACAAGATTTGCTCTTTTATAAGAGACTCTAGGTACAATGCTGATATTTGAGCACTAAATTACAAGAAGGCACCTGAAATTCCTTGAATTACCAGAAAATTTGTTCTGTGAAATTGTAACCATATTTTGATTTATTTTTAACTCTTGAAAGAACTTTGTAGGAGGAAAAAATGAAACTGCCTTTGATATCGTTCAGCATTACAGATTGTAGTGCAGTGGATATCAGTTCCGAATGAGAAATTGGAGAGCAGAGTTTGAATTCCAGTTGAATTTGTTGCATTGACTTATGCACAAATACCCTTAGGAAAGGTATGAATCCATCTCTTCTTCTTTCAGTTATGGGTCAAACAGTAGAACAGTTTGAATTCTATAGCCTTGGCTGGCGACCAGGCCATCACAGAAAGTAATGGCAACCTACTATGGGAAAATCTTCTGTCCAGTCAGTCATGTCTCTTTTAAGACATGATCACCCAAATGTGTATCATGTATGGCACTTATCTGACTGAATGTTCAGCATAAACAAATATTCATATTGATGATCCAAAAAAGTTAAAAAAGAACATTTATTTTTTTGTGTTAATTTGTCAGTGATTTAGCATTCTTTGACAGAAGAAAAGCTCTTGAAATTTTCTTGCCAATAATTCCAAGAATGAAATGAACATAGGTAAACTAAACTGAATAGATATCTCTCTCTCTCTCTGTCTGTGATCATTGAACAATTCCCCCTGGATCAAAGTATTGGCATCTGCCTAATTCCCAGTACATTTACACTGGAATCAATTACACAGAGATGGAGAGAAAATCTAACAATGGAAGGAAAGGTAGGGGCTGAAAAAGTGAAAGGAAAAAAAAAATGTATATATATATATAGATTCATAATGGGGAAAAGGAATAGGCTTAAAATAATAAAAAAAAAAAACAAGCTTGCTGTCCTGAAGGCAGGTATGGATAGAATGGTATTAAACTTGAGATTGATTTAAATTCCTCTTTCTCCCCACCCCATATATAAAGCTGATCTATGTTTAACTTTAGATAAAAATTCAAAAATCTGGCCTAGCAATGAAGATTAAAAAAAATATCAGATGAGAAAAGAGCAGAAGTAGGAGATAAGTGATTATCTTCGCTATCAACTCATGTAAAATTTTCATAAATGAAAAAAAAACAAAAAACAATGGGATTATTTTTATTGTTCAAAAGTAACAATATTTTTAAAATTGAAATGAAATTCTCTTGATAGAAAAAAGTGGAATAAAAAATATGCATAAAATGATAGTATTTCCTGGTCCTTTGTTTTAATAAATAAAACCTTTCTTGACTACCATTGTTGCTATGATCTGTTGAAATTATCTGAGGCTTTATCAATACTATGAGACCACCTCTTTCTCTCCTTATTCTTTTATGAGAGAGAGAGAGAGAAAATGCGTGAATGTTGATTGATTTTTAAGTTTATTCTTGATTGAAAGTTTTTTTCCTGCTAAAAACAAACAGTAGAAAATGTATTTTGAAAAAAAAAAACTCAAATGTATTTAAATTTCAGCTTTGAGGCAGTTTCTGTTGTTTAGGGCACTGACCTGGTAATCTTTGCTTATCTGTCTGTTTACCCCCCACTCTCCCCCCTCTCTCGCTCTGTTTAACACCTTTTCCCCCCTCTCTCTGCATGCCCCCTACTCTCTGCTTACCATCTCTCAGTGCTTACCCACCCCACTTTCTGCTTAACCCTACATTCTTCCTTCTCCCTCTTAAACCCACTCTTTTCTCTCTCTCTTTTTACCCTCACACTCTATTCCTTCACACTCTCTCTGCTCACCACATTTGCCCCCTCTCTCTCTCTGCTTACTTTCTCCCCACATACTCATTGCTTTTCAATGCTAAATTCTTTGATTTTTTTTTTTTTTTTTTTTTTTTTTTAATAAATGAAATGTTCTCATTTTATTTTTAAACAAAAAAACAAAACAAAAGATTTTTATTACTTTTAACTCTTTTTTATTTCAATGAAAACTTTTTTTTTCTCTCCAAAAACCATAGTTGATTTATTCCATCATGTAAACATGACCAAAATTTATGGGCAACAACCTTTCTTTCAAACATGTTTTGTTGAATGACAGACAAGGCAAGTTTTAAATTTGAGTTTTTAAAATATTTTTATATTTTTCCCTTTGGTGGGGTCTAAAGGAATGTAATCATTATTTGTAGTGTCTATTGTCCCAGAGTGTTTTTGGCCATTTTTTAGCCATTTTCAAGGGGATTGTTTTGTTGTTAACTTCTTTTCATAGTTGCTTGGAATTTCAATCTGATGAGACAGGTGCTAAAAACTTACCCATTGAAATAAATTATAGTTTATAACCGTTTTTCCTTGATGTGTATCATGTTGCTCTGTATACTATACATTGAGCTCTTTTTATGGATCCATCTTTTTAATATTTTGGATTAAAAAAAAACACTTGAATTATCAAATCTGTAAGTGGAAAGGATACTATCTATCTATCTATCTATCTATACATATATATATGTATATAACTTAACAAAACAAACACCTGTCACTATTGTGAAATTGATAGCCTTGTTCTAAAATGCTTTCTTTTCTTTCATCTTAGCATTTAATAATTTTTACTTTTCATTATTCTGTTGTTAAAACTTGCTAAATAAAAAAAAGTTATTGTCTGTCTAGCTGGAGATTGTCTCATCATCTAAAGAGTCATTAATATAGAAATTCTTAATTCCTATCTCACCAAAAATGTTTCAACCAGTTTCATGGACAAACTGAAATATTAGTGCTGGTGGAGAAAGGGGGTGTAATTAATAAAATAGTAGAACACTTGTAAAAGTAAGAATGCTATCAGTTTGACCTAAATTTGAAATTATCACCATAATGATTATTGTCAAAAGAAGTCTACTGTTCATTCAAAGAAGGAAAACAAAACTACTGGATATTTAGAGTGACTTTTGCATAAAATCTTATGAGAGTTGATAAGGTCTTCTATGTGCCATGTATGTAGGCAATCATGGCTCTCAACAACTTTCTACCCTTGTAACTCTTAATTTGTTTTTATTTCTCTTAAATTCTGTTCTGCCATTTATTTACTCAAGCTCAGTAAATGTCATGCATTATTTTCCTTTGTCTCTTTCTTGCCTTCATTCTGTCCTATGAGTATCAGATTTTCCAAGCCTTCCCTCCCTTTCTCATTATGTGCCCTAGAAATCTCAAATGTCTCTTCCTGATGTTGAGTATTAGTTTCCTTTTTGTTTCTATGTTCTCCCAAACTTTGACATTACTCACATGTTCAGTTCATGCTATCATCAGCATCTCTCTATAGAACATTTCTGTTGCTTCAAGTCTTCTCTTTGAGAAGATTGTCCAGCACTCACTGCCATATTGGAGAACAGGTATCACATAGCTGTTTAGTACTCTTTTCCTTGTTCCTTGTAAAATTTTCCTATTTCTCAGTACTCTGTTTAGCTTTTGGAATTCATCTTTGGCTATGCCAATGCATCTTTGGCTATTAGTGTCACACTTTTTGTCCTCTGCTAAAGCACTTTCCAGATATTCAAACTTTCACATTTGTTTGATTTTGGTATCTCTGATTTGGAATTTGCATTTTGGACTCCTCCTTTTGTTAACAATCATGCATTCTGTTTTCTTGCAGTTAATGTCTAGACTTTTCTTCTCACTTTCCTTCACTACCATCTGTAGAAGTTTTTGTAGTTTTCTTTCTGTGTCTGCTATCAACACCAAAGGTCTACAATCTTATAAAAACATGTTTTTAGATAAAATAGAATAATGAAACCAGTAAACTTATTTTATCCAAACATTAATTTATTTTTCAACATAATCATCATTTAAAACTTCACATAGTTATAAACATTTTCTCTATATTTTTATTTCATCTATACAGAAAGTTCTTGCTATTAGATAAACAATGTTAACCTTTCAACACTTCTTTAAATTTTTAGGATAACCAGAAGTTTTATTGTACAGTGTTGAACAACTGTGAATTTCAGGCTTCTTTTTATTTTTATTTTTTTAAATCATATATTTACATTGTCATGATGCAAGAGTTTCCTTAAATCTTTGTTCTATTGATAAATTGTCTGATTGCTTTCAAGGTTTCATGATACTTGACTAAATTAATCTTCATTCACTTTGGTAGAAATTCTGTGTAAATGGTTTCTTGTATTTCAAATAAAAAGAAAAATAAGTGATTGAGGTTTTCTATACTGAAGGAACTGTTTTAAATTTGCTTACCTACAGAAAACTTGTCTGGTGATATTCTGTAGGATTTAGTTTTAAAGGTTAGAATTGATAACCAAAGATCCATCTTCAGTAACAAAATTTTTGTTACTGATTATTGCTTTACACATAACTCAGATGCAGTACTCTTGACTAACAAATGGTATTACTTGGGGCAATCACACATAGTTGACATTAAACATGTTTGAATCTAACTTAGTCTACTACCAAATGTATTAAATGCTTTTTTATTGTTACCATCAGCATACGATGAAGTTTGCAAGTCTTAACATTAATGCACAAATAAACCTAATTTTGCTGCTATGTGTCTAAATTGTAATTGCTTTATTGCTTTATTTGAAGTTTCTTAAATTTTTTTATTAGGCTGCTTTGTGGTTTTGTTGACCATATTGTAGGTCATTTGATAAAAATTCTTTTATGTTAGTAAAAATATTAGCCTTTGATGCCTACTTGAAAGTCATATATCAATATGGATTGTTAGAAAACTGTCTTTTACAGTATTGTGGCATGAAATCTTAAAGAATGTTAATCTATTTGTGCTAGAGAATGGACAAGGTGCAAATATGAGTAGATATTTATTTTTTACTAATCTTCTCTCTTCAGTTTCTTATCTGATTCCTGTTGGATGTAGATAATCTTTTTAGAAGTAAATAGGATTAGAACCAAGATATTGCTCAGTGGTTTAAGTATTGGACTGAAACAATGATTTCTAATTCAATGTTATTGAAAAAAGTTATTCTTTCATAAGGCAATATGATTTATAATAAGCTAGATTAAAAGCTGGATAAATCAGTATTTTGAATTTAGGACTGCGTCTTATTTTAATCTTGAATTTGGGTGTGTGAGGATCTTAACCATGGTTTATCCAAGGGAAAAGAAACGTGGCATGCTAGGATAAGCTACTATCAGACAATTATAACCTAATCCAATTTATTTAAATGATGTCACCATCATAGTGAAAAGTTTACTTTATTGCTGAATATCTTAGCAAATAACTAATATCCTGTTAGAAAAAAAAATTGTACTTGATCACTTAAAGCTGAAATCATTTTTTAAAATGTGAAAATTAAATGTAATATCCATTTCCTTTCAATGAAAAAAAGACATTTAAGAATAGTACTTTTGTGGTGCAAGGATATCATCTTGGAACAAGAAATGATTTCCAGTTGAATTGCATTCACTTATGCACAAATATCCTTGATAAAGGTATTAATCATATCTTCTCCCTCCAGCTATAGGCTAAATAGCAGGATTGATTGGGTTCTACTACCTTGGTTGGCAACCAGTCTACTGCAGAAAGAAATGGCAACCTACTGCAGGAAAATTTTCTGCCTAGTAAGTCATAGACCAAAAGAGACATGATCACCTAAGGGCATCGCTTATGGCACTTAACTGACTGGTATTGAGGAGTCATTTTTGACAAGTTTATAACAGATGGTTTGTTTACAGTATTATGTCATTATTTGCAAATGATTTTTATTGCCTATTTTACAAAATTTACTTAATATTTAAATACTATAATATATTCTATTAGGAATGCTCAGGTGTATTCGAACTTAAGAGATGATGACTATGAAAATATTTTAGTTGCCAATTTATAAGTATGCACCTGGGTACCAGTTGTTTGAACTGTTACCCTCAAGGGCTTTAATGACAGCCTTTTATCATTAGGCTCTGCATATAAAAACAAGGTACAGAGCATTTTGAAGAAAGGGTAAGAGAAGAATGGGAATCAAGGAGATAGATGGCATTTAACATTGCATTTAAACTTTTAGAGATTGTAGCTATCAGGGAAGCAAGTAAACTTTTGAGGAACTCCCTTTTGTTTAAATGCAGTGTCAATTGTTATTTTCTATCTCCTTGATTGCCATCCTTTTCTTATTTCTTCGACATCCCCTGTACCTTGTTGTTCTCTCACTGTAACCCCCTTGTGTACCAGTGGCAGTCCTGCCTTGCTTGGGGTGAAATGATTACAAAAATAAAGTAAATGCTACCACACACACTGACAATTTTTAACATATCTTAAATGTCATACTTCAGAGTGCATGTTTGTGCTTGAGTGAATGTATATGTTCGTGTACCTGGAGTTTGTTGTTTAATTTGACAAGAATAAATATTATGATTTAAAAAAAAAAAAAATCTGGTTTTATGTGATTTTTTAAAAGCCTGAATCTTGCAAACTGAGAAAAGAAACAATCATGTTGCTATGATTTCTGGCTGTGTTTACTGTTCAGATATCAATGAATTTGCATTTTAATTATTATTGCAACATGCTAATGGATGTGCATTGTAGTGCAGTGGATATCGACCCTGAACGACAAATTGGGGAGCCGAGTTTGAATTCCAGTTAAATTTCTTGCATTCACTTACGCACAAATACTCTTGGGAAAGGTATTAATCCATCTCTTCCCTCCAGTTATGGGTTAAATAATAGGACAGATTGGTTTCTATAGCCTTGGCTGGCAATCAGTCTACTGCAGAAAGCAATGGCAACCTACTTTGGGATAATTTTCTGCTTAGTCAGTCAAGACATGGTTGCCCAAAGCGTGTATCATGTATGACACTGGACTGACTGACAATATGCTATTATTTTACTGGGAGTCCTTGTCCCCTTTTAGTAAATATTTTTATTGATATGGTTATGCGTGAAATGCTTAATCTGAAGTCAGTTGATTAAATGTTTACACTCCCTGTGGAATATAGTACCAATCTCACTATTTTGGGCAGGATTGGTGCTGTGGTTTCAGTAGCAAGCAGATTCTACAGGGTGGAGTTCTAATCTAATAACTGACTGGTCTTGAATTTAGTTATCATTCTCTGAGAGTGGTTGCCAACCAAGGCTAGAAAACAGTTTGCTCTGCTATTTAACCCCTAGCTGGGGAAGAAGAGATGGATTCATGTTTTTCTTGTGTGAAATTGAATGTAACAGTTTCTGTCAGATTTTAAACTTGGTTTGCTGATCCAACTTTCCATACTGACAACCACTAAGCAATGCACACATTGACATTAATGCAGAATTAGTTTAAACACAATTTCTTATACCTGATGGCATAAAGTTTTATTTGACATAAATATAATTTTTAAAAAAATAATTAATCAAGAATTCTTTTTTTATAAAATATATATAAAAGCAGTGTTTACACTGATCAACATTGAGTGGCAAGTCTGTTTGATGCTTGAAAGCAATCAGATGGCATTTAAGCTGAAAACTGTCACCACTTGGTGTTAATCACTGCTTATATTTATATATGCTATATCCCTCATACTGAGCACTTTAATCCCCATAAATACAGCATACTTTAAAACACGCGCACATGTGTAGAACTTGAGTATTGCTACACATTTGCAGATCATGTAATCAACATCAACAAATATTGTCATTGAAATGATGGTAGAAAGTATCTTTTAAAGTCGGGCTTAAATTCACTCAAAAATATTTTTGGTGTGACAATTAATACAAAAGTAAAAATTCTTACAATGGCTTTTGAATGAAGAAAGTGCTCAGAAAACTTTGGACAATTGCCCACATTTTCACCAGAAACCATAAAACTGCACTGTAGAGAAAAATTAGATGTAAAAAAAAAAAACAACTTTTAAATATATTAGAAAAATTAATGACAAATTGCTCATATTTGGCTATATCAATGTAAACATCACTTTTAATCCAAAGAAATTCTAAAGGATGAAATGGGTCTTATGAAAATGTTTGTTGATATATTGAAAAATCTTTGGTCATTATACAGATGAACACTTAAGTGTTGTGATTGAGAACATTTATTTAATTTGATGAAATATGTGGATATATCTTGATGATTAGTTTCAATAAAATATCACTTTGTGACTGCAAAAATGCATTTTTAATATTTTTCTGTGTTTTGGTCTTTTGTCATTCATTTTTGGCAGCTTCCTTACTGTTATTTTCCATTGAATTTTTAATTTATGCAAATTTAACAACACATTTGATGTTTGTATTTAGTTGTTTTGAGATTTTCGAAACTTATAATTGTTTTGTTTCACTTTGTGTAACTGTTTAAGATTGTGTGTCTCTCAGTTGAGTGTAAAGTTAAGATATAGAAATAAAAACAAAAAATTATTTTTAGAAATTGCATTGTAAAAATTAGTGTTTTTCACTATTTTGTTTTATTTTAAATATGCCATGGTGAGTTTATTTTTTAATTTTTAAATGTAAAGAACTTTCTTGGGTGTTTCTTACAATAAAATTTTGTTTGCTGAGCTTAGTTTTGGTAATGAATTATTGCTGAAATCTGCAATTGAGCTTTGGAGATATTAGAAAAAGAAAACTTAGGCTTTTATATGTTTAAGTCTCTTTGACTTGGCTGAGTTGGAAGTGGATTAAATAAATATAATTTTTTTTGTTAAATATCTTTATAGTATTGAATTCTCTGGAGGAGAGATTGTTGATATTTCTTTTCTCTGCTTTTTGTTTATTCTGTAAACAGTGGTTTTCATAAATGGACATTTAGCATTCTTGGAATGTTTCCCAAGTGACATGTGCTATCAGTCGGTTAAATGCAATATGTGGTACATGTTTAAGTGATCATGTTTTGAAAGAGACATGACTGACTGGGCAAAACATTTTCTCACAGTACGTTGCCATTAATTTATGCAGCAGACTGGTTGCCAACCATGGCTATAGAACCCAATCTGTCTTATTTAACCCATACCTAAAGGGAGAAAAGATGGATTCATACCTTTCCCAAGGGTATTTGAATGTAAGTGAATGCAATGAATTTAATGGGAATTCAAACTCGGCTCTTTGATCTCTCATTTGGAGTCAATATTTACTGCATCACAGTGCCCATCTGTGCTATACCAAGTATGAGAGTAGGTTTCTGAACTGGTTTAACATTGTTCTACCTCTAAGTATTTGTCAAGTTATGATCATATTGACACTGATTATCTCTCAGAAGGGCAAAACATTTTCTCACAGTACGTTGCCATTAATTTATGCAGCAGACTGGTTGCCAACCATGGCTATAGAACCCAATCTGTCTTATTTAACCCATACCTAAAGGGAGAAAAGATGGATTCATACCTTTCCCAAGGGTATTTGAATGTAAGTGAATGCAATGAATTTAATGGGAATTCAAACTCGGCTCTTTGATCTCTCATTTGGAGTCAATATTTACTGCATCACAGTGCCCATCTGTGCTATACCAAGTATGAGAGTAGGTTTCTGAACTGGTTTAACATTGTTCTACCTCTAAGTATTTGTCAAGTTATGATCATATTGACACTGATTATCTCTCAGAAGAAACCTAAATAGGTTAAATTCAGAATTTCAGGTCTTTTAGCTCTTCGATGCAGACCATATATCCCTCTCCCCCAGTCATTTCACTCCAAGCAAGGCAGAACTGTCACTGGTGTGCAGGGGGTTACATAAGAGGTGAGTGATGAGAAAAAGGAACAAGTTATGGGGTGTCAGAGAATGAGTAAGAGAAGGATCAGAACACTGGTGTGAAGAGGGCTGCATGAGAATGGAAAGGAAGAACATGATACAAGGGTTGTCAGGGAAAGGATGTGAGTCAAGGAGTTAAGAGATGGCAATTGACTTTGCATTTAAATTATTGGAAAATGTAGGGAAGCAAGTATACGGAAGGGAATTCTACAGGTGAGAAGTTCATGCAAAGAAGCTGCTAGAATAGAAGTTGTGGTTACATTTGATTGGTTTCACTGTGTAAAAGGGTGAGACCTAGCCACTAGTCCAGTAGCTCAGCTAAATTCATGCAGAGGGGTCACCAGGGAGCTAAGCTCATCAGAGCAGATGGCATAAAAATATTGTAGAAGAGACAGAGAAACCACATTATGTCAGTGAGAAAGTGGCTGGAGTTGATCTACCTAGTCGGGATCAATTACATTGCAGATTCTCCATTGAATTTTGCCAAACCAGATATGTCCTGAATGAAAAATATAACCAATTTTATGACTTTAACCAATTAGCACATATTTTGTTATTTCCTCTTTTATAGTTGACATATGAATTTGGTTCAAGAATGAAACCATATTTCCATTTTTATTTATTTTTGACAAGAATGTTGAGTTAGAATAAAGCCAACAACAATCTTCTTGATTGAACACTTTTCTAAGTGAATCCAGGAAATAAATTCCCAATGGAAGCCATCAAATAATGATGAGATTCTAGCAGAATTTATTCTGCAATGATTAGAAAGCTCAAAAACCAAAAAGGTTTATTTAGTGCATTTTTGTTTATTTATCTGCGAGTAAATATAGGTTGTGTGTGTGTGTGTGTGTGTGAGAGGGTAAAACTGACAGGTGGTGACATTGAGGTCAAATAAAGAAAATTAATAGTAACTATGCTGACCAGACTGCAGTTTTGAATGATAAAATTCATTTTGACAACTGTGAATGCATATTATTTTGTTTTTATAATGAGCTTAAAAGAAACAAGTAGATATTCTTAGTATCATGATGTAATGCCATGAATAACAATGTTACATCTATAAAAAAAATGCAGGTGAGTTTTTTTGTTTGTTTTTTTTTTTATATGAATCTCAAAATGGAAATCTAAACTTTGAATTGCTGAATGTTTTTGTAATATTTATCCATAGACTACATTAATACATTCTGTTTTTCAATAGATATTATTTTTAACTTAGATAGTCAGTAAAAGAATCAGTTATATTATATCATCGTTATTGTTGTTGCTTTTAGCAACGGACATTTTATGGATTTTTTTTTTGTTTTTTTTTTTTTTTTAGAATCTACAGATTTAACTTATCCATTTGCCAAATATTATAGTAAAATGTTTTTGTTTAGCTCATAGTATAACATAAATTTATTGTCTGCTTCAGCCATTGACATTTTTGTTATCAAATTTTCATTTCAATTTTTCATTATAAACAGTTTTTGTAATGGGTTTATTGTTGCTTTACCAAATAGAAGATTTATATTGGTTTTATAAATGATTGAATCCAGAAATGCTTGGATTAAGCTGAAATCTAGACAATGATTTTTTTTTTAATGTAAATTTCTTATTGTAAAATAATATAAATACTAATATTCTTTGGGTTACAGAAAAAGATTGAAATCAGAAAATTGTTTTGTAACAGTGACATACAATGTATTATAAAAAATATTTTTCATTATATAAATTATTGCTTTAAGACATTCTCATGAAAATTTGCCAATGTGATAATTTTTTTTCTAAACTTCTCAAATTTGTTACTTTCAAGAACTTTAAATAGATTGCTTGGTTCTTTGATGCCAACTAAAAAAAGATCTCTTGTTTTAGAATGTTAACTGTGGAGAAATAACGTCATTATTAGGATCTTATTACAATAATTATGAGGCAATGTTTTAAATTTTTTTAGAAAAAAACCTTGTTTTGACAGCTTTTATCTTAATAGATAAAATCTTCAAGTTACTTGAAACTAAGTTGGGTTCAATTTGTTATTGAAATAGGTTAGCACTAAAAAAAGATGAATATCCATATTTTCTGAATTTAGTTTTCATCCAAATTTAAATTCAAAAAGATTTTTCTAGATTTCTGTCATTTTTTTTTTTAATCTAAAATGATGTACTACTTATAATATTATCGGTAATTATTTTTAAAAACATTTTTAGCAGTATTTAATGGTTATTTTTATATATACTGAACAAATAGATTGTTAAATTTGTATAAGTCAATAAAATGTCATTTTGTTCAATTTTATAAACAAAAAATTGAATCAATGGCAACATCAATAATTTTGTATTTCATTTTGAGATAAGGAATTGTCATTCTTAAGATGCTCATTGTTATCACGACAGTATTTCACTCATACCTTCTGCGACAAATTCTGGAACAGATTAAGATAAAATAGGTGAGAAATTGTCAAAATACTTTAATTATTTTGAATTATCATTTTCATCTTGATTATTATAGACATATTTTGGGCAAGTGCTCTCTGGCCATCAGCAGGTGTCCATTGTTTTAGCTGATATATGATGTCTCTTGATTATTTTCTTGATATGCCATTTATTGTTCATTCTTGTGGAATCGGTGTTTCACTACCTAATTTGGGGATTAACCTCTCAATCACTAAATGACATGTTTAATCAAATCCTATATCCACTACACCATCTATAATATTATAAATGAGAACATTAGATCAAAATAATTAAAGTATGGAGACTGAATGCGAAATAGAAAAAAAAACTTCTGTTGCCAAAATCAGTTTTATAAAACAATTTTGCGAATATATTTACTTTGTTTGGTTTCTCCAGTTTGGAAAACAATTATGTTTGCCAGACAAAGCTACATTATTCGGACTATTGTCCTCATCACTGTAATAACTTCGACAAAGGAAGGTTCAAGATATCTGTATACCATAAGCCAACATTCACTGGACAATACCTCAATTTCAACATCCATAAAATGTAAAGAAAGGGATTTTCTGCTGCCTTCAACATCAAGTAAAAGTCATGAGTGGCAACCCAGAGACCTACGAACAGGAAATGGTCAGTATAAGCAGTATCCTACAACATAACAATTATCCAGAATACACAACAACAACGAACATGAAATGGAGGGTGTATGAGGATAACAACTCTCAGAAAACAGCTTCGATCTGTTTACCCTATGTAAAGGGGTTATCGGAGAAAGTATAAAGGGTCTGTGGTCTATATAATATCAGGACTATCTGCAGAAGTGGTTCTACACTTATATAATAGCTCTGTTTATACTATATTGAGCACTGTTTTATTACCACCTGAATGTGTGTGTGTGTATATATATATATATATATATATATATATATATAAGTTTGTTGTCAAGTTTCCCAACTTCAAATCAATTCAAGCAGATGTTGCTATCTTTTCTTTGTAACTATCAAATATGTTCTTTCTTTGGTCTAAGTTACAGTGGGTTTTAACCAGAAGAGGATCCAATTAAACATTTGCATTTGGGAATGAACAAAGAAAATGTTTAATCACCTGATAACATTTTTTTTATAAAAATTACATGATAAAATTTGTTAGTTCGCACAATGCATGAGCAGATATGACTTTTAATCTTCTGCAAAGGTATTTGATTTCATTTGATAAATTGTTCATTCACTAAATCTCTCTTCAGTCATCATTATAAATTATTATTTAGTGCTATCACTTGTCTATGATTGGTAGATTTTTAGTGGTAGATGTTTTTTATTTATTTTTTAGATTTAGACTTGATGAGATACGAGATCAATTACTGCAGGACTATTTAATTAGTACAATCTAAGTGGAGCTGGTCTTAAATTGTCATTATTGCTGATGGATTAGACTTAATTGTTTTATAGTAACTTGGTATAAATTCTCAAATTGTAGATTGGCGGTTTTGAATTAATTACTGTTGTTCTCATCTCCACCCTGACCTAAGGTAGTAGCACCTGCTGAGTTCTAGCTATGGACTAATGGTGAATCTCCCAAGTAAAAAAAAAAAAACTATGAAAATATAAAAATAACAGCAATAGATTTTTATGTAAAAAAAAAATTTTTAGTTGAAGGCATACAATTGCGTTCAAAATATATCTAGCCAAAGGTGTACAATTGCATTCAAAATATTTAGAACTCAGCATTAAATAACCTATAGAAGTAGATATGCTGCTAAACAAAACCAACCTGAAAGAACTCTTTGAGGACATTATGCCCTATAATATCTGGCAATTTCTTAAATCAAACTGTATTTTAAAATACAACTTCAACAAAACTACAGCATAAAACACATTGCTTCTAATTATGTCCATGTAAATATGTATATGTGCAAAAGCTGAGTACCATGCTTTCAGTTGTGAAATCAGAATATAACATTTTTATTACTTCAAACCTCACAAGAAAGTTATATTTTGGCATTAAATGACTTGTATGAAATCTGATAGACCATTAAACTAATCAATTTCTTTTACTGATGTTAATGCTCTCAATAGATGGGTTTTATAAACAAACTTTTGTTTTTCTTTATACTATCTAAAAATAATAATCTTTTGTCTTATGTATTCTCCCTAAGCTCATATAACTGTTCTTTTATATAATGACTGGTTCAGTTAAGTCTATAACTTTATATTTATAGAGTATGCTATTTGTGCTTTATAGATCTTATCAAGCAAACTGAGTTCATTTAATACATGTAGATGTCAGAGTTCACATTAAATCTCTTTTGATTTATAATCTGATTGGAATATTTGTCATAATTCACTTGACTATGCATTCATATTGCTTTACGACAGGGCTTTGGATGAAGGGAATGCCCCTATCATCTTAGGTATAATGGCATGATCTCAAAATAGCTTTACATGAAGAATCAACTATTGCTATCTCTGAACACAGGAATGAATAAACAGATCATGATATTTAATCAATTGTCATAAGCAGTTAACATTAATAATTAACTACAGATAAGTCTATGTACCACCAAATCTTAATAGATATCCATGTAGTTATTTTTGTGGAAATTTTAAAATGTCCTCTTCAAAATCAGGAGTGAAATTTGATAATGATCTTCTATTATAGGGTGCTGAAAAGTTCTCAACCCTACCCACTTTCTAGAATTTGACATCAGATTTACTTTGAAAAATTTTTCATTTTTTTATTTTATTTTTTTTTTTTATACTTGGTTGGGTCCAAGAATTATTCAGTGCCACCTCATAAAATAGTCTGAGATGTAAAACTGAAAAATTCAAGGGTTCAGCATTGTTCTTTTCATGGATTAAAAAGAACTCTATGAAGAAGTCTGACAACTGTCATGTTTTTTTTCTTAATTTACATTTTCAAATATTTTATAAAAATAAAGATGTTACTGTTTGTGTTTATCTTGTGTGTGTATGAAATAAATCATGTGAGATATTTATTTGCTAAAACTATATCATTTGGCTTTTTAATTTTTATCTGAGGTTAAATTTAAGGTGCTGGCAAAATGGTGATTTATAATCCTTTGTTTTACTGACATCCTTTTCCCCATTTATAATAAAGTATATATATATATCCAAATGAATAAGAACAAAGAATAAAATTACATGATAATAAATATTCATTGCTCTATTTTCATATTGAGCACTGTTTTAAATGTTTTGAACATTCTAATTTTTATTCTTCATTCTTATTCATTTGGATATTTTTTCTCCTCAAGGAAACAGATGTCATTGAATATGACAGAAAAGGAAAATTTGGATTTTTTTTTTCTCCTACATTCGGTAGGTGCATGAAAGAACTGCCTGTAGTGTCTTTGTCCCAAGCACTTTCAGCTGCTTCTTTAGCCATATTCAAGATGTAAGTGTGTGTGATGCTCTGTTTGCTATTTCATTATATCATGTTTGTAAAAGGAAGTATTTTTTTTTTTTTTTTTTTGAATTTACAAATAGTTTAAGCATCATAGAATTAATATGCCACTTAACAAAATGTAATTTATTTTCTTCAGTTTTGCAATTTGAACTCTTTTGCATTTGCTACCTGCTTACCTTTTCTGTATGTCCATGTTTCCTATTTTGCTAGGTTTTTTTTTCTTATTCCAAAGAAATATCTGTAAGGATAACCATGATATAATTTATAAGTATCAGGTTAAAAAAATATTAGTCTGTTCCTCTGATTAGTATAACTCTCTCATTTAAGTTATACACTTTTAAACAATCTTCACTGATTACTAATCTTAATTTTCTTGACAAAATTTTGTAATGGGATCGTACTTATGAGCACCTGTCCTTTTTCTCACTTGAGGAATAACTTTATTTGCTTATATTCGTTTGCTTCGTATTATATACGAAGTATTGATAAAATTGATTTAATTTGCACCCAGCTTCTGGCCTTCAAGCAGCTTCATTTGTATTAAGATTCCAATTGTCTAAAAATGCCTTTGGCTTCTCTCAGCAGTTGCAAACCCACACATATATCAACATGCCGCCTACCTGAATTGTCTATAAATTAATAAATTCATTATTGCATTAATCAAATTATTTTCAAGGAAAAATTGATTTTTAGATCATTAGATATTGTTTTTGTTTTTTTTTCCTTTTTTTTTCTAAATATCTGTAATAGATACTAGTGTATTCAGTGTGCTTTGTAGAGCCTTGTACATTCAAGGATGATGTAAAATATTGTTTCTGTGATTTAATAATTTCCTTCATTTCACCCAAATCAAGGTAATAATGCAACTAAGATGCAATGAGTTAATGGAAGAGAATGAGAATACTTTAGTGAGGAGAAAGTGGGAATAAAAGAACAGGATTTGGAAAGACAGAAGATGGCAATTGACATTGTATTTACATTTTTGAAGATGCTACTTAGTAGCTAATCGAGCAGGGTGCTTAAATTCATGTGATTGAGGTACCAAAGAGGAGAGATAATTATCTTTTTCAGGATAACATTTTTGTTCTGAATTATGTTCTCTAAATGTGAATTAAACAGAATTACTTTTGACAGCATGTAATCATAGTTGGTATATATCTTTAACACTTATTTTTTTTCATTTTTAGAAATCTACCCACATAAGCTGCTATTCTGCTCTCTGGGTAAAGTCAGCTTGAAGTTAATATCTGCTATTCTAGTAGGAAATATTTTTTGTCTTTACTGAGGCACATAGAATTAGATGAATATATTCAAAAATTAGAAAAATTAATGTAATCAGAAATTTCAGCTGTTGCTTCCTGATGTTAAGTATAAGTTTCCATTTTCTCTAGAACTTTGTTGTTGCTCACATATTCCATTTTTTTTTAGTGTTCTTTTGTAGAAAGACATTTCTGTTGCTTCAAGTCTTCATTTTTGAGAAGATTGTTCAACATTCACTGCCATATAGGAGGACACATAAGGTTAAATCACAATCTCATATTAATAAGGATTTTATAAGGCTTATGAATCTTTTCTTTCACATTTATTGAATATGTGATAATGTTTCTAATTTAGCATTGCCTTTACAATTAATTACCGTTGATAGACTTTCTGACTTAAAGATTTTAGTCAGATAATCTTTGTGAAAATTCTTTATTAAATTTAGATGTCTACTGAAAGTTTGGCAACCACCCTAATCCAATAGAGATCTCATCTGGGTAATTTTGTGAGTTGACCAAAGCTGTTTTGATATGTTTTTGTTCAAAGAGAAAAGTGTTGTGGTTTAGATTCAGTGAAGTTCAGTATTAAAAAAGTACAAATGTTTTTAGATTCTTTTAAACATTTTTTTTTCTCTCTCTCTCTTTGAAATCCATTAACCAGATGCTTTCTTGGATACATTTATAGATTTAATCATTGAAATTGTGCAGTCTTTATATGGCACACATGTCATATTATGAAGTAATCATTGTTGGAAATGGGATTAATTAAATTCATTTTAGATGTGAAAAGATTTGAGTTATTAATCAGATTTTAATTTTATAAAACCAAAGTGTTCCAGGCAGTTTTAGCACCAATTGTCTGTCTTGGTGATATTTTCAGGAACCATGTTGTCTTTACACTTACTGATTTTCAAGAAGGAATAATTTGAGAAAGATTTCCTAGATTATTATGAAACACAATTTCCTATGGTTATAGCTTAGTAATAAATGCTTAGTTTAAGTCATATAAACTTTGTGGTTCAATTTCAAATTCTGTAAAAAGATTTATTCTCGTAATTATTGTTATTGTTTACCTTGCATGTAAAAATTTAATTGGTTTGAGTAAATTTCAAAGAAGTTTTGTTTTAAAAAAAAAAAAAATTGGTTATGTTCATTTTTGGAAAATTACTCTCAGATGTTGTATAAATTGACTGTGTTTGGGGTGCCAGTACCTTGATATCTTATTCCTTTCTTCTGTAGTTTATTATGTTCTCTGTACCCTCATTATTTATGTGCCATGTCCTTTCAGGGTGTAGGTGATCATAAACTTTCCCTCATAGCTCTAAGCAACATTTAACTCTTTACCATCTCTTCTTTATCTCTTCTCTCCAATTCATTCACCCATTAGGTAACTTATTTGCTGTTTCCCCTTCGTCTTTCTTGTGAGCATTGTTTTCAAAGCCATCTTTCCTCATGTATCCCAGAAATTTAAATTGTCTTTTTCTGATTTATTTTTTTAGTTCACATTTCCTTTAGAACTTGTTAATTTCTCAGCTGTTCTGTCCATGTTATTTGCAGCATCTATTTGTAGAAACAAGTTTGTCACTTTGAGTCTCTTCATCTGCAGGAAAATTATCCAGCCATTTCTACTATACAGGAGAATTGATATAACATAGTAAATCAGCACTTGTTTTTTCATTTCTAATGAAATACAATGTCTTACTAATTTGCTTAGTTTCTTTGTACACTGATTTGCTTTAGAAGGAATCAAACTCTAAATGTATTTTTTATTTTTACCTTACTGCATCAGATTATAAACTATTCAGGCAAAATGATTAACCCAAAAAAACTTAAGGTTTCAGAAAATTTAACTAATTTTGTAATAAGCTAAAATATATTTATAAATAAAAATATGTAATATCTATATCTAATATGTATAATTCAGATTTTGCTGTGATAACTATCAAGTTTTTTTTTAAAATAAGAAACATGCTTAAATATTAAAGACTTGTGCTTTCCCTGGGAATTAGTTTTTAGCCTTTTTGATAATAACAAAGATCTTTAGAAATATTTTGTTTTTATAAAATAATCTGAAGCTTTGAATATTTAGATTTTCTTTGATTTCTCTTTATTCTGATAAGTTGGAATATTTTTGTGCTGCTTGTTGAAAATCCTGCTTTTTATAAGAAAAATCTTTGACAAATAAAAAGCCATATTTACATTACTTGACTGATTATTTTTCTATCATCAATGGATTGAACAATATTCCAGATTTTGCTTTCTGAAAACAACTTTTTTGTTTTTTACATAGAAATTTCTTTTTAGTTGTAAGAATCCTTTATATTTTAGCTGGACTGATTGAACACTTCTTTCTCATTTTAATGTCATTCATTTATGATCACTCATGTGGAAATAAATCTTATTAAAGGCTGCCAATTTCATTCATTTAATTAGCTTTGACTCATAATTTTCTATAATTATGAGGAGTAAAAATACTCTTAGAATCTGATCTTGTTACACTCCAAATTTCTTAAAGCTAGGCATTTCATATTGGTCACTTGCCTGACTTGGTCAATTGCTGAACGCCTGAAATTATTTTGTTGATAGCAATCTCAGAGAAATTTGGAAACAGATATATTTGATCAGGAGAAATTTATAGTTTTTAAAAAAATTTTTTTTTTTTTGTAAAGATTTGTCAAATGCATATATGCCAGTTTGTTCTGTCTTTTACCATCTTTAAGACAACTTCATGATTCCATCCTCCCAGAACTTGATATCTTTCTTGGTGGTCATCTGGTCTAAGTAGTCTTGACATGATTCCAGAGACTTAGTCCTTCAATTGAAGATAATTTTTTAGGGATCAAAATAAATAGTCGGGTGAGTGTTACAGGTGTAGCAGGGCTTACTGGCCATTTGTACCATTTTTTGCCAATGGAAGACACCACCCTTTTGACTGTACAATTTTGACATTTAATATCTTTAATCAGTCCAATTAAGAACAGTAATAAACAAGAGATTCAGGAACACAGTGGTCCAATGCAAAGCATACCCAGGTGCCGACTGCAGAAGTGACCACATCCCAGTCATCTGCAAACTAAGGGTGAAACTCCGAAGACTGAAGAAGCCCAGTACATCAACAAGGCTGCAATATGACACGCTAGAGAATGACCTCACCCTGCAGAAAGAATACAATAACAGCATGAGGAAGTAATATGAAGAACAAATTGGAAAAGGGCACTCAAAATGGGAGTCATTAAAAGAAGCAATGGTGACCTCAGTGAACAACATAGCCCCAAAGGAAATTAGACGCAGAAAAAAAGAGTGGATGACTGAAGAGATCCTCCACATGATGCAAAGGAGACAAAAAATAACACCAAGACATGGAGCAGAGTACAAGAAACTTCACAGGGAGATAAGGAACAAATGCAGACAAGCCAAGGAGGAATGGCTCAACAACAAATGCGAAGAAGTAGAGAGACTGAGCAGGACCAACAAAGCAGAGATGCATAAAGAGATAAGAGAACTGACAGGACAAAAAACCTGCTCCTCAACAGGATACATAAAATCCAAGTATGGAACAATCATATTAGAGAAAGAGGAAATACTCCAGTGATAGGAAGAATATATAAAGGATCTTTTTTGCGACAAGAGAGAACAACCGAGAATACACAAGGTGATGGATAAATGGGAAATACTAAAATCTGAAGTGGAAGCTGCAATGGCCAGAATGAACAGAAACAAAGCAGCTGGTCCAGATGGCAGAGTGATAGAGATGCTGACAGCCTTAGAAGAATATGGCATAGAAAAAATTACCGACATAATAAACGAGATTTATAGCAGCGGAATAATACCAGACGACCTGTGCAAGTCGATATTTGTAGCACTGCTGAAGAAACCAGGTGCAAACGAGTGTGAACTACACAGAACTATCAGCTTAATGAGCCACATTACCAAACTGATGGTCAGAATCCTGATGAACAGAGTGAGAAGCAGAATCAGGCCAGAGATAGGGCAGGAACAGTGCAGGTTTGTCAAAGACTGGAACAAGGAACGCCATATTCATGATTAGGATGCTCTCCGAAAGGGCAATACAAATGAAGAAAGATTTGTACCTGTGTTTCATTGACTATGCGAAGGCATTCGACAAGATACGGAACAAAGAATTGGAGATGCTCGGCAGCCTAGATATTTTTGGCAAAGACAAAAGAGTGATCAAGAATCTCTACTGGCAGCAAACGGCATGTATACAGACAGGTAACAATCTCAGTAGATTTACAAAGATAGAAAGAGGCATAAGACAAGGATGTGTCTCTTCACCGGATTTGTTCAACCTGTACAGTGAGAATATCTTGAGGACCCTAGATGACACACCAGGATTTGTTGTTGGTGGACACAACTTGAACAACATAAGATACACAGACAATACAGTGCTGATTGCAGACACGGAAAGGAAACTACAAGGCCTCATACAGAAGGTAGCGGTGGAGAGTGACAAAAAAAGGACTACAAATAAACTTTATGAAAACTGAGTGCATGGTCATCAGCAAAAGGTACAACCCAAAATGCCAAATAAATGTGGGAGATACCAGAATCAAGCAAGTGCAAAAAATTAAATACCTAGGAAGTGTCCTAACTGGAGATGGAATATGTGACACCTAGATCTGAAGGCAAATTGGCATGGCAAAGGACGCATTCCAGAATCTGAGCAAAGTACTAACACACAGGAAAATCTCACTGGAAACAAAGAAAAGAGTGCTGGACTGCTACGTGATGTCAGTTCTTCAATATGGCAGCAAATGCTGGACAATATCATTGAAAATGAGGACAAAACTGGAAGCAGCGGAAATGTGGTTCTACAGAAGGATGCTGTGGATATCGTGGACTGAGCATGTGAGTAACGATGAGGTGTTGGAAAGAATGGCAACAAAAAGGAAATTGATACTGAGCATCAGGAAGAGACAACTGAAGTTCCTGGGACACGCAATGAGGAAGGAGAGCCTGGAGAACCTGATACTGACTGGCCAAATAGAAGGAAAGAGAGACAGGGGAAGGCAGCGGATAACATATCTGCAGGGCCTGATCAGATGGCAGATGGAACGGGGGTTAACAGGAGCAAACATACTAGAAGCCACAAGGGATAGGGAGACATGGAGAACCATGATCGTCTATGTCCTGAAAGGACAGGGCACATAGAAGAAGACTTGTCTGAATTCAACATCTAATTTTGTAGAAAATTATAATCTCGCCAGATCCACAATTGCCATCTTCAGATGAAGAATAAGTGCTTAAAGGTGGGTTGTTTACCATATTTGACAGCATATAAGACACATCCCAATTTCAGCAGGGCCAATGAAGAAAAAATTAGTAATTAGTAAAATTATTAGTAAATGGTATACAGCCTTGGCTATATTTATGGGGTATGATTTTGGTTAAACAAGCCATAATTACAATTACACAAAAAATAAGGAAAAAAAAAAAACATGAGCCTATAAAAATGTTATATCCAAAACAAAATAAAGCATATGGCATATAAGATGCAGGGGAATTTTTAGATATTTCTAGTAAAAAAAGTGTACTTTATATGCTGTCAAATATGGTAATTTTCCCAGAACTTATTTGCTTCAAAATATTTTCATTGCTTGTGATCATTCTTTTAAAATAATAGGTCACTTTTGTTGTTTGAGCAGACAATTGCAGATGGAAATGCATTCCATTAAATTTTTATATTAAATCATGAAGTGCCCAAAGATTGTAAAATGTTGTGTTTCCAGATATTTTCTGATGGCTTACAATACTCATATAACTTTCTAATCAAAGCTTAGATGTAGTGCAAAACAGAAAATATGGGGGCACCCAGTAAGGATCGAACTCACTAATTGGTTCTAATTGTTCTAGCAAAACAAGCTCGCTAACCATTGCACCACATTAAGGTACCTTTTACAATGCTCATATGAGATATTCAGAGTGTTTCTTCAATAGCTTGCATTATTTTTAATCAGTGTTTAGATTTGGTTATCATCAATGACTGAAAGCCTGCTGGAATGTCCTCCAGATCAGATACTACTTCTGAACTTAGTAAACCAATTATGAACACTATTCTCTGCTATGGCACCATCTTCATGCTGTTTTAACAATGGATTATTTCTTTCTACAAAGAAATGTATGTCAAATGATAATAATACATCATATCTTCCTTCATTTTCACTTTTAACATAAAAACATTTTAAATTCACAATCTTCAGATGAATGTGTGTGTGTGTGTGTGTGTGTATATGTCATGTGTAAAACAAAATGTGTTCAAATACCAATTTTTTAAAACTTGTTTGTTGCAACCCAATAGATAATCACTGATCTGTAGTTAGCATAATACAGGGTTTTGATTGTTTAGCTGTAGGCCATAAATTTTTTAGAATAAATTGTAAAATCATTAGTGTCAATATTACATATCTCTGTCCATTATGAGTGAAATACTATTTATTGTACAATATTTTATTTGGCTTTATGGAATTGTTACTTTTGTTCGAGTGTCTTTGTTCTTTCCATAAGTTACAAAAACTCATTACATCCTAGTCTTAGAACATAATAGCTAATGGTTATGTTAAAGTTTCTTTTATAGATATATATCTCGGTATATATTGAATGTAGATATCTTTGTTGTGCTATAGGTTTTGAACATGTATATTTCAAGATAAAAATTATTTCTCTAATTTATCAATGTATAATTGTTGAATGACATTGAAATATCTTTGTGAAATATAGTCAGAATAAATGTTGATGTATCAGAAAATCAAATTCAACAAATGAAATTCTTTATCTGTATATATTCCACTTAAATAATCTTTTGTCTTGTAAAATAATTTACTGAAATCTTCAGCCTGTTTGCAATGATATCTGTAAATTGACAAAAATATATAGAATTTTCATTCATTGAAAAGCATTATAAACAAATTTTTATTGTAATTTCTTGTTACAACAATAAAATTTAATGTATTTTCATGTTTGGCTTGTGAATGTTCTAATTGGAAATTGTTTTGCCTTTTATGTATGTAATATTGATTCAATTAATACATTTTATCTAACAAATTATTTCCTTTCTTGAAAGCTGTATAAAAAAAAAATTATTTTTTTAATGTAATTCTATACTGCTCTCTATGAAACTGCCTTTGTATTTTGTTCATAAACAACTGCCATTTCTTTTCAGCTATTTGTATTTATAAAATATATATATATTAGCATGACATGTATAATCAAACAGCTTTTTGAATGCTGACTAGTTAAAAAAACTAATCTTCAATGTTGGTTCATAGTTTTTCATAAAGAAACTATTGAGAAATGGCTTTTTTTCTTTTTCTTTTTTAAGATCAGGAATTATTATATGCCTTATTCAGACTAGCATTCTTCTCTTAGTCCAAATAATAGAGGCAAATAATCAATGTAAAAGGATACAAAGTTAATTTACAATCAAAAAGCATTAAGAAAACATTGTTAAATAAGAAGTTTCTAAAAACACTTATTTGGAGATGACCAATTCTAGAAAGTTTAAACCAAATTATAGGTGTTAACATTTTCTTTTGATTTATTTTAATATTTTTGGCATACTGAAGCTGTTAAAACTAAATCATAGGAAATCTTGTCTTTTAGAGGATATCAAATATTGTTCTAGATGGAATTTGCTTGTTTTCAGCATTTTGTCATTTTTTGCCTACAATAATAATTTTTTTTAAATATTAAATTTCTTTTGCTATCCTTTGCTGGTAAAATTAAATAGTTACTATATTTCATATTGGTAAAAAAGGAGTCCTAATAAAACCTTGAAACAATCACAAAATATCTATAATTTATAAAAGCTCTCCAATCCAGATTATCTACATTGGTATTTCATTTAGGGATTTATATTTTGATATTTATAATATATATTCAAGATTGCTAAGTGTTCAGCCTTATATCAGTTTACTCTTCTTAATGAAGTAATCATTTCAAATAGAATTTTATATCTCACCTCCAACTGTTTTCAGCTACTTACACTGAACTTACAAGTACTTAAATGACATGTCATACCTCCTAAGGTTTATATTGTATGAAACCTGTGAAATCTTAAAGTAATTAATGAGCTTTCTGTAAACATGATAGCAAGAAAATTGTTATTGCTACTTATAACATTCACTTTCAAAATCTTTGAAACTGAACAATTATAAAGTGTTGATGTGTGCAATTGGTTTTATAACAGAAGAACATTTAAGTGGAAATATCCAGATTTAAGTCTCCTTTTGAGGAGTTTAGTTGCTCAGTTTTGCAGCTGGGATGAAGATGTTAAGGTTTGTAATCAAATACATTGACAAAATTAAAATTGTGCCTGAAACAATGAATAGTATTTAACTTAGTGGTTGCATATTAGTTGTTTGTAAAACTTAGTTTGAATTTAACTGTACAATTACCAATTTTTGGATGTTTACTGCAGAGACACAAATATAACTTATTAATCTTACAAATGATTCAATCAAAATTGGAGACTCAGAAATTTCAGTTTGTAGTAAAAATAGAAGTAAAATATATTCCAGCAGTTTTGCTTAATGTTTGTTTCTTTTTTGTTTTTTTAGGAACTGTATTTAATTGGATGGGTGTGTATCTACACACAATAATTTATAAACTATTCTTTCATTAAGTTTCATTATGCATCAGTTTGAAAAACCCTGATATATATACATATATATAAGAAAACTCAATTGACAAAAAAACATTTTCTGACTATAAGTTTATCTGTTTTTCAATTTGTGATATGGTGTAGAGTAAAAAATATACAAAAATGGGCTCAACTGTACTGTTTTTGTATAATGGACTTGAAACTTTGTAGGCCACAAGTTTTCTTTTCCCAAGCCATATCTTGACTTAGGAAACTTGCTGTAATGAAATGCTGCATTGTCAGCTTTCAGCCTCCTCTGGTTTCTGATTTCAATCTGCCCCCCCCCCCAAAAAAAAACAAAAAAAAAATATCTGATGGGTGTTTAGTATGAATTGTATAAAAAAAATTTTTTTAAATAATACCAAATATTGCTTATCTCAAATGCATGCTTGTTGTCCCCTTCCCAGGCTTTCAGCCACACCCAAATTGACAATGTCTCTTCCAGTAACAGTAGAATCATATTTTCAAGAAAATACAAAAATAACTGCCAACTGTAGTTTTCTTTGCCTGAAATGGGAGATGAAAATCTTTTTAACTTCTTTAAAAAGCAAAAAAACAAAACAAAAAAACAACTAATATCAGAGTATAAGTTTGTTTTATGTAAATCCTTTTGAAAATATTTAACAACTTTAAGAAGTCATTAAAATGATTGGTTGAAAAATTTATTATTATGGCACAAGTAGTAATCTTTGTCAGGCTATTGGATTTTTTAACCAATTGATGGTGGCAACAAATTCTTTACCCTGCAGTGGACAAAGTTATCACCATTAATAAATATATATATATATATATATATATATATATATATATATATATATGATAAAGAATGAAAACTCTTCAGGCATTTCTTGAAAAAGAAAAACAATCTTTGTCTCAAGGTTGATTGGCCCAAAATAGTTTTAGTTCAACCAAAGTAACCATAGCATTTACTTATGAAAGATGTTTATCTAAAGTTTAAAGACAATGAAAGTTTGATCCTCTTAAAAAGGAGTTTTGTTAGTAGACAAACAATATCTGTTAGAAAGTAGTCAAACAATGTCAGTAAAATTCATAAATGGTCAGTACGTTTGTGTTAGGATAAGTGAAAATGGTATATCAATATATATAATAATGTGGAAAAAATGCGCTAATATAAAGAATACTGTTTTTCACTTTTCTTTAAAAAAAACTAAAGTAATGGAAAAAAAATTTGAGTTGAGTGATAATTAATATTTGCAAATAATTATAAAAATTTAAATTACAAGAACTGATTTTTCATCAAGTGGAGTGTGTTAAAGCCAGCATTTAAGAGTTAAAAAATACTTGAAATGTGTGTATGAAAATTATATTTGTTTACTTGTATTTGCTAACTTGTATATTTTGTGGACTGCTAATCACTACAATTCGGATAGCTGTCTATTTCAAACTTTGGAAAATGAACCTCCTATAATGTTGATGCAGTGGACAATTTAATATTTGTAGATTTCTTTTTAAATTGTTTTAATGCACACCTCATGTTGGCTAATAGTACATTTTTATTTTTTAAATTTAAAATTATTAATTTTTAATTAAAAAAAAATTTTTTTGACTCATTTAAGTGTATACATATTCAGCTGTGCATTGAATGCATTAAAACAGCTAATAATTCAGGCAACCTTCTGGGGAAATTTGAATGTTAACAATTTATCAAAAATGATTAAAGGATATCATTCTACTGCCCATGTCTCAGCACATCACTCATTTGGTTTTGTTTTTCCCTCTAGTACTGCTTAGTTATTGCCCCTTGGTTTTCGTTAAGTCTGTACTACCTAACCTAGAAATGAACGCACAATTACTGTCACCAAATTAATGAACAAATGCTTTGATCCTCTATTAAGATGAATACATTTTGAATTAAATTGACTTTAAGATTGTGTGTGTATAAGAGTTTGCCTCCTTCTACTTAGAACCCATAGCTCAGTGGGAGAATCGCCGACTAATGCCAATTCGGTCGGGTTTCAATCCTGGGTAAAAAGAAAGCAGATGTCTAACCATACTGATAAGCTGTGATACAGTGAAACAGATCTCTGTGCAGATGACTATATATATTGGAGGTCATGTACATTAAATCCAAACAACCCACACTTAATAAAGTCACATTTAAATTTGGCCATAACACATTACATTGCATTTGAATACATGATTCTGTTGTCATTTCGCGCTATCATGCAGTGTGACATCATAAAACATGTGTTACCGTCTTAATAACCTCTCTGAAGATGGCTCATGTGAGCCGAAAGCTTAGAATCAAATTAATAAAAATTTATCCAAATGTTGGAGAATTTTTGTCTTTATTTTCAACTGAAATTAAAGCCAAAATGCGACGTATATGCAGCCTATCTTCAGTCAAGCATATTTAGTTGAATGATTTAAACTTATGTCCTATTCTTTCATTTAATGTGACAAGGAAAATTATATTTTCTTAAAATTTTTCCAGCATTCTTACATTTTTTCATTTGGTGGGATAAAGGGGATTAAAAAATGAGTGCATGTGTCTGCGTGTATCTATGAACTGATGCTGGCGTTTAGCCTCTATTGTACCTGGAGATTTCAATCTGCCCACAAATGTTGGTTGTGTGAATTTGTTATTCCATCTCTTCCAAATGTTACCTCATTCATAAACAAGACTGAAGAGACAGTTTGTGTAATGAACCATCAGCAAAAATTCTCTTGTGGTGAGTGATTACAGAGTAAAAGATCCTGCATGTGTTTCAAATAGTATGGATACAGGAGCTGCTCTTTAAGATCTCTCCATGCAGTATTGAGATCTACAACATGCTAGAGCCATTGGCATGTGTTGTGATGTCTGGATCATCTCTGATAGCCTGTAGCATATGTTCTTTGTGGTCAGGTGTACAAGTGGATCTGTCTTCCTTGATCTATAGTTTGTAGAGTGTCTTATCTCAACAATGCAACAATAAAACAGCAGCAAAGTTTGAATGACTTCGCTTCCTTTGGTCTGGAAACACAATCTGATACACCCATGCAGTCTCGCATCTATTACTATTCACATGGCCATATGTAAAAATCATATCTGGCTGTTCACAATATCCTGTTATTGTTTAACAGAACACTTTTCAGTCAACTTAATCCTGTGCATGTTAAATGTTGAAGACAGACTGGCCACAATGTACACGAATGACAAATGTAACCAAGTCTACATGGCAACACAATACCATCTACCATAAACTTTCTTTAAACTTAATAATTCAAAATTGAAAGATTTGTGGACATAAGTTTATATGGTCTTCTGTCCTTGTTTTGGTGCGAGGAACCTTCCCTCAAAGTTTGGAAAAGTATTTTTGATGCACCCCGTGTATTTATATATATTGTTATTTAAGCATATTTGGTTGAATAATTTAAACTTATGTCTATTTTAATCCTATTCCATTCATGAATTAATTTTTTTCTTCATCAATTTTCCTCTATTTTTATTTTCCTCAAATGCTTTTAATGTCATCTAAGATCATCTTCAAGTGTGTATTGCTAAGCCCAAAAATTGTCATTGATAGTTGTGAATTTTTTCTGTGCATTCTCATAAAGGACAGTCATTAATGAAAAAATTACCATTATGACTTGGTCAGTTAAGTGCCATATGTGATACACGCATTGGGCAAACATGTCTCAAGAGAGACATGACTGACTGGGCAGAAGATTATCACACAGTAGATTGTCATTACTTTCTGCGGTAGACTGGTTACCAGCTAAGGTTATAGAACCCAATCTGTTCTGTCATTTGACCCATAATTGGAGGGAAGAGATGGATTAATACCTTTCCCAAGGGTATTTGTGCGTAAGTTAATGCAAAGAATTCAACTGGAATATGAACTTGGCTCCCCGACTTGTTGTTCCATGCTGATATCCACTGTACCGCAACGCACATCCACATTATGATTAGGCAACTTTATTTGTGTTTCTGAATTTTTTTTTCAATTTAAAAAAATTGTAATTAAAAAAAAAAATCTCTATATTTATTACAAGAAAGCCACTAAGTAAAAAGGGGTTAGTGAGTGTCAGAAAATATGAGGAAAAAAATTACTTTGATGGCAATAAAGAACAGGAATTAGGACAAGATAACAATTGAGAGATACACACACTTGAGATTTCCCTTACTCCCACCAAACAGAAAATTGTAAGAATGCTAGAAAAACTAAATAAATAAAAGACAAAAAACATTAAATTTTCCTTGTTTGTCACATGTAATGAAAGATGTTTAAAAGAATTGCTGCCCAAATACTCATTAATGAGTTGAATGCATTGATGTGCATTGTAGTGCAGTGTATATTGGATTGGAATGATAAATCAGAGCCAAGTTCAAATTACGGTTAAATTTGCTGCATATACTTATGCGCAAATACCATTGGGAAAGGTATTAATCCATCTCTTCCCTCCAGTTTTGGGTTAAATAACAGGAGAGGCTGGTTTCTATAACCTTAGTTCACAACCAGTCTACTGGAGAAAGTAATGGCAACCTACTGTGGGAAAATCTTCTGCCCAGTCATGTTTCTTTCAAGATGATTGCCCAAGCATGCATAATGTATAGCACTTAACTGACTGATGTGGATTGAAATGTTTCATCAAATCTCTGAAGAAGCTTATTAAAGTGAAACGTGAGATTAAAGACACTTTTTTTTCCTACTTGTTCTTTACTTATTCTATTCATACATTAATATATAAATAAGGACAAAAGGGAAACTTTTCTTTACCTTTATAAATACCCCAAGGCTGAAATGTCTTGCTAAAGAAAAATATTTTTCTTTTGTCTTGTATATAATCACCAATGAAGGATAAATGGTTTCAATGGTTTGTAAGAGAAGCACACACAATACATTGTAACAACTATTTTCACATATGTACACACACTATATAAGATCTTTAACTTTTTTTTTTACTTGGAAATATTCTGTTAGATTATTTGTGCTTTTCAGCAGTCAAGTGTAAATATTGGATTTTAACTCAAAATTGGATACTTTTTGTTATTAAAGCATCTAATATGTTGTCAAACTGAGTGTAAATGTTGAAGCCATGATGATCTGATATTGGATTGAAAAACCTTGCTTTTTCACTCAGAACAACCCTGGAGATGATATGAGTTCAAAAACTTTGATTTGTTCAGTCAGTCTGTTAATTAGCAGGCAAGCAAATCTTTGCTGATTAATTTGAAACCACTGCAGAGGGAATGAGTTATGTTTAGCCTGCTCTTTCCTCTTGGCCAAGTAATAATGACTTTGTTCATTGTAATGGCCAAACTTATCATGGTTGTTAATCATCATTAATATTGTTACTGGGCCATAAACTCAAATAGATTCTGAAAAAAAAAATATCATGTGCTGAAGCTGAGACCACTTGAAAGTGAATGATGCTTTTTGTTGCGTTTTTTATTTCTAATGGTGTTCAGAAGAACAGTTTTTAATAGATTACAATGTTGGATGTTTTTACTTAAAAATAAAGACATTAGTTGTAAAACATGAGCAAATATCCATCATTGTTTTGGGATCAACATTTTCTTTAAAATATTTAAGAAAATTTGCTATTTTTACTGTTAATATCTGTTTCTATTTCTAAACACCATTTTTCTTAACCGTTATACCAAAACACCCAGAATTATTGGCTTGGAATGAGAAGTTGATGAGCCAAGTTTGAATTCCAGTTAAAATCCATTGCATTCACTTATGCAAAAATACCCTTGAGAAAGGTATTAATCCTTTTCTTCTCTCTCCAGCTATGGGTTGAATAGCAGGACAGATTGGGTTCTCTATCCTTGGTCAGAAACCAGTCTACTGCAGAAAGAAATGGCAAGCTACTGCAGGAAATTCTTAGGCCTAGTCAGTCATGGATTGAAAAAGAGATGATTGCCCAAGCATATGTCATGTATGGCACTTAACTGACTGAATGTCGACCCAGTTACTCATTTCCATTTAAATTCTTTTACAATTTAAGAAATTGTGTGAAAGCATATGTGTTTTATTTTAGTTTGCTTTTATTTATATTAAACTGACTTTGATGAAAATGGCATTTCGTTTGGAAAAATATAGAAATGAGATCTTTAAAGCTGGACCTCTTGCATGATGTTACATAGTATGTTGTATTAGCAGGGAACATTGGGATTTTTCTTTTTTTTTTTTTTTCTTTTTTTTTTTTTTTTCTCCCCCTAATTTTGCAAGCTTCTGTTTTTCTCAACACCTTGTATTTGTAAAGTATTTCTCTGAGAAATATTCTGAATGACTTGCGTGTTGTTGCTTATTCGTGAAGGGGTGATGGAGAAGTAACATCTTTCAAACTTATCAGTGAAAGTAACTAAGTTGCGTTTTTTGCTTATTTATATATTTCGTGTATGTGCATATATATATATATATATATATAGCCATGCTACCAGTTCAAGATATCTCTTGAATGTTAAAAATGGTAGTCTGAAAAGTGAGATTCAGCAAAACATTTTAACAGTGAATTCTTAAATTTAAGTAGCAAATTCTAAAAGATTAAGTCTTTATAAAAAAAGAAATTATAAATTGTTATCATGACATTTCTTAACCATTTTTTTCTTTGTCTTTCTTACAAGTGACTGTTGATTTCATTAAATTAGTTATGTTAATTTTTATTGAGTTTTCATTTAAGGATAAAATTTTGAAAAATAAAACATTCTCAGTGAGAAATAATTCTTTGAAATGGAAGTAGTCATCTGATAAAATTAATGCTGTGTAAGTTTAAAGACTTAAAAAGTATTCCATGTTTTGGAAGTCAAGTGAGTACTTTTATACTCATTAATGAATTAGTTTTATATAGAGCTTTCTAGTATGACTAACGAGATTTTGATATTCATTCATGCAGTGATTTTTACTAGCCACAGGCCATCAACTTAATTTTTGTAATTTGTTGAATATTACCAATTGGGTTTTATTTATTTTAAAGACTTATGATATACTTATCATAAACATTAACTTCTCCAAATTTATACTTTCCAAAAATTATCTACCTTTTGCTGTACTATATATATATATATATATATATATATATATATATATATTCCTCTTTTATTTGTATTCTTATTTGGTGTTAGCACCATCATAGGCCACTATGTTTATTAAAGCCTTTATCAAGGCACTTCTTTAGTTCTGTTCCTTATTGCAATTTAATAAACAGTGTAGATTGAAACCCAAGAGATCAGACATAGCTCTTAATTTACCCTCTGCAACTAAAATCTTCAATCATTGGTATTAGATCTTCACTTCATTCCTACAAAAATATTACAGATGATGCTGTACATGATAAACAAAACAAATTCATAAAAGCATTTTCACAGACATCTATGATCATATTGCCAGACATGCTACTTTTGAATCTACTGTAAATCACTGCAATGAATTATATGTGAAACTTGCAAATGAAATCTTTGCCAGACATCTTCTAAAGAGATGATGCTATTGTTTAAGGGTTACACCAACTATCTAAAGAATTAAGTTTCAAAGTGGTTAATGTTAACCAAAACAACTGCATTAGAGACATGATCATTACTGGCTTGCATTCTAATTCCATTTGACAACATCTTTTAAAAAACAAAACCCTTGATCAAGTTCATGGTAGTTAATCAGGCCAAAGCAAATCATATTCACATTTGCTCTCACTAACTGTGGAAGCCATAGCATCAGAAAATGCTCATAAATGCTATGCAAACAATAGAAAAAATCGTCATAGCTTTAAAGTAATATCTTCCTTTTAACTCGCAGAACTGTTATATTAATCATAATAGATGAATATGCTTGACTCGGATGTTCACTGTGTTCGAGACTCCTTCCTACATCCACTCTCACTGGGGTTCCTCGTTTCTATCTAAGGAACTACATGAGTACTTCACCAATTAGGTTATAGCTGCAAGCTGAACAACTCCTTATAATCCCCAAGGGAATGGTCAGTGTGAATGATACTATAGAATTATCTAGATGCACATCACACTGATTTTGGCTTTGAGTAATCTATGAGAATCTCAGTAGGAAGTTGTACTACTTGCAGTACTCTATACCATATGATCTCTACTCTGCACTGTGCCAAACACTACACCCAACAAAAGAATATTTTCATATCAACACCATTCACCTAATAGTCATTCCTTGCCCACTTGGCTAGCAGCCTGTAGTCCAGTTCTCCTATCTCGTAGTATGTGCTCATAAGTATTAACCTTTAGTCAATGAGGTTCAGCTGTTAGAAGCCAATCCCTAATGTAAGATTTAATGACTGAAGAGAGTCTACTGTATCTGTGCTTGAGGACTAATACAACTGATGTCCATTCTAAACTAGTGAGTAACCCTGAAATGCATTTGCTGGTGCCCTCTTGCTTAACATTCTACTCTGATTTCTAAAAATACAGTAACATTATCATTTTCTTTTAGAAATGTAAGAAAATGATTACAATAGCCAGAATAATAATAAATAAAAAATATGGAGGAGGTGTTATAAGCATTAACACTCCTTGATATGGACTCTTTTTAAATTATGACTTCTGCTGGACTTATATATCTCCCCTTGTATTCTTATTTGCTTTTAGCCTCATTGTGGGTTACTGTTTATTAAGGCCTTTATCAAGGTACTTTTGTTCTGTTCCTTATTACAATTCTCTCTCTCTCTCTCTCTCTCTCTCACACACTTGGTGTTAAAAAGTTATTATTTAAAATCTTAGAGGGAAAAAGAATGTGATTTTTGGCCAGTTGATCAGGTATTGGTGAAGTGGGTTGGTCTGAAAAACTTTCAGCAACTGATTCTATAACAATTATCTTTGTATGCCATTAATATGAGCTTTTTTATACAATTGAACTGTTGTGCTTTCTGGAATAAAACAATATGATGAAAATATTATCAACCATTTTGTGTGGGGAGGATGTTTTTTCTCTGTTTCCAAATCCCATCATATGAAGATTGTAGAAGTGATCTGCCCAAATATCAGAATAAGATTAACAGCACAAAGGAGATAAGTTATTCGAACCAGCATTAAAATCTCAGGTGCTAATTAATTTTCTGGGTATATTACGAAGACATCTACTTAATACTTTTGCAATAATTTTTGTTTAATTTCTGACCTCAGCATTTTATTAGTTTTAAACATAACACACAAACCTTATTCAAAAATTTCAACTCATATCTCCTGACCATGTATATAATTTTTGGCTTTAACCAAAATATGTCCACACCCAGATTTCTCACTCACACTTCTTTATCCATCAAATCATGGTGAAGTGCTTGTTTTTTTTTATTTTTTTATTTACTTTTTCTTTATAGTGAAATTGGATTACCTGTTTAGCTCTCTTGGCTTCAAGCCAGAATTTAATTTAAAAATTTTTTTTTTTTTTTTTGAACATTAAATTTCAGCTTTTATTCATGATTTGTTTAGTAAGCAATGGAAAAAGATGTTAAAATGTGTGTTTGCATGTAAAAGATGAAATATAGGCATTTTTAAAATTTGTCAATGAGAATCTTTTTTTTCTTGTAGTCTTTCAGTTTTGTGTCAACAAAAATGTAATTTTAAAATACTCTATTTAGAAGATATACTGTAAAAATATTTTGATTAACAAAATGAATATTTGTTGACAGAGCCTGAGTCAAATTCCAAAATAGTGTTTTAGTTTCTTGTAAAACTGCTTTTGGTTCTAAAATATCAGGAATTTTTAATTTAAGTTCTCATTCTACGGCCACAAAAGAAGGCATGATCATCATCAGGTCTTTTTATAAAAAAAATTATCAGGTCTTAATTTTATAAAGACCTAATAATTTTATAATCTGGTCATTATGAAAGAAAGAATGAAAAATCAATGCAATTTGTTTCATTTTTCAAATATTTGATTTATGGTCACATCACATTGAAACACTGATTCCTGTATGATCATCTAAGTTAAGAAACTTTGAATGGGGCTAATACCTAGATGGGTAACTGCTTGGGAATATCAGGCACTGTAAGCTTAGATTTGTGGGTGGTCTAATGAAAATGGATTGCAATTGCTAATTGGAAAGCCAGGTTCTAATTCCATTTAGGTTCATTATATTCCACGTCTCCCTATCCCTGGTGGCTCTTAGCATGCTTTCTCTTGTTACACCACACAACCCCTGTTCTGCCATTCACCTGCTCAGGCTTGTCAAGTATGTTACATGCTGTTTTCCCCTGTCTCTCCTTCCCTCTATCTGGCCTGTTAGTATCAGATTCTCCAAGCCCTCCTTCCTCATTGCGTGTCCCAGGAATTTTAGCTGTCTCTTCTTGATGCTCAGTATCAATTTCCTTTTCATTTCCATCCTTTCCATAACCTCATCATTGCTCACATGCTTGATCCATGATATCCGAAGCATCCTTCTGTAGAAGCACATTTCAGTTGCTTCAAGGTTTTCCTTCATCTTCAATGAGATTGTCCAGCATTCACTGCCATATTGAAGAACTGACACCATATAGCAATTCAGTACTCTCTTCTTTGTTTTTGGTGAAATTTTCCTACTCAGCTTCTGGAATGCATCCTTTGCCATGCCAATTTGCTTTCAGATATCCATCTAATTTTTGTTAACATTGCTCAAGTAAAAAAAAAACTTATATTTTATCTGGAATCTGTAATGAAAACTTAAAAGAAGTGGAATAACATCTATTACACATCTTCTACACATCTTCTATCTTGATAAATTAAAGTGCAATTGATATTAAAGATGTTTCATGACTTCAATAAACTTGATTTTCATTTAATGCTCTTTCTGGTAAATGATAGGTACAGCATCTACATTTGCCAATGAGTCTAAACTATAGGGTGCGATGGATAAATTGTCATCTAAATTACGCAAAAATGAAACTAACACTGACATTTCATTTTAGCAGATGTTTTAACCAAAATTACACAAAAATATCTTGAAATACTAATTAGCACATTTGTTTAATAAAATTGCCATTGGCTTCAAACACGGCCTCCAGACAACTCTCTTGCATCTCTTCTGGATAGTTTTCTTGTTTATGTTGGGAAATGCTGTCCAAATCCTTGCCTTTCAGATCATCTTTGGTGTCACAAGGAGTTTTGTTAGTTTCTTGCTTAATTGTGCTCTACACATCAAGGGGGTTGTTGTCTGGGGATTTAGGTGGCCAGATATAAGGGGTGATGTGGTCACAGAAATTGTCTGCCAGCCATGATGGGGTCTCCTGCTTGTGGGGCATGGTACAAAGTTCAGCAGCCACCCTCTTGATCAACGTACTTGATGTAGGCCTCCATGTTGAGTTTGAGACACTGTGGGAAGGTGAACGGAAGCATAACGCTGCCATCACTCATAATCACTCTTGCACCATGATTTTGACTAGATATATCATCCAACTTTTTTCAGATCTTCTGTACTGTCCTCAGATTGACACCTAAACACTCTGAAATATTTGTATTGAAGCTTCTGGTGTGAATGCCAAGCAGTACATGTCGTTTCTAAATTTCTGGCAGTGAATTATATCATGGTACTCTTATCACATAATGGTACCCAACTGACCCTACCATACTGTACAGTCAACAAAATCAAAAAGATGAATGTAAAAAATTAAAAATATAAAATGGTGACAATTTAATCATTGCACTCTCTATATAAAAGAAAGGTCTTTGAGCAGACAGGATTCTACATGAAGTGCTGTCAGTAGAAATACAACAATCACAGGCAATATTAATGAGAAAAGATTATCACTATAAAACAAGATAATAAAAAAAAACGTTCATCTGTCTTGAGATGAGAGGAAATAATTGTTTAAAATTGCAATTTAAAGACCACCTGGATGCAAAGGAGAAAGCAAAACCAACAGTTTTGGCAAATTTTAATGTGTAGCTGAAATTTCAGGAAGACATAGTGAAGAAAAAGAGCCTTGAGAATTTAACACTTACAAGACAAATTGAAGGCAAGAGAGAATGAGACCAAAGGAAAGGTAAAGGCTCAAAAATTACTTAGAGCAACAAGACAAGAAGTTACAAAGAGCCATGATGGTCTGTCTGGAAAGGACATGACACATGAAAGACAAATTCATGTTTCGTAACCTGTTAAATTAGTTTTTCTGTATGAATTAGACAAGCTAATTGGTTAAATGTAGTTGCTACTTCAAGATAAATATTTAATTGTATCACGCTCTTCCCTGATCTTTTTAATAGGAGTAGATGTTTATCCCTTGTTTCCTGTTTTTTATATGGGGTTTCTTATTCATTCAATATTCTTCTCTTTCACACCCAGTGTCTTAGTGACATTATCACCTTACTTATTAAAAAAATACAAAAAAAATAAAACAATACTCTGAGGAGTTTTTGATAGCACACTTCACATTTCTAAAGTTCACTAGTAAACAGTTGTTATCTTATGATAAATATTTAATTGCATTGATGAAGGTTACATGATCATGAGTCCCACAACCCATTAGGGTCATAGGAGGCACCATGTATACTGCAGTAGAAGTGGTGTGTCTAATAGCATGACGGAGTCCAACTTTCTCTAGACTGGTCTGAATTCAGTTTTCTTTCTTCTAGACTGGCTGCCTCTCAAGGTTATAGAACCCAGTCTGTTTTGCTATTTACCCATAACTCGGAGGAGAAGGGTTGGATTCATACCTTTCTCAAGGATATTAGCATGTGAATGCAATGAACTTGACTGAAATTCAAAATTGACTCTCAAATTCCTTAATCCAAGCAGCTATCCCTTACTCTATTGTGATGAAAGTAAGACTTCTAATAATGAATCTAAAGTAAGAAATTTTAGTCTCCCTCAAATTGTGGTAACCAGTGAATGATTGATCAAATAAGATATCTATTTCGAACTTTAATGTTCTTTCTTTACATGAAAACAGCTTACACATGACCCACATAGATGTTACGAGATCTGAAAATCCTATTGATTTAAATTTTATGACTAAATAGTTAAGGTTGTGATAATCACTTATGTTGCTGGGATAAGGATTGAAACGTAACACCTAAAGGAAAAATTTGAGCTGCCTTCAAAAGCTGCAGTGCAAAGTTTTAAGTAAATTTTTCTCTAAAGTTGAAAATATTCTTTTAAGCCTTCAATAACCAGATTTCTTTATATTTTTAAATGCTACCGTACAATTTTTTATTTTTTGGACAACTCAAGAGAGTTTCAAATTCGTTACTGTTTTCTGCTTGCTCTGAACTTATTCTCTATTTTATGAATCCTTTGTACTTAGATGTTAAACAAAGAGACTTGTTCTTTTTAGTGTGTGTGTCTTTAATACTACAGGATTGGGAAGCAGATTTCCTGTTGGATCTCTGGCAAACCTTTCTCCTACATAACTCTATTGACTGAATAAAATCTCCTTAGTTCCCCACCACCATACTTGTTTCCCTCTAGAAGTGTTTTCTGACATTTGGCCTTTTCCATGTCTCTTTAAATTTTGCTTTTCCTCTCATCTCAACACAGCTGCACTTTTTTTCTATCTTGTTTTATACTGATTATTTTCTTTTCTCATTCATATTGCCTGGGATTTTGTTTTTGTACTGACAGCACTTCATGTAGAATCCTGTGTCTGTTTAAAGACCTTTCTTTCATATAGTTTAGACTCTCATTGGCAAATGTAAATACCGTGCCTACCATTTACCAAAAATGGCATTAAAAGAAAATCTATCAAAATTTGTTATGTTATGAAATGTTTTTACATTTCCCCTTCAAAAGCAAAATTTGGGTGATCTGTTAATATTTGTAGAACATGTTCCAATTTGGTATGATTAATTAGAATAAAATTATCTACTCTTTCTGTAGATAATTACATTTCTATTTTCATGATCTAATATTGGCAAAATTATTAAAATGAGAATTTACAAAACAAAAGCATATCTGTTCTGGTGATCCTGTTATATATTTTGATAAAATGCAATAAAGAATCTGCAATGTGATTGGTCCTGACCTGGTATCTTGGCTTCAGTCACTTTCCCACTACCATAATGTAGCTTGCTTGTGCCTTTTTCATAAATAGGCTTATGGCTACATGTTGAAATACTTATTTCTGTACAATCACCGAAGTTAAGCAATATTGAGCTTGGTCAGTATCTAGATGAGAATATCAAGTGCTGTAAGCTTGGATGTGCAGGTGGTGTAATGGATAATGACTCAGAATTGAAGAGCCAAGTTCCAATTCCCACTTTATTATTCACCTTGGAAAAGGTGTGAATCCCCCTCTTCCTTCCTCAGTTATGGGTTAATTAGTAAGACTTGTATCACTAAACTATTATCTCCCTCTCTCAAAATATTCTAATGATCTAAAAATATTTCCTGGCTTTAAACAACTTTTAAAAGGTTGATAAACTGTAGATTAATGGATCAATCAACTTTCTATAAATACTTTCATTGTAATTTTGATTAATTTTTCTCTATAGAACTTTGACGTTATGAATTTAAGCACAGTACTTGATTGGATGTGCATTGTGGTGCAGTGGCTATCAGCTCGGAACGACAAATCAGCAAGCCGAGTTCAAATTCCAGCTGAATTCCTTGCATTTACTTCTGTGCAAATACCCTTGGAAAAGGTATTAGTCCGTTTCTTCCCTCCAGTTATGGGTTAAATAATAGAACAGATTGGGTTTTATAGCCTTGGTTAGCAACCAGTCTACTGCAGAAAGCAATGGCAAACTACTGCAGGATAAACTTCTGCTCAGTCAGTCATGTCTATTTCGAGACATGATTGTCCAAAGCATGTATCATGTATGGCACTTAACTGACTTGATTAACAGCAAGATTTCATTTTACAATTGAAATGGCTAGATTCTCTATGTAAGTTTTATGCTTAGTTTCTTCTCTTGCACTTCTGGCTTGTGGAAATTTCTAATTTCTTTCTTCCCAATCAACTTTGATCTTAAAAAATTTAAATGCAATTTCAATTGTTATCTTTTCTTATTCTTTCATTGTTCTCTCTCTCTCTATTTTTTTTTCTCATTCTCTCACCCTCAGTTAACCCTTGCATCTTGGTGGCTTTATTGCTTTGTTTGTTTTGATTTTTTATTATTTCACCTCAAACTCACACTAAAATTTGCTAGTCAGGACAGATGGCTCTATTGTTGCTGATCTGAAAATATACTTCCTTAAAGTGTTGTATTGTTTTTCCCAAACTTTTAATGTTTTTGCCTTTTCCAATAGAAATAAAAACAATTATGCCAAATTTATTCTACTATAGATTTGATTGTTACTTAAGAGAAGGATATTGTGAGATGGGGAGGTGTAATTAAGGCTTTATTTTATCATCAGGATCCAGTATGTTTGGGACATCTGTTGTTGACACAGTATAGCTGAATACAGTTTGCATTCATACCTGCTTCACTCTCTCCTCCTTTGGATTTTATAAAATCTCTAATACTTAACAAAGAAAATGTTTCATTCCATTGGGAGTTCTCTTGACAAAGATCTTATCATGTTGATGCTGTGGAGTTTTGTTTTTGAGGTGACTGCATGAAATTTCACAAAAAGTCACCAATTTCATTGTTAGTCTCTATGCATGTGTTTTGCTATCAACCATCTCCCTGCTACAAAAAGAATTCTTTTTCAATTGATAATCAAAAGGGATTGGCTGATAGCAGAACCAATGTCTGTCTTCTGTGTCTCCTGATTTATTTATTATTGTTGCTGCTGCTGCTGCTGATTAACACTTCAGCAATGTTGGCAAGTGGCTGTCATCCAATTTTCTCTTCTACTTATCAACACCCCCACAACCTGCCTTTTTGTTTCTTCTCTGCATCTGCTCATTGATAGGTTCAGGGATGAAGTCTCTGCCAAGTTTACCTTTTTTTTTTCATGAAAAGATAATTTAAAAAAAAAATTAACTTGTGATCTAATGTTCATATATTGAGTATGTACTTTAAAATTGGCAGTTCATCCATGACCTCTTGTTTTTTCTTATTTTTCATCAAAGGAATTTTTTCAAACTCATCCTTCTTTCTCCTCCCCTCTCCATCCTCTGCCTCCATCTCCCCTCCCCTGTCGCCACTCTCACATTCTCCCCCTCTCCTCCCTTCTTCTTAAAAAAAAAAAAAAAAAAAACTCTCTTCAAGCAATGCAATTTGGAGAACTGCATATCTGCTTGTATAATTAAAACAAATGTATACTTATCAACTATTTAATATCATTCCTTTGATTGATAAAAAGTACTTTGAGAATAATATGAATTAACTGTTTATACAAATTTTGTAAAGATGCCCCCCCTCTCCCCAACCAAAAAAGCAGCTAAAATGATTGACGTTATTCCAATAGTGACTCCAACATTTCTTCTTTTTGTACTT
Source organism: Ascarosepion bandense (assembly GCA_037127315.1). NCBI lineage: Eukaryota > Metazoa > Mollusca > Cephalopoda > Sepiida > Sepiidae > Ascarosepion > Ascarosepion bandense. The sequence continues at coordinate 4,823,811 of JBBBDQ010000883.1, read as the reverse complement.
TCATTTTATGTTGCTTCAGATTTCTTCCCTCTTCTAATTTTTCTTTGAAACTCTAGTAATTGTCAGATTACAAAATTTGAAAATTAGTTACAGGTTTGTTAATGTTTACATCAAATGCAACAATGTATTCCAGGTCTTAGTGGCTTAAATATGTAAATAGGAAAAGACAATATATGTCATCTACTTTGAGAAATTTTTTCAAATAATTTTGTCATTATATAAAGATTCCTTCATTAAAAAATTGGAAGAACTTTTATAACTTTCTAAATCTGAACAAAAATGTATGGAATATTAATGTCTTAAAAATATGTTTGAGGAAAAGCTTACTTGACAGTTAGGTTTCATATATTAATCATTTATGGGAGAAGGACTTGAGTTTGGAGCTAAAAGTTCTAATGTATAACTCTTTCAATTTTCTCAATTCCATTCTGGTATTTCTTTATATCTATACTTACTGTATATGTATGTTAATGTATAATGTTATTAATGAGTAATATTTATTGCTTTAGAACTCTTCTGTGTGTTCCATGTCAATGTGGAGCAAAATTGGGAACCATTGTTAAATTCTTTTGAAGAAAGTTTGGATACTGAAGCAAAGTGGGCACTACTTAAATAGATGGGTTCACTCATAAAAAAAAATTGGGAAAATATTTCATTGAATAATTTTTGTAGATTAGCATTTTTAAAAATTTTCCTCAAGCCTCATTTGGCAGAACTGAAAAATATTTTTTTTATGTTTAGGAGTAAGGTCCTATTCTTAAGCTTGTTACTACAGTCAAATCAATTGCTGACTTTTATAGTTATATGCAATTATTTTTTATTTACATATGTTGTGCCTTGAATATGTGCTTATGTCATTGATATTTACATATATTTCATTCTTTAATTTGTTTTTTTTTTATTAAAAATCTAGCACTACTTGAAAAATTTATACATGTTTTTAAAAATTAATGAAATAATAAAATATAACCATTTCGCCAAACAATTGCTTGTTTAAACAACTTAAAATAAAGCACATAAAAATGTATGCATTCATTTGTTCTTTATTTTAAAAAAATCTTTTTATAAAGTATGTTTTTGTACACCAATATCAATGATGTAAACATAGTTTTAAAAGTTCTGATAATTGCAAAAGTCAGGGATTGATTTGACATTGTATTGGTATTATGAACAATACCCACCACTTTTAAATTCATAGTAAATCAATACTTTTTATTCTAACAAATGTTGCTGCTTAAGAAAGGTCTAAAGAATTTTTTCCTATTTATGAATAGATCCATCTACTTAAATTGTTCCACAAAGTGTTTGATTCACTGCATCCCATAATGATCTAGTGACTTTCTTTCTATTTTTTTTTCTCTCTAAGAAATTTAATATTTCATGGTTTTTGCCTGTCTCTGGTTTACTCAGAAAATTTTTATGAAATTTGTCTTCTCTGTAAATTACAGAATTGCTATCATAATGGGGTCAATGTTATGTTTGGTTGAATTTCAGATTTCTCACAAATGTAAGAACATACTTCAGTAAAATATGTTGCTTAATTTGTAAGTTTCCTCGCATCTAAAATAATTTTCTATGAAAATTTCATAAGTGGAGATGTGGAAAAGTTTATACACAATGTGTTTTGCTGATGTCAGTTGGCTTCAGCTTCTTCAGGTCAGAATGAATGATGAAACTGTAAGGAAAATACGTTAGCTCAAGTTGAAGGGTTACTGAAGGTGGTGGTTGTGAGAGCTGTAGGGGGCACAGTTTATGCAAATATGTGGGAAAGATAACTCTATACTTGAAGTTAAGATAGTTATGGTTGGGAAATCATCCAAAGGGGATTCTGTTCCACTAAACAACAGTTCTTGGTAAAATTCTAACCAAGTGGAACTTACTCCTTACAAATGAAATTTGAAGGGAATAAGGGTAATTTGCCTGTCTGTATGTGGCTTGGCAGGTTTTAGCAGGGAGATTCAGAGTTTGGGAAATAAAGAAAGAAATAAAGAATGTGGCTTGTTTCAACTTTTTCCATGGAAATAGCTATAGACTAATCAGGCACTTGAAACATTTCCTCTGGAAAAGAGGTTGTAGGGTAGAAAATAATCACCCATAAGGTTGCATAGATGCTTTTGAACTCCAACTGAAGAATGTGTAGCTCCAGCCCAGATATGACAACAGTACTTAATTTTTGGCCTGATCTGGTTTAACATCAGTCAGTCAGTTAAATGTCATACATGCTACATGCTTGGGCAATTATGTCTCTTTTGATCCATCACTGACTAAGCAGACGATTTTCTCACAGTAGTTTGCCATTTCTTTCTATGGTAGACTGGTTGCCAACTAAGGCTATAGAACCCAATCTGTCCTGCTATTTAGCCCATAACTGGAGGGAGAAGATATGAATTAATACCTTTCCCAGAGGTATTTCTCAGAGGTAAGTTTTATAGCAACACTAGTGTAAGAATCAATTTCTGAGACCTGAAATGCATGGAAAGTTAATAGGTTGATTTCATATTCAATTGATCTTTATGAAGAATTGATTCTTCAAATTAATATTTTTGAATTTCAAAATTAATGACATTTTATCAGATCATACAAAAACATTAATATTTAAAAAAAAATATAATTGCTCTATTTAACTTTAATTACAAGTCCTTGGCTTTATAATAAAAAATGTTTAAAAATTGATAAATGTATTATATTTCATTTCTAACATAATTCCCAAGAGCCATTCAGTTTTTAGTTTGATCTGAATCTTGTAAGATAGAGCATAGTATTATTCTAATGGTCATCGTAATTAAAACAATAAAAATTTTGAAGTTCCTTAATTTCTGTGTGTATTTCTCTTGGCGTGTGTGTGTGTGTGGGGGGGGGTAAATTGAATATATGTTCAAGCATTAGGGGAGCAGCTCCTTATGCAATACCTTTTGCTTCAGAAGAACATTAGACTCATTAAGTGGCATCTGAGGCATTCCCTAACAGGAAAGTACTGAATGGATTTTGCCAATTTTTGTCCCTTGTTTATATGGGTCTCTGTACAAGCCCATGCATCAACAAAAACCAAAATGGTTAAAGAATTCCTATTAAACATCAAAATGTATTTTTTACTTTATGGAAATATTCCTGAACTGAAAAGAGCCTCCTTATGAAGGATAAAAATCAGCAGTTTTGTAGACAGAATATTCAACTGGTAACAGATTGCTCTCTCATAAATTCTTTGAGATTATCTTTTTACACAGTTCAATTTTTATTATATAGTGCATTATTTTAAATTTTATTATTTGCTCTTTTTCAAGGCAAGGTTAATATATCAAATATGGCTGACTTTGTTATATGAATGAACAAGGAAATTTTGATTTTAAAAAAAAAAAATGAAAGTTATATATTACCAAACTAAAACCAAAATTTATGTCAGTCCTGGTTTGAATTTAAATGAATAACAATTTGGGAATACAGGGTGCTGGCAAAAAGTATTTTATCAATTTGGTATTGTCACCATGATGTAAACAGTTTGAAGCGCTCTTGAGAAAGACATTAATCAATTTTTTCTCCCACAATCTATAATCTAAAATAGCAGGGTAGACTAGACTCTTGTGTGATGGAAGAGGACTTTTTTGGGTTTTTTTTTAATGTAAAACCATGAAGAACTCAATAGAAAATCACTTTTCCAAGAAGTTAGCAGTTAATAGATAATAAAGGAATTTAGAGAATTATGATCTATATTCTGAAGGGCATGATTTAAAACAGTGTAAACTAATAGCATGAATACCTGATAATATCATACTCCAACAATCCTCTGAAGAATTATTTTTATATGTAATCCTGACTTGAATGTCCTGCTTTTTTTATTTTTATTTTTTTTTTCCACACATTAAATTTTAAATGAAAATTCTTTTGATGGAATGGTTTATAAAGATTTTCTTGAAGATTTTCCACCAGCACAAGTTGTGATACTAAAACAAAATAAAAATGAGGTATGATTGCTTTTCTGAAAAAAAACAAAACAAAAAAACTTTAATTAGCTTGAAAAATTATATAAGAATAGGTATGGAGTTTGAAGACTGCATCTTTTCACTGAAAAGATGCATTGAAATGTGATAAGTCAAAAAAAAAAAAAACTTCTTTAACACTTTACTCTAGTTATTTGCTTAACAAAGTAGCAGTATTTCTACACACATAAAGAAAAAAAAATGATTCCAACAAAATTTTGGCATTCCTGATTTGGAAATTGATGAGGAGTACAGCTGTCAGTTCTTGCTGATGGAAATTCCTCAAAAATGGTCTGTAAGCAGCAGTCTTCATTGGATGTTGATTTGCTACCACTGGCCTGATATAGTGATGAGTAATGTTGTATGGTACATTATCTTTGGATCTAAACAATTTATGAGGATGACTATTAAAAAGAAACATTTACAGTGATCTTAATTTCCTTGGTTAATGATTGTCTGGATGTGCAGGTGGTGTAATGAATAGTGGCTTGAAATGAAAAAATTGGTTTGTTACATTCACTTATATGCAAATACTCTTAGGAAAGGCATGAATCCCTCTACCTTACCCCAGATATGATTTAGGAAAATCATTTTTCTCTAAAATTGTTTATGGAATATTTGCATACAAAAAAAATTCTTATAATCCAAAATGTTTCAACTTTAAACAGCCCACAAAGGATCTAGACTGTCTGGTTATAAAATGTGAATATCTAAGCCAGAGGTTGACAACCTTTTGGAGAGTGAGGGCCAAAAAGCTATGTAGAATCATGGCAGAGGGCCAAACAGCTATGGCTCCAGTGTCATGGAGAAGAACCATGTTACTAAATATGTGAATAAATTTTCTGTGTTTAAAGAAAGCAAGGATTCAATATAATTTAAATGTGATGGGAATTTTGTTAAAAAAAAATATTACATCTTAAAAATAAATATTTCATAAATCAGTATTGAAAAAAAATTCCATTAAAATCAGTTGAAAACATTATTTTATATTCATTTAAAAGTGCCCGCTCACAAAAGCAATTTCACAGAAAAAGTAATAGTAAGGCCGTACGCTAATTTTGGCAATACCTACAAATAAAAAATAAAAGTAAAACACTTTCTCCAGGTAAAAAGAAATAATTTTTAAAATTTTGACTCAATATTTTCAGACTATCAACTGTCACTTTGTTTGGTTTATCTATATTTATATCGTGTCCAGAGTAAGGTAGTGGGCCAGACAAGATTCACTCGAGGGCTGGATGTGGCCTGCGGGCTAGGGGTTGCCGACTGCTGACCTAAGCACTCCCTCCCACTTATATTTGTACCAACATCAGTATCACTTTATGTAACACCAGTTAGAGGAATAAAATGTAAGAAAAATGATGTGAATCTGCTGTGCATTTACACAAAGAAGAGAAACAATCTAGAAATTGATATGACTAATTGTTAAAAAACACTTCATCTGAATTTTAAAGTTATCAGATGGATATCAACTTGTTAATAAGTTTCTTAAATAGTACATTAAACGTTTTTGATAAGCTTTGATGTTTACCAGACTCTGCTGCCAGTGATGTTAGAAAGTGCTACATCTTTAGATTAGATTTGGCTATATTCCAATGATAATTACATGGGACGGCGTTGTATCTTTCCTCTCCATTTCCTTATGAGATAACCAAAAAGACATCCCTCATGACACTTTTGGAGAAATTACAAAAGTGTTTCATTCTTGTTCAGTTTTTTTCTTTATAATCCATAAAATCTTAGGTTCAACATAAGTTCTTGTTGTTAGATTTCAGATACTTGTTTTTGTTCTTTTAATTGTAATACATCAAGGATTTGCTCAGTAGAGATTAAATAAACAATTGTAAAATCATTAAGTTTAATTCCGCCTGCTTCCAAGCTAAGTATATTTACAGTACAGTACCCCTGCTGCAACCTACTGTTCTAAGATCCTTCAGTGGATGCCAGAAACCAGAAAGTACCTTCTTATACATACATATTTATGATAAAGTTCAGTATCTTATTGGTTGTAATTTATAAATTAACAACAATAACTGGTAATAAGATAGAAGAATTATACCAATCATACCATAATAGTTCAAATTTCAGTCGAATTTGTTGCATTTACTTGCACAGAAATACTCTTGGGAAAGGTATGAATCCATATCTTCTCCCTCCCAGCTATGAGTTAAATAGGACAGATTGGGTTCTTTAACCCACTTACTATAATTAGATGATGGATAGAAGATTTACTATCATTGTAGATCTTAGCAACCTCAGCATATTTTGTCTTTATCATTTTTGATAGATTACTTTTTAGCAGAGTCCATTAAGTAAAATTGCTTGTGTTGACTGCGGGTGAGTGAAATTATGAATTGGGGAGGAGACACTGTACATGTTCTAAATTAATATTTTAATTTTGATTTTCAATTAAGAAACTGAAATAGACACTTCTCCATATTAAATAATTTGAATGTTATTATGGTTCCTTTTTATAGGTAGTGGAAATTTCATTTTTAAAATAGGGAAAACTTATGTTTTAATATTTTCATACTCTTGAGTTTTCTAATTGATTAACTTTTTTTTTCATTTTGTCTGTGCAAGAGATGAATGTAATTTAGTACTTTAAATTTCATTTTTTAAATTGATACTTAACCAAAACCGCACACACATTTAACCCAAACTGTCTAGATTGAACTTTGCCCTCTTTTGAAATGGTAGTACGGAGTGTACAATTTTTAATTAGTATCTGTTGATTGTAAATGACTGGAATCACCATAGTTTTAATTTATAAATTTTATACCATATAAAAAAAGTGCTTTTTTTTCTCTTGGTCATGCTACTTGAGAACAATAGCAATCATAACTCTTCACAGCTTTCTATTCTTGTTTGCTGCCATCAACACATGCTTATTTATTTCCCCTTCTTTTGTCTTTGGGGCATCCATTGGCTCAAAATTAAGTAAATTACATGCTGCTTTTTCATTTTCTTGCCTTTCAAGTGTTCATATATAGCGACAGCCTCGGTTCAACTCACCAAATCTTCTCTTTTCATGATGTACTCCTTATATTTCAGATGTCTTTATTGTTTCTATTCTCTTTTGATCTTCCTCATTTCTCATATTCTCTCTCTCTCTCTCTCTCTCTCTCTCTCTCTCTCTCAAAACATTCATGAGTAGAACCAAATTTTGGTTGCTGAGTTTTTTGTTCATCTGTGATGAAATTGTTGAAGAGCAACAACTTTTGATTTACTGCTCAATTAGTACAATTATTTTGTATACTTCCAGGTAGTTTTTTTCTTTTCCATCCTCCTCAAGCAACTTCACTGTAACATTTCAATGCCAAAAAAAATTAAAAAAAATTGGTTAGTTTTTATATTTTTAAATACAATTTTGACCTTTTGAGCATGGCTAACCTTTTGAGAGCGTCTTGTTTTCCAGGGCAGGAAGAGCCAAAACATTGGTCCATTATTCTCATATTTGGAGGTGAGTGACAGTTCTTCTGTAGAGAAGAATTGTAATTGGTTAAAATGAATTAAATTTAGAACTGAGTTCTGAACTTTTATGTAATATCGGTCATCCTATATGGCAGTGAATGCTACACAATCTCTCCACAAATGAAGAAAAGATTTGAGGCAATATGAATGTACTTCTACAGAAGGATACCGAGAATACCATTGAGAGAACATGTAAGCAACAAGAAAGCTTTAAGGAAAATGAAAAGAAAAATGACACCCATATTTACAATAAGAAAAAAAATTGAAATTCCTGGGTCACATAATGAGAAAAGTGTGCTTGGAGAATTTAACTCTCACAGGATATATTGAAAGCAAGAGGTACAGAGAGAAACCATGAGTAGGTAATCTGACAAACTTGTGTAAGGGAATAGCAGAACAATGAGATAAAGGGATGGTGGAAAGGTAAACCTCACAAAGGACAGGAAGTTGTGGAGAGGCATGATTGCTATGTCATTTAAAGACATGGCACATTGATGATTAACAAAATTGAAATATTGAAAGCTTGCGATAAATCTATAATTTATCTTAAAATTGATCACTTTAAATTAAAACGGAATCCAGTATTATGAATACCCGGATTATTTACATCAGCGATCCTTTTGAACTACTAAGACATGGATTTTGGATTATTTGCTTAATCCAGAGAGACATTCTGGAAGCAAATAATTGATTTTTCAAAAAAAAAAGAAAACTAGTAAAATGTTTATTTTAATTGTTAAATTATTTAGTAATATTTTTAAAATTAAGTTTTCTTTTACTTTATAAATTTAATCTGTTCTCACTTTTAAAGTTAACCCGACATTTCGCAAATTAATTTTTTTTTTTTCCGTTCAGTTGTTGCCACACTTATTTTCATAATTTGAAAAAGAATTTTTTTTTTCCTACAAATTTCAAATGGATTATTTTCAAGAAGATATACAATTTGGAATTTTGTTTTTTATATATAATCATTTCACCTCAAGCAAGGCAGTACTGCCACTGGTGTGCAGGGGGTTACATAAGAGGAGAGTGGTGAGAAAGTTACGTGGGGTATCAGAGAATGGATAAGAGAAGGATGAGAACACTGATGTGAAAAGAACTGTATGAGAGTAGAGTGGAAAGGAAGAAGAACATTATACAAGGGTTGTCAGGGAAAGGATACAAATCAAAGAGATAGATGGCAATTGACCTTGCATTTATAAGAAAATGATCAATTTGAACTATCTTGCCCATAAAAACAGTGCCAAAAGACTATTTTTTCTTGGCACCACTATCATTTTAACTACCTTCACTCCTTGGCAATGTTATATATATAATGTTATTAAAAGCATTGATTAGAATTTTAATAAAACCTAAACATATAAAAGTGAATTTTATACATTTTCTTTGTTCTTTGAGAATTTACAACAAAAATAATCACTATTTATTTATTAGATTGTTTATTGGAATGTTTTGCCAAACATCAGTTAATTACCAATTGATTCGAACCTTATAAAATGGTAAATAATTTCTTTACAGTTGGTTCACATATTTTAATTTCATAATTTTTTATGATTTAAAAAATTGTTTTCATCTTGATTTCTTTATAACTGGTAAATGCTATCAGCACTGTATCGTCTGCGTATCTTATATTATTAAGATTGTGGCTGCAACTGATGAATCCTGGGAGGACCTCTCTCATAGAATAGTCTCACTGTACAGATTGAATAGATCTGGTGAGAAGACACATCCTTGTCTTACACCCTTTTCTATTTTTATATATGGGCTGAATTCATTTTCTGTCCATATGCAGGTGGTTTACTGTCAGTATATATTCTTCTTTCTGATAACATTCTGAGCATGGGTGTCTTTGACAAACCCGCACTGTTCTTATCTTATCCTGGGCTGATTTTACTGCACACTCTGTTCATCAGAATCTAGAAGCTGAGTTTTGTTATGTGGCTTGTCAAGCTGATTGTTTGGTGAAGTTCACATTCCTCTGTGTCTGGCTATAAAAATTGATCTGCTTAGGTATTCTAGTATACTCACCATATTCACCATTGTTGTATATTTCATTTATTATTTTTGAAATTCTGTGTATGCTGAATTTGTCTAAGGCTGTCAGCATCTTTATTACAATATCGTCTGGTCCAACTGCTTTGTTTCTTCAGTTATATTTGCCTGCTTTCATTTAGTCATTTGTGTTTGTACAGAATTAAATAAAGATATTTATTTAGTTTCTCTATCTCTCTCAGATATTTGTGTACATCCAAAGACACCCTTGCAACATATTGAGAAATGTGAGCTAGAATCATTGTTTAAGTTGATAAAATTTCAACAGAATAGATTGCAGCTTCTTTGATGAAAGCCACTCATTTGTTTAGAATTATTTTTATGCCTTAATAATAATAAATTTTTCAACTTGCAATTTCATGGTGAGTCTTTCTATCACACTGAAAAAAAAAATGTACTGTTGCCATATATAGGCAGGAGCTACCCAATCTTCAGGATTCAATCTCAACAGCTTAAGAGCCTCCACGTCCTTGTGGGTGATGAACTGTTTTCTATCCTATAACATTGATCTCACAGATGAAGCATCACAAGCCTATTATGGCTTTATGACTATTCCCATGGAAAGTGTTCAGGTGAATTATATTCCTTAGTCCCACCAGTTCTAACCTTCACGGCTAAGACCTGCCATGCCAAACACATTGTAGTTAACTACTCTCATTCCCTTCGTATTACATTGGTGATATGTAAGTTCCACTCGAGTTGCCTCGTCCTGCAAACCACAGCTTTGTAGAACCAACTCTAAGATCATTGTGATCTTAAACTGTTCAAGTCTGATTAAATGTTATCTTACCCACATACTGTCTCTTACTCTTTAACTTCTCTACCTCAAGTGGCTTTTGGGCCTTGTACAGGGTGAACATCATTGTAAAAAAAAAATAAACACTTAAAAGAATTATAGATTTTCATATAACATATACAATAAAGAGGATCAGCTATAACCAATTTTTGGTTTCAATGTTGTAACTCGTTATCAAATTCATTAGCAAACATTAGCTTATTTTTTGTGAGCTTTCATGCAGTTTATAATAAAAAAAGATACAAAGTCTGGGACTGGTCTAAATATACCATAATATTAACTTGACACTTGGGAGGGTGGGAACTGTCTGTCATCAGAAATTAGTAAAATGTTGAGTAAATTTGAAAAAAATTTAAATATATAAAAATAAAATCTGTATAACATTAAAAATAAATTTGGATTAAAAATTGCAAATATTTACTAAGTAAAAGTAACTTTTTTTTCTTTTTTTATAATTAACTCTGAATAAGCATTGGTATTTATTGTAATATTTTCCTTCTATTTTCAATATTTCTCAAAGTTTGTATGTATTGCATCATATCCATATATTCTGCTCTTGAAATGAGCAAAAACTATCAAAGAAAGATTTTTGTCTGCTCTGTATGTCAGATAGGAAGTGATGACATGTTTGTTTTGAAAATTTTGTGTTAAGATAATTTTACTTTTTAAGCAATGTAAGAAATCAAATGAACAGATTTTCAATTCAAGATTCAGTGTTTTTCAGCTGAAAATACAATTGTTAAAACCTGTTTTACTGGACTTTGAATTCCAAAAAATTGTTCAGATTTGAAAATTCAGCTCTTAATTAAAATTTAGGAGGTGTCATTGTTATATTTTTAAAAATACCAGCAATTTAGAAAATTTATAATTGATAGTGGCTCTCTGATATTTTTTACTCAACATTGACCATACATTGTAAATTTACTTTAAATTTAATCAAATTCTAACAACAAAAACTACTTGACAATCTGGAGTAGTTAAAATATTTTTTACCTCAAAAATGGAATTTTTAATTTAGTAATTTTTAAAATGCTGATTTCATTGTTAAAACTTGAAACATTTGCCTTGACTTAATTTTGATTGTTACACAGTTACATAAAAATCAATAAGAAATAATAATAATCAATAATATAAAATAATTTTGGTTATACAATCTTTTTAAGAATAAGATTCACTTGTTCAAACAGATTTTAATTAGACTGCATTTTTGTAAATGAGGTGTAAAATCTTTATTTGATTCATGAATATTGATTTTGAGATATGGTAACAAAAGAACAAAATCCTAGTTTTTCAAATTGCATTTTTCTAAGGAATTAATGATTTACCATCAGTGATTAAGATGTTGACAAAATTCTTTTTATTTTATCATTTGTACTATGGTTTATCATTGGTAGTAATTAAAGTTGTCATTTACATATGTTTACTGTTGCCTGTTTTAGCTTGAGATTTTTATTTTTCAGTCATTGTATAATTTTCATTTTATTTTTTGTACTTTGTGTAGTGTTGATGGTAGGTTTATGGGGTACTTGTGTGACACTGGGACATTAGAGGGTTAATCAAAAAAGAAAAGTCTTCTAATTGGATGATAATTGTTGAAGTCTGTAGGAAGATAAACTGAAAAGTTAAATTAAGAATGAAATGGATTGAAAAATGATGTTGCAAAATAATAAATGAAATCTCCAAACAGTTCTAAAGAGAATTGAACCCAAATTTAACTCGACAGAATTCAGTAAGATTGAGCAAAACCAAGACTACCTGTCTTTCTCCACTACCTGCTGATAAGAAAGAGACCATTAATGCATTTTCGAAGATGTTGATAAAGAAAACCTGGATGGTCACTGAAATAACATTTATGATTTTTCTGTGCAAAGAGCCAGGAAAAACATCTGGTTTGATTCAGCCAACCAGAAGAAAAATATCCCTACAAAAAATAGATTAGTCTGACAGATTTGTTCATTTTAATTTCTGTAACATTTATCCAAAATTTTATATCCGACATTAATTCGAATTCCTTTGGATACAGGTGATAGAAAAAAATGAATTACTAGCTTGGAGTGACCATAGGCAAAAATGCTGTGTGGTCTTGTTGACTGAGAAACACATAAACAGAGAAAGATTTTTTATTTTTTTATATTACTAAAGTGATTAGAAATATTTTTATTTTCCCATCTTCACAAATAAACTCTGGAGATTGATTGGCAAGAAAGGGCATCTGGATGGGTAGGAGCTTTGAGAAATCCCAGTATGAGACAAGCTGATGAAGAAAGTTTAATGACTGGAAATTTCCTTTTTGACTATGCATTCTGAAAGTTTAAATTCATCACATGGATGGCATGCCAGCCCTTGGAGTGAGCTGAGATTAGATGCCAGCACTGCCAATATGGAGTGATGGTGCAAGATGAGATATGAAGGGAGTTGGAGTTAAGGATCAGCTTGATACTTTTGACCACCCTCAAAAGGATGGTAGGCAACCCCTAAATTTGGAAAATTACTCAAGTAAACATATTTTGAAAATATGGAATTTTAGAAAAGGTTGATGCTATGTAGAGATAACCAAACCCAGACTCTGGTGAACTCCACTCTTGCCAGACTCATCTAGGCTAGAGGTTTGCACAACTTGAAGAGACCTCACATTACTGCAACTGGAATCCCTATTGTTTGCTGAAACTTCCTTAAAGACCATAACTGAGAAATTTAAGATAATGCTAACACAAACTGCAAGCTCCAAAAGAGGATCCCAGTGTCATTTGATAATAACAGTAAGTGGGAAGTGTTAAAACCACTTTATACACCAGCTAGATTAAGTAGAACTATGCTCTGCAACACTATACCAGCAATGCACCAGCAACATGTTAATGAGTGAAGAGTCAGCTAGATGATAACCACAGTGGTCTGAAGGAACTTGAAGACCAATGTGGTGGGGGACAGGGTTACACTTGAGTCCCTTGTTAAGGAATTGCCTGGATATATATCAGTAAGAGACATGTGCCTGTTTAGGTCCTTCAATGAATAACAACTTTTGTGGGTGTAGATATGAAAATGTGTACATTAGTTGTAAATTTTTTTCTTTATCCTTACTGGATGGTAATTTGATTAAATTAAAACCCCTCAATCTGGTTTTATTGGGCTAATCAGGAAGGGTTGTTTGGAAAGCTTATCTTGGGAGTGGGGTCTCTCTCTTTTTCTTCAATGTCAAACATGTTATTATTTCTCTTGTCATCAATGTTAGTAAATCTGTCTGATTACTCCCACTCTCACCAACAAAAAGCTCACTGTAGAAAATAGTCACAACATCTTTGCATTTAAGTGTAGCTATATATTTAAATGGGAAAGCAATAAAACAATTTTTTTAATGAGCTGCTCAAACTGCTGATGAAAATCACATGTTGCTTGGAGCTCTGTAGCTAAGGAAATATTTTTCTTTCCAAATTTTTATGCCATTGAGGGATTGTCTAAATTATGTGAAAATGAAAATAACATTGACATCTCATTTTAACAGATATATTTACTAAAATTACATAAAAATGTGTAGAAATACTAAAGTAAATTTATTCAATAAAGCTTTAGATGCTCTCCCTCTTTGCATTCGCCAGATGCTCTCTCTCTCTTCATTTGCCAGACACTCTCACTCTCTTTGCCTTGGCTTGACTCTCTCTCTCTCTTTGTGGCTTGACTCTCTCTCTCTCTCTTTGCACGCTTGACTCTCTCTCTCTCTTTGCCTTTGGCTTGACTCTGTCTCTCTCTTTGCCTTTGGCTTGACTCTGTCTCTCTCTTTGCCTTTGGCTTGACTCTGTCTCTTTGCCTTTGAGCTGACTCTGTCTCTCTCTATCTCTTTGACTTGACTCTGTCTCTCTCTATATCTGCCTGGCTTGACTCTCTCTCTATCTCTCTCTTTGGCTTGACTCTCTCTCTCTCTCTTTGCCTTTGGCTTGACTCTCTCTCTATCTCTTTGGCTTGACTCTCTCTCTCACTCTCTCTCGCTTTGCCTTTGGCTTGACTCTCTCTCTCTCTCTCTCTCTTTCTCTTTCTCTCACTCTCTCGCTTTGCCTTTGGCTTGACTCTCTCTCTCTCTCTCTCTCTCTCTTTGCCTTTGTGACTCTCTCTCTCTCTTTGCCTTTGGCTTGACTCTCTCTCTCTCTCTCTCTGTGCCTTTGACTTGACTCTCTCTCTCTTTGCCTTTGGCTTGACTCTCTCTCTCTTTGCCTTTTTGGCTTGACTCTCTCTCTTTGCCTTTGGCTTGACTCTCTCTCTCTTTGCCTTTGGCTTGACTCTCTCTCTCTCTCTCTCTGTGCCTTTGGCTTGACTCTCTCTCTCTCTTTGCCTTTGGCTTGACTCTCTCTCTCTCTCTCTTTGCCTTTGGCTTGACTCTCTCTCTCTCTCTCTTTGCCTTTGGCTTGACTCTCTCTCTCTCTCTCTCTCTCTCTCTCTTTGCCTTTGGCTTGACTCTCTCTCTCTCTCTTTGCCTTTGGCTTGACTCTCTCTCTCTCTCTCTCTCTTTGCCGTTGACTTGACTCTCTCTCTCTCTCTCTCTTTGCCGTTGGCTTTCTTTCTTGCTTGGCTTGACTCTCTCTCTCTCTCTCTCTTTGCCTTTGGCTTGACTCTCTCTCTCTCTCTTTGCCTTGCTTTGGCCAGCTCTCTCTCTCTCTCTCTCTCTTTGCCTTTGGCTTGACTCTCTCTCTCTCTCTCTCTTTGCCGTTGGCTTGACTCTCTCTCTCTCTCTCTTTGCCGTTGGCTTGACTCTCTCTCTCTCTTTGCCTTTGGCTTGACTCTCTCTCTCTCTCTCTTTGCCTTTGACTTGACTCTCTCTCTCTTTGCCTTTGACTTGACTCTCTCTCTCTCTTTGCCTTTGACTTGACTCTCTCTCTCTCTCTTTGCCTTTGGCTTGACTCTCTCTCTCTCTTTGGCTTGACTCTCTCTCTCTTTGGCTTGACTCTCTCTCTTTGGCTTGACTCTCTCTCTCTCTCTTTGGCTTGACTCTCTCTCTCTCTCTTTAGCTTGACTCTCTCTCTCTCTCTTTGGCTTGACTCTCTCTCTCTCTTTGGCTTGACTCTCTCTCTCTCTCTCTTTGTGACTCTCTCTCTCTCTTTGACTTGACTCTCTCTCTCTCTCTTTGGCTTGACTCTCTCTCTCTTTGGCTTGACTCTCTCTCTTTGGCTTGACTCTCTCTCTCTCTCTCTCTCTTTGGCTTGACTCTCTCTCTCTCTCTTTGGCTTGACTCTCTCTCTCTCTCTTTGGCTTGACTCTCTCTCTCTCTCTCTCTCTTTGGCTTGACTCTCTCTCTCTCTCTCTTTGGCTTGACTCTCTCTCTCTCTCTCTCTTTGGCTTGACTCTCTCTCTCTCTCTTTGGCTGGGCTCTCTCTCTCTCTCTTTGGCTTGACTCTCTCTCTCTCTCTCTCTGGCTTGACTCTCTCTCTCTCTCTTTAGCTTGACTCTCTCTCTCTCTCTTTGGCTTGACTCTCTCTCTCTCTCTTTGGCTTGACTCTCTCTCTCTCTCTTTGGCTTGTCTCTCTCTCTCTGGCTGAACTTTCTTTCTCTCTCACTCTCTCTGCTTTGTTTCTCTTTCTCTCTCTCTCTTTCTCTGCTTTGGCTGAACTTTCTTTCTTTTTCTCTCTCTCTCTTTCTCTGCTTTGGCTGAACTTTCTTTCTTTTTCTCTCTCTCTCTTTCTCTGCTTTGGCTGAACTTTCTTTCTTTTTCTCTCTCTTTCTCTCTGCTTTGGCTGAACTTTCTTTCTTTTTCTCTCTCTCTCTTTCTCTGCTTTGGCTGAACTTTCTTTCTTTTTCTCTCTCTCTCTTTCTCTGCTTTGGCTGAACTTTCTTTCTTTTTCTCTCTCTCTCTTTCTCTGCTTTGGCTGAACTTTCTTTCTTTTTCTCTCTCTCTCTTTCTCTGCTTTGGCTGAACTTTCTTTCTTTTTCTCTCTCTCTCTTTCTCTGCTTTGGCTGAACTTTCTCTCTCTCTCTCTCTCTGTTTTGGCTAGACATCATCCCCACTCCTTATGTGTTCTTCCCTGTCACCCTCTTTCCACTTTCATTATATATCATTATTTGGCTTTTGATAAATAGCTTTTAGTAGCTTAAGAAAGAGGAGTGTATCTAATGGTGGGGTGGGGTGAATTATTGATTTTTATTCTGGAACTGCCTCCTTTTGTTATCAAAGATTACATCAAAGAGAATCTTTCACTACATTTTTCAATGTTGCTTCCATATGTTCTCTGGGAGGATTGGTGGGTGTCACTTTAGTGAGGAAGAAAGTGTGAGAAAAACAATAGAGAAATAAAAGAAAAAGTTGTAGAAATAAGATCTCTAGACAAGAGTTCCTTGATTGATTGAAATGAAGAGGGACAAGGAACTACTCTATTCCAGAAGGTGGAGAGAAAAAAGAAAGATTGTTCAAGAGGAAAAGTGAAGGTAAATAGACAATAATATGGGTAAGAGAATTGTTGTGGAGTGCAAACAGGGAACTTGATAAGAGTGGAGTATAAGAAACTAAAATCCTGTTGCTATGGAAAAGAAATGAAAGAAATTCAAAGCATTGTTTTGTGGACATTTAAGTTTTAACTAATTTGTATAAAATTAACAAATAATATTGATGGACTAAGAAATGCTGAAAACAGTTTTTTTCTAATACAAGTGAAAAAATTGCACTTATAAAGTTATGATTTTTTTTTTTGCATCTTAAGTTCTGTTTAATGACAGATAAAACTACTCTTTTTCTTCCTTTAAAATTTCTCAAAATTGTAATAAGGCACAAAAAATTGTTTTAAACTTGGACCAATAAGGAACATAGATGAAATTCTAGTAATATTCGATTTACTATTCAGCATTTTTTTTTTCTTAAAGAAACTCTGCTGAAATTGGGTCAGGTGTCTTATGCCAGATGTGTGTGTGTGTGTGTGTGTTTTTTTTTTTTCATTTCAACTTTATAGTTCTTTGGAATGCCAATCATACACTTCTGGCTCTTTTAAGTGTTCCTCATAAAACAGTTAACAATATTCTACTGAATGATTTGGTTGTAAATTTTAAGCTCATTCTTATTTGCAAAGATGCTTTTAATGTAGATCAGCACTGGAAGCAGACAGGATCAACATTTGAGTAGGTATTTGAAGTTTAAAGCAGTGGTTTCCAAGCACTTTCTAGCTACCCCATCCCCAGATACCAGGACACATTCTTGGTATCTTACTGTCACATCCATGTGAAGCCACTGTTTTTTGCTATTAGATGGACTGTAAATTCGAAACAGTAGCTAATGTAATTCTGTAAATACACATTTGCATTTTACCTTTTCTTTAGATATCATTAAATGAGTTGTTGCTAGATGAATATCCATGTCTATATTATCAAACCTACAAAAATAGAGCATTGTTGATATCGGTGGTTTGATCTGTTTGGTGCATCCTGTCCAGATAACATCAAAAAATACAAACATTCAGGCTTCAGATAAAAATAAAGATGTGTTTGTTTATAACTCTTATGCTAGTTTTACTTTGTAA
This sequence comes from Ascarosepion bandense, assembly GCA_037127315.1. Taxonomy (NCBI): domain Eukaryota; kingdom Metazoa; phylum Mollusca; class Cephalopoda; order Sepiida; family Sepiidae; genus Ascarosepion; species Ascarosepion bandense. The sequence continues at coordinate 4,806,028 of JBBBDQ010000883.1, read as the reverse complement.
AGCTAGTGTACTCCTTAAAACATTTCCTCACATCCATGGATCTTCCCAGTGAGGACTGTGGTCTTACCCACTTTGAAAATCTCACAGTTAAAGGTTCACTTACTGGTAGGCAGTTATATACTTTTATAAAGAAGTGCAGTTTGCAGGTTGATGCGAGAAATTAATGACAGGAGCATTTGGCAAAAGTATTTCTAGTTTATAGGGTTTAGATCAGTGATTCCGAGCAGTTATGCTGTGGTACACTAGCCTGCCACTAGATATTGTCGCAACAGATGTGTGTGTTTGGAAGGAGTACTCATACAGCATTGGTATTTGAATAAATGAATATGTATTAAACTTTTTTCAAATACTTCTTTTCACTATTTTTTGATATTTTATATACCTTGTTTTAGTTATTTTTTTTTTTTTTAAGTATTTTTTATTTTTTAAGGGCTTAAAATAAAACATTCAATGGTACCCATTGATACATTTTGAATTTCAATACAAAAGTAATATCCCACATTAGCTAAAATATCTTTATCAGTTTTATTGCAATTTTCTGTCTTTATGTGAATTAAGCTTCTCAACCCTAAATAACAGAAAAAAAATCAGGAGCAAGAAAGACTACACTCAACTGATGAAGAAATGAGGGTTTACTTATCACACATTCGACCAAACGTTGAAGAAATCCTAAAAAAAAAAAAATCTCACACAGGTTTCATGCTAAATAAGCTGCAAAAATAGTTCAATAAAAGCATTGAAATAAAGTTCATATTTGTGTATTTATTTTAAATCTTTCTGGTTTTATTTCATAACTTTTAAATGTATACCTTTTAAAAATGTTGCTAAGCGTGCCGTAATATTTTCGCTTGCCATTGCTTAAAAAAAATGGTTGAGAAACACTGGTCTAGGTAAGCCTTAGTATACCAAATACACTGACTTTAGATAAAACCTATTTTAATGTTTTTAGTGCACCAAATGGGTCTTATATGCCATCAGATATGGTTGTAGATTGCTTTATGATATTGTAAAATGATAGATGAAAGTAATATTTTTGATTATCATGTTTTATTCAGAGAAAATAAAATCCTGTTTGAAAGTGGATGTGAAATTCTTATCAAGAAATTCTAAATAAGACAGGAGATTCTCTTCATAATAACAATTGGGAACATTTTTACAATTTGATGAATTTGTTTTATGTGAAGTTTTTCTTGTTGCTAAAATTATTTCACTGGTAGATTTAAAATCAACCGTGTGTATTTTTGCTATTTACTGTACTGTTTGCTGTATTCTGTAAGCATAAAGAAAAAATAGCTTAAAATAATAACTTTGTCAACTAGACTGAATGAATTCACACTTCATTTTTTCAAGTGTAATTGGAAATCTGTGAAAATAAAAGTAAATTCTGAAATTTGTTCAGGCAGTTGAACTTTCTTTGTGTTGCTAATGTTGATTAACACATCATTTTGGTCAATTCATTCTATAGATTTTTTTTATTTTATCAGTGTTTCTGCCCACTCCTCAGAACAAGAACAGAAATTAGAATCCATGTATAAACTGGCTCTGTTCATTGGAAACCATGAAAACCACTCAGATGATAACACCATTCAAAGCCATCCATGTAACTTGGATGATCCTAATTTAGATATAAGGACACTCTGCAGTTACTTTCTGATAAACAAAGAAAACCACATGACACTGGTCTGACTGGTGAGCTGGCAAGTGGGTAGCTGCTTTCTGCTTTCTTACTCTCCATCAGTTATCTGGACTCTAACCTTAGAGAGGTTAATGTGCACTTGTATCCTTTCTCTGGAATGTATTTTTTTTTTTTTTTTTTTAATCATATCACCCCGAGCAAGGCGGTAACGCCACTGATGTGCAGGGGGCTACGTAAGAGTGAAAAGGTTGGAAGAGAGAAAGCCGGAAATCACATCCTAAACAGGGAACAAGGGATGAGCCTCTTCACCTGTTCAATAGACAAGGGTGGAGTGTGAACCAGGCGATAGTTTAGTCTATCTACTTCAATTGACAAAGAAAAAAAAAATGGTTTTAACTTTGCCTGAAAAGTTATACCACATTGAGTTCAATTGTCTGAACAAATCTTGGATTGATTATGGCTCTTTTCAAAATTACAAAAGTAACAATGCATATTTACAACAGTGAATGTCAAACCATTGTTGCTGGAACATGACTGTGGGTAAAGTAAGTAATGTACACAAAACAAAAACAAAGGAAGTAAAAGATTTGTATAAATATTTGTTGGACTTGCCTGATTTCATCAGAAGGCCATATTTCTTGAACGCCTAACATGGAACTCAAACTGAATATTATCCAAGAGTAAAGCTATAATTGCTGCAAGTAAAATTCAGAATTGAATACCTGTTCATGATAGCAGGTTTTATTGAACGCAAAGTAAATTAAAGTCAATGTTTAAGTTACTGAATATATTTACAAGCTCGGATGATGAAAGACTTTTATCAGAGATGCTTGAAAGTTGTAACGGCAAAGGATTTTAAATTTTTCTAAGGTTTATATCTGGACAGTGTCATGAGGTTTATGCCTAAGTTGCAATTGTTTTATGCTTAACATTATACATGTTTTTCTCTAAAACACATAGTGTATGTCATTTTGGATAAAAAAAAGGTGGTACACTTTTAATTTAAATACCCTATATTTTCGGTTCAACAAATAAGTGATTTTTTCCTTCCCTGATTCCTGTTATCTTAAAAAGGGAAACAATGTTTTGTTAGTCTCATTCAATAGATAAAGGTTCATATCAGGCTACCCAAAATTTAATGAAAATATTTTCTGAAAATTAATTCTCAACATGCTTTTGAATTTGAATTATAGATAAGATTAGATTTTATTTTTACTATAATAATCCTTATTGTTATAATAATCAGTGTCTGAGCAAATTCTGTTGTAATTCTGTGAATATTTCTTTGACTTCTCATGAGTAAATTTAAGATTTTCCAGTTATGATTGCTTTCAGCATAAGTGTTTTATTTTTTTCATAACATTTTGAACAATTTTAGGTATAATGTTAATTTTTAAAATTATCTTTTTTTTCTTGGTCATTTCACCACAAGCAAGGCAATAAAGCCACTAAGATGCAGGGGGGGGGTTACTAAGTGTGAGAGAATATGAAGAAAAGAAAACACTATTTAGGAGAGTGAGCAATAAAAGTGCAGGAATTAAGAAAACAGAAGATAACAATTGAAATAACATTAAAATTTGAAGACCTACCTGCCAATCTAGTACTCTACTTAAAATAAAGTCTAGGTACCAAAGAAATAATCTTATCAGAACAATTACCACAAAAATATTTATAGAAAGGAAACAAGGAAATTGTTATGGCAATGGGGAAAGTGCTTGAAGCTAAGATGCCAGATATACTAACATTGCTAATTCTTTGTATTTTATTACAAATCATTAAATAAATTTTTTTTTATTTTTGTATTTGTAGTAGTGCTGAAAAATTCCTGGGCCGACACACTTAGAGCATACTTTTGATCATTTCTCATTAACATATATATAGTGGGTATTTAAGAAAGTGCTTTTTTTTTTTTTACCTGAAAAATGTTCATGGCACAAGCAAATTTCTTATTTCATCACTGCTATTTGCAAATATAAATTGACTGGAATGAAAATACCTTTGCTAACATTATGTCCCTCTGGTTTTTTGGAGAGAAAAGCAATTGACATTAGAGACTAAAAGGATGTCAAAATGCCATTTGCTTCTGTTGGTTATAGAATCACTGTTTCCATGGCATCATCGAATAGAAACCATGCAGAGAACAAAACTGGAAGCAGAAAAAAATATTGTTGTAGTAAGATGTATTGTTTCAATAGATGATGGAAAGTGTGTTATTGTTATGTCTGTGTTAATTTTGTGTATGTTTATGAAATTTTGAGAAAACATTAGAAGTATGTATGCAAGATATAATGTGAAAAATAAAAATTGGTGTCTACATGAAAAGAGGGGGAAAAAGACAGTAAAAATAAGGGACTAGGAAAAAAAGTGGTGAAAAAAAGGAGTTAAAAATAAAACTGAAAAATGTGAGCAGAGAATAACTTTTGTGGAAAGAAAAAAGTATAACAGACTAGAAAAAATAATGAAAAAATGAGAAATTAAAGATGGGAAAAGCTGAGCCAGAGTAATGGAGACATTGAATAAGTGACTTTCATCTGTTGAGTGACTTTGAGACCTCAATAATGAAGGATTATTTTTTTATCTGTCTCCAACAAAAATCTACAAAAGGAATAATGTATATGCATCAGTCATAAATGATGAAAGAGTAATATTTTAATTCATTAATAATGTCCAACATATAAATCTGCTAAGCCTTTCTGTTTTGTTTTTGTAGCCAACAATAGCAGAGATTTTCTATTATGGTAGCCCATTCATATTTGATGACAGCTTATGTGAGGAAAAAGAATCTAAAGATGAATGAGAATGCTTGATATGTTGAACTCCACTGCATTTAGAAAATGAACATTATTTTTAGAAAAGAGTATTATAATTATAATTTTTATTAATTTTTAACTGAACTCTAAGTTTTTTTTTTCTTTATTTTAAACAAAGAGTATATTTCCTGTGTTTGGTTAAAAAAAAAAAATGAATTCTTTTTTGTTCTTTTTGAATATTTAAAATTCTATTTTAACTTGGAAGAATTGTTAAAGAGGATGTGTAAGTGTAAGTTTTCATTTCCTTCTAAATTATTCAAGGCAAAAAAGCAAGTGGAGGTATAATCATTTAAAAAATAGATGAAAGTCAGAATTTGTTTAACTTCCTGCAATTAATGAAAGGTGTCTCTAAAAGAATATGATTGTCAATTTCCTTCAGGAAAGGTTAAATAAGAATTGAATATTTCACTGAATTTATTGGGCATATGAAATTTTTAATTTTCATTTCTGATGTTTATCTTGAAATTATTGGAAGAAAACCAGAATTTAAATTGGCAATAATGAATTGAACAAAGTTTAATTTCCCTTTTCTGTTATCTCTCTCTCTCTCATCTCTCTCTCTCTATATATATATAATTCAGAAATCCAGTTGAAACTTTAAGTTCTTGAAATTGTTTCTACTTTACAGTTTTTCTCTTGATTTCCCCATTTGTTTTCATTTTCCCTTTCCTAATTAAAATATTAAATGACTGCTTAAAAAAAGCATCTTAATCTTTTTCATCTTAATAATACTTGACTGAAATAGGATGTATATGATAAAAGCAAAATAAATTTACATAGGCAGTAATTTTTATTTTATATTTTATTATTGATAGGCTTTCTACCTGAATTTGCTCATATTGAATACAATATGCTTATGACAGTGTGTCTTATCAGAACTTTTATACAAAATTTCTTTTTTGTTGAATGGGGGGAACTGCGATTAATCTGAAGTGTTAATTCATTCTCACCAAATTAATAACACATTGAAAGGAAAAAACAAATGTGTATTCTATTCTGAAAACAAGCAACAGTATGTAACTCATCTTTGAAACTTTAAGCAAAATGATTTTGGCATTGGAATTTTCTGAATTAAGTCCAGTCTCTCAGGAGTGAAGACAATGTGCTTTGAAGTGGAGAATTGTTTGAGCTACTGTGTACAATTCTAGAAAGATTATCAGTTATATCTGTGTACTGATTTTCTTTTATTTCTTTGATAAAAAAAACTGTTTTCTCGGATTTTGTTTTCAATTTGTTTTTATTCTTTAATTGTATTTGAACTGTCTGCTACATTCTCTACCATTTATCAATTAGAGATGTGACTATTTTATTTAGACATTTTTACTGTTCCAGTATTTGTTACTGTGTACAACATCACTCAGCTAAGTGACAAATTTCATATTTGTCTTAATCCCCTCTTTTGTGTGTGTGTGTGTGTGTATGTATATATATATATATATATATATATATGAGAGGAGAAATTGGCAACTTGTGAAGATGAAGATAATCCAAAAGATTTTATCTAATTAATATAAATTATCAATTAAATAGAGCGCAATGAATATTATCCAGAGCAAATATAAAAACTCAACACATAATTAAACAGTTATAAATTCAGAAATTATTTCATAAAAATCTTTACAATTGCCTTGTGCAAACTGTTGATGAATAAATCTAAATTTCACACCAAATATTTTGGGAAAAAAAAAAAAATATATATATATATATATATATATATATATATATACACATATATATATATAGGCACTTTCAAATATTTACTAAAAATGAGGTTATAAAATGATTTTTTTTTTTTTTTTTTTTAAATTTCGGTTAAAAAGCTTTTTTTTTTTTTAAGTCAACAGATTTGGGAGATTTTGTCAAAAATCAGATAATTGTTTGATTTTGATAAAACTTTCAGGGCTTATTCATAAATGAATGGATTTATTTATTTTTTATTTATTTTTTAGAAAATCTTGGTAAAAATACTTTTTTTATATTTATTACCTCACACTCATTTCATTTTATAAAATATTAAATTCTTTTTTGTAGAGTTTAATGTTAGTTATAAGGTCAGCCAGTCAGTTAAGTGCCATACATGATACACACTTTTTTGAGTGATCATGTCTCGAAAGAGAAGATTATCCTGCAGTAGGTTGCCATTGCTTTCTGCGATAGACTGGTTGCCAGCCAAGTTTATAGAACCCAATCTGTTCTATTATTTAACCATAACTGGATGGAAGAGACTGATTAATACCTTTCCCAAGGGTAATTGTGTGTAAGTGAATGTAAGGAATTCAACTGGAATTCGAAGTTATAAGGGCAAGTCTTAAGAGAATTTAAATCAATTTTTTTTAGTCCACTAAACCCCAAATATTCTGTTTGTAATTTTAAAAAAATGGGGCTGGCAATAAAATAAGGCATTATTTAATTAGAAATGCTTTTAATTGCTTTTATGAGTATATTATGGACATATATAAAAAATATAAGATATATTATGTCTTAAAATTTTTTTTTTTTAATGAATAATTTTTGCAAGAATTGTTTTTAATTTTTTTCTAAATTTAGAATAATTATAAACTTTACAAATTCTGTATTAATTTTAAGTGATCAAGTGAATTAAATAAAAAAAAAATGTTTACTAATCAAAAATAGAAAAGCTTACTACAATTCAGTAACCCTACCACCAGTATTTTCAAAAGAATTTTGAACATTTTTGTGTGTATAAGCATGCCAATTTTTTTTTGTAACTATGGATGTTCATATAGGACATCAGAAAATAAGAGCAGTAACTAGTAAATTTAAAATTTATTGGTAATTTTCTAATATTTCCTCAAAAAGCATTTTCATAAGGCGAAGTACCTAAAAATACAATAAAATATTAAAATGGTTGAATAATGAACAAATTGGAATGTTTATAAATTTAACATGTTTTACTTTTATTTAAGCTTCATCTGAAATGATGTGTATATGATTCCTGTGTGTGTTTGTATCATAATTCTAGTTGCTCTGTGCAGGATTTGGTTGATAATGAAAGTGTGTCTAGTGGGCACTTTATTTCTATCTAGTAGTTGGTGGATGTTTTGTGTGGGAGTGTAAGAATTTAGGTTACACCTGTTGTGGTTAATCTGATCTTAGATCAGATTGCCCACAACTTGTAGGCAAATACATGTGAGGTTTAATTAATCAATGAAAAACACAAAACTAAAAATTTCTAGTCTATATTTCATTTCTGATTAAGCTTAACTAAAAATGCAATGTGATATCTATAAACATTTCCTATTTGTTCATTATTCTATTCTGTTGCATATTTGATCCCAATGCTTACAATATTTACAATTTTTTAATTACTGGGTAGTTAAAGAAAAAAAAAATAGATGTTTACATTGTTTCTATTATGTAATTTTGCTACAATTATTTCTCCCTTACATAAATTTCACAAATATCAGGTTATCAATAGATGTCAACACCTCAAAAAAACACCCACCTCCATGTTAAAAAAAAATGCTTTTCTGTGATATTTTAAACTAAAAGTATTTGTGTTTAAAAGATTTAATGTCAAATTCAGTTTAATTTAAACTTTAATTCAATTAATCTTCCTCAGTTTCAGAAATGTATATGTCATTTTTGAAATACTTTTTTTTTTTTTTTTTTTTTAATAAAGAAAATTATGCTGTGCTGATAGATTTGGCAATATGGCCAATTTTAGTGATTTTTACTGATGATAATAGTAAAAATTTGATTCCAATCCATTTAAATTCAGTTTATAATGCAGCAAAGTATTTTGCCTATTGCAAATATTAAATTTAATCCATTATCTGGAAATTAAAGCAAAAATAAAAGCTTCAACAAAGATTTTTCATTTTTTTAAAATTAATTTTTAAACCTTAGGTAATTTTTTTTTGGTACCTTTTTATATATATATATATATATATATATAATCCTACGTCTAAAGCATGACTTGATTTTTCATGCACTACACAATTATCGATTGCATAGTGCATGAAATTCTTCTGCTTTAGATGTAGAATAATATTTATTAATATATACTTAATAGATTAGTATGTTATATTACATTGAGTGCTGTTTTATTGACACTTGATAAATATTTATATATGGGTATGTACCTATATCTGTACATATGTGTATACTTATGTGTGTGTATGTGCACATAATTTAGGCATGAAGCATATATTCTTGGTTTGTGTAGTGTTTTCTATACTATACAAATGACTTAAGGAATCAAAAGAAATATTTATCTTAGAGTTTAATTGAATGAGGCAAGGTACACATAGTCTACAGTGTTTGAGTAAAATACTTCTAACACTGAGAATATTATTTTTGGCTTTTTTTTTGTGGAGAAATTATGGGGTTCTTAGATGCCATGTATATATTCTTTAACTCCAAAGACATTGAAAATTGTTCAAAGGATGTTTTCAAAGCTAATAAAGTTTTCCATTGTTTTCATGAAATGAACTGAAAACTGAATAAATATCAAATGTCTAGCTTTATTTAAAAAATATATATATATATTTTTGAGATCAAAATTCAGCTAACATAATCCTTCTTTATAGAACTTGAGAAGTCTTTGGATAAAATTTGGTTTAAGTTATCACTTGAATCTCTGGTTAAATTACTTCTGAGGTTCTGTTTTGGTTTTTATTTTTCACCACTTTTATACTTTTATTCACACCATACACATTCACACAAAATAAGTTTTGTTTGGATAGTAATAGCCCTGTCCTGAACATGTATGATTTAAAGGTACTTAGTGGGTTAATATTAGGAAAAAAGTTATTTGTTGTGTGGTTTGTTTTTATATATATATATATATTTTTTAAGCTCTGTTTTCCACTGCTATATGAATGGGGTATCCAGTGAGAATTGAACTCTAATCACAAAAGTAATGATCTGTGAAACCAGCTTGCTTGATTGTTGCAGGATTTTATGATGTTAGGGTAAAATGAATTCCCATTTTGTTATGGGAATCAACACTTTGGATATGAGGTGTGTGTTTGTTTTGCAATAAATATTTATGAACTCTTGGAATATTTGTCTCAATGTTGGCAGAATCATGTAATTTCAGATAAAAATAAGAAACACAGGAATTTAAAACAAACAGTAATTGCATGTGTACACAATTGAAAGGAAAAGACATTGAAGCTAGCCATAAGTGTGTGTGTGATTTACGTGTGTGTAAGTGCATGTGTGAGAATTCAAAAGTCAACAGACCATAAAAGAGAACATCTACTGAGGCTTGTACATTTATCAACATTATAAGACATCTGGAAGTGGGAGAGAAAAAGAATATTATCTTTCTATAGACTTAAATAAAGCCAAGTTTTTGAAGTCAAGTCAGGTAACCAACAAGATTATGAAAAGTCATCTATTGTGTGTGTGTATATATATATATATATATATCTCAAAATGATTTTTTTTATTCCATGGTGGGAACCCACAAAATACCACATTCAATTTTCTTCAACTGTCCATTTAGTTTATGAACGTATGGTTTGTTTATATTTTTAGTGTTAGATATAGCTAAAAATGTTCTCAACCTAAGTTAATAAATTTGAATTTTTACTCCTGAGATTGTATATAATGTGGTTTATCTCTGTGAAAAGGCATGTGGGTTTTTTTTTTCTGAAATAAGTTTTTTGATTGCCTAGGCTGGTCGATTAATTTCATTGAGTTGTTTTTTTATATATAGCCAGTTAATGAAATTTGAGAGATAAAAACAACAACAACAATAATAATAATGATAATAAGACTAATTATTTTATATTAGCAAACCTTTTGACTAAGCTGATGCATGAAGAGAAAAATTTTAAAGCCAGAATTTTTAGACACACTAGTATCCTTTACCAATGTGACAAAAATTGAACATTGAAGTGGGACTCTTCTCTGGTGGGATTTGTTGTTGTGGTTTTATTTTATTTTTTCTTCCATTTCTTTTATATATATATATATATATATATATATATATATATATAAAATAAAGAATTTATTTTTAATCAAACATTTTTATTACTTTGAAAGTTATTATGACACTTGCTCTGACATTCTTCCTGCCAAGCAAGCGATAAAACACACTTGAGCAGTTTCCTATTACAAAGTGGGGGCGACAGGTTTGATACCTGCTGGCAAACAGATTTTCTTTGCTAAGAATGGACAGGAGAGAGCTGTAATATACACTGTTAAATTAGAAATCCATTTCAAATATTAGTATCCATTATAATATCATTTGAAGTAATATATATAAAAATAGGAATGTAAAACATGTATAATGTGTGTGCATATAATAAATATTTAGTAATCTAATTTCATCTTTTTGGGGGTGGGCATATATGAAAGAATCAACAATGTTTCATCCAATAATAAAATTAAAACAATATTTTTTATGCACATATATTGATCACCTACATTTGTAAAGATAAGTTTTGTCATTTTAGAATAGAAATTGTTTGATGCAATCAGTTTTTGTCCCTAAGATACTCATATCATAAATTGGTTTCATTTGAGATCAGTGAATATCATCAGTTGATTTTTTTTTTTCAAGTTTTTCAAGTGACATGCTTTTTTATTTTTGCCATTTGATAAATTTGTTAAAAAACAAATTATGGGTTCTGAAAATGTCTGAGATAGGAAGCTGTTATTCTGCTTAAATTGACCCCCCCCCTCATCTGTTTCAGATGTTTTTTTTTATTTTTAAATAAATAAATATCAAATATAGTAGCCAATTGTTAGCTTTGTCATTTGTATATATTCAATGTCCAAGTATAGTTTTAAATATTAGTTTATTGTAGAATGATTGGTTCTGTATCATAGCTACATTTATTGATCTGTTGCCACTTAACAAAGAGATAATGTGTAGCACTCTTTGAATTAGGCATGAAGTGATTTCTTAAATCATCTTTATCTTGCTGATTAGTTAAGAACTCTTTTTCTCCAGACATCTACTATTGAAAGAATGAAGCTATTAGCATCTATTTTTACTCATATAAAATTAGTCTTTTTAAGTGTTACTCTAAATTCCTATGGCTGAAACTTGTCAAATCAATTAGACAGGTTTTAAATGTCTTTGTTTAAAAAGATCATTTATGCTTCTTTAACTGGATGGGCCGTTCAGATTTTATATGTAATATTAGTTCCATGTTAAAGGATTGTCAGCTGCAGTTTTTAAAACTAAAGTATTAGGAAGGTGAAGAACATTACCATTTCTGGAATGGAATTCTTTTTTAGAGCTTTCCTTCATGTGGTATTTCTCTTTGTATTTTTGTAAATGCCAACTTTGAAAATTTGTCTATATTTCTTTGAAATTCATTTTACTGATATTTCCAAAATTAGTACTTATTGCAGAATATTAACCAAAAAGTTTTTTTTTTTCCAAGTTCATTATTTCCAACAAGTTGAAATATTTAAGATATTTCTTGATTAGATTTACACTAAATTACTATTTTTTTTTTCTTATTGTAAAACATCATTGGATTTAAGTAAGCATACATTTTTCATGAAATGGAGTTAATCCAGGCAGGAAATATCATTTTAGTATTGAGCATATCAATTCCTGAGATATTTGAGCTATGCACCAGTATCGATTTTTCTCTACCCACTCCCCGGGTCTGTTTTTGCTAAGCAAGAACTTGTCTGAATATACACACAGAAAGCATCAGTAAGGCACCATTTTGATATTGCTGGTACAAGTACAGTTGGATAAATGCATTCTTTCTTTTGTCTCTCCTCATTATTTTCTTGTTTGCAAATCTATTCCCAGGTTTCTGAATTTCCATTCACAACAATTAGGGATCACTTGGTTAATTTTTATTATTTCTTAGGAATTAAACTTTGAAAACCTTGTTATATATTTAATAATAAACTGGAAAAGTTTTTAATATTTTATAGCATAATACAATTACAAAATAAGCTTTTATTTTATTTTATTTTTTTTATATAGAATGTTTGTTACAAATTCTTTTATCCAATGTTTTATCTAATAATAAAACTAAAAGTATATTTTTATGCACTATATATTATCAATCACCTACATTTGTAAAGATAAGTTTTGTCATTTTAGAGCAGAAATTGCTTGATGCAGTCAGTTTTTGTCACTAAAATATCAGATATCATCAACTGAGGTTTCATTTGAGATCAGTGAATATCATCAGTTGATATTTTAAAGTTTTTCCAATGATATAGGCATCATTCATTTATGGTTTGGGTTTAAATAACTAATTGAAAACTGATTCATGAGGCTACTATTTACTCAGATTCACGAGGTGATATAATTTCTTGTAAGGTGGAAAACAATCCAGAGACAATGCTATGTTTTCATGCATACTTTTCAAAGAAAAGTGGTAACCACTTGGTGCAAGGAATGCACAACTTTATTGTGCTTAGAATGCTCCAAGGAGTATGGTACTTATTTACATTCAGAATATTGTCCTTATCAAATAATGGCAATAGTCCAAATACAAATAATGCAAATAACTCTTCATCTCAGAGTATCATATTAAATTTAGGAACCTAACATTTGTTTTATTATTATTTTTTCTTTATTTTTTATTTTTTAATCTAAAAGTTGAAATATAAAATTATATTTTTCATATAGAATTAAAACAAAAAATTCCCTTTTCAAAAATTCTTTTTACCCATTTCGTGTGCACTTTTTTTCCATTGTTTAAAGGTTCAAATAACAGGACAGACTGGCTTCTATAACCTTGGTTGGCAACCAGTCTACCAGAGAAAGTAATGGCAACTTACTGTGGGGAAAATATTCTGCTTGGTCTGTCACGTCTCTTTAGAGATGTGATCACCCAAGTGTGTATCACATATGGCACTTAACTGACTGTTTAAAGGTTAATGAACACCTCTTGGGATTATTTTTTTGTGGAATATGTTGAGTTAAAATTTATTAGTAATGAAAGATATGATATAGCTTGCTTCTCAAAAATCAAGATGGTGACTGTTTTCTGAGTAATACTTGAATCATTAGTTTTATCTGAGTAAAGCTGCATATTCAAATCAATTTGTAAAATAAGTTTTTGTTTGATCAGTCAATTAAGTGCCATATGTGATACACGCTTGAGCAATCATCTCTCTTTGATCAATGACTGACTTGTCAGAAGATTTTCCTACAGTAGGTTGCCATATCTTTCTGCATAAGACTGGTTACCAACCAAGGTTATAGAACCCAATCTGTCCTGCTATTCAACCTGTAGCTGGAGGTAGAAGAGATGGATTAAGACCTTTCTCAAGAGTATTTGTGCATAAGGTAATGAAATGAATTCAACTGGAATTAGAACTTGGCTTTCTGATATCCATTACACCACAGCATACATTTTGCTTGATGCTTGTTCTAAATAAAAGTATAACATTCTAGCCTTAAGGATAAATTTTATGCTTATTTTTGAAAATTTAGTTTTGAATATTGCTGTTTATTTAGCTTGAAATATGCAGCATTCAGTGTGGCACATTTACTTGTATTTTAAAGAAGTAAAGGACTTGTTACAAATGTAATTTGGTTTTGTAAGTAAAAATAAAACACTTTATTTAACAATTTTTTTTTTTTACTCTTTAGTTTGACTGCCATCCATCTGTAACTATCCAAATTCAATCCCCTTTGAGCTTGAGTACATTCTGAGCAAAGAACTGCTTGAAGTACTTTTTTGTAATCATTTTAGAAATTTTTTTTGTCTATTTTATTTTTGTTTTAAGAGATTTCTTTAAAGACTAAAGTAAATCAGAAGTGCTATATCTGAATATGGCAGGTGGATGAAAACTTTCAGCCAACCTGTAACAATTCCTGCCTGGCCACTAAAGAAATGTGGTCTACCATTATTCTAATGTATTATGTACTTAATCTTTTCACAGCATTGAATTATCTCAAATATATGTAAGACATAAAATTTCACTGGAAAACCAACCAACGCTATTGCAGTTTCACCACCTTTGGTATTGGCAGACAGTAACTATCGTCAGACACTTTCTGTCACACCTACATTCTAAAATACTCTCATGTATACACCTGGTGGGGATGGTGAAGGAGAAATAAAGAAGAAAAAAATCTCTTTATAAATATAAGCATTTCTACTCTCGCTCGAAGTTTGCTAGATGGAACTTTCTAGCAAGCCATCATCACCTCCAATCTCTCATTTAGTAACCTATGTTGATCTGGATATTTATTGCCATCTTTTTCCTCCTGACATAACTTGCACATTCTATTCCTTAAACTAAAGGCACAGATTTTCTTCACGTTCTATTTGAAAATAGGATTTTATTTTCCTTTCCCATAAATAGTTAGAAAGTTTGCCAGTTTGAAGGATGTTCTGTAGATCATAGAATATTATACACACACACACACACACTATGGGAAAAATTTAATTTTGTTAAAAGCTAAGGTCATTATTGACTTTCAGTATAAATGAAAGTCTTTGTTCATTTCACTTACCATAAAGCAGAAAGAAAACAAAATGTATGGTTGTTGGCAAGAAGAAAAGCTTAAAATGCAATCTAAGCCAGACATTAAGAAAATGCTAAATGACTATGTAATATCAATTCTTCTATATGGCAGTGAATGCTGGACAATTTCCTTACAGATGAAGAGGAGATTTGGGGCAACACGGGATTCTACAGAAGGATGCTAAGAATACCATGGATAGCACTTGTAAGCAGTGAGGAAGTTTTAAGAAAAATAAAAATGAAAAGGACAATTGTGCTGAAAATCAGAAAGCAGTTTAAATTTCAAGAACGCATAATGAGGAAAAACTTCAAAAATTTGATGCACACAGAACACATTAAAGGCAAGAGACAGGAAAAGCGTTGTCACCTACCTAATGAGTTTATGTAAAATGATGGTGGAGGAAGAATAATAAAAAAACAAATATTTCTAAGAGCTACAAAAGATAGGAAGTTGTAGAGAGTCATGGTCAGACACATTCTGAAAAGAAACAACACATAAATAGATATTGTCAGCGTTATTTGAAGCTTTACTTTTTTCTTTTTCTCTTTTTATAGTTTCTACAAATATGGGAATTGGATACCCAGAACACCTAGATGTGAACTGCAATTATATTAACAATATCTTGAAATAATTAAATATATTGATTTAATATGTAACAATGCTTTATGATTAAACTTGTTTTCTACATAGGAAAAATAACATAAAATTTAATGTTGATATTCTGCATTTGTTTTTTGTTTTTTTTCCCAGTGAGTTCATTGTTCTTCAAGTCTCATGTATAGAAATTATCACTAAAGGAAACAAAGGTAACTGGCCAATCAATAAATTTGTAATTATTAAAAGGATTTATTGGAGGAGTGAATTAAAACAAAACTGATACATATAGAAATGTGAAATGTAATTTTCTTTTCTAAATTATTTTTGCAAATAATCTATCAAACATTTTTAACATTTATCTAAGCTTTAAATGTTTGATCTGAGTAAATTTCACAGGTATTAATTCTATTAAATTAGTTGAAAAAATAATAGGAGTAGATAGGTTTGTCGATTGTCCGGTTCACATCCTCTCTGGGCTTTTGAACACGAGTAGAGGTTTATTCCTTATTTCCTGTTTAGAATTGGATTTCTGGTATCTTCTATTCTCTTTCATTGTCAGTTGCATTATTGCCTTGCTTGGGGTGATTAAGAAAAAAGGAAAAAAGTGTTAACAAGTCTCACCAGCTCATTAAGTGAAATATAATATCCGATCTGTTGTACGTCATTTACTGGTCTTATTATTTATAAATGAGCTACATAAATTTGAGCTGAATTTCTGTTTACAAGTGAAATGATATTTAGCAAAATTTTCTAACAGCATTTTAGCTGTTGCTATAATGGAAATCTAATAATATACAAAGTATATTGTATAAAGAGGGTGATAAAAAGTTCAGTTGGAAGTATTTCCCAAAATCTCTCCAAATGATCACACAGATCTCAGATTGCTGACATTATCTTCTTTATGTGACGTGTCCCTTTAGGATGTAGGCGATCATAGACTTCCACTTGCCCCTGTCCCTTGTTGTTCTCAATACCTGTCCCTTTGATATTCCTCCCAGACCCCACTCTGCCATCCACTCGCTCAAGCCTATCAAATGTCTTGCACTGCCTACCCATCTCTCTCTTTCTCTGTCTTATGAGTATCTAATTCTCTAAACCCTCCTTCCTCACTATGTTTCTTAGAAACCTGGGCTTTCACTTCCTGATGCTAAGTATGTTTCCTTTTCATTTGCATCCTCTCCAACACCTTGTTGCTCATATGCTCAGTCTATGGTATCCTTAGCACTGTACCTAAATGGTCACCCATCTTTGTACTCATAGCTGCTTAAATTTTGTTAACAAGAACCAAAGAGATGGATCCATACCTTTTCCCAAGGGCATTTGCATGTAATTGAATATAATGAACCCAACAGGAAGTGGAATTTGGTTCTCTGATTAAAAATTCTGATTCATTATCCATTGCAATACCTGCACATCCAAGTTTACAGCACCTGGTATTTTCAAGCTGTCACCTCTCTAGATATTGACCAAGCTTGACGTTGCTTTACTTTGGTGATCATATAGGAACTGGTGTTTCAATGTGATGTGGTCGTAAACTCTAGTGGAGGGAAGAAACAAATCAGATGTATGGCAATCAGAATTATTAGGAGAATGTGTAGAGAAATCCACTGTTTGACTGAGAGACATAGAAAATTGGAACAGAACTAGAAGTTTATTCCTGGTTTCCTATTTTAGATGGGTTTCTAGTTCTATCTAAAGTCCTTTCCTTCTCTTTCACTTTCAGTCCTGGGTATAATGATAAACTACATCTGGCAGCAAAGCCTCTGAGCAGCAGATTGGTTTTGAGGAGTGTGGAACCACCTCTTAGTTACTGTTGTTCCCAGGTCCACCTTACCCAGGATGGTAGCACCTGTTATGATACCAGCTATGGGCAAATAATGAACCCCCTAAACAAAAACAAAACTATTAAAGTGTTAAGTTACATTTTTATAGAAAAAATGCCAGCAAAACATCTTTATATAAAAATTTTTATTTGTATTTGAAGGCATACAATTGTGTTCAAAATTATATGTAGTTGAAACAATAAAATTGTGTTCAGAATATTTAAATTTTGGCTTTAAATAACCCATAAAGGTTGATATGCCACCAAACAAAATCAACATGAAAGAACTCTTTCATGAAATTAATCATATAATATCCTACAATTTCTTAAACCAAACTGTATTCCAAAATGTAATTTCAACAAAAATGCAACATAAAACACACATATCACCACCTATAATAATTACGTTCACACAAACATGCATATGCACGAAAGCTGAGCACCATCTACCTTGTATTTAATTGTGAAAGCATGTATCATAGTTGTATCACTTCAATGTTCATAAGAAAATTAAATTTATTAAATGACCCATAAGGTTGATATGCTGTTAAACAAATCAATCTTTCACTTATGGTGGTTACTTGCATCTTGGTGGTATTGTCATGTTGCTTGAGGTAGTTCCTCTTACTTTGTAACCTACTTTGAGTGGCTCTTAAGCCTTGTACAGGGTGCACATCACTGTAAGAAAAAAAGCACATTAGTATCATTAGAATGAATGAGCCACTTGACATAATAACACTGAAATTGGCTAATTCTGAAATTGAGTGCTTGTTGCTCTCATTATAAACTTGTCAATTTGACCAAAATTAGTTTTATATTTGTTACACAATTTTCCTGTCATCATTAGGCAGTAGTATTTTGTGATCTGTAAAATTTTCAAAGAAGAAAGCAAAGAAACTGGCACAATTTGACATATTACAGCTTCATTCTAGTAAGAGTTGTGGAATTGCACTTTCAAGTCAGTTTACAAGCACATATTTATATGGGACATCAAGTTTCTTGGAAAAACGTCATTCCTCCACACACTTGGATACAGAGTATTGATCCTTTTCCTTCCTAAAGAGGCAGTGGCATTTGATGGACACATGCTTCTCTGAAGATGCAAACTATGGAATGTGCCTTATCTGCCAGTCTCCTTTCTTGCTGATACTTATTGCTGAAATTCCTGAATCATTCAAACATTTTTTTCTCTTCAACCATCCTGACTCCATTTATTATAGTTTCACCTTTCTACTTCTCTTGATCGATTCCTCTACTCCTGTAGCCTCTTTCACTCTCAGTTTGCATTTCTTCCACTAACTCATCCTCTTCTTCCCCTGATTGCTTTCTTCACTTACTTGCATTCTCTTTTTGCCCCCTCCTTCTTGAATGCCACACTTCCTCTTTGCCTCCTGCTGTCATCCTTTGTTTGCCAGCTCCTCTACTTTTCTTGTTTTCTGCTGCCCCCACATTGCTCTTCTACTTCTCACCCTCTCTGTTATCCCATGCTTCCTCCTATTAGCTGCCTCTCCATTTTCTTTCTCTAATATTCTCTGTTTACATGACCCTCAGTATGTTAGCCACTTCTCAACAGCCCACCTATTTTGCACCCTCCTGTTGTCCTGTTTTTTCCTCTTGCTGAATGACACCCTCCTTCCATATCTGTCATTTTCTGCACCCCCCCCAACTACCTCCATTCCTCCCCTCTCAGCTTCATTCATGTCTTCCTGTCTTTCTCTCCCCTCAATATATGATCATAAAGACTCTTCTAATCACTGACCTTAAGTTATGACACTCAACATTCATAAGCACTGTAACTTCTGTGAAACTCTTCCACCATTGAAATATACAAGTCTACACATTTTTGTCTTGAAAAACGCCACAATAGTATCAGTAAAATCATCAGTTGTAATTTTTGTTAGGGGAAAATGGCCGAGTTTCCAAAATGCTAAGAATAAGAGTATTGGCATTTGCTAGCAGACAGTGCAAATTCCAAGATAAAAAAAAATCAATTGTTTGTTGCCATGAAATTCCTGGAATTTCCTTTTGCTTAGAATTCACTTTCACTTTCTCCCTTTTCATTCTAATGGTTTTTCTGACATTCTCTGATCTTTTCGCTCATTGATTTTTACTCTGCCCACATTTTACTCACTTCTGTTACTACACCTCTCCTTATTGTTTCCTAAATCTTTCTTCTTCCCCCTCCCTATTCATAACTAAAAGTAGAGTTCTCTTCAGCATCCCCCTTCTATACTTGTTGTAAGAGTGAGTCTCTTTATGCTCTTTTTTAGTCTCTCTCTTTTTCTGCTGTGATATCACTTTTCTATCTCTTGCTTTTATCCAGCCCTATTTTGTCTCTCTGCCTTTCTTCTTTACCTGCCCTTTGAGTTCTTTCCATAACTTAAAAAAAAAGGAAAAGAATAATTTGTATTTTTTGAAACTCTGAAATCCATTCAGTTTTCTCCAATAATTTGAAACCAAAACCTTAAGGGCATCTCAACAATTTTTCTGTTTCAAATAATGCAAAATAATTTGGGTGTATTGTTTGCTTTATTACACTTAGACAACTTTTCCTTAAGAAATATTTTTAATGATTAAAAAAGAAATCCAACTGAAAAGTTTCATCTAATTAAAAAGAGACATTTAAAAGAAATATTATTACTATTTATAATGTTGACTAGAAATCAAGAGGAAGGTATGTCTAACAGAAGCAGAATACAAATTGAAAAGAAAAAACAAACTATCTTATCCTGCTGAGAGGCATGCATAAGAGAGAATTCTTTTGTCAGATGAATTTTTACAATATTAAAAATATTTGTAATTGGTTTGTATTTTCAACATTTCGTGGAATGTTTTCAAAGACTTATCATTAGTTCCATAAGATCTATGAGAATAGTCAAAATTTGAAAAAATAGGATATTTACCAAACTGTTTAGGCAAATGGCATCAATAGTTACTCACTCAAAGTGGACTCCCTGTCAGCATTCTATAGAAAATGCCTAGAAAATAAGAATGAGGTGGATCTGACAGCTGGATAATTTTAATGAATTATGCAAAATTTAATGCTTACTTCATTGTAAGAACATTTTAGCTTTAATCTTGTAAGAGTAGCCGAACTGAATTTGGTACAAAGAAACAAACTTGACCAATTACATGCTTTAACTGTTTAATAGTTTTCTTGACTCTGTTCTAAAATGTCATGGTGACCTGCATGTGGCCTTTTTTTTTTTTAAAAGAGTAACATTCAAATTTTCTTTTATATAGGACTTTGAACAGTGAACTGCCACTAGGGCTAGATTTAGGTCTTAAGAAGCCCTTGGAATAATAGAATTTGGAGTGCTTTCATTATATATGTTCACTTATCTGTATCTACAAAAAATATATTTTTGGTGTAAAGAATGAAACACTTCAACCAAAATTAAATAAAAATAAACAAAGATCCTCAGATATATATATTTTGTTTTTACAAAGGGCCATCTAGGCTGTATCCCCTCTATATGTAAATCAGTTAATTCTGCCACTGATTGTTTTATAAAGCCATTCAAAGAGACTACTACAGAAATTAGTCATTTGTTTCTGAACATATCCAATCCTAAATAAGATTCATTTGAGATATAATGATCTGAAATTATAGCAAAGATCTAGATATTTGAGTCAAGCAGTTTGAAACAAATATTTTATCTCAGGGCTTAAATGTGTGCAAAAAAAGAATCTTTTATTTCATTATAACTTGATCTTTACAAGACAAATCTAACAACGAGAAAAAGATTTCAATGAGATTTTTTTATCTTTCACATGCAAATTTGATCATTTCTTTTAATCTTAAGACTTGGAAATCAATTACATGACTTGAAATAACTTTGAAAAACTTTTTAAAATTATCAAAATCACCAATTAATTTAATACAATTTTGGCAGCATAATCAGTTGAACATCACACATGATGAAATGAATTTGAACAATTTTTAGAAGTACAGACACTTTTTATTAATTGCTATTAAAGTTTGATTTTTGTATGTGCAATAAAAAATAGCATGAAAAAGTAAAAAAATATGTGTTTATGGTCAGTGGGTAATCTATTGTAGCTTGCAAACGTAAATCTCTTGAATGAAAAGGAAAAAGATGTTATACAGATTAGCTATTCAATATTTTAATTGAATCAAGAAATTTGTAGAATATGAAAAGGGATTTCTTTTTGTGCTTAATATGAATTTCATGATCTGAAAACTGAAATTATCTTCATCAGCTGGAAAACAATCGATCTTTTTAAATTTTTTTGTTTGAGTTGAGTGAGAAAAGATTTGAAGGCTTGAATTTCTTAGTTTTTTTTTTTTTTTTTCCTTTCTGTAATGATTTTCATAATAACCCATTTAGTACTCAGTCAATTTCCTTACTCAGATTACTTGTTTCAAGTTTTTAAAATTCTACTTTCCATCTCTCATCTTTAGGAAATAATTAAAACCTTGATGAAGCCAAAATGAAGATAACTTCATTTTTGCTTGCCCTGTTTTAACTTTTATTTTAATCTATTTTCATTATGAAACATCATTTGAAGATGGTTGTAATAAATTGTTCTTGACATAAGCTGGACATTGTTTCTTGTAAATATATATGTATCTGTTGATATTGTAACAAATTTCTGATTCCTTGAACCATAAAACTCTTCTTCCTTTATGTGCTATTTATAACTGACTTCAGTTTGAGTGTATGACTCATGGTGGTGTTCATTTGTTAATCATTTATATATACTGGCTCTAAGTCTGACAGAAATAGCAGGAACTGATACAATAATAAAATGAAAGCAGTCTTTATTCAACTATACTTCATGTACATCTGATATTTTTTTATATTTGTATCTTTTTTTACCAGTTTCTTTGTGTTCTTTTTCTTGTGTTAAGCAGTATTTTCTTTTTTATGCTTCTTTTCATTTTGTCTCTTACATATAAAAAATTTTGAAAGAAAAATTTGTCATTGTCTATGTGAGTGTTTCAAAATGGCAATTTTTATATGACCTCTACTAAAATGTCTAAATGTTGACTTATGAATGTCTGCCGCAGTCATGCAATATTGTCATACAGCCATTGTCTCTGATCAGAATGATGATTTTGTTTAGTCATTCATGAATGCAAGCACATTTTCAGTAATAACTGATGGTTTTTTTTAAGTTTTCTTTCCTAGTAAGGCTTGGAACACATAGCAGACTTTTAGGCATTTGCTTTAAATTTATATCTGCTTGTTTACTAAGACAAAAATGCAATGACTAGATCTTAGTAATATCTTTTAAAGACAAGTTTTTAGATGGAAAGTTCCCAGTAAACTTTCTTGGCTCCAGTTCATAATTTTAAAAACATTTGGTATTTCTGGGTCAATGGATTGTTAATTTGAATTATAAAATCATAAATTAATGATGATTCTGATCGTTTTTTGGTAAATTCTAATTCTGTGTTAATGAAGACAATTATTATACATTTGATTAATTTGATTACAAGGAGATTAAATTAGATTTGAATCCTGCTGTTTGAATTAAAAAATTATTGCTCAGAATTGTAACTTGATATTGACCACCACAAGTCAATTGATTCCTTTGTCTTGATTAACCAAACCTCGAATATCATTGGATGTGATGGAAATTGGTTAATAATATAGTGGATGGATTTGAGGTCACAACTATACTTGCCATAAACTCCAATTAGTAAATTTTTCTAGTTAGGGTAAAGAATGTATAATAATGTTTAAGTATTGTAAAATTAGTAAATTAATATGGGACCAAATGATAATCTTCAGATATTTTGAATTTCTATGAGCTTAAGCATTATCATCCATTATATATAACTAGAAAAATAATACCAACTTTTAACAGTTTATCCAAAATTTTGATTCCAATATACAACAACTTTTTCAAAAATGAGAAAGATAAAAGAATGGATAAATCTTGTTGGTTGAATTTAAGTAAACTTCTTTGATTAAATTCTTGCAGCTTAAATAATTCTTTGCAGCCAGAATTTATAGAATTCTACCAAGAAGCTAGTGTTTTTCTGCTTTTATATTTCTCCATTTTGCATATCAAATTGAAAAAGAAACTATTCAAAAATAATAATAATTTTTGAATACTTTTGTCATTAATCATAATCAAGAATGTTAATGTTACAAGTTTGCAATATAGAAAAGTTTTGATTTATTTTATCCTGACATTTTTTTCTTTTAGAAATGCTATAATTTATTATGCTTAAATTTCTGTTGGATCATTTGGTGTGATTTTGGGAGTGGAGTTGGACAAGCTTTTCAGCACTTGTCATATTTATTTAAACAATTTTTTTCTTTTCCTAAAACATACAATCAAATTTTTTCTGAGGCTTTAGATCAGTTCTGCAAACTTGTTTCAGAAAAGGGGAGGGGGTAAAGATATAATTAAATAAAATAACTAATTAGCATAACTTGATAGTAATAAGTGTTAATGTCCTGCCAAATCTATTTTGCATTCTTCATCTTGATAGACTCATATAGAATAAATAATGATGTGAGACAATCTATGCACACGTTTTCATTGTTAGTTTCTTTTTCTAAAGCCTGAAAGGAGTGGCACTTTGGGGTAATGGTTGGAATTGTTCCAATTATCTGACTCATTTTTAACCTTTTGTCAGCCATAAAAGGCCTACTTTATAGGCAGACATTATAACACCAACTTATAGCTTTTATTATATCATAATTAGCCATAATCAAGATGTCTGTAAATAATCTTAAAGAACACAAACCACTGTTAAGTCAGCCAAGATCAATTATTTCAATGTCTTAACATTATACTGATTATTCAAAATAATTATTCCACTTCTTTGATACAGTCAGTTTTATTTTTTGAGATTGTGTATGGATTGTCAACATTATTCACCATGATAGACAAGTTGTTTTATAAGCTTCTAGAATATTGTTTGTTGTTTTTATCTAGACAATAGTGTTGATATTTTGATTACTTCAGTTTTGGAGAAAAGGCAGGATTAACTCTGCTTGAAGTAGTTAGATTTTAGAGGTAAAGATTGTTGACACATATTGCCAATGCATTTCCATTATGAATATAGACAGGTCCTATAATAATTTGCATTGAGGAAGGTTTCAACTTGTTATATTCATCTCCTTAGTATTGATTTTAGCATCTCTTGTCTAAACAAATTAGTAATAATTTATCATTTAGTGTAGATGTTTTATTAGTTCACTGTAAATCCTTTGCACTAAACTTTCTCAAGTTTATATACTTTCAAAATTTTCAATATCTAATCATAAGAATATATAGTTTCTATGGCAAATGAGTTTTCTCAGTGGAAGAAACCTGCTTGACTTTGAGAATTTATTTTTCTTTGTCATTTTTTTTATTTGATTTTATAAGCTTCAAATGGAATATGAAATGAAACTCCAGATCAGTGTCTCTCTGTTGGTCTCTTTGTAGTAATATGTAGAAGTTCTAGGATTTCAAAATTTAAAGGCAAAATTATGTTGCACAAAGAAACCTGTACAGTAAGAACAGAAACCTTGTGATAAATTTTGCAGTAATATTACGTGACAACTGCATTTCTGACAGAAATGTTGGATATGCTTAGAGATTTTGATTTGTAGGATAATGGTAATGTGTCAAGATGACAGTGTGTGGATGTAATCCACAATGGAACGTCGTTTTCTGCTTCTTGTTTCTAACTTGTATACTTTATTGATTGAATTACAATCCTGGAAATTTTCCCTAATGTCTATCCATTTGTATAGAGCAATTATGATGAAGGCATACACTCTGCTTGTCTATAAAGATTGGAAATTTCTAAAATGGATGTATTCTGAAGCAGAAGTTAATTCACTTTAATGTAGATATTACTTGACCTTACCTCATATTGTGGGAAGTTTAATTAAACACTACAGTGGTATATTAGAGAAATTATTATTGCAATATGAAAGTAGTTTTCTCTTTAAGAACATTTCCTGTCACTAAATTGATATTGTTCTAGGTTGGCTATCAAGTATTGAATAATGAACTACTAGCAAGCTATTTCATTGTGTGTGTGTATATATAATTTTATTATTGACTACATTGGTAAAACTATTAATCTGATGTTCCTTTTGGAGACAAAATGTATAACTTGGAAGTTTTCCCATTTTATCCTCTAGTTACCCACTGTTAGTCTGGTTTGTATATCGGGTGTGTTAAGAGCTACTACCTGGGTATTTTTGGAGGTTTTAAATCTTTAATTTTTTATAACCTTGAATTTCTATAGCAGTTTAATAAGTTAGTCTTCATTTTCCTTGGTATTAACCAAATGACATTCAGAATAGAATTGAGCAACACTTGTTATAATTTTTATGTCTAAAGAATATCACAAATTATAATGAATGTTGGGAAATCTGAAATTTGATATTTCACCCTCCTATCGACTTCGTGTTAAGTAAAATCCAGATCAACACGAGAACCTCTACCATTTTCTGTCTCCAGTTCACAATTAGCGTAAATTGTCTAAATTCTGCTGTGAAATATTTTCATTAATTTATGACTTGTCCTCTACAGACACATAATAATGCAATACTTTGCCTTACTTATGGAAAATACTTTTATAGCATTTTAAAGTTGTAGAGGATAATTTTCATTTTGAAATATAACATTCTTAAATATTGTTACGAGGATACATTTATATATAAAAATAATGATGTCTAAAAAGTTGTAGTAAGGGATTCTATTGAGTCCTACTTATTACAGAAAAATTTTAATTCATGAAGTAGTCATAAAAATAAGGAAATTACAAATAGAATGTTTGGAAGATTCTAGAATGTCTAAGAAAATTTCAGTAGATTCAAGAGATTTTGAGAAATATGTAAATTAGGTGTAAGCCCCTATCAAAATAGGTTTTAGGGAAGAGAATAGTTCTTAACAGGATTTGCTGACATTATCAATCTCAGCCCGATTCGTGGATCTGTGCATCCGGCCGAAAGAATCTCTAAGTTTCCAACCAACTAAAACCTGAAAGAGAACCTCATGGAACTATATGGGTAAATCGATATTTTTGACTTTCATTGACCAAACTAATAATTATTCTTTATATACACATTTGAGGATTTCTTAAAAGTATAGCACTTAAACTTCTTCACTATCTTAACTGGGTAAAGATATTTGATGTCTTCCTTCCCCTTTGTAACATTTACCCATCACTCTGCCAGGAGTAAACTCTGTTTTCTATTTGAATGCAAAAACTGTATATTCGTAAATATTTTTATTTAATGTTTTTGTAAATTAAATATTTGTCTATGATTTAACTCTGAGTTTTGGTTAATCAATTTTTTTCTTTGTTACACTTAACATGTAACAATATGTACAAAATTTTATTATAGCCATTAAAACATATTTTAAAAAAAAATAGCAAGGATAAAAAAGTTTTCTCTTTGCTCTTTAAAAAAAAAGTCTGTTTTAATGTCTTTAATAGAAAGCTTTGTGAGATTGAATTTTCTGTTTACATATATCTTTTCTTTCTCTCTGGACACACAGATTTTGGTTTGTACTAACTGTTCTTTATATATGAATATACTATTATTAATTTTGTAAAATTTTATTTTTTCTAGTTGGTCGTGGTAAAAAATATAACTAATTATCAGACTCTTAATCTTCCCTTCAGTGATTAAATTAAAATTACCTTTTTGGTTATAAAACATCAATTAATAACTAATAATCAATTCTTTCTTTTCTAGTTGAATTGTTCAAACCAAATGAGTTTCTCTTGCCATTGCTTAAAGACAAACATTGAAAGGTTAACCTTTATCACTCTGTATTTATTCTGCCACTGAATGTAACTCTGATTCCTGAATTTGAATTTCATAGTTGTGCTGTCATATCCTGCTATAGCAACAAAATCAACCTTAAATGAAATTAACAATCATACTGCAATTGAGTCATTGAAAAAGAATGCAGTGGAAAGGGAACTAATATAAATAATACAGATTGCTAATGGTTAACAACACCTGTATCTGCAGAGTAATTATCTTAACATAACTCACTCAATAAACCTGGGTTATTTTTTTTTTTTATTTGTTAATACTCCTTATAGAATAGTAACAAATTTCTTCTGTATGTGATGATACATTCTCTTTGGTAGGAAGAAAAAATACTCGTTTGCTATTGATTAGGATTTTCTTTTTAAGTTTATATATTTTTTTTTACATTAGTTGCAGAAAAATCCATTTATTGATAAGTAAAATCTACAGAATTGACAAGATGGTTTGTTGAGCATTTGTATGGATTTTCTTTCTTTCTACATCATTATTACATGGTTCTCTTATTAGGTTGCCTCAAAATAATTTGGGAAATAGAAAACTAAAAATCATGAACTGTTTTTAATCATTTTAAAATAAGAATCTGGAAGTGTTTTAAATTTCGTTGCATTCAAATTTCAGTTAATAGTGAGAAAATCATGTCTTGAGTTTTCACGTGTAACCTACATGTTTAGGACATTTGAAAATCAAAGTCACACCAGAAATAAACAGATTTATTTATATTTATTGTTATAAATGAAAAGTAATTGTGTAAGCTTTTTTTATTTTCTATTAGTTTGGAAGCTGATGAGAAAAAGAGATTGAACAAAAGTTAATTATAAGTAAGATCATACACTAAAAAATTTTGTTACTATATCAAATACAGTCAAAGGTTACTTTCTATTGTGTATGTTTGTTTTATTTTTTATCTGAGATATTTTATGTATAAATATTTTAATTTTTAAATTCTCTAAACAGAAATCTTAGCTCAAATGATTTTGCTTTTTAGTCATTTAAGAAAAATGGAGTATGTTACCTTTAAAAAAAGGAATCCACAAATTTAAGTAGAAAGTGAATAGATTTCTGGTTAAAAGCATGAAAAATGTAATCAGAGTTCAAGTTCAAGCAGTGTAAGAGATGAATGCAATTCATATTTTTAGCATTTCATTGATGTTGAATGTTTTAAAATGTTTTCTGGAAAAGGTATTTTAAAAATTGATCAAAGCTTTTTATTTCATCAATGCTTTCAGGTTCCTTTTGAAAAGAAAATTATATTGTTTTTACATTTTTTATAGCCATTGAGTATGAAATGTAATCTTTGAAACAGCAAATTAAAAGCCTTTTAATTTGAGCAAAACTTGTGATGCAAAATGCATATACATGGCTATTATTTTTTGTCTGCTTTTAGCAATGACTTAAATTTCAATTCCATCCTGTCATTATTTCCTAATTTACAAAGTACAAATTGTAAAAAACAAAACCTGTATTTGGCAATTGGCAGAAAATTTTGAATTTGAGGACTGTTTAAGTGAAAGCCCAAACTCTAGTTAATATTACAAAACACAATATCAATTTCTAGATATAATGAAACTAATTATTTTCAACTTCATTTGTTAGAAGGATTATCATTTTGACGAATACTCCATTATGTCATCAAAATTGTAATTATTTTTACATCTCCAGCAGTTCTTAAAGTCCTTTCTGAAATTATGCAATAAGTGTTTTGCAAGTTGTTTTAGTGATCTTTCAAAAATGACAAATCATATGTAGAATATGTTTTGACAAAAATAAAAATGAAATTTACTCACACCAAATAATTAAAATCATTCTTAAAAAGGAATATAAATGAAATAAACTTTTTAAAATGGATTTTGCACACCAGAAACATTTTTTTATATACATTACTTGGAATAAGATTAAAAAAAGTTCAACATAGTAAAGCCAACATTTATATTCATTTCTGTTAAGATGCCCCCCCTGCCCCCCAAAAATAAGATTTATGGCTGTCTAATCAAAATAAAAATACAAATGGCACTTGTATACAGATTTGTTTTGAGAAAATGTTTGTCCCAGGCCTACTTTAAAACTGTTGGTAGCATGATCTTTTTTTTTTTTTTTTTTTTTTTTTAAAGCAATATGTGTAAAGAACATGTTTAACAATGATTCTAAATTTGAAGGATATTTCTTTTTATACTTAATATTGAACCGTTTTTGGTTTAGAAAACAATACAAGGATGTCAAATGTATTTGCAGTTTACAAAATTAATTATTACAGGTTTACTTGGCTTTAAGAACTGTCATTTTTTTATTTCCTTTAGAAAAGATTAAAAATTTTCTTTTTATTTTCTTTCTCCCTCAGGTGTTGGGAGCAGCAATCTTTGGCATCTGCCTTTGGCTTCGTCTGGACTTCTGGTCTAACCACTACATTGTCATTGATTCAGTGCTCAAGATCTACCACATTGCCATCTACATAGCACTTGCTGTTGGTGGACTCATTATCATATTTGGTATCATCGGATGTGTTGGTGCCATAGCATCTCGTTTGGTGCCCTTGGTTTTGGTAAGTTGATGCTTTTTTTTTTTTTTTCCTCTCTCAATATTTTAGCTCCACTGAAGATTGTCATCTTGACATGTTAGATATGCATTGAATGAAGTACAGCATAAAGGCCTTACTTATCTCATTATACTTTATCCTGTGAGAATTTTATAAGCATTGACTTGAGACAAGAATTTGCAGTGCATATTGAATGTAATTAATATAGCTCAAAATCAAATGTCAATGAATGGGGTGGGGTGGTTTAATAGACGATATCTTGGAATGAGAAATTGGAGAGTTCAAATTTGAGTCCGGTTTATTACATTTACTTACACTCAAAAACGTTTGGCTGGTCATGAAGGCATGATCACCTAAGCATGTTGCATCTGCTCTGTCCAACAAGCATTAGGCCTGTGCAGTAGGATAATGACCTATTCCTTCTCATGATCTGAAGAAGCCTATCAACCAATAAAAGACCTTACCTGATTAAAATGAAGAGTATGTTAGTTGGCAATGATTATGAATATAGCTATAGTCCATGTCGACGGGTGTGACATATACTGATTGTGTTGCATATTGGCTGCACACTTCTATGTATGCCACATTTGTCCCAAAAAGAAACTCTTGTTTATCATATGTGGGTGATGCAAAACAGATTCGCAGAATATTCTGCAGCCTTTTCTCATTCCCTCTACGTGCCATGTTGAAAACCTCACAAAAATCTCTACAACCCCTCTTAATAAGCACAACTGTTATGGAGAGAGGATGTGCGTTGTGGTGCAGTGGATATTGACTTGGAATGACAAATCAGGGTGCTGAGTTTGAATTCCAGTTGAATTCCTTGCATTCACTTATGTACAAATACCTAATTAATTAATCCATCTCTTCCCTCCAGTTATGGGTTAAATAACAGGACAGATTGAATTCTATAGCTTTGGCTGGCAACCAGTCTACAGCAGAAAGCAATGGCAACCTACTGCATGATAATCTTCTGCCCAGTTAGTCATGTCTCTTTTAAGACATGATTGCCCAAAGCGTATATCACATATGGCTCTTAACTGATTGACTGTTATGAAGAACCCTGGAATATGCATGGATAGATAAATCCATGCATTGATGAGCACCTTATAGACTCCATGCCTTATGTGTGTGTGTTGTTCTGTAAGTGAAGGGAGAATGTAGGTGAATGTTATTAGTTACCTGGCTTTAATTTATTTGGTACTTCATTTTTTTTTTTTGGCTTTGCTTGAACTTAATAAATGAGGTCAATACAGTTTTTTTGGCAGCAGGTGTTTTATCATCTTAATCTTTTGATGAGCAAGTCAGTGTTAGTTGTCAAAACCTTGAAAGTAATTTTTCTTTTGGATTAAAATAAAAATAAAAGTTCTGAAAATGAGTCCATGTTTTTTCTTATTGTTGCTAGAATAATTATTTTAACAACAATTAAAATCTGCTTCAAATTTTCAAATATAAATGCATTTTCAATATGTCTGCCTTCTACTGGGCCTGGAGCAAAAATGTCAAAAAAAAATATCCTAATTTTGTAATTTTTTTTCTCTCAAAACAAGAAAATCATTATTAATATTGACATTGCAAATGAATTTGTTTACCTGAAGATGCTTGCATGCTAGTTAAATATTTCAACATAAAAACTACAAAATGAAAATTGGGTTGGCAGCTGGAGATATAAATAGCCTAGAAAGTTGCTTGATCATATTGTGATAATTTTTTTTCTTTTAAAAATACAAAGAAAGATCATTTCTGGAATAATTTGTAATGAAATGGGAAAGCATTATGCTCAGAATCATTTTTTTGTTGGCTTCCATCTAAAAATAAATGTAGCAAAAGAAAAAAAAAATTTTACATGCAGATGATATTTACCAACTGAACAAAAATCTTTTTATCAAGGACAAGTTTCAATTACTGCATACCATTACTTGTCTTGCTAGAAACTACAGTGTTTGGTGACCTGTTTATCATACCAATGTGCATGTACAGACATTGTTTAAAATTTCCACTATTTATGGTGAAAGGGTGCTCAGTATGAGAGATAGAGCATTTATAGATCTTGACATGGTCTGAAGTTCATTTGATGCATAAAACTGACAATCATCATGGAATGTTGAGTAGTGTATATATATATATATAATATTCAGATAGTGCACTTGTAAAGGAACAAAATGAATAAAGACAAGAGGAAAAACTATTCTTAGGCAACCTGTTTCATTTACCAAACGGCTTTATAATTTGCCTTGTTAAAGACTCCCAGAGGATGAAACATGTCAGCTAAGAATAGTTTTCTTGTTTTTTAATTCACACACACACACACACATATATATATATATATATATATATATGATTCCTGTGTTTGAATCCCTTGAAAATAATGTTTTAAGTTATATATATTTTATTTGCATATATATATATATATATATATTTTTTTTTTTATAATTTTGTTGCCCCAAGTAAGACATTTTACTGCCACTGTTGAGTGCAGGGGGTTACATAGGAGGTAAGTTATGAGAAAAAAAAGTGACAGGTTACAGGGGGTGTCAGGAAAAGGGTAGAAGGATGAGAATACTGATGAGTGGATGAAGAAAGGAGCATGAAAGAGAGATGTGAGATAGGAGATGACTATTGACTTTACATTTGAATTCTTGAAGATTGTATTTGTCGGGAGAGCAAGTAAATGGAAGTAAATTCCACAGGCGGGAAGTGCGAGAGAAGCTTCTGGAGTAGAATTTGCGTTTACAATTTATTGGTTTCACAGTAAAAAGATGGGACCTAGTTGCTAATCTTGTGGCTTGAGCAAATTCATGTATGGTGGGTACCAGTGAGCTAAGTTCATCTGAGCAGAAGCCATGAAAGTATTTGTAGAAGAGACATAGGGAAGCTACATTGCGCTGGTGAGAAAGTGACTGTATCTAAGCTGCAAAGTCGGGATTGATCACATAACAGATTCTCCGTTGGAGTTTGTCAAGGACCCCCTAGCTGGATTGCAGGAGCACCCAACAAGATATGGCAGCAGTATTCAATGCACAGGCAGATAGTAGATTTATATATGTGCAGGATTGTTTCAGATGGGAAAAACTTCCTGGCCCTACACAGACAATTGACCTTCTTAGCAGGGGATTTAGCTATGGACTCTATATAGTCATTCCACTTGAGGTGCATATGTATATTAATAGATATGAAGCTGGCAAATATGGTGATTATATAATTTAACAATGGTTATAATAAAGGGTTTTATTTTATTTTATTTTTTTAATATTATCTGTCTTGTCTTCAAAGTACAGAAAATTGTGGAGAGCTATGATTACCTGAGGTGACACAACACATAAAGAGGTATGTGTTTGTGATATATTGTCACTAAAAAGAATATCTAGCACCCTGATATTGAAGTGTCATGAAATACAAAAAAAAAAAAATCTTATTTAATTTTAGTAATGACATAGGAAGAAAGAAAAGAAACTTCTTTTATGTTATTCTTCTTTTCATTTGAAAAGTTTTTATTTCTCATAACTTTAGTGACTGGTCCAAAAAGTAATTTATCTGAGATTACTTAATAAAGGACAGGAGATTGTGGAGAGCCACAATTGCCTATGTCTTAATGGGACATAACATATAGAACAACTTGATTGCTCTATGCTCTCTAGTCAAATATTAGTAAGAGAAGAAACTTTAAACATTATTTCTGCTCTCTCTCTCTCTCTCTCTCAAAGGAAGCAAGCAGTCTCTCTCTCAAAGGAAGTAAATAGTCTTGGTCTCTCTCTCTCAAAGGAAGTAAATAGTCTTGGTCTCTCTCTCTCTCTCGCTCTCTCTCTCTCTCTCTCTCTCCCACCATCTAAAAAACTCAGACACCCTTTACTAATATTTTTTCTCTTGTTTACTCTGGCTTTTTTTCTGCCTTGCCCCCAACCTCTGTTTTTGGTGGGGATCCAGTGTCTAAATCCTTTGTGAATGTACTCTCTCTACTATTCTCTGCATTGTTAAAAAAAAATATTGAAGTACACTTCTATAAAATATTATGCAGTCTTGTTTGGCCAAAGTAAAATGATCTGGAGGAGTATTAAAAAGATTAATCTCCAGCTGCTTTTCCACCCTGCTAGTCAGGGGTGGGGAAGAAGTAGAGAAGCACTCCCATTAAGTGGCAATCTTTGCTATTCCCACAAGTTTGGTTGGATACTGATACCATGAAAGAGGAAAATATTACAATTTGGGGAGATTGAACTGAACCAAAGCTTGCATTACCTAGAAAACTTAAGTTTTGAGTCCTTGCTTTCTCTCCTTCTCTCTCTTAACCCTGGCCAAAAAAGTTGCTTATATTTTCAGTATTCAAGGCTTGGAAGTAGGGAGGATTTAGTGGAACATATTTATTTTTGTTCTGTTAGCTAAAAGTGTTTTGAAGAAAAACTTATTTGATGAAATGATTACAAAGTAACTGTATTTGATTTTATTTGGACTGATAATTGTAAAAAATATTTATCCTGTTGGACACACAGCCCAGTGGATAAAATCATTTGTTGAATTCAGTGATGTGAACCAAAGAGTTGTTCAATACCTGGTTACAGCTGAATCAAACAAAAACCTGGAGAGTTGAGTTAAAGGGAAGATAACTGATACTGAGATATCTGAAGGAAGCATGGTATGTGGATCTCAAACAATCTATCCTGGTGAATGAAATAAAGGGTTTGGGTAGAAATTCCAAGCACCTGAAGAAGGTCTGGTGTACAATGGTTGAAATGTCATAACAAAGGTGAAGACAACAGTCCAAAATGGTGTGAATAATTACAATACCATATCTCAGAAATATAGACAGATATTTATCTAGTTGTTTACCTTATAAATTTCATATTTGTATTTAAAATGACTTTCAAACAAAAGAAATGCTGCTTCTGCTACTTGAAAATATTGTATTGTTTATAGAATCTAAAAATGACATAATCTTTCATGGCACTCTATGAGTTGTCTTGCATTCTTGGTAAAGTATATAAAGGTTTTCCGTTTTCTATTCAAAGATGTCATTATATATGAAATATGTAGATATTCTCCCTTGTAAATTATTTATATAACGACTTGATCCATATTTGAACCTTGTGAACTGGTGCTACAGAATCACAAATAAAGAACTGTACTTTTTTTTTTTTCTGAAAACTTTCACTTGGATGATAGATATGTTACCAGTACTTGTAGCTGGCCTAACTATGAATTCATGACAAAAAACAAAATTCTTCTTCCAAACTTGGTAAAATCTCAGTTTCCTAAATCTCATATATAAAAAAACAAATTTAACATTGACAGTTCAAAGAACTTTTAAATCAAATTTTAATTTCAAATTGAGACATTAGTAATATCCAATATATACACTTATTTATCTTGTATACAAGAAAGATTGATTTCTGTCAGGTACTTCATGTGTTTATTGGTCTGCTCTCTTTGATTTACTATGAATTTCTGTTACAATCTAACCTCTAAAAAACATTTTCTAACAATACTACAGTCATATATTCACTATATTTAATAATTAGGATGTCCCAGTATCGCATAAGGCCAGAAACTGAAGAAAGTCTTAAGAAGTACATTTTTCTTTTTTCAAGTTTGTACATATGTTTATATTAGATATTATTATTAACCTGAGAGAGATGGTTATAAAAAGTTATTCCTCTTATTCTAGAATGAAATAAGAGGATTAGGGATATATGCCCTCAAATACGAAGTATTTTGTGTATAATTGTATAAATCAATTAATAAATATACATATGGATATACACATAAGTACACATGTATTTCTGGTGATAATGAAACGGTGCTCAATGTAATATTGTTGTATATCGACAAACAACAAACACGCATATATATATAAAAATATAAGTTATATTTTTATTAATGACGATGAACCGTGTAGCCTAGGGAACAGAGTGAGAGAGCGCGCCTCTAATGGGTTGACGGGAGGGTCGTCGTATCTGTTGTGTCTCTCTCTCTACTGCTACTCTGGTCTGGCTGTCTCGTCTGTCTCTCTCTGGTGAAATCCGTGCGCCGAGGTCTTTTTATAATCTCCAAACCGGGACTTCCGTCTTTGCCTCGCCCACGCACGCCTACGTAATTCTCAGAGACACCTGTTCTGTTTGCCTCTGTAGCCATTTCCGCTACTGCCGGAAATAAGATCAAACAAACATCCGTTCCTTTCAACGACCGGAAACAACCCCGCTTGCATCAGCCTTTCTCGGGTGGGGCCAGATTGTTATATTACATTCCTCGCCCTCCCATTTTCCAAAATGTTCACCTAAGAACATTTTAAGCGCAACACCCTCACACTCCTCCCCATGCCACACAAGCCCGACAATTGTATAAAACATGTGTCGAAACAAACAAAACAACAAAAAAAAAAATGTAGGGGAGCCTACATCGGCAACCCAACAATGTTCGTGTCCATCGTGAAAATTGTTCTACCAGCTCGATGTTTCATTGTTCTTTTTTTTTTTTTTTTTTTTTTAATATCCATTTTCACAGAATTGGGCAAAGTTCTTAAAAATGTTCATTTTCTTTCTCGACTCTGTCCATAAGCGTAGACGCCTCGATGCATAACCACATGATTATAGGCGGTAACTGCGCCCCAGTTTCTAAACCAACATCGAGTAAATGACCTTTGACCAACACCATGCATGTCTCTGCTCGAGTTTATTGTTACACATGTAACTTCATTTAATTTAATTTAATTTCAAACATACTATGTTCGAACACAGAAAAATGGCCATTATCTGCCGTACATATCATTCATAGTCTGACCGAGAAATGTTCAATAGAAAATGAAGAAAATTACCCTGATTCCAACGTTAATCCGCATGCAATTTACTTGTGGAGGATTAGAGGTTTCATCTATATTAATTTAGTCTAAAAAAAAATGGACCCGTGACTCGTAGTTCCTTAGTTTGTACCATGTTTTCCATTCCCTGAACTACTTCCTCTGGATTCGAATCCAAGCATATCTGATTTGTTGACATCTCTCTGCCTAACGCAGAGACATTTGAGTGTTGAACACCCGTTGACCCCGGAGTACTATTCACAACGGATAACTCCCTTTCCTTTTCCGAAGCACTGTTGCTTCTTTCACACTTAAAAATCCGCTTCCTAGCTATTATTCCAAGGATTATCATAACGCCGACCATGCCAGCAATGACCCCTATCGTCAACCTCCTCGGGAGTTCCTCACATCCTTCACTAAATATCTCCATATCTATCTGTTCCAAGGTATTTACTAGTTTTCAGAAATTAATATATCTTCAAAAGATATTTCCCAAGTCACATAAATGAAAATTCACAGAGGATGTTGAATTGATGGGAACCTGCACAAAAGCATAATTCACAACCATAGAAATGTAAATCATTTTGTAGTGTACAGTCATTGAAAAGAAATCCAAAAAAAAAAAAAAAAAAAAGAAAACCTAACACTGCACAACCCAACGAAAACATTGTTATCAACAAGTTAATCCAATTATCCACTTTAAAGAGTAGAAGAAACTTCCTTTACATGATTTTACATTTCACTTACTCAATAAAAGTAAGATTAATTAAGCAACATACCAGTAAACTCACTTCACATATATGGTAAAATATTAACAAAAAAAATATATCATTAACTCAGATGTTTTGTACTTACAGATAGGTAAATATTTATTCCTCCTGTCAACCCCAAACCTATGCGCTCCCGCTAGGCGTACTACTCTCTGCCTGTAGTCCTGCACCCCCTCCGTTCTACCCTTAATGTGTTCGACACCGAACAATCCATATTTCTCAATTCTAGGGTCAGATCGGCAAAAGTATGCATTTTTTTGTTTTTTCTAACTAGACTTATAAACACAAGCGGAAAATACACACACTATCAAATCAAAGAGTCACCTACCTTGGCTGATGTCTATAGTCGCGCGGCTGCTATATATTTTCGTCTTCTTTTTTTCTTTCTATCTGGTAGTTTTAAGTCCGTTGAATTTTCAATCGTCGCCGTGGTAACCAGCTCGTATCTATCTGTTTTGTTGTCTCAAAACAGCAAGTCACTTAGGCACCAAATAAAGTCTGTTACGCCTAGCGAATGCTGGTTCCAGTTATATCGACGAACAGACAAACATACATATATATAAAAATATAAGTTATATTTTTATTAATGACGATGAACCGTGTAGCCTAGGGAACAGAGAGTGAGAGAGCGCGCCTCTAATGGGTTGACGGGAGGGTCGTCGTATCTGTTGTGTCTCTCTCTCTACTGCTACTCTGGTCTGGCTGTCTCGTCTGTCTCTCTCTGGTGAAATCCGTGCGCCGAAGTCTTTTTATAATCTCCAAACCGGGACTTCCGGCTTTGCCTCGCCCACGCACGCCCACGTAATTCTCAGAGACACCTGTTCTGTTTGCCTCTGTAGCCATTTCCGCTACTGCTGGAAATAAGGTCAAACAAACATCCGTTCCTTTCAACGACCGGAAACAACCCTGCTTGCATCAGCCTTTCTCGGGTGGGGCCAGATTGTTATATTACAATATAACAGAGCTATAAAGTATATATTAATATACATATTATCCTAGCATAATCTGTATATTTATTAATAAAAAAAAAAGTGGGAACAAGTCCTTTTTATGGTTTTTCCTCAACATCCAGGTTTGTAAATCTTTTTCCACTTATCTATTTCTCAAAGGCTTTATTTTGAACTTTGAAGTGAAAAGGGAAATTAGTAAACACTCAATGGTAGAGCTTGCTAATTTCAATGGTAGTGCTTGAAAAGTAAACAATTAATACCTATAATTGGCATTGTCTTGGTAAGTGTGAAATTAAGACTGCATAGTGACTGTTTTATATGTTTATATTTAGTCGGTCTTCAATACTGGGCACTCAATGAATATAGCAAATTTTAAAGAGTATAATTGTACATTTTTCTCTTGCTAAAATGACTACTAATTCTAAAATTTCCCTTCAAGTTAAACTCTAGTTTTGATACTAGAATTAGTTCAGGATATTGAAACTGCCAATTTCATGCCCTATTGGCATAATAACTATTTATCTGCAAGCACAAGAATGTTTGTTTTATGCAATACTGTATGAAAATCTTAGGCCATTTTTAAGCGATTGAAAATTTCTAATAATTGACTTTTTATAAGTGGATGTTTTTTCATTTGTGCTGTCTACAAATGTAACTTTGGCCATATTGCAGTCATTTTCACACCAATATTTTTTCTTCTTTAAAGCAAGGGTTCTGAATGAGAGGTAATACCCCAAAACAGCTATGCAAAATTTTGTCAACTTCATCTTTTTTGTTTTCTCTTCTGTTCCACTACCAAAAGGCAAATGTTTTTTGAAACAAGGCCAATCTTCACTAATGAAATGGAACTGCATTCTAATAAGTTTTTATGAGAAGGTCGAAAGGAAAGTGAAATGACTTACATTACACAATGAAACTGAAGTTTTGAGGTAAGAATCTGAAGCTTTAGGGCTGCATAAGAAAGAATGGTTCAAGAAAATTTGTTTAAATTGATGATAGTTTGAATAGTGCCAAATATTTTGTGGTGCTGAGAGAAAATTTGATTCCAGACTTGGAAGAAGGTGAGATTTCTTTTTAGCATTACAGAATTTCATATTACAAATTGCATGCGACACAACAGAGACTGATTGATGAATGCATCACTGTATTGAAAGATTGATCAGATTAGAACACTGACTTAAATCATGGCTCAAAACTCATCAGAAGAATCTACACAATCTTTAGTAGTGAGAGCCCAATCATTCAAGAAAACCAGCTGGATCTGCCTCCATTTTCTTATGTAATCAGTCTGGTATGCTTTTTTATTGTACCTTTGTCATGCTAAATTCAATCTGCAGAATATTCTCAACTCTCATGGGATATGCTAATAATAATTGCTATTTGATTTTATAGTTGTTCACCTCTCATCCTTTTTCTCAGTGGTGGCAGTTGTTATTTTTACCTTGGGTTATCCTTCATCTTATAAATTCAGCTGCCCACTTTTGTATTGTTGAAGTTGGAGCATCATCCCCCGAATGTAGCAATCATGTCAGCATGAATGTCTTTAGGGGCTAAACCCTTTTTCTGAAGATGCTTGATAACATCACCATGCCAATTTTGTCCATTTTTAAGAATTTTTTTTTTTTGAACGGTCAGATGTCAGTTTACCTGGAAAGAAACAATGCAGTTATTAAGAGTTGAAATTAATACATGCAAGATTTCACATTTCTAGCATTTTATGAAGTGTTTAGCCCACATTTTTAGTACCTGGAAGATTGTGAAGGATTTGTATGCATCCCATTCCAGGCATATTGAGGCTTATGACAGAAAAGTGACCACTTGGGAATACCAGGTGCTACAAGCTTGGATGTATGGGCAATGTAATGGATAACAGCTTGGAATTAGAAATCTGAGAGCCAAGTTCCAATTCTAGTTAGGTTTGTTATATTCACTTTGGGAAAGGTATGAATCCACCTCTTCTTCCCCCAGCTATGGGTTAATTAGTAGGACTGATATCAGTAAATATTTCCAAAAAGTTCTCAGAATCTAAAAATATTTTCTGGCTTTAAATAAAATGTGCAAAATGTTGGTAAGCTGCAAAAAAAAATCAACCAAAACTTAGGCATATTGAAGCAGTTGAGAAAAGGAAGCCACACAATAATATTAACAATGTACATTAAGTTCTTCAGACATTATATAATAAATTTTCATTAGACATTTTTCTGTTTTAAAACACACCATTTGACTTGGTTTATATGAAGTGGCTGAAATCTTTTGCACAGTCATTTTCCACCCACCTCTTCAGAACCCTTGCTAAAGAATATAATAATTAGGTGTGAAAATGAGTTCATTATAGTTGGAGTTTTATCTGCAGAGAACACGATAAAAAAACATTGCTATATAAAATGGCAATTATTAGAAATTTACATTAGTCTGAAGTTGATACAGACTTTTGCATGGTACTGTATTCCTTAAATTTTTCAATTTCTTTTTAAAAGAGAAAAGTACTTGGGGGGGGGGGGTTGATATCGGTATTTTATGGAAAAGGGAATTATATATATATATATATATATATAACCTTTTTATTGACAATATGTTTAACCTTAATTAGATAGCATCATAGGTATCTTCCAGTCAGAATAAGATGAATTAGTGTAAGCTTCTTTGCTTTGTGTTTTTTTTTTTGTATTAAAAGCACCAACTTTTGCTGGAGTTGGAAGTCATCAACTCCAAGTAGCATCCTGTTATTCTCTTCATCAGCTCAGATACAGTATTGTGTCACTCCTGCTTTTGCAATAGTCATACATAATACCACCAATCATTGCTAAAGCAATTGTGGCACAATACTGTATCCAAGCTAGTGGAGAGAATAATGTGAAACTTGGAGTGGGCAAATTTCAAGTCAAGCAGAAGTTGGTGTCTCTAATAAATAAATAAACATAAAATTACATGCAGTTTTGTTCTTTCATTTTGACCAGATAACTCGGCAATAAGTATTAATGTTTTGATATTAAAAAAAATTCATGCACAGATTTCTTTCATTCTGACCTAAAGGCAACAAAACACATTGTCAATAAAATGGTTTTCCACTTTTATTCTCTATATCCTACTAATATATATATATATATATTTGGGCAGAAATCTCTAATGCAGGTTTCCTTAAAAATGACAGACATGGTATTATGGATAAATTTTATGCAATTTTTTGTGTTATGATTTTTTTTTTCTTTTGAAGACATAAATTATTTAAAAATTGTTAAAATGTCTTGTTTATCTGAACATTTTTGGCTATACTTTTAGCCATTATCAAAGATGAATTTTATTTTATTTGTCACAGAATGTATGTATTGTAATGTTATGTATGTTAGTAGAGTAGTATGCATGTTTTATGTACTGAACACAGCAAGCACATTGTCAGCGTGTTCATAATTGATATTATTGATAATTCCTCTATTATTTTTAGCCTTTTTTTGCTTGTGGAGAATGCT
Source organism: Ascarosepion bandense (assembly GCA_037127315.1). Classification (NCBI taxonomy): domain Eukaryota; kingdom Metazoa; phylum Mollusca; class Cephalopoda; order Sepiida; family Sepiidae; genus Ascarosepion; species Ascarosepion bandense. Next base: position 4,764,451 of record JBBBDQ010000883.1, on the reverse strand, counting down.
ATATTTGTGTTAACAAGTATGTTGCAGATAGTTTGGTAGGTCTCCATGTGTGTTTAAATGAGATCAAATTGAGCTTTGTATGGAAAGATGCAGCATGCTTCTTAGTCATTTTCATAGATGTATAGCTGGTACAATTAATTATGAAATTACAGCACTTCATAGATGATCAATCAAAATTCACGACTAAATAGGAACTCAACCAAATCCCTAAAAAAATGTTGCTAAACTCATAACATCTAACAATGCTGTTGTAAGGTCCTTGAAAATGAACAAAATTATTGGCAATTATCAACCTGGATACTTATCTGGTAATGTTAACATACATTGTTTGATACATAAAACGTAAACATTACTCTACAAATATACATAACACTACATACCTTCTATTACCTGTAAAATAAATTCCATCCTCAATAATGGCTTTATTAAAGTATAGCCAAAAACGCTTGGATAAAAAAAAAAACAAAAAAAACATTTGAACAATTCTTTGTCTTAAAAAAAAATCATATGATCACATGGAAAAGTTGCAGTAAATACTTAACAATAATACCTTGTCTGTCATTTTTAATGAAAAATATATAAAAAATTATTTGGTGTCTGTCCATAGTGACCTAATGCTTGGTTCATCAGTTCATCATTTGCCCTTACACACACACACACACACACACACACACACACATACTTACTTCAGAATTGAGGCAATTTGACTTCAGTAAAAATTTAGTTTTAAATGCTTAAAGTTAAGAAGTAACCTAATTTTGAAACCTGTTCTTTATAGTTTTGTCAGCAACCAGTATATTTGTCTACTTGTAAAATCTGCTATATTTATCAATAAAAATGAAATATTTCTCTTTAATAAAAGAAAACCCTGCTCATATTCATTTATCCTTATTTTTCTTGTTTATGCAGTTTTGGATTTTTTAACAGCTGTATGTGTAATGTTTTTTCTCTAAATTCAATTTAGAAATAATTATTTAAAAATGTTAATTGCTTACAAAACAAAAAAATGGGTTTGTAGACATGAATGATCTTGTCAATTTGGAATATTTTTAAATATAATTTTTCTATTAGAAGAAAGTATTAATTTTCTTTTTTTTTTTTACAGATGGATATTCATCATATTAAGATTATATAGTAAATCTTTTTTTACTTATTTAAGGTTATTTAATCAAATATACCGCCATATTTGTATTTTTTCTTTTTTTCTTGGATTTTCTTTTCATTTTTAATTGATCAGGAGCAATTTTTCATTAATCTTTTACACATACTGTTAGCATTTGCATTTTCCTTTTCAAGATTTGAAGCACTTTTTTCTTTCTTTATTTTTTCTTTGCACATTAACATTTGTCTATATTTCTGAGATGGGGTATTGAAATTATTTCCACAATTTACATTGTTCAGACTGTCCTCATCTTTGTTACCATATAACGTTTCAGCCATTGTATTCTTTCTTCAGATGGTTGGAATTTCGAACTAAGCCCTTTTTGTTCACAGGGGTAGTTTGTTCTAGTTCCAAGAGTCATGCCAGATGTCTCAGTATCAGTTATCTCCCTTTAACTCAACTAAGGTTTTGTTCACCTCTGCTGTATCCATGTATTGAACTTGGAACTATATGTATACTTTCCTCCAAATTCACAAAACTGTATTCTATTCAGGCCAATTGTTAGCTGGCCAAGCTCTATGTGCCACCCTCTTGGTCACATCCTTGTGGATATAACTGACCCATTAATAGGACAGTCACCATCATATATCTGAAACTCTGCTCATGGTATGGGTATGACAGTAAACTACATGCAGCAAGGCCTCTGATTGGGAGATAGAGGAGCATAGAATCACCTCTTAATTGTTGTTGTTCCCAGGTCTACCCTGACCTGGAGTTGTAACACCTGTTAGGATCTCAGCTATAGACAAATAGTTAACCTCCAAGCTGGGGTCAAAACACTATGAAAGTATATTAATACACTTTTATAGAACTAATATATATATATATATATATAATGGACTTTTATAGAAAAAAATTAAATTATTACCATAACACATTTTTGAAAGAAATTTTCCAGCTATATATTTTTTAATACAAAACTAGAAGACATCTTCAGTTTTCTAAAATAAAATAAAATTGTTCATCAAAATCTGACTACATCAACCTTTTCACAATAACCAAACATTAAAAAAAATACCTTAAAATCCTAACTTTTGGGCATCAAATGACCCACAGAGGTTGATATGCCGGTAAACAAAACTCAAACTCCATACTCTGCTCATGGAATTAATCAAAAATGCTCCTGTTCAATCCAACCAGATGATAAGCATGGATGTGGTGAGTTTGTTTACTAAGGTACCTACAGTGGAGGCACTATTGGTAATCAGGGACAGACTGACCCCAGATTTAGCAATGGGCTCAGCATTATCACAAGCAAAGGCTTACATGGCATACTTAGAAGAGATGGCATTAGAATCCACATCACTAAAGCTAACTCTATGGCTGAAATACCTAGGTGTTACCTTCATACTATGGCAACATGAGGAGGAGGAGGTTCAGCGACTACCGGACCATGTGAACGCAATAAGATTATACAGTTCACAATGGAGAAAGAAAAGGACAACAAACTAGCATTACTGGATGTACTAATATCTCGAACAGAGCGTGAGTTCAAAACATTTGTATATTGCAAGCCAACATTCACTGGACAATACCTCAACTTCAACTCCCACCATCCATAGTGTAAAAACTGTGTACACCATTCTATGCAGCAGTGGTAAAAAATATGAAGGAGAAATGAGCAACCTTCTTAATACCACAAGACCATTACATGAAGAGATAGAAAAATCAGGCATAGCTGACTACATATAGAGGGAAAAGGGAGATTACCATCTCCTATGGGATGAAGTTGAAATAATAGAGAAAATCACTGGAAAATACAAAAATTTAAAGATTCAGTGCATATGCTAGGACATAAAAATTTCAGTTGGCCAAGCATAGAAATGAATACAATACGCAAACCAGTGATATGGAGTACTAGAAAGACAATTACAAACAAGAAAATTGTAATATGAGCTTTGGTAAAAAAAAAAAAAAAAATGGTTACTGAGATATTAGGTTTATAAGTCCCAAAAATCCATACACTGATGTCTTCAAGGACACATGGCCCAGTGGATAAAAGCATTGGTTGGATCCAATGACTTGTGAATTCAATAGCTGGCTACAGCAGAAGTGAACAAAAACTTCAAGAGTTGAGTTAAAGGGAGATAACTGATACTGAGACAAGATATGACTCATGGAATGAGAACAGTTTGAAATTCCAATCACTGGTCGAAACATTGTGAATACGACAAAAATGAGGATAACAGTAAATTGAAATTTGATCTTATGACACGTGAAACATTGTAGAATTATTTTATGTTGAAATTTGTATGAACTCAATAAGGATTGAACATACTCATCAATAGTAATGGTAAAGCACACTTGCCTTGTTAACCATTACCCCATGCTGAGATATATCAGATGTGATTCACTTGTTTTTTTTTAAATATATATGGCATTTAATGATTTGTAATTACAATATTGACAGTTGAAATAAACAGCTTGTATTGTTTATTATTCTTCTGATATAGGTGTATAACACACACACACATACATATGTGTGTGTTACTATCACTTACAGTTTCAAGAATGCATTTACACGAAAATGAGTCCTGATCAGATGTACACTAGCTGATTATGATAAATATAGGGTTTGATCTATGTCAATTTTTGCACAAGATTATGTTCATCAAATATTCTAAAGAATAAACTTCCTTTGATGTGTAGCAAAATAACAAACTCTGACATAATTATATTTTTATCACTTTAAGTGTTATTTTTAGTGGATACTTGTATTTGTGTAGACACTCCTTTTATTTATCAAACACTATTTTTGTTTATCATCTTGAATGTTTGAGAAATCTTGTTAAAAAAATATTTCTCAAACATTCTGGCCAGTAGACAAAATAAATATACTGTTTAATAAATAGTGTCTACTCAAATATGAGTATCCATTAAAAATAATGTTGAAAGTAATAAAAACACCTAGATTTTCTTTCGAAAATTTTCACACACACACATTTATATAATAGTTTATTTAGGCAGCTTTAAATTACATCTTAAATTTTTATTGTATTTTTCCAATTTTCAAAGAAGTTATTATATATCAAAGTTTTGAATAAACTATTTGCATTTTTATTTTTTTATTCAAGTACTTTTGACTGTCTCAGTCATTATCAAGAACTGGATGTTATCAAAATAGTAGACCAGATTTTACTGGCTGCATCTTGGCATTTATTAAAAATGTTTCAAATTAAAATATGCACATATTGTATATGATGTGTAAAAACATTTTACAGCTTTGAATTTTGCACAATTTATCCACAATTTTGATTTGGATATGCAGCATTTTATTTGAAAATTGGAAAAATACAGTAATAAAAAAATAAATGGATCATGTTGGTTGATTTTAATATAACCTTAATTCAGTGGTAAAAATGTCATAGAATTACACTGTCAGACAAAGGGAAAAAAATATATGGGTTAATTTAATGTTCAGGTATTTGGCAGTTTAATGTTCACCCAGATAGAATCCTCTTGGTACTAGTTCATGATATGTGCATGGAGTGCTGAAAAGTTCTTGTTCCATTATAAAGCCCTTTCTAAAATAAACAAGACAAACCTTCAATATTTGGTTATATTTTTGTAAGTGCATTAAGCAGAAAGCTTCTCAGCACCCATTATCTTGAACTGTCATATTAATGTTGGTGGTTGGTCTTTTATGTCCTCAACTATGGTAAGTATGACAGGCAACTTGATCTTCAGCCTCATTACTCATGCCAGATTGGTGAGACTCATTATAAGTTAATGACACAGAACAAATGGTTTCCTCTTTTGCAGGAGGGAATGGAGTTTATACTTTGAAACATTCATCATCATGACTTTTATAACTTGATATTTTTTCAATATTTTTTATTTTTGATTTATGCCAAACATTTTAGCAGACAAAAATGATTTCCTTTTTCATTTATTGGGAATTTTTTTTTTTTTAATATATTTATCTGGACTAAAATTAGTGCTATGGAAAAACTGTTGTGCCAGAAAGTTATATTCATTAAATTACAGACTCAATATTAGAATATTTGTCTCATGCACAATAGTTGTTCAAGCAAGTGACAGCTTATTTCTCTCTAACCAGGTAAAACTTGTTTAAAGCTCAATGCAGCACTCTTTTACTTGAATTCTCAAAATAATACAAGAGCACAAGCTAATTTAAAATATTTTTTGCAAGTTGATGACAAAATAGATTACTTTTGAAATAGAAAGTTAATGTATCAGTTTTCTACTTGGTTGAATGTTATTAACTTAGACATTGTTTCAATCTGTTGTAAATTGGGATGAATCGTTAGAATAATTAGATGACAACAAACTCATTTTGCTGAAGGCTTGTTTGAAGATTTCATCTCATTTATGGTGTTCAATTAATTGTTGACTTACACTGTTGTTGCTGCTGTTGCAACAACCACCTTGTCTTGTTGTCATGGATACGAACTGTGCTGCATACAAATTTTTTAAATTTTTTTTACTGTTTCTTGATTGTTTTTTTGTATTTTTTTTTAAATTAAAAAAAATTATATTATTAGCACCTGCGTACTCTCACTTCTTTACCTTTTTCTTTGAATTTATCTATTCCTCTTATTTCTCACCTTTTTTTCGACTCTTTCTCTCACCAGTTTCATATTTTTTACTGTTCTTCTTTGTTACTACTTTTGATAGTATTCAATTTTTTCTTTTTTCCTTTCCCCTTATTGACCTCTTCCTTGTTTTTTATCTCTTTCTGTTCTAGTAGGATAGAGAATAAAGATACCAAAGAATTTGACTCTTCTGTGTCTTCAGCTTATTCTGTCTCTCCTTTTCTTTTGCTTTTTATATTTCTTTACATACATTTTCTCTTTTTAAATGAATATGTGAGAGGTGTGTTTAAGCAGCAGAACAGGTGAAAAACATATCAAATTTTATTTTATTTTTTTGTTTTATTTTTCTTCTCTTCTGTTGAAGAAAGAAGTCAGCAGACAAAACTGTTTGTTCCTCTTCTTCATTTCTTATGCTCCTCTTGTGAATCTTAAAATTCTGTCCAGGATGAGCAGCATTTTTAGGTAGAACAGGCAAAAGATAAAACTTGTGACCTCTCCCATTTAGTCTGCAACATTCTAACTCCTATTCAGATAATAAAATACAGTCACTTCTAGATTAATAGCTTTAAATGTGTTTGCTTATAATTTTTTCAAAAATTTTCAGTTTCTTTAATGTAATCCTGTTGACAGTTTCAAAAGTAAAAAATAGGTGCCTTTCTATTCAGTCAACAGAAGTTGGATGTTTTAATCTAAAGTGAGGATTGTCAAATGTCTCCAAATTGAGATGCATGTGACAATTTGATAATTTGGCATTTTTTAAAACCTGCCTTTCAAAAGAAGACTCTCCTTTTGTATCCTGAATGATTAGTAAAACAACCAAAAGCTTTCATCTGTCAAATATTGGTGAGAAGAGTTTTTACCCACTAATGTTATCCATTGTTGGTATTAAATGGATGATAATTTGCTCTAAACAAATCTCTTGTGATTTTTATCCATTAGGTACCTACCAACTTGCAGGCTAATTTATTTGGACTAGAGAATTAAATCCTAATACCTGGTGCCACTCTTGGTTAGATGGAAGAAAGATTTGGGCGATATATTAAGTCTGCAACTAAATGTTGAATTATTTCAACATAATCTTTTTCCTCTTCAATGCAATTAATTCAGTAGAAACTTAACTCAAATTGATTAAATGTTATATTCAGTATACCCAGTGAGTTCTAAATTTTTCAGATCCTCCTTTCTCATAAAGTACTTGTGTCTCTGATTGTTAGAATAAGTTTCTTAGTGATTCCTACTTTCCTTAATACTCATGTTCTATACATAGTATTCTTAGCATTCATTGAAAGAACAGCATTTTTATTGCTTTTTCATCTGTGAAGAGATTGTTCGACAATCAGTGCCATACAGGAGATTAGATATTACATGGCAATTCACTCTTTGTAACAATATTTTCTTATCGCTTAATGATTTGCATACTTTCTGAAAGGCATCATTTGCTATTATGTTCCTTTTGATTTTTGTGTCACACTTTCCCTCACATGTTATTATGCTATCTAGATAGATAAATTTCTGTACCTGTTCGAGCCGTTAGCAGTTTAGACGTTTCCCCTTGAGCAGTCTTGTTTGTGAGTAAGCCATGTGTTCTGTCTTATTACAGTTAATGTTTCTTTCTTCTGCTTCTCCTTTACTACTAACTTATTCTGTTTCCATTTTGTGCATCATAAAGGGTCATCTTTGTATTCTATGTTGTCCACTGACAATAAATCCTGGTAGGTTTTCTAATTTTCTTACACATTCTCTATCTGCATTCAAAGTTGTTGTCTTGAGTAGAGGCTATGAATTATTTGAATATATACAGCATTCTGATCATGAAAATAGCATTTCTTGTTCCAGTGTTCCATTTTTTGCACTGCTTCTTGTTTAATTCTAAGATTTATTAGAATCCTAATTTGTTTAGTTATGTGCATATCAAGCTGACTCTGGAGTTTCTATTCATTTTCACCTGGCTGCTTTTACCTTGCTATGAAGACAGATCTGGTGGGATCTTCTGGTATTTCTGTTATATATTTTGTTTGTTTTTAGTTTTTCAAGGATCGCCTAGATCTCCAAATTGCCAAAGTCTGTTAGAGTTTGATTTTGTTGCTTTGTTTTCTGTTCAACTTGGTGCTGATTTTTATCTCAGATTTTAATACTACAAGTCCTTCCATGTTATGTTTTTATCACCCCCACCCCCCATCATCAAAGAGGTCTCTTCTGATTTCATTCCATATTTGTAGCATCATTTTTTGATTATGAGTGTTCATTTTTTAGACTTTATTTATCCTAGTAAAAAACACGTTTTCTATCCTGTTTCTTGAGTTCTTCATCTTTTGTTTGTTTGCATTTATTGTTTAATATAGAATATCCTTTGCTATCATATACTACCACTTATTTATTAGATCAAGAATTTCATTCATCATCCATTTCTTTTTTTTCCTTGTCGCTTTTATTTTGGGATTTACTTCTGCTGATATCACTTGAACTCAAATTGGAACACTTTTCTTAAAAAAAAGTACACGACCTCTTGTAAACTTTTTATCCTTAACTGTATATGTATTTGTCTACAAATTGAATCATTGGTGTCTCTTTCATTGTAATTTATGCATAATAAAATTTTTATAATTTTATCCTTAGTTTACATATGATTAGGTGATCACTCCCACTGTTGACACGTGTGTATGTTTACAATTACATTTCTAGATCGCTTGATTGTTAGGTTGTCTATGAAGCTCTTTGCTTTTTCCCCTGGGTTTGTCCATGTTTAAAAGGATCTATGATGCTCTTGAAATCAGGTTGGTTATTATTTGATCATTTGCTGTGTACTGATGAACATATTTTTTTTCTGTATTTGTTTGCTTGCCAATTGTCTTGCAATCTTCTTTTCCTACTTTTGCATTTAAATCCACTTATTGGTCATTTTCTGTGATATTTTTTTATATCATTACTTAAAAAAGTATTTATAGAATTTAATTTTTTTTCTTTCTCTCTCAGCTAATTTAGTAATTGATTAAAAAAAAAACTCAATTTCGAACTTATTATTAATCTTTGGTGCATAACATCTAAAATTACTGTTAGTCCCACTCCAATTTCAAACAGTCCTCTCTTAGTCATCTGATAAATGAAAGAAATTTCTAATCTTTGAAAGGGTCTTTAACTGAATAAAATTGTAATAGTTGATTAATTTTTTTTTTCATTTTAATTCAATCCATTTAAGGCCAGAAGCACCCAAGTATGTCTGCAAGATTCACCCACTTACTGTTGGAAGTGGGGAGGGGGATGAATGCACTTGGCATATGAATAACTAGAAGTATTGTAAATTCCTAATCTTTTTGGGAATCAAAACCCTGAATTTTTATTGTATGATACAGGGTATGATGGATGAATTGTCATCTAAATTATGCAAAAATGTAAATATCACTGACATCTCATTTTAAAATATATTTACCAAAATTACACAAAAATATCTTGGAATGCTAGAGTAAATTTATTCAATAAAATTGCCATTGACTTCAAGCACTGCCTCCAGATGATTTCAGAATCCCCTGCAACTCAAATACCAAGCAGCACGACATACGGTTTCCAAATTTCTGGCAGAGTGGATTGCATCATGGTTTTCTTCTTTTCTCACAGATGGTGCCCAACTGACCTTACTATACCCTGCAGGTGATAAAATCAAAAACAATGTGCAAGTGCAAAATTAAAAATATAAAATGGTCACAATTTACCCATCATACCCAGTATGCATCATAAAGGGTCATCTTTGTATTCTATGTTGTCCACTGACAATAAATCCTGGTAGGTTTTCTAATTTTCTTACACATTCTCTATCTGCATTCAAAGTTGTTGTTTTGAGTAGAGGCTATGAATTATTTGAATATATACAGCATTCTGATCATGAAAATAGCATTTCTTGTTCCAGTGTTCCATTTTTTGCACTGCAAACATCTTAGTATCTGATGATACTGAAATATTTTTGAATCTTCTACTTTTATAGAAATCTGAATATAAAATTCTCCATTTTATAGAAACCTAAATGGCTAAATACGCTTTTTCTATCTTATTATGTAAGTACAATAAACACCCAATAGATTTTTTTATAACCTCTGTTTGTCCTTAGTTATTTAGAGCCATACATCAATTAGTCCCATTGCTTGTATCATTCCTATTTATTCAATTGGTAACTCTATTATTTTTTGACTGGCATCCTTTTTTTTGCCATTTCACACAAATGTCTTATGTCATTAATAAATAACATTTGGTCAATAGATTAGCATCATTCAAATGTAGGTTGAATTTTTTTTTTCTTTATAAAAGTAATCTCTTTCGAATAATGTCAGCATCTGTAAGTCTGAAGAAATAATGGAGTTTCCAAAACTAGACAAATAGATATCTCCCCACACATTTCATTTGGAAATCCCTCCCACCTCATCAACTAAATGATTGTTTTCCCACTGCTTTTAGTTCTTGATTAAACCAGATGAGACAACCTTGCTTTTTAGCTTAGTCAGCATTTATGTTCATTTCTCAGGTAAGCATTTTTGAAGTCAGACTATTTGATATTTTTTGCAATATTTCATGATTAACCAAAGTGTTTTATATAACTATTGAAATAACAATGATTTTTGTGTGTGTGTATATATGAGTGTATGTGAGATAGGGTAAGGAGAAAATAAGAAACTTATAAATAAGAAATTTATTAACATTTATTAACATTGTGACCCTAAGCCTCTCTGAGATGTTGGACAGCACATCATCTCTCTTTATTCATGAATTTCAGGATTGTCTATGACAATGAACTTCTCTAATGATCAGTTCAGATTTCTTTTATTGTTCCTCTTCACCTAACACATTACTCAATAAGTCCTGGGTCTGACATATAGATGGTGCCACTAATAAAAAATTCACATGATTTTTATAAAGTACTAAGCTTTAAATGCTATATGACAAAATTTGGACCAAATTGGATTATCAGTTTACAAATTACAGTTATTTATGTGAAGTTACTGTTGCAAATTTTCAAAACAATGGAAAAATCTGAAGTTTGTGTTTTGATAAAGCATTGCTTTCTGATTGCAAAAATACTGTTCAAGCAAAGCGATGGTTTGATAAGTTATTTGGACTCTGCTCTGTTGGAAACAACAGTTAAGAGGTGGTATACTGACTTTAAACACAGTTATACAGACACAAATGATGTTGAATGCTCCAGTTAACCAAAATCAGCAGTTCTCCCGACAGGCAAATACTTGTTTTGGCCAATTGTAAATTGAAGTTACGTGAGATAGCAGAGGAGTCAAACATATCAGAAGGCAGTGTATTCACTATTTTGCATAAACATTTGTCAATAAGAAAGCTGTGTTCAAAGTGGGCGCCATGTTTGCTCACAGTCAATCAAAAACAACGTGTTGACAATTCTGTATTGTTTGCAACTGTTTCAACGCAACAAGGAGTTTTTGCATAAATATGTGACAATGGATGAAACATGGATCCACTACTTCAGAGTCAAATTGGCAGTCAGCTAAGTGAAAAGCAGCTGGTGAAAGCCCTCCAAAGCAACCAAAGACGCAAACATCAGCAGGCAAGGTTTTGGCCTCCGTATTTTGGGACTTGCAAGGTATTTTGTTCATTGATTACCTTGAGAAGGGAAGAATAATCAATAGTGAATATTATATAGCATTATTGGAGTGTTTGAAGAAAGAAATCACCAAACAATGGCCACAAATAAAAACGGAAAAAGTGATCTTTCACCAAGACAGCACACCGTGTTACAAGTCGATTGCAATGATGACAAAACTACATGAATTGCACTTTGAATTGCTTCTGCATCCACCCTATTCTTCTGATCTGGCCTCCAGCAAATCATGGCTGTTTGCAGACCTCAAAAGAATGCCCCAGGGAAAGAGATTTGACTCCATTAAAGAAGTGATATTGGAAACTGAAATGTATTTTGTGGCCAAAGATAAATTGTTCTACAAAAAGGCATCAAATTGTTAGAGAAGCATTGGAATCAGTCTCCTTCTAGGGTGATACACTATGTTGATTAACAAAGTTGAATTTTGCCAAAAAATTGTTGTTTTATTAGTTAAGCCTGGAATTTATTGAATGATGTTAGTCATGATCAAGAAGTTTGGTCTTCTGAATCACAGTCACTAGTTGGTGCCACAAGCATTTTCTGTGTCACATTGGAAGGTAGCATATTAATGCTCTCAATACATCTGAAAGAAATGAGAAGGTCCAGATTTGACACAAATCTTAACATTGTTTGATCGTCTTTTGCTCATGGTCCACTCAAGATATGTTCTTAAATACCTGGTGCACTCAATATATGTACATAAGAATTAGATTATATGAGCTATTGATTGTAAAGTGTTTTACATTGTACTTTATACACACACTTCAAATGTTATTTTTAGTGGATACCCTTGTTTGAAATATGCACCTAATTTTTTTTTTATCTTTTAAACTGTGTGCTATGTTTATTGGCCTCTGTACTCTAGAAAACTTTAAAAAACATGCTATCTGGCAGAGTTCAAACCGGCATTCCCATTTTGTCGGAAGAACTACCATTTGATCCAGCATGTTTTAAACCACTCAGTCACAGAGCATCACAGATAAGCAAGATTTTATGTTATGTAGACAAGCAGTCTAAAGCATTTTGGATCAAATGGTTTCTCCTACAAAGGGGGATGCAGGTTTAAAGCCTATTAAAGCACATACTTCCTTTATTAAGTTTTCTATAATGCACAAATTGATAAGACGTAATACACACTGTTTAAAATGAAAATGGAACACTTTTTTTCAAACATGGGTATCCACTACAAAATAACATTTGACATAAGAAAATGTTGGATTAAAAATAAATCTATTAATTCTTTTGATATATATATATATATATGCACACACACACACACACACACACACACATACACACTTTTAAAGTATGAATGTGTATTTATATGTATTTACATGATTCATATGTGTGTGTATATAATGTAATATCTATGGAAATATGTAGTATATATGTTTGTGCCTATATTTGTATATTTTTATTTATTGGTCTATGTATTCTTTTTTCTTATATTTTATTAATAGATGTGTATGGATGAATATTTGTATGTATTTTTATATGAATGTAATTGTGTACATGTTAATATGTAGATATAAACTGAATTAAAACTTTGTACCTCTTGTAGATTTGTGAATCTATATACTTATATATTTGTATATATGGATATTTTTTATTACTTTAAACATTGTGAATGATATTTATGTGTATTTGAAAATATATATTAAATGTTTATATTTATATTTTATGTTTGTATGTAAGTATATATATTTTCTTTTTTGTCTCCCCACTCTTATGAATAAGTAGACTGCTCCACTATAGCAGTACAGTATAAATATCAATATTTAAATTTTAACACCTGGTTTTCAGTCAGCACCTGATGATTGCATCATGCATGAAACCTGTTGTTCTACTGGTGATGAACAAAATGTATATTTATTATAAATTATGCATTGAACAGTGTTTTATTAGCACCACCACTCAATGCCTTATTATATATATATATATATATATATATATATATATATATATATATATATATATATATGATTTTATTTTTTAATCTGTATCATGCTAGGTAGTAAAGATACTAAGACACAAGGGGTTACAGGGGGTGGAAGAAGATTTAGGAACAGAAAGATTAATAATGAGCAGAAAGAGGAAATAGTAATCAGGAGGAGAGTAGATAGTGATTGACATTGCATTTAAATTTTTGCAGATTAAAGTTGGCTGGAAAGCATGGAGCTGAAAGGATTTCCATATGTGAGAAGTGCAAGAAAAAAAAAATATATATGTGTGTGTGTGTGTGTGTGTGTGTGAGAGAGAGTGAGAGGTAATATGATTTAAAGAGTGTGTGTGTGTGTGTGTGTGTGTATACATACATGAACTAGATGATCTGTGTGTTGCATGTATTCTTTCCCCTATTATGTTTGACCAGTTTTGAGTTTTTGTTATTTTATATTTCAGGAAACATCTTTATATTTCCTTTTTATATTTCTACTTTTCAAATGATGCTTAAAAGGACACTAAATGCAAAAGATTTTTTCCCATTTCAATTGTCAGCTATAAAGTGATTTTGAGTGCAGAAAAACTTTGACATTTAATGAGATGAAAAAAATACATGTAAGGCAAATTAAGTGAATACTCAGAAAATGTCATAAAAAGAAATGTTTTTTTGTTTATTTTATTTTAAAAAGTCTTAAAATGCCAATAATTTTTAGCCTCTTCCTAACAATTGCATATTGCAGCCTTTGTATTAAGAAAAAAAAAATTAATTATTATATTTTCATTGACTATTTACACACACCATAAACAGTTCCATACAAATATTTTCTCTTACAATAGTTCTGTGTAAATGTTTTCTTACACAGTAGCACTTTGTACAAATCAAAATCTAATTATTTTGGATGTCTTTATTGCATAATGTGCAGTTAAATACTCTATCCTTTTCTCTTTTCTGTTGAAGACACAAAACAGCAAAATAGAGTTCATGAAAGATTTCATATCCACACATTTTTTAATTATTTTCTTTTTACTGGATTGCTTGAATTTTCTATTATACAAACAATTCAACAAAAAATATAATCTAATGTGATGAACACAAGGTAGTTTCAGATTAGCATCATAATTAAATTATAAATTGAATCCCTTGCTAAAATAAACAAAAAAAAAAAAACATTAAATATTCATTAAAAAAAAAAAGAAAAAAAAAGCTAAGCAGTTGCTCCAGGCTCCCATTAATAACCAGCAAATTTAATGAGCATAGCTCTGGTCCACCTTTAATTATACAATGGTGTTAACAAAAGACATTTGATGAATGATGAAAAAATAATCTGGACTATTTCTTAGGAATGCTTTCAAACCTAAAATTATATATATTAATTCCTGGCAATCAAGTTAACCAGTCTCTTTTAAAGCTTACTGGAAATGATTTGTGGCTGATGGAAGCGATCTCACTTCTGATATGAATATTTTCGTGCTGTCTTCTTGAACATATGCAGGTTTAAAAGATTGTCATGAATGGTTTATAGCAAAAGTAATATATTTATGTCTTATCACACAAGTTCTATAGTAATTTTTTAACCTGAGCAAGAAACTAAATTGTAACTTTATCTTATTTAACATGAAGACAATGAGGATGTTTGCATTGAGTATTGTGGATTTTGAAAATGTAATTAGTACAAACTCACATAACTATCTTATAATTCTGCTTGTCCATTCTTTAGCACGACTGTTACACCCTACCAATATCTAATAAATAATGGACTATTTTGTTTTGATTGCGTAGACAGAGGGAAAAGATTTATCAGACGCTACTTGGTTTCAATGAGAGAATGAAAGAAAGAAGGGAAGTTAGAAAAGTGTAATATCTGTTTAAAATGTTTCATTTGTACCACCTTACTTCTTAAAATTAATGAGCAGCATTCATATTCATGATTGTTATTGCAATATTTTGTTAATGTTGTTAAGTTCAAATAATTGACAATGTGATAGCAGAATTTCTGTGGATATTTTATTGTTGTAGAACTAGCCATGAGCTTATTCAATCATCAATTTAAGAATTAAGATACATCAGAAATTTTAAATAGAAAAAAAAACCTTTTCATGGGTATATCTAGCATGAATAAAGACCAAAGGAAAACTTAAATGACATGTTTTTTCCTCTGATAGACTTTGTCAAGACAAATTTAATGAGTTTGTTTTGCAACAAGTATTTATAAAGAGATGTAAAAATGTTAGTTTTTTTTTTTAAATTTAAAAAACCGTCACAATTGTTCCTTACAATATAGTGGGGAAACTTGTAGAAATTAAAAAACACCTCTCTGAACACAAAAAGGAACTTATGCACAACACTTTATCAAATGTATTAGTTATATATAGAAATATGTTCAATCACAATTTTGATGTTAAGAATGCAACACTTATTAAAAGAAATACTCTTTTCTGAAACCAACATACATGATTAAAAACTAAAAGAAAATTGTTAAATTCAAAACCTTCTGTTATTTAAAATATGTAATATATAACTTAATTTTTCAAACTAAAATAATATAAATAATTGCATAATAAAAAAATTCAGCAATAAGACTTTCATTGGTTAAACATCAAATTATATCATTTATCATCCTCCATAATTACCTTGATTTTCAGTTAGTCTGAAGTATAAATAGTCTGTTTATAATTTTAAAAATTCTGAAAATCTAATGACTTTTTTTTTTTTTACTTGCATGTATGAATGCTTTTTGCAAAATCCTTACATTTTATCTTAAGTCCATCAGAGGATGAAGCATATCAGCCAAGATAAGTTTTGCTTTTATTCATATAAATTTTGTACATATATTTTTAGTTATATCTGAATATTTACACACTAATATATATATATATATATATATATATATATATATATATAATCAAGAACAATTTTAGGAAAATCTGACAATTTTTTGTGACATTTCATACTTTAGAAATTAATTCATCTGACTAAAGTGGTTTTTTTTAAAAATTTTTTGTGGCAAGAATAGCAGTTTATAAGATCATTTTTATTGATTTGCAATAAACAGTTTTAGACTATTATAATTATGGTGTAACATAATATCTAGAAAAGGTAAAATATTGTTTCTTTCTCTTTCATAAGTGAATTCTATTGGATGTTCAACTTTTAGTTTATCTACAAGGTTGGGTAAACTAGTTTTGCAGGAATATGTGAAAATTTTAGCATCAATTTTCCTTCATGCACATTTCTAATCATATCAGCATAAATATCACTTTAGTCTGAAGTTTTAAAGAATGTGTCTTACAAAATCTTTTTCCAGTTTGTCATAGATTTTCATTAATAACACACACACACACACATCTATCTATCTATCTATCTATCTATATATATATATATATATATATAGGGAGTAGTCTGGAAAGTTAATGCCTATTTTTAAGAGAAATTAAAAGACTAAACAAATTAAATGTTAAATTCATTAAATATTGATTCAACTAAATATGAACCATTTTGTTGCACAACCTTTCATCATTTTTCCTTAAAAATTTCTGTCTTCTAACGATTTTGGTGGTTTCTCAGCAGAGAACTCATTAAAATGTTTTTTTTTTTTATATCACCCAAAGAATTCAAATTTTTACTTACAATTGAGATTATTTTGCAAGGACCTGAATAAATGAAAATCTAAAGGAGCAATGTCTGATGAATATGACAGGTGGGGGTAACATTTCCAGGCAAACAGCAACAATTTTTGCCAAATCACCTAAGAAATGTGAGGTCTGGCATTATCCTAATGGAAAACAGCACCTTTCCTGTTTGCCAATTCTGGATTTTTTTTTTGAATTGCTGCCTTTTGATTCATCCAGTTGCAAGCAACACTTTTCAGAATCAATTGACTGGTTATTTGGCAGAAGCTTATAGTACAGGATTCTTTTTCCAATCCCACCAGATGTACAGCATGACTTTCTTAGGATGAAGATATGTTTTGGGATGGCTAAAGCTGGCTTATACTGTTTACCACCATCATCTTTTTTACTGAACGTTGTTGTAAATGATCCATGTCTCATCACCTGTCAGAATTTGCTTTGAAAAGGATGCATTTTCATTGCATTTATACAGGAAACCATAGAAATGCTATCCAAAATATGCTTTTCACTCAGATCATGTACTACCCAAATATCGTAGCGTGGTGATAAATTTAGTGTTTCTGCCAATTCCCACATTGTGTAATGTGGGTTATTTTCAATCAATGTTTTGATTTGGCTGTCATCTGTTGTGGTGGTGGTAGGGCTCTGCCATCTGCCTTAGCTTTCTTCATCAATAAGAAACAGAAAGAAACAATATTTTACCTTTTCTAGATATTATGTTACACTCTAGACTTAGTAGTGACGCATTTCCATACAGTTTCGTCAGCTACAACATCTTCACCGTACTCAGCACGTCTTTTGTTTGTGAGACATTTTTGCCTTTACAATAATGAAAAAAGCATCAAGTGTGTAAAATACCTCATAATCTTCCATTTTCATAGGGATGCAAAATTGACATGAATTAAGTAATTTTAAATTTTCTTTCTCAAGAGACAGTTTGAAGTGAGCTTTAATCAGAAATATAAGCATATTATATCTGTTGATAAATTTAGTGTTCTAAAATGTTGGAATATGAAAGACTAAAAATTGACCTGAACTTTTTGGACACCCCAATATACACTCCCCGCCTCTATGGTGGTTGGTAAGACCAGTATGATGTTTAATTTTTTTCTCCCCCACCTCTCCATACCTATGATAGGAAATGTCTTTTTTTTTAACATTTTCTCTAATTATAAAATTAATCTTCTCAGCTGATGGGTTATATTGTTTTTGATATATTGAGTATTTGTTGCGAATGTTCTTTAATTTTTGTTCTTTTTTATATAAGAATCATTGTAAATGTGTCAGTAATTGAAGTAATTACATTTTAATGCTGTTGATATATTTTGTGATTAAGTTTAATAATTTGTTTGCTTAATTTGAGCAAATATGAAATTTTCAGAATTCGTTTCAGGAAGCTTTTATACATTTTTTTTTTATTTATATGATCAACAGAAAAGCCTAGGGTTATAAGTGCCTTGTCAAAGAAAGAACATTGTTGAAAAATAAATATTTCTTAAAATAGATATTTTTCATTAGTCCATGTAGTTATGTATCAAAAACTAGAATAGTTAAAAGAAAATTATTAAAATTTATTTAAAATCCATGCCTGTAAACTTGAATTCTAAACAAGTTCTTCAAATGTTATTCATTTTTCTATTACTTTTTCTTTAAGCATTAATCAAGTTTTATCTTAGTGTTGTAACTTAAAAGGTTATTGCATGAGTAATAACCCAAAATGGAGGTTGGAAATAAATAGTAATATTTATATCATCAAATACAAGACTTTGCAAGCAGTGTGAAGTAATAATCACTGCTAGTTGAGAACTGCTAGACAGTAAGAAAAACACCACTCTCTCAATAGTCCAATATATTATATAAGGATTGAGACATACCCATTATTGTCTCTAGGTTTGTATATAACAAATAGTTTTCTAAAATAAAAATTCCTTGTAAGATTATAAATGGTGAAAGAAGAAATTACTTATCTACAAATATTTGTTTACATTTGACAATCAACAACTACTTTGCTCTGGTTTCTGATCCCCTCTAAAAAGTGGGTTTTAATTTGGATTTAGGCACTATCACTTCATCTAAATCTGTCAAATTTAGAGGGTCTAAATACAAATGTTATAACATTTTGTGTTTAAAATCTTTTACAGTAGTTTAATTTGTTAAAATAACTTTATTGCTAATAAATTTCAAATTTTTAATTTGTGATGAGAAGAGTTATGGTTTAGCCTTGAGGGGTTCATCTTTAGATTTTTTAATTTCAGTACTTTATGTTCATGGTGGGTAAGAATTTTCTGTGGATTGTGCTCTTGAGGAAAATTTATCTGAAGAACTGTGGTTGGTATTGAAGTGACTATTGTGCATCAATAGTTACAGCATAGGAGTTTTCATATTGAATCTCTGGGAAACGATGTGTCAGTAATCCAGAAAAGTAATTGTAAAACATTTAAAAGAAAAACTTAGTTTTGGTGGAATTGAATTAACTACATTGTTTTTTTTTTTGTTTTGTTTTCTTCTCTCTGATCCGGTGTGTGTGTGTGTGTGGGGGGGGGGGGTTAATTCCCCACCCTCTATTGACCTGTGACTTCACCCACCTAAAACACTAACCCACACTCCCTGGATTGTGTTCAAACTCACCACAATAGCAGATAAACATGCCAAACAGAAATTCCCAAATTATTAGAGTTGGCTGACTTTTCATTACCAAGATACATTGTCACAGTCATGACCTTTTGACCTATTTTTGAGTAATGCTACTGATTTGAAATTGATTTAACAAAAGTATAAAGCAGTTAAGGGATTGGTTTTTGATCTCCTTTTAAAGCTCTTGAGTAACCCTTTAAATTGGCTCTTATTCAACATCCCTGCTATAAAAAAATAAGTTAATTATAGTTTTAACTTTAATATGCAAATCTTTAGTTCCACTGTGTTTAAAAAAAAAAAAAAAACATTTTCTTGTGATTCATATCTACTCCTTTAGGAAAAAACATTATTTGAATTAGTTTCTGATTTCATAATGAATATAAAAGGACAAACATTTTTTCCATTTTTTTTTTTTTTTTTTAATGTATACAAAAAGATTTGGTCTTTAAATGTTGAAGGATTTCAATGTATTTAAATGACAGGTTTATATTTTTTGAAAACTTACAACAAAAGTTTATCAAATTTTTCAATCTCTTTCTCTTGTCCTTGATTTGTAAATGTTTAGATTATTTGTAAATAGTCAAATTTAATGAATCTTGTTATTTGTATTAAAATGTTGATTCAATTCTCCCTTTTCCTCCTGTCCTGAATTTATTTGCATACTTGTAAAATCACATTACTCATTACCATTCTATCAACTTATGATTTCATGTATTTTGCTTTCTCATTGAAACTAAACAGTAGATTTGATTATTTTTTAGTTTGGTTTTAGAACAGAATAAGATCTTTTAAGAAAGTGTTTAATTGCAAAATGTATGAAATTAAGTTCCCAAAAATATCATGAAGTGAATGTCTTTCAAAAACATTTTCAGAAATATAATTTTGGTAAAAAATATTTTTTAATATTTTCACAGTAATTGTTCTAATGAGCTTTCTATGTTGGCATCTTGATTTCATGAATTTAAGCACATTACTAGATTGGCAGATAGGTCTCATAATTTCACTGTTGAAATTACTACTTGTAACCATAAGTTCTATGCTAATAGTTTCTTCTCTCACACTTCTTGTTCATGGAACTCTCTTCTAGCTTCCTGTTTTCCTGTTAACTACAATCTTAAAAATGTTAGCTTCTGTCTTAATTTATGCCCTTTTATTGTCCTCTCTGTTTTTCTCACTTTCATTGCTCCTTTCCATCCTAGTGGCTTTTATTGCCTTTTTTGGGATTAAATAATTAAAAATTTTTTTTTTAGGTGTCAAGAAACCACTTCATAATAAAAATTAAAAAAAAAATACTCAAAAAACATTTTCTCTTGAAAGGTTGGAAGGCACTCTGTTCTATGTTCATGTGAAAGTTTCTAATAACATCTTTTACATAATGATAAGGAAATCTTAAATCTGTCTTAAGTTTAGTCAGCTGTTGTATGCTCTTCATAAGTGTTTAGAAAAATTCAAATGCTAGGAAAAGGAATTCCACCTGAACTTACAGAAAGTAGTATTTAAACACTTGTCTATATTTTATCTGTTTTCTAGTCTGTGGCAGTGAATGTTAGACAATCTTCTCACACACTGAGAATACCATCGATTGAACCTGTGAACAGCCATGACAGTTTTAAAGAAAATGTAACAGGAAAACAGCACATAACCTACCTAGCGAGTGTGTGTAACTGATGGCAGAACAGGGTTTAGAAGAGATAGCAAAAAGAGAAAATTTACTAAGAGCTACAAAAGACAAGAAATTGTAGAGAGCCATGATTGCTAACACCATGGAATATGGTATATAGAAGAAGAAAGAGTTATTAATAGCTCCAAGGACAGGTTTTAAGACCTTTGGATGAAGGGAGCTCTCCTGTTTGATAAGATTCGAAGAGTTACTAATTGTTGGAAATGGGATAAATCATTACAACACTACAATGATTTGTTTGACTGATGCATTGATGTGGGGTCAGGAATGACCTTTATCTGTGCAAAGAAATTGACAGGTGCATGGCAATGCTTGTCTTGTTTGAAATTGTAATGGAGTTGAGTTTTATTAGGCTCTGTCACTGCCATACAATTACTGGTTTCATTATATACAGCCATTTTGTGTTTGGTTGGTGGTTCTGACAAGTTCAAGATATCAAAAAAGTTAATTGAAAGAATTCTTTAAATCATTCTTTTCTGATGGAATATGCAATTTATATGAAAGGTGTCAAAAATGGTCAAGGCAGTCCAGAGAAAGATTTTGATGACTGAATAATGAGTTGACAATTAGAAAGTAGTTTTTATTCTTAATCAATTTAATGTGTACATTTTTTAAAAAAAAACTTTTAGGTATTAAAAATCTCAAGAGAAAAACATTTACTTTTAAATGTTGATTGAAGAAAATTTTTTATTGGTTGGAGTTAAACTATATTGAATTTTAGAAAATTGGCCTATACCATTGACCTATCTATCATACTTCAGCTCTCTGTCTGTAATTCTGAGGTAAAGTATTGTAACTATATCGTTCGGACTGTTGTCCTCATCTTTATTGCTATATTCACACTCTGACCTTCTTTAAGTAATATACGTTTGAATTTTGAACCAAACCCTTTATTTAGCCCATGGGAGTAGATTGTTCTAATTCTACATGCCATGCCTAGGATGTCTCATTTTCAGTTAATTCCCTTTAGTAACTCAACTAAACTGATGGAAAGCAGAAAAAGGTTATTTAAGATGATTAATAATGAGCAGATTTAGAGGTGTTAAAAATGACAAGATGTTATTGGCCTGGGGAGGAAATATTAGCACATAGCGCCTTTGTAAAATGTCTGAAAACCTTACCACAAGTTGACACAAGGGAAATTGGGTAGAAGACATTGTTGGAGAGCCATCAATGGTTGTGCTAGCACAGTCATGTTATTGTGAGAGGGGGTTTGAGTGAACTGCCATTATTTTAACTGTTGATCACACCAGATAATGTGTTCTCTCTCCCAGAAACTGTATCTAAGGTCTGCTCAGCATAGCTGCAGTCTAAACAAAAGTTGAACACAAATGTGCATGAGCAGACATCTGCAACAGCGATTGGTTAGCTATCCTAATAGACATACATACTCTGATACAAATAGGCAGCCATTATTATAGTGTGACAGTGACAGCAACTAGGCTTGGATTTGAACTCTACTTGACAATTCCACTTTCAATGTTGATATCTATTATGATACCCATACATCCACTAAGTGGCTAAGACAGTAAAAAATTCTCTCATTATGGCAATTGTACCATAAAAATATCAATATTATTGTGACTTTCTATTGCTGCATTTTATTAAAATTGTATTCTGATATAAGTGAGGTGATTAAATTATCCTAAAAGATATTAGAAAATGGCGTCAAGGTTGGAAAGAAATACCTCAGGCAATCTGCTGCTATGTTCTTTGGAAAGCAACAGAATTGACTTGAAAAGAAGAGGTAATGTTCTTAAATAAAAAAAAAAAGAAAAGTTTTTCATGAAAAATAAAAATAAAAAAAATGAATGCAATTAATCTAATCTTGAGTTGTTCTTTTGTTTTCTCTTTTTTTTTTCTGTCTCTTGAAGATGTGACAATAGAGATGAGTAAATTTAGATCTGTTGCAAGTCATGCAAATTCAGTTTTAGCATTGTAGTAGCAGTTGGCAGGTGAGCAATTTGCTCTCTTAGCTGCTGTACATGACATTCTAATTATTAGTGCTTGTTTCTATTTACTGTTTATTGGAATAAAGACACCGTAGCTCATTGGTAACACATTAAAAACAACAATCTGAGCTTGTGAATTGTTTTTGGAATAAATATACCTTTTAGCATTTCATTTAGTTAAGTCTCTCTCTTACTACTTTCTCTCAAAATTGGTAATCCTTCGTTTATTCCAACCTCCATCTACTATGTCTTCAAACTGGATTCTAACACTGTATTAAAGATGAAATATCCTTTAATAAATCCTGAGTTAGAAATTGCTAAAATGAGCTATTAATTTATATATATATATATATATATATATAGCCACTGGGGATCTCTTGGTAACTTGCCACTTCTAATGAAAGATGACAAGCATTCACTTTAACTTATAATAAGCAAATGCTGATGAGAGGACAGAAATTCATTTTCATTTCTAAATTTGGCTCTAGATAGATCCAGCCACAATCGCATGTTCTGTTGTATTTATATTTAAGTTCTTAACAGAATTAGATCTTTCTATAAGGATTTTGACTCATTATAAATTATAACTTCTATAAAAGGTTGAAGTTTATTCTTAATTTTTCTAGGTAATTAAATCAATAAATTTGAAGCCTAATGATATGAAATGTTTTTCCACAAGTTATTTTTCTGCATAATCACTTTTCTTGTTAATGCACTTAATCCACTCTATTAATTACAGATTAAATATTATATGGGTGTGCCCTTGCCATAAATAAAGACTGCAAAATATTTGAGAGGATTATTAGTTGATTTCTCACAGGTTATCTCCCCTTCCCCTTAAGTGTTAACATTTAAACTAACCTGAAGGATTTATGCAAAAATTCGGCCTGCATTTCTAAAATTATTTCAAATATAAATTCAGTTTTGACTGAAATAACAAAAATTCTGTTTTAAAGTTATTGGAGAATTTCAAAGATAAAATTCTACTGATTAAAAAAAATATTATTGAACTCACAATTTTTGTCACCAAATTAATGAACCAACACTTTAATCCACTAGGCTGTTGTTCTGTATGGAAAATTTTTGTGCTGAACTTGAAGCCTTAACCCTAATCTGCTGCTGATATATAATTTGGATTCAATTTTTTGACCAATGACAACTTTGAGAATCAGTTGTAATTTGACCATAATTCCAACTTCATTTGCAACTGTTTACATTTTGATAGCAGATCATATTGAGTAATTTCCAGTCAGAATCTTTATTCTTTAGCTGTGAAAAAAATAGATAGGAATCAAATTAACTAAAATTTTCCTTATGTCATAAAGATATAATCAATGTAAGAAACATTATTTGAGTAAAAGAATTAGAAATTGTGTACAGTTGTAATATGGTTCACTAAGAACATTGCTTGATTTATTTTGTTGCTTGTCTCTTGTATTACTTTTCTTTTTCAGAGGCTACAACCATTTTTCACCAGTTTTAATGGAGATTTTTGACCTTACTGAATTTCATTCTAAGTAACATTTCCTTCCTAACATGACCTTTTGGAAGATAATTCTTTTCAACTGAGATTCTGTTTTTTGAATTTCAGTTTTCTGAAAATCTTTTCATCTTTACAACATGATACCTAAGCTCTGGTATTTTTAATGTATTCGTATGGTGCTACAGCATCTTTTTTAAATTTCAACGATAAACACAAAACTAATAAATCAACATAATGAAATTCAAATCTTTTATTGCACATGTCATAAATTCTATTAATTGTAGCTGTCATTTTTGTTGAAAGTTGTTTTCTAATGAAAATGATTATTTTCTAAAACTGAAATAATAATAATAATAATAATAATACCTGTATTCTAGAATGTTTGAACTTAGTGTATGTGTTGCTATTTGTTTTCTGACTCTAAGAATTAGTCTGAAAGTATATAAGTTTGTTAGTAAAATAAAAATATTTTCAATAGTAAGGGAAGCAATAGTGTATTTGATTTTTACAGCAGTCACTGATAAATTAGAAAATCAGTTTGTTATACTTTTAGGAATCAACCTAAAGATAAATCAGTTTTAAAATGAAAGCCTTCACCATCTATCACCTGTTAGAATCAAGAAGTTGCAATATTAATTTGAAAAGGTTATTATAAAAAATAGTTACTAAAACATAGTTACCAATATTTCAATATCAATTTATATCTTCCTTGCACAATATTTCATTTTTTTGTTTTCAGCTGTTAATATTCTTGCTTTTCTCAATATTCTTGAATATTGTTTTGTGTGGGATGCTTCTGCTGCCAAATTGAAAATATCCTGAAATTTTAATAACTTACAATTCCTGGTTTAATAATTCTGGTGTAAAAAAACATTAGCTCTAGGAAAACTAAGATCAAATATTTCTGAGTATTTGTAAATCCTTAATCTCAGACAAACATCCAGCACCCCTACCTGGTCTCAAGAATTTTCCTGTGTGCAGAAGTTTACTTTTCAGCTTTTCTTGGATGGCCAGGTGCCAAAATAATCTTTAACGCAGCTTGGCTAAGCAAATAATCTTTCTACACTTTGGTGCTTTCTCTCACTTGTTCACATCTTCCGTTAGCCTTGGCATGACAATAAACTACATCTGATAGCTAGGCCTCTGATTGGGAGAGTGGAGGTTTTGAGAAGTGTGGAACATCCTTTTAATAGATGTTGTTCCTTGGTCCAGTCTGACCTATGGTGGTAGCACCTGTTATGATCCTAGCTATGTGCAAATAGTGAACTCCCAAATAGAAACAAAACACTATGAAAGTATAAAATGTATATTTTTATATAAAAATAAAAAAATTAACAATACCTTTTATGATAAGACTATCAACAATACCTATTTAAAACAAAATGACCAACAATACATTTATCTATAGTTGAAGGTATACAACTGAGTTCATAGCATATTTAGTTGAAGCCATTAAATTGTCTTCAAAATATTTAGATTTTAGCATTAATAATCCATATAGAAGTTGATATACCAATAAACAAAACAAAACAAAAAAAAAACAACCAATGATCCCTTTGCCTTCCTAATCTTTTCTTTTGTGGCCAACACCTTTCTCTCTCTTGGTATGTCAATGCCTTTGTCATCTCTATTTGCCTTGTTTTTTTCCCCTCTCTTTACCTTGTCTTTTTTCCTTCTTTGCCTTGTTCTTTTCCTTATCTTTGTCTTGTCTTTCTTTCTTAGTTTTAGTTATCTTGGTTTCCTCATTTTTTTCTATGTTTGTTTTCTAATGAAAACTGTCTTCCTGTCAGCAGATCTTTTGGTTAGATGTTTCACTACTAAGGTATCAAATATCCTATGAGTTATTTGCCCCTTGATTTTTACATTTGCTCAACTGAACTTTCAATTACTATACAACTACTAATGCTTTCCTCTATTAGGCAATTATCCTATAGGACATATACTTGACCAGTAAATCTTCTAAAATTTTCACAATGGTGTGTCTTGTAATGTCACCAAATATTGGCTACTTTATTTTCTAAGAATTTTACTGAAATTGTCACTGAAATATTTTATTTTCTTATGACTGGACTTTGTATACTAGAAAGTTATTTCTCTTTAATCTATTAAAGTATTGGTTTGTTAATTTGCTACCATAGTAATTGTGAATTCAATCTCTGGGCTGAGTAGTATAGACTTGGTGGAAACAGGGTTAACTATAACTGAGCAGTATGAAAAATACCAGGAGACATCCCTTAGACATGGACAGCAGAATTAGAACACTCTACTCCTTGGAGACAAGCTGACAATTTTAAATAAAAACTTTTTTCTGGACACTGCCAGTAAGAATTTAAAAATCACCATCTGTAAAAGGTTTCATCTTTTCAGTTATGCATTTTGAGACTTCCAAGCTGGCAATTGTATTTGTCACATTTTTGCCTTTTCTCTTTTTAAAAAATAGTGTTTGTTTTTCAAAACTAGACTTCAACTGCTTAACTTCATCTTTTCTTGCTTGCCCAGTAAATCTAAAATTTTCACAATGGTGTGTCTCATAATGTCACCAAATATTTGATACTTTATTTTCTAAGATTTGGCCTTTTTTGCTAAAATTGTCACTGAAGTATTTTACTTTCTTATGACTGGACTTTGTGTACTAGAAAGTTATTTCTCTTTGTTTTTATCCATATTAAGTCATCTCCATTTAATATAATTATTTTCATCATTTGTTTAATTTTTGCTTTAAATTTCTAAGTGTTAGCTATTGTTTGAAATAGCATTGTAAAAACTCCAACTCTAAAAGAATCTTTTAGGATACAACAGGAATTTTAAAAAGAATTCTCTTATTTGCTTTCTTTTTTTTTTCACTCGAGTACAAATTTCTTGACTTAAATGGAATTTTGCCCTTTCCTTGATAAATTGTATATCCGCACAATTAGATTTACATGCTCATTTTCTTCAATACTTCAAGAATGTTTTTTAAATTGTTACTTTCTTTGTCCTTCTCATCTGACATCTTCACCTGATGAATATACATTCAATTTTACAAGCATAATAGAATACATTTTTTGCTAATTCTTCAGTTCACAATCGGATCAAAGTCAGTTCTCTGATAATTTCCATTTTCAGTGCAGATTAACTTGATTTCAGCCTGATACTTTATCAGTTTGTTTGTTAACCCTTTACTTTCTTTTGGCAGCAAATCATATGAGGGTAATATGGGATTTAGGTTTTGCCTAATCCCCTTTTGACTTAAGCCAGGGAGGTGCAATCAGCAATAGAATAATCCTTTCTCTAACCTTGATATCCAAGATGAACAAGAAATATGGTGGTTTTTCTTTTATGACAACTCCTAAACACTGTTATCTTTATTATACTTTTTTCATTAGATAAAGCAAAATCAGCCATTATTGATTTCTGGCCAATATTTTCTATAATCTAAATATTTATTTTTTATTGCACTTTTTAGTCAGGCTGTTAATGTACAGCAGGGAATAGATGGTGCAGGATAAGAATTAAAACGACAACACTCCTTCAAAAAAATTGAATCAAGAATAATTCATCCAGTAAGATGCAATGGGGGAATGGTTTAATTAGTTTAAATTTTTATCAAGGCTTTATTACTTAATTATGCACATGAGGACAATATTTAGTTACTGAAAATCTTTTAAATTTTAACTGTTTTTTTTTAATCATTACTTAACAATAGACACTGAGAAGTAATTTGTAATAACTGCTTATAGTTTGATCTTTGAATAAATGTTCAGTTGAACATTGCTTCTTCTAATGTTGCTTTACCTACTTTTATTCAATTTTGATACTAAGACAACTTAGTAGAGGACTGATAAATTCTTGTTAATAGCCAGTAGGAATTTAATGGCCAGTAAAAAGTATCTAAATTTTACGGAATTTTTTATCCAAAAACAATTAAATGCACAATGGTAAATGTTTTTTCATTGATATTTAGCCAACTTCACTAAAGACAAATTAGGATAGGAAGATTGTGTTAGACCCATTTTCCAAATAAATACGGTTTTAGTATTGGAAATTCTGGGATTTAATACAATTTCTGTTACCTGTACGAAATCTGCAACCATAAGTTTTTTTTTTTGTTTTTTTTTTACCATTTTTCACATACACATAATGAATTGTGGCATTTCATCATTTGCACAAAGACTGACAGCCATTATTGTTTGGATATTCATGTGCTGCCATCTCTGGCTATTTTTCTTTTCTTTCATCATTTTGACGCAAATACATTATTTACATTAAGCAGGATTGGCTTGAGGATTTCAATGAAATCAAAGTAAAAAAAAATATTAATTTTATTGGTGAAAAAAGTGACTTCAAATGAGTTTGTTATGCACAATTTATCTTTGTTCTAAATATACTATCTTCTGAGTTTTCTCATCTCGGAACAAAGTTTCATTTTATGCAGACAATGATAATTTTCATTTTATGGCTGTAATTGTTCTACTCTTTAAAAGAAATGTTGTTAAACTGGAATCCTATCTGGTTAGGTTGGGAGGTTGATGTTAATATGATCTGACCCTGACCTTCAGACTTCAAAGCTCTCCTCAGCTGATGGTGGGTTATTATTCTCTTTAAAAAATCCACCAGAACAGAAAAGGAAGAAGTCAAACAGCAAGCAAAGAAAAGCTCAACAAAATCAAGCTCGGGCCTCCACCAACATTACTATGCAGTGAATGCCATCAGCTCTTTCATACAAGAATTGGTCTACTTAGTCATCAATGCCATCATCATAAAGAAGTGATCAGCAAAGAAGAAATTAAATTCTTGCATATGAGATAAAGCTGATAATTTTATTTAACTTTAGCATTTAAACAGTAGCAACATTAGTATTCATAAAAGAAGAAAATTCTTTATTTTCCATTTTTCAAAATTTCTTCCTTACAATCGTAAAATGAAGGTTTTGAATGGGCAAACTTACAGTTCTTTTCATACAAACATGTACGTCTCTCAAGGCTCTATCCCAAGTTCTATGCTTTTTCTGATCTTCATCAATAATATTCCTGATGTAATCAATTTCCAAGTAGGCATCTATGCAAATGACACCACTATTTACAACCGTCCCTGTAAGAAGTCGATCAAAGCTGACAAAGTAAACCTAGCTGCTGCACTTCAAAAGGACCTCCAATCTGTGATTGAATCGGTTAGGAAATTTCAATGCCTCTAAAACAAAGCTGTCCTTCTTTAACTACCTTAGAGAATCATTCCTGCCTACCAATAGAATGGATGACAAGGACACTAGTCTCCTAGAAAGTAATGCACTTGCACTATGCCTCAATCTCACTCTCTCAAATGACCTCAAATGGAATGACTACATTGAATCCATAGCTGCATTTACTGCTAGGAAGGTTCGATCATTGTGTCGGGCCAGGAAGTTTTTCTCATCAGAATCTATTTTGCACATTTATAAAATCTACCATTCATCCATGCATCAAATACTGTTGCCATATCTGGTTGGGTGCTCCTGCTATTCATCTTGAGGTTCTCAACAAAATTCAAAGGAGGGTATGCAATAAAATCGATCCTGACTTGGCAGCCTGTCTTCTGTTACTTTCTTGCCAACATGATGTGGCTTCTCTCTATCTTCAAGTATTTTCATGGAAATTGCTCTGACAAGCTTTTTTCCCTGGTACCCCAACCACATGTATTTACATGTGCTACTAGATTGGCATCAAGGTCCCACCCTTTTACCATATATATATAGTTAAATGTAACCGCCATTTCTACTCTAACAGTTTCTTTTCTTGCATTTCCATTCACTTGCTTCCCTGATAGCTACAATCTCCAAATCTGAAATCTACTTGATTCACATCCATCTCTTACCTTTTCTTCAGCATCCAGTGTACTTTTTTCTTTCTCACTGTATAACCCACTGCACACCAGTGGCATTTCTGCCTTACTTAGAATGAAATGGTTACAAAAAAAATTGATAGACAAAAACCTTCACTAGTCAAAGGATGTGTAATTAGTAAATACTAAACAATTCAAATACGACCACATATATATCAGTTATAACAAATTTAGCAGTTGAGAAAAGGAAATTGGATATAGAACCGACTTTGTTAGAGTTAGTTTAGCCCAACACAGCAGATTTCTACAGAATTAAAACATTAACCTGAAAACTTGAGTCATGTTCTTAAATAGCCTTGTCTCATTGAGTCTTTCTTATTGATATCATGCATAGTACCAAACCTGTTCAGAAACATCTAAAGTATCAGTTGTTTACAACCACTTTCTAAGGTAAATGGTTAAAAATGACTTTGAGCATATAAAACCTGAAAGTCTTGGCAAAAACGATCATTTTTCAAATATTGTGGGCTGGTGCTGCAGAATCACAAAGAATTGTCCCAAATAACAAAACCCACATCACTTAAGGGCTACCAACAGCAGTAACAACAAAAATGGATATCATCTAACCTGAAGAGTAAATGATATAATCTTGATGTTGGCATTCCACGCTACTTCAAATAAAAATATTAGGAAGGAAACTCCTCTCAATACAGGAAAGGGTGATGCTGTTAAGAAAATTGTTTTAAGAGAAAGATTTTATAAATTTAAACTTAAAGCTGTACTGGCTGCTTGGGCAATGAACACAAAATGTTTCCTTTATAGGGAAATGGCTAATATTACCATTACCAATGTTCCCACTGGAAAATTGGTATTAACCAACCAATGTTGGTAAAATTTTGAGTATATATTTATAAAAATATACTACATTAATTTAAATTCATAATGTCTTTATATATTAGAAATATTTGTAATAACTTGTGTGAATTTATTATACAACTCAAGGGATTTTTTTAATTAAGGAATTTAATCTATATAAATAGTATGGTTACTGATATTTATATTTTCATTTCAAATAAGATTGCCATGAGTTGTAAGAAAGATAAAATCTCTAAAGAGAAAGAAAATATTTCAAGGCTAGTGAGGGATGGGAACATAGCATTGGAAATTGTGAACAAATATGAACAAATAAAAAAAAATATCAAAATAAATTTGCTAGTTGAGCAAAAAGTACTTGAAAACTTTTTTTTTTTTTTTTTTAGTGGTAAATTTAAGATTAAATGCTTTAAATATTGCTGCTACATCTGGCCTAGTGCTTCTGCTATACATTTAATGATTCTTGATAAAATACTAAGAATTGTAATGTTATTGGTTCTGACCTGACATCTTGGCTTTAGCTACTTTGCCATTGTTGTAACAGATTGCCTGTGTTTTTTTTTCTATAAATAATTTTGTGGTAATTGTTCTGATGAATTTTCCTCTATGGTACTTAGACTTTATGAATTTAAATACAGTACTAGATTGGCAGCAATGTCTCCTTATTTTACAGTTGAAATTGTTAGATGTAACTAAGTTCTATGGTAACAGTTTCTTCTATTGAATTTTTCACCTGTGGAACTCTGGGCTTCTTGCTTCCAAGTCAACTTTGATCTTCAAAGATTTAAATGCAATATCAATTGTTATCTTTTGTCTTCTAAATACATATTTTATAGTCCTTTCTCCTTAGATGTTTTTTCTCATATTCTCTCAGGCTCAGTCATCCCTTGCATCTTAGTGTTTTTTTTTGCTTTGTTAATCATTTCACCCCAAGCAAAGCAGGGCTGTCACTAATGCATGGGAGATTACAGTGAGGGAAAAGACTCAATACAGAAAGTATTGAAGAAATGATAAAAGATGGACAAGATTCTAAAAGATGGTAATTGATGTTGCATTTAAATTTTTGGGGATTGTAGCTATCTTCTCTTTTTCAAATAAATGGAAAGGAATCCAACAGGCTTTATTACCTTACTTGAGGTGAAATGGTTTTCAAAAAAATGAAAGTTAATGAATGCAGAGCTACATTAGAAGGATCAGATAACTGCAGAAGAGGTTGGATTCTTCATGCAAATAGTTAATCAACATGACTTTGACAGCATATCAGAGAGGAGGATGAATAATGGTTTTAGGTTTATATTGTAGACAGTAAAATTATATGCATTCAAAGTTGATAACTGTATTGAGGAGAATTAGAAGTACTTAGATTTTTGTTTTTTATTTCAATGTGAAGAGTCACAGCCATGAAACTTTAACTTAAAAAGTATATTCATGCAAGACACTATTCTTTCACATTCTGCACAACTGTTCATTACTGACCTCACCAAAGACACTAAATTAATAGAATGGGACCCTGACCTCTCCAGATATTAATCTAATTAAAATATTGTTTCTGATCATTAAAAGAAATGTTTATAAGAATAGAAAACAAACACTTCTTGGAAGATGAATGGAAGACAACGCTTCAGTATATCAAACGGCCTATATTATGTAGAATAATTTCTTCAGGTATGTGCTCTATCAGTTTAATTGATTATGATTCTAGGACCAATATCTTTTAGATTTATTTATAAATAAAAATTTGCTGTACTTTATTTGCATAATAAAAAATACTCTTAAATAAGTACAACAAATTTTTGTATTGAGGTTGAAACTACAAATTGAAATTCACATAACATATTCATCATATAAATATATCTTGAAAATTTTACCAGTATTGGTTTATTGATAGCAATTTTATTGTCAAAACCAGGGCTTGAATAATCAATTCTGACTCTGTGTGTGTGTGTGTGTATATATGCACACACAGTGAAGCAAAAAGGGTGGTCGATAGATAGGTTGAAGAGGTCACCAGACCTCACACTCTTGAGTTTTTTTTTTTTTTTTCTGTGAGGCCACTTGAAATCAGTTATCAGATGTGTCCAAGAAATTTTGAGGAACAACTTAAAAGGTTAAATACAAATCCAGTAAAATGACAGGAAACTATCCAACATGTTAATCAATCATGCAGGCACAGAATCGAAATTTTGTTTGTTTTGAACAGCACATATAACAAATAATTTATAAATAACATTATCTCTTTGGTGAACGACTTTTTCTTGCGTGTGTGATATATATATATATATATATATATATATATAATTATTCAAAAAGAAAGACTTTATAACTTTAATAAAAACAATTTCTAACAGAAACACATTACTGGTTAGGAAAAGGTCCAAAGTTTATTATTTTCAATTTGTATACACTCAACATCAACACAATGTGTTCTACAACAAAAATTGAAATAATATTCCACTTCTTGCCATAATAGAATCAATTGATCTGTGGATATTGGCTTCACAGCTTCAATAATTCAATAGCTCAAAAGAAGCTTTCAACAATTATTAAAAAAATATTTTCATTTATTCTATTAACTTGGGACCTTTTCCTATCCGGTATTAAATATGTTTCTATCTCTTAGCAATTGTTTTTATGAATTTAAAAAAAAAAAATCATCTTTCTTTTTAAATAACTGTGTGTGTGTGTGTTTTGTTAAAAATACTGACAAGGAAGATTTTATTAATGCTTGATTTAAAATAACAATATCAAAAAAATAACATCCATGAAAATGGCCAGTTGAGTGGTTGAAAGCACTTGGAAAGTTGAAAAATATGGAGCATTTTTACACTCTTTATATCTACCAAAAAGGAAACGTGTAAGAATACTGGAAAAATTAAATAAAAGAAGTAATAAAATCTTCCTTGTGTGTGTGTGTGTGTTTTTTTTTTTTTTTTTTTTTTTTTAATGAAACATGTTTAAAAGAAAGATTGCTGCATATATATATATATATATATATATATATATATGTGTGTGTGTAATATATTACACACACACACACCCCCTTACACAAATTAATTGAAACAAAACGAAATGTCTTACTAGAATCTTTCACACTTTCCTTGATCATGTATACATTCTCTTGGCATTGTTTTTCTCTTACAGCCACATTTCTTTTGTTTTAGATCTATCAGATTTCTCAGTTTTGGATCTATCAGATCAAGTTTGTTTTTTTTGCCTTGATGACATGACTAGTTGAAAGGCTGACCCCAACAATATCTGCAATCTCTCTGTAAGGCTTGCCAGTGTGTTCATGCAGTGTTACAATTTTTGTATGCTTTCTTGGTGTAATGTTCCGTGCAGACAATGGTCGTAAGACAAATAATTGACGGTCCAGACAATAGTGTCGGGGCAAGATAAAAATCTAATGCAATCACAGATGTTGCAATATTTTTCAAGGCTAAACAGATTTTCTCATACACTTCAAAAATATTCATATTACTGCACACCACCTCAAACAATTTAATTCAAGGAAAACATAGAAATTAATTACATCCCGTCACCCAGTGAGTCTAAAACTGACCGTATAGTGAAAGAAAGGAAACTAAGGTAGTTGTTTCAATTAATTTCCACAATGGTGTGTGTGTGTGTGTGTGTATATATATATATATATATATATATATATATGAGAGAGATATCTGAGATTAGGTATTGTAATTATTTACACTATTTACATTGTTAACACTGTTGTCCTCATCTTTGTTGCAATATTCATGACATTTCAACTGTTGTACACTCCAACCTGCTTCAGGTGTTTGGAACTTTGAACCGAAATTTCTATTTCATCCACTGGGTTAGATTGTTCTAGTTCCACATGCCATGCTTCTTCCAGATCTCTTATCCGTTATCTCTCTTTTAACTCAACTCCCCAAGTTTTTGTTCACTTCTGGTGTAGCTAGGTATTGAACTCACGACTCTTTGAATCAAGTCACTAGATTTAACCAACACTAGGCCATGTGTCTTTGGGGATTATATAAAAAGAGTGGTTAGTTTTTAGTTATATTTACCTTGTGTGTACTGAAATTTTGTTACATTGTTTGAGTGTTCAATATAAAAGACATTGAATTTTTTTTGCTACATTGTCACTAATGACCGAAAAAATACTTTGGGCAAATGCTATTGACATAAATCTTTCTTTTCAGACCCTAATACCCCCTGTCTCAAGGCAATGGGAAAGCACTTCATTATTTTTCCTAAAAAATGACATTTCAGATGTTATGAGAAAAGGAAGCTGTAAAGTGCTATGATTACATGTATCATTGAGGAGGATATTGCTCATACATCTTTGTGCAAAAATTATCTTTTGCTATGTTAACCTGTCAATAACATTTCCCCTGTTTCTGAAATTTTCATTTGTGATCAAATGAGCAATGAAAATAAAATATTTCACTGTTTCCTGCCATTTTTCTATTTTTGATTTGTTGTTGCTGTGTATGATTCTCCATATCAAGTTATGAATTACGTACACTTAAAAAATAAAAAACATATTTTAGCCTCACATGCTTTACTTTTGCAGCAAACTGTCATTTATACATGTAAAAGCTATATCATAAACACCATATGTATAAAACTTTAATTTTCTGGATTACATAAACCAACAATGGATCTTAACATTGAAATTTGAATGCAATCCATTCATGATGTTATATCTGGTTATTCTAAGAGTGCTACTGACATATAACACAGTACTATCTGCCACATTAGTGATGAACCGGATTCTCTCACAAAGCTTTTCTGGTAATGAGGATGTTTATTGATGCTAAGCAAGATTAAAAAGACCTGTTAAAGGGCAGATGAGCTTTTTTGTAGGATCAATGGTTGTCTAGCACAATGGAGTGCACTGCTCTCCATAGCTATGGATGGAGCCAGTGTAGTGATGACTCAGCATCATTAGGCAGAGCTTCCTTTCCAAAAATGGCCAAGGCAGAAGATTCTCCTGAATGAGTGCGCAATTAGTTTCTACTATATCAGAAAGATTACTGGGGTGGAGTAGATTTGTATAGAGGATTTAAATATTTTACATTGAATAGGTGAGCTGTTGTCAGAAATGGTTAAATTATTAGTAATTGCAAGTTAGGCATGACTTCTGATCAAATTATAACAAACTAATAAACATGCATGTCAAGAAATAAAATTATGAAGAATGTTGAGATGAGTTTTTAGTTCAGGTCATGTCAAGTAATTGTGTTCATTGCAGAGATAATAATCAGCCTGAAAATGCAGTTTTTGTATTTGTATGTAAAGCAATAAGATTTAAAATATCAAGGTCTAGATTGATAGCACAATTTCTGTAGATTTCTCATTGATCACTAATCAAATCTGAAAGTCAGACCATGAAATATGGAATAGAATCAATTTGTTTTTAGTGTATATTTCATTTCTTCACTTTCATAGCAATGGAGGTAATATAATCTTTGCAGATTTGCAGGGTTTCATTTCTGCTTTTGACTTTGTTGCTTGTTATTTTATTATTTCTTGGATTTTCTATAAAGTGTCAAATGCAAGTGATTTGATCTGAACTTCTTTGAATAAAAGATGGATCACTGATCATAGATTTCATTTTCCTCTGATCATCTGAATTAGGCTCTGAAATGGGAATTCAAAAATTGGTTTCCTATGTTATTCAGATTTTCTTTTTCTTTTTTGTCATAAAGATTGATCAGATGCAAAGAGATGAATTTCTCTGTAATTTGACATTCTTTATGAATTGTTGGAATAATAAAATATTGACATGTAAAAACAGCTTAACAACATGGCTTTTCTTCATTTCTGATTTATTTCCACCTATAAAAGGGAGCTTTGTACAAGTAGAAGTTTAAATTTGTATGTTAAAATTTTAGTACAATTTTTTTAAAAAGCCACTAAAATTACAAAACTCATTGCTTTTAAAACTACTTATGTGGTGTGTGATATATATAGAAATAGGGTTGGTTGGTTGTTTTGTTTTATGGCATATCAACCTCTGTGGGTCATTTATTGCCAACTAAGTTTTATTTATTTATTGCTGGTAGTACCTTTTTCTTTCAACAATTTATCTTTTTTTTTTTGTTTTTCTTTTTATATATAAGTTTTGTGTCTAGTAATACTTTTTCTTTTCGAGTATCAAGATTCATTGGGATTTGTTTTTAAGAGCAGTGTCCCCAAGTCCTACCCTGTTATTTAACCCATAACTGGAGGGAAGGAACAGATTAATACCTTTCCCAAGGGTACCAGTGCTTAAGTGAATGAAGGGTATTCAACTGGAATTCAAACTTGGCTCACCAATTTCTCTTTCCGAGCCGATATCCACTGCACAACGCACATCCATCACTAAATGCTTACCTTACAGCACCTGGTATTCCCAAGCGGCCACCCATGTAAGTACTGACCAGGCTCAACGTTGCTTAACTTTGGTGATCGAGCGAGAACCGGTGTATTCAATGTGATATGGCTGTTAAGCCACAGAAATAGGGATTGTTTCAATGAGAGAAATTGGTATAGGTAAAAAAAGTATGAGAATTCATGAATGTTTTGTTTAAAGTGTAGATTTATTGTAATATTATTTATCTTTTGTATAATACATTACGTGTCCATAATTATATTTGTGTCACTACACATGTTTAGAGTCCAAAGTTGACTCTCTTCAGGTGAATAAATTTCTGACTTTACATGTTGAGATCTGTTTGTCTTATATATAATAATAATAATAAGAAGAAGAAAGGTGATAACACCACTAAGATGTAAGTGACTACTGGAAGTGAAATAGAAGGAAAAGACTTTAGAATTGGATTTCTGGTCCTTTCTAAACAGGAAATAAATAAAACACACATCCACATCAAACATACCAATTTTGTTGGTTGAGTAATTTAATAAACCTTATTTAATTGAATTTTTATAAAAATAAACATATATATCTCCAAATGAATAATGAACAAAGAAAATATTAATGTTCAAAACATTAATTTAAAACAGTGCTCAATATAGAAATAGAGCTATGAATATTTATTATAAATTATATTTTAGAACATGTTCAAATTACTGTCTACTACAAAGTGTACATTTTGTTTTGATATTGCATTTTCCTCCTTTTGTTTTTTATTTCCTCTGTCTCTTTTATGATTCCCCATTCTGGTTTCTCATTTTCCCTACCCCCTTTACCTTGCACACAAAAAATTTTTACCAATATAAGGTAGTGAATTTTCCATCTCTTCAGAAATAGCGTTTACTATCTGATAAGACATTGTCCTTTCAATGTCGAAACAAAATGTACACTTTGTAGTAGATTGTAATTTGAACAGGTTCTAAAGTATAATATATATGAACTGTTTTGTAATTGTTCTGTAAG
Organism: Ascarosepion bandense; assembly: GCA_037127315.1. Lineage (NCBI taxonomy): Eukaryota > Metazoa > Mollusca > Cephalopoda > Sepiida > Sepiidae > Ascarosepion > Ascarosepion bandense. The sequence continues at coordinate 4,725,772 of JBBBDQ010000883.1, read as the reverse complement.
ATCAAAACCTTGGTTGACTGACACTCACATTGTATATCAACCCAAAATATGAGGCAGTAAATACAAAGGCCATACACTAATGATTAGTAAAGATGTGAAAGCCAACATTTTGAGTGAATTTATTTACTGATGAAATATATCTTGGCCTGATTGATGTTCATATCATAATTTTAGTTGTGAAGGTAATACTTTTTATAAATGTTTTACATTACATATCAGAAATACTTTTATAAACTTTGGTGGGTGGATTCCTCACACCAAAACAAGGACAAAAGTCCATATAAACATGTCTGCAAATCCTTCCTTTTTGAGTTTTTAAGAAAGTTTATGGCAGATGGTGTTGTTGCCATGTAGGCTTGATCCATAATTTGTGTTGCCATGGATTCTATCTCAGCAACACAACAATAAACAGCAGCAAATGTTGGATGATTTGGTTGCTTTCAGTCTGGAAACACAATCTGATACAGCTGTGCGGCTTTGCATTCATTACCATATGTAAAAAAATATTTGTCTGCTCATGATATGAATGCCCTGCCATTTTTCAAGGGAATGCTTCTCAGTTAACTCGTTACAATATACTTTAAAGACAGACTACACAAATGACAAACATAACCAAATCTATTTGGCAAAGCAGTACCATCTACCGTAAACTTTCTATAAGCTTAATAACTTAAAAATGAAGGATTCTCGGACATGTTAATATGGACTTTTGTATTTGCTTTGGTGTGAAGAGCTCTCCCCCAAAGTTTGTAAAAGTATTTTTGATACACTCTATATATAAGAAAACGTCTATTAATGAAGATTTAAAAAAGATACTAAACAAAAATATGACTTAAGTCATTGTCAATACATTTTTAATCTTTTCAAATTTTTCTTACATTGTTTATATTCAGACTATTGTCCTCATCTTTGTTGCTTTTATTGCAGTGTTTTGGCCGTTGTGCCCTCTGCCCTTCCTCAGGTGCATATCGATCTTGGTAATCTACCTCTAAAGGGAATTTTGAATTGAACCCTTTATTTAATCTGTGTTCCAATGCTCATGTCTAGGGATATTGTCTAGTTCTTATTTTCATTTAGTGCTGTTCAGTTTTTGCTTGACTTGGGGATTAAACCCCCAACTACTATCACCAAATTCACAAACCAACTAACAAAAAAAAAAAAAATGTTGCAATTGTAACCAAACCAAAAACCAATTGCCTGGTTCTCTACTTGGTAATTTTACTGTTACAGGTTTGACTTCCACTATCAAAGACCTCACATATATTAACTACCAACCTTGTTAATTGTATCATTTAAATATAGAGGTGTTCATTAAACGTAGTTATTTTAATATCTTCAGAATCTTAATTTATATTTGTGTGGTAGCTTTTGAATTGATGTAGTACTGTTTATCATTATGCCTTATATGACAGATACAAGCATTTTTTTTCTCCCAGTTGAAAGACCGTATGTACGCATGTATTAAATTTGGTTGTACTTTTGTTGCAATGTAATTTATAATCAGGATTAATTCCATCAACTTAGAATACATTTTTTTTTATTAAAAAAATATATATCTGCCCTAAAATTAGACCCATTTTTAATAAAGGTCTGCAGCAATCATGCATTGATTATTGACTCCTAATTACAATGGCAATAAGGTGTTTGATATGATGCTTGTGTGTGTTTAAAATAAAAAAAAAAAACAATATAAAAGAATCCAGTGTTTTCAGATTAACACTTGGCATCGGTTACTTTTTAGTCATGCAGCAAAATATTGCCTTATAATATAGCAAATTGATAAATATTGTCTCAAATTAGATTTACCTTTTATTTTTATCTCTTTTAAACTCGAGTCTTGCCTATAAATAAACTTTTACCAATTTTCTATAAAAAAAATTCCTTTTATAGCAAAAATACCAAAATTTTATTTCTAGTACAACTGTAAAATATTATTAGCTTTTATTTATATACAACATTGAAACTGTCACTGAAAATATAAATGTGTAGCATCCCAAAAATAAGTAAACCTCTGCAAAAAAAGTTCTTCAATCTAAATAGTTAGTATATTTACAAACCAAGTATAATTGTTTTTATTTTATGTAGAAAGTTTAAGTAAATTTGAATGTAGAGTATACAATGTTAAAATAGTTTTTATAGGCCATTTACACTGTATAAACATTTATTTAAAAAAAAAATATGTGAAGAGTGAAAAAAATATCTTGTTTCTTATTTGTGAAAGCAACAATGGCTACCAAAAAGTAACTGCTAGATTGATAAGTGTAAATTCTGCTGGAAACATCATAGTCTGCGGTTGTATGGTGTTGCTCCAATGACACTGGTAAACTGCATTTCATTGACAAAATCTTGAATGCTGAAGATTTTATGTAAGATATTAGAAGAAAATCTGTGAGCTACACTTGTCAGAGAACAAATGCTGTGTTCTAGAAGGGGTCAAAAATTTCCATTCATAAGACAACAAGGGAAAGAATCTGATCTGGTGTACTTTAAACCACTTGACCACAGTGTTGGGTCTAAAGCATGCTGGATCAGATGGTTTCTCTGACAAAGATTTTAACTCTACTGGAGAACAGGTTTTCTTTAAGTTTTCTCAAGTGTGTAGGCTGGTAGACATAATAAACTGTTAAAAAAAAATAGGAAATCTATTCAAACATGATATCCACTAAAATAATGTTTGAAGTAATAAAAAATGATTAATCTAGATCAACATATTTAAGTAGATATTTATTTTTATGTCTACATGTAACCATCAATTAATTTATCTTGTTTATTAAGCTAGGGTTAAGTGTTTTAAGATAATTAATTTTTTAAAGTGTTAAAGTACTTATGAATTCAATTTAGGAAAGTTCTTCTGATATAGTCTGCTATAAATGTAGCAAGAAATTACTGATCTATTAGTAATTGTGAAATAAATATAAAGCAGTCACCATTTACCAACACTGAAAAAGATTTTTAACATAAATAATGCTAAGATCAGCTATAGCTGTGTAAATAACATTGATAAATCTATGTCCTAACATAACATTATATTAAATATATTTTCAACAAAGAGAATGTTGCTTTAAAAATAAATGCAACTACCAAATAAATATAATCTGTCCCTTAAATGATTGATGTATAAATGATATTATATACCAAAGTGAGTATATATTCCAGTAAAGATGTTAAATGTTATTTTAGTTCCACTGAAAATTCCTGTAAATTTAATTTGTACCATCATCAAATAATTGTTCCTCTCTAAATATTTCTGTCAATTAAAGAATGATGGTAATTCTATCATCTGGGATATCATAGCAAGAGCCAAATCTTAGAACAGAAAAGGAAATAGATGTAATTTATGTTTTGTTGAAAAATTAATTATCTTAAAACACTTAAATAACCCTACCTTATTAAGCAAGAGAAATGAATTGATGGTTACATATAGACATAAAATAAATATCTACTCAAATATATTGATCCAGGTTAATTAATTTTAATTTTCAATATAAATAATGAATGTTGTTTTTTCTTTTTCTTTTTTTTTTATTTATTTTTTAGAAAGAACATGTGATTCTTCCTTTGTTTTAATATTCGCAACACTATTTTTTTTTTCTATATCAACATACAAATCCTGTTTATTTTAAATGCCAAATGTAATTTTAAAAATGAAAATCTGTAATTCCAGTATAATATATAACTATGACAACATTGCTTTAACCTGATATTTTATTAAAATTTAAATTACGTAATGGTCTATACTCAGCACTTGAAGATTGTGTTGTACCTGAAACTCTGAGTCATGTTACTGGTGAGGAATATATATAATATATATATATATATATATAAAAATGGGTATGGCTGTCTGTTTGTGTGTCTACATTCTAATAAACCCTACTCCTCTGAAACCCTTGGTTCGATTTCAACCAAAATTGAGTCACTTGTTGATCATGACATGAACCTTTGATGTATGCAAAATTTTTTTTTTTTTTGCAGTTATATAAAAGGCTTTATGATTGGATGGTTGATTTCTTTTGGTCCACTACTGCATCCCCAATTCTTGTAAAAGCATTTTTTTTCTCTGTAATCAAAAACTGCTTTTGCTATTTTAATAGGTTAAAAAGCTTAGACTCAGCTGAATCCAGTGTTATCACATCGGATAGTAAATTGCCAATATCCCTGTCTTTCTGCATCCATTTCTCTTTAGTGTTACTTTTCTCATTTGTCTCTCTCTAATTTTTTTTAAGTCTCTCTCTCCTCTTTTCTTCCCCATCCTCAAGTCTGACCCTATGTCCACTTTTGTTTAATTTAATAATTGAAATTTGACGTAATTAAATTTAAAACTTTAAATTCTTGTGCCTCTTGAAATAAGTTCTTGACTATATCATTTTGTCATAAAACAGACGTAAATCATAAACTGGACCAATTGACATGTTTTAAACATGTTTTTATTTTGAGTTAATCTCTCAATATTCTCGGAAAGTTTTGACTATTTTCTCTTCCCCCCCCCCGTGTCTGTCAGTTTTTTCCCTTTTCCCTGAACTTGTTGTCTCCTCTGAAAATTTTGTCAAAATCTTAAAATGAAACCTCTGTTCTTATTCATCAACTGGTACACACCTGTGGAAGTGAAGGCTTAAAGATTTCGGGGGGGGGGAAAGGCACAGTAATTTGGAAATGTTTATCTATTGAAGCATTTTAACTTATTTTTTCTTTAGTACAATAACATAAGACAAATTCTTTCATTTTTGTTTTCTCTTTTTTTGTATTTTGCTTCTATTTATTTTTATTTTTTTCGTGCCTAGTTTTTTATTTAGACAAAACTGAGCAACTCCAAATTTCCTTCCCTGTTGATTTTTCATGTCTTGATTTCTATTTCCCTTTTACCTGCACTTTCTTTTCTACCCTTTTCTTTAATGTATTTCTTTTTCGTTCATAATAATAAAATGTTAAACTATTTTCCTCTACTTTTCTATTTCTTTTATCTTCTCTTTAATATACAAGTGAAATGTTATTGGTAACTTAAATTTAAATCAATATCAGATTTCAGATTATTACTATAGAATGTAGTTTCATAAAGCCTCTTCTATAATTGCACAAAAAATAAAAAAAAAAAGTTCTCTAAAACCTGAATATAAATGAATTCTTTATAATTCATTTATATTTATCTTGTTGCATTAAAGCAAAAGATTTTAAAATGCTGCATATTAAAATCTTACACATATTGCTATTGGCTTTAAAATTGTTTTTAAAAAAAAACTTAATATTTTTAGTGTTTCTTGCCAAATCTAGAAAATTTTTAATTTGATGTTGACACATCATACAAATCCAGAAATTCTATTCAATCTTTCTGTGTGTGTTAACTTATTTATTAATACTTTTTTTTAGGCATTTGTTTAATTCTTTTGTTTTGTCTAAAGTCACTGAATTATTTTTATTTTTTTTTTTGTCACTGAACTCGGACTGTCTTCAATGTATTTTTTTTTTTTTACCCAGCATCTTCTTCGGTTGCTGTCACATAGACTTTAATTTTTAAGTTTGTTTCTTTTTTTTTTTCTTGCTCTTTCACAGCATACTTAATTTTATCTCCAGGTAAATTTAGGGAAAATACTGGTTTAGTTAGACTGATCTCAATTTTAGGTTTTAATTAAGTTGTTAGAATCCATTTGTGATTAGTATTATAACAGATTCAGTATTTGAATTCAGATTAATTTATTTGATGATTGTAACATTATCTATATAGATGCTTATTTACAAAAGCTAAGTAATATAAAACCTGAATATTTTTAAGATCATAAAATGCTGCAATCAAAAAGCCTTTAAAATATTGTGTGTATTTATTTTTATTAAGCAGTGTAGAGAAGTTTATTTTAAATATTCAGCTTATTTAGTAATTAGTTGTACCATTTAATCATTAAATGTTTAAGTTTTAAATCTAAGCTGAATTTGATCTTTTGTGTATATCAATTCATTCTGATAAATTTCTTCATTATTATTACTACATTGTTTCAACTGATGTAATTTCCAGTCGTCTTTGGGTGTCTGATATGTATTGGAATATGAAGTTGTGTTCTGAAGCTGTGTGAATTTTTATATCCACCACCTTGACACATCATATCTTCTACGTTTTAAAAAACTACAGACAAAGAAATTACTCCAAATTGAACCAATATAGAATGATTACACCATTCCTGATTTTATTATTGCCTTGTAACATTTTAACAATGACTGTCTGGTGCTCATTATCTTGTAATGATGTGTCTTGATCAGGAGATAATAAAAAAATCAAACATTATTTACAAGGGGTGCTTAAATGTTCTCAACCCAACCTGCCTTCCAGAATCTGTATTTCAATAATCAAATATCAGAATATAGGTTTTGGAAAGTCATTTAAATCAAGATTTTGAAATTTTTTATTTTTATCTTGGATTTCACATTAAAAAAAAAAAACAACAAAAAAAAAACACTATTTTTAAAACATTTTTTAAATAGTATCAGCAAGTTTATGAACCATCTTATGTTGATGGTTTAAAAAAAAGATATAAGTATTGTGGACAAAGATATACGGGTGGTGTTGAGAAGTTCTTTAGTCAACTAATTTCCTAAAATCTAATCAAACATTAAATATATTTTTATTTTTTAAGAGTTTTGGTTGGTTGGGAACTTTCAGCACTCACTTTTGACAATTATTTTCACAATTTTATGGATTGATTTCTTCAAAGCTAACTTTTAAAACCTAACTGCCAGTATATATGAAATGCTATCCAAAAGTATAGAAAATGTGATAGCGAAAAATCTTTGTTACAATACTGCTCACAAAGGGTACTGGCAAAAGTCAGTACTACATTCGTTTCATACATCCTTTCTATTTTCTAAACAACTTTGAGAAGTAGCTTGTAAATTGGTTAATTCATAGATCTGTATATGATTCTTTTTCCTCTTGCAGTTGATGTTTAATTGACTTGAAATGAGTAAATACGACTACAACTTTTAGGATTGAATAAAGGCAGTTTGGCCGATAAGTATGAGAAATGTTAAATTCAAATTACTTGTTAGTTCTTATGATGATGATTATCTTATTTATTTTGGTATTAAGGAATCTTCATTTGGTCCTCTTTGTTGTGTGTATATATGATTTTTAACAAAGCAAATGTAACGTTTATCTTATTTCTCTCTTATATATATGAGAGAGAAATCAAGGCATAATTAAATGATTATAAATCTAAAATTTATTTCGACAGTGTAAAGAAAATTTTTTTACAATAGACTTGTTCAGATGTTTATTTATTCATCAGTGGTCTAAATGAGGCAATTGTAAAAAATTTTCTTTACATTGCTGAAATAAATTTTGATTATATGTTGAGTTTTATTAATATTTGCTGTGGATAATATCCATTGAGCTCCATATTTTTATCTAATTGATAATTTATATTAATTAGATAAAATCTTTTGGATTATACTCCGTCTTTATGGGTTACCATTCTCTTATATATATATATATATATATATATATATATAGGACAATTTTTGTCTTTATTTTCACCTGAAACTAAAGCCAAAATATGATTATCTGCTGCTTCAATACACTATATATAATATATATATATATATATATATATATATATATTACTTTATTCATTGTCAAATTAAACTTATAAATCACCTGATGAAGATGGGAGATTTGATATCTAAAGTAATCTACTTAATTCTAAATTTTTGTTTTGATTTTAAATTATATGGAAGATTTCTCTAATTTCACATTTAAAAATTAAGTAAGTTTAAGAAGTTTGTGCAGTTATGTGAAATTTAAAAAAAAAGTTTTTGACATTCTTTTCATTTTCTCTCTTCAAAGATAATAAATTTGATCTACTTTCTGAAATTTACACAATTTACAGAGTAAATAGAATTATTTGCTCTCTGAAGAGATGGGCACAAAATAAAATCTCTGAAAAAAAGATTATATTCTAAAGATTTTGACTGACTCTAAAGGCGGTAACCAAGATAACAACTTTGGTTTGAACAATATAAATTAAACCAAATTTATTATATGGGAGAAAAAAAAGAAAAGAAAGGAAAATATATAGCCATGGAGATAATGATTTAAATGAATTTGCAAGTGATTTAACTCTTTTGGATTTGGGAAATTTAGGTGTCTTCAATATATCTGAAATTGAAAGTATGGAGGAAAATAATTTGTTTCTTATATTGGTTCTTTACAAGATAACACATTTCCATTATCTTGCCACTTTGGCATAATTTTGTTATTAAGCCATTTATTTCTGATGATACCCATAATACTGTATTTTAACTTAAAATTTTGAGAGGTACCCTCATCACATTAAAAAAAAAAAATATTGCATTTTGAAAAAAAAAATTTTCAAAAGCTGGCTGGTAGCTGGTGCTTGTTGGCAAATTTTTTACCATTTCTTTTTAATTTCTTTTTATTCTTTGAAAGGCCAGATCAATACTCAGCAATTTGATTAAACATCATAATGAGAATATTGTTCTTGTTATGTGTCAGTCTTAAGAACAATTGATTTTTCACAGTAAACCTTTCCTTTCATCTAGCAAGGTGAACCAGTATTGCCCTGAAGGAAACTTCTTTCTCGGTCAACATTACATTTAGAGGATAATTTAATGAGCTCTTATTTTAGTATAAAATATATATATAGTAGCAGCAAGTATAGGCTTATATAAGTATTTATACATATATTCTCTTATGTATATGTGTGTGTAAGATCAGAAATTATGTCCAGATGTAATCATACTCGTAAATACTTATTAGAATCATACAAACATGGATGAAAGTGTTCTAAAATCCTTAAATAACTCCTCCCTAATTTTGAAAATTTTTCGATTGTTTAAGAGTTTTACTTGTGTATTTGTAAAATAAAATTCCTGTTCAAGTGAAAAATGGTAAAATCAGTTAGTGTAAATCATCTGAAGATACCGAAAGGTTGAAACGTAGGTTGCGGAAATAAATCGTTTAAAAATGAAAAATATTCAAGTTCTACAATATAACTGTATTAAGCACTTTTTAATACAACTGTGAACTGGTCTAATTTAATTATGACCAAAAAAATAACTTTATATATCATTTGATTTAGGTTGTTAGGTTTTCTTTTTATAAAACCAATACTTTTTGATTAGGACACCCACCACCACAATGCACACACGGTTTAAAATTGGAAGGGGGCAAATATAATTAAACATTTTAGCACATAATTAAAATTTCTATATAAATTGAAAAATATTAGCAAATTAATCTGGGGAAAATAGCTATTCTAATCGTCTCGGGTAATCAAACCAGAAACCTTTTCAGTTTTCATTCATTACTGTAGATCTTGGATTTTTTATTGGTTGTATAAGGCTTTTCTTTTCAAGATAATTCATTTTATAACTCGTTGGCTGTGATATCACCTTGAACTTTTCATTTCTATTGTATTATTATAAAGCCTTCTTATATCTAATAATATAAAACAATATTTAATATTAAATCAGAATTCAATGGTGAATAGAAATAGCACCCACCTACTACTGCTACTATCCTCACTCTGAACTGAAACTTCTTGAATAAAATTTTCAAGATACATTTTTTTTTTCAGTTGGAAATATCTTTTATTTTCAGTGAAAAGGAAGCACCACAAAGTATTTAATACTGGTTTTATTTTCATTTTCTTTTTTTTAACTGCTTCAGTTCATTTATTTTTGTAATTTTCTTTATTTTCATTCATTTTATTTTTTCCTTTTCTTTCCACTACACTCCATAAAAACCTTTACTTTAACTGAAGATACATCTAAGATGGCTTCTCAAGCAAAAATTTTTTTTACTTGTATGTCATGTGACACTCAAATATTGAATGTTAGAGCCACCGTTGATTTGTTAGTGATAGTCATATATACTGGTAGATTTTATGAATGTCTGCTTTAGAAACAAAATGCAACAATTTTTTTTTTTAATTATAAACAAATTCAAATAAGATAGGCTAAAAATTATTCTTGGAAAATCAATTTTTATGTATTTTTCACTAACTTCTCTTTGTAATGTTTTCTTAAAAGTAGTATTAGGTTGTTACAAAAATAATGGTTGATTTCAGAAACATAAGTTTGAGAAATTAACTGTAGAAATGTTGAATACAAGCTTTGAGCATCTATGCATCTGTGCCATCGATCAACAAGATTATTTATTCCTTGTTGATAAAAAGTTATTGGCTGTGATACAATGAAATTTTTGAAAGCTGATTCCATCTCTGGTTTTTACCATTTAAAAATGTGCTTAAGTGCTTAAAAAATGATAATCAGTGAGTGAAATATCAGGAGAATATGGAGGATTCGGTAAACTCATATCAAAAGGCTGTGAGTTTTTGCAATGTCCTTCTTGCAATATGTGTCTGCATTATTGTGAAGTATGCTGATTCACCAATGCAGGTCTCATTTTTTTGTAGGCATTCATGCATTTCAGCAAGCTGATTGCAGTAAAACTCTGCATTAATGCTTTGATTGGCTCCCAGAAAGCTGTAGTGGATAATACTAATTGCAGACTGCCAGACAGTTATCATAATCTTTTGCTGATGCAACTTTGGCTTTGGGAAATGTTTGGGGGATGTATCATGATCAAGCCATTGGCCTTGACTGTTTACAGTTATCATAAAGGATTCACTTTTCATCATAAGTGACTGTTTGGTCAAGAAAGGGACCATTGTTGTTATGCAGAAAGAGCATTGAGCACACTTCAAAACACCTAAGTTTTTGATTTTCCTTGAGATCATGAGAAACCCATTTATTGAGCTATTTCACCTTGCCAATACTCTGCAAATGACATGACTATTTCAGTGGTGATACCAAGTGTGTGAGACATTTTGCCCTAGGTTTTACTCAACAACTACTTGCAATTTTTCATTGTCACAATTGCATAACCATCCTCTGCCTTCTTCATCCTCAAGGCTCTCATCACCAGGACAGAATTTCTGGAACAATCTTTATACTGCCTAATCACTTGTAGATCCATCTCCCCATGCTCTGTTGATATTGGCAGAAGTATGAGAGGCACTGTACCCAAGTTTGAACTCATGCAAGCAAAGTAAACAAAGATCATATTTTTTTTATGTTCATAATTAAAGGCTTTTATACTTCAAGAATATTTCTGTCTGAAAATAAGTTAAAAATTATTAAAGAGTACACATTAATTATTATGTATACCAAAATTCACCTAATATATACTGTGAATACTATGTTAAAATGGCTTTTCAAAATCCATCACTTTGAACAACCATTATTTTTGTAACAACCTAATAGTTTCTTTACTTTCAAGTCTTTAGCTAGAGTTCTTAATATTCAGCATCTTTTCTCTCTGTTTACATTTGCAACATTGATTTCTTAAAATATTTTCTTGCTGGTCAATCCACTGTTGTTCATTACCCTTTGAATTTTTGTGGGGGCAGGGGTAGACGTTCTTACAGCTAGGTTTCTTGTTCTTGTTGATATTTTTAATTTCTTTTTTTAATTGTTCTGTTAATTCTGTTGAACTGTTTTTCTCAATTTCCAAAGCTGTGTTCCCATCACTTTTAGAATATCTTGTTTCTCTTGGAGTGAATTAAGGAATTCAGTTTCTTTAAAATTATTTTTGCTGTTTTCTAAGCTAGTTTTTTTTTTTTTTTAATACTTATATCACCCCAAGCAAAGCATTTTACTACCACTGTTTTGCAGGGGGTTACATAGGAGGAAAGTTATGAGAAAGAATGACAGGTTATAAGGGGTGTCAGGAAGTAGGTAAGAGAAGAATGAAAATACTGATGAGAGTGAAGTGGACGGAGAAGGGAGCATGAGAGAGAGGATGCAGGTTAGTGAGATAGATGTCTATTGACTTTACATTTAAATTTTTGGAGATTGCAGCTGTTGGAAAAGCAAGTAAATGGAAGGGAATTCCACAGGCAGGAAGTGTGAGAAAAGAAGCTGCTGTAAATTGGCATTTACAATTTATTGGTTTCACAGTAAAAGGGAGGGACCTAGTTGCTAATCTTGTGGCTCAAGTAAATTTATATATAGGGAACACCAGTGAACTAAGTTCATCAGAGCAGAAGCTGTGAAAGTATTTATAGAAGAGACACAGGGAAGCCACATTGTACTGGTGAGAAAGTGACTGTATCTGAGCTATCTGTGATAGACACATTACAGATTCTCTGTTGGATTTTGTCAAGGACACCTAGATGGATAACAGGAGCACCCAACCAGATATGGCAGCAGTATTCAATGCACTGGTGGATGGTAGATTTATATATGTGCAGCATTGTTTCAGGTGGAAAACACTTCCTGGCCCTACACAGAGATCGACTTTCTTAGCAGCTGATTTAGCTATGGATTCTATATAGTCATTCCACTTGAGGTCTGTTGTGAGAGTTAAGCCAAGAAGATGCAGTGTTTTGCTTTCAGGGAGACTAGCCTGATCCATGCTAATGGGGGGTAGGAGCAATTGTCTGTGATGGTTAATATATAGCAGCTTCATTTTGGAAGCATTAAAATTCACAAGCCATGTCTTACTCCAGTCCACCACTGATCGGAGGTCCTTTTTCAAGCTTGGCAGCGAGGTTTGTTTTGTCTGCTTCAGCAGATTTTTGATCGATGCGAGAGTAAACTGTAGTGTCATCAGCGTATATGCCTACTCAGGATTTTATTACATCTGGGAGATCGTTAATGTAGATAAGGTTCTCTCAGTTTTAGGCTGGAGGATTAATTAGCCTTCCATAGAAGCTAGCTTAAAAGTCTGCCCTGAGTGTAACTTTTAAGCTTGTTATAAATCTTTCTAGTAAAAACATATTAGGTGAAAGGGATGTAGTATATTTATCATAAGTATATTTTAAAAATCTTTCCTGATTTAGTAAAACCTGATAATTTAGATCAGTCTTTAATAAAAAATAGATTTTGCAAGTTTAACATATTGAATCTATTGAAAACAAAATATTTATTTGTTTGTTTTTTGTTTTTAATAAGTAATTAATCTTGAATTGTCTTTTAATCTTTTTTTATTTTTTTAAATTTAAAATTTTCAGACTGTTCTTTTTCAATCATTAAGTAAAGACTGGAAATAATGTTTCTGGTGTGATTTGAATTTGTGTCTTTGAGAAGTTGCCTTATTAACCAAACCTAATTAATGAGATTATGAAAGCTCAGTATTTTGAAAGCTTAGTATTTTGAAAGTTGGAAAAGTAAAGAATAAATTGAATAAAACTTATTAGTTGAGTTTTCTGACCTAATTAATAAGGCACTGTTAAAATAAGACTGGCTTCTAAGGAAAGGGGACACAAGTTCAACTCTGTCAGAAATATATTCTTTATTTCTGATGCTTGCTTAAAGGTGATAAAACTTGCAGAGAGTTGCAATGAAAAGCAACCAAGTCAGATAGAATAATAATGGTAATGCTTCACTGGAGAAGTTCAAAAACAATTACAGTTAAGTTTTATTTTTATTCTTTAGCAAAATTGTGGAAAATTTGATTAAATAATTGTAAGGTTGTTAGGAAAACATTCACACTTAATATATTGAGTAAAAAAAAAAAAGAATGAAAAACTAAGATAATCCAAAAATATCTAATCTGATTTGATAAGATATTCTAGTGTCAATACAAAATATTGAACTATAATCTCAAAGAATAGATATTAAAAAATGCTTATAAGGTTTTAAAAATACATGTGTAATTTCAAAACAGATGAAAATACAACTATCCTCTCTCTTGCAATTTAAAAAAAGGTTTAATATTTTTATTTCTATAATCTTAATTTATTTTTCTTGAGAAAAAATTGAACAAGATTTTGAATGATTGAAATACAATCTCTTGAAAACTTGAAGGCAATATTAAATTTTGTAAATAAGAATTCTTTCAGATCACACTTTATGTATGTGGACAAGTTATTTATAAATTAAAAATATTTGTATGAGAAAATTGTTTTTATAGCAGGTAAATTGATTGCTTGAATTTTAAAGATAAAAATAATTATTGATGTTTGTACAGTATTTTGACTGATCAGTTCTCTTGTATTATTCAGGTGGATAATCTAAGAAAAACATCTCATGTTTTCTAACTCTGCCACCTAAAGTGATTCTCATTTATATACAGGGTAACAACCTCAGTAGGTCAAAAGGCTTAAATTGTGTAAGCAAAGCTTGCATTATTGATGACTCTTAGAGTTACAAAATTTATTTGAACCTTCTCATGTTGGTAACATTTTGGCCAATTTATTCTTCAGCTTTCAAGTAAGTAATCTATTTTCTGAAGAATGAAAATTTATTATCCTTGTCTTTGGAATTACACAATTGAAAACCAATAGATTATCTAATGTCTTTGGGTTTATATACTTGAAAGCCAATAGATTAGCAAAAATGTCAGCATAAAAAAAACAAAAACATGGAGGTTAATTTGAAATGCTGCTAACTCTTCCCACTTATCGGCAATATATTGTATGTACAGAGGAGTTAATTTAAGAGGGGTTTATGCTGCGGTGAGGGGTAGGGTGGATATGAATGAAGAACTTGTGACTAATGAAATGACTTCTTACTTTAGCCCCATATCTCATTTGTCTGTTAAAGGTTTGCAATGCATTATGGAAAGGATGTGGATGTTTTTTTTTACTCTTTGAAAAGCTTTGTGGCTCATCTATTTTGCTGATGAAATGGTCTTAAGCTAAAATGTGTGTGTGTGTGTGTAAAATGCAGCATTGCAAATTTTCGTATAAACATATGTATAACTCACCCATCTAACCATTCCATTAACAGAATTTGAGAAGAGATGATGCAAAAGATAGAAGTGCTACAACAAAGAAGAGTGGGATGGTCTCTGCAGACTAAAACCTTTCATTAAGTCCTGCCTTTTACTTAGAAAATATTCAGAGGTAGAGACCAATTTTTAAAGCTAGACAATGTAATGATAGAGAATCATATTCTAATTGGCTGAGTGAAATACATTGCTATCTGAAAATGCTGGAATATGATAAATAAATGAGATAGGAAAAAATTTTGTCTGATGCATTTACACTTTTTTTTTTTTTTTTTTAATCATTTCACCCCAAGCAAGGCACTCCCTTGCCACCATTGTGCAGGGGGTTGCATAGGGGAAAGTGCTGAGAAAGAGTGGTTAGTTATAGGAAATGTCGGAAGGAGGGTGGTAGACAGATGAGGATACTGAGGATGGGGGTTGGGTAGATGGGTATAGTGTGTGAGGGAATGGATGCGAGCTAGTGTGATAGATGTCTATTGACCTTACATTTAAGTTCCTGAAGATTGTAGCTGTCGGGGAAGCAAGTATATGGAAGGGAATTCCACAGGCAGGAAGTGCGAAAAAAGAAGCTGTTAGAGTAGAAATTGCGGATACATTTTATCTGTTTCACTGTAAAAGGGTGGGACCTAGTTGCTAATCTAGTATCTCTTGCAAATTCATACCTAGGGGCCACCAGTGAACTAATTTCATCTGAGCAGAAGCCATGAAAGTATTTATAGAAGAGGCACAGTGAAGCCACATCACACTGGTGAAAGAGTGACTGCAGCCAGGCTGCCAAGTCATGCACATAAATATTATATTTGCCTTTTGTCTCTATGTAATTCTTTTTTTCTTTTTTTCTCTCTTTTTTTTTTTTTTTTTTTTTAATATTTAGTCATATGAAAATAGAAATATTCCTGTAGTTACAGTTAATCTAAACTTATTTATAAATGGAACTCTGTGTGTCTGTGTGTGTGTGTGTGTGTATTCATTACCTATAGACTCAGAAACAGCTGAACTGATTTTCTTGAAAATTTACACAGTTGTACTATAAGTGTCTGCGAGTGTTCTTAGCTAGGTTTTGTGTCAAGGTACCCCCCGATAAATATCAATAATCAAAAAAACCGGGTTATAAAAGGAGTGGTCTGATTTTAATCAAATTTGATACAATCATAGACACAGGCATAAGAAACGATATTCAGAAGTTTCAAGGTTGCAGTTCTTACAATAGTGCAAAAAATCGATTTTATATATATATATATATATATATATATATATGGCAAGGTGTTTGTGTGTGTGTCTGTTTATCTGTCTGTATGTCCTTTATACAACTCCACAATTTTTATCCAATTCTCATCAAACTTCACACAAATATTCTTCAGGCTGAGTCTGAGCTTCAGGACCATGGATTAGTTTTAAAGCTTTTATTACACCCAAGCAACGCCGGGCTATACTGCTAGTATAATAAATAGAAAAGATGGAAACTCAAGAATGAAAGTAGATTAAAAAAGAGTCAAGAAAATTTGAGTTTTTAAACTGAGAGTAAAATCACAAGTGTTGTATTTTCTTAATAAGAGAATACTGACTAATACTGACATAACCTTTTTAGTATGAGTTTATTCTACAAATTTTCTTATCCTAACAACCAATATATATGCTTGCTATCTGTTCTGTACATTATCCTTTATGAATCTTAAAATTTGATGTGATGGGGTTTGTTTTTTTTTTCTTTCTTTCTAGAACCAGTTTATTCTTTCATGTGAATTTTTTGTTCAGTTAGATTGGGCCGGCTTTCTCTTGCTTTCATCTATCAATTTCTATGCTTGGTTAACTGAAATGATTTGACAAAAGACAATGAAGAGATTTCATTGAATCTTAATAACTTGCTTCAAAGTGTCTGTCAAAAGGCTTTTTTTTTTTTTTTAAGAAAAAAATCTGTGGCATCACACAATCATACTTATCTTTAGATGTTACGTTGAGGGAATTTGAAGAGATGAATCGATTTGTTCATTTCCAAAGTTATCCAATATTTCTCTTGTCTGACCAGATATTTTATATTTTTTCTTAAAATCACTCCACTTGGAAATAACTTAATCTTTTTATTTTCCATTTGTTTTTCTTTTGAGAAAGCCCTTTCACAATTCGAGTTCTCTGAACTTTTTTGGTTGCTCCTAATTTATTAATGTAGTACACCAGTACATTCAAATCATTAGTTATGATGACTTGTTACTTAGTACTAACAAACTAATTGGTAGCTTCCAAATAGTTACATTTACCTACTTTCAGTTCCAAGGATTGGGTCAAACTTCTAGTTTGGTTTTCAGGCACTTTCCAACAGTTTTGCATACTGGCATTGCTTCCCCAGACCAATGGGATGAAGTCACCTTCCTAACCAAACCCAATTTGCAGGTTAGGTTTGTTGCATTTACTTTTGCACTCATGCACTGGGGGAAAGGTATGAATGCATTTATTCTACCTCCAACTATGAATTAAATAGCAGAGAACACTGGACTCTAGTAATGGTTTGGTGGTAACCAG
This sequence comes from Ascarosepion bandense, assembly GCA_037127315.1. Taxonomy (NCBI): domain Eukaryota; kingdom Metazoa; phylum Mollusca; class Cephalopoda; order Sepiida; family Sepiidae; genus Ascarosepion; species Ascarosepion bandense. The sequence goes on along the minus strand of JBBBDQ010000883.1, from coordinate 4,708,515 downwards.
TTAAAGAGAAGAAAAACTCTGAAGTCAAAACTGGTTGGGCATGAGGCTGGCAACTCTACCCTGTAAAATCCTTGCTACAGAAGCCGCAACATAATAGCTTTGTGGACCCCTATACTACAATGGGTGGTTTGATAGCAATGACAGAGGAGAAGGAGGTAGGGAAACTACTATACAGAATATCAGAGCAAAAGTATTTAACTAAAAGTTCTGTCCAGAAAGTATCCATGCATTTTAAATTTCTCAAGAATTGGTTGTTTGCAAGGCAATCTTTAAGGGTTAAGGATTGCCTTGGTTGCATGGTGAAGAATCAAGATTTACTGTGCATGTATGAAGCCTTTCCCAGGGACATTACTCAGTTAGCAGTGGGTTTGTGTATTGTGAGATATCACATCAGTTTCACTTCAGTTGAATTTTGTAACTTTACAGTGTGTTTTTAAAAGTGAAAATGACACTGAGATAAGTTTGTGATGTCTCAAAGAGAGTGCTTTGAAGGGAATAAGATACCATTGTCCTAGGATCTCTTTTGTTTTTTTTGGGGTTTTTTTTTTTTACATTAATATTATTGTCTGTGTACTTAATCAGACAAACTGATTAAAATTTCTCTCCAGTTTTTAACACCTGTAACTATTTCATTAACAAATAAGCAAAATGTATGTACTTTTGAGAATACATTCTGATGGTTCCTTTGTATGAATTCTCTGTACAAGAGCTACCAACTAATCAAGCCTTATCTAGTTTTAGCCAAATATTTCTTGATTTAAAATTGTTTTACTTTGATAAATGTTAATTTAAAAAATGGCTACCTCAAAATCTACTACAGTAACAAAAGAAGGCTTTAATCTCAGCAACCATTTTATGGGAATGGTTGCAACTGTTTACCTACAAGATTTTCTTGACACTCTTAAACAAAGTGTTAATTTTGGTATTTCTACATTTTTTTTTTTAGCATATTGGATTGTTCAACATGAAATTGTTAATGTCAGTTCAGATTTTTAATGTTATCTTTTTCTTTTTTTAAATATCTAATCATTAAATGGAAAATTTCCACTTTCAACTTTTATGACATTTCTCTTGGCAAATTTGGAAGGTGTTATAGCTTATGATTGTAGAATTTTGAGCAGTATAAACTTTGCTCATTTCAAGAAATTCTTCATGCTGGGTAAAAAACTTTGAGCCAATCTGGTGGTCATCTGTTTACATTAAGGTGTGAACAAAAATTTGCATGACATTCTCATGTACAAAAAGGATCATATACGTGTTTTCTTTTCTAATGTAAAATACACACGACATGCTAAGCCACCATTTTCTTTGCTCCAATGAATTTTCTCACTTTATGCTTGAATGATTTAGAAATGAAACTGCAATGAATATAAATTCAACATTTTTGGATAATATTGTTTGTGAAACATTTTTGCAATCAGATTTCAGTTGAGAGAAAAAATGTTGACCAAATCCTTCAATCAATGAAGATTTGAAAACTTTGGCAGAAAATGACCCCAAAACTTCAAGGGATTTGTAATAAACTTGAGGATTTATGCCCTTCAGTATCAAATCTATCCTTTCCAGCAGTAGGTTGATATTCTTCATCATCTACAACATTCAATTTATCTCAGAGATGCCTTCCCTTTTCCATATGCAAGACATTGATAGATTGAAAGTAACTGTCATTCCCTTTTCCCATTTACTGTAAGTTTTTTTTTGTATTTTATTTAATCATATCCCTGCAGCTTCCTCACTTCAACACAATGTAGTTAGTTTTATAATTCTGTGATGTTTGATTTCTTTGTAAAATTGGAAGTTTTTTTTATTTTCTTATATGCATGCAAAAAGGTTGAATCTAAGACAAATATTTGACTTGCTGATATGAAATTAGTATGTAAAATAACTGGAGAGTTCAGCACACACAGAAACATGCACTCACACATTAGAATAGAGACAGTTAGGATCAAATATAGATTGGAATCCAGCAGAATAAGATAAAAAAACAAATAGGAAATGTTTATAAAATAAATAAAATATAAAAATAAAAGTGAAACCCGTTAGATTGACAAACACTTTCTATTAATTCTTATATAGCGGAAAGGAAAATAGTTTGTTTTTTGCTTTTTCTTCTTTTGCAAATTAACCAATTAAAATAACTTGGTAAGTTTCACTTCTAAAATCTGGATCTCTAATTATCATCTCTTTGTTAAAACAAAACTAATTTTAAAAGCAGCTTGGTTATTTTAGAAATGTTATTTTGAAAGCATTTTAAAACAGGAATTAACATTAATTACTGAACAGTATTTATTAAATAATTAAATTTTAATTTAATTAGCATTTGTGTATGATTTATAATTTTATTGTAGAGTGCCAAGTGAAAAGAATTAAAAAGTTTGTTCTAAAAAGAATCGAGTTTATTTGATAAAACCTAATAAAAATGTAAAGGAAATCATGGCAATGTGTGAGGCTTCAGTTTTTAATTGCTTTATTTGAATGCACTGTCTTGAATCCGGTGATTCTTGTAGAAATTTCCATTATTCATAGAAAAGAAAATGCACTGGTGAAAATTCTCATCTGGTGTTTAAAGTTTGATTATATGTACATATGGTTATCAATAAGTCTGTAATCTAATTCCTGGAAAACGCATTTGTTTTACAAACAAATATAAATATAAGCTAGTTACTTGTCACTGCAACTAATTTAACATGTCTACAAATCACATAAATTGAAAAAAATAGTGAAAGATTTATACTGAAATTTAGTTGTCACAACATGTAAATAAAGATCTGTTTTTATAAGCCTGAAGATTACATTGTGCCTGAAACTCCAAGTCGTGCAATCATGAGGGAAAGAAATGTATATTTATTAGCATATAATTTATAGCTTTGTTATATTATATTGAGCACTATTTTATGAATACTAACACTCAATATGCAATATTTTTTATAATATAAAATGTGTGTGTGCATGCACTACTTATTTACTTTGAAAATTACTCCAGGAGAGATTTAAAATTATCAGTGCCATACATTTCTAAAATAATGCTGTCCTTTAACTAAAATAATATAAAATCTTTTCCATTTATAATTGTTATTCATTTAAATACATATTTACATTTTATGTACATGACTTGTTTTCTCATAAAATTATCTTGCCGCAAATGAAAAGGACTAGACTACATAACTTTTTTTGTGTATTTGTGAGTTTTAACAAGTGACTATTCTTTCTCCAAGATGGCAGTATAGTGTTCAAGCACCTGTGAAGGGTAGGAGTCAAAGACTCTTGGAACATACAATCCTTTGTAACAAAACTCCAATGTGAGAGAGATAATGTAATGAAAGTTATACTGAAAAAAATATTCAAAAGCTGTTTTAAATGTTGTACTCTCAATTTTTAATGCTCTACTTTAGCCTCTCACCTTTTGTCAGTCCCACTTCTGATCCTCTCTTTCTCTTTATCAGTTCCACTTGACTCTCATGTCATCTTCACTTGATTCCATTACAACTTTTACTCTGATTTCCAGCTTATTAACTATTTTTTCAATTTCTCAATATAAACATTTTTGCTCTTCTAATTTTGATCTTAATCAGAACTTTAGAAAGATCTTTGTAAATTGCTATTGCATGTTTTTGTTGGTTGTGATTGACAATTAGTATTTGAGTAAAAATTGTTAGTTCAGGAGCATGAAAGAAGTTGAAACAATTTGCAAGCAATAGTGTATCAATGACAATATACAAACTATTATGGAATTTTTTAGTTAATATATTTTACTCTTTCCAAATGAAAATAAGATATAAGATTCATGTCTTGAGCCTCAATTGGAAAGATTTTAAAAATCCTTTAATTGTTAAGACTGATTGAATTCAAAAATATTTAAAAAGCTTTTAATATTGTTAATATTTCTTTTTAAATTGAATAACTTAGAAAATAAGTTAATAAGATTTTTTTTTTTTTTCAATAAAATATAAAACTTCGAATTCTCATGTATATTCAATTCTATGTAATTCAGAAAATGCTGTTATGCATTGAGAAATACTTTTTCTTCAGGGCTTTTTTGAATTTAGCATGAATGTTTTATTGTGCCTAAAATGTTAAACCCTTAATTCAGAAGAGTTTGTGTGTAATAGACTTGTTGCTAAATGTTGCATTTGAAGAGAACATTTGATTTTTTTTTTTTTGATTTTTCATTCAAAATCTTTTGATTTTTGAAGTGTCATTCACCCCAATTTTATTTTTCTTTTCAACCTTTGATTCATAATAGTTGGCAGATGAACAATCTAGATGTTTGCTTTCTCTAATGCCAGATTTTAAAAGATTTTCTATTTGTGGAAACATTTCAGAATCTCAAAGTTTTTCTACTGTAAAGAACTGCCTAATATTCACCAAATCTGTTGCAATGATGAAAGTGTTTAAGATTTTTTTAATGTAAAAATTCAAATTTTATGTCACTGATGTTTCTTTACTTTGATGGCTACTGCACCAGGCAGAAAATGTTATGTAGATATGGAATGTATGCATGTCATAGTGTCTTTAAACAATTTTAGCTTTTTTTTAAATCTTAAGATGGTGATTTTCTTTATTTGATCAATTTAAGGACTTTTTTTGTTTTTTGTGCCTCAACAAAATCCCGAAATAATGTATTAATGACTCCATGTTTGATATCCATTTACAAATCGCAGTTTGTATATTTTTTCAACTGATAGCAAATTGTAAGAATGAATTTTCCAGTCTTGGGTACTTTTAATAAAAATAAAAATCTATAAAAGACATAATTTTTTTTTTAAAAATAATTAATTGAAATCAAACTCTTGTTGCAACTGAGAAAATATCTATCCCTGTACCTTGAGCATTGCTTGTATTACACCCACCCACGATATATTTAAGACTGACTTCAACAATAAAACCATTATTAGTCTGATGAAGTCTCTGTTCAGGATGAAACAGAATGCAGGATTTTTCTTTTTTCCAATTTTGTTAATCAAATACTATTAATGATATGGATTTGTATATTATGTCTTTTATGCATGTGTAAACACACACATATATTTTTGTATAGGATGGTGAAAGCATTGAACATCTTAACATAGGTTAAATAAAAATTGATTGGAAAAGCAATGAAAAGAATTTGAATTTTCTCAACCTGTTTAAAAGAGCCTTTTTGAAAAGCTTCTATCTTTTATCTTTTTTATTCTCTACACAGAACCATTATGTTGCAGGAGTTGTGCTCTGTAAAGTCGTGTGTGTCAAAATTCATATATAGCTAAAAAATATATCTGTAAAAATACTATGAATAAAGACAAAAGGAAAACTTATCTTAGCTAACGTGTTTCATTCTCTGATAGACTTTATCAAGGAAAATTTAAGTATTTTATTTTGCAAGAAGTATTTATACACAGAAGTAAAAGCATTATAAAAAATTAATTTTAAATTTATGAACACTCATGAATATATTTATGGTTAGCTGAAAGTCAGGATAAATTAGGGAGGATGCTAAGTCAATGTCTAATAAATGAAAGTTGAATAATTTTTTTTTTTCTTAGAATTGAATTATCTATATTTAGTTTGAGATTAATTTATTTATATATTCTAAATAGGTTTTTAACTTATTTTCAAATAAGATTTTTCAAATTCATGGAAAAGGAGTATTTCTTTTAGGAAAGGAGATATTTAAAAAATAAATTTTATTAGACATCAAATTAAATCACTTAGCATCCTCGATAATTTACCTTGACTTTCAGTTAGTCTGAAGTATATTTATGAGTATTCTTAATTTTAAATATTCTGAAAAACTGACATTTTTACTTTTGTGTATAAATAATTGCTTCAAAATAAAATCTTTACATTTTCCCTGATGAAGTCCATCAGAGGATGAAATGCATTGGCTAAGATAAGTTTTCTTTTTGTCTTGTATATTATTGTCTTTTATCTATATGAAAAGATACGGAATAGTTCCTGTCCCTGTTTTGGGAAATGGGTCATATAAAAAATTCTTCTGCATCCCCTTCTCTGTCATATATATAAATCCAAAAGGAAGCAGCTTATTGGTAAAATCCCAATGGAGATCCTATTAATATTTATCAAAGGAATGTTGATGAAGCGGATTCTGCTTGCAGAAATGAACATTCAATGACATTTCTGTGTGTGTGTGTGTATATATGTATATATATATATATATATATATACACACACACACACACACAGAATGAAAGGGGTGTGTTGGTTCTTCCACAATTATATTGATTTTCCTATATTTTTCTATGTGAGAGCATTTTACATTTTTCTTTTTCTTCATGTAATTCTATTAAGATGATGTCTGGTTTGAAATTTTTTAATTGTAACCTGCACTAATTAACTAGGCTCTGTAAATAGCAAGTACAAATACACAAGAATAGAAAAGGGCATAAAATAGCAAAGCAGTATGTAATGTTTTATTTCAAACAATAAATGCACATTTGCTGAACGTGGGATGTAATCTGTTGAGGTTTCTGTCTTGTCAGGTGTTGTATGGTATTTTCCTTCCACTCTTTTGTTTGGAATACACACACAGTAGAAATGTTACAAAGCATAATATGAGCTTAAATAAAATCACTGTTTACTATTTTTTATTTGTTGAATTTAATTGAAAAGCGAAAGTTAATACAATAAAGGGTTGATGTTTTTGTGATTGTCATTTTAAGAATAAATCAGTTTTTTTTGTTCTGGTTTTCACAATTGCCTATATGTTTATCTTTTTATGAAATACAGTTGGAGTGATGTGTTGCTTTGAATATTACTTTAAGAAATTTTATTCTATCTGACAAAACTTGAACTCTATTATTAGCTGCTCCTGGGTTTCAAAAACACTTCTCACATACATTTGCAGATAGAATATTAATGACACAATTTTGTCAGTTTTCAAATTTTGAATAGTGTATGTATGCATGTGACATACTGCCTGTCTGTATATGTAATTGGCGCCACTGTCTGTTTATCTGTTTCTCTCTGTGCTTCAACCCTTACATTCTGCAGCACATCCTGCTAACTCATTAGCAATCTCTTATTAGAAATTCCAGGAGATTTTTCAAACTTTCTCAGTTTTTACATTTGTTAGTCTGGAATTACAGACAATGATTGCATCAAAAGGCAACAAACATTTTGTTCACAATGCAATTGCACACAAAATGTTTGGACTACCATTTTTGGAGACTTCATAAAATTTTCTTTTCTTTTCTTTTTATTTTTCTTCCAAATTTTGAAATTTTTGCAAAGAAAGATGTTTGAAAATTCCTTTTGTTTCACTCCTAATTTTCATGCCTATTCTTTCTTCATAATTCAGTGAAATGTTTATAATGAAAAGTTTTGGGTTGAAAAGAAAAAAGCCAGCTGAAATATAATGTTATTAGGTAGACGATTATGATATATCATCTATTTTTTTTTCTTTTTGTTGCTGATATCTGAAAATAGAATTTGTAAGTAAAAACAACTAAATTGTTCCTATCAGTTTTGCTTGATGTGGAATGAATTTAAATTTCAAAATGAAGTGCTTGTTTCAGGTGGTATATTGGCCCACAAACAGATATTGAATGTTGGAAGATAACAAAATGAAAACTTCAGTAAAAAAAAATATATTGCCACATTTATTTTTGTTAAAAAAAATACATAAACAAAAATAATTGTATAGTGCACTAGGCAAAAAATAATTCTGCAAACTCATATGAAGGTGAGAATAGCGTTGTCCTCACAAGAACAGTTTTGTGGTTTCTGAAAAGGACAGTTTATTGGATATCATTGCTGCTAGTGAGGATGGCTGGAGAAGGAAGTTTGTTGGAGCTGGTTGGCTAGCTGGAACTGCTGCTGATAGCTGTATCCATGGGCTGGCTGTTGGCTACTGCTGGAACAGATACTACACTTTGATCCTAGTCATCTGAGCCATGGAACACTTGGGTATTTACTGTCTTTATTACCCTATTGGGATGAAATCATTAAAAAGAAAAACAAATTCTCATGACATTGGTTTGGAACTGTTATGTTTTTCCATAACAACTAAACACATATTCTCCCAACTTCCAATATTGATAGTAGCATTCTTTCCTCTACATGAACACCTTCTTACAATGAGTATAATTAATAAAAATAAGTTCACAAATATGAACAAATATATTCGTACAGTCAGGAGTAGACCAACAATTCAAGTGTACAATAATTTATAACTTCACATGCCAATGTACATTTTAGACTGAGATACAGTTGTATATAAACAATCACATCCATCTTGTCTATCATATTTTTATTTAATAGATATTTTATAGTGATAAATACCCTCATATATATATATATATATATATAATGTCTATAATTATTTAGTTATTCACATGTAAATTTTTACTCATTCACAGATTTGAAATCCCTTTATATGTTTCTTAAATATTTTCAAAGTTGTATAATATTTCTATTCAAGGAAAATAACACCAATTACATTCATAAAAACAATTGGTTCTATCCACTCCTCAAAATGACATACATGTTTCTGTTCCAGAATTCATAATATCTGTCTGTATTCTTTCTACTTTCCCAACTTTTATGAACTAGTGATCACTTGATCATAAGTACATTTTAGCTGACAAACTGGATACAGCAAATTTACATTTTCTTTTTTTTTTTAAATTGTCAATTGCTTTTAAAAACCCCAGTTTCATGTCTGTTTCTCTTTTCAACTGAGCTTTTAATGATTCTACTTAAAATGATTTTGTAAAATTCCTGAAACAAGAATAAAAAAAAACATCTGTCATCACTTCCAGTCTAGATGAAATCAAACACATGACACCTTGGATTCTTGAGGTCAGTCATCTCCCATCATGTGATACTTTTCAAAATTTTAATTCTCTGACTTGCAATAGATGTCACATGTTATTTTTATTAATTTGTAATCCCAAACGCATTTGGTAAATCCAGATCAGTAAAAAAAAAAAAAAAATCTCTTTCCATTTTAGAAATGTTGATTTTATTTTATTTTTTTTAAAACTCTCTTGTTTTTCTAATTTTTTCTTATTTGATAGATATCATCTTGCATAAAGATTTTTTGACAAACCTGGATCTTTGTCCCCCACAAAAAAAAAAAAATGTAGTGTTAAAAGGATGCTTATTCCTTTGTCACTGTTATTTTAACTACCTTCACTCCTCGGCAATGTTTATTCAATTGTTTTAAGAGTGATTACAATTGTAATAAAACCTAAATTTTTTTTTTTTTTTTTTAATCGTATCACCCTGAGCAAGGTGGTAACGCCACTGATGTGCAGGGGGCTACGTAATAGTGAAAAGATTGGAAAAGAGAAAGCTGGAAACCACATCCTAAACATGGAACAAGGGATGAGCCTCTTAACCTGTTCAATAGACATGGGTGGAGTATGAACCGGGCGATAGATAGGTCTATCTATTCCAATTAAAAAAAAAAAAAACATGGTGGTGGATTACTAAGTTTTAACTTAGTAAAAGTCCAGTCAAGAGATTTCTGCCAAAATCAAAAAAAATTATATATAAGAAAACCAATTAAACATGAAAAGCTTAAAATTTAAAATTAGGCAGGGGAAAAAAAAAAAAGACTTACTTTAAGAATATTTCAAACAAAACAGATTCCCAATTTGACACGAGGGTCTTTAAATTTTGGTCACACCAAAATGGCCAGTGAGAAATAGAAACATGAGAGTCAAAATGATGAAAGTGAATCTATACATTTTTTTTGTTCTTGAGAATTTACAAAAGAAAAAAGAGAAAAAGTAAATACTAATTATTTGTTAGATTGTTTTACAAGAATAAGTTTATATTTACAACAATGTTACAACATTCAAAAAACTAATTGCATTAAGACTAATGCAATATTATTTACCAATTTAGAAATATGGAAATGATTTTTTATTCATAAATTTAAAAATATTTACTAAATTTTTAAAATATATGAAGATTGTGAATGTGAACTAATAAGGAAATCTTTATTTACCATTTTATAAAGTTCAGTTCAATTGGCAATTACCAATGTTTTGCCAACCATTCCAATAAACAAACAATCTAATGTATATAATAGTGTTTATTATTATTATTTTTGTCAATTTAAAAATTCCCTTTCATATGTTTGGTTTTTATAACAGTTCTAATCATCACTTTTTAAAACAAACATTGCTGAGGAAAGTAGTTAAAATAATAGTGTCATGAGAAAAACATCCTATTGACTTTTATTTATTTATTTATGGGCACAAAACTCAATGTTTGGTGTTTTATTTATTTATTTATTCATTCCCCTCCAAATAAGTGGTATTATCTTAAAACCACTTGTAATTATTTCACTATTTGGAGTGGCTTTTATCTTCAGGAGGAATTCAAGAAATACATTCTGGAATAAAATTTATAAGTGTAGCTAAATGGTTAAAACAGAAGATCAGTAAATTGAAATTTTGAAGGTCCTGGTTCTAAATGTTTAGTAATTGGTGGTTGTTAATGAGATCTGTATTTAGAATTGTTTCTAAATGTTTAAAATCAAATTGCCTTGAGCTATTACTAGCAGTTTTTTGTTTATTTTTTGCCTTTATACAAATATTAACACTTTACTTAAGCTTACTTTATTTAAACTTTTGGGATAGGGCATATTTAAAAGCTTCAATTTTTATCCAATTCATTGACCTGATGTCAAAAAAGGAAACTCAAATTGTTTTTATTCATTAATTTAATATTTTCTTTTGAATTTGTATTTAAAAATTATTACTGCTGCTACTTTTAAAAAAAAAAGAACCTTTCATGTAAAAATGATTTGCAATGAATCAAGAAATTTCCTTAACTTGAAATACCTTCAATTTGTGAATTTGGCACGAATCAATCTTTTCATTTGATTGACATAGAGAAACAAATAATGTTAAGATTTTAACTTTCAAATAGTCAAACATTTAATACTCACCACATTGCAGCATCATTGCTGTTCATATGTTGTGACTATTTTTGATGCTTGAAGAAGCTATTTCAAGATTTTTCAACCTTTAAAAGATAATTTTAAAAATTGAAATTCTCAAGAGCAATAATTTATAGACAAAATATTCCCAGAAAAAAGACAACCATATTATTTTCAGAATAGCTTGTGGGCGGAGAGAATGTTTTTATTTTCTCTTTAAATATAGTTCATTTTTATTTCTAGTTCAGATTTTTAAGAGAAAAGAAATGTGAAAATCAAAATTTCCAAAACATTTTAAACACCTGAAGTTCTTTCCTATCTGCAGGAAAAACATTCCAAGTCTATTAGTGGATGCCTGAACCACACTAATTAACGCTATGTATTAGCTAATTCTCTCCATTATAATAAAGACCATTTATATATATATATATATATATATATATATATATAATGATTAGTTAGTATATATATATATATATATATATATATATATAATGATTTGTTTGAACATTATTTTTGATCGATACTCTTATTTAAATAGATATTCTGTTTATAAACAAACAGTATTATATACTTATTTCTACCGGCCTGATTATTTACGATAAATTTGTATTACGAAAATGTATGTCATTCGGCAGGATTCGAACCTGCGACCCCTATCCATATAGTGGAAGCTACCATGTGATTGGGTACGTCTTAGACCTCTCGACTACAAATGACCTTCAGTCTAAACAAGGTTTTAATCAAGCCTAAGACGTGCCAGATCACATGGTAGCTTCCCCTATATGGATAGGGGTCGCAGGTTCAAATCCTGATGATGTTTGTCACCTCCATGGCTTCTAATTCCAATTGTGATGGTACCACAAAGATCACTTCCACAAGCTGATAACATCAACAAGTCCCTGTCTTGACAAATGAATCATGTTGAGATTTGAACCCTGGTCTAATGCTAATGAGATATGCATTATAAAGAATGCTAACAATGTAGAATTTAGAGAGCTTTATGTAAAAAAATAAATAAAAATACAGAGTCAAAGCTTAACTCTTCCAAATACTACCCTTGTACCCTTCTTTTACATTCCCCCACACCCTGTACTTCTATGACTGGCAGGTTCATGCTCTGTGTAATCTTTAAGTGGGAATGAGAAATCTCTCTCTCTCACACTTCTCTCTCTCTCCTCTCTTTCGACCCCACTTACTTTCTTTCTCTCTCTCACACACAAGTTTTTAACAGTTTATAAGTTTTGCTCAATATATGATTTATCAGAATTTATTTTCCTTTTGAAGGAAGCAGGGTTAGTTTTTCTTATGCTATATCTGGATTGCTAGCATCACTTTACATACGATTTTTCAAGAAAACAATGGTTTATTTCTAGAATTGATAGCAGATAATTAAAAGTGGAAAGGCAGGTGAGGGGAGATAACTGTAATTTTTTTTCTAGTGCATTGGTTTTTTAATTCTTCAGAAATTGTATTTTCTTTTTAGCTAAAATGATTTTTTTTAAGGTAACATAAGGTCATTGATTGTCTTTCAACATTTAAGAACATTATATACAAACATTTTATATATTAATAGCACTGTTATATTATATTGGCCACAATTTTTAGAGAGAGAGAAATAAGTTTCATTTTTACTCTGTCCACACCTTGTGGGGGTATCAGCAATTGACTGATATGTATGTATGTATGTATGGGTGTGTGTGTATATATAAGTATTTGTCAGGTCTTTAATAGAACAGTACCCAATGTAATATAACAGAGCTATTAAATGTTAATAGACAGACATATTATCCTACATTTAAAGCATGACTTTGAATTGTGCTTTAAACGTAGGATAATATATAGCTGATTTCACGAAATGAGGTTTTTCTTAAATTATGAAAACAACTTTTTTTGCTTTTTGAATTTCAACCTAAAATTACTAGTGGGTAAAATTTGGTTATCAATGCATTTGAGTGCATTAACCAACATCCCATTTTTTTGTCTTGAGTCCTTCATTTCTGAAAATAACACAGAAAATAACATGATGTATTTGTGTTAATTTTACTTTCATTCAAATCCACAAGTTTTTTTTTTTTTTTTTTTTTTTTAAGATATTTATTCATTTTTTAACATAAACATGTCAGAATTCAGAGGAATATTTCTGAAGTTTTCTTTTTATGCCTGTTATATATGATGAAAGGTTGATATTTTTATCTGTGATGCCAACAATGTTTGACCAATATGTCAATGAAACATAGTTGTCTCAAGGCACATTTGAAAGCAAAGCATGTCAATTCAGAATTGGAATATATTGAATCATTATAAATCTAGTGTGAACTCAAATGCAACAATTTTTTTTTTTTCTTTTGTGAAATTTCATAACTAGCTTTAAGGAGGAAATTATTATTTTTTTATTTTTATTTTTTTGCAGGCCAATAATTTCCCTCTTGAGGTTAGTTCAGAAATTTCTCAACTTAAATCAAAAACAGGGGAAGGTTCTATGATAGGAGAGGAATTAATAAAGCTAGTAATTTCAATTTTTCTCAAAACAGGTTTGGAGAAAAAAATATTAGTAGCATGTCACTGATTAACAAGAATTTATGGCAGAACACATGACTATAAATGTGGAACAGCTTCTTGTAAAATTAGCCAAAGAAATATTTTAACAATGGCTGAATCTACTGTAAGAGATAAAGATACTTTTGTTAGTATATGTGATGATTATATTTTGAGTCATGAGAAAGTAGAACAAAAAATATAGAAAGCTTCCAAAATGTTTTGGATTAAAATAAAATCCCAATGTAAGATTTGCATCATCTGGAGTTATTTCAATGATGAGAAAGTTAAATGGTGGATTCAAGTTAATGAAGGATGACAATCCAGAAATTTTGAACATGCACAGAGAAAATTTAGTTACCAAAAATATTTCAGCAGATTTACATGACATGTTGAAGGCAATAAATATGTATCAATGCTATCAAAGCAAATATGCAATAAGATCTTTCTCTGCAGATCATGTAAAATTGTTGCTTCATTAAGATGGCTCCTTTGAAAGAATCATTAAACTATTTGAGGTTCTGAATGAAAATTTAAATGACAAACTTGAAATTTATTTTTAACAAGCACAAAATGTTTGCTCATATGTTTTGAAAACTTCAGTATATTAAAGAAGTGAATGTGATTGTTATTGAATTAAAGACAATAGTATTTAAGTTTAGAACAGCTTTGAGACTATGCCAGAAAAAAAATTCCCCTCAAAATGTTTACTCAATTGTTTTGAAGTGTGAGGTACAAATGCTCTTAGATTTGTTTTTGGATATCATATTTGAAAATATTGATCTGTGAGTTAAATCATAGATTTCTTTTCATTTTAAAGAAATTGTTTACCCATTTTGGCTAACTCAACTATTCTGAGTTGACCTACTAATTAATATAAAGTTTCAAGAACTTTTATTGAAATACAAAATGTGTGACTTAGGATTATATTTCAAGTAAAAGTGACTGAATTCAAAGAATTTGGCAAAAGAGGTTCTGTTATGATTCTAATTGTCATATTGGGTAGAATGTGGTTTTGCTATTTTGATATATGGGGAAAAAAAAACTGATTTGGTGCCATAAAATGCTAAGCCTTACAACTAAATCTTTCAAGGTTATTTAAAGTCAAAGTCAGGCTCAAAAGTTTAATTTGATTATCAAATTTTGAAAATTTTAATTTATATTTTTGATATGTAAATTTAAAGCATTATAGCAGGTTATATTTAATAGAAATAATTAGAACTTCACAAAAAATTGATTTAAATTTTCCTCCTTGATATAAAACTAATTTTGCTTAAATTTCAATACATTTTTAAGCAAGAAAAATCAATATTTGGTTGATGATAAAACAAAGTATAGGTGATATTACTTTCCAGTGATATTGTATATAATTCAATGGCTTTTTTATATTCAGTTGGTACAATAAATTTGTTTTAGTTCTTGATTTGGAGAATGAAGTGAGATACCATCAAGTTTGGTGCAAAAAATGTTTGATTTTTTTTTTTTTTTTTTTTTTTTTTTTTTTTTTTTTTTTTTTTTTTTGTCCGTCTGTCTGAAGATTAATCCAACAACCCCTGTCCAACTTGAATCTATTGGTTAGAATGAAATCCATGTGCCTATGAATTCCATATTCATTTCTCTCCTTTTTCCTATCTCAACATGTCTTTCATAAAACTAAGGAGGCTTATATCCTTTTGATGTTTGCTTGCTGTGTCAGTAGCAACCATTTAAACCTGAAGTACAGTCTCTTGAATAATTAAATTGAATACTAAATATTTACAAAATCTACAGTATACACAGTGAATAAATAACACCTTTCAATTAATTGAAGTTTTAATTGAGAATCTCTTTTTGATGTTGAAGGTGAGAATCAATGATCCTGATTCCTGCCCTTGCATTGAGTTTACTCTTTAGAGAGTCTAATTATAGAAAGTGGATAGGGGGTCTGGATACCATCTGCATAAAAGTGAGGCAGGTTACAATAGCAATGGACAATGTGTCTAGCAGCTTACGGAAAATAACTTTGACCTTTTACTATTAATTCTGTTCTACTTGTTCCAGCAACAAGAAGACTCAAGAGAGTTAAATGAGTTTTGTAGACCAGTTAGTCTCAGATCACACACACTCTCACACTTATTCCATCTTTGGATTTAGTCTTTTCTTATATATATATATATATATATATATATATATATATATATATATATATATGACTTTTTACTATATGCTGCCCTCTGATTATCTTCCTAACTCAAATCATCAATCCCACTTCTCTTTCTCATCTCCATTTTTTTCCACAAATTTTCTCAATGTCTTACCAAATTAGAAAAATGTCTGACTCTTAATATTTTCTTTTCATTTCATCTATGCCAATTTACTTTTCTTCTTCTTCACTTGTTTGCTTTCGTTTCATCACTTTTTGTTTGAATAAAAGTTTAAATATATCTCCTGAACTTTTAACTTTTTCCCAAAGCTAATGTTTCTTCGTTTTTCTTTTCAATAAACCAAAAGTTCAATATTTGGTTAATCAAGATATGAGAACAAAGTTAAATTCTCTTCATCAAGCTCAATCAACAAAAAATGCTGATCTTCAAGCAACAATTATTTATTTATTAAAATTTTACATTATTATTCATTAATTTTTTAAATAATATTTTTTCATTTAAGCGGTGTATTTTTTTTTTTTTACATTGGTTTTTAAATTTTAAATCTTAGCTTCATCTCTAATGGTAGAAAATTTAGTTCCGATCAATTTTATCTTGTCTGGTTCAGACTACAGAAATTGATCATTTCATAATTTCATTTGATTTACTTTTTTCTTTTTTTTTTTTTTTTTTAATAACAAAAGCTTCTTATTGAATTTTTATCAGAATACACAATGGATAAATATTCAATATATTCATAGCATTTGTAATTTTAGAAATAAGTATTCCCTCCACCCGCAAATATCTTGTATCCTGCTTATAATTTGGTAACTGAAATGAATTTTAACAGAATTTTACTTTTGTCATTTGTTTATCTTTTCGACTTTACCAACCTGCTTAGCAATTAGCTTCTGCATTCATTTGCCTACGTATTTGCATTGACTTTCAACCTACTTGCCAATCGTTCTATCTGCTGATGATTTTATTTTCTGTATTTAGATAAAATGCAACTTCATTTTTTTAAGATATTTTCTATTTAGATAACATGTAAACAAAATTGTTTATCATATTGAGCACAGAGATTTATGAAAAAAAAATCTACCAATATCTACCTTTTAACCGATGTGTATATTTTGCCTGTTTTTTTTTTGTATTCCACAAATGTATATTTACTTTTCTTAATTTTTTTTTTTTTGTAAAGAGATAATCAAAACTGATTTATTTATTTTTTTAAGCCATTTATCTGTAAGAAATATTTAAATTTGTTCTTAGATGTGATTATGTATTTTTCTTTTAAATGTAAATATCCAGGAACTGATTGATTTTTGGAAGAATTCTTGAAATGCTCTTTTATAAACCATTATTTACCATTATTTTTAAAGAAAAGATGTTTGGCTGTTGTGTTGCCTTCCATTAAAAAGTCTCTTAAAAATTAATAACAGTGTGTGTGTATACTTATGTAACATAGACATACACACATAAAGGTAAACTATTTGATTATTTATGCACAAATCAGTGTGTGTTCTTGCATACATGTACATTTTCTGTCTCTAGTAATTGCTTCTGTATAATCCTGAAACATTTACTTATCAAATGCTTCAACTCCGGCACACTGTATCTAATGATACCAAAGTGATTGTACAAGAAATTTCCATTGGCCTTTTCTGCCTTTTAATCAATATCTGATTAGTATAGTTACCTGAAAGATGTTTAGTTTAACCTGCTGAACATTATTTTATTTTTCTTCTGTTCATTCTGTTGTATTGGCACTGATTAGAACATGCAAAAAATGTTAACCTTAATAAGCAATGGAGTGGGAGCTGCATAATTTATGTTACTACTTGTAAAATCCCTCTCTCACTCATATTTTTTCTTTATTTCAACTCTCCTCCTCCTTGTTTTTTTATTTATTGTCTTACTAATTATTAAGAAGCCATTATGTATTACAGTGAGAATTTAGCAGCAAGCTCACCATTATTTATGTGAAAAGTAAAGAGAGGGATTGGGAAAGGGAACAAAGGATTTATATTGAATGAGTGATTCAGCTAATACTTGATTATTTTAGTTAGATCAGACTCATATAAATCTGTATGTGTGTGTATATATATATATATATATATATATATATATATATAAAAATTTGTTTTAGTGCCAAGAATTTGCCACTTTAACTGAGCAGGTTCATGCTGACTTTGAAGTTTTGTAAAGACATCATAATGATATCCTCACAAAACTTTGAAGTCGGCATGAACCTGCTCAGTTAAGTGACAAATTTGTTGCACAAAAACTATCAATGCTCTATCTCCTTCCTGATATTGAGCACTTTGCAATACAAAATCTGCTTGCCAGAGTGCCTTTTTCAGTAAAAACTGAAAAAGTCACAATCAAAAAAAAACTATCATGATTCCACACACTGTTTGTGTAATTTGATGTGTAACGCCACATATTTTAATATTTTTCCTGTGTTAGTTTTGATCATTTTCTGTCATGAGTATTTTTCATGTTCATCATAATGTTGCCATTGGCTCTGGTAATATCAGGTGAAGCCCTTGATTTTTATCTGTTCTGTTTACGAGTATCTTTTATACCAGAACAATTCTTTATTCCTGCAGTCTTTTTGGGAACTTATGGAGGGCCATAACCACAACTTATAGTGCTAGCACAGTGTCAGTTATGAAGGAAACCTAGTTTTATTTTTAAAAAAGGCTGAGGTGTTTGTTCAATGCTCAAAATGCATACCTTACAGAGCTGCAACTTTCCTGCTATTTATCCATGCATTAGTTGATTTATGCTTTTCTGAAGAGCATTAGAATGTAATATGAATGAAAACTGCCCCAGCCAGAATTTAATCTAGTTGCTGATTCCATTCTTCAATAACTTAACTGTTAGGCCATCAGCCCCTTCAAAAGAATGCATACACTACACCAATTGATTTAGCTTGATGTGATTTGATGTTAAAAATAAAAAAAATTCAGTATCATTAAAAAATCTTAATCTATTCAATTTGAAACTGGTTTAATTATGGAGATAGAAGTAGTGAGTAATAATTTATAATCCCTGTTAAACTCAGAAAAACACATTTGGTCGGTATAAATTTTGAGCAAATTTTTGGATAATGTTTCCTGTATTCTTATAAATTGGAGATCTTCAGAAAGATTTATAGTAAGCAACTGTTAACTAAAATGGAATTCATCAACTCTGTTCACTTATCCAACAAACTTGTTTGATTCTTCCTAATCTTTTGCCTAATGTACTAGCAAAAAATAAGTCCATAAATAAAATGGCTTTGTGTAAAGGTTACTATGTTAATAGCCTTCTCAATTAAGTGTTCTGTTCTAATTAAGGACATTAGTACCAATTTCCAATATTTCTTTCATATTCATTGTTTAAATTCTCTTACGCTTTCAGCATTTCTTTATCAATGAATCTTTGTAATAGAAAGATTTTATTTAGTACATTTTTTTGTGTTATGATTTTAGCATCTTAGGAAGATTGCTGAATAATAGCGTATGATTTTTAAGCATGTTTTTGTTTCTGTCGTCTCCCTCTTAATTTGTTTTTCCCTCTTCTTTTCTCTCTCCCTCTCTCTTGTATTTGCATAAACATTTGAGGTTTTTATTGCTTTACTCATTCTCTGTGGAATTAGATATGTTTTTCTTCAAGATCTGCAATGATGGACAAACTTTTCATTTTTGTTACTTAAGGAAAACAATTTCTAAAACAAATTCCAATCACTTTTTCTAATTTTGAATTCCACTTAAAACTAAGAAGTAAAGGTAATGATTTTCAATCAGTGATAAAAATCTGTCAATTAGCAAATTCTTGCCTTTACATGACCAATGCAATTGAAAAAAAAAATTAAACAATACTGTATCCATTTCCAAGTAAATGATACCCTGTTATTTTAAGGGCCCAATGCCAGATAGGAGTCCATGTTGTCAAATAGTTTTTTTTTTTGCCTCTCTCTCACACACACACACACACACACACACACACACACACACACAAATAAGAGAGGAAAGATTTAGCAATTTTTTATTGCTAATATTATTTATTTTGCAATACTTACAACTAAAATCCCAATTGTTTTGTGTGGTTAAAGACTAACTACAATTTTAAGAATTTAAAATTTTTCTCTATTCTGGATTATTTTCTTAGCTTCCAATTTATATTAAATGTAAATTGTTCCAATGTCTGAGTACTTCTGTCTTTCATAAGTTATTTTCAATGTAATAACACAAATTGTCACATGAAGACATGACATTTCAAATTGATGAAACCAAAAAGACTCAAACATTTAGACAGTTTAGATCTAAATATGTACCAGAAGCCAGTAAAATGAAAATTAGCCTGAAATATTCAAAAAAGAAATTTTAAAAAATGTTTAACTAAGCTTGTATAAATAGAAAATTACTGCTCAGAGACTCTTGCCCACATACATACATACACACACACACACACACATATATATATATATATATATATATATATATATATATATATCTCCATTGCTTTATCACACATGACACATATCTGACCTTTGAAACTATACCTCATTTAAAAATACTGTTTCTCGTATTTTTAAATCATTCGTCCTTATTAAATCTCTGAAAAGTGAAACGTTAGATTAAAGACATTTTTCCTACTTGTTCTTTATATATTCTATTCATATATAAGTGGACATTGAAGTCAACACCTAGCGGCAACAATCTGTTTCATGTTTAAATGAAATTGTCAGGCTTCAGTATTGTGATTAAATGTTGATTTTAAATGTCCACTTTTCTATTTACATACCCGATATGGAGCACTTTAATTCATAAGTCTATATATATATATATATATATCAACATGAGTTTTTTTTCTGTTTTTGAAAGTTTAAACAAAAATTTAGTTTAAATTTGAATTTTGTCAACATTTCTGATTTTTTTTGTAGTTTTTTTGAATTCATAAAATCAACAACATCCAATCGTTATACACACAATTTTATCCATCATCTTCATCCATTGTTTCTAGATTTGTTACTGACTTTGAAATCCTAGATATTATTTGTTTCTTCATTTCTATCTTGGGCACATGCTGCTTTCTTGTGCTGCAATGGTTGCAATCCATACGCGCTGTCAGTTCCTGATAACCTACTCACCTTATTGACAGTCACATTACACCTGTTCTCTTGTCTCCAATGTTCAATGCATATGTTTTGTTAAATGCAAATGCATTTAGCCTAGAGAAGTCAGAATGCATGAAGGTTTACTGGATACAAATGCATCAGATAAATAACAACTGACATTCCTACTAAAATAGATGCGTGTGTGCATGTATACACAAACACACGTGTGATAATACATATGTATATTACATAGATCATCCAGATACATACAAATAAGTGTCAGGTGATTGATTTGCTGTTAAAAGATATATTACACACAACTGTACAATTAGTGTATTTATAAATGAAATGAATTTTATAGTGTACTACTCAGTTGCCTCTCTTAGTTGGAATTCAATATGTCTACTGTACAGAATTAGAAGCACGGGCCTTTTTGTAATCTTTTAATGCTCTAAAGTTGAATGAAGCTGTTTATTGTAAATATTTCATTTGTATTTATGACCTGAAGAATATGTCCAGAATATGTAGATTCAGCTGAAAAGCATTTATTCAAATGCTTTGCTCTATAAATAGCTTTTGAGTAGATGGAATCAATTTTCTGAAATATTTTTAATGAATTATGGGATTAATTTTATATTTTGTTTCTTTTGAGTAATATTAAAATCATTTGTGGTTTGACTTCTCTCTCACTTATGATGAATTATTCAAATTATTTTGTGCTAATCTATGAATATATTTGATCAGGTGATTTCTTCTGGGATGACCACAAAAGAATGTGTATGTATGTAGTATGATTGATTAATGCAATGTGCTAATTAATAATACTTGATTTAAAATGGAGAAATATAATTGTATATTAAATAAATAGCAAATGTTAACACCTATGCATTTTCCCTGGAGCAATTTGACTACTACTTATTAACTTTTAATATAGAAACTTATTTTTTTCATTACAAACTCTGGACAGCAATAGTAATATAAAATTCAAAACAAAACTACTTTTACTTTCATGTTCTTTTCTTTATCTTCCCAGACATTTTTTTAAGGATGAACTAAATTGTATACAATATTTCCTTCTGCTTAATTCTTTTGGATTTGGGATTAAGTGACTCTCCTGATAAAGAATATTTCTCTTGCCTGAGTTCATGGCCAAAAATGAGATTGTAATGTGATGCCACCAGGCCTCACAGATTGTGTTTAAAACATCTTCTGAAGAGTATAAACAAAGTGATGTTTGGCCAAAGCATGCATATTTGAGTGTAGATGGTAACAAACTGAATTGTGTAGATGCCCAATGTTGTCTCTTGTTTTTAACTTGTCATGAATCTGCATATTGATAATTCATCACTATCAGCCATTTTTTTTTTTTTTTTTTTTTTCCTGTTCCACTGCAGGACTCTGACCTCACCAATCCCAATATGAGATTTAGAGATGGGAGTTAGAGGCATTATTCTTTTTTAACTCATGTGTTGACAGATTTAAATTCAGTCTTCCTGTTAGACTTGTTGAATCTAAGAGCTTTATTAGAGGCAACCAGTCTAAGAGCACAGTTTGTTCTATTTTACCCATAGCTGAAGTCAAATTCCTGCTAAAGAAGTTTGTGCAAAAATACCAATGGCAAAAGCATGAATCTATCTTAAGATTAAGGATTACTTCCTGCCTCAAGCTATGGTTGAAGAAGCAGTGTAGGTGATTTTTTTTTCTTTCAGTTCTGTAAGATGCTGGCAACCTTAGACAATTTCGGCATAGTCAAGATTAGAGAAATAATGAATGAAATCCAAAGCAGTAGTGACATACCGGAAAACCTAAGCCTCTGTATTTTCATCACACTAAGAAACCAGGTGCAAATGAATGTGAACTCCACTGAGCATAAATTACAAGAAAAGCTGAATGCATGGTTATTCATCAAAAAGAGAAGCCCAAAATGCCAATTACAGGTCAGGAATACTAAAATCAAGCACATAAGGAAATTTAAATATTTGGGAAGTGTTCTAACAGAGGATGGAAGTGTAACACTGAGATCTAATGACATATTGGGATGGCCAAAGCTGCATTCCAAAAGTTAAGCAGAATATTAAGAGATAGGAACATTTTGTTGGAAACAAAGAAAAGAGTATTGAAGATGAAGAAGACACTCAAAGCAACAAAAATGTGGTTCTACAGAAGGATACTCAGGATGCCAGAATCTGAATGTGTGAGCAACAAAGGTATTGGAGAAGATGAAAACAAAATGGAAACTTATATTTAACATTAGAAGGAAGCAGTTGAAATTTCTGGGACATGTAATGAGGAAGGAGGGCTTGGAGAATCTGATACTCACAGACAAAGCATCATGTGACATGTTTAATAGGCTTGATGGCAGAACAGGGTTTGGGAGAAACTTATTAAGAGCTACAAGGGACAGGAATATATGAAAGGCCATGATTTCCTACATTCTTAAGGAACACAGTACATAAAAGATGGCAATTCATCTAGGAGAAGGTTAGTTTGGCAGTCACCATGACAGAAATTTAAAGTTTTTCATGTGGCTGATATAATTTCTTTTTGGGGAGTGCCATTGGTTAATATGAGTTAAGTTCTGAAAAGAAAGCTTTTAAATGTTTTTTGGCAAGTAGACTAGACCTCCCAACTTGAAAAAACATTACCTTACTTTTTGACCTTAAACTAAACTAAATGCGACAGAAATATTAGGACAATAGATTTTTACATTTGATAAATGCTTTAGCTTTTATTTTTCTCAATGTATTAATTTTTCTGTTTAAATCTTTTTCTATATCAAAATAATGTTTACTTGTGTTTTAATTTAGTTTATTTTGTCAGTATCTCATGTCCAATCCTTTCAAGAAATTAGTATCATGCTCTTAAAAGCTTTTTAAGACTGCTTATTTATTTATTTCAGACAATTGCAAAAACAGAAAACCTTGCACTATATATATATATATATATATATATAAGCTCTACTTTGTATTGTGCATTGTTTTAAGAATAGTGTTTCTTTGGATATGGAATATTATTCCATCCATACCTACCCTATACTTATATATATTATCCTACGTCTATGGCACAACAATATATATATATATATATATATATATATATATAATATAGCTCTGTTCATACATTGAGCACTGTTTTATTAACACCTGAATAATGATACTATAAATATGTACACCCTTCTCATATGTATGTTTATTAATTTACATCACCACACACACACACATATAGTCATTGTTTTCGTTTTATATTATCCTAATCCTCATTTACAGTTGTAAGAGGAACCAGAGATGATCTGCAAATATGACTAGTTGATACAGTAAATATATCCATCTTTTTGTTGAAAATAAAAGCTATTGAATGTGGATCTTTTACATATTATGACTTCAATACTGGCTTGTTAATGTTAGTAATATTCTGGATTTTATTTTTTTATTTTTGTCATCTCATTATTCAAGTTTTTTTTTCTTTCTTTTTCTTTGACAGTTCCTGGTTTTCCTGGTGCTAATCTTCCTCTTGGAGGTTGCTGGTGTAGCCTACTGCTGTGTGATGAGAGAAGAGGTAATCGATGCTAATATTATTTCTTTCATTCTGACAAAACATTTATTGCCTGTGTGGAGCATCATATGTTATTGGATGACAAATTTTTTTCTTGGATGGGATAATTTTTATAAAAATTAAAATTTTAAATTTCTTCATGAATATTCTAAACCAGCTATCATTTTTACATTTGAAACCGCTAACATTAAATAGACTTTTAACTTAGATGTAATGCATCAAAACTTGCAGAAGTTAATGTAGAGTACTTTAGTTTGTCTGTGAATAATGTGTAATAATTCGTTCAGAAGCTGCAGTTGATCATATTGGAGTTAATTAACTACATCTATAAGATAGATTTCTTTACATCTGCCATTTCAATTGAATATTTTATTTTTAAAGATGAAAATTTTGAGTTTATTTTAGAATATTTCATTTTTTTTAATTGCTTTAGATACAAAAATTAAGTTAGCACATGTAGGCTTCAAGAAATCCAAAAGAAAGATGTGCATTTCTCAAATAGGGTACCTTACTTGGCTGGGAAGTATTTTGTGGTTGAGTGGTCTAAAGCACACAAGGTGATGGTGATTCCCTTTATAAAAGATGATGTAGGTTTGAACTCTGCCAGAAGCCACAATTTTAAAAATTCTCAATTGAACAGGCCAGTAGGTTTTAATTTACACTGTTAAAAACACAGGGATGTCTAAACACGTGCATTCACTAAATATAACATTTAAAATAACAAAATGAAACCCAGCAAATAGTAAGGGTGCCTATAGAAAGGGTGCATTTTGACACCCTCCCTCATTAGTATTGATGATAACCATTTTTGCTTAGTATTAAATATCAGAAAGTGAGGAGATGACTCAGTTTATGACTGAACATCACTTTGGTAATTTTCATTGAATTTTATTTTTTTTAACATAAAATTTGATTAATTTTCAGCACCCAGTCTAAATGAACACTGAAAATCAAAGTTTCTGTCATTAGGAATTACTGCAAGCATTACTGACAAAAGAGGGGGATTATAATAATAGCAATTTACTGGAAAGAGAGTGAAAGCAATATGTGGCCTTAGAATATAATGGGATAAAAAAAAACCTTGTGTTGATTACAGATTTTGTTGCAAGAAATTATCTAAAAGTCAAGACAAAAGAAAAAAATTTTGAATTTAGCATCGAATGGTTTTAAAATAAATTTACAAGAAAAGTGGAAAACTTTAAACTTCTGACAGCAGTGATTAACAAACGTCTCAAAGATGTTTGCATGTTCAAAAATGTACAGATGTCAAATGCACAATCCTCAAAATTAACTGCCATAAAAAATATATTCTCATTTTCCAAAAAGCAAGAGCTTGTGACATTTACAATTTGGTCAACCAAAAATTTGCCTGAGCTGCTAGGCTTTCTAAGAAAAAGTGAGAAAATGAAGATTTTAATGGTTTGGACAGAAATTATCTGCAATGTATGCAGGTTTTTTCTTGGTAAGTCTCTATTTTCTTCACTGCAACCCACTGTTCCAGTTAGATCTCACTAACCATCATGTCAATCTAATAAGAATGAAAAGAAAATACCTTATTTGATGGCCTAGTGGATGTACCCAGATTATTTTAGTATGGAATATTTAAGAAAAAGAAATGCACACATCATAACCAAAAATTAAAATTACAACCTTACCTTTACATGACATCTTCATTAACCATGAAGAAACACTTACAGTATTAGCACAAAATATAATACTGCTACTTTTTTTTTTTTTTTTGTTATAGAAATGAGGTAAGGTTTAATTACCAGGATATTCTTTTTGGGAAAAAAAGAATTTTAGTTGTTTTTTAGGGAGCAACATCTGCACATACTGTAAATTCATAACAGCTACAAAGAAATCTACTGGTATCAGTGAACACTGGTATATATGGTAATAGGCAACAAAACAGAAATATGGTACTTATTGGTAAATGAAGTCCCCATACGATAGATGAAAAAAAACAAATTTCAATCCCTGTACATCAACAAAAACACATACAAAGCAAGCAGCATTATCCCAGTCAAGGCAAATATTTTTGTAAAATCTGGTATTTTTACATAACAAGTGGCAAAATATTGTGCAATTCCATAAATTTCTTAATTTCTTTTTTGAGGTGAAGTTTTTAGGAGATATTTTTATTGATATCATGTTTGTTCCTCGCCAGGAGTCCTAGTTTCAGGGCTAAGCTCTATGCGTGCACTGATTCATAGTGAATGCCATTTTATTCATGGTCTTCATTTCCCTTTCATACCTGATATGATTGTATTTGATGCAGGGGTAATTTTTTTCTGCATTAAAACAAAACAAAAACACACACAATAGGCCATCAAATACAATATACAAAATCCTAAAATACCAATTTTGGTATAAATGACTAGACTTGGATTGTCACTAGTAAAAAAGAAGAAATTCATAGAAAGGAAAAGGAATCTATTAAGAGATGCTGGATTTTCATAGATTTGACATTCTGACTGTGATCCTGTCCCCCTTTAAAAAACAAAACAAAAACGTCTGTTATTGTGAGGTATTGCTGGGGACACTCTAGTTTGGTGGTGATGTTTTTGCCCAGAAACTGTCTAATCCCTGTGTCATTATTTGATTGTGACTTTGTAAGGTATGGTTGTATGAACCTAATAGGTATTTTTTGGTATGGTAACCATACCAAAAGTACCATAGCATGTTCAGATTCCCCGCTACATGAGCATTCAAAAAAATCACCGTTACATGAGCATTTTTAAGGCAAATAGCCTGAAGACACCACATGGTAGAAACCTAACACGTTTACAAAAGAAGAATAGTCACAAGTTCTACAATGTAATTGTATTGAACACTTTAATACAAATGTGTACTGATCTAATTTTATTATGACCAAAATTAAGTAATTAAACAATGAAATATATATATATATATATATATATATATATATATATAAAATCAAATGGTGTATTCCCACTGTATATCAGTTAAGTGTC
Source organism: Ascarosepion bandense (assembly GCA_037127315.1). Taxonomy (NCBI): domain Eukaryota; kingdom Metazoa; phylum Mollusca; class Cephalopoda; order Sepiida; family Sepiidae; genus Ascarosepion; species Ascarosepion bandense. Next base: position 4,681,326 of record JBBBDQ010000883.1, on the reverse strand, counting down.
ATACGTAATACACACTTGAGTGATCATGTCTCAAAAGAGACATGATTGACTGGGCAGAAGATTATCCCGCAGTAAGTTGCCATTACTTTCTGCAGTAAAGTAGCCAAGGCTATAGAACCCAATCTGTCCTGTTATTTAACCCATAACTGAATGGAAGAGACCGATTAATACCTCTCCCAAAGGCACTTGCATGTAAGTCAATGCAACTGGAATCTGAACTTGACTCTCTGATTGCTTGTTCCAAGCCGATATCTGCTGCACCACAATGAACATGCTGTGAACATAACATGCTAAAATCTACCTTCCTCCACTGAGTGCCCATAGCTTAGAGGTAGAATTGCTGACTGATGTCAATTTGGGCAGGTTTCAATCCAGGCTAGAAGCAATTGGATGTCTAACCATACTGAGCTGTGATACAGTGAAACAGGACTCTCTGCGGATGACTATATATATATATATATATATATATATATATATATATATATATTGGACAGTTATAGGTCAGATTTAAATTAAATTAGACCAGTAAACAGTTGTATTAGAAAGTGCTCAAGACATGTTTGAAGGAAGATGAAGATTCAACATGTAGAGCGTTTAGATATTTAGGTAGGGAAGGTCAGCTGGTTACACTACTGTGGTTTAAACCTTTTCCGTTTCATCAGGTGAAACTGAAAAGGTTGAAACCATGGTATCATAACCGAATGACTTTCCATATATATATATATAGAGAGAGAGAGAGATTACAAAAATTGTAAAAAACATTGTCTCTTTCAGACCGCTGAAAAATAAATAAATTCATAAAAAAAAAACTTTTTAACAGAAGAACTGTATTATTTAAACCAGAAATAAATTGAGAAAAGATACATCACAAATATAACATAATACAAAGGAATACATGTATTTACTCACACATGCACAAAAACAAATCTTATGATTTTATATATATATATAATTTCACAGACATAATTATTTTATGTGGCATTTTTTCTTTTTTTTTTTCCCACATTTGTTTTTCTATTTCAACGTTTGGATTTTGTTTCCAGTTTTTACAATGCACATTCAATCCTTATCAGAGCATTCTTGAATAAAGGTACCTCAATATTAAGCTGCTAATTAAAGTGGAAATTGTGTTATTTGTACATTGAATCAGTTTAATGGTTTTGTGCTAACAGAAATATTTCTATGATGTGCTGTTGTTTTGTTTTTTTTTCTGTCATGGTAACACATGAACAGAAATCAGATCATTTTTTTTTTTTTTTTTACAAAGTCAGTGCAAAAGGCAAGAAATCAGAATAATAATGGGAGACTTGAATGCTTAGGTAGGTAAAGAGAGGGAAGGAGACACAACCAGCAACTTTGGATTAGGACTCCACAACAAACAAAGAGAAAAATGGGTCCAATGGTGCACAGCAAATGACCAGGTAATAACTAAAACATGGTTTCAAGAACACCCATGATGTTTATGGAGATGGAGAAGCCCAGGAAGCAACACAAAAAACCAAATAGAATACATAACCATAAACAGGAGATTCAGCAACGTAGTGGTCCAATGCAAAACCTATCCAGGTGACCCCCCTCCCAGTCATCTGCAAACTAAGGATAAAACTCCAGAGAATGAAGAAGCCTAGCATAGCAGCAAGACTGAAATACAACATGCTTGTGAATGGCCTCAACCTGCAGAAAGAATACACTAACAGTGTGAAAAACAAATATGAAGAATAAATTGGACATGGACATTCAAAATGGGACTCACTAAAGGAAGCGATAGTGACATCAGCAAACAATGTTACCCCAAAGGAAATCAGACACAGAAAAAAAAAACGAGTGGATGACTGAAGAGATTCTTGACATGATGCAAAGGAGACGGAAAATGATGCCAAGACATGGAATAGAATACAGGAAACTGCACAAGGAAATAAGGAACAAATGCAGACAGGCAAAAGAGGAATGGCTCAATAATAAATGCGCAAAGGTAGAGATACTGAGCAGGACTAATAAAGCAGACATGCATAAAGAGATAAGAAAATTGACAGGACAAAAAATCTGCTCCTCAACAGGATGTATAAAATCCAAGGATGGACTGATAATATTGGAAAAAGAGGAAATATTCCAGGGATGAGAAGAATATATAAAAGATCTTTTCCACGACAAGAGAGAGCAACCGATAATGCACAAAGATGAGGAATGATCAGAAATATTAAAGTCTGAAGTGGAAGCTGCAATGGCCAAACTGAATAGAAACAAAGCAGCTGGTTGTAATAGAGTTGCTAATAGCTCTGGAAGAATTTGGCATAGAGAAAATTACAGAAATAATAAATTAAATTTATAATAATGGTATAATACCAGATGACCTATGCAAGTTTATTTTCATAGCCCTGCCTAAGAAGCCAGGTGCAAACGAGTGCGAACTACACCAAACTATCAGTTTCATGTGTCATATTACAAAACTGATCGTCCAAAGAGCAAGAAGCAGAATCATGCCAGAGATAGGACAAGAACAGTGCAGGTTCGTCAAAGACACTGGAACAAGGAATGCTATATTTATGATTAGGATGCGCTCCGAAAGGGCAATACAAATGAAGGACGACTTGTACCTGTATTTCATACATTATGCGAAGGCATTCGACAAAATATGCCACAAAGAATTGATGGTGATGCTCAACAGCCTTGACATATTTGGGAAAGACATTAGAGTAATTAAGAATCTCTACTGGTAGCAAACTACCTGCATACGGACAGATAACAAAGTCAGCAGATGTACAAAGATAGAAAGGGGCGTAAGACAAGGATGTGTCTTTTCACCGGATCTATTTAACTTGTACAGCAAGAATATTTTGAGAACCCTAGATGTTATGCTAGGATTTATCATTGGAGGTCACAATTTGAACAACATAAGATACGCAGACGATACAGTGCTGATTGCCGATACGGAAAGGAAACTAAAAGACCTCCTACAGAAGGTATCTGAAGAGTGAGAAAAAAAGGACTACAAATAAACTGTAAGAAAACCAAATGCATGGTCATCAGCAAAAAGAGCAACCCAAAATGACAAATACAGGTGTGGGGGGGGGTATTAAAATCAAACAGGTACAAAAATTTAAATACATGGGAGCTGTTATAACAGAAGACGGAAAGTGCAACACAGAGATCTGAAGGCAAATTGGCATGGTGAAGGACGCGTTCCAGAAGCTGAGTAAAGTATTAAGACACAGGAAACTTTTACTAGAAACAAAAAAGAGAGTACTAGATTGCTATGTGTTGTCAGTTCTTCAATATGGCAGTAAAAGTTGGACAATATCAACAAAGATGAAGGAAAAACTTTAAGCAGCTGAAATGTGGTTCTACAGAAGGATGCTGCGGATATCATGGACAAGCAATTGTGAGCAATGATGAGGTGTTGGAAAGAATGGAAATGAAAAGTAAATTAATATTGAGCATCAGGAAGAGACAACTGAAATTCCTGGGACATGCAATGAGGAAGGAGGGCTTGGAGAACCTGATACTGACAGGCCAGATAGAGGGAAAAAGGGACAGAAGAAAGCAGTGGATGACAGAACAGGGGTTGTGAGATGTTAAAGGAGAAAGCTTGCTAAGAACCACCAAGGATAGGGAGACGTGGAAGGCCATGATTGTCTATGTCCTGAGAGGTCCAAGGCACATAGAAGAAGAATTAGTCAATGCTGGATTTAAGTCTCTTCCCAAATCTTTTTTTTTTCTCTCTCCATCAATTGAACAAAATCATTTTCTAATGTCTGGTGTTTGTGTAGAGAAGATAAATTTGTAAGAAACCTGAATATATGAAGATGTATTTTCTGCTTCAGTTCCAGAATACCATTTCTGAGGGCGAAGTCTTAAAGACGTTCATCAAAGATGACTATGGAAGAATCAAAGGCAAAACTAAAGTCATTGATTACATGCAGTGGAAAGTAAGTTTGTTCAATTTTTGTTTTTGTTTTAATCTCATGTTTATCTAAAATGCAGTTGATGATATTCTTTGTCCTGGAAGTAGTGATGAGCAGCAATAGACTTGCAACTTTTCATGTGGGGAAACTGATTGTAGGGTGGAAAATAATTGCTTACCCACAATGCTGCATAGATGCTTTTGAACTCTATCAAGGGAAGTGAAGACTGGACATCTCCAGCCCAGATATGGCAGCAATATTCTATTTTTGGTTTGATCTGTCTCTTGTAAAGATAGTATAAGTCAGATGCTTACAAGTGCAGTACAATGAACTAACCATTTTTCCAGTATCTCTAGTAATAAATCAGATATATGAATTGCACTTGTAGTCTGGTGGAAACTTGAGTCTCAATACACATTGTAGACAAGAAACCTTCTTGAGAGATGATCTAACCATCATGATAGATGAAAGCTTTTGAATGTATTAAATGTTATAAGCCAGTCTTTTCCCCATCGAGCCACCTGGGCAGGGTCAGAGTTACTAGGTTCTGGTCTTTTAGAGGTGCACCTTTTTAAACTGTTATATCATCCGTATAGATACTCACTAATGATCAGTCTGCTCTTAGGCAGATCATTAATAGAGAGCAGAGAGAGTGTAGAAATGAGGCATTGGTCTTGGGGGGGGTTTCTGATGACTGGCTGTTAATGACCTTCAGGGACCTGTTAGGAAATGCTTGAGATCGCCCTTCCACAGATTTTATGCTGAGCATCATGCCGACTCCACCCAAATGAAAGTGGTGTATCAGCTGACTTTGATATGACCTCTTTTATTAATCATTAATTTATGCTTCTTTCTGAAGATTGTTTTCTATTCTATATTGTGCATGAGTACTATATCTGTGCCTTTCACATTAAGCCATTGGCCCTTTGCATACTTGCATTGATTTCTAATATCTTGACTTGACAGTGTATATTCTGAACTTTTTTCTTAGTTCCCTTTTGTGTCCTTTTCTTATTGGATAATGTCTTTTACAGTTGCTGATTTTTTCCTTAAGGCATTTCACTTGGCCGGTTCCAAAATTTCCTTCTCCTTAACTGCAGCTACATTTATTTATTTATTGCTGTGTAGTTTGCCATTACTTTAGGCCTTGTGAATGTTTGTCATTTTAACCTTATTTTGTATATGAATAGGTGGTGATCAAATGTAGTCAGCATTTGGACATTTTTAGAGTTCCACACAATCATTTATTGATTGTTATGTAGGCTTTTTCAAGTTCACAAACCTTGGGTGTTCTTCAAGTCAAGTGTTGGACTTTGCCATTTCCCATGTATGAATGAAGCAACTTTTCTCAGTGTTTATTATTACCCAATCTAAGTCCATACCAACCATTTCATTATTTTTCCCTTCCTACTTTGCATTTAGGTAAAACATAATGATTTCTTTAGATTTCACTCTGAGATCTTATATATATTTTTGTCAGTTTTAAAATTTATTTCTCCATTCCTGATCAGCATATTGAATGACTCTTGTTTATTTTTTGCCAGAGTATAAGTGCTCCTCTTTCTGCAATATCTTTCATTAATGTCTTTTTACTTTCTTAGCTGCAATGTTGCGGAGGACAAGGCTACAATGACTACATTGATTCTTACTGGATGAACAGTAATGAAAAGCACAAAGACCAGGTGCCTTTATCCTGTTGCCGTGACTACATAGCCAACAAGTCTCCTAGCATCAACAGCGTTGGATGCAGTATAAATTCCAGAGATGACAACTTGATCCATAAAAGGGTAATTTTTTTTTTTTGTTTTTTTTAAAGAATGTTCTGTTTGGAATCATTTTGATAAGTCTACCAAAAATATAGTGTTGTAATTAGAGATGCAATATTGGCTGACAATCACTTGAATGTGGAGGGGTGGTGTTTTCTCAAATCAGGGGCAAACGGTCACAGCACCCCAAGCTGATGATAGCTAACAACTTTAGCTGATAATTTTATTTAACCCTGTTAATAGGCTAATAAGGGAGACTTATTTTTTTGAGTAATGAAGTTAAATGTTTTAAGGTTAGAATTAGGTTTGTTGAAATATTTTTGAATATGCATCGATAACTAAACAAAATAATAAAAAAAGGAGCTTGGTGCTAAGATTCAAGGAAATTTTAAATTCTGTAAGCTGAAAATAGTCTGAATTCCAAGACTGGATTAATAATGTCCAGTTGGTACTAAATTGGAATTTCCAAACTCAAAATCATTGTACATTTTTCTAATCATCATACAAATGATATTTGGATAAAATGTTACAATTAATTTAAAGTCATATCATAAATTGTCATTAGCAATAAATTAAATGTTTATTTGAATAGGATGAAGAAAAATTATTTTCTGCATAAAAAATATTTTAAGTTGGAATATATTTGCTTTAATTTGACGAGGTAATGTACATTCTCTGAGGTTTAACCAATGGATGCATTTTATATAAAATGCACTTAAGTTAATGTATATTCTTTGTTTGAATCTTTCTTAATTTCCTCTGATTGTTGCTAATATTGTTAAAAATGTCCACTCACCATCACCAGTTTTTTGAGATCAGTGAAAAATAGAATTTTGTATTACTTTTCACATTTTTCTTGATTTCAGGGCTGTGGTCATGCAATTGTCAACTTAGTTGAACAACACCTCTTACCAATCACAGGAATAGTCATTGCTATACTCGCTTTGCAAGTAAGTCAACACTTTCCATTTTTGTCAAAATAGTCACTTCAGATAAAATAATTTGCTACTCTCTAGGCAGAATAATTTGTGGAATTTTTTTGTGCATCTTCTCACTCAATAAAAAGCTTGTCATTACATAAGTATTAATGTTTTAAGGAAATTTACAACTTTGAAACAACCTCAAGAAACTCAAATTATTTGTAGAAAAAAGTTGTACTTTTTTTTTAAATTTAAAAAATTCAAAATTAAATTTGAAAATATATTTAATTACTGTATAGATGAAATTAATTTAATTACAGTATAGATGAAATTGAACTGATGAGTTTTTGTTTTTCATACAGCAATGTTGTGAACTTAAGATCTTATCATTTTGTAGTTGTAATTGTTGTAACTAAGTTTGATGTTAACAGTTTCTCTTTTCACAATTGTGGAACTCTCTTCCAGTCATCTTCAAAAGTTTAAACACAATGTAAATCGTCATCCTGTTTTCTCAATTCTTCTTTAGTTTTCTCTTCTTCATATTTTTTTTCTAGATTTTCTCACACTTGCATCTTAGAGGCTTTATTGCATTGCTTGAGGTGAAATAAGTAAAAAGAAAAAAAACATTTATTGCTAGAACAAGATTGAGGACCGCATAAGGCAAAATAATGCTTTGATAAATGAAATTCTGAAATAAAAACAAGCTCCAGGGTGTCAATTAGAAAATACTAAATATCTTATGAGAAAAATAAATTTTATGCTACATAAAAACTAGAAAGGAAAACTGAAAAAAACAAAAAAATGACAAACGGTAAGAGAAATGAATTTTTCTTTTGCTCCTCTTCCTTTGTTGCTTATTAATCACATGTAATTTAGAAAATACAATATTGAAAACCTGCATAAAAATCAGAAAATAAATTTTCTGTAAACAGATTTCTTCATTTTGGTACACTGATATTTTGGTATCCACAATGCAACATACATTTTGGATCCGTTTAATCCTCTAACTTGTGTATGGATTTAGCAAAAAGCTATTTACAAAGTTCGTAAGACAAACACTAGCTGCTACTATTTTTACTGTTTTTTAACCATAGGGGATAGGCAGAGGTGAGCTTTTAATTTTTGAATTCAGTGCTATTCCTCTTATCCAACCAAGGCTAGAGAGTTTGGTCTGTTCTATTTTAATTCTATATTTATCAGTATATAATAAAATTTAGGAAACCTTTTTGATTATTTTTTTCCTTCTCTCTTGGGTGAAGTAAACTAAGATTTATTCTTTATTTCATGAATTCAAAGTCTCTCTTCTCGTAACTATTTAATTGTTGAAATGTCAATTCTTTCCCAAATCATAAACAGCTGTTTACATTTCAGGATTTAGTCTAAAAAACTATGAAATTTAAAAAAAAAAAAAAATTGAATGCATAAATATCATCAGCCTCATTTATAATTTGGTTAATTTAGAACATACCAGAATATTTTGAACTTTGGAGACATTTCTTTGTCTGAGGATAAACCAATGCAAATCTGTGGTTAACTTACTGAAGCCATCTTGATGGGGTCCTTCGTTGGATATACAAAGAAATAATTGTTTAGAGTTTTATAAATATTCCACTCCATTTCCAATAAAAAAAGTGAAAAATAAAGAAATTTTGATTTTTCGCAGTTTTCTCATTAAGTTCTCAAAAATTGTATTTTCCAAGAAGATATTTTACTTCTGTCCTATAATAATTGTGATGTAATAATTGTACTGTATGAAATTGTAACAACTATTATGGGACAGTTATTTAATAGGTATAGATGAGTTATTAAACAAGGCTATAAATGTATGAAGTACCCAGTGAGAATTGAACTCACAATACAGGAGTTATAGAGTTGATGAGACTCTCATAGGAAAGATTAGTTTGTGGCAATTTTCAGTCACATTAAGTTATAGACAAAATTGTTAAAAAGTAATGTTAGAGGAAGAGAGAGAGTGTGTGTGTGTGTGTGTGTAATTTAAAATTTCTTATATTTATGGGAAGTATAGTGCTCACTGTTAAGATCAAGCATTTCTTGATAGAGACAGTGTGGACATAGGAATAAACACTGCCTGGTAACTCAGTCAACATACATTGGTCCTTGAAAATGAACTGAGGTGATTTGAAAGAACTTGAACAAAACAGTCAAAAACTTTGGACAGTCTGCACACAATTTTGCTCACAATGAACAAAAAGCGGCTTAAAAATTGGAAAAATGCAATAAAACAAATTTTATCGGTTCTTTTTAATCAAGTGTGCTTGGATGAACACTTTCTCCATATATATATATATATATATATATAAAAGTGGATGCTGATGTCAACACTTGTGAAAGTCTTTTGTGTTTAATTGCAATCTTCAGGACTGAAGATTAAAGCATAAAACAGACTGTTTGACATCAGTGTCCGGTTTTATATTTTTATATTTACATCAACTCTATATCAGAGATATGGCCTTTTTTTTTCAATAAATATAGCTTAAAACTATATTTTTCTTATACTTGGGCTGCTGAAAAGTTTTTACTCTGACCCCACTTTCCAAAATCCTATATATATATAATGGAAAGTTCTGGAGATTTACAAAATGGATTAACAACCAACATTTTAAGAATAATGTTCAAACAAATATATAGTTATTTTATTTTAAAAATAATGTTCAAACAAATTATATATCGATATCTAAATGAATAAGGAACAAAGAAAATATTTGCAACATTCAAAACATTAATTTAAAACAGTGCTCAATATAAAAATAGAACAATGAATATTTATTATAAATTATACTTTAGAATGTGTACAATCTACTACAAAATGGTACATTTTGTTTGAACATTGAAAGAGCATGATGGTAATAAACGTTATTTTTTAAAAGAAAATTAAATAAACTCACTTTTTATTTTTGGAAATCTTTTCATATAAGGTAAGAGGATATTAAAAAAGAGAGGAAAAAAGAAAGAGGGTAGAAAAGAAGAAAAAAGAGAGAAAGCAAAAAAGGGAAAGACAGAGGAAATAAAAAGTTAAAAGGAAAACAAGAGAGAAAGAACTGAGAGGAAAGAGCCAATGGAAACAGCTAAGAGAGATAAACCCCAAATTTAGGCAGGAAATAAAATATAGGCAGATACAGATATTTGTCACATGATGTCTAGGCTTAATGAAAAGGAAAAAGTGAGAAAATGCACAGAGGGAAGAAAGTGGTGAAGAGACAACAAAAACGACAAGGAAATAGAAATTTCAAACTTTGGCCAGAAATGAATTGCAGATAGATACATTGTATAAAACTATATCTTTTGGCATTTTTTTTTTTTAAATGAAATCACATACTCAGACATAGCAATTATTATTAAGGCGCAAATCTGAGGACATTTAAAAACACAAGACAAAGATATAAATTCACTAGTGCTAATATAATAAATTAGAGAAGTAAAATAACATTTTTTATAAGAAATATAAATAAGAATTAAACTTAAAATTAAATTAAAATTTAAAAAAAAAAAATTAAAGGTAAAATTAATATTAAAATTAACTTTAATATTTTATGTCAGATTAAATAAATTGCAAACAATGTTTGCTTATTTTTAATAAAATCCGTTTATACTCATGGATAATCTTTCTCGTGTTACAGACAAAAGATATCAGAAATGAGCTGTAACGTTGACAGATGTCATTTTCATTCATTTCTTAAGGTACCCAAGTACTTTCAACCTCTTTCCAAGACCATGACATTACAACATATAAAAAAATTCCATTTTGGATAATTTTCACGTTCTAATGAACGCTAGCAATTTGTCAATGGTTATATTTGAAGCAGGAAAAAAATGTACAGTAATTTGTAGCAACACAGTTTTCTGGTTACATTTGTTACCATGACTCACACCTCTGAAGATAACCTTGAAAAGAGGTTGAAAGTCCTTGGGTACCTTAAGAAATGAATGAAAATAACATCTGTCAATGTTACAGCTCATTTTTGACATCTTTTGATTTTAATACATGAAAGATTATCTGTGAGTGTGAACGGATTTTATTAAAAATAAGCAATCATATTGTTTGCAATTTATTTAATCTGACATGTTTAAAAGAAAATTTGCTGCTTAAATACACTATACATAAATTTTTCTTCTTTATAAGGAAAGAAATTAAAATTTTTCAGCCTTTATTCTCCACCTCAATGCGTATGGAAATTCCACCTGGTGAGAGTTCTATATTAAAATTAGATAAATTCAAATATTTCACTACTATTTTAAACATTACACATTCGACTCCTGATTCAGACTATCATTTTCAATTTTTAAATATACATTTTCAGTATTTTATTAATTCTTTCTTTGTTGTTTTTTTTTATTTCTCTCAGTGTTAAACCTTCATGCCTACAAAAGGACGGTTATTCCCTTGGCGCAGCTATTATTGTAGACATTTTGACTTTCTCGGAAATATTTTTTTTTTTTTTTCAAAAAGTAATGTTTAGAATTTTAATAAAATTTGAGGATATGAAAGTGGCTTTATACCTTTTTATTCTTGAGAATTAGCAACAATAGTTAATATTTTGATAAAATTATGAATAAAAAGCTTGTTTCATAGTTGATTATAAAATAATAAACATTGCATTGTAGTTGCTTTACTTATTTTGATTATTTTAGAATTTTTATAAATTTTTGAGTAAAATGATTTTATTAAAAATTTATTTCTTCATAAGAAGGTAAATAATAATTATTGCATTGTTATATACTTGTTCACATTTTTATAATCTTGTTGATAAATATTGTTGAAGGAGTCAAAACTGTATACAGTAATGACATTGTAAAGGGAATAACTTTTTTTAATGCGCCATTTATTTTTTGCAGGCACTAAGGTTAAACATTGACTCCCTCCCTACACAAAATGTTGTCAATCATCTCTTTGACTGTTATAGCAAATAGTTTGAAAATTGGAAATAGATGTCATTCTAACCACTTTGACAGTGGAAACCTGATGGTGGCTCTGAAGGTGTTGTCCAAGTCTTGGTAGAGATTTTTGATTTAGCAATAGGATGACCAAAATGTTGATTAAAAGTAACAGTAAATTATCAAAAAATTAAAAAAAAAATGTACTTTTCCACCAAATTATTGATTAATATTCTGATCTCTTTTCTTGTAATTTTTCAGCTTTTTGGATTCCTTTTCATTGTGCTGCTCATTTGTTACCTGCGGAAACCTCCACCCCAACAACCAGATGACGTGGTATATGAGATGGCCCGTACCCAGGAGAAGGCTCCATATCCCACCCGTGGAAACACTTATTCTAATTTGTAATTTCTTTAACATTTATTCAAACTGTTTTTTACTGCTGCAGACTGACCTTCTACCATTTTGGGTGCACACATCTAACTGCACACACACATACATACACACGTCTCATTCTCGGTGTGTTTATTTTTTTCCTCTCTCTCTCTGTACGTAGAATGTGTGCCCCTTGTTATGTGGATGAGGGTCACTGCATGTAGTGAGTGCAGTTTGTGACATGGATCATTTGGATTCGGGGAAAGAGGTATCCACATGGTACCGAACGAGGATTACTCCATCATTAGAACTGGACCATCTCTCCAGTCACGATGGCATCTCATCACCGCTTGATTTAAAACAAGAAGAATATATCCGCATATATATGTTGTAATAATATCACCTTTTTTATTACTGTATTGTAAGTCAACTTTTTTTTATCCTTCCTTTCTTGTCAGTCTCTGTCCAAGTTAATTCTACAACTGTTTGTATAAAGTTAGCTCTTTAGTTTGATATGAAACGGCTTGTAGGCTTTGACAACATCAATTTCAAAGTGTGTCTTTATCAAAAAGAAAAATTATTGCAGTTTAATGGTGGACTGGATTTTGATTTGCAAAACAGGTTTGAAAATTAATCATTTGTCTGAGTTGTAGAGTAAAATGATTTTTTTTTTCACTTTTTTATATCTAAAGGTATTTTGATATTTTACCTGTGTTGAGTGGGGGCAAATAAAAACAAATCTTTTAATAAACAATAATAAAAATTTTTTTTTTTTTTAAATAGATACAAAAACATTACTTTTCTTTGAGTTAGTCATCCATTATCTTTTTATAATCTTTAAAATGATAATCTAGATCAGCATTCATCAAATCTCTCTCTTGGGATTAATGACTCTTTTACTAATCTGATATTATTCAAAAACCGTTTCCCAACAATGAAATATTATTTTCTTACAACTCGGTGACTTAATTTTCAATAAACTATTTTAAAATTCAAAATAGAATCTTTGCTTACTTTTCGATGCAAAACTTACTAGTTTCTTTCAATGCTCAAAATAAAGAATGAAAAGAAAAGATACCATACTTTGGTATAAACATATTAAATACCAATTCTAAATGTTAAAAGTTGATATAGAAAAAGAAAAAAAAATGTCCTTATAACAATTTCTGTTCTTGTGGAAAATAATAAAGAAAAGTATACAGCAAAAGCATATTTGAGTTTAAAATTGAACTCTTTAGAAATTTTAAAACAAGATTTTACCTACTTTTTCTAGACATTTGTTAATCTTTGAAAAGTTATTTTTTTGGATAGATTTATATTTTCTTATTTTTCATACAATATTTTAGAAGCATTTTAATCCTCATGTTTGATCTTTGGTTTATAATTCTCACATTTTGGGAGGAAAAAATGAAATTGTTGCTTCTTGACGTAAACAAAAAAAACTGACCAATTAAGCAAAACCATTCCATTTACATTTTTACAGGTTGCAAAAAGGAAGTAATATAAAATGGATTTTGGGGTTTTTAATTTTACTAAAGGTGGGTTTTTTTTTTTTTTTCTGTGAAGCTAATCTATAATCATTCCTGTTTTCATACTGACTGGTTTTTATTTTTTAGTTTAATTTCTGTATTCAAATGTTGGACAAGAATATTTTTTTTACTTTTATTAAACAAATAAATGTAAGATGTTGTCAATATTTACTTAAAATCTATCAAATTCAAATTTCTAAAAAAAATAAATACACTTGGAACAGAGATTTGAAGGAAAAAATGATTCTTCATTTTAAACATTTTGTCATTTTTTTAAAATGCAGTGCAATATTATGTGGATTTGCTGTGTAAAGCAAAATTATTCCTTTTTATAGATTTCATTTAATTATTCTTGAAAATAAAAGCAAAAAACGAATAAACATGGCTAATAAGATAAAAAAGGCATAAATAAAATGAATTATCGGGCCAACTGCTCTTCAGTATACAGAAAAAAAGAAAAAAAACTGCTTGGACCTGCCATTTGTAGCAATGGTAGCTTTGGTGGATATTGTGGTCCAATTGTCTCTCTCTCTCTCTCTCTAGCATGTTTTCACTGGGGAGGGGGGGAAAATAACTAAAAAATAAAAATTAAGAACTGATTAAATAATTAAAGTAAATCCTTGCTTTTTGGCACTCTTCTGTCTTTATTTGTGCCAACAGTGTGCATAAAAATATATACATACATAAACATATATTAGAAAAAAAACTTTAAAAAAATCATTTTTCTTTTCTCAGTGCAATTTTGACATTCATGTTAACTATTATATTAACTTAAATTGTATTATGGATCATGTTAAATTTGTATATTAATCAAAAATTGGGATTTTTGTGTAAAATTTTCCTTTCAGCTCTTTTTTTTTTAGTTATCAATTGTGTTTAAATTGTCCAATGTAATCTATGAACAAATTTATCCCATTTTTTAAACAAGCTTCTCAAAAAAGCAGATAAAAAAAATCTTAAATCCTTAAATAAAAAAAAAACATCTTGAAGATAAATCTTTTTTTTTTAAAAACATAAAGCCTTTTTTCTATCTTAAACAGCATTTGAATTATCACTTTGATCCGTCAGCTATCACGTGTCACTTGTCTAAACAAGAGGATTCAAGTGTTTCTTAAAAAAAAAAAGTTGCTGTTATTTTTATTTTAAATATATTAATTTCATAAAATGGAGGCATATATCAGATATGCTTGATCGTTCCCCTTTTTTTCTTTTTTTCCATTTTACACTTTCAATACTTATGAAAATCTTTGCCACTTCTTTCTTTTTAGTAAATTTTTCAAATTATATATATATATATATATATATATATTAACCTTGAAGTATCTTTTTATCCTTGAAACAAATTTTTTTGTCTTCATAATTTTGGGGACATCTCTGTTTTTATTATTTATTTTGAAATCTTGTATCCCAAGAATCAACTCTATTCTGAGCGCCCCAAAATACACAAATCATTCACAAATCGCACCATTCTCCTTCTAAAGTGATTGTTTATGAGAAAAGGAGGAAAAAGAATTTTAAAACAATTAATTTCCCTATTTTAAGATTAAAAAAAAAAAGACATAGAAATCATTAAAATGTTGCATTTTTCTTTTTGGTCTGAGCCCAGCTCAACTTCACATAAGGTCTGAGTTTGATTCCCTTCACTTCAGAAACAAAATCTTTTGTCCTTCTGGGCAAAGTCTCTCTCTTAAGCTCAGGGAATAGTGGCTTTTTTGTTTTTTGGCTTTTTTTTTTAATCCAATACAATTCATTAAATCTTCTAAGTAAATTTGTATCTCAAAAATGATTGAGGCATATTTTTTTAAATATAAGAATACAATATTGTTTTGCCCCTTTCCCAACTTCCTTTATTTTTTATTTTTCAAAAATGTTCAGATGTAAATTTTGTTATTTCTACAAAATTGGGCAGTTAAAAAGCAATTTCCTCTGTATAAAAACTTTCACCAAATCCTAAGGGGAAAAACTGTTTTAAAAAATAAAAAACACCTTTAGAAAAAAGCATTAACATCCTTTTAAGAGGGAATAACAAAGGCAATTGAACTCTTTTGCTTTTAATTCTAGTATATATTTGAATTATTTTGCAACAACTTGGCTTTTCTTTAAATATCTGAAGATATTTTCTTGATTTAGCAATTATAATTTGAACATTGAAACAATTAGTTTTAATTGATAATGGCCATGTTCACTTTCATCAATATGGATTAATCACCCATTTGGATTTGGTACCAAGTCTTTGTTTGGTTCAATAGTCATCAAAAATTTATTGAACATGCTTATATATTTGATTATACCTGAAAAATTTTAAGATTTTGAAAAGATGTATTGTGAACTGATTATTCTCAAATATACTTGCCTCCCTACTGTTTTTGTGCCCCTGACCTTAAATTATTGAAAAAGAAAAAAAAAAATTATGGAATGGATGTAAAAATGGTTTCTTCCAGCTGAACAAAAATATAAACATTAATGATCAGATTATATGCCAACGTTTTTCTTTTTAAATCATAAAATTAGTGTAACAATGGTGTCAATTTTAATTCCATCTTTTCCTCTCAACTCCCAACTCTTTATTTTTTTAATTAAAAAGGAAAAAAGTCTTTCTCTCCTTACACATTTTTAAGTATCTAAATGATAGAATAAGTATGATTGAAAGTCAAAATTTTAAAAAAATTCCAGCATTTGAATGCTTATATTAATAGAAATGTTTTTGGTAGGTAGGACCATTTTTTTTTTTTTTTTACTTTTTAAATTACTGATTATGCAAATAATTGATCACCAGTATCTTGATAAGAAAAATCAAAATATTTGCTCTGAAATAATATCAGGCTTATAAAATATTAAACCAAAATAGTTTGAAAAAATTAATAAAAATATCTAATATATTTTTAATCTTATTTAATATTTCTAATCTTAATTGTCGTTTAATGCTTTCTTTATAGGGGCAGAACTAATAATAGTGTATTATGAATTTTATTTTTTTGGGGTGATGGAATTTTAATGACCCATCCCTCACCTCCCGTATTCATAATATTGACTAGAATTTCTTTTTAAAAAAAAAAAAATTGTAAGTTGATTTTTTTTTAAATATTAACACATTGTCAGCACAGTTATCTTTGGGATGAAATAATTCTTTTTTTATTAAAATTTGTCTTCTACATTTCAAATATGAATTACTTGATCTTTAATGTATTTTAGTTTTTTCTTTTATTATTTGAGGTTTGTTTTTTCTTTCACAACATATCAACCTTGATAACAAGCTTATCTTTTAAAATTTACTTTTCAGTTGTTTATTTAACCAAAAACCTTCAAACAATTACAAATGTTTGTTAGAACTGGGCCCAATTTTATTAAAATATAAAGAATTCATTGATTGTTTTGAAACGATTTTTTAAAAGTGTATTTATGTTCTGTTCAATTAGGAACTAAAGAGATTTCCCTCTCCAGTTACATAAGCTTCTGTGAAGTGGCAGATTCATTTCATTAGAAACACAATTCTAAAACTTAACATGACGGAAAGCAAAAGTCCCAAATGCTTGTCACATGTAAAGAAAATTTCTCCAATTGTTTTGGGGTCAGTCAAATTGATTCTTAATTAGTTGTTAAAGCTTTCCTTTTCAGTACATAATCTAAATTTTCTTCTGTAAAGTATTGTCATAGAAAACTCCACCAGGATTGAGGAAATCTTTCAGTTCCAAGCATATTTTATCTTTATAAATATCTTTTTATCATATGAGAAAATCTTTTTCATTCATAACAAAATTGGATTCACATTCCATTACTGGCTTTATTATTAAAAAAATATCTGAAAAACATAAAAAATCCAATTTATATTTTATCAACATCAGCAATCATAAAATATTTTACCTCTTCCATTTGCAAATTTATTTAAAAAGTAAAATTTTAATCATGACTCAATTTACAGTCCTGTTTAAGCACAAGTTCCACAGCAAATTGGCAGTGCCTTGAAGAAAATCATTTAGAAAACAGGACTTAGGAGAGGAAAGCGATCAACAACTACTTCATAAAGATGATTGCAATAACATATTGTTCTTTTCATGACTATATGGACAAGTGAATGCTTGTGAACTGGAGGAAAATAAAACCTTAATTGTGAGGAGTTAATTTTTGTTTCTCTTTCTTTCTTGGTAGCTCCCCAGAAAAAGAACAAAAAAAATTACAAAGTTTATATATGAGACTGGTGGGGTCATCTCAGTACAAAATACTTCAGAAATTAATCTCAGAAGGCCTGTACAATTGGTGAGTCTTTTGTTGGGGGATTCCGTCATAAAATGCACTTCAGCAGGTCTTCAGTAATGATCAACTGGACAAATTCTTTTCATCTTCTCATTATTGTAATTGACACTAATAAAAATCTTTTGACAGTGTTGAAATGAGTTCCATGTCAAATGAAATAAAATATTTTTTGAGCTACAAGCAAGTATATTTCACTTTCCTTCTGAAAGTATTTCAAAGAGTCAATTATTTGAAGCCTTTTTAGTTTTCTTTTCCAAGTTTATCAAATTCTGTAATTTTAGGAAATTCTTTCCTTCTCTCTCCCACTGATTCCGTGCTGACAGCTTTCCAGAATGACTTTTTTGGATAGGTCAATTTCCAAATAACACATTTGCTTTCTCTGCTGTCAATGTGTACAAATCACTGCCAATCTTGTCTTTGTGTGCCTCTCTTTTCTAAGATGTTAGTCACATTATCTGTCTTCCAAACTGAAAACATTTTCATTATTTTTTCTCTTTGCTGAAAATAGATCCCATCTGATCAATAGAATATTACTTTACACTAGTTATTTTCATTATCGTATATTAATTTAGATTTAAAATAATCGGGATGAGCAGGAAGAGCTGATGACTGAGCTAACTCAGTAAGATATCTTTCAACTGAAATCACCCCCAAACCATATTTACTTAATCCATATTGCTCTACATGCATTTCAAAAAGAGAAAAAAAAGTCATCCAGCATTGTACACATTTTCAATGTTGATTATTTAACATTTATTCATTTTAGTTACTTAATTAAAAATTTTGATTCTTTCCAATGTGTTGTTAATTAAGGATATTGATTCCTTCGACACTTTTAACGATAAGAAATAAAAACTTTAGAATGTCAAATTCTTTACTGTGGCTCAACTTTAAACAGTAAAAAGAAAGAAAAGAATTAAGTTCAAAGGTTGTACTTCTGGTGTGTTGTGAATGTTTGTATTATTTTTGATAAATTTATTTAATTATTAATTTATTCAGTTTTCTCTGCTTGTCAAAGTTTAGCATATTGGTATCAATATACCAATGTTTACATGTTTTCTCTGAATGTGAAATATGTGGGTGTATGTATGCAAATCATGGATAGCGAATTGTATTACTTTATCTGTTTATTTTGTTCTAAATTGTTTGTTGTCTTGCCTCTTATGACTTGAAAAGATCTTTTGTTTTAGATGTCCTGAAGGAAAAAAAAAGTTCTTTTTGGTTATCACCATTTTTGCCTCCTCTTGATTCAGTTGGAGGGATGGGGTATATGTTCCTTGATTTTTATCATTTGTGTCTAGGAAAAATTAAGTTTAATAAACAAAATTTAACTAGGTAATTATAAGCTTGACACCTAACATCCATGTATAATGTTTTAGTGCCCCCACCCCATTCCCTGGTGGTGGAATTAAAATTGACACAGCTTTTGGCTTTCATTTGAAGTAGTATTTTGTATTTAATTTTAAAAACAAACAAAATTTGTCAGAACATTACCGCAATTTTTTTTTTTTTTTTGTGTAGAAAATCATCTCAATTAAGGCTAGCATCATACCGATGTTTCATTTTCAAGGATTAACTGATTATTAAAATTAGGCATATCATTAGCAATCTCACATTTTTATAATCTTGAAATGTTCTAAATTCCTTTACATTATCAAAGAAAATTCTATTTTATAAATTCACTTGTAAGCAAATACTTTTGATTATCTACAAAATTGAGATAAACTTCATATCAACCAATCATTAAATTTTAATAGATATAGTGACCTAAATTCTTTCTGCTCAACTATTTCATTGATTACCCATTTTGAATAAAGGATTTTGGTTAGGATTTTTTTTTAAGTTTCTATCTAGAGATAAAATTTACTTGAAAAATTTTTTTTTATATATTTAGGAACATTTTTGCTACATCCCTCCCCATGAAAAAACTGCCCCCCCCACTTTTAACTGAACCAGTGTTACACATTAAACCTATATTTATTCAAATAGATTCCAAAGTATTCTTTAAGAAAATTATCAATATTGACACTGGGTAATTTTTTTTTTTTGTCATCTGCTGAAACCCATTCATTACTTCCTGTTCCTTTTACAAATTTCTGATAAAAAAACTTGCCCCATGGTCAGGGTTCAAATTAACATACCTTAACCACTTCTTCAATATTTAGTAAATCACCTTCCCAGTAAAACAAAAAATCATCCCCCACAATTAATTTGACTATTTTTGAGGTTTTCTGACTGAATCAAGTTTAAAATTTTATAATTGGAGACAATTTTCCCCCCACCCCCAAGTTGAAATTGACTTACAAGAATCTCATCCTCTGTGCATGTTTGTCTTTTCAACTTTAAATTTAATCATGTTTGTAAATTGTCAATTTTTTGTATCTTTACATTAATCATTTTGCCTATGTACTAAAAAGTATTTGTAGCTGTTGGTCAGCAAAGGTGAGTTGGTGTGTTTGACAGTGCTTACTATTAGTGACCATAATCATATACAATTGAGTTGTAGCACCCCCCTCTCTCTCTCCTTAAAAAAAAAAAGTCACCCCCCCTGCCCCAACAGAAGGAAAAAAAAACTTACTGTTGTGTAATCTTTTTTGTATTGCATATATTAACCACCAGGACAATAGTGTTAGACTTTTAGAATCCATTCACCTTGAGGGTCACAGGCTTACCAAAACATTTAATACAAGGTGAGGGTAGATATCATACCCCCCCCTCCACATTTCAAGTCACAGGTTCCAAATTCATTCCCTGTTGGCATAATTTTGCCCCTGCTCCTGTCAACCAACAAATTCCAAGCTTTTCTGCTTAAAGAGTCGAACAACTGCAATCATTCATAAAATAACTAGGTTGATTTATTTTCTCTTTTTAAAGTCCAAAAACTTGACAACATTTGCATACTTATAAAATCTGCAAGTAAATATCTTTAAATATAACATTTAAAATTCATGGTATATCTGCTTTAAAAAAAAAAAAAAATGACCACTTGAACCTTGTAAAATGAATTCCTTTGTTTACATTTGAGCCTAAACCCTTTGAAGTGATTTAGTTATAAAGGGTAGGCTGTATGGCTCAACTGTTCCAGACGGCCATATTGATAATATAATCATATTTGTTTAAAATGAAATACCTCATACCTACTGTGGTTTAAGTCCATTTGCATTCTTTGAAATTCTACATGACTCAAAAGATAAACTTATGGAAAAGTCACCTAATGTTTATTTATTTAATTATTTTTTTTAATTCATGAGATCTAAAAATTATCACAGTAAGTTTGCAGTTGGAATAAATATAAATATAAATATAAATATAAATATATATATATATATTTATTTGGTGAAAGATTTCTCTCAAGAAGTCATGAGCATCATGAAGAAAAGCACAAAATTATCAATTCTATAAGGTTACATGTACCTTTCTTTATAAACAAAGGTGAAAAAAAAAACCAACTTGAATACAGGTTTAAAAAGAAAGAAAAAAAATTGACCCCTTCAAGTGGAAAAAAAATTGATGAAAATGAATTTATGCATCCTGGTGGACTCCAGGCTAAGAATCCTGGGTTTAGATTGGAGAAATCACTTTTAATTTACCATGGTAATGATTTTAATCTGAAAATTTATTTTATTACCTTTATACCCATCAATGTCATGGGTGATTTAGGTAATGGTGTTGTTCATTTCAAGAACAACTTATTGTTGTGAATTGTTTTTGGACAAATTTCATTGCCAATTCTGGATGGCTGTATTCAGACCAAAAGGAGAAAAAAAAAGGTTAATTTATATTTTTTTAAATACCACAGTTCATCAGTTGGCCCACTGAATTCATTGAAGAATTGTGAGAGAGAGAATTAAAAACAAAACAAGAAAGTACGAGTGGCTGAACATTGGTTTATCATCGATTGAACAAAACAATCCCCATTTTTAATTCTTGAAAAGGGTGAGATTCATTTTAGTTAAGATGTGGCAGACATGGCTCATTTAGTAAACATGCTGGTTCTATCATCCACTTGCTTAATTCCTTCATTAAAGTAACATCTTTGGAATTTAAAATGAGGTCTGCCATCTAAACACAGAGCAACTCTTCCATGCTTTGAGCTTATTAAATCTCCTATTTGTAAAATCTGCAAATTTTACCTGGCATGAATATCTTTCACTACAGTTGGCAGGTGTGGCTTGTTTACTCAAAGGATTTTTTTTTTTTTTTTTTTTTTTTTTTTTAAAGCAGACAAATTTGTAAAGAGGATTGTTGATTCCAGGTGGTACTGACAAATATTACCTCCTTGTATTCAATTCAAACAGTTGGTTAAGTACATGTACTTCTAAAATCCACAAAAATAGTATCTTTTCCTACAAAGACTGGTAGTTACAAGAAACATTAATTTTGCTTACTTTAAAACAACAAAAAAAAATGCTATCATTGTATTTGGGGCTCAGGACAAAAACATTTTTGTCAATGGTTACCTGCTTTTTCTCTAAAAATCAGTTGAGTGGAATTATATGGCCCCACAAATAAATCCTCATAAATTTGGTGGACCAAATGAACGGATTCTCTACTTTGAGTAAGTTCAACTGAATGGGAGGTGGTCAGGAAAGGAGGGTAGATGTTGACCCATCTGGGAATGACCACCTTGCACAAAAAAAAAAAAAAAAAAATGTTAATCTGGGTTCAAGTCAAAGTAGCAATCAAGCCATGCAAAATGCTGTGGAGGAAGTTTCTCACATCTGGAACCCAGTCCATATTTGCTTCTGCTATTTTTGCCCAACTGGTAGGAATGATTCATCAACTCTACCAATGACTTTCTTTTACTTCTGCCATCATTTTTGCCACTGCCTACAGTGCTACCAGCCAGGCAATTTATTTTTTTAATTTTTATTAATCTTCCATAACAAAACTAAAAAGAAAAAAAAATTCATTCTACTAAGTAATTTTCTCTTAACATCTCTTGGATATTTAAATCACTCCCCCCTCCCCCTCAAAAAAAGAAACAATGTACAAATATCTTATATACACAAATTTTTTGTTTTCAGAATAATTTCATTTTTTAATTTCATCTTTGTTTCCTTTCTAGGAAAGAAAATCTGAATCATTGTTGTGAAATTTTGCTGTTTAAAAAAAATATTAAGAAAAAAAAAATAAATGTATTTTGTATTTGCATTTTAGTTGAGCTTTGTATATTTTGATGTTGATAAATGAACCCTGCCCCACCCTTTCCAAATAATGGTGATAGTGTAATTTGTGTCAACCTTGAAAAAGAATTTTTTTTTTCCTTTTTGCTCTATTCTCCTCCTCCCCTTGTATAAAAAATTATCAACTGTGAATCAGCATCGGTGGTCAGTGCTTCTGTAGACAGAAGTCATTTTCTGAGTCAGTGGACCCCACTCCCACTGTCCCATCCCCCCCAAATTAATAAAATAAGGAAAAATTTTGGTCAATAAATCTTGTTGTCCAAATTTCCCACTTCTTTTGGATTTATTTCAGTTTTTCTTTATTTATGAATTGAATGTCTTCATATGTTTTTATTTAAGGAAACAAAAACACACACACACACACAAAGCAATTAATTCCTGTGACTCATAACCCAAAGTTAGTACCAAACCAGAATGAATAGGAAAAAGATTAGTGAAGCAAAAAGAAGGCTCATCTCTTGTTTTTTTATGCACAAATGATTGTGGACTCAATTCTTATAGACAGAGTGCAGTAGTAATAACTCCCACATAGAAAATACCATTGCTATTTCTACCGCACACTGTATAAAAGAAAATGCATTATTTGACTATTTCTGAGATGAGGTATTGTAATTATTTACATTGTTAGGACTGTTGGCCTCATCTTTGTAATTTACAAAACTTTTCAGCCATTGTACACTCCAACCTTCTTCAGTGATTAGAATTTTAAATCTACTAGAGTAGATTATTCTTGTTCCATGAGTCATGCTGCATCCGGATGTCTTAGTTATCTCCATTTAACACAACGTTTTTGTTCACCACTGCTGTCACCAGGTATTGAACTCACAACTCTTTGAGTCAAGTCACAGGTTTCGATTGGCTGAAATGTTGTGAATATGACAACAAAGTGTATATATATGATTGTATCATTGTTGGAGCGTAGAAACTGACTTTATAATAATTTGATATTGAAAAAAAAAAAGCATTCACTCATAAACAAGCAAATAAGTGGTATAAATAAATGCTACAATTTAACTAACTTGACAATGGTATAAAAAGTAGTTTTATGCCTAATTCTCAAATAACAAACCAACAATCAAGTTTTCCGAAATAAAACAATGAAGTTGCTTGTTTCAAATTTAATCATGTCAAACAAATCTTTGTGTTTCAGTTAGTGTTTTATATTTCTTTAAGAAATACTAATTGTTTTCCTTAACCTGTGATAGCATAGGTAAGATTTATACATGTCAAAACTTGGTGAAAATAAAGTAATTTTCTCAAGTTTTGGGAGACTAACATTTTTAAGCAAAAATGCATTTGAATCACTCTTCAAAGTTAATTCAATTTTTCAAACTGTCTACATTAGAAAGACTGAGAATATACTTTTGTTCAATAGAGAAATTATATAAATAAATAACAGTTTTTATTTGGCAGCCATTAACAATTGAATTCTTCAAATTCAAGAATTTGAATCCATTTCCCTATTTTTAAAAATTTGAAAGTTGCTTAAATTTTCAGAATTTCTGTTGCATTGATAATTGAATTTGTTACAAGTTTTCCCTGCTTAAAAAAAATATTTTTTAATGTAAATACCACTTTTTCAATAGCAAATTGAAATTACTTTTTTTTAGACTAAACTTCTATAGTTGAAATAAGAAAATTTTAAACTTCAAAATGAGGTAAAAAAAAAAAAAATTATGCAATGTGCTTTTTCCCTTTTTCTTTATGTAATTTATTTATAAATTTAAGTGCTTCAAAATCGTTTTATTCTTCTACTGTTGACTGCACCTGAAATGTTAATGTTTTGATAATTGAAAAATAAAAGTAATTCCTCAATCACTATCCACTGTAATTTTAGATGTTACTGCAAAAAGTCATATGGAGGATTTGTTATTAAATAACAAGATCATTTTAGATAATTAGCAACGGATATAATATTATTTTTGTTTTACTATAAAATGAGAAACCTTATCTTTAGCTGGTACTTGTAAAATGTCCACCATAATCAATTGACAGATTTTTGGTGAGGCTACATTTTATAAGGAAACATCAAGCAAGGGATGAAAAAACTGAATATTTTTTAATATATAAAGCAACATTGTAAATTCTAGCAGGAGCAAAGAGACAGAATTTTAGTAACAATGATACTAAAAATTCAGTTTGTTTTTTCTGGAAATTTACTGACTCAAACATTTAACCATCATCATTTGATGGAGAGAACTTTGCAATTATTGGCCCCAAAAATTTGTCACATTCCTCAAATGGTTTTGTACGTGTCATAGTGTTTAATACTACAGGTCTACTCATGGTGAAACTAAGGGACAGAACTGGAGGCCTATTTCAAAATGAATGATTTTCAAAGATTCTGAAAGAATATGTTTAAAAAAAATATATATATATATATATATATATATTTTTTTTTAACAACTTCCATTAATTTATTCATTTTAATATTTGTTTTTTTCTTAATAGTAAGCTAAACTAAAATTCATTTTTTAATACCTTTTAGAAAGAAAAAAACCCATTATCCATACAGATAAAATTTTGTTTGAAAAGGCTGTTTTTAGAATTTTAATAAACCCAATGAAACTGAATTTCTATATTTTTTTCTTTTGAGAATTGACAAAAGAATTAAACAATTGTTTACTTACAATATTATAGAAATATGGGCATTGGCTACAATGCAATTTACCATATTTATAAAGCAATAACTATGAAAGTATTTTTTTTTATTCATTAATTTCTAAAAAAAAAAGTTTGAATAACTATAAGTAACTAATTAATCTTGCAAAAAACTATTTTCTGGATATTTTTTGTTTGCTTTTGCCATAAAAATTCACTGAAATCGGTTGCAAGCATCTTGGAATAAGGTTTCAGTATAAATCAAGTGTAAAATTTAAAATTCCTTTTAATTTAAACCAAGAAGAGCAAGGAAATGCCTTGCTCCCAGTGGAATGAGGAGCTTTTCAAATAAGCCTCCAGTTGCATGAGTAGTAGGCCTGTAGATTAGAACACAACAGTGTGCATTGAAAATCATGAAAACTGGGGTTTACAATAGCCAGACTTGAGATAGTGTTACTGTCACAATAAAATGATTATGAATAGAATGGGAAATTATTAAGTGAGTTGCTGCAGTAGCTAATTAGCAAAGCTGGGTCGGATTTTAATTTGATGTTAATAAAACAAGTCAAAATGAAATAATTTGTGCACTACAATAACAGGCAGCTGTTAGACTTTCTTTTGATAAAGCTAAATAGGTCTCAAGTAAGCAAAGCAATGGGAAAAGAGGCCAGTAAGTATTGAGCATGGGTCATAAAATGGAATAAAGAAAGTCTTGCTGTCCTGTTCCCACATCAAAATAGGAAAGAGATAATAGATCAAGTGAATTACATGCAATCCTTTCAGTTGAAAACAGGAAAAGGCTGATGAAGTGTGTGTATGTGGGGGGAGGGGGAGAATGCCATTATTATTCACCCTATCAGTTGTACATCTTCACAGGCAATGAACATTGACTTGTCTAAGGATGAGGGGGGCACATTTTTACTTCCAATAAAATTTTTTCAAACTTGATGAGGAAGGAAATTGCTTCAAAATCATTCTAATACTTCATTAATCAAATTATGTTAATGGAAAATTATTGAAGACTTGAGATGTAAATAAGCTACAGATTTCTTCATCTGTGTATGTCCGACTTTTCATGAGGCTGCTCAAAAAAATAATCTACAAGAAGGAGCTAAAAAAGTTTTGGATCCACCAACTTCCCAAAAGCCAACCAACATCTGATTTTTATTGTAAATCCTATCTTGTTTGGGTCAAGAACTTTTCAGCACATCCTAATAACTGACTATTACTATTGAATATTTCTCTATCGTTTTGAGATGAGGTATGTACATTACTCGAATTGTTGTCCTCAACTTTATTGCCATATTTATGACCTTTCAGTCGTTGTACGCACTGGCCTTCTTCAGGGGTTAGGAATTTTGAACTGAAGTTGAAATAATTGATAGAGAAGACCACTGGAAACTACACAAACTTAAAGAATCAGTATATATGCTAGGCCATAAAAATCTCCTAAGCCAACTAAGCATACAAATGAATACAATATGGAAACCAGTAATATGGAGTGCCAGAGAAAATCATTAACTTCAACATTTGCAATATGAGCTCAGGTGGTGGTGGGGAGTTACTGAGATATTAGGTTTATAAGTCCCAAAAATTCATATATTGATGTCCTCAAGGACACATAACCAATACCTTATATCCACTGGGCTAAGTCCAGTGACTTGACCCAAAGGGTAATGAGTTCAAAAACCTGGTTGCAACAATGGTGAATAAATAACTTAGAGAGTTGAGTTAAAGGGGGATAACCACATGGCATCACACATGGAATGAGAAAAATTTGCCCCAGTGATCAAAATAAAGGATTTGATTCAAAATTCTTAAAACCTGAAGAAAACTGGAGTGTACAATGGCAGAAATAATGTAAACATGGTAATAAAGATTAGGATAACAGTTTGAATAATGTATTACTATTGAGTAGTGAATTCAATTCTCATGGGAGATTAGATTTTGCCATAAAATAGACTAACACTTTTTTGTATAATAAAAACTCGGACAAAAAGACTGCATAAACCCAAATTTCAAAGAACAAAATTATTATAATTACTTTGTCTTTCATTTTCTTTTTAATGCAACTTGGGTTGTTTTTTTTTACAAATGAAGTGATTTCAATTAAAAAAAAAACATGGAAGAAGTATGAATTAAAATTTGGACATCTTAAAGCTGCTATATTCCATGTACTGAGAATTTCAATAAGAATTAAAAAAGTTACAAGTTTCAGAAACAAAATATTGCAAGATTGGATCTTGTTATAAAATCATTTTGGGTTAGAAACCATTCTGAAGACAATTTTAATTAAGATGATAATAATGTTAAGAATAAAATGTTTCACTATTGGATCATGTTACTTCAGTCATGGCAATTATGTGTGAAAAATAATATCGATCAAATGTCCGCCAAAGCTTTGGTGGCACACCTCCACTCCATGGTCAAAATTTTTAATGACATCTCAGCATAGTTGCTCCTTGATCTTACCGATACACCTTATCTCATCCTTCAGCTGTTGAATTGTTGTTGTTGGTATAAACCTTACTTTTGAGATGAACCCCCAAAAGAAGAAATCTAAAGACGTCAAGTTGCATTATCATGGTAGCCAAGAGATGATGCGACCTGGGAATTTCTCATTCAATAAAGCCATTGTTGCATTGGCTGCATGGCGCTGTCCTGTTGGAACCACTAATCCTCAATATCCATAGCATTCAATTCAGTGATAATTGCCATGACTCAAATAACATGATCCAATAGTGAAATCAAAAAATTTCACCAATAACACTTATTTTACTGCTAACTTTGATCAGTCTTAATGGAACACGCTATAGGTAGGTACTTAATCCAAAATATCGATTATTTACATTTGGACTATTCTCACAATATTTTGGCCATTGTGTCAATGTGTATGTGTGCATAACACTTAAACATAAGCAATTTAACAGATAAATACGTGAAGAGATTCTTCAAAACCTTTTTTCTATTTCCTTTTGAAAAATTCAAAGAAAAAAGATAAATATACTTTGAACTTAAAAAGAAACATCAGTAAAGGAAATTTTAAATGGTATAAATTCTTGTAAAAAAATTATCTTTGGAGCAAATTCTCTTGCATCTGTGAAGTACTCACAAGCAAAATCTGATACAATTTTCTATACTTATAAAGAGTTCTTGTGGCTTAATTGGTAAGAAAGAAGGAAAAAAAAAGTATTGTCCACATGGAAAACCAACTTGAAAATCATTATCAAAAAGTGTTTATTTAAAGATTCAAAGATTTTATGAATGTCCAAACACGGATTAAAATTTTGTGAGAAATAAATTGTCATGGAACCCATTATGGAAGCAAGAAAAATAAAATATCATTCTCAGGATGTTATTTCTCTTTTTTTAAATCTCAAAGCAGTTTTATTCTTAAGAGACATCAAACTTATTTACCTAAGATAAAAGTTAAGAGAAAAATGTCTAAGTTGAATTAAAAATGAAAATAAAAACTGAATTCAACATGAAAAAAACCTTGTTAAAACTTCTTTGCCTTGTTGATAGAAAATAAATTTGCTTAGAATATTATTCATCTTGACAAATGGCAATATTTCATCTTTCATATCTAATGCTATTACCTTTAGTTATATATAAATTAAAAATTGTATTCCATTTACAATAAGAAAAAAAGCATACTTGTTCTTGGGTTGATACCAGTCATTGTTACAACCAACAAAATCAATTCAAATCAGAACAATATGGGGTACTACATAGCATCCTGTATAAAGTCAGATACCTAAATAACAATTTATGCTACAGAGTTGCAGGTTTTACAAGCACTGGACTGTCTCCCCAAAAAAAAATGTGCTTTGTTTTAAAATTCAAATTTTCCTTCTTTGGTAAATGTGATAATTTGTCATTTACACTAAAGTGTCAAATTCCTGCATTAGTCAGCAGACATTTCATTAACTTGATACCCAAATAAAGATTTATACAATGGTCTAGTCCCACAACAGCTTTCTATAAATTCATGTCATTGGTGAAGTTGCTTTTTCATTTTTTATAGAAATTTAATATTTGGCCATCAATGTTTTGTAATACCATAAAAAAAAATGTTTTGGAATTAGTTTTTATAAGATTCCTTTAC
The DNA here is from genome assembly GCA_037127315.1 of Ascarosepion bandense. Lineage (NCBI taxonomy): Eukaryota > Metazoa > Mollusca > Cephalopoda > Sepiida > Sepiidae > Ascarosepion > Ascarosepion bandense. The sequence continues at coordinate 4,651,795 of JBBBDQ010000883.1, read as the reverse complement.
ACATAAGATCTTTCAATAGATTGTTGCTTTCAAGAACACACAGCTGTCTATACAAAGGCACTAACAGTACAGATCAAGTATTTAAAGTTTTGAAATAAAGGCTGAAATGTCAATCATGTCAAGAGAATCTATTTCGTAGAAAATCTCTTAATTCAATACCAGAACCTCCCATTCAGTGTAAAGTCTAATCCTGGTAAAAATCTAAGATACTCACTATAGTTAGTTATTAAAATTAGTTTTTTCATTTTCTTCCATATCTTTTACTAAAGAAAAATTTCAAAACATTATCCCAAAAGAAAACATAGTTACTGGAATGTTCTCAGAACAATCAACTTGAAAAAGCTTAGAGTAGTGGAGGACTTCATCAAGCCATGCTGGGTCATATCCTATAATATCTGACCAGAGAAAGAGGCAACTGATAAAACAAGGTTAATAAACCTCCCACAAAAAAAAAACAAAACACAAACACACACACAAAGGCCCATAAAAATGTCAAAAGTCTATAAAGACATTGTGCTGGCAAATCTTTAATTTAATCATCTTACCAATAACATATGTCAACTGGAATGACATCCATGTACACCCATTCATATTGTGTTTCAGGGCAATTTTGTCATTAATGCTAAGGTTCTCAAGTCAGCCAAACCTAAAAACATTGAAGTTAGGCTATATATAACTTAACTCCATCAAGCAGACGATTGTCTTTGGAGTCTGGTTGAGTGAGGCACCATTGTATAGATGCAGAAACCTCTTGAAAAGGACCCTCATCTTCTGTGAACCCAACTAACGTCTGCAGGAAACAAGAAATATCTGGCAGGCTGACACAGAGACATGAGATCAAATCAGAAGTGACTCCTCACCTAAGTGAGCCATAGAAAAAAAGAGCCTTTTTTTGCACTTCTGGTGGAAAGATATGCTGCTCCAATTTTAGCTCATCCAAGAGCCTGCAACAGATGGTGAAATCCCAGTGAAGCCATGATCCTCATTGGTTAAATACTTTTAATAATCTTAACCTTAAGTCATATTGCAACAACAGTTAAATGTGTAAAATCACATATGTGTGAGAACTTATCTGATTTATCTATCTGAAATACAATGCCAAAGAGTCAATATAACAAATGCCAAATTCAAACATTTTTTTAAAGAAAAACATCTTTATCTGTAATAAATAAGAAACTTAGGTTGCTGCAGTTGAGAAGCAGGAAAGTTATCCCAAATCATTTTAATTGATTAAAATTGTAAATCATTTTTGAACCATAATTAGTTAATTAAAAATTAGTTTTTTAATCAAGTTCTAAAATCCAATTTCAAACACACACACAGATGGTTTGAAAACAATGCCTCCTATTCCTATTAACCTATGGACAGGAAGGTCCAATTTAAAAAAAAAAGTTTTTGGCCTTATTACAGATAGTATGCACTATGGTAAAATTAAGTCTGGCATGAAAAGCATATACAAAGCAGAAGTGGATCAGAGTTCTGCCATGCTCACCCTCCCCCTTGATATTCATCAATGACTGGTGAAAGTTTATAGAATGCATTTCAGCATTGAGCACTCTGTATATGTGCCATATATATATATATACACACACACAGACAGACAGACAGACACACACACACACAAAGAGAAAATGCAGGTTCTTTTTTATAACTGGTGACTGTGTTTTGTAGTTAAAAACTTGGTCTATCCAACCAACATTGTGAGTTGTTTACCTTTTAGAATTTATGTGGGAATAAACAGGAGGCATTAGTTTTGGAGCATCCCTATATACAAACATGGAGGTGTTCAAACATTCTTAATGTGACCAACAAAAATAAATGAAGAAAAAAAAGAAAAATCTGATATTTGGTATTTTGTTAAGTTCAGCACTCGTTAGTGTATATACACACACAATCCCTGAAATATAAAAATTTTGAGAACATGGAACAATTTAGTAAAAATTAATATAAAAGTTAAGCTCTTAAAATTTCTTTTATAATATTTTCATTGTACGTCAGTATTCTTTCTCATTTTTTTTATTAGTTATTTCAATATTATTTGCTTCAGCCTGATTTATTGGATTTTGTAGTGATACCAAAAGTCTTGTTCATTCATAAAAATCCTTATTCTTTAGGAAGGAGTCAGGGGTAAAAGAACAATGTAATTTGAGCAATTAATAATGAAACCAGTGCATCAAATTATGTAATGTTTTCATCAAATTCAAGAACTGATGGCAGTCATGTTAAAATGAGAGAATTAAAAACTGTTAAAAAAACTTGAAGATTTTTATTTTTATAAAATTGTCACTTGAATTATTAAATTTGAAACTAGCTGATAACTTGTGTATATATATATATATATATATATATATATATATATATATATATATATATAGAGAGAGAGAGAGAGAGAGAGTGTGAGTGAGAGAGAGTGCGATGGGTAAATTGTCGACATTATATATTTTTTAATAATGCACATGCATGTTGTTTTTGTCATCTGCACAATATAGTAGAGTCAGTTGGGCACTGTCTGTGAGAAAAAGAGCACTATGATGTAATTCATTTTGTCAGAAATTTGTAAACAGCAGGTTGTACTGATTGGAATTTAGACCAAAGGCTCTAATACAAACATTTCAGAGTATTTGTGTGTCAATCTGAGGACAGTGCAAAGGATTTGGAAAGAGTTAGATGACTTTAATAGTGATTACCAAGGTGTTTGGAGTGATGGCAATGTTATGCCTCTATTCATCTTACCACAAGACCTCAAACTAAACACAGAAGCCTACATTAAGTGCCTTGAGGAGAGTGGTGCTCTGGTCAAGAAGGCGGCTGCCAGAAGTCTATGTCTGGTAACAGGACTCTGCACCATGCCACACAAGCAGGAGAATCCAGTCAAGATTGTCAGACAATTTTTGCGACCACATCGCCACTTATATCTGTCACATAACTCCCCAGACTGCAACCCCCATGATTATTATGTTTGGGGCACAGCTAAGTGAAAGACCAACAAAACTCCTTGAGAAACTGAAGGGTTATGGCAGCATTCACCTACTTAAACAAGGATACCATCCAAATGAGTTGCAGGAGATTCTAAAGTTGTCTGGAGGCAGTGATTGAAGCCAGTGGTGATTTTACTGAATAAATTTACTCCTTAGTATTTCAAGATATTTTTCTATAACCTTGGAAAATATATCTGTTAAAATGAAATGTCAGTGTTATTTTCATTTTTGTGCAATTTAGACGACAATTCATTCATCGCCCCCTGTATGTATAAGTGATAGCCACACAAGATAAACTGAATGAGGTTTCCTTAACTACCCTCTTTCTTATATAATGTAACAACAATATTTTTGGAAAAATTCTAATGAAAAGATGTTTATTTATGAGAAAACCCATATTTTACAAGACATTTTGGTTAATTTATTCAAATGCATTTCTTTCTGTTTTGTTTACTTGAAACTGTTGAGTGTACATTCACTTGGAACTAAAGGTAAAGAGAGAATGTACTGATGATTTCATCCACTCCCTTTGCCTCGTGCCCCCCACCCCCCCACAATCGGCACCATTGAAACCAATGTACTAAACTGACCTCCCAAAATGCTTTCATGGGAAACTGTGATGAGGCAATGGTGGGTTTATTATGATCAGAATCCATAAAAAGAAAGGGAAAAAAAATTACTGCAGATTCGTAGACAAAGTCACAGTGTTGCTAAATTCTCTGTATACTCGGCCAGAAATCCTTTGATTTAAAAATTTTTTTGTTGAAGGTTTTTACGGGCATTTTCTCTCCACACATCCCTTGCCTCCTTCCTCATACTCTTGCTTAGAAATCCACATCTGTTGAAAGGAGCCCTGAAAGGGAAACACAATTTGAAAGAAAAGAAATGAATAAGAAATACATTTAAATATGAATAAATAAAAACAAACCTTGGAACGAAATAGATTTCAAGTATTGAGATATACATATTGAAACTGTCAAATTGTAAATTAAATTCTATAGTCATAATGAAGGACATTGCAGTAAATCCTAAGAATATTTGGTATTTAGTTTAAAAAAAAAAAAATAAATAAAACCCCTTTTTTTAAAAATTATTTCATCTTAACCAAAACTACCAACGCCAATATACTGCAGGGTGTTACAGAGAGTGAAATAGGATGAGAAGACTGGAAAAGGGGAAGACTGAGGAAAGGGCAAAAGAGGGTTCAAGGAGATGGTGATTGATGTTGAATTTAAATTTGTGAAGACTACTTATCAGGAAGACAAGAAGTGAGTTCTACATATGGCAAGCGCAAGAAAAGAAACTGTTGGAGTAGAAGTAGTGGTTGCATTTAGCTATTTTAATAGCCTGGGATCTAAATGCCAATTGGGACAAAACTGGTTGAAGTTACTGTAACAATTTTAAGTCTGGGTTTCATCTTAAAGATGATAAAATTCAGGCTTTATTTTAGTTTTTCAAGTGATGGTTATTTCATATTTTGTATACGAAGTTAAATACATTGCACATGAAAAATAAATAAAAATCTGAGTGCACTCAAAAATATTTGAGTCAAGAAACACATCCCAAAAAACTGATGTTTGGTCAGATTTGGGGATGTGAATTGAGGAGGGAGAAACTTATGCCCTTGTATATTTGTTACACCAAAGTAGTGGATAGCATTATACAAATGACAGATTGTAAATAAAATAGGCATGTCTATCTATTCATGTTATTGTATCAGAATAGATAAAAAAATATATATATAAAAAAAGGAAAATAAATTTTAAATTAAAAACAAAAAAATGTGAAAGTATAACTTGAAATAAAAAAAAAATTTAAATCAAGATTTCTATTTACAGCTGTGTACGTATGTGCGTAGAGAGAGAGATAGAAAGATAGATTTCATTAAAAAATGACAGACAAGGTATTATGGTTAAGATTTTTATATAATTTTTCATGTGATCTTGTCCAAATGTTTTGTTTATCCAAGTGCTTTCAGCTATAGCCATTTTCAAGGATGAATGTTATTTTACGTGTAACAGATGTATGTGGTGTTATGTATGCCGTAGAGCACTGTGTATGTGTTATGTACCGAACACAGTAAGCAGGTTGTTAGCGTGTTTGTAGTTAATATTATTGCGTATTGAGTTTTTGTTGTATCAATAAAGCCTCCATTATTTTTAGTTTTTTTTTGCATGTGGATGATGCTATATGTTACAGATTCTGGTCACCTTAATTTCACTAGCCAATGTCCTCTTAGATATTAAATTGGTTTTATTAAAACTTTCCTTATGAGAACCCATAAGAATTCATAATCTCACTCGCTTTTCTTCAAAGAATTTCATAACCCAAAACAAACACTTGTCAATAATGGATTTCCAAATTATTTGGTTGACATTAGACATTTTCTTTCAAACTTGACCAATATCAACAGCAAAAACACCGATAATAACAATATTTTCTATAAAATTAAAAAAGCATAGCAATTATAAACAGGACGAATCTTCACTCCAAAAAAATCATCTGAAAATACGCAACTTCTGTTGACTTAAATAAAAAAAATTAAATTAACAAAATTTAAAACAGCTAACCCCATCATCAAGAATAACAATTCACTTGCAAGATTAAAACTGCAATGAATTAATATTATTTATTAATATTATTTATTAATATTATTATTTATTAATAATATTATTTATTAATATTATTTATTAATATTATTTATTAACATTATTTATTAATATTATTTATTAATATTATTTATTAATATTATTTATTAACATTATTTATTAATATTATTTATTAATATTATTTATTAATATTATTATTTATTAATATTATTTATTAATATTATTTATTAACATTATTATTTATTAATATTATTTATTAATATTATTTATTAACATTATTATTTATTAATATTATTTATTAACATTATTTATTAACATTATTTATTAATATTATTTATTAATATTATTATTTATAAATATTATTATTTATTAATATTATTTATTAATATTATTATTTATTAATATTATTTATTAATATTATTATTTATTAATATTATTATTTATTAATATTATTATTTATTAATATTATTTATTAATATTATTATTTATTAATATTATTATTTATTAATATTATTTATTAATATTATTTATTAATATTATTTATTAATATTATTTATGAATTCACATGTCCCTTGAAGAACTGGATTCTTGATTCGAATTTCGTAAATAATTATATTGGCCATACAACTATGAAACTGACTCAAAGACTCATACTGCATCTCTCTGAATAGAGCTCAATTCGATCCCATTTTAACACCTATCAAACCCTATCCGTAACATACTTGTTGACAACATACACACTACAACATATCACATACAGTCTGTTACACATAAAATAACATTCATCCTCGAAAATGGCTAAAATGATAGCCGAAAGTGCTCGAATAAACAAAATATTTGGACAAATTTTATATAATTTATGTCCTCGAAGGAAAAAATTATAAAATCACATGAAAAATTACATTAAAAAAAACACAATACTACCTTGAAACTTGCATAAACAAGAGATTGATGCCCAAATATATGATAGATAGATGCAATTTCTGAAAATGAATAATTTCAGAAACATTGTACATTGCCAAAAGTTCTTTTCTTTTATGGTTTTCTATTCGTGGAGGATACACACAATGTTGGCTTCAGACAAACCAGAAGCTGAATGTCTAATGAAGAGGATCAACAGATTAAGGCCCATAAGTGGCTACAAGTTCAACATTTCCAATCTGAGAAATCATTTTCAGACAAAATGGATTATTTCAAAGTGAAAAAAATATTCATTGTTTTTAATGAAAAAAAAAAAAACAAACTTGTTTTTTTTCTTTCATCACCACGCCTCCTATGATACTTAATTTCACCCTCATTTTTTCTATCTATTGGCAAACTTCTGGCATAAAAATTACTTTGGGCAGCCATGACAACAAAAGAAGCATGAGAGAATATGGTCATGTTATTGTTGTACTAATAAGTACAATGACAACATAAAGGGTTGTATAAGAGTTAATATTGCTAAATTGATAAGATGACAAAGAATTAGGAATTAAGTTCTACAAGGCTGATATAATTTTTGAGGCTTTTAAAATGATTTACCAAACCCATAATGACAATAAAAAAGGTATCCAATTTTTGAAATATTCTCTTGAATAAGTTTATGATTCATCAGAAAGACTGAAAAGCTTTCAAGATAAACAAAACTAAGATCATCTGAGATGACCTGATAAATATTTTAATCTGTCACAAACCAAAAATTGTTGTCAAATGTAGAAGAGGGGGGAAAAAAAGAAGAAAAAAAAAGAGTGAAAATTAGAAGATGGTCATAAAAACTTTTCTTTAACATAAACAAATCTTGAATACTGTAACTTTTTTGTTAGTCTCTATATTAAATGATAATGCCAAAAGATATACAGTTTATAATTTTGAAAAAGTCAACATTATTGCAAGTGTTGTTTAGATTACTGAACTCTTCATTGCTACCACAGTTTCTCCTAGTTCATTTTACAGCCTTCTTCAAGTGTAAAAGTAAAAAAAAAAAGGCCAAGAAGCATTTATTTTTTAGAAATTGGTTCTTAATTCCTGAAAGAGAGTTAAACATTTTGAGGATAATTTTATATGCACAGCTCTAAGCACAACATGAAAAATAGCAGCAATATGTAATTTTCATCATGTGAACAATCCTGCATGATTTAAAAGAAATTTCATGAATCAATTCCAGAGCAGCAAATAAACTCCCACATCTTGACATTGGATGAAATTCAGGATTAGTGCAATTTATAGGTTTCCAAATAAATCCTTAAGCTTGACTAGTTTTCATGATTCAAGACACTGGCAGCTGAAATGTTTATTATTATTAACACTTAAAAAGAAAAAAAGAAAAGAAAAAAGGAAACAAAAGAAAAACAAGTATATTAAAAGTTAAAAGTAATTATGAACTGTTGAATTCTATCTAATATTTTGTCAAGGAAAAAATGAAAACCAGTATATGATATGAATTTGATGGTATTGATTTCTACAAGAAAAACAAATCTATCTAAACTATTTCACCCACTTTTAACATTTTGAATTTTTGGACAAATTTACAAATTGTAAAGATCTGATCATAGTTCAACTTTTCAACGATAAATTTAAAGCTTACTTAAGATTTAAAAAGCTTTTGTCTTTCAACAATCAAAGTAACATGGTTGAAATTCATTTAATGTTCCAAAAGAAAAAATATATTGCAAAAAAAATTTATAAATTTGTTTCCAATTTGCTTAAAATTTTTAAATTCCTCATATTATTGCATGAACAAATATGAAACCAGGCAAGTATTTGTCAACATGAGAAAAGCATAAAAATTTACACAATAGAATGGAAATGAACAATGAGAGAAAGAGAGAGAAGTCTGTTGTAATAACATACCAGAGAAGCAAGGATGGAACCACCAATCCAGCTACTAAATCGTCTCTCAGCCGTACCTGTAGCTGCAATGATCTTCAATCTCATACTCTGTAGGGAAAAGTAATAATAAAAAAAGAAAAGAGTTTAGCAAATAAAAGACAGTGTTAGAAATCAAGGGAGAAAATTAAAATCGACAACGGCATGAACAATAAGTGTGTGTGTGTGTGTGTGTGTGTGTGTGTGTGTATATAGGAGATCAGTCTTGAATGCTGATTCTTAAAGCAGGCAGACTCTTCTTTAATAGAGCTACACAATCACTCTCTTTACTCCTCCATCTGTCCTTGTTCTTATCAACAAATTAAAAAGAATAGAGGAGGAGGAAGTGGGAGGTAGAGAAAGGGAAATTATTTGACAGTCAAGGCCATTGAACATTTCTTGCCACCACCAGAGTTAAGATTTCAAATACTGATTTTCAAGCAAACAAGTTTTCCCGACTAGGAAGATTAACACAACATGATCGTCCTAACCTCCTGCACACATTGCTATAGGAAAGTATTGTAAGTAGGAAGACCAAAATTGAGGAATTAAATTGTCACATGTTTGCTTCCTTCTTTCTACTGAACTCTTTGTTAACAGTTTCTCAAGAAGAGTAATTGTTCAATAAAAAGTGTCGCTAGAAGATGTCAGTAGAAAACATTGGTGTGATGATTGCTAGACCTTAAACAATCCAAAGTATCTTTGAACAACACATCAATAAAAAGAATTTTGTAGATTTGGTTGCTTTACCAGCATATCAACCCTCATGGGTGATTTAATGCTGAAAATCAGATTTTTATTCAATAATATCTTCAGAAGTCTTAAGTTTTAAATGACACAATATGATCGCTTTTTTACACTCAACATTAAACCAAGGTCAGTCATCTTTGGTTGGTTGGTTTTGTTTTATGGCATTAAATGACCTCAGTGAGACATTTAATGCCAACAACATTTTGAGATAAATTCATAGCAATAGTTTGGTAAAAAAGGTGTGCATGTTTACATATATATTTGAACCATTTTTCAATTAATCATATTTTTGAGTACAATCCAACTTCTTTTAGGAAATTTACACTCTTGGATGGTTTTATTTTCGTAAAAAGTATTCTTCAATTACTCACTTGGAAATATTTTCTTTGTACTAGATGAAAATCTACACACTAACAGTATATGTTTCACTGTAAATTTCTCTTGGCATGTAGTGCATATTGGGGATTCTGTGCCCTCTAGTAAATAAAGGTGGGTTATGTAGGCAGGTCATCATGACTTGTTCTCTTCTATTTTTTGTATTCTGAACTCCATTCTTCAATAGTGGGTTTAATGTTTTGGGGTTTGTTATTAATGAATGCATCTCAATAATATTGCCATTCTTTAATGATAATTTTCTTTACAACCGTCTCATAATCAGAGTAAGGAACTTTTGTGTTTGTTATTGCATCTATCAAGGTTTTTGTTTTTTTTTACCTCCGACTCCACCCTGTCATTTCCCAGTGTCCCAAGATGGCTTGGGATCCATCAAAAGATTATTTCTTTATTTTTAGACAAGTGGTAGATTCTGTTTAGTCATTGTGTGGTTAAAGGGTCAATAACATTTTTATTTTTTAATGCAGTAAGTGCAGATAAAGAGCCTGTGAAAATTATGAATTTATTATGGGTTGTTGTGGTTATGTCAGCACACTAAATTAATAGCAATTATTTCAGCACTATATATTGAAGATATGTTTGTAAGTCTTTTCTGTTGTTTATTCCATTTTAGTATGTCAGCACACCCTACTTCACTTTTGCTCCATCTGTGTGTGTGTGTGTGTGTGTGTGTGTATATATATATATATATATATATATATATATATAGATAAAGATGGTCTGAGTGGTTATTTTTAATATTCAGTATTTCAGACTGGTATACAATAGGGTTTGTTTTGAATTTTGGATATCTTGTAAGGTCTAAGATTATTCTAGGTTGGTTTATGATCCAAGGGAGTGTAGATGAAATAACTGATTTATGAATTTGTGTTGTATCTATTGGATTTTCTATGATGTTTTTAATACATAAACTGAAAGGTTTGATGGATTTTTCTTTTTGCTGGAAAAGTTCTGTGTATTGTAGTTGGAAAGTATTACTGTAAGCTGGATTTATAGGATAGTTTTAGGTAGTATTGAGAGGGTTCATTTGCTTCCATGTATAAGCTTTCAACAGGAGAAGTGTTATATGCTCTAAGTGCTAGTCTAAGTCCTTGATGGCATATAGTATCAAGTTCTTTCAATTATGTTTTTCTGGCTGCTCCATATATAAAGCAGTCATAATCAAGTTTTGATCTGATTATAGAGCAATATAATTTTAATAGTGTTTCTTTGCTTCCTCTCCAATAAGTGTGTGTTATGGTTCTGTAGCGTAGGGAGGTGGTTAATGTTTCTTGGATTTGGCCTTGTGTCAGACTTAACTGAACTCTCTACAACTTACAGGATTTATGCAAAATTATCATAATCAGAAGGTTGGTTGTCAGCAGGTTGGAATATGTGTAATTGTGTGGAATAGCGTAAGAAGAATAAAATATACATTTTGCATTTTACAATAGAAATTTATTAAAAGAAGGAATAACATAAGTTGTAGAAGTTAATGTTCAATTAGAAACATTATTAAGAAGTTATGAGTAGAGTTTGTGTTCAATGATAAAGTTGAGTTAAGGATATTGAGAGTTGAAGAAATTGTTTGTAGTAGTAATTGTTGAAAGAGATAAGGAGAAAGAGAACAAGGTGCAACCTGACCTTATCTCTAGTAGATCTGAAGTTGGTTACATTTTAGTTTCGGCTCCCATCTATCTCTTGGTTGACACCAAGGTCATTTATATAGTCCTTTCGAATTTCACACTGGATCAAGTCCTTCTAAGTCTTACTAGTCGCTCACATTGGTCAAAAATCATTTTAACACCTACTTGTGAAATCTGGTTTCGACTTTTTGATTTTGTTAAGCAAATGGTCAATCCTTTTTCTATTTGGGAAAACCAGGATTTTACATGTCATTGTGAATTTTTGTAAAAGTGAAGAAGGTTGATTTTAATTAATTTCTTATCCTTCTAAGTAATTGTATAGCTTTATTACATTTGAATCTCAAGTGTTTAATATGGGGAATAAAGAAGAGTTTGCCATCAAAAATTACTCCTAAGTATTTGTATTGCTCTATAACTGAAAATTTTTATAAATACTGGCATTCAATCTTCTAGCCCAAGTTTTTCTAAGGTCTTTTACTATGCTGTACTTCCACATTGTATCAAATGCCTATTCAAGATCAAAGAAAACTGCCACTAGATGCTCTTTTTTTTTTTAATAAAAGCCTCTCTGATAAATGTTTCTAAGCAGATCAGATGATCCATAGGGCTTCTTTGACTTCTAAAACCAGATTGATATTCAGTTAGATAATCTTTCTAGATACCAGATCAATCTGGCATTTATCATTCTCTCTAGTGTTTTGCAGACACAACTACTAAGAGTAATGGGTCTGTAGTTTTTTTGCATTTGTATTGTCTCTCATAGGTTTAGGTATTGGTATAATTGTCGTTTATTTCCATATTTTAGGGATGTCACCGCTCTTCCATATACTATTGTAGATTTGTAGGAAATAATTCCTAGATGGTTTGGGTAATTCTTTTAGGAATTGATAGTGAATTTTATCTAGTCCAAATGCTGTATTGTGAGCCTTGTTGAGGGATTCCATCAGTTCTGTAGTAGAGACAAGTTGGTTGGAGCTTTCAGTATTTGTGTTTTGGAATTTGATTTTTACTTTTCCTGCTTTTTTTTTCTTCCTTTTTTTTTGAACATTTTTGCTTTGGTCTTCTGTGGATGAATTTTGCGAAAACATTTCAGCAAGATGGTTTGTTATATCTTTCTTGTCGGTCATCTTTTGGTTATTGTGGGTATGATGTTTGATAGGGGTATTGCTATTTTTGCCAGTTATTTTCTGAAGCATCTGCCATACTTTTTTTGGTTTTGTTTTATTTATTTTGGTAATGTAATTTTTCCATGTATTTCTTTTGGATTCTTTGATGATTTTTCAGGCTTTGGCTCTGTTATTTTTATAGGTGTTTAAATTTTCTCATGTTGGGTTTATTTTAAATTTCTTTAGTGCTGCTCTGTGTAATCTGACAGCTGTTTTGAATTCCTCATTGAACCATGGCCTATTGTATTTTGAAGAGGGGGAGCTTTTTGGTATATGTTTTTTGGTTATTTTTAACAATGTTTTGGTAAAATATAAGATGTCTTCTTTGTTTTTATTGGCTTCTGCAGTTAGTTCAACTAGTCATGAAGTCTTAAATCCATCCCAATTAGGCTTTTTAAATTCCAGCTCAGAGTTTTTTTTATTTATTTTGTTGGTGGTATTTTCGAGTAGAATCAGAAAGTGGTCACTTCCACATGCGTCATCATGTACATTAGTTATAATCCAGGAACAGGTTAGGTTCACATATTGTTAAATCTATTGCTGAATATGTGCCTGTTGCTGAGTGTAGGTATGTGCTTGATTTATTGTTATACATGCATAACTGATGTTTGTTTAATACCGGTTCTATTATTTTGTCCGTTTTCTTGCTTCTCCAACTCTCATTATGGCTGTTGAAGTTTCCCATTATAATAAAAGGTCTTGGTAGTTGTGATATCAAATTGTTTAACCTTGAGTTCTTCACTTGGGAGAATATATAGTGAACACATTGTTATTGTTTCATGGAGAGTTACTGATATAGCGACTGCTTGCATATTGGTATTTAGTGTAATTTCACTGTGTGGGATAGTATTGTTAATGAGTACTGATGATTCGCCACAAGGTTTATCAGCATGCTACTTAATATAGTTGTACAATTGATAGTTTTTGATGGTATTGTTTTTTTAGATGAGTTCCTTGAAGGTATATGATTGCTGGGCAGTATTTTGTTATAAGAAGCAATAATTCATAGTGATTGGCTCTTGCTCCTCTGATATTCTATTGAATGATTTATTGTCCATATAATTTTAATTTTTGGGGGGTCTATGTGTTTTTTTGAGATTTCTTAGTTTTTACCCTTGTGAGTAAAGGCTTCTCAACCTTCATTTTTTTCCAATAGTTATGCTTGTTTTTAAGCTGCTGGGTCCAATGTTTTCTCTGTGGATATATTCTTGTTTGGGGAGATCTTTGTCACCCTTTTTCCATTGTTCATCTCGAATGTTGGTGGATAGAAGATCTTTGGTGTTTTGGTTTAGAGGTAGTCTTTGCAGGAGAATGTGGTATGTTTTCATCTTTCGTTTTACTGTTTCCAGCTCTTGTGATTCCTCTTGAGCTCCGTAAGTCTTTCTAAGGTGTTCTTGAAAACTCATTTGTAGTCAAAGCAGTAATTTGTCTATTAATTCATGGTATTTGTTTTCTTGAGTTTTTTTGTTCGTTAATATTCTTTATGTTACATAGGCATACACCTGCACTCTCATATAGGAGTTGACAATCCTTCTAGCCTCTGGAAAGAACACCTTTATTTTGTGTGCAATTTGTAGCATCTCTTTTTCTTTCCTATAAACTTCAGTCTCTGGAGAATGCAGGGTGGTTCTCATGACAATTGGCACATCTCCTTTCTCTTTGGGATTTCTCTTCCATATGGACTGGGTTCCTTTCTGCACATTTGCCACAGAACTGTTGTCCTCAACATATGTCTTTGTAGCATCCAAATCTCTCCACAAAGGATTTGGTACATAGAGTTCCATTCTTTTAACTGTGAAACCGATTTTAACTTCCCTTGGGATAGTGGTTGAATCAAACATGAGTATATATGTGTTGGTCAATTTACTCTCACCATTCCTCTTAATACTAATTCTTTTATAATCCGTGACACCTTGTCTTCACAGATAAGAAGATTGGGTATTTGCCATAAATGCAGATTGAATAATATGTTCAGGCCTAAATATATATATATATGGGAAAAGTGTATATATATAATTATAAATATCAATATTATATATATATATATATGAAATTTGTTATGTATATTATTTATATTATATTTATATTTTAATATATTTATATTATATTATTTATATATTATACATGCATGGTACTTATTTGAAAGTGCTTAATATCAGTGATAGAGCTGACATATTCATATAGATAAGTGTGAGTTTGTAACCCTGGGTTTCATGCTCTTACAATCATCAGACAAATGATTTGTCTGACAATCGCAAGACTACCCAGGGTTACAAACTCACACCTATCTATCTGTCTAGCTATATATATATATATATATATATATATATATATATATGTGTGTGTGTGCTAGGGCTTTTCACGAACAGCTGATTGATTGAATCGGGCCTATCTGACCACCTGTCAGACAAAGGACCAAAGTGGTGTGTTGCTAGTCATTGACCACTCTGTCATTGGATCAATAACTGCTCAACCACCAGGATTTCATCCTAGTGCCTTATGGGTAGCCACCCACGGCCAACAGGTGGCCTCATTAAGGTGGGGGGTCTTAACCCTCTACAGAAGTGCAGAGAGTATATTGTTTTTTTCACTTATGAATGACGATAGTTTTGTAATAGGAGTTTCTTCAAGTAGCTTCATTAATAAATATTGAGAGAAGTAATTGTGAGATTCCGATTTATTATCAGAACTTGATTCAGATAGGCATCTTTTCATTTTCTTTGTTACTATATTATAATTTTTTCATCATCCTTGCTTTCCACCCTCTTCAGAGCTCTATTGTGGTAGATGGTTAGGGGGAATCCCATTCACCTAAGCATCCCAGAGATACAAAAATGGTATACTCAGGTCAAATATTTATATGTAGTCATCAATAATTTCTTTCATTCATCTACCCCAGTGAAATTGAATATAAGTTCTAATTTTTGATGATACATTTTACTTATAACCTGATTGACCTTCGCATTTTAGTACCAATTGATTAAATTTGGTTGGTGTGTGCATGATATTTTTTTTTTGGTAGGTTGTGAGTTATTGTTTTTGATGGGTGGATTGGTACTAGAGTTTGACATGACTAGCTGACTGATCAGATTGAGCCTCTATTACTGTTTGTCAAGCCTAAATAGTGTGTTGCAATTCAGTAGTATTCAACCTAATGTCTGAAGTCCTCAACTACAAGGATCCTGTACTCAGACATCACGGGCTGCCACCCACGGCAAACAGGTAGCTTTGTTTGTGAGGAGGGGTGTCTTACACCTTTGCAGAGGTGCAGTCCATAGATTCTACAGCCCCAGCTGACAAGGTACAATAAAAAGGAAAGTTGAAAAAAAAAACAAAAAAAAACCTGCACCTGAGACTACACACTTTTGTACCCAAAGAACATTTGTATTTAGCCAATATCCTTTAATAGAATGCATTAGAAAACATTGTACCCTGATATAATCTACTAGTAAAATGCATCAAACAATATTTGCATGGTACTGACAAAATGCACCATTCACCGATATGCTTAGTTAGTGTAATGCATTGAATCTTTCAAACAAAGAATGAATGAATTGATTTATATTTTCTTTTGACAGAAAAGTAGATCAAATGACATCATAGCACAATCTATCAGAAATTGTAAACCACTTCTAAAAGATTGTTGACAATAATGTGTGACACTATTGTAATGGATGTGTTTACAGCTGAAGAGAAGGCAAGGTGAATGATTCACAAGAGTAAGGGAATTAACAATCAACAGAAAACTGGATAAATCATGTGAGAAATTCTAGATTAGATTTTTTTTTTTTTTTTTTAAATTTCTTTTGTTTTCTGCTTTCAAAACGCTTGGAATGTGTAGTCGCACACACAAACATAAAGCAAGATTAATGCCAGGAGAAATATTGTACTCAATCAGTTGGCAGCACACATTTTGGTGTTCGTTGTTGATTCCTTGCCACACACCATGAAAGTCAATATGATTCTTTGCACATCAGAAGACACAGAAACATCAAAGGGAAAAAGAGGTGGTTGAGTAAAAAAAAAAATGAAAGGAGTCAGGATGAGATGAGAAAACACACTTAGTGGTTGCCCATTGCTGATTCTGTTACAGCAATGGACAGAACAATTGGGTAGAGTGTTGTCTGTCATTTTCTTTTAAATAGCCATGGAAGATAAAAAGAGGGAAAAAAGTGAGGAATATAGTACAAATATTACCACAGGTAAACTTGTTTCATTAATCAGAAGAACTAAAGGAAAAAGAAAGAACCTCATAAATACTGGAAATGAGTGCGGATGGAATGAAGGGTTTGGTTCAAAATTTGGATAAGATTACCAAATACAATAATAATTTTCTGACTTCCCAGTGTTCTATAGAGAACACTGGGAGGTCAAAAATGTTGAAAGTATAACAAACAAGATGAATGTAAATAGTATACTAGTGATATTAATAATAATTTATCTAAAACATTCTGACAATATCTTTAAATATTTTACACACAAAAGTAAAAACTTACAAATAAAATGTTTTCTTTCATTATATTTTAATCTTAACTCAAACCATTACTATGTTTTATTAAAACAAATTTTCTGCAAATAAAACATTTGATACAACATTTATTCTTTCAAGTGTTATTCGGTTTATGAGACAGAGAAATTTTTAAATCCAATCAATTCACATTTTAAAAAATGTTATGACAAAACACTTTTTGCAATGTAGGTAGTTAATGCAGCATTTGAATTGTATGAATTAAAATGAATGTAAATTCAGATCATTTTTTATGGCTGCAGCAACAGTCAGCTGTTGGATTAAAAACAACATCTAATGAGCTAGCTTCATGTGATTAATATGTCATCATATCAATTGCGGTTGTTGGCAACTGAAAATGAACTTACAGAATTGATGATAATTATACTTAGTGGGTTATTGAAATAAATTATCAAAATAAGTATTCAAAATATTAAATATAAAAATAAAATTAAAAGCACAAAAGAATCTAGAGAATGTTTTACTTTTCTTTATCATAATGTCAAGAAACAATTCCCAATTCGAAGAGAAAGAAATACGAATTAAGAGAAGATGACAAAATATTTTTAAAATCTGGAGGGAAGAAAAGCAAATATAATACCAAACACTTATAGTAACGGTTTTAACTTTTTATTTAAGTATTTAATTTAATTTTTAACAATACCTCACAACTTTTTATAACATCTTTTTTGAGTTTAGACTAAGTTAAAAATAAAAGCAAGTCAATAAAGTTTACCATATTTATTTTTCTTTTAGAAATGTGAAAGGTGTAAAAAAACAAAAAAAAAAAGATTTTCACAAAAAGTACATGAACAAAACTTGTTTTTGTCTATTAATCACTTTTTCTCATTCAATTTAGTAAATTTTTATGATACAAGTTTTTTTCTTTTCTTTATTTCATTTCTTATGAATCATAAATTGTATTACATACACTTAATTTATATTAAAAACAAATAATCTAAAATGAGAGGTTGGGTGGAAAAAATTGTTTTGGTAAAGAAATAAAAAAAATTTGGAATCCTGTCTCTATATATGAAGATCAAGTTAAAAGTGATGATTAATATGAGACACCAACTGATTTGGCAACTTCTGGTTATTTTAGATTTTCTTTTTAATATCCTTGGAGACCTAATAATTTAGGTTATAAAACTTTAGAAAAGTATATGTAAAAATAAAAATAATGGAGGATCTGAATTCTAAATGAGTTGGTCCTTAACTCATGAGTTGCAACAGAAATTTCTATCATTTGCAGTTGAGCCAGAAAGCTGCAATGATGGAAATTCCTGTCATTCACAAATAAAAGGCCACCACTTTTCCTTCCTATAGAGAACATACACATGTATGCCAAATCATGGAGTAGCAGTATGTAAAAGTAATACCTTGATATCATCAAAATGCCCAGGCCACTATTAGTTGTATTCTGATATCCGGCTTGGTCATGGCAAAGTAATCAGAATGATCAGAGTTTGAAGTAAGCATGATAGTGAATAAATGATGGCTTGGACATTCTATTCTTGAAACTCTGAGGATATTTGATATTCCTCAATCCCTGTTGTCACAGGTGCAGCAATACTTGATGAAAAACATTCCTGCTCATGGTGGCCAGTGAACACTCACACATCTGCTCAGTGCTCTTTAACTTAACGCTGGTTAAAAATACTTGAATAAAACATCATCTTTCTAAATTTGATTCAGATGTATATTGACTAATGCTCCTCATAAAAAAATATAATTAAAAATTGAGTAGACAAACCATGTCATCTGAGTTTAATAAAACATTGAAGCTTGAATCTATTCTTGCTTATGTCATAGACATTTTGAATGCTTGCAGTAGAACAAATATTGGAAGAATTGTCAAAAGTTCAAATAGAAGATTTATTTTTTTATTTTTTTTTATGATTACCTTCTATAGATGTATGAACTCTGAGAGGGAGAGAAGAATATTTTTCATACATTCCTATAGCAGTGGATTCATTAATCACTAATTTACAGAATAGATCACACACTACTTTTTTTTTTTTAATACTTTAAGTGGCAGATGTTGGTCAGCTAACAAAATATATTGACATTTTTTAACCAATTTCACAAGAAAACAGAATTGTAGATTTTTTATTTTTAATTAAATCTCATTTATTAGTTCTATAATTAATTATGAAGCCATGCTAAATTTTACTTTTAAGATGAACAGGATATTGTTTTGGTACAAGGTCAAAAATATAGAATTTTCAATGAGGATCGAACTTAATACTCAGAAGTAATCAAGCAGACAATCTTGTTAACCATTACCTCACAAGGAGACATCTCAAAACAAGAGACAATTAACTTATGTTTATTTTTTGATGTAAGAAATTATTCGGTTGCCTCCCTTGAATTGTCAATAATCTTTCATTCTATTGACAGCTGCATCACTGAAATGTTATTTGATAACACTTTAAAAAATATTGCTGATGTACAACCAGAATGAAATATCAAATAAATTAACTTTGTAGATCGCTAACTCAGAACATTTTCCAAATTAAATATCAACAGGGTTACAGAGGATGCAAAAATAGGTTTTCAAACCGCAGCTTAAAATTAACATTTACTGGTTATTTGTTTTTTTTACTGGCACCAACATACAAATAAACTTTTCCTTTTCCATAATTAGATATGACTACTACCAAGATTTTGATAAATAATAAAAAAAAAAATTCAGAAAATCATATCACTAGGGATGATGAAAAAAAATGTAAAGTAATTTAGATACTTTCTAATGTTCATGCAATTATCTCCCTTGCTAGCTATAACTTCACTGTGTGACTAATTTAATTTCAATTGTAAAACAATTGAAATTAAAAAAATATCCAGTTCTGTCTCATCTAATATACAGGATTTGTTGCCCCCACCCCCAAAAAAGTATCGAAAATTAAAAGGTAAAAATATTTACCTGATTCTATTTAAACTAATCAAAATAACACTAGTGTTTTTATTTTCTCAGAACAAATCACCTTATAACAATAATCAGGATTTGTTGTAGTTTTTCCAAAATATAAGTTATCTAAACTCATGAAATCTTACGTCTTAAGATTTTACATTGGCAATCCTAATTAGACAATCCTTTTTTCATTAAAACTAATTCAAGTTTAACACTGGTTTCATTTACCAATTTAAAAAAAAAATATAGGGAAACAGATTGCTAACCATTTAGGATCTTACCAACCTGCAGAGAGAGAGAGAGTACAATCAAAAAGAATTTCAACCTATTATATTAAATGAAAATTTCATATAAATCCACAAATTAGTTTCTTTTTAGCTACAGAAAAATGCATGTCCAATATTTAGGTATAACTGAAAACATTTTTCTGTTTCTCTTCTGTTGTTGAAAGAACAATTTGGTCTTTTGATGTTGATACTCATTTTCTCTTATATTCTTTCTTTGAATTCTATCAAAAACTGAGAAAAGATCGCCATCTGGGCAATGCTTGCAAATAACAATCCAAAGCTGACTCTTGAAAACCTCTCACCTTAATATTAATAGTTTTAAATTTTGCTTCCACTGAACTGATCTGGATAACTTTTCTTTTTTTTTTATAGCTCTTCCAGTAATTGGAAGCTATTTTGATACATTTGTTATGAATACCTTACATGTGAGTGTCATCTTTGAAGTATGAGATAAATTTTGCTCCTTAATTCTCTGGTCTTGTGTCTACAGACACCAAAGTATCCAGCAAATGACTTTACAAATTGGTCAATTTCAGCAGTGAATTAGTAAGGCAATAAAAATAGATTTCAAGAATGGGTAAATCATTTGGGAGAAGAAAAAAAATGCTACCTTGTCAGTGGAATCACTATGAAAAATATTAGAAAAAATTGTGCATTGAGAATATCTTCTAACTTACAGGGAAAAAACCCCCCTCCCCCCAACCAAGAGTAAAAGAAGCAAGCAAACAAAACTTTGATTATAAAGAGTCATACACATGAAGAATTTTTTTTTATGTAGAAATAACTTACAGGAGGAGTCTTTGTACTAAGATCCCGATTCAATCTGTCTGTGAATCCATTAAGCAGTGTGTTACCACCAACAACAATTACACCACTGTAGAGACTCTGAAAAACAATTGATCATCTAATTTATAAATCTGAAAAGACAGGTTTTCAGCAAAAATTAATTAAAAAAATCAGAAATTAAAAAAAAAAGTTTTCAAATTTCAAAGAAATAAATGAATAATAATAATAAAGAAAAACTGAAGAAAATATTTTTAAAAAAGTATAAGATTAATAGCAATAATTTTCTAAAAATTTGTTTCTTAAAGAGGATATCTGTTGACATTTAGTAGAAATAGTAAAAATAGTTTTTGCCAAATGCTATTAAACTTAAAAGAAATTGAAATTTTTTTATAGTGCTGAGAATCTAAAAGTAAAATGCTCAACAGTTCTAATATTGAAAAAACTAAAAAGCAAATTTTTGAAAATTCAAATTTTTTTTCCCCATTAACTTATCGAGTCAAAATATTGTAGTTAAATTTTTAAAGAAAAATATTTTTGAGGTTTATGTAAAATGGTTAATTCATCTCTACAATTCAATAGTTCTTTATTTTTAGGGAACCTTAAAATCTGCAGCTTTTTATTCTGGCACAGAGGGCAGATATTGGAGAACTTACAGATTCTTGTTTTTTCTATTTTTTTTCATTTTCCCTTGGATGTTTTGTTTGTATCCTTTAACTTCCAAAAATATGCAGAAAGGGGTGTTTGGTTTTGGTACGTGTTGTAACTTACTCAGAAAAAATATTTTTCTTTAAAATGTTCCATTTATAACTTATACTCTAATATAACTTATAAGTTAAAAATTATTTTACTAAAATAAATGACACACACAATACTTATTTGGTTTTCATAACTACAATATACCTTAGTATATCATAATTATTTAATTTTAACCTAAACATTCCAGCCCATTTACTTATGAGGTAATACAAAATCAAATTTTAAAAAAAACCTAAAATCTAACCTTCTGTTAACAATTATTGTCGTTGTGGTACAGTGGATATCGGCTCGAAACGAGAAACCGGGGAGCCGAGTTCGAATTCCAGTTGAATCCATTGTATTCACTTACACACAAATACCCTTGGGAAAGGTATTAATCCGTCTCTTCCCTCCAGTTATAGGTTAAATAATAGGACAGATTGGGTTCTATAGCCTTGGTTAGCAACCAGTCTACCGCAGAAAGCAATGGCAACCTACTGCGGGATAATCTTCTACCCAGTCAGTCAGGTCTCTTTCGAGATATGATCGCCCAAGCTTGTATCACGTATGGTACTTAACTGACTGATCCCTCCAGTTATGGGTTAAATAATAGAACAGATTGAGTTCTATAGCCTTGGTTGGCAACCAGTCTACCGCAGAAAGCAATGGCAACCTACTGCGGGATAATCTTCTGCCCAGTCAGTCATGTCTCTTTTGAGACATAATCGCCCAAAGCGTGTATCGTACATGGCAATTAACTGACTGATGGTTCCATTATGTATCCAACCCAGACAAAATTAAAAAGTGACATGCCTTGACACCAGACAATTCTGCTTCCTTTCATGACCCAAATCTTCAATTCCATAGTTACCTAATTCTCATTTTTGATTGAACAATATTGATGCACCTACAAGCATATTCTCTACCTACTCCTTCTACTACTACTCCTTCAGTTTCTAAATAACCATGAATTTTTCTATATTTTCTAAATAAATCATTTTCACAATTTATTTTGAACTATCACCTGAAGAAGAACAGTATTGTTCTGAAACAAAAAGTTTTGTGTAGTGAGATAATGCTTTTATAAACCACTGTAATAAAAAAAATTACAATATTAAGTTCTACTTTGTATCAAACACTCTTTATAAAAGTAAATGCTTGAACAGTGGTTTTTAATCTACCTGTTCTTTCACTTTCTTATAATATATATATTGAGAAGAAAACTCATTTCAGCAATGTAAAGAAAACTTTTTACAATTGCCTTGTGCAGACCATTGATTTATTTGTTCATCAACAGTTTGAATGAGGCAATTGTAAAAAATTGCCTTTACATTGCTGAAATAAATTCTGAATTTATAACTGTTTAATTATGTGTTGAGTTTTCTTTTCAATATATTTACTCTGGATAATATTCATTGAGCACTCTATTTCTATCAAATTGATCATTTTTATTAATTAGATAAAATCTTTTGGATTATCCTCTCCATCTTCACAGGTTGCCATTCTCTTATTTATACATGACTCCCCTGTAATTTTTTGGGCATATGAGGGTCCAGCAGCTCACTTCTTAGAACCAAACAGCCAGGATGCCTGTACATATGATTTGATAATAGTAATGAAGACTCTGTAAAACCAATGTTTTTATTTAGAAGTGACAAATACAGAGAACTGGAGCACAGCATACCACAAATTTTAATTATCATTTCAAAATTCCTTTCATCTCGAATCTTTTGGTGTGTGGTTGTTTCACATCTGTGTTTTATCATTTCTGTTGTTGTAAGAAATTATCTAGCTTCAGTCAAAAAGAAAACCATATGTTTCTCCTTTAATTACCATTGTTACAAAATTCCACAAGGAACAAAGAAAACTTTATTTCTGGGAATTTTTGTTTCCTCTTCTGTCCAGGTAAGTGGCTGTTCCTAGGGGTCATAAAATACCCCATGTGCTGTGGAATGCCTATTTCAAACCTTTAGACCACTGTCAGTTTTATCAATGGTTGTTAAAATTTCCAATAACTGAGGAAACTCATTTTTCACAAAAATGGCTTTTCTGATTTTTACAATAAAGACCTTTTATCCAAGTTGCTAGCCAGCACTCAAGTGTCATATATAACTTATCTATTTTTCATTCACCTAGTTTCTAGTTGGTGAAGAAGAAAAAAAAAATCCAATTATTATTCCTTCTCCCTTTCTAAGCACCAGAAATAGTGTTATATATATATATATATATATATATATATATATATATATATGGATAGAGAGAGAGAGATTACTTAAAATATTAATTTTAGTAGATACTAGTGTTTGAGATGTTCCGTCTTTATTTTAAACAGCATTTAGTATTCATAAATGTGCTCTCCGGCTGAAGGAACCACCACTTGATCCAACATGCTTTAACAGCCTGGCTACAAACAGCTTAACAAACAAGCAAGATTTCATTTGCTGTTAAAACACACTCACTCATTAATTCTTTAGAAAGATATATCCATACTATAATAAGAGGCGTATCCATTTGTCATTTCATATTGAAAACTGTCCAAAGCATGAAACTGAGATAGAATCACTATGCAGTGTTGATTTCCACACAGTCTACAAATACTCTCTCTCTCTCTAATATTGAGTACTTCCCCTCAATACACCATATACATGATGCGATGGGTAAATTGTCGCCATTATATATTTTTTTGTTATGCATGCGCATTGGTTGTTTTTGTTGATTCTGTGAGAAAAAGTGCACCATGATGCAACTTACTCTGCCAGAAATTTGGAAATTACATGCTGTATTGCTTGGAAGCTCTTTCAGATTGGGTGTCAATCTGAGGACAGTAAAGAGGACTTGGAAAGAGTTGGAGGAGTCTATTAGTGATTATGAAGGTGTTTGGAGTGTTGACGTGATGGCAACATAATGCCTCCATTCATTTTCCCACAGGACCTCAATTCAACATCGAGTGCCTTCTGATGGTAGTACTACTCTGGCTCAAGAGAAAGGCTGCTGGAAGACACTATGTCAAGCAACATGACACTGTGCCATGCCACACAAGCAGAAGAACCCAGTCATAGCTGTCAGACAATTATTGTGACCATATAACAACTTACATCTTGCCATCTAACTCCTTAGACTGCAGCTTCCTTGATTGTTATGTGTGGGGTACAGTTGAACAATAGACCAACAAACTCCTTGTAACACCAAAGATGAACTGAAGGCATGGATTATGGCAGCATTCATTAACTTAAACAAATAGATTGTTCAGAAGAGTTGCAGGAGATTCTTAAGTCGTCTGAAGGCTGTGGTTGAAACCAATAAATTGACTCTTTAGTATTTCAAGATACTTTTGTGTAATTTTGGTAAATATATCTGTTAAAATGAGATGTCAGTGTAATTTTTATTTTTGTGTCATTTAGACGACACTCATCGCACCTTGTAGTGTATATGTGTGTGTGTGTGTGTGTGTGTAGGCCAGCAAATATACTATACATTAAAGATTTATGGGACAACCGTTTGTCAAGTCCAGTTCTCTCTAATTAATTCTTTTTAAATAATACTTACAGGTCGAATATCAATGTCACACATGCCCACACTGGTGGTGACAACATGTCCTACACTGAGCATTGTGTTCCCAGGAACATCCTATATATGAAAAATAAAAAAAGAAATGAGGTTACTGTCGTGGATAGTAAATAAGATTGTACCTATTTGCATATGTTAAGTAGAAGAGAAATAAAAGCGTAAGAAAAAAAAGAGAGAGAGGCAGAAGTTGACTACTGATCACCTGTTGTAGAACAATACACTCTAACAATATGTTATAAAATGTTGAGGTTGCTTCGATGAACCAGAATTTGTTGAGATTTGGATCCAGTGTTTGGAAGCCCAGGCTAGAGTTAAAAAATTGTAAGACAACTTTGGCAGGTTGTGAAACTATAATGAAAATTTCTGTTATGGCATACCCACAAACAATGGGAGAATTTGACTTTGGTCAAAATTTCAGAAATTTAAAAAGAATTTTATGACCTAAAAAGAAACTTGTCATAGTGGAAAGAACCAAATTTGTGTCCATTAAACAGAAATAAAATGAATCAAGTATGAAATATCTTCACAGATTAAGAGAAACCAGCAGATTCTGCAAATTTGAAAAACTTGGAACTCAAGATTTGACTACTGAGGATGAATTCATTCACTTAAAGTTTATTGAAAGTATGACTGATACATTTAATAAATATGAGATATTGGAAGAATTATAATTGAACAATTTATCTCCAACTGCATGTGTGGAAGTTATACAACAACTGGAATTGATAAAAAGAAAATATAATTCTACTGGGGACTATGTTGAAATGTAAAGTATAAAAAAAGAACGCAAGAAATGCAAATATGAAATTAGCAATAAAAAGCACCTGAGTTGAAAAAATTTGCCATCACTGCCAAAGAATTTTTTTTCACTCTGTATGCAAAGTTAAAAAGAAAAAAAAAACTGTATAGAAAAAAAGGGGTTGGATGAAATTTTTTCCAATACAAAGACATAAGAAAAAGAATTCTTTTTTAAAAATTAAATTAAAAGGCATCACTTTTCCAATCTAGATAAGGGAGTGAAGTCACTCTGATCTCAAGAAATCTCTGGGAACAAATGGGTAAATCAAAATTGTTAAAAAGTAATCAGAAACTAAGACAATTTGATGGATCTTTTATAAAAACTTTGGGTTACCTCAAGGGAACTTTTGAAACCTTTAACCAATTTGAAATTAATCCCATTACATTAGTGGAATGTAAAAGAATTCATGGACTACTAGGTATAGATGTGCTAAAGGTGGGTTCATCAAAATTAATCAGTAGCATAAAATTGAAAAAGTAAAAATGGGAGTGTTAAAGGAGTATAAAGTGAGCATACAATTGAAAATAGTACCCCCTTTTATTTTGTAAATTATCAATTCACCTTCTACTTTTCCTAGTTGCTAAGTTAAAGAAAATGATAGAGGAAGGAATTCTACAGTATGTTTCTCCAGGTGACAGTAAATGGGCCTTTCTCATTGTAGCCTTGCAAAAAGTAGATGGAGATTAAATAATATGTGGTGATTTTAAAAATAGGTATAAATCATAAAATAGATTCTTTTCCTATTCCCAATATCAAAATCACTATCCACAAATTATTGGGCATGAAAAGTTTTGCAAAAATTGATTTAAAATCAGCCGACAAAAGGCGTGTGGAGATGATGGAATCCCGGTGATAGTCCTTAAGAGGTGTGCTCCTGAACTTTCCCCTGTCCTCTCTAAACTATTTAACTATTGCCTTTCTGCTTCCTGCTTTCCTGCATGCTGGAAATTCTCCTCAGTCGTTCCTGTCTTTAAGAATTGCGGTGAACCCTCGGACCCATCCAACTATCGCCCTATCAGTCTTCTACCGATATTCGCGAAAGTATTCGAGGCTATAATCAATGCTGAAATAGTTCATCATCTCACCGCCCACAAACTGTTCCCCGACAGGCAATATGGATTCCGCTTTGACAGGTCCACAGCCGACCTGCTAACAACTGTAACAGAGTACATGCTACAGGCCCTTGATGAGTCTGACGAGGCTCGCGCGGTTGCTCTGGACATCTCCAAGGCTTTCGACATGGTTTGGCACCCTGGCCTCCTATGCAAACTACGCGGCTATGGTATTACCGGTCGCCTGCTTGACCTAATCCAATCTTTCTTAAATAACCGCAAAATGAAGGTCGTTCTGGATGGGCGTGCCTCTTCGTCCTACAGCACGAATGCTGGTGTCCCACAGGGCTCTATCCTGGGCCCGACGCTCTTCCTTATTTTCATCAACGACCTCCCAGATGAGATCAAGTCCCAAGTAGGCATCTACGCAGATGACACTACAATATACTCCCGCTCCAGTAAGAAACCTGTCGTGGTGGACAGACATAATCTCGCTGCTGACCTTGAGCGGGATCTACACTCTGTAGTGAACTGGGGCAAGAAGTGGCTTGTCAACTTCAATTCATCTAAGACCAAGCTGTTGTCTGTCAACCATTACAGGCAACCTCTTCTGCCTCCCATAAGCATGGACCAAGTGATTCTCCCTGAGAGTAATACACTACGCCTCCTCGGACTTACCCTGTCCTCAGACCTCAAATGGAACCACTATATTGAATCCATAGCAAAATTTACTGCTAAGAAGATTAGGTCACTATGTTGATCCAGGATGTTTTTTCCACCTGAATCCATCCTGCATATATACAAGTCAACCATCCGTCCGTGCATGGAGTACTGCTGCCATTTATGGTCAGGTGCCCCTGCCGTTCTTCTCAGTGTTCTTGACAAGCTCCAAAGGAGAGTCTGTAATGTGATAGGTACTGATCTGGCAACTCAACTGCAGCCACTTCCCCACCGTCGAAATGTGGCCTCCCTTTCTCTCTTCTATAAATACTTTCATGGCTTCTGCTCGGATGAGCTTAAGTCACTGATGCCTCCTCAACAGGTGTTTACTCGTGCAACCAGACTGGCAACTGGGTCCCACCCATTCACAGTCAGGTTAGCCAAATGCAGACGACAATTCTACTCCTGCAGCTTCCTCTCTCGCACTTCCCGCCTGTGGAACTCGATCCCGTATTCTTGCTTTCCTGACGGCTACAACCTCCAGAAATTTAAATGCAAAGTCAATACTCATCTACTAACCACTGGCATCTAGCTCTCTCCCCCTCTCCCCTCCCCTATATAACCTTCCCTTTCTCTCCACCTATGTATCTGTCATCGCACCTGCTTTCTCAGCTTTCTATTGTTCCTTTCTAACTAGTTTGTACTCCTCACTCTTTTCTAATTAATCTTTTTACATTTATGTAACCCCCTGCACATCAGTGGCGTTTCCGCCTTGCTCGGGGTGAAATGATTAAAAAAAAAAAAAAAATTAAATACAGGTTTGTGATTAATTCAAAGAGATTACCACAGTAAACACCCCAGAGGATTATTAAGATGGACAAAAATGCCTTTTGGAGTGAAAACAGCAACTACCATTTATCAGAAAGCAATGGAAAATGTGTTAACTGATGAAATCCGTAATAGGATTATTTAAGATGATATTTTTCTTCATGCTACCACTAAAGATGAATTAGAACAAAAAGCAGAACATGCATTAAACAAGTTAAAAAAATGTGGGGATGACTATAAACAGAGGCAAATGTGAATTTGATGTGCTACAATATCACATTTAGGCTACTAAATGTCAAAAGATGGCATTGTACCAGTTCCAAAATTAAGAAAGTTTCAGAGGAATTTATACCTACTAATAAGGAAAAATTAAAATTCATTTTAGGATTGGTTAATTCTTATAATAGATATCTAATAAAATACAGCAACCATTTGCTGCACTGCATAAAAAGAATAGGAAGTTCAAATAGACAAAGGTTAGCACTCAAGGATTTAAAAGTGATAATCGCAGAAAAAATCCATTGTAAAAATCTTTCATACACAAAAGGAAGTTACATTAACTATGGATGCAAGTGAGCAAGTTGCATCAGTAATTTTATCACAAGAAAGCCATCCAATATGGTACCTTTCCAAAAGTTTGACAGCAGCAGAAATAAATTATTCAAATTTAGAAAAAGAGACACTGCACAAATAGTTTGACAATTCTTATTAGGTAAGAAGTTCCTGTTAAAGTTGGATCACAAACCTCTACCAAAAGTTACTCCTTCCAGAATTCTAAGGTGGGCAATAAAATTAATGGCTTATTTTGATACTGAGTACATAAAAAGAAATATCACATGTTGATGCACTGTCAAAGTTACAATTTAATAAGGATCAAAAAAGAAAAATAGAAATCCCAGATAAAGGAATATTACATTGGGTTGAAACTGACATTATCTCTACAAAGATTGGTATCAGAAACTCTATAGGATGCAAGATTAAGCAACTATGATGACAGAATAAGAAGAAACAGGTGGAGTGATTGTTCCAAAGTTGAAAGACCTTATAAAGAAATAAAGGATAAATTAATGATAGAAAATGGTGTTATATGCAATGGAGATGTAATAGTAGCACCAGAAACAGTAAGAAAAGATATTAAAGATATTACATGATGATGTGTATTGAGAGATAACAGCTACACAGTGGAGATTAAAATTGGAGGCCTGGTGGCCATAGTATAATTGTATTATATAAAGATAAACAAAGAATTTTCAACAAGGAAGAATACATTCATAGCTTAAAGAAATGGAACCATAGTCTCATGTTCATATGAACCATGCACACATTAATGGCACAGGAATATTTCTAATTTTAGTAAACTCTTTCTGAAATTGTTCAAGTTAAAGACAGAAAAACAACTACAATAAAGCAAATACTAAGAGGGGCATTTTATAAAAATGGAGCCCTTAAAACACTGGTATCAAATAATGCACCAGAATTTTGTGAAGATCTATGTAATTGGTTGAGATAGATTGGCTGCTCCCCTTACAAAATACTATCATATCACCCACCAACTATTGGGATTGCAGAAAGAATGGTACAGACAGTAAAATGAGATTAAAAGCATTTTCCTCAAGTAGAGATATTATGAATGGTTACTGCCTAGTTATCGAATGATTCCACATGCAAACAGATTGCAAAGTTCATCTGCATTAATAAAAAGACAAAAAAGATCTTCAATGTGTTATTCGACAAATGAAAAGATGTGGTATAAGACATAGTAGCAAGTCCTGAGAGATCCAATTTTATCATGCAAAGGGAACATAACATGGCTATTATATCAAAGAAAAGGCCTAATGGTAATTCTGACCAATTAAAACCAATAATTGAAGACGAAGATGATGTGATGGAAGGTCTTGACAGAGAAGAAAATATGAGTTCTTCAGATCAGGATAATGCAATAGAAGATGAGTATGGATGATAGTAGGAGTGAATTAGACACAGAAGAAGAGACCAATATCTTCATTAAAACAAACAGGACATAAACCTCAAGGAGAAGAAGAGGAAAGAGGGTGCAGAAGAAGTTTGAGAACAACCAAAGGCATTAAACCTCTTCTGTTCAGGGAGGTGTAGTGGATTAGTAAATAGAATTGTACCTGTTTGCATATGTTAAGTCGATAAAAGTGTAAAGTAAAGAAAGAGACAGGTGGAAATTGGCTACTGATCATGTGTCGTAGAACACCACAACAGTTACTTTTTGTGTAGTGAATCTCATGTCATTTTGACACTTTAATGGCTAATAAAATATTAATTGTCAGTTTTGTTTTTATGAAAACACTAAAAGTAACAACAACAAAAATATAAATAATCAACTCCACCCTTTTTCATTTTCTGTTATAAACCTAAATACAAAAAAAGTAGGGAAAATGGAGACATTTCAAATAAAATATAGATATCTGTAATTGGGCACAGAGAGAACTGTTTTTTTTTTTTTAAATTAACCAACTGAAATGTATAAAACAGTTTATCCTTGTATATTAACAATGAGTCACTCTTGAAATAAAAATTTTTCTCATAATAAAACAAAACTTAATTTAAAACATATCGACTGAATAACAAGATTAAAAAATTAGTGTTAATTTCTTTGTTTGGATATTTCTGTTATTTTCCTTTTGTCAAATGAGTATTTTTTCATGACTGAAAAACAACTGACAAAATCTAAACTAAAAAAAAAAAAATTTAATTGAACAAAATACTAAGTATTTATTAATGAGGTTGATTACAGGCCATGGTTAAATGTAAAAAAATGCCTAAGAAATAAAACTGACAAAGTTTCCAATAAACATTAACAGCAGAAATCAAAAATAGGGTGACAAACATATATACATAATGTGAACATTGAGGTCAACATCCAGCAGCAAGCCAGTTTCATACTTAAATGCAATCTTCATGGCCTAAAGATTGTGTTTAAGCATGAAACAAACTGTCATTACTAGCTGTTGAGCCCAGTGCCCACTTATGCTTTATCCCTGATATTAAGTATTTTAAAATATAAATATAGCATACTGCAAAATTACATATGGAAGACAAAACAAGGCAAAGTAACAGTAATAAGGCAAAAGTTCACAAAGTAGGAATGGTTTTAACATACAGAAGAAAAACAGACAAGTGTTCACAGTGTTTTAACTTTGAGAAGTGGTCTATCTTATTGCTTAGGAAGAAATCCCAGCATGCATCTGTACTATTTGGCTATAAATTTGGGGAGGGAAATGTTTTTTGCAGTCATTTCTACTGAGGATGGGAACCAACAGAATTAAAATTTTATTAATTCATAAAAGTATTTGACAAGGATTTTGATTGATGGCAACTTAAAAAACTATATTTGATTTTCCAGTAATCTTATACTTTGGATCAAACAAAAATAACCAAAAGTCATGTTAAATATTTAAAACATTGCTTTTTTAAACAACTCTTCACAAAAAATCTTGCTTCTTCAAAGCACTCAAAATCCTGATTGATAACAAGAATTATCTCCCTTATAGCACATAAGCAATTCAAAAATGTGTCCTAACAACCAACAACAAAAGCACACATTTAAATTTCAAAGTAAATAATTATTGCTTTAAAAATGACAATTTTTTTTCTATTGGGATTATTTAATCCATGCAGCATATTCTGTTAAGAATCTTGTGAGTCTGTTGTAGTTAAGAATAAACATTCTTAACTGTCGTTTTTTTTCTCACATTTTGACTTTCATTTTTTAAATTCATCTCAATTATTATCACTATCAGCCAATAAAATTTTTAAAAACTTTAAAGAAAACATTATCATTTTTAAACATCAGAGCAAATCCACTAAAACAATCTCTATCAAATTTAGTGTTTTGTCACACTACAAGTATAATTCATTTCCAGAGACACTAAAAAGATTGAATCCATAATTGAATCCCTTGCTCAAAAGGAAAAGTTTAAGGAATGTCAAGTAGAACCATGAAAGGATTTCGGTTTTTCATCCATTTGGTCATATTACAAAGTGGCAACAGTTAATCTAATTGCTTTAAGAATTTACAGATACCTTTTATCAGCTCTGATAAACAAAATTTTAAAGAAATGCAATTTATCTTCACTATCAGTTAAGTGCTTCAAACTAGTGCGTCTTCCTTTCTTCATTTTTAATGCATGGCAGCAACAATACAGAAGTTGTGAACAACTGTGATGATGATGGGACAATAGTTGAGTATGGTTGCATGATCTCCACTTTTGCAATGTTGGAACAATAATTTGGTGATCTGTTCTTGTGGTTTCTGCTACAGACATTTCTTCCCATTTCTCTTCTCTCTGTTATCTTCTGAGGAACTTGTTAAAGTGCACTCTGCAGATGAAACTCAGCCTGTCAACTTGTCACAAATAAAGTATTAGTACAATTTGCCCATTAATTTACATTCTCTAAGAGTCTTCTTTGTTCTAAAAAAAAAAAAAAATGATCAGTTAGCCACTTGGTCAGTTTCAGCAGTGTTTTTCAGAAAACCCTTTCTGAAAAATTATTCTGCCCAAGAAACTACAACAACCTAAGGAATAAGTCTTTTTATATAATGTACTTAATCTCAAAGGATTTCAAGCAACTTGGTAAGAATAGCAAGTAGTGTATAAAGTCATTCCTAAATTAATGTTCAGGTTCAATTCCTTAAGAACCCCTTAACACATCGAAATGCTTAAAACTTAATTAATTTTTAATTAGTTCATTTTTTTTTTCTACATTTAATTCCAACAGTTTATGCCATAAAGTCAAGCCTTTCTATATTGAATTTTATTCATCGACTGCTATCAAGCATCTCTGGGGCTCTACTCATTCTGCACAAGTGGGTCACCACCCATCTTGTCATAGTAAATTGCTTTTTTTTGGATGAAAAAAAGTTCTTGATTTAACAAGTAAAGGAAAAAAAAATTATATGCTGTAAGTAAGAATGAAATCTAATAACTTTGATTTCCTGTTTATTGTTACATTTGTTCTATTTTATATTAATTTATAAATTAAACTATCATATGTCTGTATTTTGATATAGGAAAAATGTGTGTGTATGTGTGGGGGGTACAACACGTTGAAATTTCCCTTCCCTAATTCCATGTGCCTATGGCTTAGTGGGTAGTGACTCTGACCGACACCAAATTGGTTGAGTTTTGATGCCGGCCAGAGGCAAGTGGATGTGTCTAGTTACACTGATGAGCTGTGATATAGCAAAACAGGTTTGTATATGGATTATATATATATATATATATATATATATATATATTGGGCTTGATATTATCTACTGAAAAAATGTCTTGGAACATATTCCCAACTTCAGTATTAAAATGTTTAGATTAAATAAGGAAGAAAATATTAAAAATATTAACCAGTTTATTCATATTGCAATGTTAGCATATTTAAGTAATTTTGCAAATGTATGCGATATTTCCTGCATGAAAAATCTAAGAATTGTATTCATTTACTTAATTTCATTGTTGCATGTAAGAAAGAATTTTAATTCTTAAATTGTTGAAAATAGAAATATCCAAGAAAGCTCACTCAAAGCAATAGAAATAAAAAAATAATGTATTAGCAGCTTGATCTCTCCTACTTACTAATGAAATATTCTATTATTATGATAACATCTGCATGTTTGTTTATAGGCATGAAGTAATGCTACCTGTTAATATAATGAAATATCTTATTAACAGGTAAGGAAGCTCAAGATGCATAAATATAGAAAGTTATACTGTGTTTGATATAATATTAGAATTATTCAACTGTCTCTGATTTTCAAAAGATTTTAATTTGCTTCTGTATGCTCACATATTCAAGATTAAAATATATAATTTTATATTATTATATAATAATTGAAAGTATAATGATAAAGACAAAACGATTTGCAATGAAATTATGAAACTTAAAAATTCTCATTTGTTTCATATCCTGCAAAACAATTGGGGGGGGGGGGTGACAAAACAATATCATTAAAGTTCATTACATGCATTTTTACAAGAGCATTAAAGAAACAGAATTAATAACAGACAATGAAGAGTGAAATTAACACATCACTCAATAAGTCTTGGGCTAGACATAGATGGCACCACTAATAAAAAATCCATTTGATATTTATGAAGTACTACCCTTCAAATGTCACGTGACAAAATTTGGGTTCAATCAGATTATTAGTTTACGAATTACAGTTATTTAAGTGAAGCTACTGTTGCAAATTTTCAAAACAATGGAAAAATTGTAATTTTGTGTGTTGATAAAGCATGGTTTTCTAATGGGGAAAAAATACTGTTCAAGCCAAAAAATGGCTTGATAAGTTATTCAGAAACAATGGTTAAGAGGTGGTATGCTGACTTTAAATGCAGTTCTACAGACACAAATGATGCTGAATACTCAGGTTGCCCAAAATTTGCAGTTGTTCCGGAAAACACCAAAAAAATCCACTAACACGTTTTGATCAATTGTATATTGAAGTTGTATGAGATAGCAGAGGAATGGAACATATCAAAAGGTAGTGTATTCACCATTTTGCATGGACATTTACCAATGAGAAAGCTGTGTTCAAAGTGAGTGCCACGTTTGCTCACATTTGATCAAAAACAATGCGTCGACGAATCAGAGCATTGTTTGCAACTGTTTCAATGCAAGAAATCTTTTGTGCAAATGTGTGACAATGGATGAAACATGGATCCACCACTTCACTCCAAAGTTAAATCAGCAGTCAGCTGAGTGGACAGAAGCAGGTGAAAGTTGTCCAAAGCAACCAAAGACACAAAAATCAGCAGGCAAGTTTTGGTCTTCGTATTTTGGGATGTACACGGTATTTTATTCATTGATTACCTTGAGAAAGGAAGAACCATCAATAGTGAATATATTGGTGCATTTGAAGAAATAAATCGCCAAAAAACGGTCACAAATGAAGAAGAAAAAACTGATCTTTCACCAAGACAACGCGCCATATCATAATTCGATCATGCCAATGGCAAAACTATATGAATTGCATTTCGGATTGCTTCCACATCCACCCTATTCTCCAGATCTGGCCCCCAGCAACTACTGGCTGCTTGCAGAACTCAAAAAAATGCTCCAGGGAAAGAGATTTGGCTCTAATGAAAAAATGATATTGGAAACTGAGGCGTATTTTGAGGCCAAAGACAAATCTTTCTACAAAAAATGCATTGAATTGTTAGAAGTATTGGAATCAGTGTATCCCACTAAAAGGAGACTATGTTGATGAATAAAGTTGAATTTTGCCTAAAAGTTGTTGTTTTATTAGTTAGGTCTGGGATTTATTGAGTGATGTGTTATGTGACTGGATCTATTTGTTTCCATTTTTATCCATGAGGCTAATCTGTATGCTCCTGTCTTAACATGGCTCTATCATAAAAGAAACACTCACCTTGATGATACTTGGATCAAACAGTCCTTCACTCACTTTGAATCTCTTATAGCCAAAATCCTGGTTGTAGCCAGTAGGGAATTCATAATGCAAAGAAGGCATCGTCTCTGTTTGGCTACAGGAAAGAAAAAAAATGTTACACATGAATATTGGTGGTAAAGAGAGCAAATTTATTTGAGCATACCATTAACCAACAAATAAAATGTTAATCTACAAAAGGTATTTAACTCAAATGCACTTTTTCATTTTTAATCATTGCAGAGTTTTTGATTAATAATTACAAAAAAAAACAAACATAAAAACAAGCTTGAATTTGTTTACGAATTGCACAAAATTCAACTAATGTTAATTTTGCACAATTATTAGTAATAATCAACATATAATCCTATGACAAAATTTTCTTTTTATAGCGAAATTGGAATATCTTTTGCTATTATTGAATTAAGTAATACAACTTCACAGAATTCTAATTTCAACTTGTGAGAAATTAATACAAGATATAGTTACACTATCTTTATATATATATAATGACACACATAAGTATTGGATACATGTTATTTTCTGTTATAACTCTAGTTTATGTTCGCCATTTTGCCTGATATTTGGTAAGTAATATCTTGTAAAGTTGTTTTTGTTGTATGTGGAAGGAAAATTAAAAACTCATGGTTAAATCCATTTTTTTTTTTATCAACGTTCAAAATTACCCTATGCAAAAATGTTGGATACATGGCACTTTTTTCAAATTTCCAATCAAATCTTTGTATTTTAAAACACTTTAAATATTCAAATTTTCAATAGTATTGGAATGTTATCTCTGACCAATCAGAGAAGCACACAATTGCTTACAAGATAGTGCTACTAATCATCTGACTCTTTGATGTGCATTCTGCAATTCAAGGATTAAAAATGGCAAAAACTAAAGAATTATCTAGAGATATGCGAGATAGAATCATTGAACGTCACAAAGGAAGACAAGGTTACTGAAAAATTAGCAAAGAAATGAATCTAGCACTAAGTACAGTAGGAAATATCATCAGAAAGTATAAGAAGTATGGCGATGGTACAGCAAACCTTCCAAGAAATGGAAAGCAGAGAAAAATAAATGAGAGGACTTCAAGGTGGATCAGCAGAAATATGCAAAAAAAAAAAAAAAAAAAAAAAAAAAAAAAAAAAAAAAAAAAAAAAAAACATTTATTTATTCCTCGTTCCAAAATTAAAACTGATCTTGAGGGTGCTGGAATTACTGCAAGTAAGGATACCATTAGCAGAGCTCTATATTGTACAGGCTTTCATTCAAGATCACCAAGAAAAGTGCCTTTACTGAAAATCAAACATGTCAAAGACCGATTAAAGTTTGTTGAAACTTATGAAATGAAAGGTATGCAGTTTTGGGAAAAGGTAATCTCGTCGGATGAAACAAAAGTTGAACTATTCGGAAGAAACACAGCGGCAAGTGTTTAGCGAAAAAATTGCACTGCCTTCAAAAAGCACAAGACCATACCCACAGTTAAGTTTGGAGGTGGTTCCATTATGATATGGGGATGCTTTTCATCCAAGGGCACTGGTGAGTTAGAAGTTATCCATGGTAGAATGAATTGTAGCATGTACAGGGAGATTCTAGAGAAGAACCTTCAGAAATTTGCAACTTCTTTAGGACATGGTCAGAATTTCATGCTTCAACACAACAATGATCCCAAACATACCACAAAACTTACAGAGGAATGGTTTGAAAATAATGGTATTAGTACTCTCAATTGGCCAAGTCAGTCTCCTGACTTGAATCCAATTGGGAATTTGTGGAATACTTTGAAGGTTAAAGTTCATAAGTGGAATCCACAAAATATCAAGCAATTAGAGGAATTATGCAAGGAAAAATGGGGTAAAGTAACGGTGAATCAGTGTGGAAAACTTGAGGCCAACTATAGAAAGCAACTGGAAGTAGTGAAACAAAACAGAGGCTATGCAACAAAATATTAAATTGATGTATTCAATACTTTTGCATAGGGTAATTTTGATTAAAACAAAAAAATGGATTCAACCATGAGTTTTTAATTTTCCTTCCACATACAACAAAAACAACTTTACAAGATATTACTTACAAAATATCAGGCAAAATGGTGAACATAAACTAGAGTTATAACAGAAAATAACATGTATCCAATACTTATGCGTGTCACTGTATATATATATAAAAATGATATCACTAATAGTTTCAAAAGTCTGAAACAAGAACCTACTAAAAGCAGACATTATTTTTCCAGATTATAAAATGAAAATTAGTACAGTAACCTTATTAAATGTATGCTTTCTAAAAATTAGATTCCCAATAAAAAAAATGTTAAGATTGGTTACAAAAAGCAAAATTGAAAAATATATAAATAATCAATGCAAAAAAGACTATTTTAAAGTAACATTTCACCCTCCCCTATTAAATGTTATTTTTCTGAAAAAATGATATTGAAGGAGAGTGCTGAAAAGTTTAATTTGATCCACTTTCCAAAATTTGAAAAAAAATCAACATTAGAATTTATTTTTGCTCAGACTAAGAACTTTTCAGCATCCACTCATAGTTTCCGCCTTGTTCATTCTGAGATTGTTTTCATTTCTTGGATGACATAAAGCAATCTTGTAAGAATGTTACAGCTTCAGATACTTTCACTCTGGTCAAAAGCTTTCATTTATTTACTCAGAAAATATTGAAAGGAGTGAACAGTTTTTCTTGTATTTAAAGCAAAATTAAAAATTTCTTAACAGGAGGATTTTCGATAGATTAACATTATTGTTTCAAGTACATAATATTTCTATTTTACCAAGAGTAACTTTCAAATCAGATCATGTGAATCAATAAATGAAAATATGTCTTCAATTCTTCTGTAATGATGATATCACTGTACTGATTAATAATGGTCATAGGAAACTTAATATCTCATAATTTACACTAAATTTTATTCAACTCTGTAGTTTGTGAATTAATGTCAGCCAGTGTGTGGTCCAGGGCATCTCATCCAAAATGTGAACATTACATTCTGGTCTATGATTTCTGAAAAATTCTGCTTTTTTTTTTACTGCTGGAGGCAAGTGCTTATATATATATATATATATTTTTCTAAACATATACTGTTAAATATAAGAGATATAAGAGACAATGAATGTCTTATGTTTAATCATGAGCCATTCTAAACACCATATTTTAGCTTTAATTTCAGTTGAAAATAGACAAAAATTCTCCAACATTTGGATAATTTTTTATTAATTTGCTTCTAAGCTTTCGGCTTACATGAGCCATCTTCAGAGAGGTCACCAAGACGGTAATGCAATAACATCCACCATCACCAACGATTTTATTTTGTGTTGACATAAAACTCCGCTTGGCAACGGCAATAGTTACCAAAAATAACAAACGCAGTTCTCAAATTTGCAATGCGGTTCTATGCCCTTGTTCATCTTTGATATTACAAAGAGTTTTGTTGGTCTCTCGCTCAACTGCGCCCCACACATAATAATCAACAGAGTTGCAGTCTGGGGAGTTAGCTGGCCAAATGTAAGGGGTGATGTGATTGCAGAAATTGTCTGACAGCCAGAACTAGGTTCTCCTGCTTGTGCAGTATGGTGTAGAGTGCTGTTGCTGGTCAGAGTCTTCCAGCAGCCACCCTATTGACTCAGGGCAGCACTACCTCCTCAATGATGTAGGTCTCCATTTTTAATTTAAGTTTTGTTAATGGCATATCAACCTCTGTGCGTTATTTAATGCCAAAAAGATGGGTTTTAAAGTATTTCTCTCTTTTTTTTTTAATGTTCAGTTATAGTGAGAAGGTTGATTTAGTTAGATTTTGATGAAAAGTTTGTTCTTTTAATTTTATTTTAGAAAACCTGAAGAAATTTTCTATTTTGTATTCAAAAATGTATTGCTGGTAAGAATTTTTTTCTTCTTCAAAAATATGTTATAGTAATAATTTTTTCCCTTACAAAAATGTATTGTTGGTAATGTCTTCCTTCAAAAATGTATATTTTTCTATAAAAGTTTATTTTTATGTATATATTTTGATAAAAGTCTATTTTATATTTTCACAGTGTTTTGACCCCAGTTTGGGGGTTAACTATTTGCTTATAACTGGGACCCCCATCAGGTGCTACCACTCTGGATCAGGGTGGACCTGGGAACAACAGCAATTAAGAGGTGGTTCCATGCTTCTCACAATCAGATCCCTTGCTGCTGGAGTTTACTGTCATACGCAGAACCTCTCCGTGTTGAGTCTGAGGCCCCGTGGGAAGATGAAGGGAAGCCTAATGTTGCCAAACACACTTGTAATCATCATTAAACTCATCCAACTCTTTCCAAATCCTCCGCACTGTCTTCAGATTGACACCCAAAAACACTCTGAAATGTTTATATTAAAGCTTCTAGGGCAAATGCCAAGCAGTGCAGCTTACCATTTCCAAATCTCTGGCGGAGTGAAATGTGTCATGATGCTCTTTTTCTCAGTCAGTGCACAACTGACCCTATTATAATGTGCAGTCAACAAAATAAAAACAAACATGCATGAAATAAAATGGCAATAATTTACATATTGCACTATATATATATATATATATATATATATATATATATATATATATATAAACCTGAATGATCTGAAACTAATTACAGATAAGTCTTACCTTTCTTCATAAGGTGTATCAGAAACTTGCAATACAGTTGCTACAAAATCTTGAAGAACATCCTATAATTAATAAGAAAAATAAATTTCATAAATACTAATATTGATTTTTGTATATCAAACAAAAAACATTATTACTTGTACTATTTACTGATAGATTCTAATTGTCTCCACAAATATTTACTATTGATGCTATTAATCTAGTTGTCCTATATTTTGAGGGAAATCAAACTGTAGTCTACAACCATTGTGCTATACAGTCATGATATAAATAGTAAGTGAAAGTGTTCTTACATGATATAGCACTTAATGTTCTTACATGATATAGCACTTAATGTTCTTACATGATATAGCACTTAATGTTCTTACATGATATAGCACTTAATGTTCTTACATGATATAGCACTTAATGTTCTTACATGATATAGCACTTAATGTTCTTACATGATATAGCACTTAATGTTCTTACATGATATAGCACTTAATTACCATTACTATTTTTGACAATTAAATAGAAATTACAGCCGAATAAATTACAGCTATAATTTTAATAGCAACAATATGAAGAACATAGGTTTGCAGAACTGATTAAAAAATCCCCCTTTTTCTATAACAACAGTTTAACAAATGAAGTAATTATTCAGATGAAATGCAGAAAAAGTCTCTTATCTAAGTTAGGTTATATTATGCTCTGGAAGAGCCTAGTTGAAATGAAGATACAGGCATTTCACTTTTTTGCCCTTATTAATTTAAGATTTAAATAAGTAAATCATAAAATTTTCTATGTAATCAAAGAGATGTGATGAAACTGGTGTCAATAAAAGAAATTAAATTGGAGGAGAAAATTTTAAAATAATAAAACTTGCTATAAAAATGAGATGTTAAAACAAATTTAATCATGCCAGCATCATTGTACCAAACAGAGAGATTGCTATATTTAGTAAAGGAATTTTTTCTTATATATTTTTAAGACTCAGTTTAAAAATCATCAGTTAAAACAAAAGAGGAATAAAGGTGAACAAAGAATTTCTAATTGAAACTTTAATTTGAGCAAGAAAAGACAAAACAAAAATAAAAAGTATTACATAAAAAAGAATACTTATTTATCAGGACAAAAATGACATTTTTGATGCATTTAGCTAAATTTTAATATTTTAATGATATTTTAAAAAATTGGACAATC
Source organism: Ascarosepion bandense (assembly GCA_037127315.1). Lineage (NCBI taxonomy): Eukaryota > Metazoa > Mollusca > Cephalopoda > Sepiida > Sepiidae > Ascarosepion > Ascarosepion bandense. Next base: position 4,610,055 of record JBBBDQ010000883.1, on the reverse strand, counting down.
AGAGCAGCATAATGAGAGAAGGAAAAAATTACATTTTTTTAAATATGAGAAAAATACAAACTTTGACCATATAATTATGGAATGACTTTGTTACTTCCGGAACCTCTTTTTTTATATATTTAGGGGGTTCATTTTCTTGCACAGCCTCCTATTAAAAAACAAAATAGGTTTTGAGAAAACAAGATACAAATATCATGTCATTAGACATTTTGTTTTTAAATTCAATTTTATCCCCAGTAAAATATTAAGTCAAGTTAAAATAAAGAACAAATTTTCCATGTATAAATTACCAGCATCAATTTTCATGTATAAGTTTGTTTAGAATCATGAGTTTATAAGAGCATGTCTATAAAATTTTATTTTCTAATCTGAATCAATGTACAGCATTCATAAAAATACTTGAAAATGTCTTGTTTTATTATTTTAAAATTTAGTTTGTTGTTATAATTGATCCCATCTATGCAAAGAAGTATATTGTCCTTAAAACTTTCAAGTATAATGTTTCTACTACTGAGCTTTTGAGAAAGGATATATAAGAAAGATTAATCAGAACTTTTGAGCTACTCAATTACTTTTTTTTAAAAGATGGTTGATATGCAAATGATGTGAAGTTTGAATTTGGTATGTGCAATGAAGTATGTCATTTGTTGAAAGTAAAAAGCCTTCATAAAGGATGACTGTATTTATCAATTAGCCTGACAAGCCATACTAAAGTAATTATCAAAAAATAAAACAGTTACTGAACAATAAAGAAGATAACCAACAACAAATTTTATTTTCTAAATGTATTTAAGAACCGATTTCACTTTTATGATTAGATGTGAGAATTGATATAAGAATACCAATGAGAGGAGAGAAAAATATACACCAAATTTTGAGATTAATTCTAATGCCAAATTTAAAGTTCAGTGTATGATCAGTTTAAATGAAATGACATATACTGAAAAATGCTTATAAACTTATATAGCTTTTAAACACAAACATTCCTTACAGTTAATTCAGAATAATTTCATCATTACATTTTAAGAACACCGACTTTGCTGATAGCTTGAAAAGTAATTATACTATTACCTCCCTTTAATAATAATTTACTTAGGAAAAAACAAAATTACATCTATAAAAAATTTTGATTGACAAAAAGTACTGTTTTTACTGAATAACAGGTAATGTATAAAACTAGATTTTTATCAAGTTAAAACATTAATACATTAAATATTTTTTATTAAAAATACATAACTGAATTAAACAATATTTTCAATTTATTTGGATGATAGAAAATTACTTCAACATCAGTAATGAAATAACAGTGCATTGGCATGATTACATTTTTTATGGATTGATGGGATGTAGAGAAATAGAAATCAAATACCTACACTTCAATACCCAATAGAGAAAATAAATTAAGATTTTATGATGCAAGTTAATGCTTTCTCAATAATGTTCCTATCAACCAACTCATGGTGATAAAATTTCCGGGATGTACTTATGATGGATATGCAATATCAATTTTAGCTAATATCTATTCTAATTAGAAATATTTACAATAACTTGTTTAATGAGGCAATATTTTTAATGCAAATTGAAACTTGTTCATTATATTGTAAATAATATAATAGTATAGTTACTGACATTTTTAATTTCAGATAATTAAAAATTGCCTATAGTTGTAATAAGATATAACATCAAGAGAAACAAGATATTGTGAAGTTATTGGGTGATCAAAATACAACATTGGAAATTGTCAAAGTTGAACAGCAGTTATAAAACAATTCAATGAAAGAAATCTCAAACATTATCAAGATAAGGACAAGAAAAAAAAAATCACTCACAAATGTTACAAAAAGTAATTTGAGAAAAAAATGAAAAAGGAAAAGTGAACTGATTAGCAAAAGAAAATATTTGAAGAAGCTGGAACGACGAAAAGAGTTGAAAAATTATAAATATCAAGTCATGAAACAAAGAGAAACATGTATTTTGAATGAAGTAGTACATGAAAACTAACTTCTCAATAACAAATTTTGGTGATCAAAGTAAAGCTACATTGGATGAATAGTTGAGCCATTCATGAAAATAGACAAACAACACTGTTAAGCAGACAACAAAAAAAAGGAAAAGCTGAAATAACATTTTCGGCAGTAAAAGAGGTCCCTTCAAAGCATCAAGCTAAATGCAAAAAATAAGTTCTTTAGCTGGTGCAAGTTACAACCAAGAAGAGCATATTATTGCAAGAAAATACTTTTTTCTTCTACCAAATTGATTGTTGCCTACACTGCCAAAAATGCATCAAATTAATGGAATAACCCCCAATAATGTCAGATATTGATTATATAGAAAATTTGTGGCTCATCATTAAAAGAGATGTACATGAGAATAGTAAACAATATTCAAGCAAAGAAGATTTTCAAAACGCCATAAAAACTGCTGCAATAATAATAAAGTAAAAACAGAATAGTTAAAATCAATGAAAAAAAGATTGACGAAAAAGCTATGAAAAGTCAAGGGACCCATATTAACATGTGCGGAGAATAAAGAATGGTCGTCAATGCATGTAGAATGAAATAAAAATGCTAGACAGAGAAAAACACTGAAAAAGTAGAGAGTTGAAGGAATAAGTGTGTATGCACTATGAGGGCCTCCTCAATAGGCCTAGCATAGAAATAAATATCATAAGGGAGCACATTATTAGTGAGAGAGAGAGGGGGGAAAAATAATATTACGGCTTCAGTCACAGCAGCAGTAAAAAAGAAAAAAAAAAGAGAAGTGGCGATGAAAGCAGTCAAGCATGATAGCAGCAGCAGCAAGTAGGAAAGAACATTAGGTTTAAGTTTCCAAGTTTCAAGTCCAAGATTGTCTCATGGCACCATAGTCTAGTGGATTAAAATGTTGGTTTGAAAATTTGGCAAAAGTAATTGTGCGTTGAACCCTTGGAATTAGATTGATTGAAAACAAGGTAAGCAATAACTGAATGGTACTAAATAAAAATTAGATGAGATATCTCTAGACATGGACAATGGAACAAGAACAATCTACCTCCATAGATAAATAAAACAAATTCCCTGAAGTTTACTCAAATTGATAGACATATAAAGAAGGCTGGAGGACACAACAGCTGAAATGTGATAACAAAAAAATGAGGATATGGGTCCAAATGTAAATAATGATAATTCCTCAACCCAGAAATTCAGACAGTAAAAAATCTAATAAAAATATGTTTTCTATCCAAAATTTTCAGACAGAGAATTATCCCATTTATACAAAGAGGTACTGAAAAGTCCTCAACCTGATCAAAAATGGAACCACCTAATGCCATAAAATATACATGCCATTCCTCACAATTCAAGACATTTGGTATAGTTTCTTTAGTGCATCTCAGAAATATCTCTGATGTTTGGTCGTTTAAATACCTATTTTGAGAAGATGATTGTGTTCTGAACTTTCATAAACTAGTTCATTTACATTAGTTTCTTCATCTTGGTCATTATAGTCACATTTTGGCTATTGTACATTCAAGCTTTTTTCAGGTATTGGTACTCAGCAAACTTATGGAATTTTGAACCAAGCCCTTTTATCTCATCAACAGAGGTAGAATGTTTCCATTACACTGTACATGCTTTTATTGCTGGACTCTGAGAATGAACCGGTGACTACAAGGACATGATCTGTATCAGGTCATCAATAATTGAAAGTTGATGAGCTTTTACTATTGGATACAAGAAGCCAAGCTCACCACACAACAAAAAAAGGCAGAGAGAAATACTAGGATTTCTGCCAATGAATATGAAAGTTTAACTGCAGAGATGTGTTTAGAATTATTTAGATAAATGCTTTCCTGTTATTTCTGATTTCAACTATAAATAAGTGGATTACACACAAACATATCTCAAGAAAATATATCACATATATTAAGGTTTAGACATTGACAAAAATATGAAATCTGATCAAAAATTATCAGAACTGTTGCTATGATAATGAAACTAAAGTATACGGAGTGAAGTTGCTTGGTACATATTGACCGTGAACTCTGTCCCAAATATGCACTAAGTTATAACATTCTTGTTCACTTCCATTGTTTATAGCAGTGCTTGTAAGGAAAAAGTATAGAGTGTGGTTGTCTCACCATCCCACAAAAGGTGAGATCAGTGATTATGGCTCATGCAACATTTCCCAAGGTTGACCATATTCCCCAGATATTACCCCTTGCAATTTGTTCCTCTTCAAAATTTTAATCCTGTTTGAAAGTAACAAGATTTCAAAATGTCAACAAAATCCAAGAGAATGCGATAAGGCAGCTGCTCACTAACCCCCAAAAAAGAGTTCCAAGAATGCTTCCATCAATGGAAACGATGCTGGGTAAAGTGGGTGGATTCAGTAAGAGGTTAAATGCCAAACTGACATGTACTGTAGTTTTCTTTTTCTAGCACCAGCCTCGGTACTTTTTGAACAGACCTCATAGCTAAATATTTTTGCATTACTGACTTAGGCATAAAAATAGTTATAAATATAAAAACAGGCAACAGAAAAATTTCAAAGTTTATAAAATTTGCAGAACTGAAAAGTTGAAACAGCTCTTGTGAAAATTGCTAATATCTTTTTATTTTTGAGAAGGCATTTTGAAAAAATAATCGTAATGTAAACACAAGCATCTTGTACAATTACATACTCACTTTTGACTGTATGAGGTATGGTGGAATAATTTCTATATCTAAATCTTCACATAACTTTTTGCTCTCCATGATAATAAAATCTCCAGCCAGCGGAGACTTGACAATGGCTACAAATAAACAAATAAAATAAAATGTTTAATGAATACAACTTTAGTCAGGGCAATAAAATGTATCATTTTGACATGGGGGTGGGAGAGAGAATATAAAATGTGAATGATCCTTTCTGTGTAACTCAGGATCACTTTCAGTCTCTGTTGCAATCTAGGAATAAGGATCAATTTCCAAAGAGAACTTGAAAATCAGTAAACAAAACATTAGTTGAAATTATGAAAATTATCATCAAGATGGCCATGAAACTTTTAAATGAAAAAAATAAGAAAGCATTTAATACAGAAAAATCAGTTATTAAATTTATACACAAGGACAATTCAAATTCCCAACAATAAATGCCACTGATACACATCACTCTTGAAATATCAATTATATAATAATTTATATTAAAATTATTAATTATATAATTATATTACATTGCAATTTGCAAATAGTGATTTATTTACAATACATAATAATAAACAAAGATAAAGTTAAAAAGCAAAGCCAGAAAATGTTCCAAGTTTTAAAAGAGAGAATTTTAAGTCAAAAACAAATCACAGTCTAAAAGTGAACATGAACCTCAAATGTATTTTCTTAATTGCAAAATTATTTTTTTTTAACCTGATGATAGAATCCTACTGGGATTTACTGGTTGTTTATGCCTAAAGTAAAAAAAAAATATATATATATTCAATAAATGAAAAAAGATTTAATTTCTTGATATCAGCTCAAACCATTTGAACAATTAAGTGACATTGTGAATTATACAATTCACAATGTATAACTTCATAGACATGAACATGTCAAAATAAATTTATAATCACATATAAAAGCTAAAAATCAAATTCAACAGTGTCCACTGAAAAAAAAAAAAAAAAAAAAAAAAGGTTAATTATAAAAAATTAAGTTTAAATATTGTTTCTCATGAGAGAAACAAAATGCCAAGGCTTTGGTTTTTATATTAATTTAATTTCATATCCATTTCAAATTTAGCTATTTTTAAAGAAAAAAAAATATAGCTTCATTTAATGTTTTAACAATCCACACAGAATGAAAAACTTTAAAAATAATTTTCAATCTGAAACAAAAGATGAAACTAATGAATAAATAAAAGACTTTAAAATACTTCCAAAAGCAGTTTTAAAATTAGTTACCACTTGCATAAATACTCATCTCAGATTTCAATTGTGTATCTATTTATATTAAACAAAAAACAAAAATGAAAACAATCAATTTAATTTTTTTTAACAAAGAATAAAACACTAACTCTCATGAAATATGATTGTTCTTGTGTGAGTTAGACATATAACAATTGTCAATAACGTAAGTTGTACTGACCCAACCATGTGCAACTAGGAAATGCAGAAGTCAGTGTTGGCAAGGAAATTAAATATAATACAAATTTAAGATGCTAAATACAATACAGCCTGAACCAATTTCCAAAATCTGACCAAATGATCAGACGTTAGAATTTTTTAAATCTCTTATTGGTCAGGCTGAAAACTTCAGCACCACCTCATCACACTGGAAACACAATATGAAAAATATTGTGGTGGCAAATCAGAGCTTTGTAAAGTCATTTCAGAAGCTGTGATTATTCATAATATTCTGTAAGGAATAGAAAAGTGCTAATCAGAGGTTGCCAAGTAGACCAGTGCAGCAGAACTTCCTCACTCAGTGGCAACACATTTTCATGTTTACCAAGCAGTTTGGCATTATCATAGAATAAACAAACATTGATGTAGGATTGTAGATATTTTTTCAGCAATTATATTAGTTGCATTTTATGCTTGTATGCAACACTCTGCAGTTAGTATTTGCACAATTCCCAGCAAAGAATCTCTTGTCTTTACTATCAATAAGAAAGCAAACATCATCTCTTTTCCTGATACCACTCTGGTTTTGGAATTGCAATAAAAGAGGTGATTCTTGTCTGTCTAGTTTTGCTTGTAGGTTATTGGTATACAGGTATCAATCTACAGATATGAGCCATTCATATTTACAATTCAAAGAAATTGAAGACCTGAATAGAAATTCAATCGTTTTTTTTTTCAGTTACTGTGTCAGTAAAAGTAACAGGAGTTTTCAAAGTGGAAAGATCTTGTTTATTATATCAAAATGACTCAGAAGGAGGATGGTGAGATGAAAGTAAAATTGATGTAATATTTTTTTCACCAGTCAACAAGGAATTGCTTTCCATGACCACACACAATACAACCTGGTTACAATAGCCATTAACACCAAGGCTTGTCTAGTGTCATGCATTTGGCATTTCATTAATTTTTCTTTAAACTTGTACAAGTTTTGCAGATGTAATCCACTCATCAGGAAATTAGATAGTTCAATTGAATTTATTAATGGATATCATAAATTGTTTAAAATATTTTATAGATAAAAAAAGAAAAAGAAAACCTTAATTCTTGATCTCAACTTTGTCTTTTCTTAACCTTTTGAACCCTAATGAGTATGGAATATGCACTTTCACCCTGTAGCCAATATACTGGCCACTTAAGTTCAAAGAGATGAGGACATTATTGCATGACAAAATTTAATCAGAAATTGTTTGATTATGTATATTAAATAATTTTTATAAAATCCAAGTATTTTCATTATGGATAAAAAAAAGGATAAAGAAAAATCTTAATTAAATATAGTAAAGATTTATTGAATACAATTCAGTTAAGTGCCATATGTGATACATGCTTTGGGCGATGATGTCTCAAAAGAGACATGACTGACTGGGCAGAAGATTATCCTGCAGTAGGTTGCCATTGCTTTCTGTGGTTGACTGGTTGCCAGCCAAGGCTATAGAACCCAATCGGTCCTGTTATTTAACCCATCTTAACTGGAAGAATGTAACAGATTAATACCTTTCCCAAGGGTATTTGCGCGTAGTTGAATGCAATGAATTCAACTGGAATACGAACTTGGCACCCCGGTGTCACGTTCCGAGTCAATATCCACTGCACCACAACGCATATCTGAATACAATTAGCTTCTCTAAATACACATTACAGATTGTTGCTACATTCATTAATACAAGTCAATTCATGTCAAATGCATATGGGTATAACCATGAATGAAACAGTTAGTTTACAAATTTAGTAGACTTATAGAGCTTCATGATACTAATTTAATAGTGCCAATTTTACATATCTAGGTTAAAGGATTCTTGAGATATGACCCTCACCAGAAAGGTGAATTTTGAAAAATAGTCACAAAATTCAAATATCAATATCTCAGTTTTTTTTTCTCACTCACAAAGGTAAATTACATACCATTTTGAAGTTCTTGGATAGATTTAAAAGGTGATCTATTTATTTATTTTTTATTTTAAAGGTAATTTGACCTTTATCTTAACCTTTGACCTTTAATTTCTCAAAAGTGTTTCTTTAAAGTTTGTCTATATTTCTGAGATGAGGTAGTATTTACATTATTCAGACTATTGTCCTCATCTTTGTTGCCATTTGTATGATGTTTCAGCCATTATATGCTCCAGCCTTCTTCAGGTGCTAGGAATTTCGAACCAAACTCTTTATTACAATCACTGGGGTACATCATTCTCATTCCTTGCATAGAGCCTCTTTTGGTAGTCATGAGTTATCTCCCTCTAAGTTACTTGTTCACCATTGTTGTAGCCTGGTACTGAACTCACAATTCTTTGGGTCAAGTCACAGGAACTAACCATATGCCTATATCCACTTTAAAGTTTGTTTTTTTTTGTTTTTTTTTTAAAATTTGAAAACAAATTTGTTTGCCTTATGGCAAGATATGTACAAAGTTTTGTGGTGGACTTTTGATTGTGGCCTGAGTTACAAGGGTCTTATCAAGTTGGATTAAATTAAAAATGGCAGATTTTACTATTTGCCACTCTATGGTAACATTTTCATATTTCTCAATACAATCAATTTGTATAATTTTAGTAAGTTCCTTCAATGTTAATTATTATTCACATAAGAATCATGATCATAAAATCAACAGAATTTGCATTATTTGTAGTTAAATGTTGACCAATTTGGTGGAAATTGGTCTTATTTTTGGTTTTGTTTATATTTTTATTATATAACAAATAGATTTTTATATGAAAAAGTAATATAATGAAAATAATTATTTAAAAAAGTGTCATGAATTAATGTTAAGGTAACAATATGAAAAAATGCAACAAATGATGTTAATAGTTAACAACTTTTGTTGAAATTTGACACTAAATGTGTTAAACAATAAAATTTTCAGGGTTTTTTTTTTATATTCTAAATATTTAAAAAAAGATTCTTAATATTTACTAAGAGATTAACAAGCAAATGTATTTTTCAGTTTGTTAAAGTACATGTTTAAATAGAAAATAAAACTTTGGATATGCAAACCACTTACTTTTTCACTCAATTTTTTTGTGATAACCAAACTTGATTGTATCTTTATTTAAAGATACTTCAAGAAATTTCTTTCCTAAAATATTTGAACCATTTTCCATCTTATTTTTCAAAAGCTTATAAATTTTTTCAGTTTCAGCTATGGGATCAACTAAACTAAAGATATCAGAATAATTTATAATATATCTGGATGTAACAGATGACAGAAAGATGGGGAGAGGCCATCTGGTTGTAAAAATGTCGATTTTTTACCTCTTTATTATCAGGATATTTTTCACACATCCTAACCCCCAATTCTTATCATAGATTACTGTAACAAATCCCTTAATGTTTTCAAGATCTATATTATTAGTTTTTATAATTTATTTTTCTTTCTTTCCAATTCATTCTGTTTTTATTTCTACCTCTTCCATTGACACAGGACTAAAACTGTTTAGTTTCTGAGTTTCTGTAATTGTTGAGGCAGTTTTTAATTTATTGAAGAACACAAAATATTTATACACCCAATTTTTTTTTTTTTTTGCATAATCATCTTGGTGTCATTGTTTGTTCATTATAGGGTTGCTGCAGGCTTGCTTTTGCTGCTAATCTCTTAATAATGTCACCTAATCTATCACATGATTCTTTCCCATGAGATACAGCAAAAAAAGTGCCACTCTGCATCAATAGCAAATTGATAAAATTTTTATAATGTGAAGCAGTATCATAAGAGAAATACATCAGATTATTTTTAAATTAATATTTTTTTTCAGTACTTTTATAAATTTTCTTTGGAACAAATGGACAGCTGCTGTGTCATGCTTGAGACTATCTGATATAATATTAATATGCTCCAACTTGTCATTTCTGTAATACAAGACAAACGAATGCAATGTGGCTCGAGAATTATTCTGATGATTGCCTTGTGCAGCATCCTGCAAAACAAATGAATATTTCTTGGCAAAATCCACTATAACTAATAATCATGCTTTTTTCATAGTTTGAAAGCCTGAACAAAAAGTTTAATATTCTTCTGTAGATTGGGGTACAATTTGCAGTGTGATTCTATCAGTTGATAGTCACTGTTTGTAGGACAATTTTTATTTTTAACTGAATGTGTGTTTTTTTTTTATATATGTGTCCGAAGTTATTTTCCAAACAATCAGCACATTGTGGCCGTGTTAATAGCTAATGTTATTGAGTGTTGGCTTTTATTTTTTTTTATTATTAGGGCTTTCATAATTTTTAATATTTTTTTTTATGTGAATGAGGCTATTATACTTGTATTCTCTACTACTATATATTAGATGGATTCATGAAGGTTTTTGTATGTGTTTAAATGAGTCCTTATGAAGCTATATATAAGACATGTAGTAGTGGAACCAATGTAATTATTTATGAGTTTGGTTGGATCAAAACATAGTTCTATAAGGGGCATTTGAACTTGTAAATACTCTTGGTGCTTAAAAAAAAAATCAACAGCCATGATAGTGACTTCATGTTCAAATCAGGTGGTTTTTGTTCATGCTGGCCATCACATTCCTGATGTTATGGAGGCTCTGGTTGGTTTCCATCTTGACTATATCCTAAATGTGGCAGCCTATGGAATTCAAATCAGGAGAGATAGGAGGCCACATATTGAGGGTGGATAATGACAGGATTGTGGAAGTTCCTAGTCAACCATTTTTGGATCATGTGAGCCACATGAGTTGAGTCCTACTGAAAGATGTATGGTCAGCCCTTTGATTCAGAGATTGACCACCATATTGAGTACCTCAGTGAAGGTGGTAGCATTAATTCTGTAGAAAAATAAGTGAAGACGGATATAGCTCCAATAGTCCCCCAGGACCATCAGACAGCATGAACTTTGCATCCCTGTGGGTATCTTTGTGGGGTCCACAAAGGCTCCTTGGAATAGTTGAGAGTGTTTATGGATCACTTATGTTTTGATAGATCTTCCAGTTCTTGTCAGACATGAACTGCAATTCTTCATCCAATTAGATTTTTATCTGAAGATTTAACACTTGTCTGATAATGGACTGCCACCTTGAGTTGTTGACTAAACCTATCTTTTTGTTGGGCAGTTTCAAAAATTTATTTTTATTGGTCACAGATAACAAAGACTCCCAGCTTGTTTTTAACTTTCAGCACAAAGGACCTGACCACTTTGAAGCTAGCTCTGAGTCTTTGTGGTTGTTGGCCAGTGCCATGAGTATAACAGGCCTTCTCATTTCCAATGTCAGATTGGAATCTGCTATGTTAATGTTCTTGATACATCTGAAAGTGAAATGGGGAAACGCCACCTAACATTACTTCACATCATTTTCCATTGATGGCTCACTAATAGTCTGTTCTAATATATCTGGAACTCCCTCTCTCTCTGTGTGTGTGTGTGTGTGTGTGTGTGCATTGAAGCAGATTCAGCAGCAACAGTGTTTCATGCTTAAATGTAATTGTTAGGCCATGTGCATTTTGACTATTATATATATATATATATATATATATATATATATACACACACACATACATACATACATACATACACACACAAGTGTGTGTGTGTGAATTATTACTAATAAATTAATCATAATTATATTGAGCCTTCTGACTGGATCAGTTTTAATATTTAATAATATTAACAGGATCCTTTTGGGATTTTACCTTCAAGCCATTTCCTTTTGGATATATAAACTCCATGATTAAGGTCAACCAATAAGACCAGTTGACCTAATTTTCTGGCAAGAAGAGTCACAAGATTCCAGATAGAGTCATCAGAGGTCATTAAAATATCCTGCCTGCCATTTACAGACAAACAGCAATTTCTAACAAAACAGAATAATATCTTGAGTTTGCAATGAAATACAAAAATGTTTTTGGACCTTACAAGAGAGAGGGTGGATAAGGTCAAATTTGACCTCAAAGATCATTGAGAGTAGAATTAGTTGGTGGCTTTTATTTGTTCTGCAACCAAACAATTCTTAGAAGTCAACTGGTATGTGAGGTAAATTGGCCAGCAGAAAAATATAAGATAAGTGGTACTGACTTCGAGGGTCATGGTAAGAAACAAGAGGTCAATTTTTTATTATAAGAGCTGGTAAAAACTATTTAATTCATAAATAATGTAAATCTATTTTTTCCATTTATTTTATCAAAAGAAATAAAAACAAGAACAGAAATTCTAATGAAATAATTAAGAAAAAAACAAGCATTAAACTTTATTTTCTTTCACCATAAGTTATGCAATCAGAATATAAAACATTTTGCTACAAGAATCGATCCACTACAATTATAAAAATATATCCCAATTTATATTCTAAGAGAGAGAAAAGAGAATGGATAGCCCCAAACCATTAATATGTTTATAACACATTCTAATTTTTTTTTTTTTAATCATATCACCCCGAGCAAGGCAATAACGCCACTGATGCGCAGGGGGCTACGTAAGAGTAAAAAGATTGGAAAAGAGAAAGCCGGAAACCACATCCTAAACAGGGAACAAGAGATGAGCCTCTTCACTTGTTCAATAGCTATTAAGTTAATAGTTAATTATATGATGAAGTATACTAACACTCCTTATATAATATTTGAGAATAGACCCTTTTTTTTCTATTTTAAATTTCCTTCATGTACTAATTACTATTAAAACCAATTCCCTGTTACTTACCTTGGGTGAGCACATAGCCATCATAAACAGGCACAGCAGTGGTATGTGTAGCTCCACTGTCTAAAATCAAACCTGTAGAACGTCCATTAGCAAACCTGTTAACTGTTAAGGAAAATGGATCACTTAAAAAGAAGTGAATTAGTCAAGGTTAAAAAAAAAAAAAAAAAGAAAGAAATTCATTAACAAATAATCTTCTATTAATAAAAAAAACACTCACAATAATTGTCAAGAATAAAACTGTTTCTGAAAGAGTTTAATTTCTATAAAGTAATTAAAATAAGTAGATTAAATTCAATTAGAAATGCTTTTAGTGACAAAGAGAAAAGGTCAGTTTGGAAAACATAGACATCAATCAAATTAAACAGTCATAAAAATTTTAACAAGTTGGCTCACTTCTCAAATAAAAAAAAAACTTATCATACTCAAGGTTTCACACAATATTATGAAAGATTTTCATTTTCTGTATATCATTTAAAAAAATAAAAAATAATAATAATTGAGTATAAAAGTCAAACTCAAATTTTTATTCAGCTATATTTTAATTTATTATATTCTATTAAAATATATGCATATGTATACTACAACCTCTGTTCCATAATAGTTGTAACATTTTCACATCTATTTCATACAGTAAATATAACAGATATTCTGGGGTCAGAAATAGTATTATTTTGTAATTCTATCAATGTCTTATGTGACTTATTAATTTACCTGCCTCCACCTGAAAGAATTAATACCACTGGCAATTTTAAAAGCATTTTTGCAACATTATTTCAATATTTGATTTCCCAAGAGCTAAATGTATTTCTTAGTTTTGTGTTTTCTTCTATTATTGCCAACATTTTAAGTGACATTGCTTTTCTTTCTTGTCACTTTTACCACATTTTTCTTCTTATGTCGTCATAAAATTTGTTGCCTTTTATATTCACATGAGACTAATTGCCAAATCCTTAAATCAAAATAGGTCAAGAGAAAGAAAAAAATTTCCAAATCAAAATATATCCAGCAAAGAAGAAATTCATTACACACAAATAAACAGAAAAATTAAGCATTCAGGCTTTTAAAATTGTCTAATGATTATTAGAGAGTTAAATTCTCACTGGGTACCTTGCATAAAGGGTTTTTATCAGGTTAAGTTTAGTTTATATAAATACTGATAAAAAAGGGTTCAATATTTTGATCTCAGACCAGAGTCCAGATTAAAAAAAAAAAAAAAAAAAAAAACACTATCAAATGAACATGTTTCCCTGTTTATATTTATCTACTTTTACCTTGGATTTACTTTAGATTTTATTGAATTATCCCATAAAAATATATTAATGATCATGAAAAACAATCTCAATTCTAACACCACAAAATCCTTTCTATAAGGAAATGTTATTTTTATTATAGTTTCAAAGGATTATTTCTGAAAGACAGATTGGTCTTTGTGTCATTCAAAGATTCAACAAAATGTATTCCTAATGGGTGTTGTTCCTTATCACATATTCACCCTTATCCCCAACAGTATTAAAAGTACATAGTGTCAATAAAACATCATTCTTTTCCTCTTTGTGACAGCTACTCTCTTTTCTTCCTCCCCTGATAACCTTACTAAATTAACAGTCAAGTAAAGTTAAATGATGACCAATGGGAACATGATGTATTTTTAGCCATCAGCCTATCACATATGTTGAGTCATATGACCCAGTATGGAGAAATATAGTTAATCAGTTGGACTGCAGGTCTTGAGAGACAGAGACTCCTTTTCATGTTATTACCAAATTAGGAGATAATTAACAAAGAGACCAAATAATATATCCAACTCATATATATTAGGAGTTAAGTTGGATGACAGACCTTAAGGAATGAATACTCCTTTTCCTTTTACTGACAGATTTGGAAGTAGCAAAATGAAGAGGTTGAATATTTTATTCAAATCCGCATTAATACCATGTCTGATATGATCATTTATTTGATTGTGTGTGTGAGTGTGTGTATTGAAGCAGATTCAGCAGCAACAGTGTTTCATGTTTAAATGTAATTGTTAGGCCATGTGCATTTTGACTATATATATATATATATATATATATATATATATATATATGTATGTATGTATGTATGTATGTATGTATATATACACACAGACACACATATATACATGTGTGTGAATTATTACTAATAAATTAATTATAATTATATTGAGCCTTCTGACTGGATCAGTTTTAATATTTAATAATATTAACAGGATCCTTTTGGGATTTTACCTTCAAGCCATTTCCTTTTGGATATATAAACTCCATGATTAAAGTCAACCAATAAGACCAGTTGACATAATTTTTTGGCAAGAAGAGTCACAAGATTCCAGATAGAGTCATCAGAGGTCATTAAAATATCCTGCCTGCCATTTACAGACAAACAGCAATTTCTAACAAAACAGAATAATATCTTGATTTTGCAATGAAATACAAAAATGTTTTTGGACCTCATTTATATGATCATTTATTTGATTGACTAAATAGTCACAAATTAAAAAGTAACAGTGAATGATAAATTGCATTAAACAATGAATATAAAGGCATGTATGATTTTTTCAGTTAAGAAAAACTGAAAACACTTCAGTCAACTCAATGTTGAATTTTTACAATAGAAAGATAACTTTTATGCTGTCAAAAACTGCAAAGGGGAAATGAACATCACTTGGTAACTGAAGATTGCAACTTTAAGAAGAAGTCATGCTCGTGACAAAGAAAGTAAAGAACTGAAGAAAAAGGGAAAAAAAAGAAATGTAAAACATAAAAGAGAGAGAAAAAAGAAAAAAATATATTTGTGATTTTACACAACAGAACAATTTTTCTGATTCTGATATTGCATGAATTGCACACACCTTTCAACACAAACATGTTTTCTTGTATTATTGTTTCTCTCTATTAAATCTTGTTAAATTTTAATACCAGTTTCTTTTGTTCATCTATATTGGTTATTTTCCTTGCCCATGTATCTGACCCTGAAAAAGAAACCATCCACTACTGAATTATAAAAACAGTGGCCATGACTTTTGGCAACAAACTAAACATTTTTTTTTAAATTTTATACTGTGGCAATTTGGTTGTAATAAGTGTTCATTATATTAATTACACATAATAGTTCTGTCAGTAACATTACTTACTGACTACTGACAACTCTTTTGGGCTTTGAATTCAATTAAAACAAGTTTTAAATAAAAAAAAAATTGCTAGAAATATTTGTTAATCCAGAAAATGATCGAAAACTGGTGGGGTAGGGTAAATAAGTGGACAGTGACTAGAAAAGCTGAAACCTTGACTATCTAGATTGAAGTCAAATATAATCAACACTAAAATATAATTTTGATTACTGCTCCCCCCCCACCATACACATACATAATTCCTGCAGAATTAGCTGTATCATTATTTATATGAATTACAGAAACAACTGGTTTAGTATACTACACAAGAAAACTAATCCTCCTCATTGTTATGATCAAATGACTAAATAACAGATATCTATGGAAAACTTTAAATGTAACTTTATATACTGAAAAGGTAAATTCTAAAATCAATGTTGCAATTTAAGATTCATAGAAAAGCAAATTTAAAAATTTAATAAATAAAAACTACTGCCATAATAACAAAGGAGCTAAAAAGGCTACCAACAGCTAATGAATTTCTGTTAATGAATTTTGTTTACAATCAATAATCAATAAATTTGAAAGTTGATGATAAACGAAGCATTTTTTTATGATAAATGAAACATTTATTTTACACAAATATTTTTCAGCATCTTGTTTTTCAATGCACTTGGTTGATTAAACATTATGCATTGAAAATTTCATATCAAAACTTAGGCTACAACCCAGGACAGGTTACATACTTATGACACTTCTATAAATGTTTATGAGAGTGCTGAAAAGTTGCTAACCTGACAAAATACACAAAACCTTAAATAACTGACCAAACATAAGATTATTTTTTTGAAAGGCTGAGATCTTTTCAACAGTATTCTGTAAATATTTTAGAAAAAATATTTTTTTAAAATTTTATTTAAAATATATCAATATATTGGTAGAAAAATAGCTGGATAACCAAAGAAACTTCTATTTATTAGAATAATAAAAACCTAGAATCAGTAAAACAATCATTTTGTCATGATAAATAAAAATTTCTTATTTTTTATCCAACTGTAAACTTCAAGTGAAAATCCAAGAATAAAACACTAAATAGTAGAAGACATGTTAAGGAGATACAACTGACTTTTAAAAGGAGAAAAATTTGGGGCTCCTTATGTTTAAGAATTTTTTTTTAAATGATAAAAGTGAATAAAATATTTTTCTCTTTCAACAGATAAAATGTTTTTATAGATATAAAAACCTTTCAATCTTTACTACATTGCTCTGATAAAAGAAAAAAAAATTACAAAAATTGAATCCATAGAAGTAAAGCCTGCATAAAATTGTGTGATCCGGATGTAACAGTAAAAAGGAAATAAAATTAGAAAGGGATTTATCAAGTGAATCAGTTTATTCAATGACAGATAATAAAAATAACAATGACCACAACTGTCAACATGTCTTAAGACTTTTCGTAGGTTCTTCAATTCCCACATTTACTAGTATTGTTTTAGTATAACAGCAAGCTTTACAATTTCATTATCTTAAAATTTTAAAGGGAAAAAATTCAAGAAAATAAAACTCTTTCAATATCTAGCAGCTTTTCTTGCACTTCCTGCCTGTGAAACTCCCTTTTGTATACTTGCATCCCTGACAGCTACAATCTCCAAGAGTTTAAATGCAAAGTCAATTGCAATCTCTTATCCACTTGACTACTATCCTTCTCTCAACACCTCCTATATCTTATTCTTCCTCTTTGCTCTACTTTCCCACAACTATCTTCATACCAGTATTCCCATCCTTCTCTTAACCCTTCTCTGACACTCCCAGTAACCGGTTACTCTTTCTCTTCACTCTCCTCTTATGTAACCTATCACTTTCCTCTTATGTAGCCCCACTGTGCACCAGTGGCAGTACCGTTTTGTTTGGGGTGAAACAATTTTAAAAAAGTCTCTTGAACTTGAAATCTGAACATATTTTGAAATGTTAGTGTCAGAGGAGATCTTCATTGACTTTTATTATTTGATCGAGATATCTTGGACACTCATAAGTTTATCATGCCGACCATCTTGGTCCTGCATCAAGGTTGGAAGGTCATTAGGGTGATATTCTGTGTCATAACATAGCTGGTTGCTGGGCAAATAGACTGTCATGTGCCATGACTAGGCTTCCAGAGCAGATCACTTGCAAGTTCTTGTTTTGTTCAGCAGCAGTGTCCTGCAAAGTGCATTCTGCATTTGTATTTGACTGAAGCAGCCTAATTCTTTATGAATTAATATGATTACAAAAAGCAGAACAATAAGTAAAATAAAATTTATCAGATTTAAATCATATTCAGACCATTGAATATAAATTAGCTAAAGTTTAATGTGGATGTAAATTTCAGTCAAAATTAGAAGAAAGTAATGTGAGTTAAAAGAAAAACTGAAGTAAAGACATTTTTACAAATTTACAAGTAGAATGATAACTATTCATAACCTGTGAGTTTCACATATTTTCAAAATTGTTAAATATGTTTTCTTTTTTGGGTGGAATGTTTGCTAATAATTGTCATCAAATCAACATTTGTGTCATAAAATTGAACAGCTGATCATAATTTCTGAGGCAACAATTTAAATGCTAATAAATTGTTGAGATTCCAGAAGAAAAAAAATGTTTTCAACAAGATAAAATTAGAATTCAGAAAATTTCAACTATAAATAATTGAAAAGATGTACATGTTTATTTGACATGGAGATAACACCATAAAATTATGTTTTGTCTTGCTGGCTAAACATGATTATGGTTAACAACTTAGTTTTCAAAAATACAATTAGATAAAATCAAATTATGCTATTTTAAATATCAAATGAAGTAAAATAGAATATGAACTTCTAAATATTTGGAGTAGATAGTACCTACTATCGCCAGGTTTCACACTCCACCTCCTTCTATTAAACAGGAGTAGAGGTGATCACCTTGTTTCTTGTTTAGGAAGGGGTTCCCGGTCCTTCTACCTCCTCCTTCAGTCTTAGTGGTAGTTCAATTGGAAGCTCTTTGCTATTAGTGAGTGCGGTGGCAATGTCTCTCTATTCTGAGGGTACCAGGTTGGCAGTTTCCTGGTTGCTGCTTCCGACTGGTAGTTAGGAGCCTGAACTCTTGCGTAGCGTCTTGAGAGGCTGCTCTGATCAAGAGTTGAATAATATCAGGGTTCCTGTAGTGCCATATCACGCATGAACGGGCGTCCCTTCATGAACCTCCAGTGGGCAACCCCTGAGGCCACATTATGCTGCAGGCTGCACTAGTCTCCATTCCTCACATGCTGCAAATAGTAACCAACTGATTCTGCTCTAGTCCTCTCTCCTCAACCAAAACACCATGAAAAAGAACAAACAAAATAACAAAATCAAACCAGCTACTCGGAAAACGCCCAAACCTCTCTGTGTCCCTTTCACTAATATATGTGGTATCCGCACTAACTTTTATAGTGTAGAAGCATTCCTCCAAACTAACTCACCTGATATCTTAGCCCTATGTGAAACTAACCTTGACTCGTCTATCCCCTCCTCTGAGTTCTATGTTCCTGGTTACCTTCCCCTCTTCAGGAAGGACTCCAACATCCATATGCATGGGTTTGGTGTATATGTCAGCGAACACCTCCCCCTAGCTAGAACAACATCTCTCGAATCCCTGGACCAGTCTTTCATGTGCTTCCGTCTCTCACTTCTAAGCTCTGTTAGCTATCTCTTCTTCCTCTACCGCTCCCCCTCCTCCTCTGACTGTTCGGTACTTGACAGCATCTCTGACAATATCGACAAGGCCATTTCTTCGCACACATCTGCCCATATTTTTGTGTTTGGCGACTTTAACGCCCACCACACTAAGTGGCTGGAAAACTCTGTAACTGACCCTGCTGGTGTCCACACCTTTAATTTTTCAATCTCCCAATCCCTTACGCAAGTGGTGGACTTCTCCACGTGTTTCTCCAATAGCCCTAACGAAAGGGACTCGCTACTAGACCTCTGCTTCACTTCCACCCCAAATTCTTGCTCCACCAGAGAGCTCTGCCCTCTTGGAAATTCTGACCATGCCGTAGTTTCTGTCAACATCTCATTCCACTCCACCCCTACCCAAGAAACCCAGACCAACAGAATATCCTACTGCTATCAAAGAGCAGACTGGGATTCATTCCATGTCTTCCTCTGCGATGTCCCTTGGAACAATGTTTTTAGTCTTCCCATCGAAGACTGTGCATCAGAGGTCTCCTCCTGGGTTAAGGCTGGCATCGATGCATTCATCCCTGCCAGGAAATTTCAGCTTAAATCCCATTCGTCTCCCTGATTCTTGCCTGCTTGCTCGGCCACCATTGCCCACCAGAATCACTTCTTCTGGCTTTATCGTAGCCACATGTTGGACCAAAACAGGTGCCTTTTTGCCTCAGCTTGTAATAAGTGTAAAAAGATACTTAATGAAGCTAACATGCTGTTTGCTGCCAGGATGAAGCAGCACATAGCATCCTCCAAGTTCGGTACCAAAGACTACTGGCGCCTCTGCAAATGCATGCTTAGCAAGAGTAAGTCCTAAAAACCCCCACTAATAAACGAGTTTGAGGTCCTCACCTCCTCAGCGGACAAGGCTGAATGCTTTGCCCATAGATTCTCGACCAATTCGACTCTGGATTTATCTGGAATCCATACACCCAATTTCCCATCTAGAACCGAGGCCCAACTGAATGACGTCCACATCATGCCCTCGCTGATTTCTAGCATAATCTCAAAACTGGACCCTCACAAAGCAAGTGGTGGGGATGGAATCCTAATCATAGTTTTGAAGAATTGTGCCCCTGAACTTTCCTCTATCCTTTCTAAGCTCTACAACCCCTGCCTATCTTCCTCCTGCTTTCCTGCCTGTTGGAAGTCTTCTTCTGTGGTTCCAATATTCAAGAACACTGGTGAACCATCGGATCCCGCAAATTACCGCCCCATCAGCCTTCTTCCGATCTTCGGCAAAGTGTTCGAAGCCATTATCAATGCCGAGGTCGTTCAGCATCTCACAGCCCACGGGCTCCTCTTGGACAAACAGTATGGCTTCCGCTTCACCAGGTCTACTGCTGATATGCTAACAACCATCACCAAGTATATATACCAGGCTCTTGACAAGAATGGTGAAGCCCGAATCGTCACCTTGGATATCTCTAAAGCATTCGACAGAGTATGGCATGCTGGCCTTCTATGGAAACTGCGAAGCTATGGCATAACTGGACTTTTGTTGGACTTAATCCGGTCATTCCTCTCTAACAGCACACACACGGTGGTATTAAATGGACATGCCTCCCAGAACTACCCTACAAACGTGGGTGTACCCCTAGGAGCTATCCTAGGTCCTACGCTCTTTCTAATCTATATCAATGATCTCCCCGATGCCATAAGATCACAAGTAGGCATGTACGCCGATGATACCACAGTTTACTCTCGCCTCGATCAAAAATCTGGTGTTGGTGACTAGGCGAACCTCGCTGCCGAGCTTGTGAAGGACTTCCAATCCGTGGTGCATTGGGGTAAGAAATGGCTCGTAAAATTCAATTCTTCCAAAATGAAGCTGCTGTCAATTAACCACCACAGACAACCACACCTCCCTCCCATTAGCATGGAACAGGCTTGCTTCCCAGAGAGTAAATCACTACGCCTGCTTGGCCTGACACTCTCAGTGGACCTCAAGTGGAATGACTATGTCGAATCCATTGCTAAATCCGCAGCTATGAAAGTCGGCTCTCTGTGCAGGGCCCGGAAATTCTTTCCACCTGAATCTCTTGTGCAATTATATAAATCCACCATCCGCCCGTGTATTGAGTACTGCTGCCACATCTGGTCTGGTACCCCTTCTATTCTCCTTGTGGTTCTTGACAAAATACAGCGAAGAATCTGTAATGTGAGTGATACCGACTTGGCTGATCGCCTACAGTATCTCTCTCACCGGCGTGATGTGGCTTCCCTGTGCCTCTTCTATAAATACTTTCATGGCTTCTGCTCTGATGAACTTAAATCACTGGTGCCCCCTAGATGTGAATTTGCATGAGATACTAGATTGGCAACTAGGTTCCACCCTTTTACAGTGAAACCAATGAAATGTAACCGCAATTTCTACTCCAACAGCTTCTTTCCTCGCACTTCCTGCCTGTGGAATTCCCTACCGCATGGTAGCTTCCCCGACGGCTACAACCTCCAGGAGTTTAAATGTAAAGGTCAATAGACACCTCCTAACACACTAACTCACACCTACTCTCTCCAACTCTCTCCCTATGTACATCCTAAGTCGTCTATCACCCTCCTTCTGACATTTCCTATACCCAATCCCTCTATGTAACCCCCTACGCTATAGTGGCAGTGGAATGCCTTCCTTGGGGTGACATGATTAAAAATAAAAAAAAAATAAAAAAATTTAAATAGCAAAATATTCCCAATGTGTAAGGAATTTTATATTTTCTATTTTGATTAATATTCCTGTTGAGCTTGAAATAAGTTATCTAGTTAAAGTTTTTGGTTCATGAACATTACTTCTTTTTATAATTCTTGCTATGTAATTTTTAAAATAATTTCCTTATTAGTTATATATATATATATATATATATATATATATATATATATATATATGCTATTCAGAGAAATTATGCTTGACAAGAGTAAATAAAGTACACCAGTTCTGTATCTATATTCAAAATCATCAAAACTTATTTCTGATATCTCTGCAAATATTTGAGGTATTTACTTTTATGCATGATTAACATCGTAGGATCCAGTAGTAATTAGCCATAATGTTTGGCTTGTACCAGCTTTAATAACTTAGCTTCATCTTGATGGAACTCTTTCACCATGTTCATTGCTTATGGGACCCAGATCCATTGCAAAAAAGAAAGAAGAAAAAAATCAAACAGAATGCATTTTATGAGACATCTGGCATCCCATTCTTTGATACACGGCTAGCAAGTTGCTAATTAAAATAGAATCAGTTTAAGAATGAGGAGAGACCCAACAAACAAGAATCAAGGCTAGGCTGCCATTTCAAGTGAATGCTAATATACTCGTAATATATTTCCGCTGAACATAAATCTGCTATGAACTCATGTCAAAAACCTGATGTGCTAAGACAATTCTGAATCTAGATTCACAATCAGCATACTTGATTTAGTATAGTATCATTTGTCTGGGGAGCAGACAAGTTTTATTTGTTGTTGCACGGTACAATTCATACTAGACAAGGTTTCTCCACTGATGCATATGGTATGCTAGAACAATTCTAAATATGGATTTGGAATCATCACACTCAACCGAGTTTAAAATATACAGTTTTACCTAAGCAGCAGAAATCTTTGTTACCCAGTGTCATTACAGAAATGAGATTTTGTTGAAGAAAAAAAAAAACATTAACAGAAAAACAAAAAAACAAACAAAAAAAATATTTAAATGAAAACTACATATAAATGTGATAAAATTAAGTTTTTCAACCTGATAATTTTGAGGTTAAAATAAAAAGACAGACATTACGTTCACCCCACCCTTCATGGTCGGTTATGTGGTTACAAGTATCATCAACACTATTTACATTATTCGGACTATTGTCCTCATTTTTGTTGCCATTTCTACAATGTTTCAGCCATTGTACATTTCGACCTTCTTCATTTGAAATTTGAAGAAGGCTGGAGCATACTGTGGTGAATATGGAATTAAAAGTAACTCTCTTATCTTCACTGCTTACAAATTTCACAATCCTGTGTGAAATCTTAATTTTGACCAATAGAAAAAGAATTGACTGCATACTGAAGAAAAAAGAGAAAGCCAAAATTCTGCGATCCAATGTTAAATTAATTTTTTAATCAATGAAAGGAAGCGATTTACAAAACTGAGAAAGAAGTTAACAAGCTGATGTGAAAAAGATTTTCACTATAAAAGAAAGAAAGTCTAATCAGTCAGAGATAGAAGGGAGATTAGACACTACCAAGATGTGACAAAAGAAACTTCAAGCCACTGACCTGGACATAACATCCCAACACACATTCATTCTCCTTCTTCCTTCTCACCATTCTTGCTGTCAACAAAGAAGATGACACCAACGACAAGGCACTCCATCTGACTCTTAAAAATTAACATTGATAAGTACAATTTTCCTTTATTACTTTACTTTCCTTTTCAGTTTCTTGCCAGCCATAAAAAAAGGAAAGAAACACAGACGTTATTTGTACTCTGTTAATTCTGCATAGACACATTCTGCTACTTACAACTAGAACTCTGGATTCACTTAACTCCTTACTACTATTGCTCTTGGAACATTAAACTCCTACAAATTAACATTATTCTGTTCAAATAATAAAATTCTACTTTAACATACAAACGATATACTTTTATCTTTCCAACCTTCAATTTATTCTGATAATCCTTAAGTTGTGAATTGGCCTTGTACCAGACATGGCTGACCGTCCCTACTTCAATACAATGGACAAAACATTGTAGAAATGACAACAAAAACGAGGACAATAGTCCAAATAATGTAAATAGTGTAAATACTACCTCATCTTAGAAATATAGACAAATACTGAAGTGTCATTAATTTCAATATTTGATAACCAAAACAAATATTTTCTTCTACACCCAATAACTGTGGAAATGTGCAGTACTCACAGGTCATGAATAGTTATTATTATGCATGTAGATTTCGAAAACTCTTGGTCTCAACTTCAGTGTTAAGCATTTTCCTTTTAACTTTCATTCAAAAATCACAAAAAAATATAACTTTTATAAAGCTTCCATATGTATTTCCAAAATACACTTTTATGTAATTCATTCATATTAAATCATTAAAATTACAGTACTGAAATAAGTTATACAAAATAGCCAAGATTTAACAGTTTACAAATTTGCTATAGTTATGATGGGAAAATGCACATTATTAGATATAAAGAATTTGTAGATATAGTCAATGTGCACACAGAAATCAATACTGCATGGTGAGCATCAGTCTGATAACATAGGCATCCTCAGTTATAAGACAAGGTCCAATGATTTAACTATGTGCACATAGTTTATATGCAAACACATTCTTTTTTTTCTTTTCTTTTGTAACAAGTTATTTTTTTTTATTATTTGACTTGATATACATTTAAGCTTATTTCTTATTTACTAACTTTGTAAGCAGAGTAAGAAGTAGCAAGTGACAGGTGACAAAAGCCATGGACTTTCAGTAATCCTCGGAATAATATATCCTTATTTGGTTGAATAGTGAAGAGCATAGAGCATTTTCAGAAACTGTAGCAGTAGTAAGCTGGAGCAAATGAAATACTACAAGATTCTAAACAGGATTTCCTGGATTATAGCAGAAACAGGTCTGGTGTAGAGAAGCTTCAAAATGTTTCAAATACCAATGGCTGCTATGAGGTTAGGAAAATAGTTGTCTAGACAATGACACAATAATACTTAAAATATAGCCTAAGCCATAAACTTGGCTTATCAAGTTTTCTTAAACAATAGGATGAAACTAAGAATGTGAAATGCACTGATAGCATAAAAAATAGATAGGTAGAATTGTTTCATTGTTTTCTTTGATGTTATCTTAATGGTGTGAAATAATATGTAACAAATTTGGTGCGTCTTCACTGACAAATATTTGATAACTACAAAAAGTACTAATGAAATGGATAGTTGCAACTGATCATATATAAGTAGAATTTAGACAAAAAAAAACTTGAACTCTAACAATTACACACACAATACACACACACACACACACATATATATATATATATATATATATAGCACCTTTCTTGATAAATTTCATCTTAGCATCAAGAAACTGATTAGAGAACTGGAAAGGATCAGCATAAAATAGACACAATATATCTATATAATCCAATGTAATATATCTGAATAAAGATATGCTATCTATCTATCTATCTATCTCTCTCTATATATATATATATAGAGAGAGAGAGAGACAGACAGATGCAGAAAATATAAAAATCATGTATAGGAAAAAAAAAACAAATGAGAAAATTTATGTGGTAAATTTCAAGTGCAAATAAATATAAACTTATAAAGTGAATCAAATTGTTTCCATGAAGAATTATGCAAATCTTTAGTTACACCACTATGACAGAAAAAGTACATTTTTCTATCATTTCACAGAACAATTTGAAATAATCCACTCTTAAGAGATTGCAATATAATTATTACTCACTCAAAACAAAGCCATGAATGAAAGCCATGTGAAAAGCACTAACACGTTTTACCAAATTTTCAAATTCAGTGTGCAAGTTGTGTGTTAAAATTCAGGAAATAAACTATTTTTGATGGTTAAAAATCAAAGTATTACTGACAGAATAGTTGAACATAAAGAAAAATATTTCATACAATCCGTTTTCTAAATTGTTTTGTTAGATTTTTCTGAAATTTAAAAAACTAATTAGACTATTTGGTTTCCTGCAAGTTCAATCTCTGTGTCCTTTAGTACTGAAAAATCACATACTCTACTTCAGTAAAAAAAACAACAAAAAAACAAACAACACAAAAGGTGAATATTATCTTATATAAGTTATCTCCCCTATGCATGAAAAGCAGAACAAGAACAATGTATCCCTATGAATTGAATAAAGGATTCAATTCAAACTTTTCAAAAAGTTTAACAAGTACAAAAAACAGACACCTGAAGAAGGCTGGGCAGGACTAGGGTTGAAATGTTGTGAGCATAACAACCAAGCTGAGAAAGCTAGTCAGAATGACAAAGCATAGTTAAAACTAATGTTTTATCATGTAACAAGTGGTATTACAAACTTAAATATAATTGCATCAGTAATGACCTTACTTTCAATTTGGTAAATATTTCCAAATGAACCCATTAAACCTGTTTAATCATAGTTCTCTATTAAAGCATCATATATATTACCACATATATATCATACAAGATGATATTTCAAGAGTTTAAAAGCATCAATCATATTTTCCCCATGTAGTTTCATCCAGCACCTTCTGAGTTCAGTTTTGAGTAAGGCTAATTAGAACTTGTCAATGTTAAATTGATGTGGAGATATAATCCTAGATCTGTTGAATGAAAATAAAGAAAGTAGTTGCTTCTAGACAACTCCTAGCAACATCATCAACTACTAGTTGTTTTTAATTGACTGTGAGCAAGTGCAGCACCCACTTTGAACACAGCTTTCCCATTGAAAAATATTCATGCAAAATGGTGAATACACTACTTTCTGATATGTTCAACTGCTCTGCTATCTCATGTAACTTCAATTTATGACCGGCCAAAACGAGTTTGTGGATTTATTTGGTGTTTTCCAAGACAACTGCTGATTTTGTGTGACCTGAGCGCTCAGCAACATTTGTGTCTGTACGACCATGTTTAAGGTCAGCATACCACCTTTTAACTGTTGTTTCTAATGAAGCAG
The DNA here is from genome assembly GCA_037127315.1 of Ascarosepion bandense. Lineage (NCBI taxonomy): Eukaryota > Metazoa > Mollusca > Cephalopoda > Sepiida > Sepiidae > Ascarosepion > Ascarosepion bandense. The sequence continues at coordinate 4,582,760 of JBBBDQ010000883.1, read as the reverse complement.
AGTCTGAATAACACTTATCAAGCCATTGCTTTGCTTGAACAGTATGTTTTTCCATCAGAATGCTTTATCAACACATGAAATTCAGATTTTCCCATTATTTTAAAAATTTGCAACAGTAGCTTCACTTAAATAACTGTAATTTGTAAACTAATAATCTGATTGGACCCAAATTTTGTTATGTGCCATTTGAAGATCAGTACTTCAGAGAAATCATATGGGATTTTTATTAATGGTGCCATCTATATATCAGGTCCGGGACTTATTGAGTGATGCATTAAGACCAAAAGCTCTATAAAAATCAATTTTTTTTTTTTTAATTCTGAATAGTGTTGTGGTTTAAGTGAGGTAAAGAATGCTAATGTACAAAAATTAATTTAAGTAGTACCCAGACCTTAACTCATTTAGTTATCTTTGCAAAATGAGGGTGAAATACATGTGGTCATAGGACCCATTGCCAAAATATGCATAATTAACTGCCTGTGAATGGAAATGTCCATTGACCAAATGCAAAACAGTTACATATTTTCAAATTCTATATATTTATAGCTATTTGAAGATCATATTTTGTGCCAAATTTGGTACTGGTTTTGGAAATTAAAGGTTGTTTTCAGAGATTATAGTGTGAAAAATAGATAACATTTTCAGATTTTGTATTATGAAAAATAGAAATACATAAATTTTATGTGCATTTAAGAAATAATTTTGAACTTTGATATCCAATAAAAAAGAAGCAGAAATTCCTTAAAATTTTCCTGTCTTAGTAAAACTTAGTCAAGTTGAGATTATATTAAATGTTTTAAAAATATAATGGGTAAAAAGTCCCTATGCATTCCTGCAACACTACACAAGACACCAGGCTAACAATCAAAGTAATGTCCTTTTGTTTTTTTTATTGAGCTACTCATTTATTTACTAAAAATTCCAGTGAATAAGTAAATATTTTTTCATCTTGAAAGTAAATGACATTTATAAAATTGTATGAAGCCTAGGTTTATCACTGAAAATCCACTCATTTTCAATTTCACAGCATAGCAGGGAAAAGTTTGTATGACAAGAACTTTGCACAGACTTCCCAACTAGAACAGAAGCTTCTGAAGTGAAAGTGCTAAAAGTAAGGGTTGTAAGGATTTTTAAAACTCATTCCAAATTTGTGTGAAGTCTGGACAGGAAGTTGATACAAAAGTCAATGGTAGACAGAGAGACATCAAAGGGAATAAAAGTAGAAACAAGACTTATTAAAGATAAAAACAAATAATCTTTAAGAAAGTTTTTAAAAAATAATTTGAATTAATTTAATGATCTTCAAAAGAATTTCATATATGGTCAAGAGGTTTTAATAATACTTATTTTGAGAATTGGTAAAAGACACTATATATAGGACAAATTAAGACAAATATCTATTCAAGATTATAATAATATTTATACTTTTTTGTATTGTTTTATATGTAATAACATTTATTCTATCTATATATGTTGTAATTTATTTACCTGTCCAATAGGGTAAATTTAACAGAAAATCAAGTTGAATATAAAGTAGATTGCCAGAGTCATTTTGTTAGTAGTTTCTATTTTAAAAATTCAACTCTCATTGATGATAATGAAGGAAAAATGTTTGCAATAAATGCTTTGTTTAGGGGAATTAAAGTTGTTTATTGAAGAGTCTGATTTTAAATTAATCTTTTCTATTAAATTAATTTTTTTAAAAACATATTTTAGGATTTTTGAAAAAAAAAAGTTCTATATAGCTTATTTAAATGAAAAATATCTGTAAACTACAAAAAATTAATTTATTTTGCAATTATTAAAAGATATGAAGTCATTATATATAGATTTTATATTTTAATTTTGTAAAAACTGTCTTAATATTTTTTTTCAAAACTATCCTGATAGATTGTTATTTGTTTTCTGATGTTTTTCTCATTGTGATAAATTTAAATTTGTGTTTAGAAGTGGGGATTAAAAAAAAAAACTCTTTTTGAATCCTTAAACTCCTTATGAATAGTAGCTGACTTATTGCAATTTCTACTTTTTATCCCCAAATTCCAATCTAAATAGATAAAATATCATTATGATGAAATTACAATAAGAACCATTTTTGCTGGAAGATTAGATGAAAAATATAAAAACTGGTGGCTTAGCATCTTCACCAGCACAAAAGAAGTATTGTTGAGGATTTTAGGAGAAAGATATGAAAAATATTTCAATTCTAATAAAAGTCATTGAGATTTGGCATGTCTTTGGTCAAATGACTGAATAATAAAACAAAAAGAAAAATAACTTTCATATTCACATACACAGACAACTAGTACTGATTAGTAGAGGGTTGGCTGATTCAAGTGAATTTAGTAAGCTTGTAGAATGGGAAACACTTTAAACTGAAGACTTTTGGGATTTTTAAAAGGCATGTGTATAAAGGAACATTAATTTCATTGTTTTAATTTTCTTCTTCTAAATAGCATGAACATTTTTCAAAATCAAACGAACAATCTTTGCAAATAATGAAAGCTTAGTTTCCATGAAGAAAAATTTATTGGGCGATGTGCTGCTAAGGTTTGGTTTGGTTGTTTTACCAGCATGTCAACCCTTGTAAGACATTTAATGCTGAAAATCAGATTTTTATTCAATAATATTTTAGTAAGTTTTAACATTTGTGAAATATAATTGAAGACTGTTGTATAGTTCATTTATGTTAAAGTTGTCTGGATTAAATTTTGGCGTGTAATTTGCTTTTCCTCAAGTAGGTCAAAATGTTTTTTTGTTAATGTTTTTGAAAAGTTCTTCAAGGTTATTCATCTTATAAAGGTGTTTATGGATAGAGGTGAATTCAGCACAGTCTATCATAAAATGTTTTACTGTGCAAGTTTCCTGGCATACTATGCATGTAGGCAGATCCTCATCTTTTAGAAGGAACGAATATGATATTGGTATGACTAATTCTGATTCTTGCTAAAACTACTGTTATGGTGTCTTATCCCAAGTAAAGGTTTGATTTTGTACAATTCATTACTTGGATGAATATCCATAACTCTTGCCACTTATTTAAGATATGTGCATTAAAAGTTGTTTTGAAATTTGTCTAACAGACTTCTGTTTCTGTTATATTGATTTTTAGTTATTCTTTAGCAGCCTCATCTGCCTTTCCATTTCCCTGGATGCTATATAACTAGGGATCCAGCAGATTATGAGGTGTTTTGGGATAAAAAGTATATTGATTTTGTTTAAAAGTTTGGTTATTAAAGGATTTGTCAGGTTTTTATAATTCAAGGATGTAAGAACTGATAGGGAGTATGAGAAGATAATGAATCTGTCTGACTCACCATATGTGATAATATTGAAAGCTAAATCTAATGACATAGCTTCTGCATTAAATATTGAGGATTTGTCAGGTAAGTGATTTTGAAGTATGGTTTTGTTCAGTATAGGTGAACATCCAACTATCATTATTTTTGGAGCTGTCAGTGTATATATGCTTACAACTTGTATGTTTTTGTGAGATATTATGAATTTCTTCCATGTATACAGATGTGTCAGTTTCAGTTTTGGAATGTTTTGCTAGATTTTATATTATAACAGGCTGTTTTATTGACCAGGGAGAAGTTTTTGAAAGAATAGATTTGTGTATTAGAGTAGTATTTATTTAGAGTTCACTGGAATTGTTTTCTATGTAGCTGCTAAGAGGTTTAATGGCATTTTCCTTTAAATTATATAATGAGGTTGAAAAACAGTTGTATACTGAATTACTTGGGCATGAACAAAGTTTAATCTAATATTGAAAGGCTAACTTATGTTGTCTTAATGCCAAAGGTGGTTCATGTGCTTTGGTGTATTAGCTTTCAATTGGCAACGTACTGTAGGCACCTAGAACAAGTCGAAGAAACTGGTGATGGATGGTACTAAATTCTTTTACAAATGATTTTCTTGCCATACCAAAGATAAAGTATCTATAATCCAATTTCAACCTAACTAATGCCTGATAGTTTCAATAGTATGTCTCTCAGCTCCCCAGACTTTGTGAAAGATGACTGAGTAGTTGTATTGCTTTATTGCATATGAAGGATAATTTTTTGTCAAAGATTATTCTTAGGTATTTGTATTGATCTATTACAGACATTGTGTTGAATATTAATATGTAATATTGGTGTTTATGGTTTGACCATTTCTTTTAATTGTTATTCTGGTTACATCTATTACATTTTGGTTTTTTAGGTTAACATTGATTTATAGGAAGGAAGCTGCTTAGTCTGGACTTTTCATTACATGTGTTTATCTGGTGTGGATAAGTTTTGCTTTTGAAGTTATTAAATGCTGACCATTTGAGGTCTTTTTCTGCATTAATTTTTTTCCTACTTGTATTATTATTGCATTGTTTAACTTTTTTTTTAACAGATATAAGAGTAATTTGAGACTATATTGTTTTTTTCGAATATGAATGTTGATAGTTTTGTAATAGGAATTTCTTCAAGTAACTCCATTACTATATATTGAGGGAAATAATTCTAAGATTCCAATGCATTATCAGAACTTGATTTAGATAAGAATCATTTCATTTTCTTTGTTACCATATTATGTATATTTTTTCTTTTATCATATTTGCCCCCATTCCTTGATGCCCTATCATAGGAGACATTGGGGGAGGGGGAAATCCCATTTGCCCAAGCATTCCAGGGATACAAAAATGTTATACTCAGGTTAAGTATTCTTACGTAGTCATCAATAATTTCTTTCATTCATCTATCCCTGTGAAGTTGAATATAAGTTTTAATTTTTGATGATACACTTTATTTATAACCTGATTGAACCTTGTCTTCTAGTACCAATTTGATTAAATTTGGTTGGTGTGCATATGATTTTTTTTTTGGGGGGGGGGGGGAGGTTGTGAGTTTATTGTGTTTTTGGTGGGTGGAATCGTATATAACTAGCTGATTGATCCTCTATGACTGCCTGTCTAGCAAAATGTTGCAAAATGGTGGCCTTGTGGGAATGGGGGGGGGGGTCTTACCCTTCTGTAGAGTGCAGTTGGCATATTCTGAAGTTTCAGCCAACAGAGCTGTTGAGGAGTATGACAATTATCTGGAATATATTAATAGAAATTCGTAGTGTTAAAATATTGATTTGATTTTATTGTTTGTTAACCAAGTAAAGACATCAAGTGTGTGTGTGTGTGTGTGTGTGTGTTTGTATTTTTTACTCTAGATAAAGTATTTGATTGATTTTTTGAGGTTGGTATCCTCAGTGTCTGCTTATGAGTAGGAGTAGCCCTGAAAATCTAAGTGAACAAGTTCATGGTTATTTGATATTTAATCTCAATGATGTTAAATATTTAAGGGGCTGCGAAGTCACTCAGTAAGATAGTAATCATTTTGTATACAGGCAAGTGAAGATGAGCAAATATTTTCTGTAGAAGGGATAAGATTTCATTGTTATGAAATTTATTTTTGTGAAAGAAACCGCATACTGGTGAAAACTTAAAACAAAAATAAAAAAAAACAAAAAAAAGAACTATGAGACTGTAGTAGTCAGTAACAAAAAAGTGGGGAAGAAAGCATCACTGTTTCTAATAATTAATTCTTTTGCAGACAGTGCAATTGAGAGCAGTTGAAATGAATACAGGAATAAGAAAAGAATTGAGTTCTACAAACTGAAAAGTTTTTTTTTTTTGCAACAACCAGTTGCTCTGTTTCAGTAGACGAAGAAAAGACAGCAAGAAAGCCAATTAAAACTACATCTGTATAGGTAGTTAGTGTGACTTAGTAAAAAACAATTGAGTTAGTATTTTTCCCTGTAATTCAACACATTTTTAAAAATAAAAAAAAAATTTTGACTCTAGAGAAAAGGAAAAATGCAACATATGATAAAATTATGACTAGTAGTTTTTAAAAAATATTCAACTCAACTGACAATAATTTGGAAAAAAGATAGTACATTAATTCTGTATATATAAATCAGTAATTTTTAAGCAATTAATGGATATTTTATTCCAGTAATATTTCTTATTACTATAAATATTATGTATAGTGGGAAGCTGTGTTTGAGTTGACATCCTCGTCATTTTAAACAATCAAATTAATATCAACTGGTCTAAAGATCAAAAAGTCCTATTAAAGAAAAATGTGCTTCCTAACAGGAATCAAACATCCCAGTGAGAGATGTGCACTATTAAGTAGGTAACTGAATCTTACTTTATCATGATGTTTTACTGTGGCCCAGTTGGTAGAGCAGACTTTCCCAATAAATGGTTTCCCTGATGGTAAAAAGGAACACACGTTCAATTTCTGTAAAGAGTCACATTTCCTTTAAAAGGATTTCTTGATCTCTAGACATCAATATGAGTGTTTAACAAGAATATCACTCCAAAGACATGTACACACTAAATATAATGTTTATAGCAATATTATATATATATATAGGGAAGATAAAATTTTCTTTAACCTGTCTCATAAATTGCTGAACAGATTTGTAAGATTTTGCAATGTTGACTTCAAAACATAGCTTTGCTATTCAGATCACATAATGAATTTAAGGATCAGAGATTTTTTTAATACTAAAGTTAATCAAATACAATGCTTGAGAGCCACTCAAGGTAGCGGGTTACTGTTAAAACAGTTATGATGAATGAGGTATGACACATGTGAAAGAGAAGATGGTAGGAATTAAAATTATGAGGAAAAAGAGGAAAGAAGAAAAACTGATCCTTGACTTGAAGTTAACACTATTGTTTACGGGAGCATCCACATGGAAGCATGTTCTATAGAGTAGCAGTTCTTTGAAAGTGGAATTTTAAAAGAAAAAAGAAATAAACAAGTATGCCTCGAATGTAGCAGAATATAGTGGGTGTATGCTTGTGTATACATATATAACAACCAGAAAGGCAGGATGGTGCAGTGGTCACCGACATAGAAAATGGAATTGGCAAACTGTTCAAAATTTTAGGTGAAACTGCTTGTGTTCACTTCCCATTAATGAACTTGAGAGAGACATGAATTCACTTCTCTCCATGTTCTGTCTTATCACAAAATTTGTGCCGGGAGCAAACAGTCTGTCAAAGTGGATGCTTGGCCAAACCACTTCCCTGTTATTGCATTATCTCCCTAGATGATAGCAACATAACATTTTTGACCCCTCCCTAACCAGCCAACCTTAACATGGGTCCTATAATTAAAAATTAATAACAGTGTGTATTTACAAAAACAATAAAAATCAGTTATTATCAGCTAAATTTTCCTGAAAACTTACTGATTTATTCATATATTTTTTTAAATAATTTTTTTTAAATATTCAAAAAGTTTGTACTGAGAATTTCTTTATGTAGATAATGAGTCAGTAAAGAAAAATATAAAATAACAGAAAATGAATACAAATTTCAATTCTTAATAACTGAAGAAACAATGAAAAGAATTTTGCTCAACATAAAGACCCAAAGTCTATTTCCCCTACTTTTATATCCTAATTAGCTTTTCTTAATACTGTAATATAACAATCTGGCCCCACCCGATGAAGGCTGATGCAAGCGAGGGTGTTTCCGGTCGTTGAAAGGAGTGGATGTCATTTTGACCTTATTTCCGGCAGCAGCGGAAATAACTACAGAGGCAAACAGAACAGGTGTCTCTGAGAATTACGTGGGCGTGCGTGGGCGAGGCAAAACCGGAAGAAAAAGTCCCGGTTCTGGAAGATTATATAAAGACCTCGTCACACGGATTCGCCAGCAGTAGTAGTAGAGACAGAGAGACCAGAGTAGCAGGAGAGAGAGAGAGAGAGACACAACAGATACGACGACACTCCCGTCAACCCTTAGAAGCGCGCTCTCTTAATTCTCTGTCCCCTATGCTACACGGTTCATCGTCATTAATAAAAATATAACTCATATTTTTATATATACGCGTGTTTGTTGTTTGTCGATATACAACAATACCAACAGATTATACATAACTTATGACGGCTGCATGGGGATTAAATTTTTATTTTCAGGCCAATATTTGGAATATCAAAACTTCTAGCTATTTTCATTTTCCAAATAGCCAGCAGTCTTTGAGAAGTAGCATTTGACAGAGAGGATAAAAATCAGTGTCTAACCCATGGCATTGTTTCTATGTGGGAGATTATTTGCCATTTGACCCAAGCAAATGGGAGACAAAAATGAAGAGAAAAAGGAATTTATTTGATCTCAAAAATCTGTTGAAGATAGGGTGAAAAGGTGCATCAATCTTCAAGATCATCACAGATCAGCATTACTTATCAAATGAATGGCTTAAAAGGTTGACTTCCACTCAAAACGGATTTAAATGCTAAATTCCCAATTGGTTTTCGCACGGTTAGTTAGGACAGTTTCAAAGGTTTTCTTGTTTTAGCCATTTGTTGAAATATTATTACTTCAAGAGAGCAGCAATATCTGTATCCTGAGACAATGTGAAGAGAGTGCTGACATGTTGACATGCTGGATACAACATAATTTCCTTTTGGTTGTAAAAAGCTTATTCAAGAATACTAAAAGAAGCATTTCATTTATATCTGAAGAAACAGAAAGGAGGACTTATTGGTTAAAACTATATGAGAGGTTGCTGATTGCACCCACTTTTAAAAATTTAACCAAATTGATAAACATCAGAGATTGAATCTCATCTTGGTCAGACTGAGAACTTTCAAGATTTTTAGAAATATAATGAAATTGTGGTAGACTTAGTTTTTAAGTTCAGGGGGGCTCATATGATGGTATCGTAAACACCAATATGAATACAGTTGTCTTTAGCATTATAAAAGTGTTTTGAAAAGACATTGCTAAAAGTGGTACATATTTTCTCAGTTTAAGAACCAATAGCTATAGAAAGAAAAAGGCTTTTTAAAACATCACAAGGTTTACAAAATTAACATAACCGAAAAGTGAGAATAATAATTATCTCTAATGATTGTGTAAATCATATTAGATAAAATTTATTGACCACATCAGATTTGATTGTGAGGACATTAATGAAGTCTAGATATCACTTCTTGTTGACTCTCCACTGCTAGCCTGCTATCTCTAAATGCTATTGTCCATGGTTTTCTTAACAATATGCAAAGATACACAGTGACTCTTTGGGGGAATACTTTTAGGGTCCAGTTTATGCACAAAATGTTTTAACATCCTTTGCTATCTGTCCTTCGTATATTTTCTACAATATTCCCCCCAAAATAGATATGCATTTATAGCTGACAGTTAAATATTCGTTGTTCTACATTTGATTTCGTGGTTGGTGAGAAGTTTAAATGAAACTTCAAGTTCTGTTTCTTCACTCTATATAATTATCATCAGAAATAGAAGTTTTAAGAATTAATCATTTTACAATGCAAGAGGAAGGTTATCATATCACAGAAATAATTCTAGCTGCTGATTAAACAAAAGAAAGCCTGAGTTAGCTTGTCTCAATAATAGGAATTTTAACTCCTAAATCTGTACAGAATATTAAAATTCCATTATTAACTTAACATCTGGATAAATTCAAATCATCTACTTTCAAAAAGAGGTCCACCAGATATACTCTGCTAACAGATATAGAAAAAAGTTCTTTATTCAATATTGCATAAGAATAGATAAAACAAAAATTCAAAACAAGGTAAATTCTAAATGCTAATTGCTTGGCACAGGTGCAGCAATTTTCTCAGTCTATATTTTTCTCACCAATGTTAACCTCAGGGCTATTCACCAACAATATTTATATGAAGGCATAATATTTATAAGTACAATTATAACAGTTGCTACTACTATTATTTGCTAGTATTAATCCAGATTCAATTCACTTAAAAATCTAAGTCAAAGGTGATGCACTAAATTGAAGAGAGATTTGCTTTTTGAAGTTTCATATCCATTTACTCAACACTTAACCAGATTTCACAGTGGTGTTACAAAATTCATAATGATTACAAAAATAGCTTTATTAATTCTTTCAGTAATTGTTAAGAATTTCTTTTTGTTTGCCTTACAAAATGGTTTTTATTGAAAACTGAAATGTTTTTCTCTCACTTTTCATAATCTTTGTGCACACAAACAAAATAGTTGACAAATTTTATCACTATTGGGAATCATTTGGCCATTTAAAATTAAATGATGATTTTAGATTTTGGTGATGTCAACTTTATAGCAGTCATTGCCAGTTGAGGGAGAGGCAGATGCTGTAAATGACTCCATCAATGCTATTCTTTCAAAGGTATTTGCCAAAAATGATAATGTTTAATTTTTTTTATAAAATACAAGCAAAATATTTGGCACATGAAGGTTATCCATTCTTTTTTTTAAATCATTTCACCCCAAGAAAGACAATACCGCCACTGGTGTGCAGAGGTCTACATAAGAGATGAGTGAAAGTTTAATCAGGAGGATAGCGAAGAGAAAGACAAACCGGCTACAAAGGAAAAAAAGGCAAAAAAAGTATATTATATAAGTAATATATTCTTTCTTATGAATAAATTTATTTTGCTGCCATGAATATTTTTACTTGATGAACAATGTATATATTCAAAAGCCTAATATGATAATAAACATAAAATACTCTACCTAAGCTTTATACCAAAACATCTGATAATTGTCAAGGGGGGTGAGGAAGAATTCTATCTATCAAGTAATTGATAGAAATTGAAACAAAATCTTTTAGTTTCTTTTCTCATTCACAAGAAATTAGGTTTTTAAGATACTTTGTAAGAAACAAAATCTTCTGAAATTACGAAAAAATAAAAAAAATAAAACTGTCTAATCTTTTCAAACAAACCCCTTGTTTTTACTATCTTTATAACTACATTTATATTCTCCAGCCTTCCTTACAGAGAGTTCATAACTTGAAATATGATAGAAAAAACATAAGACATGAAGACTTAATCACTGTCTAATAGTATCAGCATCAACATTGTCTCAAAAATTACAGCTATTTAATAAAGTCCAAACAAGGCTGACACCTCATGAAAAAAAATCATTGGCTTAAAAAAGAAAAAAGAATTTTCAATCCCATTAAAATTGATATCCATAGCCAGAAAGTCTACTTATTGAAAGTAATTATCTTACCTCTAAAATCTGCACTAACCAAAGGAAAATTAAAACTAGTACAACAGAAAAACATTAGAAATGATTCAAATTTAGTTGAAAATTTAGGATCTCATTTTTCAACTGCAACCTTATTGAGCATCTTCATGAGTTTTGATGTTTTAAACTAGACCAAAGTTTATCATGAAATGAACTTTAAAAATATTGTACATTAAAGTTGAATCTCCTTTCTGAAAGCTTTTGTTTGAATGTATTTTCTTCTGGGTCTGAAATAAGTTCACATGTTAGGATGCTCCTTGGAAAGTGAGTATCTGATTTGACTTGGGTGGGAGGTTTAAATACATTTCCTAAGACATGTTTTATAAATAATCATCAAAAATATGATGCTGATCCAATTTGATAGCATTCTTCATTTCAGAGACGTGCTCTTCTGGCTAAGCCTATACAAACTCACAATGGAGTAGGAAAAAATGAGGCATTTTTTTCACATATTTTAATAGTTACTCAAAAAATATAAAACATTATGTCAACTTGACAGAGAAAACTTAATTCATTCATCTGGCTTAAATAAAATTCATTTTACTTTTTTTCTTCTTAATCATTTCATTCCAAACAAGACAATAATGCTACTAATATAGAAGTATGCTTAAATTCATTCTGTCAAGATACCAAAGAGGAGAAATCATTAGAAAAATTGCCATGAAAATATTTGTAGAAAAGACAGAAGAAAGCCACATCATAGAGAGAGGAATGTGACTGAAATTGAAATGCCAGGTCAGGACTGATAATACTTCAGACCATTCTTTGGATTTTGTTGAGAATCTTGAGATATAAAGCAGAAATACTAGACCAGATATAGCAACAATATCTAAAGCACGGATGGATGCTAGATTTATAAATGTACAAGAGGTATTTTGACGAGAAAAATTGTCAGACAAAACACAGGGAACCAACTTTCCTAGTTGCAGACCCACCAATTGATTCAATATAACCTCTACTTTATGTCAATGGAAAATGCAAAACTAAATAGGCACATTAAGTTGCTTGCTTAGAGGTTAGCATCAGCCATGCTGATGAAAGGCAAAAAGGGTTCTCCATTATGATTAAAATACAGCAGTTTCATTTTGAAGGTGTTAAAATTTACAAGCTCTTTCTTGTTCCACTTAATAACTGATTGGAGGTAATTTTCAACAGCAAGTTACCAGTTTAACTTTGTTGAATCTGTCAGACTTGCTAAGACAGGAATAAATAGTTGTGTTATCAGAATAAATACCTAGTTGGGAGCTGATGACATTGGGGAAGGTTGTTGAAATAAGGAACAATGTAGGTCCAAGAATAGAGCTCTGGAGAGCACTATGTTAATGTGAAAGGATCTAGAAGTATGGCCATTCAAAATGACTTTCATTACATGATTTGTTAAAAATGATTAGATAAAGATGAATATTCAGCCTGAGGCACCATTGCCCTTCAGTTTGTAAAGAAGGCCACCATGCCAAATGCCTTCAAATTATTTAAACACACAGCCTGAGCCTGGCTATTCTTATCTAAAGCTTTGTAAACAAATTCAGTAATAGCCATTAACACATCAGTGGTTGACCTAGAGATACAATAGCAATATTGTTTATCTGGAAAAGGTTGTGTGAGGTGAGATGCTTAATCAATTCAGATTTGATTAGGGACTATAGTACTTTTCCAATCATGAGTTATATATTTGACTTAGTCGTGTGAAAAGGATCTTAACAAATTTATGGAAAATGAAATATTAATCTGAAATTGTACTTCTATTATTGGTTTTGGCCAACATAGAATGTTAAGCACCTCATGGAATTAGAATAGTTATAGATGTACTACATTAATGCGTGTACAACAGACATTTCAAACATTGTCCCTTTACAAGCACACCTGCAGCCCACACAAAGAATATTAATTTGGTCATTTAATGGTGAAAAGTACAGTATTTAAAAAAATAAATCACATGTGTTTTACCTTTTGATCTATTTGATATATTATTTGAATATTTTGAATATTTTTTATTTGAATAAAATACTGAATAAGAATACCATTTACTGCATAAATTTATTTAAATTTTAATATAATCGACAAACTTTTAGTTAGCACAGTACTAAGCTATATTAAAAATGATAGCAAACATTTGATATTCATAGTGGCTGAAAAAATAGCACAGAAAGAAATTATCTCTAGTAGCCATGCCACCAGCCATCACATGATGAAAACAATATGGCAGATATTAACAGTTATAACAGAAAACTTTCTTTCAAAATTTCAAAAGATTTTGCTTTTAAAAGTGAATTATCAAACAAAATAATGTTTTAGAGGTGTTATCAAAATTGCTTTATCTCATTTTACTGTTAGCTCTTGTTTAAATGTAGCAGTTTGTTTTCAGATTCTGTGTTGTCAATTTTGAAAATTAGTTTTTCCTTACTACTTTAACCCTAAAATCACTAGCGCTCCTCCAGCTAAGAGAAATAGGAAACTGTACGAAGAAGAGTGAGGAAAAGTAGGAATTATGGTATTTTTGCACAACAGTGAATTGAAAGATACATTGTTTATTTTGCAACAACTCCATTGCCAGGACATAAGAATATAACCTGAAAAGACGTTTTAAAATGAACCATCTATCTTACAATAAATATGAAGGCCCAATGCACGTTTAAAAATTCATGTAATTGACAGTTAAGTTAACACAGCAACAGGTGTTTGTTATGGAAATTCAGAAACAATGTTGCTTCCATTATTGCAAGCTATGAATTCAGCCAAATCGCAGTTATAAGTGGGAAACGTTATGGTGAAAGAGATTTCATAAAGCAAACAACTGAAAATGTATGTCCAGAGAAAGCACAATTATTCAAAGGCCTTTCAATAACCAGGAACACTGTTGTTGAACAGACTGATGAAATGTCAGGTGCTTTGAAGCAAAAGTTGAAGGCAGTATCATCAAAGTTTGAACATTTTTCTATTGCTATTGATGAGACCGATGACAAAACTGGAATAGTACAGCTTGCAATCTTCCTCATGGCCTGTGACAATAAATTTAATATTTATGAAGAACTGATTGAACTGATCCCCATGCATGACAAAACGAGCAAGGATATTTTTGAGAGAGTTGAGCAGGTTCTGCTTGAGTATAGTTTTGATTTGAGCAAACTTGCATGCTTATTTACTTATGGTGCTGCTAATATGGTTAACAAATATAATGGTATTGCTACTGAGTTATAAAACTAGAAAACTCACATCCAGATTCATTGTTTGCACATTTTCACAGTAAAATTTATGTTCACAGATCTTAAAATTGGATCATGTGCTTAGCTTGGTCACAAAAACAGGGTCTTATATCAGAGGCCATGTTCTCAACCACAGTCAGTTCAGTCAGTTGTTGGAAGATATAGATACTCAGTTTACTGATGTTCCATTCTACACAGAAGTCCATTGGTTGTCATGTCACAAAATACTGAAAAGATTGTTTGTTGAGACAAGAAATAATTATGTTTTTGGAGATGAAAAATTGAAACATAAATGAAATAAAAGATGAAAGTTGGCTACAAGACCTAGCTTTCGCTGGGGACAATTACTGCTCAATTAACTGATCTCAATTTGAAAGTATGCGGAAAAAACAAATTTATCACTTAGTTGTATGATGAAACCAAGTGCTTCATTAAAAAACAATTACAGTTGTCAAATTAAAATTTAACTTATTTTCCTACAAGCAAAGAGCTGAAAAAAACTGCCAATACTAAGACTGTGCTTAGCTTGACTAAGTATGATTGTCACCTGGAATTCTTAACTTAAGGAATTTTAGAAAAGATTTAGTAATTTCTCATCTATTGAATATCAGTTTGCATTATTTTCAGCACCATTCATCTTTAATGTTGCCAAGACAGAAGAAAACCTGCAAATGAAACTATTCAAAATGCAGTTGGATTTTACAATCAGAGCAAAATATCTTAAACTAGAAATACCTGGGTACTTTTCATACCTTCCTGCACTTCAGAAGGTTTGCCACAATAGTTACGGCAATGTTTGGTTCTACCTGTGTGTGCAAACATTTATTTTACTTCATGAAATCAACAAAAACTTCTCAGAGAACAAGGCTAACTGATCAACATTTGTCATCTCTGATCAAAGTTAGAACTTCAGATATTTCAGCAAAACATACTAAAAATTGTCAGCAAAAAGAGGTGTCAAGCATCATGACAAAAAACTAAAACTGACTGAATAGTGGCAAATAAATGTTCAGTTTTGAACTGTTGTAATTTTTGTACAATGTATTTGCTGCTGTTGCAAATTGCAAGTATATTTGGTTAAATATTTTTAAATCAAACTATTTCATTATTTTGTATCCATGAATCCTGCTAAAACATTTGTATGCACATTGGGTGTTTCTAAATTTAAGTAACAAAATATTCTGAAATCAATTTTATTAAATGACTCCAATCAGTTGTAATGTGCACAACTAGTTGTTGTGCGTGGCCCTCATGACAACTCTCAGTTTAACATAACCTGGTATACAAGATACCAGACCTGAAAGGGAATTTATATAGTCAGTATAAGAATGTTAACTCCTTCACATTTCAATTTAACATTATCATGAAACGGATTCTTTTAATCCTTTCAAAATATGAAAGACTTGCTCTGCTAGCATGATGTCTCTTGATAGTAGGCTGGGTGAGTGCCTGAGAATGCAATAAATGTCCCATTCTCAAAACAAAAAAGTTTCAAGGTTGGATGAATTTATTGAAGCAGTATAAGATTAAGCATTTTTTAAACAGTTTAAAATTTCTGAGTATAGAGGAGGAGAGGTTCAATAACTGGTTGAGCACAGAAATATGGATACGTAAGAAACTATATTAGTTGTGGATGTGCAAAAGTTTCCAACATTTTATCCTCCCAATTAAAAAGTGATTTTCTACTGTGAATTCTACCACTCTCTTTCAAAAAAGTATCTACTGGGAACTTTTGCAGACACCCATTATATTGAGTTTTATTTATTAGAAATATGCCAACACTTGCTTTTTATTAACCATCAAAAAAAAATCTTGCTTTTTATTAAGCCATCAAAAAAAAAATCAAACATATTTTCTCCCAAGGATTTATATAAAGCAAGGTTGTTTGGATTCTTCTAGAATTTTTTCCATATTCCTAAAGCATCCAATTAACTCTTGTCCATTAGTATATTTTGGTTGCAGACCATCTAGATGTACAATTTTACAAGATGATAATTGATTTTCAACTGCTTAAATTAAATAAAATTTAATAATTAATATTTGCTAATTGTAGAAGTCTATATTTTTAGAATTAAAATTTCTATTCACAGATTATTCACCAAGAATGAGGATTGATTTTGTTTTTTTTAAGAGAGACAAAAATGAAATGGTCTCTTCCCTTAATCATTCTCTGCATTTTCTTTCATTTCATTCTTGGTTACACTAAACATCTGCAATAAAATTAGCCTAGAGAAATGAAATGAGTACATCTTTAAAAATAATCATCTGAAAAGAATCTACCAAAAGTTGATTAGATAAAAGAGGAAAAACAGACTATTATCAGAAATGACAAAATGTTTCTCACCGCATAAATCATAACAAAAATGCATGAAAAAAAAAAATTAAAAAAAAAATTTAAATACAATATACAAAGCTTCAAGTCAATATACAATAGCCTAAAGGATAATTATTATTATCTCATTAGCCATTACCTCAGGATGACATAATTGCTAATGAGATGGTCTGGTTTATTTTTACAGGAAAAATTTAAAATCATGAAATTCTCAAAATTAAACCTGTTAAACAAACGTAATGAAGTAACTTCTATCTGTCGTTATTGTCTAATATACCCTAAAGTATAGTTAATTTATTTTCTACTATAATATAACTAGACCCCATAATCTATAACCTACACCCTCACATAAATATGATGATTCTTCCATCTTCTGATAATTATTTTTTTGGTTAACGGATATATCACCTACTTGGTTGACTAAATATGTTTGATGTAAATTATATTTTAACTCTTTTCTGTTCTTGTAACAATTCCACTACTTTAAGTGATAACAATTTAAAAAAAAATTTCTGTAACAGTTTCACAAATATGTTGGACACCATTGCAGAAATGCTAAGATACAAATGTATACGTCCAAATGTTTCATAACTGACAACAAAAGGTCTAGCTTTCCATGACAACTCTACCCCCTCTACTGTAATAATCTCATTCCAAAGAAGCAAAGAGAAGTATAGAGATTAATCTCAGAGGTTTCATTCTTTTTAATAGAAATCAACTAAAACACACTTTGTAAATAACATCATCTTGAAGGGACAGGGAATGTAAAATCTGAAGTCAAAACATTAAATTTATTGTTGTTTCTCAGCCTTTATCATTAGTTAAAGACAGAAAATGAAATTTAAAGATTAGACACACTAGTTGTTCTATAGAAACTTTAATTGGAAATTAATGTTTCTTTGCTCTTGAAGGAATTAGAAAGAAAAGCATCTTTCATGTACAGATGGCATCTTATATTATACAAATATAAGGTAGCAGAAAATGTTAAACTCTAATAGAAAGACATTGTGTGTGTGTGTGTGCACATCTGTATTATTCATGTACACAGTTTATAGGAATTGTGTACTCAGCTTTAGAATTAATAAAAAGATCATTTACAGATACTGATTCTAATTAAGTCTTACTTGAAAGGCTAAAAATATGCACACAAGATAAACAGAGAAAATGTACTTTGATTTATTTTGTAACAAAGAAGCTAAATCTTATTGATCATCAGAAGATTGACTTCCATTGGGAAAAATAATTGAGCAGAAGTATTTATGTAAGATTGCTTATATATATATATATATATATAATAAAATTTGTCACTTAGCTGATTGAGGTTTCATTTAGCACCTCTACTCCAGAGTTTAGTATAGTTGTATTAATTTTATTAATGCTCTATCACTGATATTGAGCACTTCATTACAAAGATTGCTAGTCTTAAATGTCCTTTTTTCAGACTTTTATTGACTGATAGCATTTCTGGCTTTACACTATCCTTTTTGTATAAAATGTAAAAGGTTTTATATCAAGTGCATATCCCACTAAACAGGATAGAAAAATTGTTTTTAGAACTGCATGCATGTAAATTTTATATTCTATTTTGAATTCAAAGTCCTCTAAATTATAAATAACATTGTCAGTCTGTCTGTCTCATATATGCACATTTAACCATCAGTCATTATAATTTATTTTAGTGTAAAGTGAGGTTTAGATATTTACTGAACAAATATTTAAATTTACACTATTTACATCATTCAGACTATTGTCCTCACCTTGGTTGCCATTTTTACGACATTTTGGCTGTTGTATGCTCTGGACTTCTTCAGGTGCTAGGAATTTCATTGTAAAAATGGCAACCAAGATGAGAACAATAGTCTGAAAAATGTAAATACTACCTCATCTCAGAAGTATAGACAAATACTGAAATACTTAAATGAAAAAAAAAATCATCTTTGGTTTCTAATGTTTGATGGAATGTAAATTGATTTGAACAAAGATATTTATTTATTCATTCCTTCCTTTATGTCAAACATTTAGTGCATACAAAGGAAGTGTGAGGAATAAACAAATTTTGGAAATTTATTAAACAGGTTTTAGACAAATTTTCATTTAAATGAACATTGACAAATGTAATTTTTTAAAAGCTTCATTTGTCTATAAGTGTAGGAAAAAACAAGAAAATAAAATCAACTAGGTGGGAGGAAACATGAAAAATAAGTCTAGATAAACATACATCTGCAAATCCTTAGTTTTTAAGCTATTAAGTTTAAAGCAAGTTTAAGGTAGATGGCACTGTGCTACCATGTAGACTAGATCACATTTGTCATTTGTATACATTTTTGAATAGCCTAGCTTCAACATTTAACATGGTAGTGAGTTAACTGAGAAGTGTTCTGTTTAACATTGGCAGGATATTCATATGGTGAGCTGGCAGATATGATTTTTACATACAGTTGCTTGAATGGTAATGGACACAAGGCTGCCTGACTGTATAAGGTTCCATTTCCAGACTGAAGGCAGCCGAGTCATCTAACTTTTGCTGTTGGATATCATCATGTTGCCGAGGCAGGATCCCTGGCACTGCAAACTATGGTAATAAATATTTTTAAGATTGTATCTTGGATTGTACATTTAAAATTGTCTACTGTAAACTTTATATATATATATATATATATATATATATATATATATACACACACAAGTATAGGGCAGGTATGAATGGAATAAAATTCTGTATCCAAAAAACACTATTCTTAAAAAAGTGCTCAATACAAAGTAGAGCAAATAGTATTTATTTAAAATTTATAACATAAGTATGTTATAATATCACTACAAAAGTAGCTATTTTGTAGCAATATTATAACATACTTATGTTATAAATTTTAAATATTTTATATATATATATATCTACCTCCCATTAGCATGGGACAGGCTAGCCTCCCAGAGAGTAAAATACTACGCCTCCTTGGCCTTACACTTTTGGCGGACCTCAAATGGAATGACTATATCGAATCCATTGCCAAATCTGCTGCTATGAAAGTCGGCTCTCTGTGCAGGGCCCGGAAGTTTTTCCCACCTGAATCTATTCTGCACATATACAAATCTACCATCCGCCCGTGTATTGAATATTGCTGCCATATCTGGTCGGGTGCCCCTGCTGCTCTCCTTGGGCTTCTTGACAAAATACAAAAGAGGATCTGTTACGTAGTTGATACTGACTTGGCAGACCGGCTGCAACCACTCTCTCACCGGCGTGATGTGGCTTCCCTGTGCCTCTTCTACAAGTACTTTCATGGCTTCTGCTCCAATGAGCTTAGATCACTGGTGCTGCCTAAGCACGAATTTACATGAGATACTAGATTAGCAACTTTTACAGTTAAACAAATAAGATGTAACTGTAAATTCTACTCCAACAGCTTCTTTTCTCGCGCTTCCCGCCTGTGGAACTCCCTTCCACAAGTCTGCTTTCCTGAAAACTACAATCTCCAGGTGTTTAAATGTAGGGTCAATAGACACCTCCTATCACACTAACTCCCAATTATTCTCAGAACACTCTCATTTACCCAACCCTCATTCTCGGTATCCCTACCCGCCTATCACCCACCCTCTGACATTTCCTATATTTAATCATCCTTTCTCCACTCTATGTAGCCCCTGCAGTGACATGCCTTGCTTGGGGTGAAATGCTTATAAAAAAAAAAATATATATATATATATATATATATATATATATATATATAATTTATTTGTTTGAACATTACTTTAATCAATAGTTGTATTTGAGTAGATATTCTGTTTTTAATCAAACAGTATATTTATATATCTATTTCTACCAGCCTGATAATTTACGACAAGTTTTGTTATGAAAATGTGTGTCATTTGGTAGGATTCAAACCTGCGACCCTAACAACATAGGGGAAGCCAGCAATTGATCTGATATATATATATATATATATATATAAATAAAACAGTGGTATAAGCTAATGGATATATATTCCGGTTTGGTAACTTTTACTTTTTATGAAGTGGTCAAGACAGGTATAGAGCATTTATAGAGATATAATTATTATTATTATTATTAATAATAACACTCTCACTCTCTCTCATATATATTTATTATATAGATATCACATATTCCTGGTTATAGCCAGCTACCTATTTATTAAATTTTATTTTTATTAGTATGAAATAATTAAAAATATTTAAAATGTGAATAAACAAATGATAAACAGTCTGTATCTTATACACTTACTTTCTGGAAGATCTGTATTAAAAGAAAGCCAGATGTTTTATTAGAAATTTTCATTTTGTGTGTAAAGTTTTTTTGTTTTTTTTTTTTTAATTTAGAATTAGCTTTAAAAAGGACAGCCAGAAATAACTGTCATGACTGATGGGGGGATTAATTTTTTTCAAATTCAGAAAAAATATAATACCCTCATATTTTTTGTCCATTTAAAAAGGTGGGTTCTGCACTCATAAAACTCTAAAGGTGGTTAGATGGTGGAAAATGAAAGGAAGAAGACCGCTAGTTATGACAGAAGGAAGTGAAATGCCACTCTGAAACAAAACTGAATGTCTGTGGAAAGGTTTTTAGGCTTTCTCATGTCAAAGTTGCCAGCAGACCAAAGAGCAAAAGGTTTCAGCATTCTTAATAACTATGCCGATGAAAGACATTTCACAATAAAGTAAAACTTTCTGAAGACTCTTGCAGAAAAGGAAAAGTGGAAGCCAATCAAAAGAAGTCATTAAACAACCCCAGTGAACCACATGGGGCTCAAGCAGAAAGAAAACAAAACGGCACTGAAAAAATATCACTAAATCTTCCCCGAAAATCTTGAGGCTAAATACACAAGATTTTCTGATGGTCTGTTACATGGGGGCAATTTTTTTCTTCTAAGTAAGTTCTTCATAATTTCAATGTTTTTTATATCACCTTCTCATTTTTTTCAGGACTTGAAAAAAAATTTGTATTGTGAATCTTTTTTTATAGCCAATTGTTCTTAATAAGGCACATGAAAGGAAATATTTATGCAAGTTTTTTTTTTTTTTTTTTTAAATAAAATTTGTATTTTGTTAGATTGTTTTATGTCTGTGCAATAAGTTTTTGTACCTTTCAAATTTCATGAGATAGTTTTAAGTCTTTGCAACTGTTTGTGTTTTTTTAATATTCAGGATAAGAAAGGTGACATTCTCTTTTCTTCCATTGCTTCCCAGAAAAATTTTTTTATATTTTGCACAAAAATCTAGTTATTGTAAATGAAATGTTTTTTATACATTATCTGAATTTAAAACTTTTTTCTTCTTATATATTATTTTCTTCTTATTAATTATTTTTTATTTTTTAAATTATTTTCTGCAGATTCTTGCAGCAACTAAAACAAACTTTCATACTGTTTTTGTTAAATACTTTAGTTAAGGAAGACTAAAATTATTTTTGTCTATTAATCTTAACAAGATTCTGCACACTATATTACCATTTTATTAAACTGAAGTTTGAACCATATATTAAGTTTTATTCTGCTTACTGTTATTGCTATGTCCCTTAATAATATTAATTTTGTCTGATGGTATTCTATCTTTGCCTAATCAAAAATCAGAGAATGCAATATGGGAAAAAGAATTTTCTGGTATTTTTATTTGACTGTTGTTTGGTTTTTATTGGTTAATCAGACTTCACATGCATTTGACTAGTCAACAAATTAACGAATGTAAATCAAATAGAAAAATAAAAATACCTGAATATTTTTCCTATATCTTATTCTTATGCCAAATCATCATAGGCTAAAATAAATAAAAACAAATTACTGATAGCTAAATTTTACTATTTACTTAATACAAGAAATCTGGATATCTACCATAGAAATTAAATATCTTTGTTATACAATTAATAAGTGGCTAATAAGTTATTTTCTGGTGTTCTTTTGTTTTAACTCAAGTGTCAAAAAACAGGAAAATTTTGCATTTTGACTTTAATTCATGCAGAGTTTGAAAAAAAAAAATTATTAACCTAAAAACTTGAGTCTTATTCTTAAATAGCTTCAACACTCGAATGTTATGCATTCAATTCATTCATAAATGTTTAAACCATCATGTGTATACAATTGATTTCGCAGATCAATAACTAAAAATGGTTTAAAGCATTTGATTTTTATCAGACTGGCAATACATAATAACAAATAGCTTTATAAAAATAAAAAACAAAAAACACATCACTTGAAGATTTCCAACAACTACAACTAAAATGGGTGGCACATCTAATTAGCAGGGAAAATAATGGTATAATCAAGATGTTGACATTCCCTGCTACCTTAAACAAAAGGTTAAGAAGGAAACTTCTATCAATACAAGAAAGAGCAATAACAGGAAAATTGAAAAGATTAATTTTCTGAAAAACTATTTTAAGAAAAAGATTTTATAAATTTCCGACAGTAATGCTAACTGTTCCATCAATGAATGCTAAAAATATTTCCTGCATAAAAATAAGTAATTTCAACATTAACAAAATACAGTAAATATAGAGTTCTAATAATTTTCAGTATTAAGTTGTTGGACTGCTAACTAGAGAATTCTCTTGAGTAAGACTCAAATAAGAATTTAAGATATCTATTTGTAATTGCAGAGAGTGATAAACTTTAGTTCTAAAAATGTAAACAACTAAATTGTATTGAATCAAATTTTACAAGTAGACATAGCTATAAATGCCATTGAAAATAGTTAAAACGTTTTTTATAATTGTTAATTCTCAAGGTTTTGAATGAAGAAAATGCAGGTTTGTTTTTCTAAGAATGGAGAGAATTAGATGCTAACCTAGATTTTTGCCAAATGAAGAATTTAGGGCTTAAAAAAAATCAATAGTCACAAACAAAGAGTAGCCTCTCTCTCTCTCATTTGTCTAGTCATTTTTTAAACTCCATATTTCTCTTTATTAAAACTGACTTTCAAAAGAATCCTTGCCCAATCAGGAATAATTTCAAAATTTTGTTTGCTATGGACAGCACTAAATAACTAATGGTCAATAAAGAAGGAAAACTCTGAATTCATATCCCTACTGTCTTGTAGGTTCATTCGCTTGAAGTGAAGTCTAAAGATATTAGACAAATCTACAGTGGATCCCCTAAGGTGAAGTTGAATAGTATACTGTGTTAGATTCGAACAATTCCTGTAACTGTGCTAGTATTAAACTATATTAGTTTACTTTTTCCTTTGTACTTTCATATAAACAGCCCAAGATCTCTAGACCCTTTGCCCAGGCCTTAAAATTCTGTGCTACATTATCGTCTCTGGAGGTGGATAGATGTCAATATGATGTAATTGTTAGTAAAAAAATCATAAATATCAAATTATGAACTGTACTAGATAAGTGTTGTGGTAAGAGCCAGTTACCCGCCTTACTATCATGAATGGATCAGTCCATTCAAGATAAGTAGTCCTGGATGATTGTCTAGGGAAGAAGATAATACTATTGCAGTAACTTGTCTAGCTGAGTATTGAATACTACAATCACAACTGTAGAGTTAAGTGTCGTCTTGCCAGACCCCACATTGTAACAATAAGTATAAACAAATAAAAATTACAGACAAGAGAAAATTCAATGAAGTAAACAAAAAATATTATAAAGACAATATAAAATGCATGTGTATTTACCCACAACATATAAGTGGGAATTTTTGTATACTGAGCTTCCTAAGAGGGAAAAAAGGAGTTGTTTTATCTAGTCAGTAATTTTATGTTACAGCAAAATATCAGGGATGCTTCTCTTTTGATCTTTCTTCTTCTTTAGTCAGCCTCCCACCCAATCTTGGTAAAGCAAAATCTGGGGAAGAAAGAGAAAAGGAAATAATGGTACTAATACTACTATATTATTGTTATCTATATCTTAATTATTATTTTCAATATGTCATCAAACTTTCTCAAATAATTTCAGATTTTCAAATACTACTTAAAAAAATTATATATATATATATATATATATATATATATATATATATATGTTGAGATACTGTTGAGATATATATATATATTTTAAGAAACAAAGAGATAAAGATACTTGAATGAATCAAATTTGGCAAGTCCCTCATGAATGTTTAGTGTACATATATTTTCGTATTTCAATTAAGTTAACAAATTACATAGTTAGTTGGAATCATTTTTTTGAGAAATACAAAAAAAAATAAAATAATTTGTTAAAAGCTACATCCTTTTGTTTGTGCTTTTTATTTAATGAGTCAGATATCAAAAGGCAACAAAGATGAGGACAATAGTCCGAATACTGTAAATACTACCTTATCTCAGAAATATAGACAAAGACCAAATATTAAATATTTTTGATATTTATTCCCTAATTCAGTCAGTCAGTTAAGTGTCATACATGATACATGGTTGAGCAATCATGTCTTGAAGGGACATGACTGTCTGGTGGAAGATTTTCCAGCAGCAGGTTGCCATTACTTTGGTAACCAACCAAGGCTATAGAACCCAATCTGTTCTTGCTATTTCACCCATAGCTGGAGAAAGAAGAAACAGATTCATACCTTCCCCAAGGTTATTTGCACGTATGTGAATGCAACAAATTCAACTAAAATTTAAACTCGACTCTCAGATTTCTAATCTGAGCAAATATCCACTGCACTACAACACACATCTGTTTCCCAATTATAATTGCCTTTAGTATTTGCAGCTATCATTTGAACATGTAGACAACTAAGATAATTTATATATAAAATGCGAGAGGAAATTGAAAGAAAGGATAATCATTAAATGATAAATAAATACCAGTCAAAATTATTCACAATAAAATGAATATTCTGTAGCAAATTTTTTAAAAAAATTAGTAGATAATAAAACTTACAAATGCTTGATCCTCATTTAATCAAAAACAAAAAATCATTGCATCTTCAGCTGTGAATTCTTGAAAGAACTAAGTGATTTCTCCTTGTTCCAAGTTGAAGCTTTATCTAAATTAGCAAATTTTCCAGACAAATAATTGAGCAAAAGTGCTTGTGTATAATTGTTTTTTGTGTTATATATATATATATATATATATATATATATATATAGGATTAATGTAAATAAAACTTGGCATTTACCTGATTGATGTCATATTCAGTATCTCAACTCTAGTTTCATAGATTAACTTTGTTTTTGCAATTGTTCAGTCCACTCTTCAGGAGGTATCAGCAATTGACTGGCATTTTTTCTCATTTTTGTTATCTTTATACTAAGTATTTCTTATTGCTATAAACATTATTTTTAATGTGGGGATACATGTATTTGGGTTGCTATCTCTCCTTTTTATTATCTTTCTTAAAATTAATAACAACTAGATTGGATTTTAGAGGTCCTACTAAAGAAAAATTTAGAGAGTGAGTGCATGTTATCTGAAGTACTTTAATTAATTGAAAGGATAATTGAATTAATCTGTGTTTTAGAAACAGAACACCTCTTATATATTATTATAGATTTTAGAGATTTAGTACAAGTTTGCTTTTTATTATATAAAAGGCATGGAGACAAAGAAAAACTACATGAAGGATCAATCAGCAGTTTAGTCTTCTTATGAGTTTGGTTTCATGATTACTGGAATATTTTTTGATACTACTAAAATAAAAATTATTTTTCTGTAATTCACTTGGGTTATTCCACAAAGAAAATTATAGTGAGGTGTTTTTATCTAAGATTCTAAATTTGCTTCAGCTGTTGATTTCTTTCATTTTGTTGTTACCATAACATCTTGGCCAGTCTATTCTTTAGCCTTCACAAACTATACATACCATGTAGGAGGAGAAGCATGTCACCCTGCCCAGGTAATATCCATAAATTTTTAAAAATCTTATTAAAAACTGTAAAAACAAAAAAATAACAGCCAAAGTTCAATCATCCCTTGGAACAATAATAGCTTATCTCAAAATTACAGCATGTATCTTTACAGCATGTTTTTGGGTAAGCGATATTATGGCTCATTAAAGGATTTATAAAACCTATTTTTGAAGATGATCTCTAAAAGAGATAAAATAATCACCTATTTGAATAATGATGAAGTTCATCATTTATGTTTGGGTAAGCCTTTGTATTTCCAACATAGTAAAGATCAATACCAAAGAAATTGATATGTGACAATAATAACTGTAATAGGATTAGGGCCGTGCATGTATTGCATTAAAAAAGGATACGCTGAAAGAACTGCATTTTTGCATAGAAAAAATGCAGGGACATTATATTTTTCAAACATGACTTCAGTCAACTTTTCTCGTTTGGCTTTTGTGTTCCACTGAAAAAAAGAAAAAAAATGTTCAATGAATTTTTGGAAATCATATAAAAAAATTATTTGATATTTAAAAGGAAAAAAATGTTTCTTTTATACCAAGCAACTTAAATTTACCTTGTTTCATATTATAGTTTTCAATGTACAAAAAAAAAAAAAATTAATTAAAAAAAGCTTTTCAAAACAAATAATGCCAATTCAAACGAATTGTTGTTAATGCCATTAACTCAAATTCTAAGAATTAGAATTATTATGACATTAGTATTGACCATAAAATAAATTCATGGGGCTAATTATGAGAATGGAGAATTAATGAGTACTATATCATGAAATATCAAGTATAGAATTGCTAGAAACTATTTTTTTCTAGATAAATAAAATATTTTCACTTAAGGCTTTAAATTAATAGGGTTAAACTTTTTTTTTACAATTATTCTCAAAATGAATAAAGTATTTATTATTAAAAGTGTGTGTGTATGTGTGGTTATAAGGCTGTTGTGTTTGCTTTTGTGCAAAAGTTCTTGAAAAAGACATGAATCCATCTGTTCCCCCTCACTATGGATGAAATAGCAGAGCACACTAAGCACTCTAGTTTTGGTTGGCACTCAGTCTAAAAGAAGGATGACCAGTTCGGTGTGGGGCTGGAAAGTAACCAGCAGCAGCACACCCTAACATGGTGAGGCTGCAGCCTCAGACTTCACTGGTAGTCTACAGAGTTAACAACAACATATACTATTAAAAACTATATACAGAAAATACTTTTTATTTCAATATTTTGCATACCAAAGAACATACCTATTATACAAAGATATTGTACAAATATTTTAGATCTACCATTTATGAAAAAATAAAAAAAATATCTATTCTTGTTTTGTTTCTAAATTTTAAGGTCTTTGATCTCGATAATGCTTAAAATGTCTGAAAGTATAAAATCCAAAATACTTAGATGATACCTACACACACAGCACCCAGACCTACCTTCTTTTGTAGACAAACAAAAAAAGTTAATTTAAATCTAAAAAAAAAAAAAAAGTTCATGCCTAGTCTCTTTAACAAAGTATGCACAAGCAAAGGATTACAGCCTAAATATGCATGTGCGTATGTGTGTGTGCTCATATATGTACATACTCTTGCATTGTACCTCAGCCTCAGTAAAATCAATTCTACCAACATTAATAATAACAACTGGCTACATTATTGATAAAAAAAAAATAAACAAAACAAAACAAAACAAAAAAAAAAACAAAAAAAAAAAACAATGTAGGTATGATAAGTTAAAGTAAGGTAATGACAAATTGGAAAAATTTTATGTAACATGTTTCATTTTTTAAAAAGACTTCTTTAGATTAGAGACCAAAACATATCACACAGAATTTTTCTAGTTTGTCATTCAATTACTTGACACTGTTTTGATATATATAGAAAGTTATATATAACAGTCTCCCATAACTTTAAGATTAAAATATTAATAAAGTTACAACCCAAACTATTTCAGTTTCCTTAATAATCAATTTTATTAATATTACAGTCTTATTAACATCTTTAAAACTTATATCTACATTGTGTTCTTAAAGTAAATAATATAAGCTGGTTATATTAATGTCACTAATTAGGAAAAGCTATACCAACATTTTAACTTTGTCTTTCAATATAAAGTACTTATCACAAATATTCAATTAAAAATCTGTCTTGAGAAACTGATTCTTTTTGGCAAAAAGTAAACAGCTAATTAAATTCTACAGATATACAAGCCCTTTCACTCCTATCTTTATAATTAAAAATGATTGCAGTTTAGAATTTAGACAATGTTAGATGATTATAGAAAATTATGACTGATCATTGTCTCAAAAATGAATAACTACATCTTAAGTATATGATCAAAGCATTTTCTCTATCTTTGTTGGGGCAGTACAAATGGGTTGTTTGATAAGTGCTTAATAACTAACAACATCAAGTAAATAACTTAGAAATCAAAATTGTCCCTTTTTTTGTCTTTTACAAACTTCCAATGTCATGTGGTTATATTTTCTTTATGCTTGTATGAAAAGAGTAGTTATGTTGTAGATCATTGGATATACATATATACAAACAATGTTTTTGAAAGGACTGGAAGTTTTGAGTCCAATTGAATGTTAGATAAATATGCTGAAGAATGGATTTAAATAATATAGTTCAAACCAAGATTCTCTATTCAACAAACTGTTCTTAAATATCTTTAATCAAGATTGTTCAAAATACTTTTGGCTTTTTTTACAATCAGAAATAAAGAAAAAAAGTGCATGTACCGTTATTTACCTTGGATTGCATTTTTGTGCTCGTCAAAAGTTTCTGTGTTTGTTTTTATTATAAATTTAAGATTCTTTTGCTGCAGGTGTTTGCAGTGAGATAGAAGTTTGATAATATGTTCATTGTCAATCAACCTATAAACTTTCTCAATTTTTGCTGAATGAGGTGCAAAAGGGTTGTACAATAAGTAGTACTTTCTAAGTTAGAATAGGATAAAGGGTTCAACATGCCTGTTGCTTTGATTTCAGATTTCTCACTAATCTGCTTTACACCACATGGTGAATGAAGTGTATGTTTTTTTTCTATCTGTTACATAGTGAATGGCATGGACAATCTGCTTCCTTGTCCCAAATTTTGGTCCTAGTCATGAGACCCATTCAGAAATCAGTTGGTATGAACTCTTGTCTATATGCACGTGCAGGAGAAAGGAAATATGTTTACTATTATATATTGACCAATCAGAAAAATATTTTTGACAAGCAATTCACTTTTAATGGGTTTAGCAGAAATAGACAATATATTGTCATGATCCACTTTTAATAGGTTTATATTCAATTTGTCACATTTCTTAACAATCAACATTCACGATGGGTAAATTATCACTCAAACCACAATGAAAAATTGTTGTTTATTTTTATCTTAGAGTGGGGCTCCACAACATTTTAATAGTAACTTATTTTTACTAATACATGCTTACATAGATATTTAAAAAAGTTAACTGGGCATAGAAGACTTACTGTTTTCTAAATTTGTTATTTTGTCAATTTTTTCCTATTTATTTCTCTATCAATATGTTATAATATGGTTATAATATTAGGTCTCTACTGATTTCATCAGTACTTTAACAAATACTATCATAACACTCATGGAACTCTGACACTGAACTCTCTTTGAATTTTTTTTTATTAAAGGCATCTTGCCTAGTTTTGAGATTTTTTTTCTCTTAAATATTTTATTTTATTAGTATTCACCTTATTCCTCTTTCTGGGGAGTTTGCCATGTACTGAACTTTATATTTCTTTCATTTTGGGTCAAGCACTAGTTTTTCTGTACAATTCCTTTTTCCAGCACTCATACCTGTACGTTCACTGAATTCATAGAGTGCTGGTACGTCAAAGATATCATACAGAACCTGCATAGGTTCTTTCTTTCTTGCAGGCCTTTCTTCAGTAGATCTTTTCATTAACTGATTCCAATGCTTTTTGTGTGCCCCCCCCCCACTTTCACCATATTTTTTGCCCTTTTTTCTTCTTCTTTTTTCTGCTTTGTTTTCTTTTACAATCTCCTTCAACCTGTAATTGCAAAAATACTACAGAAAGAGCCAGCTTCCAAAAACTTTTTATACTGTTTAATTTCGCAAAAATTTCCTCCGGATTTGGTGATGGGTAGTTATGTGATTCTAAACATTTGTTTAACCAAAGAAATCAGCACAAACACGTTTTTTTTTTTTCTTTACATACTGTTAACACTGCCTATTTTGAATGGTCCATTTTTTCATTTACACACTTTTTTTTTAAGTCTGTCTAATTCTTCGCTGACTTGAGCTAATGCTGCAAATGATGCACTATGTTTCTGTTTTATTACTGGCATTATATCTTTTTTCACTTGAAATTTTGCTTTGACTTTGGAACACCAACCCAACTAACAGAACATATGGAAAATATTTTTTCAATTCTTCCTTTAAATTTTCACATTGCTTTTTTTTTTAAAAACTGGTCACTCGTCCACTCATATTTTTGCAATAAATATTTGTAGGTAAATCCCATAACTCAAATAATTCCATCCAGTCAGTACTGACTAAGTTTGCGGTATTTTGTAACACATAAACTTTAGCTTTTACACACTTGTTATGGAATGAAATGTTGCAAGTCATTTCACCAATAACTTCTCACCTGACACACTGTGTGCAATTTTCTAAGTTCTTTTTAATACAGGTTTTCTGTTTGTATTCTATATGGCTTTGTTGATTGTGATATCACTAACAATGTCTTGTTGCATTTTTACATTCACAAATTTTCTTTGGTTCTCTGTATTTATTTTTTCCATCTCAGTACTGTGTACAAAATTTTTTTTCTGTGAGGACATTTCCTTTTACAATGTGATTTTTTATGTCTTACTTTTCCACACTTGTAGCACTTTAAATTCTTAAAGGTTAGTTCTCATTGAGATGTAACCTGCCACATCTGAAACATGGATTAATTTTCTGGAGTCAGCTAATTTAATTTGAATTTTTCATATGCCTTGTTAATGATTCCAGCATATGTGACAAAATCTCCATCTTTTTTCATCAGATTCATACACTTCCAACAAGTATTGAATAACAAACTTCTTTCATTAAAAATTCTAGTCAGAATATTTACTGTTTCTTCAAAGCAAATTTCTCCTGGTTTTCTTGGTAGTACAAAATTACAGTATTGTTCTCATGGTGCTTTTGTAACAAAGGTTTTTTTTCTCTTCTTCCCAGTTGCTGCATTTTTCTTTGTAAACTTACTTGTATATTCTAAAATAAGCAGAAAAGGTAATTCCCCTATTTGAATTGTATATGAATTCAGTTAAGGCATTTGCCACCATATTAATAGAAATTGGAAAAGTTTTTTTTTCATTTTCTTCTGAATTATTTCAGTTAACTTTTGTTGTTGTTTCTGGATTTCCAACAAGTGCTGCTGTTATTGTATTTTTACCACCTGGGATAATACTTCTTTAATATTTAAGAAAATTTGGATTTTTCCTTTAGGCACAGCAAGGAAAAAAAAAAATGACAAAAACATAATTCTAATTTCTCATCATCACTTATTATAAATACAACAAAAAAGATATTTTTCCTGCTTCATATAAGCTTCAATTCCTTGTCAGCACTGTTATAACTCATTACTAATGATTATAATATTATATCTTGACTGACTCCGACAGTGTTTTAATGAACACTATCAGAACTTTCTTGGAGTTTTGATGCTAAATTCACTTTGAGTTTTTTTTATTTAAGATGTCTTGCCTAGTTCATTTGTAGTAACAGGGGTGTCTTATTTACTCAATAACACAATATATACAATTAAATGTATCTTTAGGTCTTATCAATATACATGCACATCTGTCTGGTTGTGGTTTCTTATTCATGACAAGCTCTTTTGTTAAACATTTTAAACCAAATTGATTATTCTAACAATCCTAATTTTGAAAATTCATTTATTTCAGGTGAAGTCAGAAATTTTAATTCAGTTTTAACATTAAGAAGCATTATTGTCATATTATATATTCACACTAAATTGATTGACCTTTCAGGCAAACTGTAAAATTACTTAAATTAAATCACATTATGAGATTTATCACCAATCAGAAATAGATTAGACTGATTCTTAATGTCTTTAAGTTAAAAAAATGTTAATGAGACAATAGCATTGATATGGATTACTGTGTTGCCAATAACTATTCAAACATGTTCAAAAATAATTTGTACTGATCAAATATCAAAATTAGTAAAAATGATTAAAATAAATCCATGCCCAGATATCCACAGGTTAAAAAGAAAGATAGCATATAAGTTTTATTTTTCATGTCCACTTAATGATGATTTAAGTTTATAGTGAAAGCTAAAACACATGAAATATGAAAACAAAAATTTATATTTGATAAGGAAGTAAAAACAACTAACAATTGTCATTATCACTAAAAAAAAAAAAAAAATGGTAAAAAATCTGATTAAATCTTTTTAAAATCATTTCACCCCTAGCAATAAAAACACTAACATGCAAAAGGTTGCAGAGTTTTAAAAAAATACAAGAAAAATATACTATTAAGAAGAAAGGACAATCAAAGAATAAGAAATAAGATGGTAACAACATTGAATTTAAATTTTTGAAGATCAAAGTTGACTAGGAAGCAGAAAGTGGGAAGAGAGTTTCACAAGAAAGAAGTGCAATAAAAGGAATTGTTAACATAGAATTTATGCTTACATCTAACCATTTCAACTGTAAAATGATTAGACCTATGTTCCAATCTAGTACTGTGATTAGATTCATAAAGTCTATGTATCATAGAGGAAAGTTTGTCAGAACAATTTCCATGAAATTTTTTATAGAAAAGATACAGAATAGAGCTCTGGTGAACACCTGCATTAATGCAAAAAGATCTAGAAGAGTGGCCATTCAAGATAATGTTCATTTTGCAATTTGATAAGACTGAATCACTTAAAAAATTGGGCATACCAGTCTTCTTCACAAGTTGAAAGCTTATAGTATTTGTCCACAAATACTATAAGCTTTGAACTTGTGAAGAAGACTAGTATGCCAAACCCCGTCAAATGCCTTTGAGATATTGAAATCAATAGCACAGGGTTTACCATTATCTAAAGTTTGATAGACTCTTCCAGCAATAATTGTTAATACATCAGCAACTGACCTAAAGCCATATCTCTTATCTGAAAGAAGAACCTGTGAGGTGAGATGCTTAACCAATTCAGAGTTAATAATTCTTAAGCTTCTAGTACTTTTTCAAAAGGATAGTAATTGCTGAAGCAAGTCACATGCATCTTCTGTGCTCATTATATATGCCTACTAATATTGTTAGTCCACATAGGTGATAGGGAGTGTGGGAGATTCTATTACAAAAGATTGGAAAAAGTAATTCCTGTGTGTTATAGTAGCTGAACAAGCTAGTGTAAAGCAAAGAGAAGATTGTGGATTCAACTGATATTTGTGAGAAGGTACAAAAGCATCAATGCCAGCTTTGACTGAAGAAGAAACCTCTGTGGCATAATTCTCAATAGGAAGGTTAAAAATATCAATCCAGGAGATGTCTTGAATACTTGAAATTCATGCAGAAGCAGTCTTTCTTCTTGGCAATAACATTTGTTTACCATAAGACTCTATTAAGTTTTATTGACAGACACAAGTCACCAAAACATCCATAAGTGCATGAAATAATCTAAAATGGAAATCAATTTAGCTTCTATTGATATTTGGCTACTGAGTGCCTATAGCAGATCAATAAATAAAACAAATACAAATTAAAATTAACATTCAAATCCATTTTGTATTTAGGTGTCTAAACAAATCAATTAAAACACAGGAAAATATATAAAACTAATCTATTAACTGACAGACATAATGATGACAGTGATAAAAAAGTATAAATAAATATAATAAAAATAGCTTTATAAACAACTCTGTACACATTTGAATTGTTCATCTGCTATTTCTAATTTAAAACTTCTTCTTAATACAGCTTGTGGTTATAACCATTTCTGGAGATGATCTTAATATAGAAGAAAACAATAATGCAAGTTAAAGAAAGATTTCCTGATTCAGAAACAAACCTACTTAAAAATTTTAATAAAATTTGTTCCTATTTTGGACAAATATTGCCAGTAGCTGTTCATAAATTAAGCTCTAAACAGAAACCTCTTTAAGATTCTTTAGAGATTTGTTCTTTCTATATCACCAGATGTATCATTTATGCTTATGTGAACAGACTTAAAATTGTTTAGATCAGAAAAAAAATTAGAGCTTAAAATGAGAAACTAAAAAAAGAAAAAGTCACCTAATGGATAATTTGTAGAAACCAAGATCAGAATATGAAGTCACAAGCCAAATTTATTTAAAAATTCTCAAGAATGACTAAATATGTTATTTACTTTCTAGAGTTTTTCCTAAAAATTGATGAATAATCAAAGTAAATTTGAGAATAATATATTTATGGTAGATGATCACAACTATATATTTACAGTAATTTAAAAATACTCTGTGTGTGTTTGTGTAGACATTTAAAAAAACCTTTTCAAGTGTTTAGTATAAGCTACTATAAATGTTCATAAAAAACAAATTGAAACATAATAGCTACTTCAAAAAATCTTATTTAAATACATTTAATTTTTTAAATGTATTTAAAAATGATGTTTAGATTAAAAGAAATAAAATATCCTTCTATTATTTTTTCTTTAAAAGTTTTAAAAGATTTGTTTTTTGGTTTGACTATTCAATGACAAAGTATATCATTTCTTATCAATTTTGCCCACAATATAATGCAGTTAGTATAGTTGAAACAGACATTTCAGATATTTTCCTCTAATTAGATAAAGAGGTTAAAAAGATATTTTACTGTAACTTAGAGCATTATTACAAATTTTAAATAATGTATAAAAAAGACAAAATGTTATGGGAAATTCTTCATTTGTTATAGTTTAAATAAGGAATATTTTAAATCAGTGATACAAACAAATTTTGATATTTAAAAACTGAATACATTTTAGAATTAACATTTTTGTTGTAAATTTACTATGTCCAAATAATTTAATGGAATTTGTAGCTAATAGAACTTGCCTAGTCATAGAGAAACTCATCTTTTAAAAACAGCTAAACAGTTTTTCTTTTAATTTTTTTTTAATAAACTTTTTAACACAAAGATTATAGTCAAGTTGTACCATTGCAGTTTTGGGGGTTCAATTTCAAGAGACTAAAATTTCTGGTAATGTCACTGAGTCATGAAAAATAAATGTCATGAAGTTGTGAAAAAATGTCCATTTTAGGAACTCAAGGATAAAAACAAGAAAAGAAATTAAATATCTAACTGCTTCAGCCTTTTTTCACAGAGAAAAGCACAAATGGTGAGTTGATTCTGAGAAAATTAGAAGTCCTACCAGTATTCATTATTGACAGCCACAATCTTAACATGATGATATGCATATGACAGTGTTGATAGCAAACATGGAAAGGAAACTACAAGAATATTTACAGAAGGTAGTAAAGCAAAGCAAGAAGATTGCAAACAAAAAAGTGCCCAACATGTCAATTACAAATAGAAACATCCAAAGATGCATTCTAAAAGCTAAGAAGAATATTAACAGAATAATTTTGTTAGAAATAAAGAAAAGAGAACTGAACTGTTATGGAATATCAGTCCTCCTATATGGCAGTGAATGATAATTTCCTCAAAGATAAAGAAGAGACTTGAAGCAACAGATGTGGTTCTAAAGAGGAATACTGAGGATACCATGGACTGAACATGTGAGCAACAACAATGTTTTAGAGAAAAATGGAAGTAATAAGGACACTTATACTTAACATCAGAAAGAAATTTTTATGGTACATAATGAGGAAAGAGGGCTTGGAAAATTTAATACTCACAGAACAGATTGAAAACAAGAGGGACAGAGGAAAATAAAACAGCCTACTTAGTGAGCTTGAGTAAATAGATGGCATAACAAGGTTTAGGAGGAATAACAAGACGACAAAATTTTTTAAGAGCTCCAAAAGACAGGAAATTGTGTTGAGTCAGGTTTGCCCACATCCTGAAGGGACGTGACACATAGAAGAAATTGCCTCTTCCTTTAATAATGGACACAGGAGTTCTGTATGTGGTATCACCCAGTGACAATCAAAATCACTTCTTTAGTTACCAGTACACAACAATATGACATCTACCTTTTTTTTTTGTATTAGTAATACAAGTAATATTTTTGTTAATATTGTTTAAAGCAGCAAGTCACCCACTCAACAGATCATTTCTTTTAGTGGAATTTTTTTAGATATTGTCAAGTATTTTTCAGGAACACTAAATAGTTTTTATTAAAAATAGCCATATTGCCCATTCTACAATTTGAAAAATTAAACAGAAGGATTTTTTTTTCTGCTGACATTCTCAACAGTAACTACAATAGCAAACAAAATTGAACTTGTCAAAACTTACGGCTGGTTCCGACATCATAACAGGGTGAAGGTGAGATTCAGATTTGATATGACGAGCATAAACATTGTCCAAAATTTTCTCATAGGTGTCCCAGTTTTCAACTGAAAATAAAGAAATAAAGTTTTTATTTTTTTGTTATTATATTACATGGGTTGTATATAGATTTAAAGATTAAAAAAATGAAAGAAAAGAAAAAAAGCTGCTGTCAATCTGTTGTTTATAGTTTGATGAGTGAACCTATTTTCAAAGTCAAAGATCCACATGATTTTGAAAATTGTTTTTAAAGTTTTTTCATTGCCAAACTTGAATCTATATCACTTGCACTTGCACTAATCTGGAAGGATGTTAATACGGTGATTAAGACATGTTTTATTTTAAACTATTTGTTTTCCATAGTAACAAAGTAAATTATATTATTATTAAAAAAGGAAAAAAGAAGCATACAGAACATGAAACTTAGCTAAGATTTTCAAATCTAATCTTCATTAGCAGTGATTTATTCAGAAATTGAGAATAAAGACACACAAGACAAATATCCAAGACACACAAATGCATAAATAGAACCACAGCATAAAAAATTTAACTGTTCTGTCAGTGAAACATCAGCTCATCAATAATCTGGCCAACAACTAAAATATTTCAGTTAGTATTTCTAATTTTAAGTTCTGAATTTAAAAGCACAGCTTATTTCAATGAAACGCAATGGCTTAAAGGAACTGTTTTCTTTAAGAGCGAGAAATATTTTACTAAGACTGTAGACACAAAAAAGTCTGCAATAAGCTTTCGATCATTCAAAATAAAACATTTATTAGTGTTCATTTCTGGAATGAGAATTGATATACACCTGATGAAAGCTGAAAAGTTGTGATAACAACAACAAAGATGAGGTTATTTAATGTTAGTTATTAAATCTGACAAAAATTCATTTAAACAGTTTTCTTAGTTTAAATCATTTTCAAAATATTTAGAAATATCCAAAGCGATTTTCTTTTTATACTGACATGTATCTAATAGATCTGAGTTTGAATATCAGAGAGGCCTGGTTTTAAAAGAAAAATACCAGATATTGTTATCATCATTAAAATAAAACAGAAACTAAATTGCATTTCCCATCTTCAATGATATGAGCAAGAAATCACTGTGACAAAACATGTAGGCCCAAGCAATTGCCGAGCAGGCCCAAGACATCACCGCAACAAACTGCGCAGATCCTAGCAATCACCACAACAAATCCCAAATCCAATAGACTTTCAGTGTCTTTGATAATATCGAATACAATCATCTTTTTTTGTGCAACACTCTAATGACACAAATAAGTTGCAAAAATGTATACATGCAACGATAAACTTGTGTATGAATACTGCCAAAAATTATTGATCACATCATCTTTTAACACAATGAAAATTTACTTCATTTGATGATCTACATTTTAAAAATGATTTGTAGTTAATGATACTAGAAGTTAAATAGGAACTTAAAAACATTTCATTTAACATATAAGAGATAGCCTAATTTTATGCTTTTTTTGCATATTTTCTTAATAAACAAAAATTCATTCTGTATCCCATCAAATAAAAACCTTCACTGTTTGGACAGTGTATAAAATAGATTAATAGGATATAACACATTATTCTATAAGTTCTGGGCCTGACATATAGATGGTGCCACTAATAAAAAATCCTATGATTTTTATGAAGTGCTAACATTCAAATGGTACGTGACAAAATTTGGACCCAAATGGATTATGAATTTACTAATTACAGTTATTTAAGTGAAGCTACTGTTGCAAATTTTCAAAATAATGGAAAAAAACTGAATTTGGTAAAGCATTGTTTTCTGATGGAAAAAAATACTGTTCAAGCAAAGCAATGGCTTGATAAGTGTTATTTGGACTGCTTCGTCAAAAACAATGGTTAAGAGGTGGTATGCTGACTTTAAATGTGGTTGTGAACGCTCAGGTTGCCCAAAATTGGCAAAAGTTGTCCTGGAAAACAAAAAAAATGTCCACAAACTTGCTTTGGCCGATTGTAAATTGAAGTTGCTTGAGATAGCAGAGAAGTTGAACATATCAGAATTGCAACTGTTTCAACACAACAAGAAGGTGTTTTTGCATAACTATGTGACAATAGATGAAACATAGATCCACCACATCACTCTGGAGTCAAATCAGCAGTCAGCTGAGTTGACAGCAGCAGGTGAAAGCCGTCCAAATCAACTTAAGATGCAAATGCAAACATCAGCAGGCAAGGTTTTGGCCTCCATATTTTGGGATGTGCAAGTTCATCGATTACCTTGAGAAAGAAAGAACCATCAATAGCAAATATTATATAGTGTTATTGGTGCATTTGAAGCAAGAAATCACCAAAATATGGCCACAAATGAAGAAGAAAAAAGTTATCTTTCA
The DNA here is from genome assembly GCA_037127315.1 of Ascarosepion bandense. Classification (NCBI taxonomy): domain Eukaryota; kingdom Metazoa; phylum Mollusca; class Cephalopoda; order Sepiida; family Sepiidae; genus Ascarosepion; species Ascarosepion bandense. Next base: position 4,543,565 of record JBBBDQ010000883.1, on the reverse strand, counting down.
CCAAGACAACACACCATGTCACAATTGCAACGTTGGCAAAACTACATGAATTGCACTTCGAATTGCTTTTGCATGCACCCTATTCTCCAGATCTGGCTCCCAGCGACTATTGGCTGCTTGCAGACCTCAAAAGAATGCTCCAGGGAAAGAGATTTGGTTCCAATGAAGACGGAAACTGAGGCATATTTTGAGGCCAAAGACAAATTGTTCTACAAAAAACGCAATAAATTGTTAGAAAAGTGTTAGAATCAGTGTACCAGGAGACTATGTTGATGAATAAAGTTGAATTTTGCCATGAAGTTGTTGTTTTATTAATTAGGCCCAGGATTTATTGAGTGATGTGTTATCTTTCCTCAAGTGAGTCCTAAACTTCAACCTTGTGAAATTTGGGCTATTAGGATAAAAAGGAAGTATCTGTAATAACTTTATTATCATATCTTAACAATGATAATATCTTTTAAACAAAAAGGATTGCTTTAGAAATTTATTCAGTCCAAATGTTGATGTCGGCGAAAATGAAATAGTGAATTTAAATTCTAGAAATTATGATTGAAAGCTGATAACTTATAATCATTAAATATAATTCTGTACCAATCAGTTGTCTTTTTGGAGCTGATGATTTCTATCTTTCTTCATATTTGCCCATACTCTTCAATGATTAGGGTGATTGTAGTTCTTCTGAACATTTTCCATGGAAATAGCAATTAATCATTGAGAAGCTTGAAATTTTTCGTCTTTGAGGGGTTGTAGGGTAGAAAATAATTTATCACCCAGAAGGATACAGACACTTTTGGACTCTATTGAGACTGGAAAGTAAAAACCAGGCAAATCCTGCCCAGTACTCTATTTCTTGTCAAGGTAGAAGATAGCGGGAGAAGTTAGATACTTACTGGAGTGATACAGAGAACCAGAAAGAGAGCAAAAGGGCAGAATTTGAACTCATCTTGATAACTCCATTATTAACCCACACAAGGTTTTGGGTTTGTTTTATTTTTTTATTATTATTATTTTTTTTCACTAAATCAATTATTATTTAAGGTAAAAAACCAGTTATTTATTTTTGGAATATTGTATATTTGAACAGCAACCTTTCTTTTATACATGTTTCATTGAATACTCCAGAGAAGAAATATTTTTGTAATGTTTTGATCTTCAATTTTTTTATTATTTATTTTTAACATTAAAGTTTGTTTATCAATGTCTTAAGCAATCATTACTTACTCATGCCATCTTTTAAAAAGCTGGTAACCTCCATCCCTTTTCGAGGTACTTTTAAGAAAGGAGTGTCAATATAATATTTCTTTTCAGTTTTTGCTTGGGCTTCATTTTCATTATCTGTGAATGGAACCTCCTCATCAACAATACCGACAGCACTTGGAAGTTCAGCCTGTAAGAAGTCAAAAAAAAAAAAAAAAAAAAAAAAAAATGTATGAAAGTTATGTTGAAGAGTTCAGAGGAAAAAACTCAAATATGAGTACAAAAAAAAAACTCAAATATGAGTACAAACAATTTTAAATACATTTTTAAGAAATGGGATTTTTTATCCAAGATGTACAAAAAACAAAACTGATGAAATAAATAACAGATTTCTTTAAATTAAAAAATAAAATAAAAACAATGAACCTGAATTTACTTTCAGCAATTCTGCACAGATTCACTTCAGTTAGATTAATGACCCCCTCCCTACCAAAAAAAAAAAAAAAAAACTACATTGTTTATTGCACTGACAGCCATTAATAAAAGATCAACTGGGAAAGTTTTACCTGATAAAAATTATCTGTACATTTAATACATCTCAGGAACATGTGAATGAAAAGTGAAAAATGTACTTTTAACAACAGTGCCCCCTGAGAGAGCGAAAGAGAGAGAGAGCTTAATTTCAAGAACAAAGTGTTTCTATTGTCACTAGGGTTGCCAGTGTACTTACCAGTACAAAAATAGGGGCTTGGGTAAGAGATTTAAGTAGACATGATTTATTGCTGCACAAAATTAAGGTTTCTTTAATTAAAGTCATATATCCCATTCACTCCCAAATTAACAGCTTGTGTAGATGTTATTTAGAACAAAGCTGAATAAACAAAGAACAAAAACCACAAGTAAAAAAAAAAATACAGATAAAGATTTCTCTTATAAAATTTTAAAACAATGAGGATTATCAATTACTTAGAGTCTTAATGGAAAAATGCACAGAGTAAAGATATAATAATTCCCACTCCCCATAACAGAAAAAGAGAAAAATTAAATTTTTCTTTTTGCATTTCTGGATGACATTACATTTTTAATAGACTTTCTTCTTCTTGACTTATTTACATCCAAATCCCAAAAAGGTGAAGGTATTCTTAAAATATTGCATTACTTTTTTGGATAACCTCTCAATAACTATCTGAAAATGTTATATAAGTGATAACATGTATACAAGACAAATATTGTTGTTTTTCCACATACAAATATCATATGAGATCTTTGTCCTGCTGATTGAAAAGAGAGTCTTCAAAAGAAATGACCCAGTGTTCCATACAAAATCTGTTAGGGTTTATTGTTTATATGTGTGTATATTCTATTTTGTGTTTGTTTTAATCAATTCATCGCAAGCAAGGCAATAATGCAACTAAGATGCAAGAGACTATTTGGGGGTGAAAAAGAATGAAAAGACTTTAGAAGGAACTGGAAACCCAATCCTAAACAGAAAACAAGAGATAAACCTATAAACTAGTTCAAAAAACTGGGAGGAGTGTGAACTGGACGATAGACAAACCTGTGTGTATCATATTCAAATTTTATTTATTCTCATGCTCTAAAGTTCATGGCTTACTTGTAATTTTAACCTCTTCTCAGCAAAATGTATTTGGCATCAAATCTAAATGAAATTAAAATTTCCCATTACTTTATATTTGCTCTTAAAAGAAATAAATCTACATAAGTCAATAATATGGCCTTTCTAAGAGAATGGATTTAGTGAAAGGCACATTTATAATCTAAATATCACTACTTTATATGCAAAAGCTCAAGAAGAAAAAAAAAAGACATATTTCCTGATAAATATATAGATTCTTAAACTTATCTAATATAAAATTAGTAACAAGCTTATTTGGTTGTCAGGAGTGAGAAACTTTTCAAGTTCTCTTCTCTTCTGAATCCATCATGCACATATACAAATCTACCATTTGCATTGAATACTGTTGTAATATCTGGTCAGGTGCCCCTGCTGTTCATCTTGAGATTCTCAACAAAATCCAAAGGAGATTTTGTAGTGTAGTTGATCCTGACCTGGCAGCTCAACTCCAATCTTTCTCTCACTGATGAGAAGTAGCTTCCCTCTGTCCCATCTACAAATACTTTCACAGATTTTGCTTTGATGAACTTAGCTCCTTGGTGCCCCCCATCCCTGAATTTACTTGAGCTACTAGACTAGCAACAAGGTCCCACTCTTTTACTATGAAAACAATCACATGTAACCACAACTTCTACTCTATTAGCTTCTTTTCTCGCATTTCCCACTTGTGGAAGTCTCTTCTGTATTCTTGTTTCCCTGATAGTCTCCAAGAGTTTAAATGAAACGTCAACTGTCACCTATTCACCTTGTGTATCATACTTATATATATATTTTACAAAGCAGAGAAGGTTATTTCATGCCAATATTGATTCAGTTTAAATTCAATGTATATTAATATCTAAAATAATGATAACAATAATAATAGTCAAATTAAGGAACAGAAGCAGACTTGTATTTTAGTAATGAAAAAAAAATAAAATCACTTAAAAACAAAATTCTGAAAGAAGAAAAAAATGACCTTAATAGATTGAAATGTAGGAAATGATTTTTAAAAATTCAAAATATATTTCTTTCTTTATTACAAAAAGACAAAAATATTACCAAACAATATAAATATCAATAAACGTGAGGCAGAAAATAATCGGCAAACATTGTAATTTTTTTATCTTCATTTCATCTCAACACTATATCAAATGCCGAGACAACTGCCACAGACTTCCATCTTTGAAGCAATAAGAAAATATTGCCAGTGACTCCAAAAACTACTAACAGCTTTTGAGTTAACATTTACTCATAACATTATTGTTAGTAAAATTGGACTAACAATTTCAATACCATCAACCACTATAATTTTAATTTTTTTAAATTTAAATATGAGTAAACTATTGCTATTATATTTATCACAAATTAAAGTTTTATTACAAATATTAGCCAAACAGTCACTGGTCTATTATCATTGCTATTAATATTACTGATACTCCTTTTATTACTATTATCTTCATTATTATTACAAGAATAATAGAATGTCATAACAAGAATGACAAAAAGAGAAGGCTTAAAAATAAAATAAAAAAAACCTCAGGTAGCAGACTACTATGATCTGAGCAAGCCGTTTATAAACACCTGCCATCTACAGTATGCTTATAAAGTCTACATTTTAGAAATAAATAACTGCTACAATTTTTCTTATGTGTGATTTTAATTCTACTGTATCTAAGCATATGTTCCTGGTCCTGCTAAATCTCTTGCTAAAAAATGCTCTCCTATATGCAGACAAGGGCAGATATGATAGGGCCTCGTTTTGCTTCTTCAACCTCACTTTAGACTCTTACTCGTTCAGTATTCATTGTGAAAAGCCTCCTCTTATAACCTGACCTGTACATGCTGCAGTATCAGCCAGCAAACCTTCCTACCACCATCAACAGTTTCCGCCTGCCCACCACCCAAAATCGGTAGCCAGTTGATGAACAAACCCAAACATTCTGATAACACACTAACTTCCTTATACAATCCATCAATGCATATCAAAAGCAGTAGACAACAGCTACACACTTTCCAACATGCTTCTTAATTATAGATTCCAACTTCTTTCCAAACTCAATTCATTACAGTCACTTTCTTTTTAGTAAAAAGAAACTAATTGTTAACTAAAGTTAGAAAATAATTGCATTCAAAATAAAAATTGTTGGTTCACAATTCTCATTCATCAATAAAAAAAAAAAAAAAAATTCCATATCAACCAAAACTGACATTTAGACATCTGCTGAATACATTACATCAAAACTTTACATAATTTACCTGCTACTATAACAGTATTGTTGCTATTGTGTCATGATTGCTTGGCACAATGAAAAGAAAAAAAAAAAAAAAGAAAATCATTTTCATGAAATATTTTTCTTCAGTTGATGCTACACTCAAACATGTTATATTTTTTCTGGTTCTGGCCAAACCAATTATTTTCTTCACTTAATTTTGCTTAACAATTATTAATATTCCTAAAATTCTGATTGAAACAAAAATATAATAATTATTATAATTCTGTAACATATTGTCTGTTAAAATGTTGCGTCATTTTTTTATTCTTCCGTGTTGGACAAAAATATGCTAAAAAGGGCAGATATGAACAAAGACAACAAAAGTTCAATACATAATCATTCTTATTTTGCTTTCAAATTGAAATACTTTTCACATAAAACGTAAGTGAATAATTATGTTATTGGTTTATGTAGCCAATTTCAATTGTTATGAACTATAATTTTAATACTTATATTAACTTCTTCCATATATCTGAGACACGTATTCTAAGAACAAAAATAAATGTTTAAAAATATGGAAAATGCAAATATAAGCTATTTAAATCTACTTTAAAAAGCTTATAGCTTCCATATTTTCAAAATTCAATATTTCAGATCTTGATTACTGTCAAGCATATAAGTTGTAAAATAATGCAAGAAAAAACATTTTGATACAATGTAAGTTTTTGCACAACTAATATATAATCAATGCATGTTGAAATTTATTATAGGAGGAATTATCATTACTTCATATCTTACTGGCTATATAAATAGACACTTGAAGTAGGATGTCAATATAATAATGTAAAATTATTTTGTTATCAAAAGGTAGATTTCAATTTACTCTGGCTCTTGATGTGTGTGGATTGATATGAGTAGGAAAAACTAAAGAGGGAACTGAGGAGAGGAGAAAGATACAAATAATAGCAGTAGAGAGAGATAGAGAAAAGAGCAGTAGAGAGAGACAGAGAAAAGAGCAGTAGAGAGAGACAGAGAAAAGAGCAGTAGAGAGAGACAGAGAAAAGAGCAGTAGAGAGAGACAGAGAAAAGAGCAGTAGGGAGAGACAGAGAAAAGAGCAGTAGGGAGAGAGAGAGAAAAGAGCAGTAGGGAGAGAGAGAGAAAAGAGCAGTAGGGAGAGAGAGAGAAAAGAGCAGTAGGGAGAGATAGAGAAAAGAGCAGTAGGGAGAGATAGAGAAAAGAGCAGTAGGGAGAGATAGAGAAAAGAGCAGTAGGGAGAAAAGATAGGGAGAAAAGAGGAGTAGGGAGAGATAGAGAAAAGAGCAGTAGGGAGAGATAGAGAAAAGAGCAGGAAAGAGAGAGGAAAAAAGGCAGGTGAGAGAAAGAAAAGAGCAGCAAAGGGAGAGAGAGGGCAGTGCAAGAGAGAGAGAGAACAAAAAAGGAAAGAAATGAAAGAAAAGAAAAAATGTAAAGTTGAAACAATACAAACTCAACCAATTTTGTTACTGATGCTAATCAAGCAAGTAAACACATTACAAAAATTATTGCTTCAAATTAATCTTAATTCACAGATAAATTAAGCAGCACTTGTCGTCCTTTAATCATTATTTCCTTGTTAACATATATCAGGTAACAAAAAAAATTGCACTTATTTTGGAGAAAATATTGAGCAGTCAATATATCAAATGAAAATTGACACAGTTAAAGTAAAAATATAAATGTTAAAATTTTAGCACTTTTATACAATTTCTCTTAAAATTCCCTGGTTTCAATTAAAATAATTTGAATATATTCAGATAATAATGTTAATAGGAAGATTACTAAATAGAATCTGACATGTTTGTTTTTCACTTGCGTCCTGGTTGAATAACTGTTTTATTTTTCAGTAAGGTAATCTCATTCTTATTAAAGTCTTAACATTCAGTGTTAGTGGAATCAAAAAGTTTTTTTTTTTTTTAATATTCAGAATTTTCTAGTATACTTTTTGCAAAACGTACACAGCACAAATATTTTGTATAATTCTCTTTTGTCTTTTGCAATATAAAAACAACTTGCAATGTCATTATCTGTTTTGATATTCAAACCAGCATACTTTCTTTATCTTGATTGTTATACTTATGTTTTGTATAAATTTTATGATTGTTATGTTTATGTTTTGGCCCATTGTACCCTTCTCCAGTCCTTCTTCAATTAAGAGACAGCTGAATTGATTAAAGTGTTGAATGTTACACACTTTGGTGAAGTGAAAGATTTGAACAAGCAACACAATGGGGAATAAAACTGGTGAATATTAACTGATATGAAATATCTCCCCTAAGCATGGAAAGTAAAATGAAAGGAACTTATTCCTATAAATTGAATAAAAGATTTAGTTCAGACTTCCAAGAAGGTTATCAAAATACAAAGACAGAAGAAGGCTGGAGGGTACAAAACCTGAAATGCTGCTAATATAACAACCAAAATATTTTAGTTGGTTCAACTTGTAAAGAATATAATAATGACAATTCCTCATTTCAAAGATTCTAACAAAACTTGCAATGTTATTCTAAAATTTGATTTAAAATATAAATTTTAAAATAAAGTAAAAAATGAGAGGGAAGTGAAATGGTGAGACCAAAATACTCTTTTTCCTTAATGCTCCCCCCTTGCAAAAAACAAAGAATAATTGAAAATATAAAATATCAAGTCTATTTTCTTATGGATGAACTTCAAGGATAAAATAATGGGTTTTTTTTTTTTTGTTTTGTTTTTTAAATAAATTGTACAATTCTTTAAAGTTAAAAATATATTTCCACTGAAATCCTAACTTTATTAGATAATTTAAAAATAAAGATAAAGAATAAAATATGTAATAAGAAATAAATAAAGTGTTATTTCCAGTCATTTTTAAGGCTGGTTCCAATCATGAATTCTTTGAATATCCAAATCTAAATATTCATACACTCCGACTTTTCTTAGTTCCATGATATTTTCACCTCTTTATTCAGCATCTAAAGAGTTTAGCATTCCAAAAAATCCATACTAACTGCCTTTGCACATTAAAGACATGCTATTTCCATTGCTTTCCCATCCTTCACAGAAAATAATTTTGATAAATGTAAACATATCTGTTCCCAATCCACCACTACTTTTTTCTCTTCCACCTCTACAGCTACAGCTATTTTATGAGCCCAGCTTATTTATTCTTTCTCTGGTGACATGAACACAGCCCCCTCACACACACACACATCAATGTTTTGGGGAGTAGGACAAAGAAATAAAAAGACCAAGAAAGGAGAGTAAGGAAAGTTGAAAAGACTATGGAAATCTTCAGTTTGTCAATTCCCCTATTTATAAGTCTGGCTGCTGCACCATGCCCTCCTACCACTTCCAAACTTCACATGTTTGAAACTGCCTTCTACAGAAATAACCCTAAAATCAATATGCCAGTTCTTGTTACTAGCCTTAGTGCTCGGCTGACAACCACTTTGTTTGTGATTCCTACTCTTCTGATTCCACTACTGTATGCTATAATCACAACATTCTTATACATGTTGTGGTTGTAGTCTTTGGTTCTCTTTAAGCATTACTGATTTTAAATGTTAAAAAGTAAAGTCTTTTTTAATTGGTGATAGAGAATCAAAATGTTTGAAGCAGATAAAGATACATAGATTATTCAAGAGGAAGTGAAAACAGGTAAAACCTATTTCCAAATGATGAATCTTTCACTCTCAACAGAAATATTTACCCCAGCATAAAAAAAAAAACACGCACTCAAATGAGTTAACTTTCAATCAAACATATTTGTCAATGCTATCTTCAAATATGGCATAAAAAGCGCTAATAGTGTCAATTTGGCAATATTTCTAAAACATTTTTTGATATTTCTCAAAAAAGTGCCCCAAAGAAATTAAAGCTTAATGTCAAAAAATTTTAAAATGTTTTCCTGAAAGTAAGGGTAATAAATATTTGATGAAGCAATCATATTTGTTTATTCAACATACAAAAACTAATTTGATAAATAATTGTAAGTTATTTTTTTTTTTTATATACACCTTTTAATTTTTAATAGAAAATGATATAACAAATCGCTCAACACTTTTCAAGAATCATGAGATTCTTTAATATGATTATGATTATCATGGAGATTATAAGACAAGCAGCAGGAAGAAAAGTTGCTCCTGTGCTTAGTTGAAATAATTTTTTCTCCTTCAAATTTCTGATAAGGCTCACGAGATGAGCATTACTGAATAAACATTCAACTGGTAAAAATTAAGTTAAAATGAATACAAAGCTAAAAAAATTGTTTCCAAAATATTAACAAATTTTCTATAATAAAAACCTAACTTAAAATTTCTTTTGCCACAAATTATGATATTTGATGGCATATAAAATGTACCTCCATTTCATAAGTAGTTTACCTGTGTCATAAAAGTATATGTCAATTAGAAAATCAGTATCTATTTAAGTTAAAAAAATTCTATTTCCATTATGCCATCATGATAAGGTAGTGGACTCATCTGATGACGTAGACAAGTGTTACACTGACACACACAAAGCATGAGGATACACATTCCATTTTATTTATATGGGTTATAGAGTTAGACTTGGTACAAGTATTGGTTATCTATGGTGCTTGATTGAACATTAATCAGATGTTTCACCTTAAAATCTAGACTCCAGAAGATTTTTTTTTATCCTGGTGGTGAGGAATAATCTTACATGTCAACAAATATGGTAAACAAATTCCTGTAAGCTTATATAAGTGCTGTTAATAAAATGATTGTCTGCCATGCACACATAGTGGTTAATATTTCAAGTAAGATTGCTTCTTTTAAACTAGGGATTATAAAGTCATGATTTAGAATTTTATAAATTGTTTGCATATTGTTTGTAATGAATTAGAAATAACAATTTGACATAAAAGGTAATTCACTGTTTTTTTCTTTCAGTTTTATTACAAGAAGACACATGAGTGAAATAGTTAAATGAATATAGTTTCTTGAACTATTTAAAAGTAAGAACATAAACTTCAAGTAAACCTTACATTTATTATCACAAATTAAATTTTCAACAGTTACCTTAAAAAAAATTAACTAAATGTTCACTATTCACAATATATTCAAAACCTTCAACTGATGATTTAAATAATTGATCTCTATTGATTGACTCGATTGAGATAATAAAAAAAATTAAATCCTCAATATGGTTTCTTAGTAAATCTATCATCAAAGAAGACCTACTGGTAAAGTTCACCTGATGAAAGTAGACTTTTAAAAAAAATTAAAAAACACAACAAAAAAACTCTGATCTAATTAATGTGCAACATGTGTTTCTTTTCTCTTGCAAGTAAAATGAACTTAATGCACCATATAATATTTTAATTGCATAAGCAGAACAATAAGAAACTAAAGTATGTAATGGCTGAAAACATGTTGTATTAAGAACAAAAATGAAAGATGCTAAAAACTGGAACAGAACAAAAAATAATGCTCATCAATGGTGGTTGGCAACAAAGAAAATGGCAGAAATAAAAAACACTTCAGTAAATAAAAAATAAGTTAAAAAAGTTTAGGCAAATGACATGAAAGGCAGATAACAAAAAAGGATAAGATTAAGAACACACAGAGACACAATATAGAAGCTTTAAGAGAGAGTAAATGAAAGACATATTTATGTAAATAAATGAAATGTCTGAAATATTAAAAGGAAATACAATGAAGTGAAACAGAACAACTTAATGGTTACATATTCAGTTACATAACTGAGCAAGATTTATAAAGTGAAAACAGTATTGCATAGGGATTGAAAAATGGCTATTTGTAGAATTAATCTAAAATACAAAGAGAGCCAAGGGTAAAGTCATCTGGAGGTGATCACTTTAAAATAACGTATCAGAGTAAAAAGAACTGGTTTTATTATATTGACTAATAGAAAGATATAAATTATTATAAGTTCAAAACAATAGTAATTTGTCCATTTGAATTAGTCTGATGGGATAAAAGTGTAAATGTTGGTTTGTGGATATTCACAGTATAACATGAAAATCTTGAAATTTTGCCAATAATTTTTTTAGAATGACTATCAACAAGTATTTGGATTTTATACATTATTTTATGGTAAATAATCCAATATTTCTTAAAATGATGTTTTATTGCTAAATTTTTAAAGATAAATAATGGAGAAATTATCGAATATTTAACAATTATGATTCATTTACAAGAGAACGTATTCTGATTGAGATAAGCTACAAATACCCAACTTCTTTTGTTTGACTTGTGCGATCATGCCTCGAAAGGGGCGTGACAGACTGGACAGAAGATTTTCCCCACAGTAGGTTGCCATTACTTTCTGTGGTAGACTGCTTGCTGACCAAGGCTATAGAACCCAATCTGCCAGCTATTTGACCTATAACTGGAGAGAGAAGCAATGGATTAATACCTTTCCCAAGGGCATTTGCGCATAACTGAATGCAGCAAATTTAACTGAAATTTGAACTCAGCTCGCTGATCTCTCATTCTGAGCAGATATCCATTGCACATCCAAACACTAATTTGTATTCTTTAACATGAAAACTGCATGACAAATTTGGTTATGTCATCAATATCTAGACCCACTTTTTGACAATGGCTTGAATGAATTAGCTACAATGATATATTTGCTATAAATTGACAAATGATTTTTTTTAAAAATATCAAGCAAACATATAACTGATTACTGATGTCTACAATGTCTTATAAATTTTTATTTTATAAAAGCCAATAATTGTGCCAGTATTTATGCTGTAACAATCATTAGCTTTGCTTTATAATCACTAAATTATGTAATTCAGTAACATTTGATATTAGAAATTATCAAGCATTCATAATTTTTTTTGTAAAACATGCATGGATATAGGTCATATAAATGCTACTATCTAAAATATAAAGTTCATTAATTTATTTTGGAATGGTATACAAGACAATTTGGAAAATTTTAAAAATGTTCTGTGCATCAGTTTTCACAAAAACAGATTTTATTTCAACAAAATCTGCCTTAGTGAGACAAAACCTAATTTGCACTAATCATATTAGGATTTTACTAATTTTAACTGTGTTTTTATTTTATTTACTTATTTATTTATATATTCATTTATTTTAAGATTTTCACATCCCACATTGTTTCAGCACCTGTTTCATAAGAGTAGGTGATAAATTGAAGTATCCCAGTTATATATTAACCACATGAGATTCATAGGGCATGGCACTTTCAAAGTATTTTTTTCAAGGGCCTTTGGTAATTTACTCGAATGAAGACGTTCAAATAAAATCCATTTTTCTGATGATGCTGACTGGTTTACAAATCATGTCAAAATAAAAATTTCCTAAATTGTTATATATTTACCATTCTGTCAGATTCTAATCCAAAATCATTTTGGCATGTAAATATTAGGCACCACAAGAATATATCATAAATATAGCAAGCAACATCTTCCAAGTGGATAAAAGGCACCATGACATGGATTAAGACTTAGCAAGGTAGTCTGATTGACCATCATTATTGAGTGGGAAGTTCTTATACTGAATATTTCCTATACTTGTGACCTTGTGCTAAACAGAGTTAAACTTAGTAAATAGTAATTCTTTTCTTTAAAATGTTATAGACAAAAGAATAATAAATCTTATAAGTACAATTAGATAAATAAGAAACATTTTATCTATAAAAGATAAAGTTGGTTTTGAAATTAGATTATAATTATTATTTAAGGTGAATGCTTATCATTAATTCAGTATTATAGATAGAATCTTTAGAGTCACCCTTGAAGTCTCCATTCCATAATGAACAGTGATCAATCATTCTATATAAGAAGTAGTTTCAACATGCCACATCAATTCAGTTAGGCTTTCACACAACACTAAAGAGAGAGAATTTCATCAGTTTATAATCACTCAGTAGGTTAAGTGCCATACATGATATATACTTGGTTTTAAAAAGACATGACTGATTAGGCAGAAAATTTTCTTACAGTAGGTTATTATTACTTTCTGTGGTAGACTGGTTGCCAACCAAGACTATAGAACCTAATCTGTCCTGTTATTTAACCCACAGCTGGAAGGAAGAGACAGATTAATACCTTTTCTTAAGGTATTTGCACATAAGTGAATACAACAAATTCAACTGGAATTCGAACTTAGTTCTCCGATTTTTTTTCTGAGCCAATATCCACTACACCACAAATGCACATCCTAATTATAATCACTATACAACATAAGACATTAGGAAAAGAATGTAAGTGGGAGTGGACAAGAATATTTACAGCTTTTTGTTTCACTAGTCTTTCTCAAATCTAGATGTGGGTAAAATAAAGAAGGTGATTGAACATCCCTGTCTCCTAAACTCTGCAATAAATGAGTTTGAGTTTTGTATCAACTTCTGTGAGTTATTTAATGTCAAAAAGGTAGGATTTCAAGGCCTTTTTTTTCTTAATGTTTAGTTATAGTGAAAAGATTGATTTAGTTAGATTTTGATGAAAAAAAAAAAATTTTTTTTTTAAATTTTAGAAAACTGAAGATGTCTTCTAGTTTTGTATTCAAAAATGTAATTCTGGTCATAATTTGTTTCTTTCAAAAACATATTATGGCAATTTTTCCCTTCAAGAATGTATTGTTGGTAATATTTTTTAGTTTGATGGGGTGGGAGTAACTATTTGCCCATAGCTGGCACCCTAACAGATCAGAGTGAACCTGGGAACAACGGCAATTAAGAGGTGGCTCCATGCTTCTCACAATTACCCAATCAGAGGCCATGCTGCCAGATGCAGTTTACAGTCATACTCAGGACCTTGCAATAGATGAGATGAAGGGTTTATATATATATATTATTACAAACTCGTTTGGGTCAGCAACACATAAAAATACAATTTTAGTTGGAATAATGCTGAAGGGAGTGAATTAAACTATAACACAAGATAACTTTATACAGAAAGGAAATTTATTATAATCCACAAAAATATTCAGCAAACACACAAGAATAAGGTGACAGAACTATAATATACCGGACACTAGAATGGGTTCAACTTCGTACTAGTTTCACACAATATTCACTGGAAAATAAGAGGTGAGTCTAATGAGGAAGATATTTGGAGGAAGTTTAGGTGAAATGGAAAAGGGTCAATCAACTCGGCTAAAGATTATAACTATACACAGCTAGGGTTTGGTCAGAGTGATTAACAAAACAATCTTTACCTTTCACGGCAGCACGTGGTGTATTCAGTGGATGTTGAGGAAGGTCTTCGTGTGGAGAATTTCGCCTGGTAGCGTGATGGAAAGTTCTTTCGACTTCTTGAACAAATAGCCGGAGAGAGGTCTACACCTGGCTGGTAGCCCAACAACTCTAGGGTTTTCTACTATTTCTTCCCTTTAATAAAGAAACCGGGGTCTATATTCATTGGCCCTCTCTTTCTCTGATCTTTTCTTTCTTTTCACTGTAACCATAGTTACAAGGCTATTTAATCTCTTTTTGGGAAGGGTAGAACCTGACCCAGTAACCTAATTCATACTACTCTCCTTTCTGGAGTGGCAGAGCCCTGACCGAATGACCAGCTACTACTACTGTTACTAAGGTGACTATTTTAGTCATGACCCAAGGCTTTTGGGGCGAAAAACACTTCTAGCTTCCTCATTACAATATATATATATATATATAAAAACAGCCACTTGAAGAGAAAAAAAAAACAATTACTGGCTTGATGCCATAAAGACAATTGGAGCTTTACCTGCTTAATGCTCATCAATAAGAACAAGATTGAAAAGCTAATCTTTAAAAAGAGAAATTGTATTCAGATGTACTTAAATCAGAATTGATTTCTAATATTACAAGCATAATGAGTCATACAACATACATGAACTAAGGAAGGCTAATAGTTTTATAAATACTAGATTGTTCACAAGAAGCATGTATAATAGGATAAATGTTTGCAAGCTGGTTTCTGGTCCTTCCTAATGAATTGGATTATTACTGAGTGCTGTCCAACTAAAGCCTTCGACTAGACAACATGACATCAACAAAAAAGAATGTTTCTTTACCCTCATTTTAAACAAGTTATTCATATTAGCAACAAGTATTCAAAAGCTTTGATAATTTTGTCACCTGGAGCCATGCTAATAAGAGCGAAGTATATTACAAAAGTTTAAAAACCCTACCCAGAAATCACAAAAATAAAATATTTTCAATTTTTTAAAAACATAATTTTTTTTTTTGATGAGGAACAAAAAACTTATAAAAATAAATCTGTAGTTACCTAAGTTAGTATTTACAAATAAAGGATTGTTTTTTTATTATTACCTTGATTCTGGAAAGCAGATATAGATCATTGTTGGTATCATTCATGCAGATAACAGCATCGAAGGTATCCAGGATGGTACTCTACATGATATTGCTACATGTATAAAAAATATTTTCAGAATACTTAGTGATCTTAGAATGACTGCCCAAACCCCTGAACCTCACTCCCAATAGAAAAATTAAATATGAAAAAAAAGATTGCACCTATAAAAATGACTATTACATATCATCTGAAAGAAATAATGAAGACAATTTGGACACAAGCAGCCAACACGCAAAAGTTTTAAAATACTCATGTCTTCAACAGTCAAGGCACTAATAAAATAAAAATTTTCATGGCAAATACTAATTTAAGAGATGAAAAATATATTAACCCAAGTTCTTGCACACGGAAAAAAAATTGCAACATTTTTCAACTGATTAAATCTTTTCAGACATTTTGGATGGACTTTCTAAACCTTTATAGCATATTGAAGTGTTTGCTAATGTCTAAAAGAAACATGTCTGCTGAAAGAGGCAGACATTTGTCTGGCACAGTAACATGAAGTATGAAATATATAGTAGAGTGTCAATTAAAAAGAGAAAAGAAAATTAAAAGGTAAATTTCAACTTAATAAATTTCATTGGTTTTCATAATATCCGATAACTAGAAAAGTCAGTATAATTAAAGAAATAACTTTGAGGAAAAGACAATCTAAACTTATCTACAAGTGTATTATTACATTTTACTGCCACTACAATTTGTTAAAATGATTATTATGTGTTTATTACATCATCTAGGAAAAAGGGATCCTTTATCATAAAAAGTATATTTCTTTTAAGAATGAAAAAAAAAAAGCAAAAGTTCTATATTGTATCATAGTAAGCATTCATTGATAATGCTAATGAACAAATATAAATGGTGAAAACATCTCAGTTTCTGAATCCAACTTTTAAATTTTTCTGTTAGATAATCTTTTTCTTATTTTTCTTTGTGTTTCTTTTTTCTGTATCACACCTTTACTAGGAAATCATGGACTAAAAACCACACAAAAAGAAAAAAAAAACACTATTTCCTGACATACATTACATACAAGCATTTACCTGACATTTAAAAAGAACACAAAACTAAAACTGGTAGGTAAATAAACATGTATTTCAAAAGTTTCTAAAAAGTCTACAATCCAGGTATTTGATCATATATAATTAAAATCTGATAAGACAACACTGACTGTCTGCAGTTTGACAAAACCTTTCCAAAATTCATGTCGGTAAAAATGAAATTAAACACCATCCTTCAAAACATTAACTTTTTGAAATTTAATATTACTTTAATCTATTTGTAATTATGTATTTAACAAAGAAATCAGTAAATCTTATCTAAAACTACTTGCATTGAGAGAAAAATACTGAAACCTAAATATTTTTTTTATAATAAACCTAACTGTCAAGAAACTTTACAAGTTAATATGCCTAAGAACTTGTCAATCTATAGCATCTTGGATGTTAATTAGTATATTTTTAATTTAAATTTCTCCTTTTAAATACAACTATGCATCATATCTATGTGCTGCTTATGAGAATAATACATGAAATGAATTGTAAGAGCTTTAATTAGTCTGATTTTACAGGAGCAAGCTTCTCTATGGACAAATCCATTTGCATTCCTCAACACACTTTCTAATAAAAACATATTTATATAAAAGAAATGACTAAAAATTCATCAAGATAAATAAGTGATAAACTGTCAGAAAAGATGTTAAAATAAAACTATAATAACTATAAATAATTCTTTAAGTACATGCAACAATTTGCTATATATCTTAGCACTATTTTTCTACTAATCATGATCATTATACACACTATAAAACTTCCATTATTGTAGTTTTACACCTGTTAAATATAATACATAAAAGAACTATTACTTGGCATTTTGCATAATCTGGAGAAAAGATTTTACTTTAGCATTTTAGGATAGAATTACACCATATATTTTATACCATTAACATTTTATCAAAATATTAGAATAAAAATTATAAGATTAAATTTCCCCACTGAATTATTCCTTTTTATTATAAACAAGATGGAAAAACTAATGGCATATCATTTTTAATGTTAAATTTTCTAATTTTTTTCCTAATCTTTTTAACTGCAATAATTATTATAACTAAAATATTTCACAACTAATATTGTCTGCAAAGAGGTACAATTCAAATTTCTTTTTAGTTGAAATTTTCTCTCGTTATTGTAAATTACGTTACCAGCAAATGAAAAACATATTTCTATGAATTAAAGACATCAACTAAAATTCAAAATTGATTGTTTCCTCAAATATACTTTTAATATAAAAAGGTGTGAAGTTGCACTGATAGTGAGATTTGGATATGACCTTTACTTTATTATACAATAATACTTAAAAATGTGTATAGATATAAGGAAAATAAACATAGCAGTTAAAAAGATTTTTCAATAGCTTCAAGCACATGAATAATCTTGGATGACAATACAAGTGATAGAATCAGTTATTAGAGAAATAAATTCAACAATTGATTTCTCTTGTTCTAACAGAAAACTGATTTTAAGAATTTCTTTTTTAATGAGAGCAAAATAGTAACTATATAATATAAAAATCAAACAGTAAATATTTCTTTTAAAAATGTTAATATTAATTTCAATCAATATTAATACAGCAATAAATATAAACATAATATCATTAATACTATTTTTATCATCAGTATTATTTATTTCTACTTCATGCATTTCAAACAAAATTTTCAGTATTCCTCTTATCTAATAATATTTATTTTTACCTGCAATAAAAACTAAATATTACCACAATAAAAAAAATAAAAGGATTATATGAAGTGGAACTATTTTTAAACTATTTCTTGCCACACTTCTGAAATAATACAAGGAAATATCAAGTCTTTCAAATTATTTTTTTAGCCAATAAGATTAAAATGTCATTTTATAAGTGAATCTCATAATATAATCTCATAATATATGAATGTATTATCACAATTTAGTAAACATTTTTGTTTGCACAGATGTTCTTCTTTGTTAATTGTTGCTATCAAAGAATCAATTGACATCCTCTTTTCTGAACCCCTTCTTATGAAGTGTATGTGCATTAGAGAGAGAGAGTATGAAGAGCCTTTTCTGTGATTACTTGTACTTTATTTATTTGTCCAAAGGTACAAGCTGACAAAAATATTTGAAGTTGCTCAGTGGTTGGAAGGTGGGAGTAAAAATCTGAGGCTGACCTTTGATCTTTAGCTATCAAAACCAAAGGCCTTTCTCAACCCTTTTGTGACTTTCAAACAAAGGGGTGCTGAAAATTTGACTGACTGACCCACTTCCTAATTTCACACCAAATGACCCCCCCCAACCAAAATTTTTAGAGGAGTTCTTAGTTGCTTATCTCCCAGCAAAAACTGTTCACTACCCTCTCCCTCTATCACACTCAGGGTTTTTTTTTTAAATGTTTTATAATTCACTAGCTCATTGAAGTGTTTTTCTTGAAATAAACAAATGACCAAAAGAACCAACAACCCTAAAGCAAATATAAAAGAATCATCTGGCTTCATAACCATTTCAACATTAATTTAAACATGTAGAATTATAATGTAAAGAATAATTGTACCTTTTTAATTCTATATGGATACCTGAGGAGTATTTGAAAAAAAATCTTCTCCCTAATATTTGTTTTAGGGAGAAATAAATAATATTAAAATAATACAAATAAAACCAAATTTTCTTAATATATAAAGAGATGCCTATTACTAAAACAAAATGGCAAAACAGTATTATATTTGACAAGAAAATTATATTACATTTTCAAATCAACCAAGCAACCAACCACTTTATACATTATCTGCTTAGAAATATTAACTCCATTATTAACAGTTATAAACTATAGATTTCTTTCTTGAGTTTATTTGTTTATTTCTTCTTGAGACAAATCTAAATTGGGTGGGTAGGTCAAAAACTGCCATCAATAAATACTTACTATCTACTCAATACACTTACTGTCACTGAATCACACACACACACACAAAGTAATGCTGCTAACCTTACAACAGCAGCAGTAACAGTGAAAGGAGGAGGTGGCTGTGTCAAGATGAAGCAACATCTTTAGCACTTATTGATTTTGTCTCACTCAACCTTCCCTCTCTCCTTACAAAAACCTCTCCATTCCACTGTGTCTGTGCTCCAAACCCATCATCATACCACCAGCAGCTGGCACAGTAGCAACCATTGTAGGCCTCTGACTCTTCCTCTCTCTCTACTCTCAATCTCTTATACACATGCACACAATATATATATATATATGTTTGTGGGTGTACATAGATAAATTATATGAAGACATACTGTGAGATAATAAGACACATATTACAGTCAATAAATGCAAAGGTGTGACTGGATCTGATAAATGTTATATTATACTATGATTATGCACACCCAAGTATATACAGACAACTTGTTTTAGATAATAACTTGTGTGCACACATTACTTCCTATTCACATTAAAAGTTACATTTTTTGTCTTGAAAATCAAGTGTAAAAATGGTTTTTACTTTTATGTAACAATATCTATGTAAACAGCATTTATGGAATA
The DNA here is from genome assembly GCA_037127315.1 of Ascarosepion bandense. Classification (NCBI taxonomy): domain Eukaryota; kingdom Metazoa; phylum Mollusca; class Cephalopoda; order Sepiida; family Sepiidae; genus Ascarosepion; species Ascarosepion bandense. The sequence goes on along the minus strand of JBBBDQ010000883.1, from coordinate 4,523,640 downwards.
TAATGAATACTCAAGAAATTATTTTAAAACATAAAAAAAAAACTTGGATAACTTGAATTCTGATTCAAAAATATTTAAACTAGGAATTTTCAGGTCCCACAAGTTATCACTTGTTGAAATTCAACAAAATTATTGAACAATTTTAAAATAGCTACTAACTTCTACAGATATGCACATAATTGTTAAAGTATATATAAGAAAAGAAGAAAAAAAAAGAAGGTAAATTCAGGCAGCAAGTATTCACCCACACAATTTTTAATAAAAAGGACAGACAGGGTCTCTGTTTAATGTTTTATTCAAAAACTGGAAAAATACAATTATTAAAAAAAAAAAAAAAAAAAAAATCAAAAGACAGACAGACCTTGTCAGTTCTTTTTAATTATATATATGAGAATGTGATGGGTAAATTGTTGCCATTTTATGTTCTTTATTTTGCACATGCATGTTGCTTATTTTTGCTTTGTTGACTGCACAGTATAATTTGGATCATTTGGGTACCATTTGTAGAAAAAAAAATCACCACGATGCAATTCATTTTGCCAGAGATTTGGAAATGCTGTACAGCTTAGCATTTGTGCCAGAATCTACAATATGAACATTTCAATGTTTGGCTAGCAATATGAGGACAGTGCAGAGGATTTGGAAAGAGTTGGATGAGACTAATGGTGATTACAAAGGTGTTTGGAGTGATTACTAGTGATGGCAATATTATGCCTCCATTCATCTTCCTACAAGGCACTCAGACTCAACATGGAGACCTACATCAAGTGCCTTAAGGAGGTAGTACTGCCTTGGGTCAAGAGGGTGACTGCTGGAAGACCCTATGTCTGACAACAGGACTCTGCACCATGCCACACAAGCAGAACCCAGTTATGGCTGTCAGACAATTTCTGTGAACTTGCACCTGGCCACCTAACTCCTAAGACTGCAACCCTCTTGATTATTATATGTGGGGTGCAGTTGAGCAAGAGACCAACAAAAGACCTCGTAATATTAAAGATGAACCGAGGGGAAGGGAAGGATTATGGCAGCATTCAACTTAAACAAGGAGACCATCCAGAAGAGATGCAAGAGATTCCAAAGTCATCTGGAGGCAGTGGTTGAATGTAATGGTGATTTTATTGAAAAGTATTTACTCTAGTATTTCAAGATATCTTTGTGTAGTTTTAGTACATCTTTTAAAATGAGATGTCACTGTTATTTTCATTGTGTAATTTAGATGATAATTTATCCATCACACCATGCATATCGTGTGTGTGTGAATCAACATAATTGAGCTCATTCTGAGAGCGATATTATTTTATTATTTTACTCAGAACCGAAAGAATGCAGTGAGGCAGTCAAGATTTCTCATTCTAGCTTCTGCTTTTCATTGTCCCCCACCCCAAATGTTTCGAATGATAGCCAACACATTAACACTGAATAGATTTACTAACCAAGATGAGAGTTAAACTCAATCATTGTTTAAAATCAACAAAGCATTGGTTTTATTCTAAAGAGAAAAAGGATTAAAGATAAAAAAATTCTTAGATGTGACAACATTGGACACGAGTGGATAAATATTATCCAAAATTCTTGTTCTAAAATTAGGTCTCCATGGAAATGTGATTTGTGATTCCCTCTAAAGCAAGGAATGGCTTACATTAATTAAGATTTTATAAGATTGTAACTGATTAAGCATGGAACAATGTTTTTTTTTTTGTATGTAGTTAGCAAACAAGAGTATCCCTTTGTTGATTCAAATATACTTGTAGACAAAGACAAAATGCAGTCATAACAAAAGCAAAAGACACACACGCACACACATAGTTTAAAAGAATAATGTAATGGACTAATATTACTTATTAATGGATGTCTATACTATTAATCTCCTTAAAAGTACACTTGACCTCATCCTATCCAATCTGAAATAATTCTTTATTAGTTTAGGCTTAAAAGGAAGGGGTAAAAGGTCATTTATATTATAACCAAAATGGCGACTATAGAATTATGCAGCTAATTTTGCAACCTGAAATACTTCATAGACAGAATGAGTGAAATGAAAATCTTATGTGCAACTCCTTCAATGATTCTTGATCCATTTTTCTTTCACCCACAATAACTCTGAATGTTGTTAATCAGTTTAATTTGAAAACTCATTATTTTTCAGTAAACAATAACATTGCAAACAAATATGGATTCTTATTCAGAAAGTAAATAAATATAAAAGAGAATAAATAATCTAAAAGAGGAAAAAAAAATAAGAGACTGTTTCAAAATTCAGGAATTTTAAGAAGTTTTGTATCCATAAGCTAATGGAGAGGTATCTGGGCTTCATACAGATGTTTCACACTTTATGCACTTACTATGGTTCATTGAAATATTTCTATCCTTACATAAAATTTTAGAACACTGGTGCCTAGGATTGATGCAGTTGAATTCTCTTAGGTTTAAATAGTAATCCTTTTGTACTAATGTATTTTTATATGATTATCAAAACTAGCATTGATTTCATTATTAATAAGAATAGTTTTTTCTTCTTTTTCTCTTTAACAACTCTCAACAAAATACATACACTTATATTTCCACAGTGTCACCTAAAAATTATATTAGATAAGTGCATGAGAAGATATTAATTAGTGTTGAGATAGAAAAATGTTTCACTTAAAGCTTACTTCAATTATATTGCTTGTCAATGATTTTGTTTCATTTGACAAAATAAGAAATTACAATGTCTTACATAAATTGTCAACTCGAAATTTTGTTTTGTTTTTTTTTTTGTATTGGGTACAGGAACAAAAAAAAAATAGATAAATGACAAAACCAATTCTGTTCAAAGATATATTTAACTGAGAGGTAATGCATCATCTTTTACTATCTGAATTAATAAGGTTCATTATCACATATTCACTTGAAAAAAAAATAAACTTAAAAGCAAAAACCCCTTCTATCAGTCAAATTAATACTATTATGATATCAGGTATTGTGAGTGACTTTATATTTTATACTTTTAGTAGAATAAACATTGCAGATTTCATAAGTATTAAATCTAGTATCACCAATGAAAAAAGAAAGAAATCATTCAGTTATCTTGAGTTTAGAAAATAAAACAAAACTATTTTAAGAAAATTTCTACAGAGTTTCACCTCTTGAGTGATTAATTTCTAGCTCATTAACCCTTTGTTAATTATTTAAAGCCAGAAGATATTTTTAGATTGTATTTTTTTTTTAAATAAGGATTTAATGATACAAGCCTTATTAATTAACTAACAGCTAAATTCTTACTTTCCCCAAGGGTCTTGTACATAATGTAATATAACAAACCTAACTGGAATTGGAATTTGGCTCTCCAATTAACAATTCTAAGCCATTATCTATTAAAACACTCACACATCCAAGCTTACAGCAACAGATATTCCCAAGCAGTCACACATTTAGGTACTGACCAGGCTAGACATTGCTTAATTTTGGTGATTGTATGAGAATGTGACCATAAGCCCCATATTAATAAACCATATAGACATGTACAAATGTGTAATAAAATTTGCAATTATATTAGAGAAGATTGTCAACTTTACTAAAAGGAAAGTTGACTTTGACAAGTATCAAAAAAGATGATCAAACAGAATTGAGATTCATGTGAGTCATTATTCAATTTTCTCTTTCAACATATGAAACAAACCGATAAGACTTTTTAAATCACATTAAAGAGCTTGATTGGTTTGCAAAAGCAGACTATTTGGTACAGTCTATATTTTCTAAAGAAATATGATTAAAAAAAAAATTATCCATACAGATAAGAAAAATAGCATGTATCATTTTAAAAAGTTTGTCTTTTTATTAAAAACTGTGAAACTTAAGGATAAAACAAAAAGATGATGTTTTTTTTTTCTTTGTGGTAAACAATCTTAAGTTGAAGCAAACAAATTAAATGTACTTTACTAATCTAATGGTATTCAATAACATTTTCATTTAGAGAAAAAAAAACCTGCATGCTACATGTGTGAAAAGATTTTGTGCATTCAATAAAAATAAATAAATATCCTCAAAGAATTAAAAATATTTCTTAAAAAATGCTGCATAGAAAAACAAATGTGTTTTATGGGCTCTGATGGTTTACTCTCAAGAATGTCATTTTTAACAAAACAAAAAAAAAATCTCAAAATTTTGTTTGCTGTATCAAATTGCCAATTATAATAATGTATTATAACAAAGTTAAACAAAAAATTACAACTCTTAGGTCACCTTTAAAGGTGCAGAAACAACATATGGTGCTTCTTATAAAAAATAGAGAATTTTACATCTTGTTGGTTTATCTTCTCTAATCAATGTGCAATAACTTAGAAACCTCACTTATAATTTTACAAAGTTTTACATTTAATTCTTTTACCATCAACATCATCTGCTTATTTCCCTGTTTGGTGTTTTTGTAAGAGTCACAGAGTTTTGTTTAGTCCTTATATTTCCATAAAGCTGTACCTAAAAAATCTACAAGAAACTTGGAACAAAAAAAATTCTTTTTAATTCTATAAAACTTTAAAACATTCATAGATTTTTATCACATTTTTGTTTTTGTTTTTTGTTAGTGGCGAGTGCAGATACCAAAAATGCAAGGCCTTAAAAAAAAAAAGGTAAATACGGACAGGAATTATTTTATATGAATTAAAAAAAAAATGTAAAAAGTAAACTCACTTTGGGACTATCTTCTCCTGCATAACCAGCTCGGAAAGAATAGGAGCCAATGTCAAATACCAGAGCACCAACTTCATCTGTAAAAGCACATAAATGTTTTCTGGGTGATAAATAAATTTGCAAAAGTCATTGATTAAAATGAATAAATAAATAAATACAAATATAATTTTTTGAGATACTCTTGATTATGAGAGAAAAAAAAAATGAGTTTGTGAATATTATGTAACTCGTATATTGAAGAGGAATTAAAAAAAAAAATAGATACCTTTTCCAAGTTTAAAGACAAAACAAAAGGATAGTATGAACACCAGTCATGTGTGTGTACATACAACAAAAATGTATGATGTACTATTTAATAGAGGGAGTTGGAAAACAAGGTGATATTTGTCTTTCATCAAACAGAAAAAAATTAATGTTGAATCAGGTTTGTTAGAAAAGCAACAAATATAATTTGAAGTGTAAAATAAAAAAAGAAATGTCATTCCCCCACTAGGGGTAATGACATTTCTTTTCAAAGTTTAATACAGAGTTCATTTAAAAAAAATAAAAAAGATTAGGGTGGGGAAATCACTTTAATTGAACAGTGGTTTGCAGTGTTACCACTGATATTTTGTTTGATCATTTTCCCTTCTAGTTCAATATCTCTAGATTCTTAAGCACAATCATAACCCAAGGCACAAAGGAAAATTTGATTTTAAAATATACATTTATAAGGCTGGAAAAAATTCATTTGTTTATTTACAAAATTTAAACGATGATAAATAATTACTCAAATCATTTTGAAAAAGAGTAAAAAGAAACGAAAGGAAATTGCATAAATGGAATAAATAAAAAATAAGCCAGACACAAAACCAGCCAATCAGACGGCAAGGAAAAAAGCCTTCATGAATGACTAATTAAATGCCATAATTATTTTCCTATATTTCTGTTCTAAAAGCAAGCCCACAAAATCTCCCACCCTTTCTTAAACTCCTCCTCGTCTTATGATCTGGTCAATATCTTATGAGTCGTTAGTTTGCCACATTTGTGTGCAAATATCATCTTAATAAATAAGAGACATTTTGAATTACAGGGAAGACAAAATGATCTGACAAAATTCAAATGTTTAACTGACATTGCTACAATGGAAACTTATATGAATCCTAAAAAACACTGATGATGTGAAATATTAATTCTTTCATTTGTTATGGCAAATAGTTGTATATATTCATTTTCTTTAATATTATACAATGGAATTTTTCTGACAGTCGTGTTTGCATTAATTTCTCACCACAGGCAACTTTCCCCCCTCCTTGTTTTCAATACAAATTGAATGTCAAGATTGCCACAGACATTTCACATGAAAATGGCCAAAGTCAATATTTTCATTATCAATTTTTATTTTCCAATACCAGAAATATTTAATTTGTGTAATAGATGACTAAAACTAATCCATGAAATCAAGGCAGAAGAGATGAAATCAGATGACAATAAGAGCCAAAACTTGGACTACATATGCTGGGTTCAAATAGGGTCAGCTAAAAAATACTAATTCAGTTATTTCATTTTTTTTCTTATACTCTCAGAATTTGTTGTGTCCTTATGTAGTCATTATAATGAATCAAAAGATTCCATGTATTTATTTAATAAACCATACTTGTAATATTCAGGCAAACAGCACCTTCAATCATTTTTTAAAATAGTGTTCTCTCTCTCTCTCTCTCTCTCTGTGACCCAAATTTGTCATGTATTTTCTAATCACCTGATGCTTCCTGGAAAATAACCAAAAGTATTTGCCCATCTCCATTCAATGCCAAACTAAATAAATTGAAAGTAATAATTTGAATTAAATCTTAACAATTCTCAAACTAACCATTTTTCCCCCCTAACAATACCAAAATTTATCAATGTATATCTTTATATAGAATATGTACAATCAAATGGTTATCAGCTCAGAATAAGAAATAGGAGCACCGAGTTTGAATTCCAGTTGAATTTGTTGCATTCACTTATGTGCAAATACACTTGAGAAAGGTATAAATCCATCTCTTCTCCCTCCAGCTATGGGATGAATAGCAGGACAGATTGGGTTATACAGATTGGTCAATCAATTCTTATTACATTTCCTACTTTAAAATCAGGTAGGTAGTTAGTGAAACTTTTATGGCCTGCTTTGTAACTGAGATAGGTTTATTTCTTAACAGTGGTCAGTCCAAAATCTCAAATCCTAATTTTCAAAGCATGCTTTCTCTCATTTGGAAGATTGGCATCATACAATCTGTTCCATTTTTCTCATACTGCAACAAAGTTTCTCAAAAGCTAATAAACATTGTTTACTTCAGGGCTTTTCATCATTATGTTTAAAATTTTCCTATCAGTTATTTTACTATTTCTAGTTTTGAATGGAAGAATAATTTCCAAACAAACAAAATTTTTTTTCTTTTTTTTTATGCTGTTTTCTGCATGCAACAAAAGCCAGTAGATATGTATACAATGCCAAAACTTTATTTGGTGGCATCCAAAAATTCAATACCCATCTTGACAGGCTTGAGTGAATGGGTGCTTGAATATGATACTGGAAATAGGTTGCTGCCCTTACTGATGTTTTTTTTCCCTCTCTCCCAACTTAAAGAGCTAATGAAACAGAAGGTGGCTGAAGGTAGCAGCACTTGTGTACATTCTCAAACCACTGGCAGAAATTAAGGAATTTTCTTCTTTTCTGTCCAAAGAGAATAATGACAAGAACCAAGAAGAAACATTTTCAACAAACCAGAACACAAGACCAGAGGTGAAATGTATAGAAATCAATGGGATGTAAGAGAAGAATTCATATTTTAAAAGAATGTCTGCATTAAACAACAAAAATTGAAGCTTTGAAATTAGTTGTATAAAAAATAAAAATATAAAAGATTTGTAACATTCAGAATCCAAACTGTATAATAATAAATGTTGATTTTCTTTTTATTCATGTAAAACATGTGTGAGTTGGAATAAAATCAAGTTTCTTCAAGATGAACTGAATAAAAGTTTACTTGTCTGTAAGGGATTTCAAAATTTTTATTCTAATGTTTCAGTTAACTATTTTTCTTTTTTTTATTTTTAGAAGTTATCAAAGAGAATGTAAAAGTCAATTAAAAAAGTCAACCCTTTCAATACTTGTTTATTTTAAATATCATTTATATGGCCTATGTAAGCAAAAATAAGTATTTCCATCAGTAACACTTGCTTTCCTGGCCACTGACAATCTCTTTTTCATGATTTTTATTGCACAACATACAGACTGAATGCTCAAACTTTCTCAGACGATTCTCAATCATTATAAAAGTTACTTGAAATGTTTAGTACAGGAAATAACTGAAGTAGGAAAATAGAGTAGTAGTAAAGTCAGTGGGTAGAGATAAGAAAAGTCAAAACCTTTGCAATATAGATTGGGTTGAAATGCAGTTAATAATTGCAATTAAAAATAATTTTTTTGATGTGATTAAATATTAAAATAATATTTATTTTCATCACATAGAAACACATATGTAAAACAAAGTATCACATTCTTTTTACTGTAGTCTAATGACTGATGAGAGGTTTTTTTTTAAGTCTTATTCAAGGGAATAAATTTCAAATATAACTAAAACTTTGTTAACTTATGTCAATTTTTTAAAATTTACAAGCAATGACAATGTTTTTATCCTATAAATATATAACCCAGGTTAATGGGACCATGTAATAATACAACACATAAAAATGCTTCCAAGCATGATTTATTTGCAGTGATCAATAAATTATTTGGACTCAGACATTACAAACACACACCACATGAGCTATAAATGGTATCAATAATGGGCAAATGTGCAAATGAATGGAACACTTGCCAGTATAAATGACATCAAATATAATTATACATGGTGCAATGGATGAATTGTCAACTAAATTACGCAAGAATGAAAATAACACTGATATCTCATTTTAACAGATATATTTATCAAAATTACACAAAAATATCTTGAAATACTAAAGAGTAAATTTATTCAATGAAATCACCATTGGCTTTAACTACAGTCTCCAGACAACTTTGCAACTCTTCTGGACAGTTTCCTTGTTTAAATTGGGGATAATCTTTGCCTGCCTTCAATTCATCTTTGGTATTACAAGAAGTTTTATTGGTCTCTCACTCGACTGCACCCCATAACATAATAATCAAGTTTGGAAAGTTAAGTGACCAGATGTAAGGGGTGATGTGGTTGCAGAAATTGCCTGACAGTCATGACTGGCTTCTCCTAATTGTGTGGTAAAGTGCAGAGTCTAGTTGCCTGACATTGGGTCTTCCAGCAGCTGCCCTCTTGACCCAGGGCAGCACTACTTCCTCAAGGCACTTGATATAGATCTCCATATTGAGTCTGAGACCCTGTGGGAAGATGAATAGAGGTATAATGTTGCCATCACGAGTGATCACACTAAACACCATGATGTCTGAATATGTCATACAACTCTTTCCAAATCCTCTTCACTGTGATCATATTAACACCTAAATACTCGGAAATGTTTGTATTAGAGCTTCCAATACAAATGGCAAGCAGCAAAGCATGCCTTTTCCAAATTTCTAACCGAGCAAATTGCATCATGGTGCTCTTTTTTTCACAGAAGATTCCCAACTGACCACACTATAGTGTACAGTTGATGAAATCAAAAACAAATAATGTGCTTGGGCAAGTTTTAAAATATAAAATGGCGACAATTTACCACTCGCACCTGTATATTTGCAAGCCCCATATACAATAGGTATAATACAAGTTTCATTGTCACTCATTTACTGTGTAATTTTTTTTTTTTTATAAAAAAAAAATTAAAAAAAACATTGTGAATAAATGTGATTTATTTGCATCTTGGCAATGATGAACATAACACACAGGAAAGAAGAAAAAGAAAATTATAGTAAAAAAAAAAAAGAAAGTAATGTGGAGTGAGTAGCCATGGTCAAATGCAGTCTTGTAGGAATGACTGCAAAACACTTGTTCCTCTTTTATAGGCAAAAGCATACAAATGCATACTGGGATTTTTGTTTTTTTCTCTAAGCCAATAAAATAGGCCAGTTTGCAGTTTAAAATGATTCAGTCACAATCTACCTTGTCTAGAAGACAGAATGCTAAGTTCACTTGTCCAAACCTGCTTTTGTGTGTTGACACCAATTCTTAGTTTGTGAATCTTTTGTCTTATTAATTTGCCTTGCATATATTACTTGATATTATTTCATTTTTCTCTGTTCCTTTTTCTTTTTATGGCAAACTTTGTGAGTTCTGTTATTTATTTTGCATTTGGCCATGGTTACTCACATCACAGGTTATGAGCCCAGGAATAGACTTTCATTGGTAACAAATCAAAATATGAACTATGGGCAGTAAAATTGTTGGCTTACATGCGAATCCAAAATTCGCATGTAACAATCTTGGCACCATTTGATTGTCTCACTGATGAAGAGTACTGTGAAAGAATGCAAACACATTTGCTGAATTAATTCAACTCCTTGATAATTGAAGTCTGTCTCTTATTATGAGTGAAGCCCCCTGACAAAGAAAAGTGCTGCAAATTTTGAGATAGTACTATTTATCGAAATGAAAAATCACAAATAATTTCTTTGTATTCTGAATTAACCTCCCAAGGCAAAGCAAGTGCCGAAACTATTACTGATTATATTATTAGAGCTGAAAACACAGCCACTTTATTAACAATTTCAAGGGAGATAATTAGCAATGGTTTGCTAATAGCTATGGTCCTAAAAAGATCTGTCCATCCAATTTCAAGCCATTTATAGCTGCTATTACTCAAAAAGACATGCTACTAATGTTTAGTGAACTCAAAGTAGCATTGCAAAACTTCAAAGAAACCAAGAAGAAGATTCACAAGAATACCACTGAAAATATGATAAGGACTCTCCAAATGCCAAAACCAAAGCCACACACTAATATTCTTACATGTTTTACTTGTGGTAAACTTAGACATATAAACCCTGATTGCCAAAGTAAACTTTGGAATTACCCAATAAATAATTCCTCCTCAAAATGCTATAATTCTAATCCACCAGACAAAAATGTTATCTATCATGCATGTTGCAATGGTGGACATAAAAGTACCGAGTGCAAGAACAAAAAGGAAGTTCATTTCAGAAAAAAATGTGGAATGTGTTCCAGATAACAAACATTCATTTGTTTTCAATTGGATTACACACTGTTTTCAACAAGAACAGTTTACTGGTCTATTTTTTGACTGTGCAATGAGCAGCCATGGTCAAATGCAAAATAAATAATAGAACTGTCCAATAAACAAAGTTTACAAAAGGAAAAAAAACAAGGAAAAAAAGGAACAGAACAAAATAAATAGTATCAAGCAAGCAAACAAACAAAATCTGAAAGGCAAAATTATAAAGCAAAAAGTTCACAAACTAAGAATTGGCATCGACACACAAAAGCAAGTTCAGACAAATGAACAAGGTTTTGTCTTCTAGACAAGGAAAATCAGGACCGAATCATTTCAAACTGCAAACCAGCCTTATTTTATTGGCTAAAGGAAAAACAAAAATCCTAGCATGCATTTGTATGCTTTTGCCTATAAAAGTGAAGGAGCAAGTGTATTGCAATAATTCCTACAAGATTGAAATCAACCCTCCCCCACCATCAATCGAATGGATGAGTACTCATATTTACTTCCCCTAAAAGAAAGAGGCCGTCTTGAAGCATTAGCACCTAACATTTTAAACAGAACAAAGACAATGATAAAATATAAAGAAATGCAACACCTTTTTTCCAAAAGTTGGTTTATCCTATTTCACAACACTGCCAAATGGAAAGAAAAGTTTTTTTTTTTTTTTTGCTAATCTCTTGATTACAATGCCTTAAATCTGAATTCAATCAATGGATCTGTAGAACAAGAATTCCCTATTTAGAAACAGTTAGAAACATGTCAGAAAAGTAAAATAAATTATTGATACAAATGCCAAGATTCATCGATGAATGGAAAATTCTAATGAAAAACTCTTTGAATGCTAATCATTACTCATTTCCCAAAATACAGACATCTTATGAATAAAGATGAAGGTTTACCAGAAGTCTGCTTTAAAACAAAAAATAAATAAACAAATGGTTAAAGATAGTATGACCATCAATGGGTTCAACTGTTAACTTGTATAAAATAAAACTTTCAGCCTTTAGATATGAGATTTAATCAAAAAAAAAGATGCTAACCTTTAGCACTCTGCATTATTAATATTTCCCTTTCTACTGCATTCTTTTTCAAGGCCTCTCAGTGGCTGTATCTTTATTATTAACTAAAAGTTGTTTTCTGTTGCCCTAGCAAGACATGACAACACAATTATGAAATTTTAACACTATTGTTCAGAGATCAGAGTTGCCTTCAGTGGCAGGAAAAATTTTTTGTACAGCAAATGAGGTCACAGAGTGATAAAGGTTAAATAATTTTTACTGTTTTGGTAAATTCCCATGATTATTACAATGAATAAATAATAAATGCTTATTAACTGCAGTATACTAGAAAAAAAGTACTAAATTTAATCCAAAACTAAATAAATGACTATTTGAGGCCTCAGTGCACAAACAAAATCATAACTTTTTAGCAATCAGCCAATCATAAATACTCAAAAAAATAAAACATAACAAAAAAAAGATATGTTTAGTCAAATGTTACAACCAAGAACTAAAACGTGGTTTGATTTTCTTAGTTTTGAGGCGACTTATTCATTACAAATGGGAAAAGGAAGTTATTTTACATTTACTAGAAAAATAATTAAATCTCAGATATATTAATATAATAAAAAATAAAAGGGAGAATTTATATATTTACAAAATATACAGGTAAATTAAAGCCTAACATCATAGAAATCTTTAAATTAAAATAGTCCCAGGTATAAGAAGGAAGAAAAAAAGTTTAAAAGTAAATTCTTTTTTCATCTTTTTTGAATTAATTTTTTCCTTTTTTTTTCTCCAAAGTTTATCAGTTGTGGCAGAAACAGCACTTCTGTAATTCTGCCAAGTGATAGGGAATCTTGAGAAAAAAGGCCATAGATATTGTTATTGATTCCTTGTTGCTGTGGTAACAGCAGCTGCATTAGATTAGGTGAATCTCCACTGTGAGGAAATCAATATTTTCTTAGTTTTCATCCAGATGTAGGAGACAAAGTTATTTTTGCATTTACCATTTACCCAGTACACAAGCCAGGTACTTTAAAACTTATTTGTCCTGTGTATTTCTTTAATATTAAACCAGTGTACCCAAACTATTTTAACATAAAATTAAAACAATATTAAAAGCCACCATATTTAATAGAGTCAAAAGTAATTTTAAAGTGAGGTTCATGAGAGTTAAATGTATATTTAACCACCCTGGCCTGTAATCAACTATTCCAGATAAAATACACTTTTGATAGATTTTTCAACTATAATAGACTCAGATTAATTAATAATAAGATGGTAATCATGGTTGTGCTCATTGCTGGTAACATTTGGCAGTCAAGATGGACTGGTATTAATACTGTTGATAGTAACTGTGATGTTGAGGCTGATGATAATGATAACAGAAAAGTTGAAAAATCAGTGAGGTGAGGGTCACATTTTATAGATAAAAAAAAAAAAAAAAAAAAAAAAGCTCTTTTTAAAATCATAATTTGAAGTTGTTTTAAGTCTGCTTTTAATATTACTTGGAAAAAAAAAAAAAAAAAAGAAAACACCAGCTACCAACACCTAAGAATATTGATCCCGACTTGTCAGCTAATATAAAAGTACCTTCTGTCTCATCACATTACCTTAGAAGGAGAGACATGAATTGATTTTCCGAATAGAATGACGATATCTAATATGGTTGATATCATTCCATCAACACAGTTTTAATCCTAGCATTTCTTCTTTGTGCCCACAGAGCAACAAGGATCTTGTCTCCAAATATTTAAAAGACATCTCAAAGTAGCATTTCTGAAGGTCATGCTGAAAGGTTGTTATAACCAATATTATACCAGTATACGGTTTCTTCTGTCCTCTTGGTAGGAGGGGAGAGCTTATTTCTTTTTGTTCCTAATTTCTAACTCAATAAAATCTTTGCTAAAGCTCTTTTGAATGTTGAAATGAATCAGATTTGTTGGTCATAACCCAATCATCTTTTAGCCAGGAAATAATCTGATATGAATTGCCATAACAGAAAACCAGGCTAAGATCAATGGATCTTTAGTCAATAGGGTGTTTGATGTTCAAAGAGATTAACTGCATTAATACAGACTCTTCAGGAATTATTTCAATGGTTATTCTGTTTCTTCGAGCCAGTGATATATATATATATATATAGTATGATAGATAAATTGTCCTCTAAATTACGCAGAAATGAAAATAATACTGATGTTTCAGACAACTTTGGAATCTTCTGCAACTCTTCTGAATGGTTATCTTGTTTAAGTTGGTGAATGCTGCCATAATCCTTGCCTTCAATCCATCTTTGATATTACAAGGAGTTTTGTTGATCTCTCACTCAACTGCACCCCAAACATAATAATTAAAGCAGTTGCAGTCTGGGGAGTTAAATGGCCACATAAATTGTCTGACAGCCATGACTGGGTTCTCCTGCTTGTGTGAGATGGTGCAGAGTTCTGTTACCCAGCATTGGATCTTCCAGTAGTCACCCTCTTGACCAAGGGCAGCACTACCTCCTTAAGGCACTTAATATAGGCTTCTGTATTGTTTCTGAGGCCCTGTTAGAAGATGAATAGGGGTATAATGTTACCATCACTAGTGATCACACCAAACACCATGTTTTGAATATGGCATCTAACTCTTTCCGAATCCTCTTCACTGTCCTCATATTGACACCCAAGCACTCTGAAATGCTCATATTGAATGAAAAGAATATTCTAAAACTATTTTCAGTTATTTTGATATGATTTGTACTTCAACCAATCACAGGTTATCTTCAATATTTGTATTAACCCAGCACTTAACTCAATCGGCACATAGTGATAACAGGTCTCATACACTACAGACTATCCCACTATATAAACTTATTAAAATGGTTAAAAGAAAAGAATTGTCAAGTGATGAAGATTATAAAGCTGCACAAAGATGGTAAGGTGTATTGAAAAATTGCTCAAGATTTAAATTTGCTTGTGTCTACAGTGGGTGCTATTTTTCAAAAGTGGAAAAACTATGATACTACTAAAAATATTCAAAGAAGTGGTATCTGCATAAATTAAATGAGGCTACTGAATGACAGCTTGGAATGTGAAGAAACAACCATTTTTGACTCAAAGAGAAATTCAGAATGATCTGAAATTGCCAGAATTGAAATAAGTAAAGATACAATTAAGTGATCACCGAATTGTACAGGCCTGTATTCTAGATCACTAAGAAAGACTCCACTATTAAAATGTAAACATGTGCAAGACCGTTTGAAATTTGTTAAAAAGTATGAACATGAATCAAGAATTCTGAGAGAAAGTTATTTGGTCAGATGAAACAAAAATTGGGCTTTTGGGGAGAAAACGAGCACCCAAGTATGGAAGAAAAAAAGAGACTGGAAGGTAATGATTTGGGGGTTGCTTTTTGTATAATGGAGTAGGAGAAAGAAATGGAAGTCATTGAAAGAAGAATGAATACAGCAAAATACAAGCAAATCTTAACCCATCTATTAAAAAGTGAAACAGTTTTGGGGCTTGACCAAGGTTTTGTATTCCAACAGGACAACGATCCAAAGCATAGGGCTAAAACAACTCAACACTGGTTTAATGAAAATGGAATTCATGCTCTGGACCAAAGCACAATCCAATAGAAAATTTATGGAAAAACTTGAAGTTGAGAGTACATGCAAGATATCCATAAAATATCAAAGAACTGAAGAAAGTCTGTGAAGAAGAATGGGTGAAACTTTCAAAATCTTCATGCAAGAAGCTTGCTGAAAACTACAGAAAATGACTAGAGACAGAACAGAGGATATGCTACTATTAACAAATCATGTTAAATACTTTTGCACACAAATTTGAAAATTGTTAGTAAAAGTATATAACAATGTTTCTCAATTTTACTCTATGTTTAGTTAGACAATGTTCATTAAAATATTTGAAGTAAGTATCATTCAAATTGAACGATTGATCCGAAAAGTATATTCTATTTTTGAAAGATTTTTTTTCAATGAAGAGATATTATGTTGTCAATATGGACATTTTTAATGTTTTTACTGATATTCAGAAAAAAACTAAGACTGCATGCATCAGTTTAAATTTGGTTTGAATACAGTAATGCAATATTCAAATTTATTAGCTTGGGATTAAAACTAAAAAGCTTAAAGAAAGCTCTCTCTTTCTCGCTCTCCATATGTGTGTGTGTGTGTGTGTATATATATATATATATATAAAGATTTTCATATTAAGTGATACATTACTGATGACATAAACAGAAATCATGAAAATGAAGTCTATGACAACTCTACAAATAATTCACTAAAAGACAAACCAAAGAAAATAAATAATAAAAAAAAAATCAAAGATCATAGCACTTAATTTAAGACTTGAAATGCTATTTTATTAACTTTTAATCTTTATAGAAAAATAAGTTTCTGCTAAAAAAAAATTCAATAGCAAATAACACTTCCAACATGTTTCAGTTATAAATAAAAGTATTTTCTCACACAAAATATGGAAACATCATTTTACATTCCTAAGAGAATAACTATTAAAACTATTTTTTCCAATTCAACAAACATATCCAGTAGGATACATATTAACTCAATTTTTAAAGAAAATGGGAAAACTAATTGTCAGTAAAGATTAAATTCTAAATAATTGCCTTATTTTTTAAGGATTAAAAATAAATAAAATCTGCAGCATTTAGATGCTTGATTGCTGTACTGTCTTAAGAAAAAAAATTTATGAAACAAGGTTGAAAATTTTTTTTTGATCAATTATCAACTAAATTGTTAAGAAAAACATACGCAGAAACAGACATATATATATATATATATATATATATATATATATATATATATATTATAAAATGTAAAGCAATATCTAGGTACAGATTCAAACTTCTTGTGACTGTCAATGAAAATCATTTACAAACTCACAATATTGTATTGAAAATAATCTACAAACAATATAAATATTCAGACTTTACTTGACTACATCATATATCTTTACATTTTGATATATTAAAGTAATGTAACCTAGACAATTTGGATAGTCTCATCAAACAGTACCCAACTTGTGAGGCGTAATCTAATCTAAGGGTTGTTTGAATATAAATAAATATTATTGTATGTTTCAAAAATAAATAACATAAAAGACATTTTATGATTGGCTGATTTGCAATTAGCAGAGGAAAGTAAAGCACACCTTACCAAGATCTGAATCATGGATACAAATAAAATTAATCACCTTCAAAACTTTTAAATAAAATAAATCTTATTTCTTATCTACAGAAGTTGTTTATCTAATCTAGTTTCACCAAAAAAAGATTTTTTTCTTCAAAATTTGAGATGGGTTTTGAACAAACTTCTGCTGGTAATCAGTTGTTTTGAGTCAGGCTACCAAGGTAGCATGAACTTGTTTTATGTGTTGTGCATCTTCAGGAATTTGGCGATCATGGCACTCCACAATTTCCTGTTCTTTGTAGTTCTTAATAAATTTTGTCTTTTTGTTATCTCTCCTAAACCCTGTTCTGTCACCCATTTACTCAAGTTTGCTAGGTAGGTTATACATTGTTTTCCTCTGTCCCTGTTGCCTTCAATCTATCCTATGAGTATCAAATTTTCTAAGCCCTCTTTTCTTATTATTATGTATCCTAGAAATTTCCACTCTGCCTTTCTGATGTTATGTATAAGTGTCTTTTTGATTTCCAGTTTGGTCTATGATATCCACCCCATCCTTCTGTAGAACAAAATTTCTGTTGCTTCATGTCTTGTCAACTGTGAGGAGATTGTTAACATTCATTGCCATTTAGGAGGACTGATATTATGTAACAGTTGAGTATTCTTTTCAGGATGGAAAATACAACACTGAAATACAAAAGATGTATTGAGATTGCAAAAGACACCTTCCAAAACCTAAGCAAAGTATTAAGAAACAAGAAAAATATGTAAAAATCTGTAAAAATTTCCTATGGCTTGCATAATATAATAAATGAAAATTATACTTTAAGCATTTAGTACTAAACACTTCAAGAGGCAAGTTGATGATTTTTAACATTTACAAAAAAAAAATATTGTAAGGAATATTTTAATGAAGTTGGAATCTTATGTCTAATATTTCCTTTATAAATATACTGAAGCGAACAAAAATATTAAATTTTGTAATATGTGAATATCTAAAAAAAAAAATAAAAATAAAAATAAAAGAAAGGTTTAGTAAAAATAAGATGCCCTTTAATACAACCAACTTAAATTCCCTTGAACTGAAAGAGTCAAGAAGAGATTAGCACTAAAGATGCAAAATTTGGTTATTTTCTTGTCAATAATGGAAGTGACAGTAAGAAGGAAAAGAAGGACTTGAAAAAAAATTTTTTTTTAGTTTTTTAGTGATCAGTTTTATATTTTCCATGCTTATTCCATAATTCTTACTATTTGTAGAGCAAGAGGAGAAGTAACATTTTTTTTGCCACTAAAAGATCCAAACAAACAAGTAATTAGCAGAAACTTTAAACACATTAACCTTCAACACAAAAGACATGATTAATTAAAAATATCTCATTTAGATTACATTATAATTTTAATAGATTCTCAACTTACTGATTTTTAAACATCTATACAAAGAATTTATTTTTGTGATAAACTCCTTTTTTCAAACAATATGTCAGAAAAATTTGATAGAAAATTTAAGCTGTACATTATTTTTTTAAAAGTGTGATTTGGGGGCATTTTAGGAAATATAAGAAATGCACAAAACTCTAAAAATGTTTGAGAGAAAAATAAAAAAGCATAATAGAGGAGAGGGAGGGGAATATGTAGGTGTATATCGATATGTTTTACGAGATAAGTTAACTTAAATTCAGATTTAAAATAAAATAAAATCATTTTCTTAGATTTTGTTGTATTAAAATATATCAGTTTATTTACTAATGACATAAATTCATATAGAAAAATCAACATTAATATTAAGAAATTTAACTGAATAGAATAGAACAAAATCTAATTGTCACTTGAATTTTATCTATGCACATAAATCTATTTTAAATATTTGCCCATTAATCACCATATCACATTCAAAAGTTTATATATATATATATATATATATATATAGATAGATAGATAGATAGATATATATATAAGCAATGTTCACATTAAAATGCACACAAACACAATTCAATTGCCAGTCACAGTAATATGAGCAGAATTTCATACTTCCTGCTAATATCCTAAATAGACAACAGAATTTTCCAATCAAAAAAAAAAAAAAAACCTAATTGATCATTCTGTTTATATTTACAGGGATTGATAACTGTCTATTTTTTTTAGAAATTGCTGGTTCCACTGTAACTGACTGCATAGTCACAATTTATTCCTTTCATTGAATCTTTACCTATTTCTAATTTGACCAAATGTTGCTAAACTTAAGCCAAAACAAAACAAAAAAAAACTGTAAACAGACACTGATTAGAAAGTCTATTTTTCTTCAGCATAAACAAAAAAAGAAAAAAAATCAAAAATTGCTGATGCTGACAAAGACAATGTATAAAAAGACAGTAAAACCATTGCACTTGTAACTATTGATTTATGTTAAAATATAGCAGCAGGCTGCAGCCATGTACCTACAAGCGTGTTGCCAATATTAGAGTAAACAGTCATTCAGGGTTAGTGAGGTTTCATTTGACTATTGATCTCAAAAAAAAGAAAGAAAAAAACAACACTTAACGAACACAAGCTCCCATAAAAAAAACCCATATTTTGATTAGTCTTTCATAATTCTTTGGTCAAGTACTTGAAGGAATAGAACAGACATTTCTTTACTGAATTTGATGAATTTCAGACTTCCAGGTTAGTTTGTGCAGAGGTCCACAAATTACGTCATCACAAATGAAGAAAGGTTATTAAAGAAAAACTTTTAGAAAATAGTTCTTTGTTTGGTCAGATGTTTTTTTTGATCATGCATCAACAATAAATCATCTGAAAAATCTGTTTTATAATCCTCAATATGATATTGTATTTATTACAAAATAGAAAGGGTTGTGACATCATAGTCATTTCCTAAACTTACCTTCATCTGGTATAAGGCCATAATAGTGCAGCACTTGATAAGGCTTACAAACCATTGTGTCCAGGGTTACAGCATAAACATTCAGATTATTTGCGATGCATCTATTATATTTATAATCTTTCCTTGGCAGAGATAATCCTTTATATTATTAAAGTCATACTAAGTATCAGTATTTGTAGAACAAACAATGACATCAGTTGTTATTTTTAATATTATTACACATAATAGCAGTTGTTATATTATTAGTATTAACATTATACTCATCTGCCAGAAAAGACTTTTTAACTTCTATTGAAGAACATCAACAATAGAAGTCTCCATAATTTTTTATAATAGGTAAAGTTTGTTTTTTTAATAGATTTTCATCTTTGCATAAGGTTTTAAGACATTTGAACTAAATCAATTGTTAATATTTGTCTTATCCATTAATACTTATAAATGATAATGTAGAAATAAGAATTAGAAAAAAATTACTACAACAGTAACAAATCCAGATTCATCTACTCATTTTAGGGTACACATATGGCCGATCATATATTGGATTTTTGTTTTTCGTATTTTATAGCCGAATGTAGCAAGTAAAAGATCATAAAACTTATATTGACTATATCTAAAAGTTAATGTTATGTGACTAAAATTAAGATTCTAATAACAAACAAACAAAAAAAACAAAAAAAAAACAATCAAATCGAAGTCGAGATGCCAAGTCAGAGACGATTACATTGCAGATCTTTCTTTGTATTTTGTCAAGAACCTCAAAATGAATAGCAGGAGCACCTACTAGATATGGCAACAGTATTTAATGCATGTGCAAATGGCAGATTTATAAATGTACAAGATGAATTCTGATGAAAAAACTTTCTGGCCTGATACAGAGACCCAACATTCCTAGCAGTAGATGCAGCTATATATTATATTTTGAAAAAACATTATAAACTCTACAGATCAGATGAATGGTGGGTAATTGGATAGAAAAAAAAAAATGGAAAAAGAAAAATTGCATGTAAAGTGTTTAACCCTTCTAAAGGACTTCATCATACTAAAAGAATATTCTCATTGATGGAATTTTATATATAAAGGAAGGGAGTAGAAATATGAATAAAAACACTGGTTGTAATTATACATTGAAAGAAAAACTAAAGATAAGGATGCTAACATTTAAATTTTAAATTTCTGGCATCCGATGAGTCTAGCTCTACAACTTAGCTGACTCTATTCAGCTTTCCAACACGTTTGTTTTTAAATATCCCACATTATGAAAGGAATAAGATTATTAAGAAAGGTGAAACATGATATGAACCTGGATGCAAAATCATTTTCTTTTTTTTTTAATAATCATTATACCCCAAGAAAGGCAGAACTGACACTGGTGTGCAGGGGGTTACAGTGAGTGATAAAACAAAATACAGAGGATGTTGAAGTACAGGATGGGAATCAAGGAGATAGAAGATGGCACTCAACATTGCATTTAAACTTTTGGACATTGTAGCTATCGGGGAAGCAAGCAAACAGAAGGAAGTTTCATAAACAGGATATGTGAGAAAAGTAACTATTGGAGTAGAAGAGACAGTTACATTTAACTATTTCAACAGTAAAAGGGTGAGACCTTGATGCCAATCTAATATCACACATAAATACATGTGACCAGAGAACCAGGGAAAATAGCTCATCAGCGCAGTTGCCATGAAAATACTTAAAGAAAAGACAAAGAGAAGCCATATCATCTCAGTGAAAAAGTGACTGAAAGTGGGATGCCAAGTCAGAATCACTTACATAGCAGATACATTTTGGATTTTGTCAAGAACCTCAAGATGAATAGCAGGAGCACCTGACCAGATATGGCAACAGTATTCAATGTATAGACAAAAGGTAGATTTATAAATGTGAAAAAATGAATCCTGACAAGAAAAACTTCCTGGCCTGACACAGTGACCCAACATTTCTAGCAGTAGATGCAGCTAAGGATTCAATGTAGTCATTTCATTTGAGGTCATCTGAAAGAGTGAGGACAAGGAGGCACAATGTGTTGCTCTCTAGGAAACTAGCATCATCCATTTTGATGGTAGGTAGTGTAGAAGATTAAAAAATTAGTACACTTTCCATGCATTATTGCTTTAGTAAATTACTCACTCTTAAGTTGAAATTATGGTCAGATTTATTACAACAAACAAATTAAGCATTGAGTGTGTTGTTTTGTAAAAGATTTTGTGTTCATATATTCTTTTATTTAAATACCTACATGTTTCTCCCTTGTATTTCTTGTATCTCTTTCATGTAAATATTGAGGCCTGCAAATTCTAACTGCTCTTAAATAGAAGTTGATAATTATTTTTGAGTATGAATAGAAATTTATGAAAATTATTTTTATTACTTAAAATAGACATTTTTGCCTTTGATCATTATCACTAATGTTTAACATGATATCCAAGAAATGACAAACAATTCCTAATGTAACTGAATTGTTTAGTTCAAGATCAGATAATATTGTTTTGCAAGGCTATATTGAGAAAGCATTATCAATATATTGGAAATATATAGTATATTAGTATATATTAAATCTAGAACACTCTCCATTTACTTATGCTGACAGAAAAATACTTAATGGGTAATCAAACATTAAATAGAATAGACTGAACTAAGCAGTAAAAGAGAAAAGCCTGAATGCTTAGAATTGTTACTGCACCAACAGAGTTCAAAATTCTTTTAAGATTTGAATTACATAATACATTCATGTCACAACTTTACAATTTTTTTAAATCCAGATTTTAAAATGATCCTCTGATTTCAGAGGTTTTAAGTGTTACAAGCAGAAAGTTGATTACACATATGAGAGCTTCATTTTGTCAATAATATTTTTCTTAATACTTAACAGATAATATTTCCTCCCACCCTGATTTTCAAGGCAGAGCTAACATGAATTTTCAAAAAAGAATATTAATAATTACAAGATTCCGTGTTTAATCCTCAATTCCAGCCTCTGCTACCAGAAATATTGAGTTTGCTAAAAATGAAGCAGGAATGATTAAGCAATAGTCTAGTCAGTGGTTTGCAATAAGAAAATCCAAAATCTGCCTACATACAAGATTCAATTCAAATGCAGTCAATGCTAAACAATGATTATGGCATCATTTTTTATCTCTATTGCCAGAATATACTGAATTATTTTATATGTAATCATCAAAGTTTTCATATTTTTTAAATTTGATCAGTTACAACACATTATATAAACAGCAAGTTTTAGAGTTAAATAATCAATGGCAGCTAATATTTTCCAATAAAAAATTCACTTTTGTTCTTTAATTTTATCTTGTGCATTGATTAACTAAACAATATAGCTAAAAATGTAGAAAAAAATAGGAAAGCTATTTAAGTCTACCAATATTATAATGAACAAACAAGACCCTTTTTTGTAAGAACTGTTGAAAATCAAAGTTTGATAATTGTAAAATTAAATTCAATATTTGCCAAATTTGATATCAGACACAAAACTTAAAAATTCTTAAGTGCTTATTTCTCTTAAAGTTCTCATGCCTACATTTAAAATTACCTACATACCATTACATCTGAAATCAGACAACAATTTAGCAAATGGTTGCACACAAAAATCAGAAGGAAACAAGTTTACTTCACATATTATTGAAGAAAGTACTTTCAATAGACAAAACTTTGCTGAGATCTGAACTCCAGGTTATAGTACTTATTGACTAATATCTCAAGTGTCTTCAATGTCTGACAAGATTGCTAACACAGGTTCAGTATCTGACCAGAGGAAAAATCATGAAGAAAGAAGCAATCAACTGTTATTGGCTCTGTTTACCAATCCTTTGGGCACTAAAATATTAACAATTGAGAATCCAATTTGTTATCAAGCATTGATTGCTTTTGGCAATACATTATGATTGTCCAATGAAAATTCTATAGAACAAATATTGTAAAAGATATTTTGTTTATGCGTGTGTACCTACCATGTTCTGTATGATTTTAAACTATTTTTTTATTGATGCACTGTTGGTCTATCAAAAGTAACAACCAGAGGGTATATGTAATCACCCTGTAAGCAACATTTTTCATCATTTAATTATCTAATATTCTAAATGTTCTTTGTGCATATGTTCTTATTTCATCTGTACAAGTAAAAAAAGATGTAACAAAACTGGCCATAAACAAGAACAGAGGAGAAGGTGAATGAACAGGGGCAGTTGCAGATTTTACAAAGCAAGCAGACTATTCCTTTTCATATCAGGATATTAAAATGAAATATATTAAAAGAAACAAAAATAGATGTGCTATTTTAATGAGATGCATACAGTGTACACAAACTCAATTTGGTAGCAACTTTACAGAGTTTTTTTTTTTTTTTTTTAAGTTGATGCCAGCAATATCCAATGACTATTGGACCATTGTAGATAGAGCTTAACTTTCTGGGATTGTGTCCCCTTGTGTGGGTATGTGCACAAAGACTTAATATTGTTTGATTTTGTTTATAGTAGCAACTTAGCACAGTATCAATTTCTATATTTAGCTAATTAATAAAATCTCTGAGGCAAGGATAATTTTTTTACAAACATGATAGGCTTTGAAATCTCTTAGAAACATGTCCTTCCAGTACATTTCAGGTTTCATTTTCACATTTCCTATTGTATTTACATTGGTGTTTTGTACATGCAGTTTTTCTCCACAAAAGATAATGGGAACCAAACTTTTCTGATTTAGCTACCTGGGGTATTGCTGCTTCCTTTATTGTATATTTCATAAACTTTTTGTATTTTCCCCACCCTCACTATACTCTGAGCTATGTTAAACTGATTATCACTATCTCTCACTTCAAACTCATCTATAGGTAAATCATGATATATTAGACAGATAGTAATTTCTACAGACAGGTGATATGTGTCTAGGTCATGACTGATAAATTTTACAGGAAATTTGGAGTCATCTGTGAACTGTACACACTGAAAATTGCTTGAATTTTTCAGATAGTTGTAATTGTTAGGAAGAATTATTGGATGAAAAAAAACAAGATTGCAGAAAACTGTGGCCAAAAATGGAGAGAATGTCTGAACTATGACAGACAATCGGTGCCACTACAATAAAGATAGTTTACTTAATGATTGCACAGAGAATTTCCATATCAATAAACTATTAAATTCTCTGGGCAAGTAAATTTGCAAGAACAACAGCTGCCATTAGAAAATATTAAGCTCATGGCATCTTCAAACTTTTCCTGAAGGATCTTAACAAGGCAGCAAGCAAATCATGTGAAAGAACAAGATTTGTGAGAATCTGATAACAAACTACTTGACACAAGATTGTCCAAGTTGTTACTTAACCAGTCATCAAACCAGTCACAAATGCTAAAAAAGTAGCAACAACAATACATCCAAGAGAACATACTCAATCATAGTCAGACCAATTGTTGTTCAGTTTGATTAACAAATCCAAATTTAACTGGATTTGATAAGAAGTGGGAGGGGACCTAGGTAGCATAGTAGTAATATTAAGGTGCCTGGTGATTGGTGTATGGAGTAGGTTCATAAATTCAGTTTATACATTCTATTATGCACTTAGCATAAAACTATGACATGATATCATTCCAAAAGAAGCTATTGGTAAATTTTATGCAAGATAATATAATCTGTAACCCCCCCCACACACACACACACAAAAAACAAACAAAAACAAAAAACGAACACACACAAAGACTTTCTTAAATGAAAACCAAGTAGAAGCAATGTCATGGCCTGTCTAGGGGACAAATCTAAATTAAGCCTATTGAAAATATCTGGAACATTATTAGCAAAGAATTTAAAATTGCAAAGGCTGAGATGGTGGATGAATACAAAGAAAACCTGTAGATTAAATGTCAAACGTAAATGAATTTATTAGAAGATGTTGATTAACTTCTATTACAAAATCAATTTTGATGTTGTTTTCCTCTCTCTCTCTCTCACACACACACACACACAGTTTCAAATGCTTTATTTTATACAAGGTTAGGGAAATCTTAGAAGTTGCATTGAAGTTTGCTCGGCTCCTTACTGCTTCTACATGCATACTCTTGATCTTTTTATGTTTATTTTAGGATAAATCATGGTTGAATATAAAACTGGACATTAAATATGGTTAACTGTTCATGTCCAATCTGGATGAAAAAAAAAAAAAAAAGAGAATGCAGTGAAGGCAACAGATCCATAAAATTTATGTTTGTAATGCAGTAGGTACAAACATATGACAAAATAGTTTACTGCAAATTTAAAAAAAAAAAAATGATTTTTTGCATTTAAGGACAAAGAATGTTCTGAGACATGATAAACTGGAAAAACTTTTCAAAATGCAAGAGAAATAACATGTAAACTTGACAAAAGACTAATATAAAAATGGTTAGAGATTAACCAGTTAATGGTTTACAAGCAAGAACAAACATTTAGAATCCACAAGTTCTATTGCAATTTCTATGAAAAATGTTCAGACAAGTTCTATTCTTTAGTTCCACCAATTTAGACCTTTACAGCTAAGAAACACTAAGCTGCATCCATGGAGCTGAATCACCCTCATTCCTTCCGCATTCCAATTGTAAGGAGAGTTCTATTCCGACGACTTTTCCACTCCAAAAACTGCCAATTTGCAGAACATTTCCCCAAATGCTACAACCTTAAATACTTCAAATCAAGGATCATATTCAAAACCTGAAATTTCACAAGGAATACAAGCTGTTGATTTTGATATCTTAACTCAGAAATTACACACAAATTAACCAAGTTGAGACCAATCTCAAAATTTAACTGTTACAATAAAACATTTTTTTTAAAAAAAATCAATTTACCCCAAATACAGTGATAATGCCATCAAGATGCAAGGGGCTATTAGGAATAAAAGTAAATGAAAAGACTTTAGAAGGAACCAGAAACCCAATCATGAACAGGAAACAAAGAATAAACAACTACTCCTGTTCAAAAAACCAGAGAGGAGTGTGAACTGGTTGATAAGTTCACTTATCTACTCTTATGAAATTTATTTTTAAAACTGATTTTGACTTGTACCTTTGAAACTCATTAATTTATCTTTTTAAAACTAATTGGAATAAATTTTAATTTTCACTCAAAGCAAAGCATATAGTATTCGTATTAAATATTCCTACAATATATATAACAAATAATTAATGACTTTTAATGCCCTTTTGAAAATTACCCCATGACAATGGTAATAATAATATAATAAAGTATACAGGCTCTGTGTATGTGTGTCTAATGAGGATGAAGCTAAGAGTGTCACATAAATTAATATCCACTTGTCAGGTGGAACAATTACTCTTCCCTGAAAAAGGTCAATAAACTAAGAGAATAGAAACAATTTCTGTATAAACATGTAATGAGGCTTAAAAATGTTACATTTGATGGTACAATGAACTGATAAGAATTAAAGGTGAATGAAAAGAA
This sequence comes from Ascarosepion bandense, assembly GCA_037127315.1. Taxonomy (NCBI): domain Eukaryota; kingdom Metazoa; phylum Mollusca; class Cephalopoda; order Sepiida; family Sepiidae; genus Ascarosepion; species Ascarosepion bandense. The sequence continues at coordinate 4,496,331 of JBBBDQ010000883.1, read as the reverse complement.
CAGCTTATAGAAATAGAAAAGAAAAAAAAGAAGGTAAGATCAAATATTAATAAAAAAAAAACTTTTTTTTTTTTTAGATCTATATAAGACAGTTTGGAGCTGAAGGAAAATACATAATATAGATATAGGTATAGTGACTAAAAGACAGGACAGTCTTGTTAAAAGGAGAAAAACAATCTCAAATAAGCTGCTTTTACAAATATGGAAATTTTAAAAAGTTATATATATATATATATATATATATTAGAGAGAGAATTTACAAATACAAAAAATCTAGAAAATGAATTAAATATATAAAGTTGGTTGTCTTTCCATGTGTATTGGACTTACAGCCATTTTGGAATACCAGGTATTGTAAGCTTGGATGTGCAGTTGGTGCAATGGGTAATGGCTCAGAATTGTTAATAGGAGAGTCAAGTTTCAATTTCAGTTGGGTACATTATATTCACTTATGCACAAATACCCTTGACGTAGGTACGAATCCACCTCTTCTCTCTTTAGCTATAGATTAATTCATGATAAGACTTGCATCACTAAAACTAGCATTATCCCCCTTAGAAATAAAATAAAATTGCATACAAAATATTTAGATTTCAGCATGAAATAACCCATAGAGCGACTAAACAAAAACCAACCAACCAACCCTTGTGTATATATGCAGAAGGGGGTCTGCAAATATTACATAAAACTGTGGCATTAAACAAATACAGCTTTAAGTTAAAACAACTTGACCTAATAATTTATTAGACATGAGCCCCCGCTATTCTCAAAACTTCTGTTACCAGCATACCGATTGAGATCATTTTCTGATTTTCTTTGTGATGCTACTTGGAATTAAATTTTTCAACTGTATCACAGGTTTTTTCTTGGGTAAAAGCTAGCATCAACGCTTTTGTGCCATCTCAGTAATATTATGAGAAGCCATAATTTTCTCTTTGATTCACACTTTCCTGTTCAAACACTATGACCCACAAGAATCACCTTTTTTACCAGCTGGACCAACATGATAGTTCTCATCACAACTTACACCTCTGTGTCTATGTGGAATTGTTAATGTCCTCAATTAGGATAAGTCTTTGCTGTTAGAATGAGGCACTGTACAGTCTTTAACAAGTTTTGTTCTCATGATTACTGGTGACTGACTCTGCAATAGTGTGTTAATTAAGAATAAGTCTTCTATCACTCCACTCAATTTGAGGTGTTATCTTCTGCTGATAATGCAGAATGCTTTGCTCATAAATTTTTTTCCAATTCTACTCTTGACTCATCTGGAGTATCCTTGAATGTGTGATCTGCATATAAATTCATCCTAGGTTTCTGCTATTATCCCTAAACTATTATCAGCCATAACTTCTACTCCAACAGTTTCTTTCCTCGCACTTCCCGACTGTGGAATTCTCTTCCAAACGATTGCTTCCCCGACGGCTACAATCTCCAGGATTTTAAATGTAAGGTCAATAGACACCTCCTAACACACTAACCTGCTCCCATTCTATCAAGCACTCTTCCCATCTGCCCGACCCTCATCCTCGCTATCCTTACTCATCTGTCACCTTTCTCCTGACATTCCCTATGTCTATCCACTCCTTCTCTTTACCTTCCCCTATGTAGCCCCATGCGCAATAGTGGCAGTGGAATGCCTTGCTTGGGGTGAGATGATTAAAAAAAAAAAAAAAAAACTGGATCCCTACAAAGCATGCAGATTTGATGGTATCCCTACAATACTTCTTAAGAAATGCACGCCTGTTCTCTCTAAACTCTACAATTAATTTCTTACCTACCTGCTTGTTTGAAATTCCTTTTTCTGTAGTTTCTATTTTTAAGACCTCCAGTGAACCATCTGACCCTTTTAACCAGTTTTCTATCTCCTAGAGGCTTTAACCAACTCCAAATTGTTTAAGCATCTCACCTCACAAAATATACCTTCAGACAAACAATATTGGTTCTCAGTTATCAAACTGCTCTCTTAATTGTCTGAGAGAACCATTTTTGCATTCCATCAGCATGGCTGATGTTAACCTCTAAAAGAGTGACTCATGGTGCCTTCTCAGGATAACATATTCTGCTAACATTAAGTGAAAAGATTATATTGAATCAAATGTTAAGTCTGCTGCTAGGAAAGTTGGTTCACCGTGTCAAGCGAGACAATTTTTCTCACCAGAATCTTTACCCATTTTTAAATTTATCATTTTTCCATGCATTGAATATTGCAGCCACATCTGCTCTGGTGCTCCTGCTATAGATCTAGAGATTCTTAATAAAATACGAGGGTAATTCAATAAATAAGGTGAATTTTTCGGTATAAGGACTTCTAATACAGACAGAAGCTTACTTTTTTACTTTTTTCCTTTACTTCTTTTTCAAAGGGATTTAATTTTTTTTGCAGATTGAAAAAAAAAATGAGAGTTTTAGAGATTAACAAAGATGGCTGACCAAGAAGCATGCTCCCGGATTGAACAGAGGTCAGTTATCAAGTTTTTGATTGCTGAAGAGTACAAACCAGTTGAAATTCATAGGAGAATGTCAACTGTGTATGGTGCCACATGTTTCAGCCAAAAAAATGTTTACAAGTGGGCTAAATTGTTTAAAGGACGGAGCAGTGTTGAGGATGAAGACAGGCCTGGGAGGCCTACAGAAGGGTGACAGTGGATGACTTTGAGCCTATCTGTTGGGACGGCACACAAAATTGTCCATGATGACCTTGCCTACTCAAAGGTCAGCTGCCGGTGGGTGCCAAAGATGCTTACTGCAAAGCACAAACAGTGCAGACCATCAATGAGCTGGGATAGGAACTGCTCCCTCATCCCCCTTTCACCTGTAAAGTGTTCACGAGAGGCACAAAGTTTGAAAGTGACGAAGTCAAAAGTGCTAAGAGCGATTGGCTGAGTTCAAAGATTTTTACGCTGAGGGAATTTGGAAGCTTGTGCACAGATGGGAAAAGTGTGTGACACTCCTAGGAGACTACGTTGAAAAATTAAAAAAAAGTAAGCTTCTATCTGTATTAGAAGTCCTTATACCAAAAAATTAATCTTATTTATTGAATGACCTTCATATAAAGAAAAATCTGCAATATTATCAGTCCTGACCTGGTGTCTCAACTTCAGTCACTTTCCTAGCACCATAATATAGCTTCCCGGTGCCTTTTCTATAAATACTTTGATGGTAATTGTCCTGATGAACTTTCCTCTATGGTATCTAGACTATATGAATTTAAGTGCACTATCAGATTGGTGGCAAGGTTTCATCATTTTACAGTTGAATTGGCTAGATGCAATCATAAGTTCTAGGCTAACCTTCTTCTCTCACACTTCTTGCTTGTAGAACTCTTTTAGCTTCTTCCTTTCCAGTTAACTTTGATCTTCAAAAATGTAATGTACATCGTTATCTTCTGTTTTCTTAATTTCTATTTTTTACTGTTTTGTCCCTTAATGTTTTCTTTTTCTCATATTCTTTCATGCTCAGTAACAACTTGTGTCTTAGTGGTATTATCACCTTGCTTGGGATGAAAGAATTAAAGAAAAATAAATAATTTACATTATAAAAATAAACACTATTTCATATTTAACAAGTGAATGAATATAAAGAAAAAAAAAATCTAAATCCATGTATTTACTTAACCAAGTTGCTTACATGATTAAAGCAAATTCAAAAGAAAAATTGGCTTCATCTATTCAACAACCTCAATTATATTGTTGTTCAGCATTTTTTTATTTATATAAAGCTTTATGAAGTGGCATAAATATTTCTAATAAATTTTATTAATTTCCACTCAAGCAGAAATAAGATAAAGATCCATTCCAAAATTATGCAAGCAAAAATCTAAAATGTCTTAGACACTTCTGGAATACAAAATGCTTCATGGTTAAAGATTTTTGATTTTGTCTAAAATTTACTGCCAAACAATCCTCTCATTAAAAAATTTCTCAATATTATTTTTTTTTTCTAATAATTATCGTACACATTGGGCAAACCAATTGATATTTTCATTTTGGCAGAGGGAATATGAAGATTTCTTACAGAAAATAGATTTTTAAGAACTAATCTTATTTGATACTAATCTTTTTTTTTCAAAGTCAATAGTGGAAAATGCAAAAAAAAAAAAAAAATTAATGCATCTGTTTAATAGACATCAGAAGGCCAATAGTTGTAGACTAAAAACTGCTAAGATAAAGGCTTTAACTAATAACTAGTTACTTCTGATGGTAATACTAGCATGACCACTATGTTGGCAAGACCCTCTGATATTAGCAAGCAAGTCTGTTGAAGTAGTAGAGCATGTTTGATAGGAGGAGTCAACTAGCCAATAGTTGGGCTGCTAAGAGTCAACAACAAGAAAGACACTTCATGTGAGCTTGCCAACAAATCTATGCTTCTGCTGCTGCAGAACCTATCCTCCTCTGATCACTGGTTCTATTCAGAATAACTGTTAAAGAAAAAAAAAAAAAAAAAAAAAAAAGAAATCAATGTTAATCGTAATGAAGAGGACTTGGTTCAGTGGAGACATTTAGTATTATTCAAAGTAATTGATCTTTGCTCCAATACATAATGTGCAAGATGAAGGAATGAGGGAGTAAATGAATGAGTCATTTTAGTGGAGGTGGAAATAGAAGATATATATATAGATATATATATATATATATATATATATGTGTGTGTGTGTGTGTGTGTGTGTGTGATTCTTTTATAGTACAATTCAGTATATACAATCAAAAAGAAGAAAAATGCTACTTCCACTGCTATTGCTACTACAACAACAACTATTATCATTTTCTTTCTCTTAATTCCCTCCCCCAGCTTCTGTTTTTATCATCCTTTCTTTCTCTACATATATACTGGCATGCTTGGATCAAACTCCCCATAACCCAACCTGAACTATCTTTGACTGTCAATTGTCACCAATGATATAAAAGAGGAAGTGTCAGTGGTGTGCTGAGATTTGAGAACATCCTGTATTAGTGATGGAGTGCGGGATTCAGACTGCTAACAACAGGAGTTGGATGGGGGGGGTGTCACTCTACAATAAATGATGCAACAAAGTTTCCATGTTGACAGTAGATACAAGAATTGTCAGCCTTTTATTACTTGGTACTCAATATACCCTTTAGAAAAATGAATGATCACTAATATATAAAGAAATTAGTGTGTATGAGAGAGAGAGATCACAAGCCTGGAGAAGAGATGTAAATCAAGCATGGAAGATACCTCTGCTGACAAGATACCACAGCAACCACAGTTGCTATCACTACTATAACTGCAACCACCACTGCTATTATAATTGCTACAAATACTATTTCTACTGTTGCTACTAATCATAATGAGCACTAAGGGTTTTCTTAAAGGAATAGATGAAATCACCAAGTCAAATTCCCTAAGGTGAATAAAACTAAATATGTAGACAGAAAACCAAAACATTACAACCATTTTTAGCTTTCAACCTAATTGTAAAATCTACAACTTTGTAGTAATTCCTATTAGCATTAAGAAACCATGTGGTGCATCTAACAACAAAACTAATCTGTTAAATAAACAGCTTGGATTTAAAGGGTGAAAATAAGTGTGTGTGTGTGTATAGATATATATATATATATACACACACACACTTTTACAGTTCATTCTCACGAGTGTTTATAATATTTACAATCTAAGTAACATTGTTACAAACAACATTGGTGCAATTTTGTTTCTATTAAATTATATGCAGCTCAACATGAATAAAAAGCATAATATTCAAAATACAAATTTACTCAAGAGTGTTATATTCAAAATTTGGAACATTCTGGATCATTTTTTATTTTCTTGTAATGATGAACCAAAAATCTTGAAAGTAGCCCTTACACATTTCAGTTTCTCTAAAAAAAAAAAAAAAAGAGAGAGAGAGAGAAAGAGAAAGTGATCCTAAATATTGATTCAATCCCATCCATCCTATCAGTGAAGCAATAACTGTTTTGTTGAGGAGTTTGAAAATAAGTTAATAGCACAAATAATTTTGATATTAATACTTTGTTCTCCCAATAAATAATACATAAATGAATTCATTGATCATTTCTAACTACCATGAGAAAATATTTACACACAATTTCAACACTGAGATTTATCAACTCCCACACAAACTGCATACATAATGATACAAGACTAATTCAAAGAGATTAGAATGAGACAGGGCACAGGGAAACTTGAGTTCATGACACCACCATTACAAAAAAAAAAAAATCTCCAAGACTAAAATAAAGCAGAAGTCAAGTAAAGTGAAAACTTGTTAGCTTCACTGTATAGAATTGATTAGGCTGCCTCACACTTTTCTTATGGAGGTAGAAGCAAATGTTCTTACAACAATGGTGATGATTAGTATCAACTATTATCGAATAACTAGCCACAGTATATTTTACTACTGCAACCTCTACCTGGTTGTGATGGTGGTAGAAGTACTAATTATATAGCAAGTAGTAGAATTAATAATAGTGAAAGTGGTGGTAGTAGTCTGCATAACAGTTCCTATGACAGTCAGCCTTCTGCCAGAACTACTGCAAGAGTTGTTGCCTGTGTGTCCGCCGCAACCTAATCAATCAATAGTTAAACATAATCAGGCTGCAAAAGCTTCGTTCACTGCATCTCCCTTGGCTGAGTTCTGTTTTGTCTGCAGTATCAAGAACAATCTCTCCTCCTCCTTCTCCTCAAGATAGTGAGGGAAGTGAAGGAGGAGAGAGAGAGAGCAACTATTCTTCACAAAGAAAAACAAAACTACCAATAATAACACTACTAAGCATTTTAAAAAAAGAAAGACATGCAAATGCAAGAGTTGACTGGAATAGACTGAGAAATAAAAAAATAAAACCTTTTTTTCTTCATTATCAAGACATAAGATGAATTAAATTATGGAGGGAAACTTGAATTATATCTGTAATTAAAAATGGAAAAAAAAAAAGAAAGAAAAATTCTGATATATTTTTAATCAATTTGATCATTTGCAATTACTTTTAGACATTTTTTAAAAATTATTCTACTTTAATCATATAAAGAGATATTAAAATTAAACCATCTGATGTTTTATTAAGACATTGGAATCTTAAAACTCATCCTTGAAATATTCAATTCATGTGCTTCAGTGCAATAAAACCAGTGAAATTAAACTTCAGTTCTAAGCCAAATGCCCAAAGTCAAGCTTACAAATAGATGTCCATAGTAAAGTCACTCCTGCTTAAATTTTCTTACTCCTAACTAAATTTGATGATTCTTTGGATGTTACATTAAAAAGGATTATTTTCAAGATTAAAACATATGTTTATAAGGTTGCTTCTATAGATTTCTCACAAGGGGCATTTAATAATAAATCAAGAGTAAAGAAAGAGTTGAACAACATATGATGTAACTGAAAGAAGAAGTCTTTTCAGCTTAACAACAATAAATGTTTTATCTATTTTTATACAGAAATGAACTGAAACATTAAAAAAAAATAAAAAATCAATGCTCTTTTTCTTTGTTTTTGCAAACCATTTCCTTGCACTTTAATTAGAGATTTTCTACAAAAGTACATTTAATATATTGCATTACAATTAGTACCAAATTGAATTTATTGAACCTATTGCATGCACAAGCTCAATGCTATTTAGATAAACTATGAGATGAGATAGCTATATTTGATTAAAAGGCAAAATTTACTTGACAGTAGACAAGAGCAAGCCAAAGTTATAATAGAGTGCTTTCATAATAGACCAAAGAAAACTATATTGTTTTTAAGGAATGGGATGCCTATTATTTGATAAAATAGAAAGATAACATAGGCGATTCTTGTATAATTCAATCATTGGATGTTTCACTTTCAAATTTGATCAATATCATAATAAAAAGTCAATTCCTTACATAATCATAATCGTTATTTAGTGCATCATTAAAGGACTACAAAAATGAAGAAATATTTACAGTAATATTTTGCTGACAATAAAGATATTAAACTATATTAGGGATTAGATAAGTTTTAAACCATTAACAAAATACGTCTAAGTATCATTATAGACAGCATTAAATGTTTCATCACTTAAATAGTTTTTTTTTTTTTTTTTTAAATCATTTCACCCCGAGCAAAGCATTCAACTGCCACTATTGTGCAGGGGGTTACATAGGGGAAAGTGATGAGAAAGAGTGGTTAGATATAGGAAATGTCAGAAAAAGGGTGATAGACGAGTAAGGATACTGAGGATGAGGGCTGGGTAGATGGGAAGAGTGCTTGAGAGAATGGATGCGAGTTAGTGTGCAAGGAGGTTTCTATTGACCTTACATTTAAACTCCTGGAGATTGTAGCTGTCGAGGAAGCAAGTATATGGAAAAGTATTCCACAGGCGGGAAGTGCAAGAAAAGAAGCTATTGGAGTAGAAATTGCGGTTACATCTTATCTGTTTCACTGTAAAAGGGTGGGACCTAGTTGCTAATCTAGTATCTCATGCAAATTCATACCTAGACGGCACCATTGATCTAAGTTCATCGGAGCAGAAGCCATGAAATTATTTATAGAAGAGACACAGGGAAGCCACGTCACACCGGTGAGAGAGCGACTGCAGCTGGTCTGCCAAGTTGGTATCGATCACATTACAGATTCTCCGTTATATTTTGTCAAGAACCCCCAGGAGAATAGCAGGGGCACCCAACCAGATGTGGCAGTCGTATTCAATACACGGGCGGATGGTGGATTTATATATGTGCAGGATAGATTCAGATGAGAAAAACTTCCGGGCCCTGCACAGAGAACCAACTTTCATAGCAGCGGATTTAGCAATGGATTCGATATAATCATTCCACTTGAGGTCCACTGAGAGTGTAAGGCCAAGAAGGTGTGGTGTTTTACTCTCTGGGAGGCAAGCCTGTTCCATGCTAATGGGAGGTAGGTGCGATTGTCTATGATGGTTAATTGATAGCAGTTTCGTTTTGGAAGCATTAAAATTTACAAGCCATTTCTTACCCCAGTCCACTACGGATTGGAGGTCCTTTTCAAGTTTGGCAGCGAGATTCGCTTTGTCGCCCACACCAGATTTTTGATCAAGGCGAGAGTAAACTGTAGCGTCATCGATGTACATGCCTACTTGGGATCTTATGGCATCGGGGAGATCATTAATATAGAGCAGAAAAAGCGTAGAACCTAGGATAGAGCCTTGAGGGACACCTGTGTTCATATGATAGTTTTGGGAGACATGTCCATTTAATACCACCTTCAATGTGTGGTTAAACTATTCTTTTGTTAATATATGTAACTACAGTAACCTCTTTATCCAAAATTGAAAGAGAGAATACAGGAAAGAATCAAAGTTAATCACGTCTGAATTTGGATCTATACATCCGTAATAAGCCAAGTTTAGGGTTTTGATATGAAAAATATTTATGGATATATTATCACTTTACTACATTATACAAGATCCACATTGCCCCCACCAAATATTAGAATTTAGATAAATTTGTAATAAATTTATGAAAAGAAACTTAAACTGGGCTAAAAAAGAAAGACAGATGAAGTTCCAGTAATATTTAATTTCTGAAATATGGGAGGAAGTATAGGCCATCCAACAGTCACACTAGAACTCTATTAATTATAAATCAAATAAAGAAATTTATATGCTATCATTTATTTTTAATGCCATGTTCCCAAATGATGCAGACAATCATGGCTTTCCAAATTCCTTATTCTTTATTACATATGAATTGCCATGACTTCTGGAAGATAGTTTAAGATCATGAAAAGACAATGAGAAACTAAGAATGGTCCTTTTGAACTGGCAAAAGCTAAAGAGCCCAGTCTATCCTACTATTTAATCCATAGTTGAGAGAAGAAACAGAAATAGATTCATGCCTTCTCCAAAGACATTAGTGTGAAAGTAAACACAATTGACTAAACCAGAATTTAAATTCAGCTCACTGATTAAATTGCATGTTAAGATACCAATACATGCTAAATTCTTAAGGTAACACATCACTCAATAAATCTCGAGCCTAACTAATAAAACAACAGCTTTTAGGCAAAATTCGACTTTATTCATCAACATAGTCTTCTACAGTGATACAATGATTCCAACACTTCTCTAACAATTTGATGACTTTTTTGTAGAACGATTTGTCTTTAGCCTAAAAATATGCCTCAGTTTCCGATATCACTTCTTCATTCAAGCCAAATCTCTTTCCCTGGAGCATTCTTTTGAAGTCTGCAAACAGCAAGTAGTTGCTGAGAATAGAGTGGATGCAGAAGCAATTTGGAATGCAATTCATGTAGTTTTGCTATTGTTGTGATCGACTTATGACAGTGTGTAGTCTAGATGAAAGATCACTTTTCTTCTTCATTTGTGGCTATTTTTTGGCAATTTCTTCCATCAAACTCACCAATATTCGCTCTTGATAGATTGCCTTGAGAAAGAAAAAACTATGAACAAAATACCATGTGTATCCCAAAATAAGGAGACCAAAACCTTGCCTGTAGATGTTTGCGCCTTTGGTCACTTTGGACAGCTTTCACTTGCTGCTGTCCATACAGCTGACTGCAGGTTTGACTTTGGAGTGACTTGGTGGATCCATGTTTCATCCATTGTCACATATTTATGCAAAAACTCTTTGTTGGATTAAAACAATTGCAAAAAACACTCTGAACTGTCAATGTGGTGTTGTTTTTGATCGACTGTGAGCAAACATGGCAGCCACTTTGAACACAGCTTTCTCATTGACAAATGTTCATGCAAAATGGTCTTCTGATATGTTCAACCTTTCTGCTATCTTATACAACTTCAATTTCCAATCAGTCAAAATGAGTGTGGATTTCTTTGGTGTTTTCTGGGTGACCTGAGCATTCAGCATCATACCTCTTAAAATTGTTTCCGACAGAGCAGAGTCCGAATAACACTTATCAAGCCGTTGCTTTGCTGGAATAGTATTTTTTTTCATCAGAAAGCAATGCTTTATCAACACAAAAAATACAGATTTTTCCATTGTTTTGAAAATTTGCAACAGTAGCTTCACTTAAATAACTGTAATTTGTAAACTAATTATCCGATTGGGCCCAAATTTTGTCATGTGCCATTTGAAGATTATGGATTTTTTTATTAGTGGCATCACCTATGTCAGGCCTGGGACGTATCAAGTAATGTTTTAATGAATACAAGACAGCATTGAATAGATATCAGCCTAACCAAAAAACTCTTTAAAAAATCTTGTCAAATCTATGATCAGATAGAACAAAGTATTGAGCAGAAGAAAAGTCCTGTAAATATTTCAATTAATTTTTGTTTAGTACATTTATTTCTATAAGAAAATCTAAATTTATTATGACATCATTAACGGTGACATCTAAAGTAGCTCTTCATGTCATCCCTAGTCAAATACTTTGTGTAGCCTTTGAAACAGCTATAGGTCTACCTGCCTTTCTATTGCTTGCTCTGATACCATTTTGAACATAAAAATAACATTTTTTGCTCCAATGCCTTGAATAAAACCAGTTATACAGTTTCTGGACTAATCCAGTTAGAAGTTCTATTCATTAGAATCCTAATAAATTGTGTGTCTCATTAATCTGATTGAGTTTATATTCAATTGCATGTGGATCCTTTTGTATCATTATGAAGAGAAATCTACTGAAGTCTTCTGGTATTTCACTTGTCATATATTTCATTTTAGTTAAAAATCCAAAAATTGTCTAATGCTAACAATGTCTCTGTTACAACCTAATCTAGTCTTGCTGCTTCATTTCTCTTGATGAACAGCACCAATCTCACCTCAGATTTTAATACTCCAGATTTTTCAATGTTTTTATGTAGGAATTAAAAAATCCTATTAGTCAACTGCTACATAATATTGTCTTAAAAAGTAATCGCAATGTTTCACCTGGAAATTTAAGTCCCAAAATACATATCTAAATAATCATGTAACTTTACTATTTTAGATTAAAAAAAAACTTCAATAGCAATTGTCTTTTCATGCCTGGATAAAAGAAACATACTTTACAATAATTCAACAAGACTATAAAAAGCCTAAGTACCTTAGATTTGCAGACATTAGAATTAGGGGAAGATGTTGATTTACAGCAGTTGGCAAACATATGGTAAGTTGTAATATTAACATAAAAATCTGTGAGATTATCAGCAGAGGATAAACATTTAGTTGTGCCTCACCAGAGAATTCACAGCAGGCAGCCTGCAGAGACACAGGTGGAGGTGGAGACAATGTTTGACAGGTGTGTAAGAAGATGAAGTGATGGCAATGAAACAGAACAGGAAAAAAAAAAGAAAGAAAAACTAAAAGTGCAAAATAAAAAAAAAAGACATTTGAACAAACACTTGGCAATTAGTCTTTTTGACTTTTCAGATGCAACAGAGCAAATAATGCATAAATTAAACATTTTTTTCTTTAATGACTAATTATTTTTGATTCAGTATTTATTGTCCCTTAGCAACAAGCAACATGTTTCCTCCATGTTTATTTTTATTTATTCAACCATTTAATTATTTAGAGAAAAATAAAACTAAATAGTTTTGATCTTCTTTAATTTGATGCTGCAAATATGTGCATGGCTCAGTCATAACCTCTTATTTGTGGCCAGAGGTTCAGTTTCCAAATTAATAACCATAATTCTAGAGAGAAATTTACAAAATCAAGTAGAATCCCTTGATCCAATTCATAATAAATAGAAATAGAATTAATTTAAACATCAAACAAGAACCGTCAAAGCTTTATTATTCAAACTCATGTGCTAATTTATTAACTACTTGTGAGAAGCTTGTATTTTATTTAAAAATGAACAGGATTAAAGTCTGAATATGGCACAGTCCAGTTTACAGTAAATATCTTCTACTGAATATTAGAGATTTCAAATCATAATTTACTGAAATTCTGATTTATCATAATTATCACAACCAAGATATTTCTCATTGATCAAAGCACTTTTCTAACAAACCTACAATGCTACTTGCTAACTAGAACACAAATTTCAGAGATATTTTTCTAAATACTAAAGAATGTAGTAATTATATAAGTATTTTCTGCATCAACATACAAGTTCACATTCATAAGTTTTCTTTCAGATAAAATATATGAAAATAAATTACAATTTTAATAATACAATTTTAAATGATGAAACTCGATGCAGATTTTCAGTACAATTAAAACTTTCAAATAATATATAAAAAAAAAAATAGTCTATATTTCTGAGATGAGGTAGTATTTACACTATTTACATTATTCGGACTATTGTCCTCATCTTCATTGCCATTTTTATGATGTTTTAGCAGTTGTACACTCTGGCCTTCTTCAAGTGCTAGGAATTTCGAACCAAACTCTTTATTACAATCACTGGGGTATATCATTCGCATTCCTTGTGCAAAGCTGCTTCCAGTAGTCATGAGTTATCTCCCTTTAACCCAACTCTAAGTTATTTGTTCACCACTGCTGAATTGAACCCACAACTCTTTGGATGAAGTCACTGGAACTAACCAACAACTATACACACTGGGCCATATGTCCTTAATAACGTAGAGAGTCAGGTTAAAGGGAGATAACTCACGACTACCAGAAGCAGCATCACACAAGGAATGAGAATGATATACCCCAGTGATCGTAATAAGGGGTTCGGTTGGAAATTCCTAGCACCTGAAGAAGGCCAAAGCATACAACAGCTGAAACATCATAGAAATGGCAACGAAGATGAGGACAATAGTCCAAATAATGTAAATAGTGTTAAAAAAAAAATCATTACTTAAAACAATGACAGCAAGAATTTTTTACTCAGAAAACAATGTAATTAAATTATTAAAAAAATACATTTTGCATTCTATAATAAATAATATTTAATAGTTTTATAACGGTAGTGTTTCATAATGTTATTCTGAAAGGAACTTTTGGTAACTCACTATTAGTGAGCTATAATATTTTCGTACCTTTGTGTAAAGTCAACATACTAATGAATCCTTCAAATAATACAGAATAATACTCTTGGAATAATTTTCTCAAGTGATTCACTCAGAAACAATATCTTCAAGGACACAACACTGGAATGATGCACAACACAGAACACAGACGATCCCAGTAGCACAATTCATTCAACAGTTTTGTTTGTTGCCTAGACATCTGTGCTCAACTACACATGTCACTAGCAACAACTTTCTTACTACATAACACCTCTCTTTTTGAGCTGACTCCCTCTGGAGTCTATTTTTTTAGTGTGAGTTCCACACTTTAAAATTCCATCATAGCTCTTTTTCTTTAGCCATACCACCAAGGTTCAATAATTCTTGTTGACGTAGGTATATTAAATGTATTGTATAATACTTCCAAGGGAACTTCTTGCCTGGAACTTTTCAAATCAGTGTGTCTGTGTCTTAACTGGTTCAAGTGATGTTTATACTCCCAACTTGGTCCCTGCACTATGTAAGTCATTGGACCAATACTTTTTTTTTTCTTTTTTTTTTTTTACTATGCCATCCTTCCAAAATTCTTTTCTCCTGTGGTACATCTTGAAAAATTACCTTTTCTCATAGGTTAAAGTAATTATTTACTGGGATATTCCTTGATGCTTTTGCCTTCCATTCGGGTAGTATTTTGCTGAACACAGACTTAATTTTCCTGACAAACTTCAATCCTGCTGTTAGGATTTGGCATAATTCTGAAAATGCTCAGAAATTGCCAAAGTATTTTCTCATCCGACTTCTGATTTCTTAAGAGATCATTGAAACGTATCAACAAAGCATTCCGCTTGTTTGTTCCATCTTGGATGATGGAGGTGGGGGCATTGTAACACATTGCATTTGTAAGAACATGTAGAAAAACTTGAATTCACTCAATGCAAACTGTACGCCAAACCTTGCAAAGATTTCATACAAGAAATTTATTGCTACCATAGTAGTTGGTCATCTGTATTTCAATATTTCAGGCCACTTGGTATCATTGTCAATGGCCACCAGATAATATGCTCTATTAAATGGCCCAGCAAAATCTAAATGTAACTGAGACCACAGATTATCTGTTCCTGACCAAGGTTTAAATTTAATCAGCAGGGACTTCTCTGCTAAAGCACAACCCTGGCATGATTTAACCAAGTTTTTTATGTTTTCATCCATTTTTGACCAGTAAGTGTAGCATCTCATTAAGGATTTCATCCTAGAAATTCCCGGATGACCAACGTCGAATTCCTTTAACATGCATTTGCACAATGATGTTGGAATTACAACTCTATCAGCGTACAGCAGTACACCATTACATATTGAAAATGGGTTTTACTTTCATTTACCTATTTTTGACTTTACATGCAATTTGATCCTTCATTTTTAATATGAAGTCATTGTACTGCAACTTAAGTTTTATTTCTTCCAGAGTTATAGGAAGCTCTCTTGCAGTATTATGTAAGACATTTTCAATTTCATTTTCAGCCCTTATCGCTGCAATCACTGCATCTTTACCAAATTTCAAAATTATGCAAGACAGTCCATCAGCATGACTTAATTCCTTCAATGGTAAAAATTCCATTTTATAGTTGTAATTCAGTAGTATAGTCTCGCAGTATTGCAATCTATTTGCTGTATGTGTGGGAACACCATTTTTTTTAACCATATATAGACATTAATGGTTTGTAAGAGAAATGTCCATCCATGTAGGAATTTATGGAATTTTTCATGACAAAAACTATAACCAAATCTTCCTTCTCAATCTGGCTGTATTTTTTCCCAGCAGCTATTAATGACCTCGAAGCATGCACTATTAGCTTAGTTGTTCCATCAGTATATTTATGTAATATTACTATTCCAGTTCCTGCATCACTAGCATCTCCAACGGAGAATCTGTAATGTAATCAATCCCAACTTTGCAGTTAGGATACAGTCGCTTTCTCATTGACGCAGTGTTGCTTCCCTGTGTCTCTTCTACAAATACTTTCACAGCTTCTGCTCCGATGAACTTAGCTCACTGGTACCTCCTATATATGAATTTCCTCGTGCCACAAGATTCGCAACTAGGTCCCACCCTTTTACTGTGAAACCAATAAATTGTAAACGCAAATTCTACTCCACCAGCTTCTTTTCTCGCACTTCCCGTCTGTGGAATTCCCTTCCGCATACTTGCTTTCCCGACAGCTATAATCTCCAAGAATTTAAATGTAAAGTCAATAGTCATCTCCTGTCTCACTAACTTACATCATCTCTCTCATGCTTTTTCTTCATCCACCCCACTCTCATCAGTATTCTCTTCTTTCTCCTACTCTCTTCCTGACACCCCTTGCAACCTCTCATTCCTTCTCATAACATTCCTCTTAAAAGTGGTAATAAAATGCCTTGCTTGGGGAGACACGATTATAAAAAAAAAAATCTAATGCAATGACAATGTTTAATTTAAGATCAAAATGCATTTGTGATAAGTCAGATGTTAGGATTTTTTTTATCTTTTCAAATGTACTTTGGCATTTCTCTGTCCAAATCCATTTAGAGTCTTTCTTTAACAAGGCATTTAAAGGTGCTGTTAACTCATGCATATTTGATATATACACATGGTAGTAGTTTACAATCCCTAAAAATGATATCGCTAAATTGGTCAGAGCAGGCAAGTCTTTAATTGCCCTTGATCGGGAAGGGTCTAGTCATCAATGCTTTTCATCAATAATTTGTCCCAGATATTTTATTCTAATAATTAGCTCACATTTTCTTTCACTAATTTTGAACTATTCTTTGATCCTTTTGAATACTATTTTTATGCCTTCCACATGCTGGTGTCTGGTTTCACTTTTAATCAGTATATCATCCAGATATGCTTGCGTGCAATCTAACCCAGCAAGCATTGTATCCATAATTTGTTGAAAAATGCTTGAAACTACCTTTAATGAGTGTTGATAGTAATTTCGAACACTCTTTTTCAACCAGTATTTGTTGGTAGGCATCCAACAAGTCCAACTTAGAAAAGAAAAAAAAAAATTTCCCCCCAGTTAGTTTGGCGAAAATTTCTTGCAGACTTGGTAATGGGTAATTATAATTTTGTAAACTTTCATTAAGTCTGTTGAGAATTATTATTTTTATTCTTTTTCTTCAGATAAACAGTTGGCAATGCCCATTCAGAGTAGTCTAATTTTGAAATGATTTCTAGTTCTTCTAGTCATTGGATCTATCACCACAAAAGGCATACTTTTTTTCCATCTGAATATTAGTGTTTGTTGTACTGGAATGTCCCACACTCCTTATTGCCTATGTGGACTGACTATATTAGCAGCCATATATAGTCAGCAAAGGAGATACCTGTGACTTGCTTCAGCAATTATTAGCTTGCCACCAGATTCCCTGTCTTGTCAGTGTATTCTCTTTACACTAAACCTCTCTTTCATCTACACACATTTTGATGTTCTTTCAGTCAAGTACCACCTTGTCTGTTTGTAACCTCTTTAAAGAATGCAACAATGTTGCATTTTCATTAACTTCAAAATCCACCTTTGCTTTTGTGCATGTGCCAAGACCTAATATAAAAAAAAAAAAAAACACTTCTGGGAACTTTCTTTTTAATTCAGTTTTCAATTTTTCCATTGCTGTAATAGTACTTGTGGTGACAATATTTACTTGGTTACAGAACAAATTAATTAGCAGATCACAAAGATTAATTAAGGCAATGCCATCCATTCACAATAAATTTGTTTTATTCTTTAATACAAATACTACTGCTGTCTTGGTTTTTCCAACAAAATGAAAAATTATACAGGTGAACTCACTTAAAAAATTCAATTTCTTACCTGAAACACCACAAGCAACTTTTGTCAAAGCCAATAAACTAGGTTTACCCAGTTTTTACCAAGTCTTTTCATTAATTAGAGTAATATCGGACCCAGTATCCAATTGTAATTTTATTTCTATATTGTTAATTGTGACAAAAAATAAATTTTCTCTTTGGAGATGTTTCGTTTGAAGTCTTTCTTTCCGCTTGTTGACTTTACCCAATGTATTTACTTTGTTGACATACTTTTTGTTTCGCTTCCAATTTTTGGATTTGCAACAAGTACTCTTATGTCCTAATCTTCCACACTGGTATCATATTTTGTTTCTAAAGAAAAAAAATCACTTTTAAACTTGAACTTCTTACATTGTCAATTGACAACACTTGTGTAGATGACAAAATCATCATTGTCACACTTTACTAGGTTTAAACAATTCCACCAGGGTTTAAATAATGAGATTCTAGCTCCGTAAATTTTTTATGATATCCCTACAGATTCCTCAAACTTTATCTCACCCGGTTGTTTTGGCAAAATAAATTTTAACATATCACTCAATAAGTCTCAGGCCTGACATATAGATGGTGCCACTAATAAAAAAAAATCCATAAACCTTCAAATGGCACATGACAAAATTTGGGCCCAGTTGGATAATTAGTTTACAAATTACAGTTATTTATGTGAAGCCACTGTTGCAAATTTTCAAAACGATGAAAAAATCTGAATTTTGTATGTTGATAAAGTACTTTGCTCCATTAAGAGGTGGTATGCTGACTTTAAATGCGGTCCTACAGATATAAGTGATGCTGAATGATCAGGTTGCCCAAACTCTTTTAGGTCGATTGTAAATTGAAGTTACATGAGATAGCAGAGGAGAGGAACATATCAGAAGATAGTGTATTCACCATTTTGCATGAACACTTGTCAATGAGAAAGCTGTGTTCAAAGTGGGTGCTGCATTTGCTCACAGTCGATCAAAAACAACAATGTATTGATGATTCA
Source organism: Ascarosepion bandense (assembly GCA_037127315.1). Classification (NCBI taxonomy): domain Eukaryota; kingdom Metazoa; phylum Mollusca; class Cephalopoda; order Sepiida; family Sepiidae; genus Ascarosepion; species Ascarosepion bandense. Next base: position 4,477,634 of record JBBBDQ010000883.1, on the reverse strand, counting down.
GAGCGTTTTTTGCAATTGTTTCAACACAACAAAATTTTTTGCATAAGTATGTGACATTGGATGAAACATGGATCCACCAATTCAATCCAGAGTCAAATCAGCAGTCAGCTGAGTGGACAGCAGCAGGTGAAAGCTGTCCAAAGACACAAACATCATGGTTTTGGTCTCCATATTTTGGGATGTGCAAGGTATTTTGTTCATCAATTACCTAAAGAAAGGAAGAACCATCAATAGCGAATATTATTTTTTTTTTTTTTAATCATATCACCCCAAGCAAGGCGGTAATGCCACTGAAGCGCAGGGGGCTACATAAGAATGAAAAGATTGGAAAAGAGAAACCTAAACAGGCAACAAGGGATGAGCCTCTACACCTGTTCAATAGACGTGGGTGGAGTGTGAACCGGGCGATAGTTTAGTCTATCTACTCCAATTGAGGAAAAAAAAAAATGAAAGAAAAGAGAAAGCCGGAAACCACATCCTAAACAGGGAACAAGGGATAAGCCTCTACACCTGTTCAATAGAATGTTGCTGAATAAAGTCAAATTTTGCCTCAAAGTTGTTGTTTTATTAGTTAGGCCCAGGATTTGTTAAGTGATGTATTATCTATTACTCGTGTTCAGCAGGGGACAATTTTCTTAGTAACAGTCAGACTTTCTTTTCGTCATTCCAGTGCAAACAATCCTTTTTGAAGATCCCTTCATATTGCCGTAATACACTTGAAAAGTTATTCCTTTGTATTAATTGTATACAAACTTGCTAATGGAATTCGCAATAGCATCTGGAGTGAATGAATCAGACTTTTTTTCCTCCATTGTTTTCACAAACAACAATTTGAAAAACATTTATTGTTTTTGTAACTGAAGTTGCAGTTCATGTTCATCTTTTTGTTGCTATAACTTTAGTTCTTGCTGTTACTTATGCAGTGCCAACATTTGAAGCATAATTGATTTCAGTTCGCCCATTGTCCTTGTATTCCACTGAATATTTTAATTACTACATGTAGGATATGTATTTTTCTTTGCAGTCGTCGTGAAGGTTCAGAACAAGATATTCGTCGCCACTTTTATAATGTTATTGTGAAGGCAACTTTTAGTAACTCACTATTAGCAAGTTATATTTTGGTATCTTTGTATAAAGTCAATATACTATCAAATCCTTCAAATAATACAGAATAATGCTCTCAGAATAATTCACTCTAGTAATTCACTCAGAAAGAATCTCCTCCATGATGCACAACACAGAACACACTCAGACTTCTGTCTGAGTGCTCTATGTACTAAATATTTATGGTCACATGATCCCAGTAGCACAATTCCTTTAATAGTTATGTTTGCTGTCTGGAGATCCGTGTTCAACCACAAGTGTAAGTATTATCACTTTCTTCTTACAAAACAATTAGATATCAATTTCTCCAAATGTATTTTTCTACAATAAAATCTGGAAAATAAAGTGTTATAATATTGCATGATTTATTTAAGTTTTCAAGTTATTGAGCGTTGTGTTCAGTCAATCCCAAGAAAGTGTGCATACTTATGCACAAAAATCAATGATAAATTATACAACTTGGTCTGTCTGAAAACAAAAATCAAAAGGCATGTACAGTACTCGTCATTATTAAATGAATAATAATAAGTACAGAAATAGAACATCCCTATTGAAATATTATTGGTAGCTAAAGGAAACAAATAAAATATCCATATTAAAATGGAAAATTTTAAAAAAGCTAGAATATGTAAGTCTTTAAATGATCCATGCCTTTTGTGTCTATATGAAAAACTATATATTATTAAATTTCTTAAGAATAAAAATCTATTAAATAAATGTAATGAAATAGATATGTAAACATTGCAAAATGTTCACCTTAGAATATGGATAAAAAAAAAAAAGGTTTAACTTGCATATATCTAATTTGTTTTAAAAAGTAATAATTAAATAGATATTAAAATAATCAAATTATTATTTAAATTTTTTAATAATTAAATAGATATTTAAAAGATTGTATTATGATATTAAGAATGGTATTAGAATATAATAATAAAATAGATTTTATATAAAAAGAATAAAATGAATTATAAAAAATTGTTTAATAAATAAATGGATATTAAAAAATGTTATTTATAAAGTTTTGAAAAAATTAGAATAAAATGCAATCTGAATTGAAATAAAAATAGTATATTATACTCAAAGATCCTTTTAAGTTAGATCAAGAATATAAAATGTTTTCTTTCTTTCTTCATCTCTTTTCTTTTAGAAAATATTGGGATATAGAGAAAGCTGAAAGATCTTGTAACAATAATGAATACATCAATGGAAATAGGGTCTAGACAGGGGTTTTAAAAATTAAGTTGACACTTTGGCTGTTAAGATTGAAAGAATAAATCATGTATTCCCAAAAAATATACCCCTTTTTTCAAATTTAAAGTGAATCTCTATTCTGATTAGTTAAATTGAACACACACATAAATTTTTATGTCTCCCCATATCTATAAATAACAAACGTATTGTTTCTTATATTTAAATGAAAATCATTTTCACAACAATGATCTAACATTGCCTGATGACAAGGTAGAAATTTTGAAACATAGAAATTTCTGCATTGCAATGTATTTTTAATTAAAAAACAAATTTAATTATATGATATATATATATATATATATATATATATATATATATATATATATATATATGAGAGAACTACACTAAATTTACATTTTTACATGTAGGTGCAATGAAGATGAAAGAAATTGTCCTGCAAAAGTTTGTTTCTTCTAAAATTTTGTCAATGCAACAGTGGAATATCTCAATGAGAGAAAAAAAAAATAATAGAAAATTCACATATTAGGATTTTATATACTACATTAGAGTTTTCAAAATCAAAATTATATTTTTAACATCTTTATAAATATGAAAGTGAGGATATTGTCATTTTAATTCTATAGTAATGCAATAATAATTTAATTATCTCGATTATAAATCAGTACAAATAAAAGTTTCTCTCAAGTGAACAGCAGCATATTTTTGATAAGTAATTGAGAATCTTTTTACTTGATTGAAATTTATCTTTTATAAAATTGAATGAGATTGCTAGTTTTGTGGCAATTACTTCCTAAAATTAGAAATATAACAACTTCAAAGAAATGCAAAATCTATAAATTTTAGTAGATTTAGATGATTACAAACATTTTTAATTTTATTTTTCAGATAAATATGTTGATATGCAAAGCACTACATTTCTTTAACAAATATTTTCTTACCAATGAATTTCATAGAAATCAACATCCTTGGCATTATACCTTTGAATGTTTTATAAGAAATTTTAAGAAAATATTTTAATGTTTATTTATAAATATCTACAAATTAATGCTTACTCTGCTACATTATTAATCAACTGTTTTGTCTACACATTGAAATATATCAGTTATGGAATTTGAAGCAGTAGTATTTTCTTTTACAAGAAAAATCCATATCCACTTTAGTTAGAGTAGCAGTAAAATATATTACTGTGCCTTTATTTAAAAAGACCTATTTCAGTTTAATTTAAAAACCTATTTGCAAGGTAATTAAATATATGATGACTGTCTTTTTTACATTTTATAAATGCATAGTTAAAACACAGAATTTTATTTTGTATTGATTTCTACAAGTTTGACAAAGCAAAACAATATTCAAACTTTTATTTTACATCCCAAAGATTACTTTTTCAAAAGTTAATTCAAGCCATTTCATTATGTTCTTTTAAATTATGACAAAGGCATAAATATTCTTAAAAATTATCTCAAATGATTCACTGTCAATTATTCATGCTGTCTGTTTTTATCATGACATTGTATTCTTTGACTTTCTTATTTCAACCATAAATGCCAACTACAGGTTGGGAAAACTAAAATAATTTAAATACCCGGGAAGTGTTCTGACAGAGGATGGAAAGTGTGACATTGAGATCTGAAGATACATTGGCATGGCCAAGGATGCATTTCAAAAGTTTACCAAAGTACTGAGAAACAGGAAAATCTCATTGGAAACAAAGAGCGCTGGACTGTTATGTGAGATCTGTCCTTCTATATGGTAGTGAATGTTGGATGATCTCCTCAAGGATGAAAGAGAGGCTTGAAGCAGCAGAAATGTGGTTCTACAGAAGGATGCTGAGGATATCATAGACTGAGCACATGAGCAATGATGAGGTATTGAAGAGGATGCAAATGAGAAAAAAAACTCATACTTAACATCAGAAAAAGACAGCTGAGGTTCCTGGGACACGTAATGAGGAAAGAAAAGAAAAGAAAAGAATCTAATACTCACAGGATGGATAGAAGGAAAGAAAGACAGGGAAAAGCAGTGTGAAATACTTGACAGGTTTGAGCAAATGGATGGCAGAGCGATGTTTGGAAAAGATACCAAGAGGAAAAATATTGAGAGTGACAAGAGACAGGGCCAAGTGGAAGTCCATGATCTTCTACATCCTAAAGGGACACAGCACATGAAGAAGAATATTGATGTGTACATTTACAAATATTCATATGCAGGAATCCAAACAATAGACTGGATTTTAAGTTTAGTTCAAATCATGCTTTCTGCAAAGAAAAGAATAGTCTATTGCCTTGAAAACTAGGCAAACATAATGACCTTGATATCCTAACCATAAATTAACCCATATGTGTGGCATCCTTCTGAGATAATGACACACTAACACACATAACAGTGGGATTTGCTTATAGAAAGAAAGTGAATATGCAAAGCAGTAGTGAACTTACCCTAAATAAGAGGGGTGGCAGAAGAAATATGACTTAGATTTGTGGTTAATATAATATCAGTTGTCCGCAAAACTATGCTACTTCAACTCTTTAGAAAGGTCAGACAACCAAATGAGGGAAAGTATAAGCAAAAAGTCTTGTGCAGTTGTGATTGAAAAGATAAAACAGGAACCAGCCATCATGTAAAAATTGGATGATAGTGAAAAGCCACAAAGAAGAGACATGACAAAACATATGGAAAGTTCAATATGGAATTCAATTCTTTATTAGTATTCATGATCACCAGAGAGAAAAAAAATTGTGTGTACCTTCTATGGCTAAAAACGAGCATGCAAAGAATCCTACTTAGTAAATATAACTAGAAATATTCCAGACTGGATTATCTGCTAAAAAGTTGTATATAAAACAATTTAGAGTAAAAGAAAAAAAAAGAAGAAATTATACAATTGAGGGAGGCTGAAGAACACAAGTAAAAAAATATAGTGATACATTAAATAATATCATTATTCTTATGAAATATTTCTATAAAATCAACCTGCTCAAAGCCCATTAATTTTTTATTAGATTGTTGGTAGAAAAAAAATATGAGAGTAAGTACTTTAATAATGCCAGATTATTTATGCTTTTGCAAAATATTTTCCGTCATAATCCAAGGAATTGTATTAATTTCTTGAATACAATTACTGTTTAGCAAGAGATACTTGCAAATATGATCACTTGTTTGCTTGGCATAGAACCAGTGGTGAGGGAGGAAAGTAGCCTGAGAAGACAACTCCCTCTCTGCCTGAAAATTCCTACTCACTTCAGTAGAAAGGACAGAGAGAGAGTGGCTGCATAAAGGAGGCAGTGGAAAGAGGTTGAATGAAGAGATCATGTTCTTATGTGGGATTGTGACCAAGTCATTTCCATGGAAGTTTGCATTAGTCAAACATATAAATTAGAAAAAGCAGAAAAGAAAAAAAAAGACATGTCAAATTAACAAAACAAAAGCAATTCCTTTTCTTCCTTTTTTTATTCTTCTGCTTTCCATTACATTGTTATCACTGCCACCATCTTTATTGTAGTTGGTACATAGTAACATCTTTAGCTGCTAATACAATCAATAAAGAAGCAGATGACAAACATTATGGTTCAGTCTGCAATACCAAAATGAATGACTGATAGATCAACAAGCCTAAGAAGACCACTGAGGAAGTATACTATTAGAGTGGCTTTTGCTTTCTCAGTATTGCACCCTCAAAAGGAGTTTAAAATTAAAACTGCATGCATTTACAAATATTATAGACACATACTTGCATTTAAATCAGTTCCACAGAGACGAGACTAAATCGAGGAGTGGCCAATTCGAAAAGGGGAAAAATGATTCTGATTTGCATTTCTGTTGACAATCTTAAAGTCAACAATGACTTATGGGTAATTAATTGATAATACTAATAATGTAGAAACAGATGAAAAATTAAACAGATAAAAAAAACAATACATCATCAGATTTGTACCCAAGTATATAAACAAGTTTGCTTCATTATACAAACTGAAGAGAATCACATTTTTTATACTGATATAAACACAAGTTGTATAAAATTGTGAAAAAAAAAAACAAAAAAAAAACACAACACACCAGCACTTAGATTTTTTTCCCTAATAACACTCATTTTAAGAAAAGGAAAGGGAAAGGAAACCCCAAGGAAATAACTAAATATTTTTGTACAAGGTTTAAGCAGAGATTTTCACTGGAAAGAATATTTAAAAGAAAGACTTCTTTAATTTTTTTTTTTTTTTGCAAATTAAAAAAAAAAAAAAGAAAGAAAAACATAACTAGATAAATGTAAATACAAAACTATATTAATCTAGAAAAAAAACCTTCATCATAAATGTTTCACAATATACAAGTTAAGAACACCAACACAATACAGGATATACTGAGAAATATTCTTTCTGTTACTGGTGTTTGACAGACCTCATTGATTCTGATATAGATTGAGTCAGTCAGTTAAGTGCCATACATGATACATGCTTAGGCAAAAGATTATCCCACAGTAGGTTGCCATTACTTTCTGCGGTAGACTGGTTGCCAGCCAAAACTTGGGAACCCAATCTGTCCTGTTATTTAACTCATAACTGGAGGGAAGAGACGGATTAATACCTTTCCTAAGAGTATTTGCATGTAAGTGAATGCAGGGAATTCAACTGGAATTTGAACTCAGCTCCCAAATTTCTTGTTCTGGGCCCTTATCTACTGCACTACAACACATATAGATTGAGTATGAAGTTAAAAAAAAAAAAAAAAAAAAAAAAAAAAAAAAATGAATGCTTTAAGGTTTTTTTAAAACAAAAGCCTTTCAACAAAACTTTGTTTATATGAGTTTGAAAACTGTTGTCTGCAATACTTACTCTGAGAACTGAAGAAAAACAAACGCGTTTGCTTAATTACTGTTTTAGTAGGATGAGGGTGTAAATCATATCACAAAACTGTTTCTTCTTTTAGGAACAGCCTTGACATCATAATTTATACCTGACACTATTTTCTTCCTTGTAATAAATGTCAATGCCCTACCAACACAATATGTATCTTGAGAGTCAGCCAAATGATACAATCAATACTTTCAAGAGGTCTTCATGGTATGCAGGTCTCTCATATGCCTTTGTGTACTGAATGCCAGTTCTTCACTGTTCTAATTTATGTCAAATACAACATGACACTCACTCAGAGGCTTGAACATCAATGATATTTATAATAATCAGTTGTACAAGTATTTCTAATACAATTATACTGTTTTTCTTCTGTGTGCCGTGTCCCTTCAGAATGTAGGCAATCATAGACTTCCACATCTCCCCATCCCTTGTAACTGTTAACACCCTTTCTCTTGTTATCTCTCCCAAATCCTGCTCTGTCATACACTTGCTCAAGCCTATCAAGTATGTCATGCATTACTTGCCCCTGTCTCTCTTTCCCTCTATCTGCCCTATGAGTATCAGATTCTCTAAACCCTTCTTTCTCATTATATGTCCCAGAAGCATTATTTACATTATTTGAACTATTGTCCTCATTTTTGTTGCCATTTCCACAATGTTTTGGAGCATACAACAGGCAAAACATCAAGAAAATGGCAACAAAGATGAGGACAATAGTCCAAATAATGTAAATAGTGTAAACAATACTTATCTCAGAAATATAGATAAATAATGTTCCAGAAACTTTAGCTGTCTTTTCCTGATGTTAAGGATACATTTCCTTTTCGTTTCTATCTTCTCCAAAACCCCTGTCATTGCTCACATGTTCAATCCATGGCATCCTCAGCATCCTTCTGCAAAACCAAATTTGATTCAAGTCTTTCCTTCATCTTTGATAAGATTGTCGAATTGAAGGACAGACATCACATAATAGGCTTATACAAATATTTTTGAGATATTAGATCAAAGGGAAAAACTCAATTCAGTTTCAAATCTATGTCAAGGCATTTAAAAATAACAACAACTTGATAGTCTAGACTGGCATAACAATGATAACCGGATAATTTGAACTGGCATAACAATAATAATAACTTAATAATTTAAGCTGACATAATAATAATAATAATAATAATACACTATTTACATTGTTTGGACTATTGTCCTCATCTTTACTGCCATTTTCACAACATTTTGGTCATTGTACAATTCAGCCTTCTTCAGGTGTTAGGAATTTTGAACCAAACCCTTTATTATGATCACTTATTTCATGTGTGATGCCACTTCGCATAGCAATGCAGTTATCTCCCTTTCACTTAACTCTCTTAGTTATTTGCTCACTACTGCTGTAGTCTGGTATTGAACTCAAAACTCTTTGGGCCAAGTCACTGGAACTAATAAAAAATTTGGTTCAAAATTCCTAGAAACTGAAGAAGGCCAGAACATACAACAACCAAAACATTGTAAAAATGGCAGCAAAGATAAGGTCAATAATCTGAACAATGTAAATAGTGTAAATACTACCTCATCTCAGAAGTATAGACATAATAATAACTTGATAATCTAGACTGACAAATACTTGGAGATCAATTACCCTACTATCAAACTTGTGCACAAGAGCAGTCATGAATAGATCCCAATATATTGGGATAAGAACATTGTGAAGATAGAGAAGAAAACAAAATAGGACGAAGACCTAGCAAGGCAAACAGAGAAATATACTAAATGGCAACTCAAATTGTTCTTTTTTTATGATTGGCACACATGGTACTATCTCCAGGAATTTTTTTGCCTCACAGGATATCTTAAGGATACTTGACATTATTGAGAATGTACAGGTGGTAGCACTGCTCATGTGCTGAGGAAAATGCTGTGTCTCTAAGTTACTGGTAGGGATTGAGAGAGAAGTGTTACAGCTGGGTGATGATGGTTGTGAGTTGCATAGGATATCAAATAATAACAATAGTTACTTTAGCAGAATTAATGATCCTCATTTTGTTAAAAATGGAGGTAGAAAATTATCACTAAAAAGATTTTTATCTTGTCCTCCACAGGAGTGTGCTGAAAAGTTTTCAACCTGACCAAGAGATCATTTCAAAAACATCTGATGCCTGATCATTCAATAACTTTGGTTGGTGGATAGGTCAAGTCAAGAACATTTCAGCACTCTTTCTTGTACTAATATAATAGTTCTTTAAATCTAGAATATGCAATAAATATTATATAGTAAGAATACAAGCAATAAAAATCAATTTAGTAGCAGTAGTAGTAATAATTCATGAAAAAATTTTTGTAATAATAATTCTCTAATTTATCAACACATAACCCATGCAGCGCAAAGCATCAATGTTTGGCATCAATATTTTTCTTTACAGTATGTACAATTTCTATGAAAAATCTTTAACTGAATTTTATGACAGAATAGGCATAGAAACAAAATTACCTTTTTTAATGTAGGTGAACTTTAAGATTAGAATATTAATAAATAAATCATACAACAGTCTCAAAGATGGGAAAGGAAGAAAAACGATTTTATTATTTATATCAACGAATGTAGGTGTAATATTCTTGAAAGTGTTATTTATACAACAATCATTCATTAAGTCTTTCATGCCAATTAAGTAAAAAACATTTTCCAAAGTTCTCAATGAAATATCCCAAATGCCAGTAACGTAGTAGGTATATATTACAAGAGAGTGTACACAAAGAGTATTTCATTCACCCACTCAATGCTGTTTACTTAAGTGCTTTGCTCAGGTTTGATGAATGCAAGTAGTGAACCTTGACATTTTAGGCTTGAGCAGACAATGCTAAAAATGTCTATTAAAGTGTTCAAGCCACACTTTTTGCCAAGAACATAAACCAAGCAAAAGCAGTGGTAAAATACATGTAAATAATTATGCTACATGGATATCACAGATTTTATTGAGACTTGTTCAAGTTATAGACTCTTTATTTTTACCTATTTTCCTTGATAACAAACCTTACCAACTTCACAAATCATAAGATTTCAAATCTATTTGAAGCTTAAACCCACTAATCTAGAATCCAACACTTCAACTAGAAAAACTGAAATTTGATTTCCTTTAGTACTGTGAGAGTTACAGTGCTGCCAATGGAAACTTGTCATAAGATGGTATCTCATTCTGGAAAAGAATTTAGCAAGTATGTGTGTCAGCCAAACCATGTCTAGTATAATAATCCTCATTGGGTGATTTATGTTGTACTAAACTTAGAAAACATTTATGCATTAGTACTAAAGAGTAAACAAGTTCAACATGAACAAATATCAAAACTATCTCTTGAATTCAGGAAATGAGCAGTAAATAACTTGAGTAGAAATTGAGCAAATTTAGAATCTCTATTCACATAATGCTACATGATTTTATTCATTAATCAAAACATGAGATATAAGGATCATCACACACACACACAAATAAGAGAGATATAATTCTCAAAAAGCAAAATACATGCAAAATTTAGCACATCAACAACTATTTAATTTCAGAACCAATGGAGAAAAAGACAAAAAATGCTGTAAATGTATAAATTGTCAAGTTTATGAAACATACTTGCACTTTATACAACAACTTAAATGGAGAAGACCTTATTAAAACAGGAAGACAATCATAGAGAGAATTAGGTGGGTGGGGGATACAGCTTATTGAATGAGAACTGATAGCAAGACATTTGTGAAATGATCTCACTTGTATTATAATTTGAGAAAGCCATGCTTGAAGGGTCCTAAATGGAAAAAAAAGTAAACTCTCCTCTGATCAATAATGATTTGCATGAAACAGGCTTGAATTTGGCATCTGTACATGAAAAACAGAAGCAGCTGAACGTACAATCAACAACAGACTCAAGTACACTTGGATTGCCAAGGTTTAAAAATAGTTGTTTCCACACCTATTATTTATATTAGATATTTTGGAAATAATTTTTATACATAATTTTGATCAGTTTCAACTTCTAGATGGTATTCTGCAGCTGAAGAAGATCTAAGCAATAAAATGCTTAAAATTAAAATAGTATTGGAATGGAATGGGGGAAAAAAAAATCAGATAATGTAAAAGTACAAATCTGTATTCTTTCTGATCAAATCTATATTGGTAAAAGTCTCATTAAAATAATCACACCATAATCTTGCTAAGTACTTGGAATCAAGTACACTGTATTCTTTTTAAGAAAAAGAAAATAAAAATCAGAAAAAATTCCTTATGCAAACAAAATTTTCTTAGCATTTTAATATCAATTAAATTTATTTATTCAAAAAATTAATTATAGAATAGGCATCAGTAGTTGCTGAAAGACACACAAAAATACTATGCAGTTCTATAAATGCAGAATCATAAATAGTGAAAAGTTATATTTTGTTCATTTTCTTTTAATGAGTTTTGCCCCCCCCCCCCAAAAAAAAAACATCAGCATTATTTAATGATTAATACAGTAACATCTAACAATGAAGTCAGAAGCTACAAAAAGTTGCAATACTGGAAATTGGGAAATTTGACTGGAAATAACATTCAGCAATATTTGTTTTTCTGGTAACAAGTACTTTTGCTGCAGAGGTTTAATAATTTTTATTTTACATATGTGCATATTATTTTATTTCAATATGATAATAAAAATCAAACTTTTCATTATTAATAGTAGGGGGAGTTTTGGGGAGTGCAATATTATTCCCTGACTTTTCTATTAAGAAAAGTCTCAAGATCAAATACAGATTAATTAGAAAAATCAAAAGAAAATAAATCAGATCAGTAATCTGAAGAAAAATTAGCTGATCATTCTTTATTTTAATATATTTTGACAGATACCTAAACATTACTTTTAGAAATAAAAAATCTTATCAATTCCTACAAAAATATTTTCCTGCCGCAATAATTTGATATTAAAAATTGAGGGTTCATAATACTCTCCCCCAATTTAAAGCTCATGACTTTCAATCAAAGATGACAAAAAATTCAACTGAAGCAAATTTGAATTATTACAAGTTCAGTTTGCTCACATTATAGATTCATTTTGTGAATTTACAATAACACAAAAAGATTTAACAAAATTGTTTGTTCAGCACATGCAGTTGATATTACTGATACAGAAAACAAAATGAAAAAGAAATCTTTTTGTAATAAAATCTACAAACGAGACGATACAATAAAATGGCTGATAGCAAGATCTGACAATATGAGCTACTTTTTTTGCACAACCAATTGGCAGAAGAAAAAAATAAAACAAACAAACTACAAGATTAATTTATTTTTGTGCATGGGAGCTAAGTTGCTAATCTATATGTTGGCATTAATTCAGAGTTAATTCTGTTCACACCCTCATTCAAACAAAACAAAATTACAATTAATACTTGTCAGACTTTATTTAAAAAAAAAAAAAAGACAATATTCCAACACAATTTAAATGCACCAATTCTCTTTCAGCTTCTGTTGTGGTTTAATAATTTTTATTTTACATAATTTTTGGTGACTAAATGAACTAGTCTAGAGACTTAAATAAAATGATTGGAGTCAGTCTTCAGAGTATTTCTTACAGACATCATGGTGAATGCTTAAGACTTGATATTGTAACCACTAGAAAGTGAGTTATAACAGTGGTGATGAGGATTGAAACTCATAAGAGTTATACCAGGAGTTACAAGAATATTGAAACTTATAATGTGTATAACAAGTACGAAAAAATACTTGTTGCTTCGCTGCACAGGATAACAGTGACAACAATTTGAACCACAGTAGTTTAAATTTTTCTTTTTATATGTAGAAAAAAAAGAGAAAAGAAAAAACAAAGAAAGAGGAAATATTGGCTTTTGTGGTAAAAATTCAATAAAAATTGATTGAAATAATATGGAAGAAAACAGAAAATTCTTTAACTTCTTTTACTTTCAATGCTGTAACAAATGGCATATTTGAATTTACATACAATCTAGATGATAGAATTACCTTTTCTGATTATTTTTAAATCTACAAATACATTTTCAAAGAAAAATGTAGTGACAAGAAAGATGAAAGAAAAACAAGACTTTTGTTGAAAAAGTTAGTACCAGTAGAACATAAAAAATATTGCAACTTTGTACTACCAACAACAAAAAACAGAAAAAATTTGTTTTGAAGAAACAGAGAATATTCTGATTTTTAGCAACAATAGCTCTTTATTCAACATTTGTTGGAAATATATGAATCTGACGAAAAGATGAAGATCTTGTCACATATGTTGGAATTGTCAACAAGGAATGTAAAAAATTCAAACAAAACGAACCAACTTCAGATATGCTTAAAAGGTTAATTTTCATTCAAATTTTGGTATGCACACAATTACTTTGAGAAAAAAGAACCATCAAGAGTGAATATTATATTGCATTGTTGGTGCATTTGAATGAAGAATTCGCCAAAAAACAGCCACAAATGAAGAAGAAAAATGTGATCTTTTACCAAAACAATGCACTGTGTCGCAAGACGATTGCAACAATGGTAAAACTACATGAATTGCACTTTTAATTGTTTCTGTATACACCCTATTCTTCAGATTTGGCACCCAGCAACTACTGGCTGTTTGTAGACCTCAAAAGTATTTTCCAGGAAAAGAGATTTGGCTCCAATGAAGAAGTGATATCAGAAACTGAGGTGTATTTTGAGACCAAAGATGAATCGTTTTACAAAAAAGGCAATGAATTGTTAGAGAAGCGTTGAAATCAGTGTATCACCCTAGAAGGAGACTATGTTGATGAATAAAATCAAATTTTACCCATAAGTTATTGTTTTACTAGTTAGGCCCGGGATTTATTGAGTGATGTGTTAATCAAGAAAAAATTGGTACACAGTATTGCGGCAGAAAAAAGACTTGCAGAAAACAAAAGACAATTTGTGAATGTGAAAGTAATGTGGATGTGAAAATGCTATGAGACACTGGTAGCAATATCACAATAATTAATAAAGCCACATGAAAGGGAATCAGAAAGACTATATTAAGGACTTTAAAAGTCGCGTGTAGCATCTCAAATGAGAAATTTTTTTTATCAGCAAAATAACTTGTAATGCCTCATTCTGTAATAAGTGTGCAAAACCTAAGGCTTTACATGTTAAAAAATACAACAAACTTATTCGGTACTGAATGGACATAATTATTTGATCTTTGAGATTTGCCTATAAACATTTCTTGCAAAAATATAAGTGGACAAGCAACTAGTTTAAAAAAGTAAAAGTGAAAATTTAAAGGAAGAATTGAAAAAATGTTTTCCAGATGTTCTATCAAATGAGTTGGGTTAGTGTTGCAAATTCAAGGTGGAATTTCAAGTAAAAAAGATTCAACGTCAGTGTTTAAAGCAAAATATAGCATACCATTTGCAGCAATGGAAAAGTCAACAAAGAATTAGATAAACTTGAAAAAAAAAAAATAGGTGTAATTGAAAAGATAAACCATTCAAAATAGGCATCACCAGCAGTGAATGTTAAGGAGAAAATAATAAAATTCATGTTTGTGCTGATTGACAGGGTTTAACAAGAGTTTAAAACCCCATAATCACCCATTATCAAGTCCAGAGGAAATTTTTGCAAAGTTAAATGGTGGAAAAATATTTTAGAAGTTGGATCTTTCTGAAGCATATTTATAAATACAGGTTGAAGATGAATGATCAGAGTTAACAACTATAAATATGCACAAGGGATTGTATAAGTTCAACCAACTTCCTTTTGTTAGTGGCTCCAGTTATATTTCAACAAGCTATGGATACCATGCTTGCAAATTGTGATTTTGCAGTTGCTTATCTGGATGATATATTAATTCAAAATGTATCTAAGGAACAATATATTGAGCATGTGTAAACAGTTTTTGAAAAAACAGGAAAGTACAGATTCAAACTCAGTGAGGAAAAATGCAACTAGTTTTTGCTAAAAATTAAGTACCTTGGACAAATCATTGACAAAAATTGTTGTCAACCAGATCTGTTGAGAGCAAGTGCAATTAAGAATGTCTCCTCAAACAATTGTTACAAGCATTCCTGGGGCTAGCATACTATCAAATTCATGTATATAATATGCAGAATTTGAGAGCTTCATTCAACAATCTACTTAAAAAAAGGTGTAAAGTTGAACAAGACTGAAGACATTTAAAAGAATATAAAAAAAATGCTAAAAAGGTCAGACTCATCATTAGTGCACTACAATCCAAAAGCAGAAATTGTAGTGGTTTTAGATGCTAGTGATTATAGAATAGGAGCAGTAATTTTTCATAAATATGATGATGGTGACATGAAGGCTGTTGCACATGCTCTACATTTGCCGGCAAAAAAACAAAAAACAAACTACAATTCAGCCAGATCAAAAAAGAGGCATTAGCAATTGTATTTGCAGTAAAAAAAAATTTAACAAATTTATCTATGAAAGAAGTTTTTGGTTACAGACAGACCACAGACATCTATCATCAATTTTATAGTTTGAATAAAAGGAATTTCTATGCATACAATGAATACATTACGACATTGCAGCACCATCTTATTAAATTACAATTTCAGGCTGTAATATCAACCATCCAAAAAATTAGGACGTGTGGACAGGCTATCAGGATCGATGCCAAAAAATACTGAACTGTTTGAGGACACTGTTATTACAGCATTAAAAAAGAAATAGCAATTAATATATTATGCAATGTAGTATACAGATTACCAGTTACCCTGAAAGAAATAAAAGAAAAGGCAGAACAAGACATGTTTATTGCAGAAATAAAAGAAAAAACAGAAACTAAAAGAAAAAAGAAAGAATGCAACCCACAATGGATATCCAGGAATTTCAAGGACAAAATATCTTCTGAGAAGCTTTGTATACTGGACCAAAATGAATCAAAATATTGGAAAAATTAGTAAAAGTCTACGGAGGTTGCACTCTAGTAGCAAACCATACAAATACAACCTTGGCTAAAGACATATGCCATGGTCAAGACTGCACATAAATTTTGCAGTTCCAATAAACAGATCACAATATTTTGTGGTAGTGGATAGCTTTACTAAGTTGCCTGAAGTTTCTGAGTGCAAAAAACCAACTTCATCGGTGACAGTAAATTTTTTTTACATGAACTGTTGCAGGATATTGTATTTCAGATGGTCTCAAATTGAATATTTTACTACCCTGCTATACCACCAAAGGTCAAATGGACAAGCTGAATGGCTTGTGGGTAGTTTCAAGAGAGCTTTGAAAAAAAGCAAGTCATGAAAAAGTAAATGAAGAAGTACTACAAAAATATTTTACTGTAGAACACCAAATCCTAATGCACCATCAGGCATGTTGGCAACAGAATTAATGTTCCCAAGAAAAATTAAGTTGGTGTTCAACAAATTGTTACCAATTAAAAAAAAAAAAAAGGAGATTAAATTTTTCAAGACTGGCAACAAAGTGTTTTTCAGAGTATATAAAGATGGAAAAGAAATGTGGGAAGAAGGCATAATAATGTCAAGGATTAGAAAGATTATATACATGGTAAAAAGAAAATAATGGGAGCATAAAAGACATTATAGCCAGCTAAAGGAAAAGTTTACCAAAGAAAACCCTAAAAAACAGAAAAAAAAAAAAGAGAGAAGGAAAAACCTATGAAAGTACATTATGGTGTTTTTGATGTACCAGAACCCCAAGAATTTGTTTAACGCATAAGTACAATTTCCAGAAAAAGCAAACATACAAAAAAACTAGAGATTGATCCTAAATGTAAAAGATACAAAGTATATTGTTGAACTCTCCTAAAAGAGGAAGGGGAATATACTAATAAATAAAAATAAAGTACCTATTAATAAAAAAGTCTCAAAAGGTAGTGATGGGGGGGGGGGGCATGTTGTGAAGTAAATAACACGCCCCTGGTGACTAAATGAACTAGTCTAGAGACTTAAATAAAGAACTCCAAGTAGTCTAAAAATAGCTGTTGGAATAAGTCTTCAGAATATTTCTTACAGACATTACGGCAAATGTCTCAACAAACTTTATATTACAACCACTAAAAAATAAGTTATATAACATCCTCTCTAAATGAAACACTGAGGTTAATGAGAAAGTTCCAAATGCTATCTTTTGGTCAATATTAAAAAAATCTTCAAAGTATCTTTGAAGTTTACTTAACTGATTACACAGGCTGTAAAGAGTTAACTGCTCTACATTTAAAAAATAAATAAAATAAAAAAGTTGGAAAATCAAATTTCATGAGCTTAGCAAAAGAAATATCAGTCAGCATTTAAACACTTGTCTGTTTTCTTGTTCAAGACACAAAAAAGTCATTTTTAAGCACAATAGTGACTGAAAATAAAACATGAATTTAGTAGAAGGATCTAAAACGAAGAAAATCATTTGGACAAACCATTACTGCATATTGCTACAACAAACAATTGATTTGACTGAATTGTTTATTGCAAGAGAAAAGACCTATTTCTAGGCTCAAAAAGTCGATGAGTGATTTTTTTTCCTTCATGAAAATGCTATTTCTCATTTTGCAAACACAATGCAGCAAGCAATCATGAAACTGGGTGGCAAGGTTCTTCCACATGCTGTATCTGTTCCAGCACTGTCATCTTCAGAATTGTTGTCTGGTCAATAGTCCAACAAATTCAAGATATTGAAATATTTATTAAAATCAAAACTGAAACTGGAATCATCTAAATTTACATGAAAAATGTTAAAAATATCAGGGAAATCAAAGGAAAATACTTTGATAACTAAATAATGATATGAACTTATATGAATAAAAGGATTTAGTAAAATGCTAAAAACATGAATCAATTGATTAATGCTAGAACTGTCATCTTTTGAAACATATATATTGATATGGTTTAAGATGACAAGTTTTTTCTAAAAGGCATAGATTACATTTATCTTCTAATCTATTGTAATGTAATATCAATAATTCTAATTTCCATTATAAAAAAGTGATTTAATGACATGTTGTCATAGAAAAAATACTTAATCCCCTTTCTTTTACCTGCAATATTACTTTTAACAATAATAAATTAAACCCCTTTTATTTTTGCTTCCTACAGTTTTTTAATTTTTTATTTTATTGTATTTAAAATTTTAATTTTTTATCTACATATAATATATGAATATTTAAATTTTTATGTTTTATGATTTATGCTCCTTTCATTTCTTTTCCCTGCATATTTTTATTTTCAATATTTTGTATTTTTTATTTTAAATTTTAATTTTAATCTACATGTAACCTTAGAACATTTAAATTTTTAATCTTGTTATTAAAAAGCAGTTAATTAACTTTATATGATTTAATTTCCATGAACATCAAGAGAATTTAAATTCAAATCTAAAACTGTCAGTAAGAAATATGCACACACAAACACACATATAATACAGCTCTGTTCATAGGTTGAGCAGTTTTATTAACACCTGAATAATAATACTATACATATATGCACCATCATTATATATATATATATATATATATATATATATATATATATATTGTAAAACGTACCAACAAAACAGTAGCACTAATCACGACCGAAATCAGAAAAACCTACTGCTAACAAATCGGTAAAGTAAGTCGTCAAACCCAAAAGGTACTACAAATGGGTAAAGGAGAATAAAAAAAGAAACAAACAAAGCATAAGCAGTGTTCGAAAGAAAAAAACCCCCAAAAACCCAATGCGAAAATCTTAATACGAAAGTATGAAAAAAAAAAAAAAAATATATATATATATATATATATTAAAAAAGGATTAATTCAAAGATGTTGAATAGCCATTTCGATATGAAGATCCCCACGGGGGACGACACATCACCTCAGCAACAGAAAAAACCTTTCAGAAACTGGAGAAAAATTAGTCTACTTTTCCTTTTTAAATAGATTGCAAAGAAATTAAAAAATAAATAATAAAATAAAATAAAATAAAAAAAATAAAAATAAAGGGAAAGAAAAAGAAAACGAAAAAGAAAAAGAAAAAGATAGAATAAAATCAAATAAATAAGAAAAGAAAAAAAATTGACATCGTCTGGGTTCGCAAAAAAAAGGGAGAATGTAACTAAAAATTAACAGACAGACGCGTTAAATCGACGTCAGTTTAGGCAACACGGAAAAAAGGTGGTAAGAGAGATAAAAGAAGGAAGGGAGGGTAAAAGAAAGAAACTAAAGAAAAAAATTTTTTTAAATATTACAGACGCTGGACAAATTCAAAAACCTAATTTCCCCAAAACGTTGAAGTATTAGAAAAAGGCCTTTACTTAAAAAGGCATAATTATTAATAAAAGGGAATAAAAAGATATAGGATTTAAAATAAAATTATTTTTAAAAAAATTAGGTCATTTGAAATTAGACTAAATAAAGACAACACTAGGTAAAAAAAAAAAAAAAAAAAAATTAATTACAATTATTATATACATACCTATAGAAGTACACACATACATACATATATATATACACACACAATTCTACGAATAAGAATACATATATACACATACACACACATACATTCAATTTATTACACACTTATATACATATATATATATAAATATATACACACATATATATTACACACTTATATGCGCATACACACATATATATGTATGTACACACCTATATACAAAAATTCATATACACATAATATACATGTGTACACACACATGCACACACACACACACACACACACACACACACATATATATACATATATATATATATATACACATACATACACATATTCCATATGCACTCACACACATACATATTAATGAATATTATGAAAAGGAGCATTTAAATAGCTAAAAAATTTTTTTCAAAATTACATATAGCCCACATACATAAATACATATATACATATACATACATATATATAAAATGTACATCCACACACAAACATACACATATACATGAAAAAAAAAAAAAAAAAAAAAAATTAAATTTAAAATTAAAATTAAAAATTTTTTTTAAATATTAAAAAAATTATAGAAAAATTTAGAATTTAAAAATTAAAATTTGAAATTAGAAGTTAAAATCCGCCCTATGGCGGCACTTGTTTATAAATTCCCTCCTAAAGTTCAAAAGTAAGTCCTGATGAGGATACTTCAAAATCAGAATCTTCTCCAATAAACACAGACGACACCTATCACGAAAACCCTTAGGGGTACAAGCTGAGCCTATTAATTTCCAGCTGATTATAGGGTCCTGCCCTTCCTCCTTCATTTCCCAGAACCTACGTGATAGTGCCGTCTGGAATCTCTGTTTAGGGTTCGAAAACGAGTACCTGTGATTATAAAGCCTCTGTTTGAAAGAGCCCGCGGACATGCCAATATAGGTCCGGTAATTGTCCTTGTTATTAGATGGAGAAATGCGGGCTTCATAAATTACATGGGTGGATTTACATTTGCCTTGCACCGGGCAGGCATCCACCGAATAACAATTGCATTTGTCGACAATTCCGGATTTAGCTTCCGTATTATTTAGTTTCATTAAAATTTGTTTATTGTGGGAATTAATTATATTATCTATATTTGAGGTGCAAGAATAACTAATTTTTAGGGTGAATCTATTAAAAATTTTATTTAAGGGATTGTTATTATTATTAAAATGTTTATCGATTAATTTGAGAAAATACCTACCAATATTTATATTAGTTAGCTTACAATAAGGAGGGTTAAACCAAATTATCTTCCTTTTTCTACATTTTCGGGTGTTTTTAGTTTTTGATGATTCTGGGTTTATAGCAGGCTTATCATACTTTAACTTATTAACAAAACCGCTTTTCTGAAGGGCCTTATCGTAAATTTCTTTGCTTGCGTTGAAAATTTTTATATTGGAAGATAATTGGTTAACCCTATTATTTACTATCTTGGGTATTTGTCTTATAATATTCTTGGGGTGGTTGGATAAACTATTTATATAGGTGGGAGAACT
Organism: Ascarosepion bandense; assembly: GCA_037127315.1. Lineage (NCBI taxonomy): Eukaryota > Metazoa > Mollusca > Cephalopoda > Sepiida > Sepiidae > Ascarosepion > Ascarosepion bandense. The sequence continues at coordinate 4,456,554 of JBBBDQ010000883.1, read as the reverse complement.
ATTTTCTTTAAGAAAGGGTTGGTAGGAACCATCATTTAAGTTTTTTTTTCTTTTCTTATTTATTTGATTTTATTCTATCTTTTTCTTTTTCTTTTTCGTTTTCTTTTTCTTTTTCTTTCCCTTTATTTTTATTTTTATTTTTTTTATTTTATTTTATTTTATTATTTATTTTTTAATTTCTTTGCAATCTATTTAAAAAGGAAAAGTAGACTAATTTTTCTCCAGTTTCTGAAAGGTTTTTTCTGTTGCTGAGGTGATGTGTCGTCCCCCGTGGGGATCTTCATATCGAAATGGCTATTCAACATCTTTGAATTAATCCTTTTTTAATATATATATTTGCTCTGTAATATTTTATTACATGGAGCTCTCTTCCTGTATCATTTTTTAATATTAAAATAAATTTTTAATATTAATTAGGATCGGGTTTTTTTGAATTTACCTTCCTGCTTTTTTCCCTTGGATTGAAGTATCTGAATTAAAATATATATATATATATATATATATATATATATAAAAGAACTATCCCTTGTGGAAAAAATTATTTCTCCTTGAGGGAGGCATACCCACTATAAATTTCAAATTAAATATCATCTGACATGAATTTAAACAGATGTAACACTTCTCAAAATCCTATAGCAAACTAGTGTTTATTTTTAGACCCAAAATGCATATGGAAAATGGTTATTGGTATGGAAAGTGGAATAAGTGTGCCAGATTCAAATTTCTACCTCTATTGTGCTTACTTTCATCCCATGCCAAACTATGGATTAGATAGCAAGGTAGGTTTGTCTTTTTATGTTTGGCTGATAGCCTATATAGAAAGACAACTCTAAATTCAAAACCATGGAGAATCCAGTGGGAAACCATTCTAATATCTTTCTAAAAATGTCATGTCAAATTGCAGATAGTAAAGAAATGAAATCTGTGGAGAGTCATGATTGCCTACATCCTGTAAAGAAATAGCATTTTTTTTTTGTTTTAAATATACATATGAATAGTATAGGCCCAAACATTCATAATATCATGAAATTATCTTTTGCTAAATTTTATCAATGTGTGAAGTGAACAAATATGTTCTTACACTATTTACTTTATTTGAACTATTGTTCTCATGTTTACTGCTGTGTTTACAACATTTTAGCTGTTATATGCTCTGGCCTTCATCAGGTGCTAGGAATCTTGAATCGAACCCTTTATTATGATCACTGGGGTATATATATATATATATATATATATATATATATATATATATATATATAAAAATGGATACGTTTGTCTGTCTGTGTGTGTTTGCAAAACCTACTTATCCAAAACCCTTGGTCCAACTTCAACCATAATTGGGTCACTTGTCAATAATGACAAGAATCTTTGATGAACACAAAAATTTTTTCAAATTGATTTACAGGGTATGGCAGAAATCACCGAAACACTTAGAATTTACAAACTCTTCTTCTCCGAGATGCCTTATGTGAATTCAACTAAAATCAGGTAACTTGTAGATCAAGGTCTGAATCTTTGATGTACACAAAATTTTTTCGAATCAATGTACAAGGTTTGTCAAAAACCAATGACAAACAATTTTTGGTGATCTTTTGCACACTTCTAAGATGCTTTACTCAGAGATGCTTCACTCAAACTCAACTAAAGTCGAGTCACTGGTAGATTGAGGTCCGATGCCTTGATATGTGAACAAAAATTTCAAGTGACACATGGAGTGCAGGAAAAATTATTGGAAAAAATTGTTTTTTGCGATTGTCTATTTCTTTGAAAATTCCAACAAAAATCGGGGGGGGGGGGGGGTTAACTTCTATCTTATCATATATGTTGTGGATCTTTGTCGTCAATTTGTTTTGGCAAACCTTAACACAAATCTTCGTCACCAAATTATTGTGGAGTAGTTGCGGTGAAACTTTACCGCAAAGTTGTAGTAACCGATTTGATCGGAAGTAAGACATGGAACAGAGGAGGTAGGTTCAAAACAGTGTATTAGTATAACATGAACATATGTACAATGTAAGTGCTAGTAATTAAGTAAATAGAAATAAGTAAGTCAGAATGGTACAGTTACACTGCATATTGCCTGAATCGTAGCCAACTTTAACTGTGTACTAGCTGTTGTTAGCTGCATACTTAACTACCAACAATTGCCTTCCGGAAGTCATTGTATATAGTAAGAGGAAGAGTTCATTCCTTGTAGAGGGGCTTCATAACAATATACCATAACAATTTCATGTTTTCTACAAGGTGCCAACCCTTCCGATGTTGCAAGGACACTTCTTCTGCATCATAACATCATCGCGTCACATTCTAGATGCCCATAACGCCTGCAGACCCCTGTTCCTCCAATTATACATGTATCATTTCTGTTTGTTGGTAAAAAACTTAACAAGCATGAATCCCGTTTTACAAATACAACAAAAACCAATATTTACTTCACCTTTTTTTTAACTTATATGTTACAGCAACCTCATACTGGAGCTTTTTGCATAAGCACTTGACCTTACCATTTCAACATAACCACTAAAAAACCTGAAGCAATGCTAAGCTATACAGCTAGTCATATATAAAGATGAGGACAATAGTCCGAATAATGTAAACAATCTAAACACTACCTCATCTCAGAAGTATAGCCAAATATGTTCTTGCTTATAATACTATGGACTAAGCAATCCAAAGTAGCAGAAGCACACAAAACATAACAAAATAAACACAAAAGTCTTAAGATTGCAAATCTAATCTTTAACTTGGTCTCCTTTTGTCTTACATCACTCAATAAGTCCTGAGCATGACATATAATGGCGCCACTAATAAAAAATCCAAATGGTTTTTATGAAGTGCTAACCTTCAAATGGTACATGACAAAATTTGGACCCAATCGGATTATGAGTTTACTAATTACAGTTATTTAAGTAAAGCTACTGTTGCAAATTTTCAAAAGAATAGAAAAATCTGAATTTTGTGTGTTGATAAAGCATTGCTGTCTGGTGGGAAAAAATACTGTTCAAGCAAAGCAATGGCTTGATAAGTTATTAAGACTCTGCTCTGTCGGAAACCGCCGAAGAAGTGAAATTAAACGCAGTTGTAGACACAAATGATGCTGAACACTCAGGTCGTCCAAAATCAGCAGTTGTCCCAGAAAACACCCAAAAAATCCACAAACTCGTTTTAGCCAAACATCAGAATGTGATATATTCACCATTTTGCATGAACATTTGTCAATAAGACTCTGCTCTGTCAGAAACCGCCGAAGAAGTGAAATTAAACGCAGTTGTAGACACAAATGATGCTGAACACTCAGGTCGTCCAAAATCAGCAGTTGTCCCAGAAAACACCCAAAAAATCCACAAACTCGTTTTAGCCAAACATCAGAATGCGATATATTCACCATTTTGCATGAACATTTGTCAATGAGAAAGCTGTGCTCAAAGTGGATGCTGTGTTTGCTTACAGTTGATCAAAAACAACAATGTGTTGACAATTCAGAACACTGTTTGCAACTGTTTCAACCCAACAAGAAGGAGTTTTTGTATAAATATGTGACAATAGATGAAACATAGATCCACCACTTCACTCCAGAATCAAATTAACAGCCAGCTGAGTGGACAGCAGCAGATGAAAGCCGTCCAAAGTGACCAAAGACGCAAACATCAGCAGGCAAGGTTTTGGCCTCCATATTTTGGGATGTGCAAGGTATTTTGTTCATCGCTTACCTTGAAAAAGGAAGCAATCTTTGTGGGTTAATGCCAAAAGGGTTTTACGAAATTTTTTTTAATGTTCGGTTATAGTGAGAAGGTTGATTTAGTCAGATTTTGATAAAAAGCTTAATTTTTTTTTTAATTTAGAAAACTGAAGATGTCTTCTAGTCTTGTATTCAAAAATGTGTTACTGGTAATAATCTTTTTCCTTAAAAAATGTGTTACTGGTAATAATCTTTTTCCTTCAGAAAAGTATTGTTGGTAATATTTTTTCTTCAAAATAATGTATATATTTCTATAAAAGTCTATTTCTATACTTTTATAGTGTTTTGACCCCTGTTTGGGGGTTAACTATTTGCCCATAGCTGGGACCCCAACAGGTGCTACCACTCTGGGCCTGGGTGGACTTGGGAACAACAGCAATTAAGAGGTGGTATCATGCTCCTTACAACCTCCTAATCAGAGGCCTTGCTGCTGGATGCAGTTTACTGTCATACCCAGGACCAGTCACAAATGAAGAAGAAAAAAGTGATCTTTCACCAAGGCAATGCACCATGTCACAAGTCAGTTGCAACAATGGCAAAACTACATGAATTGCACTGCGGTTTGCAGACCTCAAAAGAATGCTGCAGCCAAAAAGATTTGGCTCCAATGAAGAAGTAATATTGGAAACTAAGGCATATTTTGAGGCCAAAGACAAATCATTCTACAAAAAAAGCATCGAATTCTTAGAGAAGCATTGGAATCAGTGCATCACTTTAGGAGACTGTTGATGAATAAAACTGAATTTTGCCTAAAGTTGTTTTATTAGTTATGCCCGAGATTTATTGAGTGATGTATTGATTGCAGTATCATACCTTTGAATGACATAAATATGTGCGAGTTCCTCTTTCACCTAATCATTATTGAAGAACTATTCTCTGAGTGCCTCCTAAACAGATGAAAGTAATAAAGTGTCAGGTCAGGACTGTTGGATAAATGAAACAAGGTTGCCCAGTCAGGTATTGTGATTGTTTGCTTTTAAGCTATGGTGAGGTTTTCATTGTTATGTTATAAAAGCACATTATCTTCCAATATGTCTTCACTTAAAGAAGCCTTGTTCTAAGTTTTGACCACGTGCTCTTGTAGAACTCAGAATTGATAAGTGCCATTATACATAAACTCTTATTGTAGGACTCCTTTTTGATTTCTCTCAGAGTCAAAGTGGTGATTCCTATGACGAGAAAGATGCTATATAAGTTGTAGAACTCCAGATGGTATCGAGCAGCAACAATCTCCTGCTCCATCCTTGGGTCTGTCATCATTCTAAGAATCCACTTTACAGACCTATCAAATGCAAATGACACTGCATTAAATTGTGTACACTATAAAGTTACTTGAAGTCTTTCACAGAGTTTTGTATCCACAGCAGTATTTGAAGTGACTATGGTTAATTTTGACTTTCACTCTTGAATCGCATCAACTGATCCAGCCTTTCTATCAAGTTGCACTAACCTTTGGTGGGTGACTGTTAGCAGTAATTACTTCTTCCAAAAGTAAAATTAATTGTGAGTTTTTGCCTTCCCCACACTTATTTTTTTGTTTTTGTTTTTTTTGTTTTTTTTTGTTTTTTTACATGCATCCAGTGAGGAAACCATTTAGAAAAAAAAAAAAATAAAAAATAAAAAAAAGGGAGGAGGGGGAGAGAGAGAGAGAGAGAGAGAGAGAGAATGAACAAACAAGAGACAACAAATTTTTCACCTGGGCTTCTCAACACTTTATGGTAATAAAGAAATTATATATAAGAATTTTTAAAAAATTAGGAATTTGTAATTTCCCAAGGAATAATAACCTAGAACAATGTTTATCAATCTATTTTGCTTCAGGGCACACTTGTAGAATAACTAAAACATAACGGTGCACTTAAAATTTTAATAAAAAAAAAATTAGGAAATTTGATAACAGTCTTTTTTGATTTAGCATTCCCAAAGATTAGTGGTACAGTTTTCATTTAAAAAGGATTTATGAAGATTCAATTTTTTTTTTTTATTTAAAGAGGCTGATAATGAATGATTTAAATTCTTTGAGGAAGGCGAAACAGAAAAGATTATTCACTTTGACTAAGATATGGAAGCCATATGCTTTGTGTCTTAAGCAAAAATGATTTTTTTAAATATAAAAATGATTTATAAATTATTCTTATGTTAACTTGGAGTTCACTGACCTAGAAGATTAAAACATTGGTTGGTGAATTTGTTGAGTTGGTAGTAATTGTGAGTTCAATTTCTGTGTCAGGCAGTGTATCATTGTACTCAAGTGAAAACAAGGTGAGCAATAACTGAGTAGTTACATAAAAACTAGGAGATATTCCTAGACCTAGACAGCAGAGCAAGAAAAATCTACCCCTGTAGATTAAATAAAGGGTTCAGTTTAAAATTCCCTGAAGGTTATCCAGATCAACAAGCACCTGATGAAGGTTTGAGAGTAGAACGGCTGAAATGTTGTAAAAACAGCAACAAAGACAATAATAATAGTTTGTGCAGAAATAGAAATTCTTACTAATACTTTTAAAATTTAGGTTGAACAGGGATTAATTTTTTACTAACCTTCATTAGATTTATTAACTCTTTAGAATTCTGTCATAATAAATCAATAATGAAATAAGTGAATGCTTCTTATTTAAATTGTATTCTCATCAGAGAGGATGAAGTCTATATATTAGCAAGCCAGTAACTGATGATCACATGATGAGTTGATCTTAGTTGCTGAGGTTATATCAGCATGAGAGAAAGAGATGAATTTCAAGGGAGGTGGAAGAGAGAGAAAATTTTTTCTCAGCTACAGTCACTTAATGAGGAGTCATCCTATTCATTCCTATATAAATAGGATTCTTAGATTTAGTTCCCAAGACATTTTAAATAATATCGAATTTTATAAAAAAATATTAATTAGACCATAATGCTTACGTTTTAATCTTCAGTTTACTTAAAAACAGATTGTTGACAGCAATTATACTTAAAATGAAACTATTTACTATAAAGTTCTTATTTTTTTTATTTAATGACAAAAAAAATTTAAGATTCTTTGCTGTCATTAGAATTCCATTTAAAGCAAAATAATTATTCTCATCCAAATTAGTCCAAACCATCTACATAATGAATATAATTACTAAATGGTTTTCTACAATACAAAGGAGATGCTAAAAAGTTCTTAGTTTGATCAAGAAAGGATTTCAAAAATAAAATTATTTTGTTTAAACATAATATGAAGGTCATGATTTGGAATAAGACTACAAATTAAAGTATTTGATTCCTATACACCTTCTATTCACCTAAATACCCCTTTTTAAAAGAAAATGCCTTCCCTCTAAATATAGCTATGCTATATAGTGCATACAGTCAATACAGTAGTATCTTTGATTAATAAATAAAATTTGTACAAGACAGTATTTTTATTAATCTTTATTCCTAATATTTGCATAACACTATTAGTTATAAAAAAAAAAAAAAAAAAAAAAGGAAAAAAAGAAAAGTCAATCATTCAGCATTGACCAGGAAAGAATTAGCTTAACTTCAATAACTAAGTATATAAAAAAATTCCAAACACATAAGATCCCATCTCCCATGCCCAATCAAGCTTATGCCAATCAGCAGGTGAATCAACCCTTTGCTAAATACATCAACATCCACCTCAACCGATATGATTAAATAGAAAAGAGATACCTCTGTTGCCAAACTTGCAAACTGCTCATTTGCCAGTGAACTGTAAATTTAGCTCATATAGAACAAATGAAACAGCTTGTACACTTGTCAGCTATAAAAAAGAAGCATCTCTAAAGTTATTATTGTGATCCATTAAATAATGCAAACCTGAAAGAATGCCAATGAACAGACTATAAGAAAACTATGTTTGAGGGCCTACAAAAAACAAGCAATAATCAAACCGTCCTGCTTTCAACTCCTCCTCATCTTTTAACAAAGCTTTACCTGAAAGTACAACTGAAGAGACATCATTTATATCGATTGAGTGTAGTCTACTGAACTAGAAACATTTGAAATTATCAACTTCTCCATTTTTATAGAAGCTCCAAGTGTTTAATTCAATTATTTTGTTTAAATAAGTCTTGTCCAAGGCAAAATTAATTCAGTATAATAAAGGATCAAAGCAACAAAAAATATAAATAAACTGACACAATTCTATATTATTAGCATGAGTAAGAATCATTTTAAAAAAAACAAAACAAAAAAAAACAAGAAAAGGGAAGGAAAGTTTATACCATATTTAGGAGTTATTCATAAACCATCTTAATAACTATCCAAATAAGTAATCAATGTTCTTTTATTTTGTCATGTCTTATCAACTTTTGAATTAAAATTGCATATTTCTACCTACTAGGCATTCACACCAGAAACTCCATTACAAACATTTCATGTGTTTCAGTGTCAATCTGAGCACAGTGCAGAAGATTTGGAAAGAGTTGGACGAGTCTAATGGTGATTATGAAGGTACAGCAGCTTGGAAAACTCACTCTGAACGTTCTAAGAAAATGCCTTAAGGAGGTAGTGCTGTCTTAGATCAAGAGGGTGGCTACTGGAAAACCTTATGTCTGACAACAGGACTCAGCACCATGCAGGAGAACCCCATCATGGCTGTCAGACAATTTCTGCAACCTCATCACCCTTTACATCTGGTCACCTTACTCCCCAGACTACAACCCCCTTGATTATTATGTGTGGTACATTTGAGCAAGAGACCAACAAAACTCCTTGTAATACAAAAGATGAACTGAAAGTAAGAATGATGGCAACATTCACCAATTTAAGCAAGGAGACCACCCAGACGAGTTGCCAGAGATTCTGAAATTGTCTGGAGGTTGTGTTTGAAACCAATGACAATTTTACTGAATAAACTTACTCTTTATTATTTCAAGATAATTTTGTGTAATTTTGGTAAATACATCTGTTAAAATGAGATATCAGTGTTGCTTTCATTTTTATATAATTTAGACGACAATTCATCTATCATACTCTGTATAATGCAATAAAAATTCAGGGCTGTTTAAACCATTTTTAAATATAATAAATATTGGCTTTGATATTAAATCTAATTTCAATATATTTAATATTTTAAACAAAATATTTATCTGATTGATTTGGTATTAACTACAAGTAAAAAGGCTTTGGATAATAATAATAATAAAAAAAAAAAAAACAGTTTGAACAAAAAGTTTAAATTTATTTTTTTTCAATTTTGTGATTAGTGTCCAAAGGAATTTAATGTTTCCTGAAACAAATAAAATATATGTACTTCAGTTCCATAAGACAAAGTGAAGGATTGCACAATTCATTAAAAGTTTCTATAATTATAACTGAAGAAAATTAAATAATACAAGATGATGCTGAAATGTTCTCAGCTTACCAAATGACCAAACTTACAAATTTATTTTAGAATTCCTTCTTTGCCAAAGAAACTTTCAGTACTGCCTTGTATTTCTGAGATTTTAATTTGGCAATTATTATAATATTAATGAAGTTTTATTCCATGAAATTTAAAAAAAAAAAAAAGTATATTTTTTATTGTAAGAGCAAAGAAACCTTTAATTCAGATCAGAAACAGCGACTTTGAAGTTAACTGAGGTTGTCTTCAATGCTTATTGTAAAAAAAAAAACATCAATGAATTCACATTATTTTCTGCAAACTTAAAGATAGCAATGAAGAAGTAGATGACAAAGCAGGATATAAACTAAAAAAAAAAATCATCACTGCAGTTAATAACATACAGAAATGTTTAAGCTAAATAAACTAAGAAAAAACTTTTCTAAACGTGCAAGAATTGTCATTTTTAGATATTAACTAAGAACAGTGACATCACTGAATATCATTAGATAAAGATGATTATCAGTTTTGATCTGAACCTAATTTTTAATGATGAGGCTCTGTGAGAGATCAAAACCCGTTTAGTCTGTCATATTGAAATAATATGGCTGAAAATATGATTCGAAACCACATTGACAAGTGCATGCAATGCCAAATACCATTACATTCTTTACCATCAAAAGCCTTTTTTGTAATGGCTATAAAGTCAAAGACAATTTGTCACCTTTGATAACACAATGGACAAAACAAAAGTGTCTCAGAATAATCCAGCCTATTCTGAGACAAAAATAAAGAAAATAATTTGACTCACATTTGATAGTTAATGAAAGACCCATTGTGAATTACATCATTCATTATCAAATTTCAAGAGAAATAACCATGATTATTTTATTCTGCTTCACCCCAAAAGCACAGAAATTATCATATTCTGAAAATCTTGTTGATTCAAATATTAAATGAGCCAGAATTGCACTGAAATAGGCAATTCCACTTTCAACTGGGAACTAGGATTTTTAAAAATTCAATAATTAAGAAAAGGCAACTAATACATCTCATGATGGCCAACATGAACAATCAAAAAGGTAACTTTGTTGAGATATGAAAATGAACCTACGCACACAATTGTAAAGCTGTAGATTATATTTAAATCAGCCTGAAAAACAAAATTATGACATCTTTACATCGGTCAGTCGAGTGGCAACTCTTTAAACCAGCCAACATTTAGCAAAGGAAACAGTCAACAAGTGAGAAGGTAAATAAACCTTTTAAGTTTTTAAATTGTCATCTTATTTCTTTATTTGCTAAATTTTCAAAATAGTAGACAAATATCAGCTTGGTGGTTGCTTAATGATTTTTTTTTTTTGTTTGAACAATCTGCCTTCCCTATAAGACAACAAATTTTAGGAATTTAGAGTAATTGTTGTTCAATTTCTGATTTCAAAAGAATTCCAATTCTGGAAGAAAAGGTTCTCTCAACATTCACTGATGGACAAAATTATCACCTATTTCATAAAGGATAGATTTCCATATTGTATAGAAAAACTAAAATAACCAAAAAGACAAATAGCACATCTAAAGAAGCAATCCCCATGGCTAAATTAACCATCTGACATTAATCTTATGAAATATGCTTGGGACATTTGCATCTTATTTTCAATACAGCCAAATTGGACAGGCAACAAGATAAGTGATGTCATCAAGTCAATGCTTTAAAAGACTAAAATCTGCTAATGCCAATTCTAACAAATCTTAACTTGCCAAATAAAATATTCTAAAATTATCTGTCATTGAATGAAAGCTCTTTAAAACTAGAGTAGAATTTGCTTTTCTGTCTTGCCTCTGTATACACAGAAGTCAATATGCAATAATAGGGATCTAAAGCAAAATGAAAATATAATGTCCCAATTGCACCAAATCTATGACTGACCAAAAAATCAGAGCTACACGGGACAAAACCTCAGAACCTGGATATTAACAGTTCTTACTCGTCAGTAAACACTCTCAGAAATAGTAATTGTGAAAACAAGATGCTATAAAAGCATTCCTTCAAGGTAAGCTATCCTCAGTTGAAAAGTGACAGAAGTGGCTGCCAACAAATTCCTCTCCATTCAAAGCTAGGAATGCTCACAAAACAAGAAAAAGAAAAAAAAAGTGATTCAAGAAGGAAGCAGTGAGTGTGATGAGCAAGTGCAGATAACTATTGCCAAATTCAGTTCTCCTTATGCAGAAGCTGGTGAACACATTCTCACAGGCTGTGCAATGAAATACAAATAAAATGCAAAACAGACAGGTAAAAATCTATTCACTCCTGACAACATTACTTTGTTCTTCACATGGTAATTGAGCTTCTATTATTCAAAAGAAGATTCTATCAGAGCTTCAAAGAAATCCATTCTACTAATCATATGTCTGTAATCAGCTCTTTCTAAGAAGGGGGCGGATCCAATTCTTTGTTGTGGTTTCATTACCAGGTAGACTTGATCAGCACACACAATGAGAAAATTTGGCAGAACTAATCTGGCTTATTAGAGAGAGACAAAAGATACAACAAATTTTATGTAGTAAATACTTTTCCTTCTTTATTCAAATAAGTTTTGTGTAATAGAAGAAAACAAACTACTTTGGTCATTAGGTTCTTCTATGTGGCATTAATAACAAAGCTATCTCCGATGGGCATTACAACAGTATGAATGTTCTTAAGTTGATTAATTCATATTTTTTATGAAATACATCCCCAATATATTACCAAAAGGCAGTACCCACCAAAAAATTGTATTAATATTATAAAAATTATCATACAGCTAGAATTATTTTCTTATAAAAAATAAGACAGTTTCAAGAACATACCTACTTCAAATATAGAAACCATTTTTGTTAGTTAGTAAAAAATAAATAAACTCCTGCATATTCCAAGTTGGTTCATATGAAAGTGATTGAGAGACTGGATTTGGTAATCACCTACTTCACAATGCACAAGAATATCCAAAAAGGCATCAAATTTTAAGAAAATAATATAGATATTCCTACTACATTAAAAAAATCTTACAAAATGAAACTCTAAAAGTTTTTCACACCATCAAATAAAATTTGTAATAATTTGCCCTGATAATAAAAAAGAAAAAGAAAAAGTCTCTCTCTCTCTCTCTATATATATATATATAGCAAAAAAGATTTTCACTTTTAATCAACATAAAAAAAGATATATTGCAATGACAGCTTATTGCCAGTTATAAATTTGCTCCCATTAAACTTATTAAAAGTAAATTCAAAAGTAAAGATCACAAAAAAATGTATTACTGATTTATATATAGAAGATTTGAATGTGCAGAAGGAAAGTTTTTTAAACAAAATGTAGACTAAGTTTAAACATCAATAAAACTTGTTAAGAAAGCATGAATGCTCTTTCATTTCATCTAATATTTTTTCTTTAAAATATAAGACTTCAGAAATTGATGCAAACACAAACCAGAATAAAGTAGTTTGAAATATTTATGCTGTAAACTAATAACAAGTGACTTAATCAGTCAAATAATAAAATTAATTTTAAATAGACCAAACATATTTTGTTAAACAAATGTTTGTCAGAAATAAGGAAATAACCTTGAGATTTTGATTCCTTTTATTAGGAACATACATTTGAAAGAAAATATCTGAATTAAAATTTTATCGAACTTCTTAGAATTTACTTTTTTTTTCTATTTCAAATGTATACAGAGTAAATATGAGAAGTTTAACCAGGTTAAGTTCAATCAGGTAGATTTCATCAAAACAAAAACCATCAAGTGTTTACAAACAAGTGGACTTAACTTTCTAAAAATGCACTCAATTTTTCTAAGTAATTCCTTTCTATTAAAAAAGGGAGAAAAAGAAAACAACAAATACAACATATTTATTTATAAAAAGACCTCAATCAATAATTTAAACAGCATTCATAATAAGCAGGTAAATCCAAAGTTAGAGCAGAGAATTAAAAGATTTAGAGCTAAATTCCTAACACTGTGTAATATCACATATTAGTCAATAATTTAAAAAGCCAGGAATACAGGGTGTGATGGGTTAATTGTTGCTATTTTATATTCTTAATTTTGCATATGCCTATTCTTCATTTTTGATTTTGTTGACTGCACAGTTAGTAGGATGAGTTGAGCACCAACTGTAAGAAAAAGAGCACCATGATGCAATTCTCTCTGCCAGAAATTTGAAAACAGCATACTATACTGTTTAGCATCTTCACCGGAAGCTCGAATACAAACATTTAGGAGAATTCAGAAAGAGTTGGATGAATCTAATGGTGATTAAGAAGATGTCTAAAGTGATCACTAGTGATGACAATTTTACATCTCCATTTATTTTCCCCCACAGGGTCTTGGACTCAACATGAAAGTCCTGTGACACTGGTATATGAAGTGTTTAATGTTAAAATGTAAGCTAGAGAGGCCATAAAGGATTAATTCTCATATAAAGTATAGGCTAGAAGAGAGAGAAGAGAGAATGGAAGACCATTTCTCTGGTGATGAGAAGTGAGGGGAGCCATCTGTATTTTGTATTTCTTACAAATTGGGACATCAGTGACAAAAAGTCCAGGGAATGAGAAATAATTTTATCTCTTCATTAAGAAATTGGGAAAGCATGTGTCATTAGCAGAGAGAGGTGGCTGGGTTTACATTTTCACGAACAGAAAATTTAAACAAAGAACAAACCCTAAACTTTTTTCTGAGGGTTGAAGTCATGAAAACAAACCCTATTGATGATAAGCAAGTGGTCTGTATCTCTTCCTTGAAGAATTGAAGGAATTCAAATTTATAACTGAATAGAAACATGTCCTTTCACTCACACACTTTAAAAAATTTGATTGTCAAAGACAGTTGTGCTTGTCCTAAGAAGTAATCTAGGTTGAATGCTGAGGAGGAAGAGAGAGAATTTATCAGTGCCCATATAGAGTAATGGTGCAAGATGAAAGTAGTTGTGAGTTAAAGGGAGGAGTAATCCCTGTGACTATTCTCAAAAAAGGTGGCTTATTCTCCAAATTTGGAAAGTTGATTACGGAATGCAGAGTTAAGGAAACAAAGAACCGTATAGAGATGAGATTAACGTGAGAATTGGGCAACCATCAAATACCCAGAACTGTCAGCTCCCACACAGGGTTTTTGTGCCAGAATGCATACAAGCAGATAGCACTGGAAACTTGGAGATGTGCATATAGAATCCCTGTATCAATTACCACTCCATGTTGGCTACTACCAAATCTCGTGACTAAAGAATTAGAACACAGCTCCAGAATTTTTGACTAGGCCAAGTGTCACTATAGAGATTGATGTGAGAAGAGTTCATTTTTGCTGTATAAAGAACTACATAAACCAACTGAAGATTGACCCAACAAATCTTTAATTTTCATTTCTTTTTGTGAAGATATTTCTTTCCTTTGTATACTTTCACTTCAGCTCAATCTAGCGCTTTGATTACCAGTGACATTTGATATTTCACTGCTCTGAGATCAAGAAAATAACATGGAAGAGTAGGTGTGGATCAAAATGGTTAGCAACCAATAATCAACTTGACCAGGGAGAGTACTGACCAGTGCAGGGTTGGCCCTGTGGTTAACATGTTGTCCTAAGACCCTGAGTATCAGACTGCTAAGTGTAGTTATGTCATCTGGTATAAGTGGCATGTAGCATGGATATGTTATCTTGTTACTGTTGACCAGGTTTAGACCCAGAATCAGGGTTAGAGGTCTACATCAAGTGCTTTGAGGAGGGAGTTCTGCCCTGGGTCAAAAGGATGGCTGCTGGAAAACCCTATGTCTGGCATGAAAACTCTGCACCATGTCACACAAGGAGGGGAGCCCAGTCCAAGCTGTCAGACAATTTCTGCAACCACTTCACCTTTTCTGCAGACTGCAACCCTTTCAATTATTATGTATGGGGTGAAGTTGAGCAAGAAACCAAGAAAATTCCTTGTAATACCAAAGATAAACTGAAGGCAAGGGTTATGGCAGGAGTCACAAACTTAACCAAGGAGAATGTCCAAAGGAGTTGCAGAAAATTCCAAAGTTGTTTGGAGATCGTGGTTGAAGCCAATGCTTATTTTAGTGAATAAATTTACTCTTTAATATTTCAAGATAACTTTGTGTAATTTTGGTAAATATATCTGTTAAAATGAGATGTCAGTGTTATTTTGATTTTTGTATAATTTAGAAAATCTATCAAATGCACACTGTAAATTGCAATCAGAGCAGAAGGCAAGGCAATGTTCCTGTCTACATTGGAAGAGAAAAAAGCTTCTCTAGAAACAAGGTAGCAATTTGAGAAAGGAGAGAGGTCAGGAAAATGCCAGAGGACCACACCAGCAAAGGTAAATAAAGGGGCGGCTCAAGTATATATATATAGATAGATAGATAGATATGTGTGTGTGTGTGTGTGTGTGTGTAAGACATAGCAGTGGTGAAAAGCAGAGAAAAAAAAGAAGAATTATTAGGTTAGTTAAAAATAGAGGGGATGGAAAAAGCTTCCCTTAAAACTTAAAAAGTATCATTTTTGGTATAGCAGAAAGTGCGGTGGTGAGGAGAGGCAGAGTCAAGTGAACGAATGTAAGAAATTGCTGGAAATGTGGAGGAAAAGAACATTTAAAAAGGAATGATACTCAGATGCTTTACAATCAATATATTTTCTGGAGGTGTAATGAAAGGGGCCTATTTTTAAGGATTGTTCCCAAGAAGGGAGGACAGTGTGTAGAATGGAGGAGCAAGGAGAGAAGCAATAGTTCAGATAAACATAACACAAAAGAGAAAAGAATAGAATAAGGTGAAAGAAGAGGGATTTTTTTGAGAGAAAAAAAAGCTGATATTGGCGGAAGAAAGGAAAGAGAGAAAGAAAGGGAATTGAAGGTAAGTGGTATGAACCATTCATGGGAGGAGATAAAGGGGAAAGAAGAGGATTTCTAAATCGAAATGGTAACTGATTCTTCATTGATGAATTTGGAAGCTTTTAGAGAAAAGGGAACTGAAGACAAAGTTGGAAGGGTCAGATCTGAAGTAATCTGCAGATAGGAGAAGGAACAAAATAAGCATAAGTGAGATGGTGGTAATCCCAATTGAAGTGAAAGGGATAAAAACTACTCAATATATCTCTTGCATTAGGCCAAATTGGGGTAATTTTAAGGTCAGATTAGTTTTAGAAAAAAAATAAAATAAAAATAAATCATGGATAAATTATAACTGTGACCAGGTGAAGAGCAATGAAATAGAAATTCCATTAGGGAACAGAGTTAGTGAAGAGCTTTTAATACAATCAGAGGAAGACATCAGATTACTGCACCTGCTTACTGCCATGTCATGTAAATGGAAATTGACCCACACAGAATAAAAGTGTAAGGTGGTGTGTATTGAGTAATCCCAAACAATGAATTCTCTTCAAAGAAGTGATAGTATTAAAAGCAGTAGTAGGAGAGATGTTAATAAAATCAAAAAAAGATGAAAAGTTAGATATCAAGAAAAGATATTGTTTGTTTCGGTTTCATGTTTGTTTAGTTTGTCTACAAGGTAAGGTGATAATGTTTTGGAGGGATATGTTAATAAAACATCATCAATATATCAGAAATATGTTAACTGTTTAGATAAAATACTTTGGAAAAGACCAAATTCAAGAAACTCTAAGAACAGCCTTGAATATTGGAATAGATATGAAATAGAGTTGTGTGAGAATACCAGCATAAGTGAAGCAGTTAGAGTATCCCAGCAGGACAAAGAACAGAGATTACAAAATATTTAATTGAATTGTAATAATCAATTTAGATAAGTCAGAATAAAAAATGATACAAGGGATTTCCTGTTGATAAAATTCAAGTCATATTGAAACCCATAAATTGGTAAAAGTTGTTAGATGCTTGATGCAAAAACGGTAAAAGGTTCTAGGCCCATTGAAGTTTCCCTACCATGGTAGCTGGTAAGGATTGTGGGTATAGAGTTTGTGCAAATTTTTGAGCATTGAATAATATTACAAAACCAGTGGCTTATCCTCTGCTATTGATAGATGTCATACTGACCTTATTGGGTAGGACAACAATTTTCCACCCTCAATTTCAGGCTGGTTTACTGGCAGATAGCACTTGACAAGGCTAACCAGAGAAAACAGATTTTACATGCCATATAAGTTTGTTCCAATTTCCATTCTCTCAGAGTATTTCTGAAGTTGTTATTGTAATGCTAAGTAGGATGGAAGAATTTTATACAGCCTACCTTGATGTCATGTGTTCTCAAGTGTTTCCAAAGACCACTTCGACACTGACAACCTGTGTTTAATTGCAGACTGAAGCTGAAACTTCAAGTTTATCAAAGAGAACATGCTTTTGGTTCATTATTAATAAGAGGATAAAATTAGATACCAATAAATTAAAAATAATTTAGAAAATACTTATGTTCTATACAAATAATTTTGGGTCTACAAAAGAACAATCAGATATTACAAGAGAATTTGAATTGGCATTTTCACAAATAGACACCTCTCTTCTCAGCACTAATAAAAAACCAGTTTAAATAGACAGAGGGTTGTAAGTAATCATACTGATGTAATGAATAGGTAATGAATATGTATACACCTTGGTTCTCCCTCCCTGGAATGTGATTGGCTGGTGTCAGCCATAAATACAGATAAAGGCAAGGATGTCCAGAGTGAGTGAGAAAGAGCTACAGATCTTCCACTAGAGATATAGAGATCTAGAGGTCTATTGGTCTATCACTATTGACTATGCCTACGTCTCAGGATACTGCATATGATGATTACGTGACTGTACTAAATTGACCTACCCGGTTACATTTGCCTAAACTAGTTAACTACCTCATATTGAGATATATATATATATATCCTATTCTGGGACATATCAGTTGGCGACAAAAAATTTGAAACGAGTTTACAAGAAAAAAATACTAACAAAGAACATTAGAAATACTCGTTAACACTTACAGAAAGTAAGAAAGTTTTTCCTCAATTTTTTTTGGTTCGTTGAACACTTCTAATGAGGAACGTTAGAAGAGGAAAACCTTTGACAATGCTCACAAAGAAGTAAGAAAGTGCCCTATCCCCAACTCTTGCTGGCCTTGGAAGATTTTTTTCTATACATAAATTGAATACATTAGTAAAATGGAACAAATTGTTGAAGTAATTAAGGTGCTACAAGGCATTTTACAGCAACAACAACAACTTATTCAGCAACAACTACAATTCCAACAACAACAAACGTTTGAAAAATTACTCGAACAGCAAGCAAAAGACATGAAAGTACTTTTGAAAGATGCATTATTAAGAACAAAAGAACTGGGTGCTACATTTTTTTCTGCGGAAGGAATTGCAAATTCACTATATTTAAGTACAACCCTGACAGTGGTTCAATGTTTCCGGCTTATTTTCATAGATTCGAAACAATATTTACGAAATGATGTGGAAAATGGTTGGACGAAGAAAAAAATCTCGTTATTGTTGCAGAAGTTGGGAATGGAAGAGAATACAAAATAAACAAATTTAATTCTTCCAAAGCCAGAAAAAATTACGTTCAACAAAACAGTTAAAATTTTATTGAAAATTTTTGATAAAAGAGAAAGTATATTCCACACATGATATAAGTGTCTAAATATTGTAAAAGAAGAGGATGATGATTTTGTAACGTATGCAGGTATGGTTAATGCACTATGTGAGGCATTTAAACGAATTGTCTAGCAACATGTTCAAGTGTCTAATTTTTGTTCAGGGGCTAACGATGCCAAAGGACAAGGATATTAGATCACGAATCCTCACTATCATGGAACGGGATCCAGAAATTACGCTACAAAAAGTTACGGAAGAATGTCAGCGACTTATTAATATAAAAAAAGACAATACTTGGATTGAGAAGAAGAACATTTCGCAAGTAAAAACTGTAAGTCAACAGAAGTGGAAACAAAATAAAGAAAGAAAAATATGCAGTTTGTGTGGAGGGCAGCATATAAAGAAAAAATGTTTTTATTGTGAGCATGTAGGCCATAGAAGTTCTCATTGTCGGACAAAACAGAAAAAAAGGAAAAGAAAAGTCGAACAAAGATGAATGTAGTTGGATCAAAAAACGAAATTGAGAAGGGTAAAATACCTCAGTGTAAAAATAAATGGTCAAACTGTAAAACTATTACTTGATTCTGGAAGTGACAGCTCTTTGATAAATGAGAAAACATGGAAAAAATTCCTAGGAAAGTATCTTTGATTTAGACTGGATCATATTATTTAACTTGTGGGAATTACCAGTAAATTCTTTTTGTAACAAAATTAACGTCATGAAGAGCAATATGACGAAAATAACAGAAAAATTTATGACAGATTTGAAAAAAGAATTCCCGCGTTTTTTCAGAAGGATTAGGTCTGTGAACAAAAACAAGTCAACTTTGAAGTGAAAGAAAATGTCAAACCAACTTTTAGACCAAAGAGAAAAGTACCATTTTCAGCACTAGACACGATAAATGAAGAATTAGAAAGGTTGGAGAAAAGTAGCATAATTTCGAAAATTGATTACTCAGACTGGGCATCTCCAACTGTATATATAAAAAAGAAAAATTGAAAAATCAGAGTGTGTGCTGATTTTTCAACAGGCTTAAATGACTGTTTGAAAGACCATGCGTACCCCCTACCATCTCCTGAGGATATATTCACTAAATTGAACAGAGGTAGAGTGTTTTCAAAGTTGGACTTGTCAGAGGATTACCTTCAGGTTAAAGTCAGTGAAGAATGTTCGAAGTACCTGACAATAAACACGCATAAAGGAATGTTTAAATTAAATCGACTTCTGTTTGGATTGAAGGTAGCTCCAAGCCTATTCCAGCAAATAATGGATACAATGTTGGCTGGTATGGAGTATTCAATTGCATATCTAGATGACATTTTGATTAAAAGTGAAAACGAGGCCCAACACAAAATGTATATTAGAGCAGTATTTCAGAAAATTGAGGAATATGGGTTCAAGCTGAGTGCTGAAAAATGTCAGTTCTTCTTAAAGAAGATAAAATATTAGGACAGATCATTAACAGTAAAAGAAGAGAACCGAATCCAGAAAGGGCTGAGGCTATAAAAAATATGCCAGCACTTTATAATGTGTCTAAACTCCAGGCGTTCTTGGGATTAGTAAGCTACTATATCATTTATATCCTGAAAGTGTGTGATATGAGAGCACCTTTAAATGAGTTGTTGAAAAAGGGCGCAAAGTGGATATGGTTGAAAGAATGCGTGCATGCTTTTAAAAAAAAAAAAAATTGTCTATTATCAGACCATCTATCGTTAGTGCATTTTGACCCAAAGAAAAAAATTATTGTAGCAGCAGATGCCAGTAATGAGGGATTAAGTGCGGTATTGCTTCATGAATTCCAGGACAAATCTAAAAAGCTAATAGCACATGCCTTGAGAACATTACTGCCCACTGAACGAAGTTATAGCAAAATAGAAAAAAAAGAGTTTAGCAATAATTTACGCTGTCAAAAAATTTCACAGGTTTCTATACGGAAAAGAGTTTATTCTGCAAACAAATTATAAACCACTGTTATCAATATTTGGAAAAAATAAAGGTATACCAACTCACACAGCAAATCGACTACAGTGTTGGGATGTAATTCTATTAAATTATGATTTCAAAATAGAATATGTGCCTTCAAAGAAGCTAGGTCATGCCGATGGATTATCACAATTGATACCTGAATATACAGAACTGCTGGAAGAAACTAATAATGGCACTAAGAGATGAAAGTGAATTGTTGAGTGTGGTATGCAACATTATTAGAGAACTACCAGTTACTCTAGAAAATGTGAAAAAAGCAGCAGAGAATGATGATTTTGTTAAAAAAAAATGAAAAAGCAAGATGGATTAACTGAGAAATCTAAGAAAGGAAGTAGTGTGTCACCATTTTCAATCTGCGATCAAGTATTACTATACACAGATAGAGTTGTAATGCCGGCTACTCTGCAAAAGAAAATTTTAAAAGAATTTCACTGGTCATCCAGGGATTTCAAGAATGAAATCTTTAATGAGAAGCTATACCTATCGGCTGAGTATGGACCAAGGCATAGAAAACCTGGTGAAACAGTGCAACGGATAACAACTCGCAGCATGGGATCCACTGGTAAAGATTCAGCCATGGCCAAAGACAGATGTTCCATGGACTCGATTGCATCTCGACTATGCAAGGCCCATAAATAGATCTTACTATCTTATTATTGTAGACAGTTTCACTAAGTGGCCAGAAATTGTTAAGTGCAGACATCCAATGGCAACAAATATAATAAACGCACACAACAAAATTTTTAGTCGCTTTGGTATCTCTAAAACTTTAGTGTGCGACAACGGAACGCAGTTTATGGGAAGAGAATTCAAGGAATTCATTGTTCATCAAATTCGTGGACACCTTTAAACGAGTGTTAAAGAAAAGTCAAGGTGTGAACAAGAATGAAAGAAATATTAAAAATTTTTGGCAGTATATACGATCACGCCAAACCCAAATACAACATCAGGATTATTGCCAGCAGAGCTTTTAGGGCTTTAAAAATGTTTTGGGAACAAGAAATTATAACCAAAAGAATTGGACAGATCATATATGACATAAAAGAGAGAAAAATTTCAGTGCAAAAAACATTGGAACCAATTGAGACCTACATTACTGACATTATGGAAAACACCAAAGAAATTCCAATGGAAGACCTGTATGACACATTTGAAATTCCTGTTCCCGAAAGTCAACATTCGCCAATGGAAGTATTCCAGGCCTCAAGTCTGGAGGTACCAGTGTGTAAAACGACACCACAGCAGGAAGGTTGAGGCGAAAAAGACTTAGAAAAAAGTTGATCATTTATCTCCAGCCACGAAAAAGAGGAAATATTGAAGCTAAATTTCACAGAAAAATTTAGCTCAGGGGGAGGCAATATAATGAATATGTATACACTTTGGTTCCCCCTCACTGGAATGTGATTGGCTGGTGTCAGCCATAAATACAGACAAAGGCAAGGACACCCAGAGTGAGTGAGAGAGAGCTACAGTTCTTCCACTAGAGATCTAGAGGTCTATTAGTCTCTCACTATTAACTATGCCTACGTCTCAGGATACTGCATACGACAATTACGTCTACATACTAGATTGACCTAACTGGTTACATTTGCCTAAACCACTTAACTACCTTGTATTGATATATATATATATATATATATATATATATATATATATATATATACATACATCCCATTCCGGGACATATCACATACTCTAAAGCAGTGCTTCTCGGCCTTCTTTTTTTCATTTAAGTCCCACTTTTACTCTTAACTTTTGGGTAGCTGCCCATAACAACTGAATAGATAAAAAAAAAAATCTTGTTTTATTTTTTTTACTAAATTGTCTATTTTGTATTATAGAAATAGTAAATGTATGTTTCCTTCATTATATAATCCTTATATAATTTATATGTTAAATTAATTTTATTATTTATTTTATATTAATTTATATTAATATTTAAAATATATATAATATACATATTCTACATCTCATTTTTCATGAACTACACAATCATCAGCTGCATATTACAAACTGTTTAAGAGATTTGAATTGAATTTCCCTTGATGTTCATGGAAGTTAAGTTTTAAAATGTTAGGGTACTATTTTTTTTAATCTATCAAGAGTATAATATAAATAGACAAAAATTACATGAAGATAAAAAAAATTTAAATTTAAATCTTAAATTAAAACAAAAATTCTGAGATACGAATTCAAAGGGAGGTAATTCATTATTATTATTATTAACAACAAATATTTGCAGGAAAAAGAAAAAAAAAGGAAAAATTATTAGGCGCCTTTTTTGAAAACTGGGAAATTAACATTAACAGGGAAGCCAAAAAGTAACCAAGGACATTAAAATAGAAGACCAAATACCAATATTGCATAAACAATAGGCATTTATCACAAAGATCACAAACATAATTTCACCAACAACCTACAATACTAATTATTAAACCCTTCCAAAAAATATAGAGGAAAAATTAGCAAAATCATTCTTGAAAGAGCTTTCAAATTCACAAAGAAAGTCTTAGGTATGAACCAGTGGAAAAAAAAAAAAAAAAACACTGGCCAAGGCAATTGAGTGGTTTAAAAAAAGGGGGTGCTGCACTTTATCTCTGAAAAACTTTTAACTGTAGTCTTAAACTTAATGAAAATTTACTGCCCAATCAGTGATCAAGACATTAACATAATTAAATAAGCAAAAAAAAAAAAAAAAAAAAAAAAAAAAAAAAAAAAAAAAAAAATCAATTTTATTCTATGGTGGATGACTGTAGACCAGAAAAAAAATAACGCTGATTTCTGCATTGCTATAAGAGCATATGATTCTGCAGAGGCCTATGATTTGGTTGGCCTTTTTTTTTTTACTATGGAGTCTAAGGCACATCTTTGAGTTAAACAACACCGGACTTTACAGAAACAATGAATTAATCATCCTCCATAAAACAAGTCCACAACAAACAGATAGACTTAGAAAATATTTAATTAAGTTTTTTTTAAAAAAACAACAAACTACCACCACTAATGCTAAAGTTGTTAACTCCTTAGATGCACCTCCTCGGTCTCACCCTTTCTTCCGCCCTCAAGTGGAACCATTACATTGAATCAATAGCTAAATCCACTGCTAGAAAGGTTGGGATACCATGTTGGGCTAGGAAGTTTTTCCCGTCTGAGTCCAACTTGCACATATATAAATCAACCATCTGACTATGCATTGAATACTGTTGTCATATCTGGTTGGGTGCCCCTGCTATTCATCTCAGGGTTCAAAGAAGAATCTGTAACGTGATCAGTCCAGACCAGGCAACTCGGCTCCAGCCACATTCTCACCAGCAGGATGTGGCTTCCCTCTGCATATTCTATAAATATTTTCATGGCTTCTGCTCCAACGAGCTTAGCTCACTGATGCCCCCTCCACAAGAATTTACTCAAGCAACCAGACTAGCAACAAGGTCCCACACTTTTACAGTTAAATCAACTAAATGTAGCTGCCATTTCTACTCTAGCAGCTTCCTTTCTCGCACTACTTGCCTGTGGAACTCCCTTCCGTGTACCTGCTTCCCTGACAGTTACAATCTCCAAGAATTTAAATGCAATATCAATTCCCATCTCTTGTCCATTTGACTCCAGTCCTTCTCCTATCATCTTGTGTATCTTGTTCTTTTCCTTTCTCGCTTTACCCTCATAACTATTCACACTGATATTCCCATCCTTCTCTTGCACTTTCTCTGACACCCGCAGTAAGTGGTTCGTCTTCCCCTGCTTAAACTTTCACTCTTCTCTTATGTAGCCCCCTGCACACCAGTACTTGGGGTGAAACGATTAAAAAAAATGAAAGAAAAAAAAACAAACTAACCTTTGACCTGAACAATGGTCTGTACAAACCGTATGCTAAAGATTCACACAATCACAAATACATCAACAAGGAACCAAACATCACAATAATATTAATAACTTGCATAAATCAATCCAAATTCATAACTAACTCTAGTAATAAGAAAGTTTTTAACAACTCCGAAATTAAAAACCTTAATGCATTACAAAAAAGTAAATACAACACTGGTATAGAATACTCCGTTAAAAACAAAGTAGGCAGAAATAAGTAGAAACTACATAAACATAACATTATATGATTTAACCCACACTTTAGCCATAATGCCCAAACTAATATTGGAAAATTCTTCCTAAATTTAATTCATGAGCACTAAAAAAGATTTTCAACAAAAACTATATTAAAGTTAGTTATAGTTGCATTAAGAATATAGATAAATATTTCACAACATAATGATATTAAATAAATCTTTGGCCCACCTGCATAATAATAGTGACTCTTCTAAAAATAATTTCAACTGCCAAAAATATAAAACCTCTCCATTAAACAGCCAATGTATGTCCGAAAATATTATTTATAGTACTTACATTCATTCAGATGACGATGCTAAGTTTTACTTTGGAGCCACAGCAAATAAGTGGAAATATTGTTTCAATAATCATATATTGTCAATAAACAAGAACAAATACAGTAAAAACACTGCTTTATCTATATATTAAAAAAAGCAATAACAACAACCCAATTATTATTTGGAATATCGTTGCTAAGACCAATTCTCATCATGTGAAAGGAGATAGATGTAATTTATGTTTTTTTAGAAAAACTTGTCATCTTAAATAAATAACCCCAATATACTAAACAAAAAAAATAGGGAATTGAAGACTACATGGTGTCACAGAAAAAATACTTGCTCAAATACTTAAACCCAGATTAACAGATTACCCTAGGTGTTTGTTTCTCCTTCCCTTGTTTTCTTCCTTTTCCCTACAAATATTTATTAATAATAATGAATCACCCCCACATTAAATCCATCTACCAGAATTTTAACTTTCTTAAAATTTTAATGTTTTATCTTCATGTAATTTTTGTTAATTTATATTACACTCTTAATAAATTATAAAAATAGCACCGCAACATTTTAAGATTTAACTTCCATGAAAATTAAGTGAACTTAAATTCAAATATCTTAAACGGTCAGTTTGTAATATGCACCTGATGATTGCATAGTGCATGAAACTTCGAGTAATGCAACTGACATAGGTTAATATGTGTGTGTGTGTGTGTGTGTGTGTGTGTGATCTTTCTTTTATATATCCTTCTTAGCTTTTATTCATCTTTTATGATCAAACATCTGATAGAGTAAAAGGGATGGTAACTTACACTGCTTGATCTTGTTCCTGCTATTTTTACAATTGTTGTTTTATTTTTAATATGGTATAGAGTACTGTAGAAATTCCAATTCTTGGTTGGAATAATCATTCCAAAGTGAAATTGCTCTATGAATCACTAAAATATTATCATGAAGCTACTTTTGTGTGGACTCCAGTAATGTTACATAGACCCCCCAGTTGTTAACTACTGCTTTGAAGGAACGGCAGACAATCTGAATTTTGATAGACTAATGATTTTGTATAGCAATTCAAACAATCTTGCCCAACTTGGTATACCAGAAGAAATACCTATTTACATTCATAAACTATCTGCCAAGAAACAAAAATGGCTGGTATCAAAAAGGAGGCAAATGCCATAGACTCTGTATTACAAATACTAGATTACTATTTAAGCAGGGCATAATTTACTAAGATGAACCTATTAAATATCTCAAGCACTTTATGGAGCAAAGCAAATAAATTAGACAACAACCCCCAACCACCACCACTTGACTAACTTCAACATTCCAATTGGATATTCAGCATTCAAGGGAATCAATATCCCTACTCTCTTATGAAACAGCTCTTCCGAAACTAAGGAGTCTTTCTTGGCGCTGACTAATGAATCCATTTTAGGGACCCCTGCTGAAAATGTTTCCTAATGTTATCTTAAGTAAATTACTGAAATTGTTAAAAATCGTAAGGTAAATTGATCTATAACAGATGAGAAAGCTAGAAGCAATAAAAAAGAGGAAAACTGAGGAGAGTGGCCACCTATCAGGTACTATAATGCTATATCCTTGATAGAAACTCATACTAACCATTATCATTGTGACAGGGGTCAGTTACATCAGTGAGGTCTTGGTTAAGTAAAAAGATTAGAAAAATCACTACCAGTACATATGCAGATGTGAAGAAGAGAAATTGATTAACAGTATTTACATTATTCGAACTTTTGTCCTCATCTTTATTGCCATGTTTACAATGTTTCAGCTGTTGTACGATCCGACCATCTTCAGGTGCTAGGAATTTTGAACTGAACTCTTTATTATGATCACTGGGGTATATCATTCTCATTCTATGTGCAATGCCACTTCTGGTAGCCATGTAGTTGTTGCTGTTTAACTTAACTTTCTAAGTTGTGTTCACCACTGCTGTAGCCTTACAACTCTTTGGGTCAAGTCACAGGAATCAACCGATGTCTATACACTGGGCCATGTGTCTTCAAATGTATATAAATATTAAGGTATTTGTTCACCACTGCTATATCTACTGGAGAAAGCCAGAGCATACAATGGCCGAAATGTCGTAAACATGGCAATAAAGATGAGGACAATAGTCCAGACAATGTAAATAGTGTAAATACTATCTCATCTAAGAAATATTGACAAATATTGAGAAATTGATTGTGACCTGAAACCCAAATGATGAATCCAGAAGAAATCTGAAAATCAATTCCAACAACTGTAATTCATTCACAACAAGGTTGAAAAACCCTGACTTTTACCAATAAAGGCTTAAATCTTAAAGATTGCAGTATTTGTGCATGAAGGGGTTATAGACCCCAAAGCTCTAAACAGATGTTGGTGAGTAAAAAATTAGACATTTGCATGATAATGAGTATATGTATCTAAGAACAGGTGAAATGAAAAAAGAATTGATGCAATAAAGAAATATATAGTTTCCACTCACAAGCATTTTGTTATTAATGCACCGATTTGGATTTGATGCTCCTTGGAGTGAAATTTCCAATCTTCCTGTTAAAAATTGTGCCACTGATGTTCATTCTTGTGTAAAAAATTGATACTTTCAGTAATACAAAGAGAAACAGCAATCTTCTAGGTTCACTCCTACCTGTTCAGCCACTGTAGCTGACAGGAATCAATTCTTCTGGCTATACCAACGTGATAGTTCAATTTGCAACAAACACCTCTTTGTAGCCACTCATAATAATTGTAAGTGTGTTCTCCATGAAGCAAAGTCACTGTCTGCTGACAGAATGAGACATGTTTGGTTCTCATGATACTGTTGGCTCTATAAGAGTCTATAAAACAAGAATAAATCTCTGTGAAATGTCATTTAGTGCTGATAAATCAGAATGCTTTGCTTGTAAATTCTCTTCATTCCACCCTTAAGTATCTTTGCCGGATTTTCCACCTAGAAATAGCATATAATTTGCATATAACTTCATCCATGGTTGCTTATTCTTAACAACCTTCCCAGGTTCATCAGTTCCCAACTTAGTATTTATGCTGATGATACAGTTATTTACTCCTGTCTTAATAGGAATTCTGAGAGGTCAAATAAAGTAAAACTAGCAGCTGATCTAAAAACAAAACAAAAAAAAAATCATCAATTACTTAACTGGGGTAAATGGCTGGATAACTTTAATGTCTCAAAAACAAAACTATCTTTTAGGCATCTTAGACAACCATTTTTGCCATCATCTATCAGCATGGTTGATGCTAACCTCCAGGTTAGCATCAACCATGCTGATAGCATCAACTATATTAAACTGATTGCTAGAT
This sequence comes from Ascarosepion bandense, assembly GCA_037127315.1. Taxonomy (NCBI): domain Eukaryota; kingdom Metazoa; phylum Mollusca; class Cephalopoda; order Sepiida; family Sepiidae; genus Ascarosepion; species Ascarosepion bandense. The sequence goes on along the minus strand of JBBBDQ010000883.1, from coordinate 4,428,233 downwards.
CTGTTGCTAGGACAGTTTGCATGTTTATAAATCTACCATTCATTGAATATTGTTGTCCTATCCGGTCTGATGCTCCTGCTATATATCTCAAAATTCTTGACAAAATTCAAAGAAAAAGGGATCTCAACTTTGATCACTTTTCCCTTGGCATGACATGGCTTACCTCTGTCTTTTCTATAAATATTTTCATGACAATCGTTCTAATGAGATTTTTTCTTAGAAAATTTATGAATTTAAGCATACCACTGCATTTGCAACTAGAACTCATCACTTTATTACTGAAAAAGTTAGATGTAACTTAAGTTGTATTCTGATAATTTTCTTTTTTTACTTACACCTCTGCCTGTGGAACTCTCTTCTGGTTTCTTGCTACCCTGTCAACTACGATCTTCAAAAATGTAAATGCAACATCAGTCACCATCTTCTACCTTCCTGAATCATTTTTTTAAATTTTTTTTTTCATTAATGTTTTCTCATTTTTTTTCACTCTCAGAAATGCTTTTCATGTTAGTGACATTATCGCCTTGTTTGGGGTGAAATGATGAGACATATATATATATAATGAAAAATTTCCACTTTGAAATATTTTGCTGATAAATCTGAAAAAAAATTTCACAAAAACAAAATCTATATTATGAAAAATGTGACTCACATTCATTACTATCACTTATGACTGAATATTTTTTTTTCTTTAAATATTGGGATATTTTGCAGATGTATTTTGAAGGACATTGTTTATATTCTGTTTTGTAAATTTCTGCTTCTGATATGAAATCGTCTGCTTTATATTGATTCAATTTTTAATTATTTTTTCTTATAGTGTTCATAATTTCCATATTAAGAATAGCTACATTTCTTTCAAGTTTATTAGGAAATTTTGTAGGTAATACACAATTCAAAGAAAATATATGAACCTTAGAAGGACTTAAAATTAGCACACACAAATTCACTTGTGTCTCAGAAATTTTTGTGATCAGAATTTGAACATGGAAAATGCTATTGTAATAAAATGGGAATATAATTTATTCAAAGGTGCAATGAAGTTACAATTAATATGCAACTATGATATTTCTCTTCCTCACATGTTCTTACCAAATTAGTACTGAAAGAATACAAGATATGTAAACTTTAAATAAGTTAAAATAATAATGGAGCTGAAATTAGTTAAAATCTAATTTCTGTAGCAATATAGTGAGAGTAAAAAAAAAAAAAAAAGAAAAAAGTCCTACTATTTAAGTAACTTATATATCTAATCTATCTATATTTATAAATGAAACTTTGTGTGTGTGTCCCCATTACCTATAGACTCCAAAATGGCTGAACTGATTTTCTTGAAAATTTACACAGTTGTACTATTAGAGTCTGCAAGTGTTCTTAGCTAGGTTTTGTGTCAAAATACCCCCGATAAATATTGAAAATTGATAATCAAAAAAATTGGATTATAGAAGGAGTGGTCCGATTTTAATCAAATTTCATACACTCATAGACAAAAACATAAGAAACGATATTCAGAAGTTTCAAGGTTGCAGTTCTTACAATAGTGCAGAAAATCGAAAATATATATATATATATATATATAAAAGGCAAGATGTTTGTGTGTATGTCTGTTTATCTGCCTGTATGTCTGTATTTTTTTCAGCCCTTTCATTTTAGTTTTTGCTTCAGGTTTGGCTCTAAGTAGGTATAATTGTAGTTCTTAGTCCCAGCCATGATACCATTTACTCAGAGGACTTATTTAGCCTTCAAAATTCAGTTTACAATGAAAAAACTTATTTGATATCGATACCAGGAAATCAAAATTTGACTTACATCCATTCATTTTTCTTTCAGTCTACGGTTTCGCTTTAACTGGAAACAACGATTGCTTTTTAGTCTTTGGTGCCAACGTTCAAAGAGTCTGAGCTCCAGGACCATAGATTAGTTTTAAAGCTTTCATTACACCCAAGCAACACCGGGCTATACTGCTAGTTTGTTATAGCTGGAGTATGAGATAGGTTGATATTTTTCCCAAGGATATTTGTGCATAAGTGAATGTAATGAAAGGTGATGATGCTTCCAAATCATGGAATCAAACTGTCTCTGAAACATTAGAAAGGTCATATAACTCCTGAAAGTCCCTATACCATTTCAAAAGCTAAAAAGAAATACTCCCACAAAGGAGTTGGTGTGCTCCAGTCAATTATTTTGGGACACAATATGATGACATCTTTAGATATCCCAATTTCTTGGGACAAATTCATTAACCACCAACTTAAAATTAAGTTCCACAGCCATCACCTAATGTTTGTGCTATATTCTTGAACCAAACCTTCAATGCGCATTCCATCATCTAATAATGATGAACATGGTTATCCAACAAGTGGTCTGTTCTGCAGAAAAGTACCTGGCTTCACCTACCATGCTTTATCTTTACAAGAGTCAGATCAGATCAAAAATTAGATAACAGCTGACATATCTGAACTTAAACTCTTTTTTGCCTTGACAGAGTTATTTCTCACCTTACAACCCCCACTCCTTACAGCTGCAATATTACAAGACTCTCACTACTCTATTGTCATGCCATGTACACAGGGTCAAGCTATCCTCATTCCTTTCATATTCCATTGGTAAGAAGGAAGTTCCATTTGGACAGCTTTTTTCCAACTCAGAAGAGAATGCTTCCTAGTACAGTACAATCTTCAAGTCTAAAGTCTATCATTACCCATTGTATGCACCCTCATAATTTGCACTTATTTTCCATTTTCATCCTACATTCATATAACCCCATTTAGTAAAACCTCTGCCTTGAGAGGCTCTTGAACCTTTTAATAGGTAAACATTTTATAGAAAAATAAAAAAAATAAATAAATAAAAATAAAAACCAACAACACACACCTTAACCTTCTTTGTCCACTGCTTTATGGTGATCATCATCTTCACATACACTCAATATTAAAGCCATTTTGACTGTCATAAGAAATATTGCATATTCCCTTTTGTTTTGTGTTCACAACTTCCACAATGTCTTAATTTGGGTCAATTTATGTCTATCTGTACCCTAGTTTTCAGATATACCTTGTAAAACAATAGCTGGGCAGAAGTCAACCTATAAATACATGCTAAAATTTCAAATTAGCAGTTAATCAAGGAAAGAGTTTAATGGTAGCTCTGAGACAGGAAGTAGTGTGTACTGTCTTGACTTAAAAGATTCCTGATTGATTTTCAAACAATTGTGCCACAACATGTCTGTAAGGTATATACAGGCTGAAAACCTCTGAACATTCAACTGCAAGAACTCAATTGCTTCTGTAACTGTCATTAATACTTGTTATTGTTCAAATGCTGTTTCCCCACCACCTTATTATTGAGAGAGGTGTCTATCATTCTTGTGCATTTATATACAACACCCATGTGCTGCACAAACATTCTAACTAAATCCTTCATCAGCTGATCTGCAGGGATTTGAAATCACAATCTCAGTGAAAGCAACCATATAAATAAACTGGGAGATTAATTTTTACCGTTGTAGTCAAATTTTGTTGCTTTTTTATTTTTAATAATGTACTTCCATAGAATTAAAAAAGAACGTCTAAATCTAAATATTGTTTGCATTTAATATATAGTTTATAAAGAGAGCATTGATTGATTGATTGTTTTACTGAGGGTCATTTAATGCCGAAAGTGGATTTTTTTTTATTCAGGCATGTTTCAAAATATTTCAAGTGGGTGTAAGGTTTTTTTAAATTGTTTTCAAAATATCACAAGTTGTATAGTTCATGAATATTTCAAAACATAAGTTGTATAGTTCAAAGTTCAAGCTCTATTTCCTAAAGTTGAAAGTATCTTAATTTCTTTAGATATCCTATTTGGGCAGTAGGTATATTTTTGAAGAGCGTATTCAGATTTTTCACTTGATAATAGTTACATATTTTTTGTGCTTCCTTCTTGTATTCTATCAAGATATGCTTGATGGCGAGAAATTGGTTGCAGTGGGTATATTGAGGTGTAGTTTCTTCCTTGACCATAGGTGAGTGTGTCCAATTCTTATTCTGATGAGCACTATGTCTTGTCTACAGTCAGTGAACATATTCTCTATATTCTCCTTTCTTATTGTTGACTGATGTCATATAGCTTATTGTTTGAGAACATGTTCCAAGTTGCTTGCTATTTTCTTTTGATGTGTTGCATAGTTTTGCTTTTAGAATGTGTATATGGGAGTTTGATATTGTTTATTTTCATTGACTCTTTTGCCAGTATGTCAGCTTCATGATTTCCCCTGCTGCCTATATGACTACAAATCTAAGCCAATATTATTGTTTTGTGTTTTATTAACCGATGACAAATTTCTAAGATTTCTTGAATATAAGGGTGATTTGTGTTCTTTTCTTTAACTACTGATTCTGAGAATTTTATAAACTTCCTATCTTTTGAATTTTCTATCATTTTAAGTGCTATTTTTAATGGCTTGCAGTTCAACTATGTAGATAGATGCATTATTTGGTATCCCAATTTTTTAATGAATATGTCTGTTTATAGCTGCTGCACCTATCTACCCTCAAACGAATGTTCCAAGGAAAGAGGTTTGGCTCCAATGAAGAAGTGGTATTGGAAACTGAGGCATTTTTGAGGCCAAAGACAAATCATTCTACTAAAAAGGTATCAAACTGTTAAGGAAAGGTTGATATGTTATATGTGAAGTTAATAAGATTTTGAAAAATGTTAAGACATTACAAAGTAGGCATAAGCATGGGAAAGTGCTTAAACTCCAAAATAGTACATGCTAGTACCTAGACTTTGTAAATTTAATTGTACTAGATTGGAACATAGGTTTCATAATTTTACAGTTGAAATGGCTAAATATAACCATAAGTTCTATGCTTTCTTTGTTCTCTCACACTTTTATAGAAAAATCTTTTGAGTTCTTCGCTTGATCTTCAAAAATTAAAATTCAATGTCAATAATTATCTTGTCTTCTTAATTATTGTTCTTTTATTATTCCCTCTCTTTAATAAAGTTTTCTTTTACTTTCACACTCAGTCATCTCTTGTATCTTAATGGCTTTACAGCTTTGTTTGGGATAAAACGATTAAAAAGAAAAGAAAAAAATGTCTACAAAAGGTAATGTTAATATTTCTAAGAAAAATAAGACACTATATTTTCTGGGGCAATAAATTAAAAAAAAAACTAAAGAAAAAGTTTTCATTATAGTTTTCAGACAGAAATAAGAAGTTCACTAAGAAAACATAAAAATGTGACGAGAACTGACACTTAAGAAAAACATAATCATAAAGACTATTTGCTGATTTTTAACAATAATAATATCCACCACTTGAACAACACATAGGAGTCAAGTGTGCTAAATAGTAACCCAGGATTAGCTAGAAATATAAACAATTCAAGCATAGTCTATAAGGTAACTAACTAGTTGGGTGGCAAAATGATTGTAAAAAAATATATCTGATATAATAGGTAAAAAATTAGTTTGCTGTGGCAGTCATGAGCTGCATATAGGATTTAACACCATTGGACCACAGAATGATTGTTGACACCAGAAATTGCATTTTATTTATAGAGCAAAATCTGCTGCAAGAGTATACAAGGAATGTGTGATTTCTGGACAGACATGTAAAAACTGTAAGTATCCACAGTTGATGTAAGAACAGAAACATTGCTGAGTGAAAAAGATAGGGACCACTCAATAAAATGAATCATTGCATCAAATCACATTTCAACATTAATATCAGAATATACTGCAGTTCATGCAATTTCAACATCATTGACAAAAGTACTATGATTGACACCACAAACTCAGTTACTATGTCTTACCTGGGCCAGAGAACATGGCCACTGGAGTGTGGAAGACAAGTACTGTGTCATATTTCCTGCTCTTTCTGGTAGATATTCTAATTTGAAGGAGATTACATGAGGCCATGAATCAAGCTTGTCAATGTGGTCTGTTTAAATTTGCAAGGGAAAATTGGAGTCTGTCTTGACAGACTCCAATTTGACAAGTACGATATACAGAGAATTTGTTACAAGTCATTTACAAACCTTTCTGCTCTCCATATTTCTCATTGCTGATGTTTTGTTTCAAAAATATAATAATAATACAACTCCTCCATTATGGGCAAGTCACTGGCTGATTCTAGGCAGACTTGGCTAAATTCCAGCATCTTCATTGAACCTATCCTCACCAGATTTAAACCCCATGGAGCATATTAAGGATATACTGCAAATCTCACTAAATTTCCTGTAGCCTCACTCAATAAACAACTTTGTTATGGACAGCCCTGGAATGTGCCAAGAGAGATTTATAAGCACAATGACACCAGCATCTCAAAGACTTTTCATCAGGTCATAATCCCTTGGGTTTTAGCCAAGCAAAAAGAGAAACATGTTATTAGTTGTGTGGCAACTATTCTTTGGCAAGTGAGTATATGCGGGTATGCACATATATATAGTCATCCGCAGACAGATCTGTTTCACTGTATCACAGCTCATCAGTACGGTTAGACTCTAATTGCTTTTTAACCCAGGATTGAAACCCGACTGAATTGGCATCAGTCGGCGATTTTACCTCAGGGCTATGGGCGTTCGGTGGAAGCAGGCAGACTTTTTAGCGCATATATTATTATACGCACCCAATAGCTAGAGTGCTCTAATTCATTTTACTGAATGAGCGATGCATACACACCAGAGTAGCTACTGTTTTTCAAAGTCTACCATTCTTCCAGAGTGCTCAATCAGGGTGTGAGAGCGTAAATATATATAATTAGAAAGGAAGAGAGAGAGAGAGAGGCATATATAGTTAACAAATACACTTATATACGTGAGCATACACATATCTCCATAATGCAAATAGAAACTTCCACTTGATCAATCATCAGTCAAGATACAAATAATATAAAAGGAACATTTTTATAGTAATTTTGTCTTCTTGTTAAGGAATCTATTTTGTGGCATAACTTCTGGCACACTATATAATTAGCAAATTCAACCAGCATGTGTCTTCAAAGTACTCCACTTGATCAGCAAGTCATTCATGCCCTGATCTTTCAACTTCTATATGTATTTAAACAGTGTGGTTGTAGCATAATCTCTTATAGTGAATGAGTATTTATGGCTATTGTATTTGTACTTCCATGGTCCTTCATCATCTCCATTGTAGAATCTGGCTGGAACATGCCTACTACATATTACTACTACTGTTAAGTACTTTCTATCAAACAAACAATTGCTCTTATTCTTGCAATTAAAGAAAAAATTGGGGCGGGTTTTATTATCCTTTTTTATATTTTGAAGTACATTGTCCATAAAGCACTAGCTGACATTTTGTGTGTTTTCATTGAATAACTTGTGCAACTTAATATTTATTCAGAAAAAGTGCTTTTCTGCATACTTTGGACAGATCATGTTTTTTTTTTTTTTAGTGCAGACTATAAGCTGTTTTGATTTAGTTGTACCATTTAACATAGTACTGCTATTTAATATGATTTTTAAAATTTTTTTATAAGATTTATTAGAGTGCTTCATGTCAGAGATAGAACATTTATTAAACATAGACAGTAGTGTTGACATAGAAATCATCACTGCATGATGACAAATTCAAAGATTACAATAAAGCACAAAACTGACTGCCACCATACATTGCTGATTCATATATCCAGTATGTGTATGCATATATATTTTTTATTACCATAAATAATTTTGGTGAATACACATGGTTCAATTCATATACTTGGTTTTTTTTATTTTCTTAAAACAGTGAAATTAATGTCAACCAGTCTAAAAGAGAGATGTCAACTCAAACATGTATCTACTAAAAATGTTTATAGCAATAATAAATAATGTTGGATTAAAAATATATATACATATATTCACACACAAACACAAGGAGGTACTGAAAGTTCTTAGCCTAACCCACATCTCAAAATCAAACATGCATCAGATTTTATTTTAAATCCATTTTTGGTGGCTGAAAATTAAGCTCGCCACTCATTTATAAGTTGTTATTGTTCATGAAATCGGATCAATTTTTTTTAATTTCAAATTTCTATGTGTTGTATCTTAATATAAAAAAAACCTATTCTTGTATTTTTGAATCTAATAATTGATGTAAATAGAATATGCATATTTTGTCAAGGATCTGTGTAAATTGATAAATTTGGCAACAAGAGAAAAACTGATTTCAAGCAATCAAACTGCAATATAAAATTAAACAGTCTAATAATTTATTTGTTTCAACCTAGTTGGGATGAATATTTATTGGATATAATTATACAAATGTGGCACAAGACCAAAAAGAAATAGGGAAAGCTGGTCATTACTAGTTTAATTTTAACTAGTCACATTCACTGACTCAAACATCATGATAATAAACATTTTCCCACAATACCACATTTATACAGAAAATACATCCATACCACAATCACCAAAATAATGTATACTCTCCATGAGATCCCCATATTTACAAGCATGTGGAAAGGGGGATAAAAAGGGTACATGATTTTTATTCACATGATAATAAAAAATAAACATAATGAAGAAATTTACAATGAAACATAAACAAAAGAACAAAGAATCGTCCATGCAGCATGTGAACCATGCAGACTTCAATAATCTCGCACATTAAACGTATGACTGGGTAGTGAAAAAAGGTGTGCTCAATAGACTCCTCCATTCCGCCTCACTAGATGCATCTTTGGTGAAGCGACCAGTTCCACCACAAAAGACTTTGCTGATCCAAAGCATGTTCCAAATCATCAGTCAGGTGAGTGATGCCTTATCATTAGTGAGGCATTTCAACCTGGGCATCCAAGGCTATATGGAGCAAAACTCCCCCTCATCAGACCAAGCACCTTAATTAAAACATTGTGAGCAACCCCACTAACTAAAACTTTATATAATACCTCTCTTGACAACAGCCAGGTTTCAGAGCAACTTGCTTGTATGATGACTTTTACAGTAGAAGAAAAACTCGTTTCAGGAAAAAAAGGTAAGCCTCCTTCTCAATCAAGTGGGCACTCATCAAAGATAGGAAAAATGTTCTAGTATCTTCCTTTTAGAAACTGTCATTCTGTGTACACATCCAATCCAGAAAATGCAGTCATAAACTATCTTGATAGATCTCTATGTTTGGTATTCTTAGGCTGCCTTCAGATAGCTGGAGGCAACAAATCTTATACCACAGCATAGGAGTTTTGTTGCCCCAGAAGAGAATAAATAGAGCTCTCTCTAGATAAAATAGGGTGGCAGAACTGACAGACAGTAGAAGTTGAGCACACCTTGGCCCTCTCCTTCAAAGAAAGATTCCTTTGCTGACACAGATTAGCAACAACTACAACCTTCTTCATAACTTCTAACCAAGTTTTCTCCAGCTAGAGGTTAGGACTAAACCAGACACGGAGTAGCTTGAACAGCACATTTATCCAACTGAAGGGGCCTGGATAAAGGGAATTTTTCCATTTTCCAACTACAAGCCAATGGACTTATCATGGTTAATCTTGGCCCATGTCACCTTTCATACGTCAAGATTTCTGTTCCAACTTTGTCAATCTCGGTGCTGCTCATTTCAAGTATGAAAATGTTGGTATAGATGGTTTACTTGGCTGAGGCAGTGGCACCAGGTAATGTAAATCCTGCAAAGGATTGGATTTGCTCTTAACCTGCACAGAAAAGGTTCCAGTGCAAACATATAGAGCAAGGGCAAAAGGGGCAGCTCTAACAAATAGATCAGATAAGATAAAGGGCTTCAACCTTACACCATTTATCTCAACTATAGCTTGTATACAAAAGGCAAATGAAAGAGTAAAAGTACAACTCAAATCTGGCAACCTCCAAAAAATGATGGTCTACTCTATCAAAGATTTGAAGTAACCCAAATTGATCAGTATGGCTTCTGTCAATTTTCTGAATGATGGAGTGGTTAAATGAAGGTTATCTTAGATTGTTCTACCTGTTACAGCATAAATCTATCCGAGAGATACAAGAAAATTGAGCATAACCTGCAAATGGTTCATCAGGACTTTGGCCAGAATCTTTTTTTTAAACAACATTAAGGGCTGAAAATTACTAATCACATTCTTTCCATGTTTTTTTCTTGTACAGAAACTTCATCACACTTCTAGCGAAATGTTGGGTAATAGTCCCCTGATCCAGAGAATTTTGAAGAGAATTTACAGCAAGAGTACAAACATGGGTGACAGCTTCAAGTACATGGCTGGAACCTTATCTTTCCTGACCTTCTTCACCATTTACCAGATTTCTTCTGTTATGCAACCCTTGCAACTAGCCATTTCAGTCACCTTGAGGAAAGTCAGCAAAATAGTTATCACACTGAAACACACTCAGACTGAGCTCCCTAGTGAACAGCTTTTGAAAGTAATCACAAAATCCTCCACATTTTCCCTCATCCATCATCAGAGTTCTCCCATCCAGTGATGGGACATATGCAATGTACTGACCAGAGGTACTGCATACAAAATTCCACAGCCAAATTCATTGCCACAGCAGACATTCTTTTTAACTTACACAAGCGTGATCATCTTGTTAAGCAAAGAGACCAGGTTGGCCTTAGCTATAGCTACTTTATCACTATATCCTGATTTAACATTGCCTCTATTCTAGATGGTGTCATTTGCTATAATTGGTGGCAAAAGACCTAATAATATCCTTACGGTGTCCCCACCATTTATTCCCAAACACGGAGCTTATCAGCTCCTGCTGTATTGTTAGAAGCTAGCCCAAGAAACATTCATGTTCAACAAAGAAGTGTTGAATGTCCAGTAGCCAGCTGAACTAAGCTTATCTAAATTTATACAAACACCTACAAGCCTGCTGAGCCCTATGTCTTGTCTATGGTCAGCCAATGGCTCTATATTCTCCTTATTGTCGGCTGATGATCATATAACCTATTGTTTGGGAATAGGTCTCAAATTCCTTGCCATTTTCTTTTGATGTGTTGCGCAATGTTGTTTTTAGAATCTATATATGGGAGTTTGATATTGGCTATTTTCATTTACGTTGACTCTTTTGCCAGTGTATTGGCTTCATGATTTCCCTTGATGCCTATATGGCACATTCAAACTAATATGACTGTTTTCTTCTTTATTAACTGATGACAAGTTTCTAAGATTTCTTCAATGTAGGGATGATTTGTACTATTTCTTTAATTACTTTTAAACTAGGTAAGGAGTCTGAGAATATCATGAAATTCCTATTTTGTGAATTCATTTTAAATTCCATTTTAATCACTTGTAGTTCAGCTGTTTAGATGGATACATTATTTGGTAGCTCAATTTGTTTATGAATTTGTCTGTTTGTGGCTGCTGTGCCTATTCTATCTAGGATTTTTTATCCATCTGTGTAGTCACCATTTTTGTCTCTTAATTCTCCATACATATTTTATTCATGGTTTCTTTTTTTCTTTATGTCAATGTTAGGTCTCTGTGAGGCTTGGAGATTGTCCATAGAACTACTGTATTTATTGTGACATGTTACATTATCAAGATCTTTACCTGTCCTAGGGCTTCAGTAATTTGAAGTCCAAGTGAAGAGATGACTGTTAGTTTATTTTTTATAGAACTGGATATATTGAGGTTCATATGTTTTTTGATATGCTAAGTTACTTGGGTTGGACTGTAATTTTAGTGCATAGCGTAGGGATAATTTTTCCCATCTCAGATATATAGGTGGTTCATTCTATATAGAGACTTTACACAAGTAAGGGACAAAAGGCTCCATAACTTAACCTCAGTCCTTGATTTTGTATGGCTTGTAGTTTTTTAAAAATATGGTTTCTGTGTGGCACTGAAAATAATACTCTATAAAGGGAGGGGTGCACAAGAACAAGAATCCTCTCATAACAAAACTGTTTTAATTTCATCATTATTTCATCTTCATCATAGCAGGGTGGAGTTGATGATTCTACAACGGAATTAGCTTTTACAAGCATTGATCAAATTTATTACATTCCCAGACCTACTTGAAGAACAATTAAGAGCCTCTGAGGCATGCAGAAAATTTTTGGGGTCCTCCACACTTTTCCCTTCTATCTTTCTAAAGTTAAGGAGGACTCTCAGATTTTTCAAACGCTGATACTGTAAATTTTTCTTTTTAAGTATGTCCACATCCACATGGCAGACTTTTTCCCAGTATAAAATTTCAGTTTGTTGTCTGTTGTTTGCATAGGAGTTCCAGTTATCTTGATTTCTACTGCTGGTGATGGCACCAACTGGGGTGGAGGAAATGTGCTGTGGACTGGGTGACAGGGGTGGGGAATGAAGTAGAGTTTCTTGAAGTGAAAACATTGGAATGGGAGAAGATTGGAGTGAAGATATTGATTTTGTTTTGGGCTTTACATTTTTTTTTTTCAGATATTCTAATGAAGGAAAAATTATTATAATTACCTTTGGAGGAAGATGTCTTGTTGGAGGAGGTGGCTCCCTTCATTTCCTTATCCTTGACAATTTGTGTCTCAAGTTTTTCTTTAATGCATAATTTTTTTTTTCCTTACTGGAACATGCACAGAGTATTGTTTCTTGTAGTCTTTCTGCTTATGTTCTTAAATCTCTGTGCTCATTATCAAAACAGGAGTCTAATGAAGAAGATGCTGTTTTCTTCCTGCTTCCTTTTTCAATCACTAGACATTCTCCTATGACTTTTCCATTTGTTGTTTTTAGAGGTGAAGAAATAGTTGCACTATTTCCTTTGTCAAGACCAATTTTATTGGTGGGTAAGGACTAGATTTTTGTTTTTTTGTTTTTTTTTGTTTTTTTTGTCTGTTACTTTTTGATTCATTTGCTGGACAGACTGCAAAGAGGTGCTTTGTCTCTCTGCAGTGCCAACAAGCTGACCTTATCCAGGAAGCAATGACCACTACTTTCCTTTCATTTATGCTTACCCAATTTGGGACAGTATTAATTTTTTTATAATTAAGCACTAAATGATACTGCCAACCACCCAGGTTCTTGTTTGGAAATTATTGCAACCAACTCCTCATACTTCAATGAGGAATGTGCCCACTTCCTGAAATAAAACTATGCACTTCAAAAACAGCCACTTTGGTTCTAAACTGTCCCTGGTACTCCATTCTTATGAGGCACTCCTTGTTTTCTGTGTTCCTTCTTGTCAGTACCACAGTCTTCAGGGGTGGATAACAAAATATCCCACATAAATTAAACTTTCCCTTAGTGATTTGCTGAAGATCGACATCCAAGTTTGCCAACATTTTAACAATGTAGTCTTTGTTTGACTTACTATTCTGTTTAGTCTTTTATCAACTATAAAAACTGACATGATCTTGTTCTCAACAGCTTTTGAGTTCAAGTATGTTGATTATTATACTGTCTAGAGTTCCCAGATGAGCACATTTTTTTCCTTTTTAATGAATTCTTCTACATTGATGGCCAATTCCATGAGGAAGATATTAATCTAAGTATTGTCCCTGTCTTGTCTTTTGAGATCTTTGTCCATGGACAAATTTTCTTTTCTCTTTTCCAGATCGACCATTTTAGACATCTTAATCGGTTTATCCATATCCCGTTCATCATTGTTGTTTTTTCCAGGGTTGTAAATACGGTTTTCACAGCCAAGCTGTTATCCTCCTTATATATTTGGACAGGGTAGGAATGGTAGACCCTCAATGCAAAAAGATGCTAACAAAGGAGAGCAGTCTTACAAAAAGGAATTAGAAAAATACTGGATCTTTCAGAACGTTGTCTGCAATAGAATTCCACATGCTCTCAAATAAGCAATCACTTTACAATGAACAAAAAAGACAGCTCAATAAAATAGTCTACTTTCCAGTTTAATCCACAATATTCTTGGTCTTTCTTGTCTTGAAGTCTGATCACTTGTCTGTATCCCTTTAGTGTTTTCACACTATCATTACTTTGAATTTTTTGCTTTATTAATATTGCTTTGCATACTTTTGTCATCTGTACAGAGACTGCTTTGTATTATCTTTGCTCTGTTTTTTTTTTTCTTTTTTTATTGGAAACTTCAATTCTGTTTGTTGGTCATTTCTGCCAATTACATTTAACCAATTACTGTACGGATTTTGGCCCCAGAACTAGACTTTCATTTGTGACAAATCCAAATATAAACTATGAGAAGTAAAATTTTTAGAATACATGAGAATCCTAAAATTAACAAAACGATCTTGGCACCATACAATCATCCCAATGATGAAGAGTACTGTGAAAAGAATGCAAACACATTTGCAGGGTCTATTCAATTTCGTCATGACTGAAGTCTGTCCCTTATTATGAGAGAAGAGCCCCCAACAATGGCAGAAAAGCACTGCAAATTTTTAGAGAACACTACTTATCAAAAGAAAGGGTGAGAATAATTTCCTTAAATTAACTTCCCTATGAAAATCAAGTGATGAAAGTATAAACAGATTATATTATTAGAACTGAAAATGCTGTAACTTTATTAAAAACATAAAAAAAAAGTTAATAATGACAGCTTGCTAATAGCCATGGTCTTGAAAGGCCTTTCATCTAAATTTAAACCGCTTACAACCATTATTACTCATAAAGACAAAGTAATGATTAGTGAATTTAAAGTAGCATTGTAAATCTTCACAGAAACTGAGAAGAGTGAAAATATCATAATGATCCTCAGAATGCAAAGGGCAAGATCAACGCCACACACTAATAACATCCCTACCTGCTTTACACATTGTAAACCAAACATAAAGGCTTTAAATGAAGAAGCAAAACAATATAATTCTAATCCGAACAAAAAGATTGTTCGATACATAAGTAAAAAAATGTTTAACAGATTTCATAAAATGAAAATTCCTTTTTATTTTCAATTGGACTAGATACCATTTTTAAAGAAATGATTTATTTGTTGATTGCGGAGCTACAACTCATGTTATTACTAACAAATCTAAAATTATTAGTTTCAATCATGATTTTAATCCAGAAAAATCACCATATTAAGTTGGCAATAGAACAAGTAATATGGCCTTAAAAAAGGCAATACTCAAGATACACAGAAGGAAACATGCAAAATTTAATTTTAAAGAATGCTCTTCATATCCCTATATTTAAACAGAGTATGTTCTCTCTAAAATCTGCTACTGAAGAAGGAGCTTCTGCAACATTTGGTCATAATTACTTGTTTATTTTATTTTATGGAATATCAATATCAGTCGGTTATTTAATGTCGACAAGATTTTTACAATAGGTTTGTATGAAAAGAATATGTAATCTCTGTAAAAAATCAGTTTATAGATCTGATTTCATTGATGTATTTTTATAAAGAGGGTTTTTGTCAAGAGTCAAACGTATTGCTGGTATTTTTACTATAAAAATATTTTTATGCTTTTATAGTGCATTGACTCTGTTTATTTATTTGCCCATAGCTGGGACTTAACAAGTGCTACTATCCCAAGTTAGGTTGGACCTGGGAACAACAGCAATTAAGAGGTGGTTTTACACTCCTCAAAACCTCCCAATCAGAGGCCTTGCTATCAGCTGTAGTTTATCATCATACCCAGGACTTGCCTACCCTAATGGTGTAAAATTCAACATAAAAAGAAATGGATGCTTATACAATTTAAATACTGCAGTAAGCTCCAATGCTGCTATGCATAGCCTAAAACAATGGTATCAAATTCTTGAACATTCCAATCTGAAGGACATTATAAAACCACAAGATGTGAAAGTCATGAAAATTAAAAAAAATAAATAAATAAAAAAATAATCAAATTTATACTGTGAAATATGTATCCAAGGCAAAAATGGTATGATATAAAAATAAATTACCTGACAAACAGGCAAAAAAATATTAGAGACTTTGTTCATTGTGATCTAGCTGGCCCAATTGAGCAGATATTTTTGAATGGTTTCAAAAATATACACTTTGTTTTGTAGATAGCTATTCTAATCTAATCAGGGTTCATTTGCTTAAAGAAAAAAGCAATACAAAAGAAATATTTGGCAGGCATCACTCTGTACAGCTGTATAAAATGCCTATGAAGCAATAACAGCACAGAATTCATTTCTAAAAATTTTTCAATAATCATATTAAATTGGATCCATACTCTGCACACCAAAATGGCACAGCAGAAAAGCAATCACTTTATGAAATGGGAAGATGTCTACTAACTGAATCAAAACTACCAAAATTCTTATGGTCCTACACTATCATGACTGCCATTTACATCAGAAACTGGTGTTATAGTCAAAGAACAGGAAAAACTATCTTTTTAATTTTTACAGGTCACAAACCTAGCCTTGGTGATTTGCATATATTTGGCAGTTTGTTATGCCTACATACAAGGAAGAAAGAAATTGGGCACTAAATGAGGGAAAAAGTAATTTTCATAGGCTATGATAAACCAAGTCCTGCATATCTAACATATATACCAGAAATTAAAAAGGTCAAAAGAGTTAGGTGTATAAAATTTACTCAAAATTTTGTAATTCCTAATATATTTAACAATTCTTCACTTCCAGCTGAAGAAAATGCAAAATTACTTTCCAACTATTTGGAGAGAAATCCCTATAAGTAGGAAAAACAAAAAAGTAGAATTGAAAAAATCCAACCAACAATATGGAAAATAATTCTAGTGTGGAAATATCCTACTAAAAAAAATACCCTTAACAGATTACAAAAAGAAAAGAAAAAAAAATACCTGAAAAGATTATGTTGTTCAAAATTTAGACAAAGTGACAAATCCCGCTATAGGCTATTGCTGCTCTGAAAAATATATACTCAAAACTGAAGTTCATATATATATATATATATATATATACACACACACACACACACACACACACAAATTGAGTTCCCTCGGCTGCTGGCATGTATATACACCACATATATACAACACGCTAAAATGATGAGTTGTGATATACCAAAACAAGCTTGTACGTGGATGACTATATATGTGCATTGTGTTGGTATTATTGACTCCTTAGAAAAGGGAAAGAGGCAGAAACTGAATGCACTTCTCCAAGTTGGGTTGTTGGTTCCAATCTAGTTGGAATGACTGCAAAAACTTCGGCCTCTCCAAATTTATAGACAAAGTCTACAGATGAATGCTGAGATTTCTTCATAGCCAATAAGATAGGCCACTTCACAAACTCATCCACCATATTGTTGTTGTTCTTAGTCTTGAAGTCAGAATGTTGTGACCAATTGTCTGTAGCCTTTTTGTGTGTTAATACCATTTTTACTTTGAACTTTTTGCCTTAATACTGTTGATTTGCCTACTTTTGTCTTACACACACATGTTCTAAACCAAAAACAGAGGTAGGGAATAATAGTATATCAACAAGTACAGGACTTGTATGCTGCGTGAAGTAGATACACTGCTAGTGAACTGCTAGTCAGTATAATCACTCTGTATTTATCTGCCTCTCCACATAGGCGGAATGTGGTACAAAGCTATTTTTAAAGTGAGGTCTCTGAGCCCTTAAGGCCGAGTCAGGGTTACTAAGAAGATCTATCCTTTGGTGGAGCCCCATCTGGGTTCCTCTTGCCCATAAACAGGGAGGAAGACAGAGAGCAATGACTGCTAGTCAGTATAATCACTCATCTCTAATCGTGTCCACATATTTAAGAGGATAGGAACATTCCATTCCTGTATATAGGTAGGTAGACAACAAATATATATATATATATATATATATATATATATATATATATAACTATTCTGCCTAGTATTATCTTTGCCCTGTTCTTTCCTTTGTTTATTGGACATTTACATTTAACTATGACCAACTACTCTTACAAATCTATTGCAGGGAATTAATATAATGAAGAGGAAGCGAGAGACAAATAATGTTGGTTAACATATATTAGCAAGCATTTCTGAAAGACTTTTGGCTTGGATTTCTTTTCAACTGGAACTTTCATCTATGAAGAACATGCATCTCAAAGAGATTACTATCAGCAATGGGATATTTAATCTCTTTCCAGGGCTTAGTTTATGCTACTCATTTTGTAAAAAGCCTTTTCTGTACTCAGTGACCTTTCTCCATCCCTCTAAATTTCTGTCTCTCTCTTCCACTTCATTATATCAATTCCCTACAATAGATTTGTAAGAGTAGTTGGTCATAGTTAAATGTAAATGTCCAATAAACAGAATTTACAAAGTTTCCAATAAACAAAGGAAAAAACAGGGCAAAGATAATACTAGACAGACTAGTGTGAAAGGAAAGACAAAAAAAAAAAAAAGATGAAATAAACAGGCGAGAGTCGTTTCTTTTGTCGTTGTCGTCTTCTAACAACCCAAGCATAGTCAACAAGAAGCAAAAACATTCTACCATTCTCAAAAAACAGTTTGCTTTATACAGCCAAGGACTGACCATAATTTGCATGCAAACAACGAGACAACGAGATTTCACTGTTCGACACTGCCCAGCATAAAACATGGCGCCGCAATTTTGGTTCTTTTTAGCACGGAGTAGCTGGATTCTACACAACGCACACTCATTGACATTTCCGAGGTAAGCAGTTTTCACAATTTTCCCCACACTCCCCCCTGATCTCATGATCACAAACAGGGCAGGGAGTTGGCAACCATTACTGTCAGGTACACCTCCAAAGGGGGAACAATGCAAGCTTTATCCTCATGCATGCTCTTGTCTGCGGTTTGAGTGTCGGTAAACACTGTGTCCACCAGGAGGCAGCTGACATTGGAATCACTGCCCAACAGGTCTAACTCCAAGTAGATCGAACGCTCACTACTCTCAGACTAGGAATCACTTTCGTTACTCAGTAACAGTAGCGGTTGCATTACTGGCTGCAGATCTTTAATGTGACCCCATCAACCAGCACAGACTACGGACTAATCACCTCCGTAACACATTCAATGTCGTATTTTGTCATACACTTGCCGTGTGGGTTCTTGACCCAAATGATATCTCCTTTTTTCAATCTACCTTCGATTACTTCTAGTTCAGGCAGCGGGTTGACTTCAATGCCTTTCACTCGGACATGATACCTGTGCAGTACATCAGCCAGCGCTGTGGACGGTGTAACATTATCTTTCGGGGCGATGTTATACCAGTAAACAGACCTCCAATACTGTACAGCCCTTCCTGGCTGCAATGGTTTTGATGGTTCTGTGGTTTCGCTCTATGATGCCGTTTCCACTTGGCAAGTAAGCACATCGGAACCGCAGATGCACGTCCCAATTGTCCGCAATTTTTTTTTTAAGTCTTTACTGGTGAATGCAGTGTCGTTATCGGTCACTGCAGCAGCTGCCATATCACAAACCTAGAGGGACCGCAATCAAGCGTTAGAAAATTTTCACCATTGGGGTGGGTGATGTCCATCGCCAGTCTGCTCCAGTTGCTTTTCACATTCAGTTCTTCTTTTTCCCAGTGAACAGGTGTAGGATTGATTGACTGACAGGTTGTGCAGGCTTTCACAATGGATTAACACTTTCTCTGGACACTTGTGGATCAACTGGCGAAGTACAGAGTTTGTTTCACGCCTGGATGTCCACCTTGGCAATGGATAGTGGTCACCTGATCCTTGTCCAGTTGTCTCCCTACCAGTGCGCAACTCTCGAGCACTGGTTCTCCTTTCTTGAGCAGATCCAGCCATGGACCGACCATAATTTGCATGCGAACGACGAGACAAGATTTCACGTTAACTGTCTGAGACCGCCTGGCATAAAACATGGGCGCCACCATTTTGGTTCATTTTATCACGGAGTAGCTGGATTCTACATGACGCACAAACTCATTGACGTTTCCAAGGTAAGCTGTTTTCACAATTTTCCCCACAGTTATGTTCTCCCACACTTATCATCATGAGAGAAATGTTCCCCTCGTTGATCTTTGAAAAATAGGAATGAGAGGAATTCAGAGATGACTCTCTTACAAGTATTGGTCAATAAAGATAAGATCTGCTTACAAACAACTAGATACAAAATGAGAAGTAAAGAACAATATTTCAGCATCATATTTTATTGATGTACACATATATAAGCTAAAGCATAAAGAATAGAAGCCAACAGATATATTTCCTTAAGCAAAACAAATTTGTATCTGGTAATAAAGATATTGCATTTAAGGAGTTCAAGACCATAAATAAAAGTAAAATATATTGTTAACTCAATTGTGAAGTTTTTGTCTTACAGTTACTGTCAAAGAAAATTTACATGCAGACCCAATTTGTTTTTTTTTAATTGACCATTAACTTCTACACAATTATTTTATGATTTGGAAGATCAAATTGCTGTTATGGCATGCTCACTTGTGCCTGTAGTTAAAGTCACTTCATTTTTAGGATAAAATTTTTTACAGCAGATTTTTTTCAGAGGTTCTTTCTTAAAATTTTTAAATGCTGTCCTCTGCCATTGAGTTTATTTAAATTCGATGTTCATTTTTTGTAACTCTGCAAAGGATTTTATCAATTCACTATACTTCAATTTCTTTATCAAATTTGTGTCTGGTATTCCAAATATGCTATTGTGTTGCAATTTAATATACATTTATTCCTTGTTTATGGTAATTCCAACATTTTTTAACTTGTTTAAAACAATCTTTTTTGTTTTAGCACTTCTCTACTGGTAGTACCAATACATAGTCTTGATAGATGATCACTATCTTAACATCACCTTTCAATGGCTCTTTGAAAAATAGCACTTGCTGTTTTTACACCATAAAGCACACACTCCCATCTGAGTAAGCCTATTAGAGAATTCATTGTAGTGACCTCTTTAAATTTTTAATCAATTTGTATCTGGTTATTAGCAGATTTAAGATCAGTTTTAGCAAGGTATTTAATTCCTAACAACTTGTGAATAGCACTTTCCATTTTAGGAGTAGGTAACAGATAGGAGCATATTTTTAATATACTACACTTCATTATGGTTTAATTCTATTTTGTATTCCCCACATATCCTTAAATCTCCATCTGGTTTTCATAAAACAACAATTGGCGAAACACAATTACTACCAACAAGGGGAAAATGCTCTAAAATTTCTTGCTTCACCATTGTTTTTAGTTTAGCAACTACTACGGTAGCATGTGAATGAACAGTCTGCAAGAAGAGAGGTGACTATTTTCTTTTAATTGAATGCTCACTTTGTATTCTTTAAACATTCCAGTGGATTACTTTCCAATTTCACATTGTTAATTAATTTGGTTGTATCCACTTTTAAAACATGTATTCTCAAGAGTTCATGAGTTTTTCACATTTCACTTCTTCTTCGTCTATGTGCCCTGTCCCTTCAGGACGTCGGCGATCATGGCTCTCCACGTCTCCCTATCACTTGTGGCTCTTAGTATGTTTGCTCCTGTTGCTCCTGGCAACACCCGTTCCGACATCCACCTGATCAGGCCCTGCAAATATGTTATCCGCTGCCTTCCTCTGTCTCTCCTTCCTTCTATCTGACCAGTCAGTATCAGGTTCTCCAGGCTCTCCTTCCTCATTGCATGTCCCAGGAACTTCAGTTGTCTCTTCCTGATGCTCAGCATCAATTTCCTTTTTGTTGCCATTCTTTCTAACACCTCGTTGTTGCTTGTATGCTCAGTCCACGATATCCGTAGCATCCTTCTGTAGAACCACATTTCGGCCGCTTCCGGTTTTGTCCTCATTTTCAATGATATTATCCAGCATTCACTGGCGTATTGAAGAACTGACATCACGTAACAGTCTAGCACTCTTTTCTTTGTTTCTATTGAGATTTTCCTGTGTGTTAGTATTTTGCTCATCTTCTGGAACGCGTCCTTTGCCATGCCAATTCGCCTTCGGATCTCCGTGTCGCACTTTCCATCTTCTGTTAGAACACTTCCTAGGTACTTAAATTGTTGTATTTGTTTGATTCTGTTATCCCCCACCTGTATTTGGCATTTTGGGTTGTATCTTTTGCTGATGACCATGCACTCAGTTTTCTTAAAGTTTATTTGTAGTCCCTTCTTGTCACTCTCCACTGCTACTTTCTGTACGAGGTCTTGTAGTTTCCTTTCCGTGTCCACAATCAGCACTGTATCGTCTGCATACCTTATGTTGTTCAGGTTGTGGCCTCCAATAACAAATCCTGGCGTGTCATCTAGGGCCCTCAAAATATTCTCGCTGTATAGTTTTAACAAATCTGGTGAAAAGACACATCCTTGTCTTACACCTTTTTCTATCTTTGTGTATCTACTGAGGTCGTTACCTATCCGTATGCAGGCCGTTTACTGCCAGTAGAGATTCTTGATTATTCTTATGTCTTTCCCGAAAATGTCGAGGCTGCCTAGCATCTCCATCAATTCTTTGTGTCGTATTTTGTCAAATGCTTTCGTAGTCAATGAAGCATAGGTACAAGTCTTTCTTCATTTGTAATGCCTTTTCAGAGAGCATCCTAATCATGGCGTTTCTTGTTCCAGTGTCTTTGACGAACCCGCACTGTTCCTGCCCTATCTCTGGCCTGATTCTGCTTCTCGCTCTATTCATCAGGATTCTGACAATCAGTTTTGTAATGTGACTCATTAAGCTGATAGTTCTGTGTAGTTCGCACTCGTTTGCACCAGGTTTCTTCGGCAGCGCTATAAATATCGACTTGCATAGGTCATCTGGTATTATTCCACTGCTATAAATTTTGTTTATTATGTCGGTAATCTTTTCTATGCCATATTCTTCTAAGGCTGTCAGCAGCTCTATTACTATGCCATCTGGACCAGGTGCTTTGTTTCTGTTCATTTTGGCCATTGCAGCTTCCACTTCGGATTTTAGTATTTCCGGTCCATCCATCTCCTTGTGTATTCTCAGTTGTTCTCTCTGTCGCAAAAGAGATCCTTTATATATTCTTCACATCGCTGGAGTATTTCCTCTTTCTCTAATATGATTGTCCCTTCCTTGGATTTTATGCATCCTGTTGAGGAGCAGGTTTTTTGTCCTGTCAGTTCTCTTATCTCTTTATGCATCTCTGCTTTGTTGTTCCTGCTCAGTCTCTCTACTTCTGCACATTTGTTGTTGAGCCATTCCTCTTTGGCTTGTCTGCATTTGTTCCTTATCTCCCTGTGAAGTTTTTTGTACTCTGCTCCATGTCTTGGCGTTATTTTTTGTCTCTTTTGCATCATGTGGAGGATCTCTTCGGTCATCCACTCGTTTTTTTCTTCTGCATCTGATTTCCTTTGGGGCTATGTTGTTCGCCGAGGTCACCATCGCTTCTTTTAGTGAATCCCATTTTGAGTATCCTTTTCCAATTTGTTCTTCATATTTCTTTCTCACGCTGTTATTGTATTCTTTCTGCAGGGTGAGATCGTCCTCTAGCGTGTCGTATTGCAGCCTTGGTGATATGCTGGGCTTCTTCAGTCTTTGGAGTTTCACTTTTAGTTTGCAGATGAGTGGGACGTGGTCACTTCTGCAGTCGGCACCTGGGTATGTTTTGCATTGTACTACTGTGTTCCTGAATCTCGTTTATAGTTATATAATCTATTTGGTTCTTCGTGTCGCCTCCTGGACTTCTCCATGTCCATAAACGTTGTGGGTGTTCTTGGAACCAGGTGTTAGTAATAACCTGATCATTGGCTGAGCACCATTGGATCCATTTTTCTCCTCTTTTGTTGCGCTCTCCTAGTCCGAAGTTGCCGTTCATGTCTCCTTCTCTATCTTTACCTACCTTTGCATTTAAGTCCCCCATTATTATCCTAACTTCTTGGCTTTTGCACTGAGCCTTAGCACTGTCCAGTATTGAATAGAAAGATTCTATTTCGTCCTCCGAGCTTTGAGTTGTCACATTTCACTACAAAATAATTTTGAAGTGTGTGTCAATCTCAAAAGTTCCTTCAAAACAATCTAATGTTTTGATAAAAAAGCCATCAAACTGTTTTATTTTAAACCATCTTTTCTTTAATTTAGGTTTACCCATTTGTTCCTAGAAATGTATTAGGATTAGGGTGACATCACTCCCAGTATCTGCTTGCAGAGGAAAAGTTATACGATTCAATTTAGTTTTCTGCACTGACATTCTGTAAGCACTCTAGAAGCTTTGAATGACTAGTGGCCCCTAACCTAATATCACAACTAAAACTTTATCATGTTTGATATTAGGTTATAGACAAAATTATTTGACAATCTTCACACCTGTGTCTGCCGTTCAAAAATTTAGCAAATGAGGATTCAACTGAAAAATTTTTTAAATTTGAAAGGTCTGCACACCATTTCACTAAACTACTACTTTCCCTGATAAATGTTTTAGAGTTTAATAAGTATCTTCTGACTGTTCTGACAAATACTCATGTAACTATGCATGTTCACATTGTTAAACTTATTTAATCACTCACATATACTACCTTATAAAAGAATTTTTTAAAATATCTCAAACAGTCCTAGACCACTTACAAAGGATAGAGTTTTCTTTTTTCATTAACTGTATGATCAGATAGAAAACAGAAATCCCAATTTTTATAATATTTCTGCTTTCAGATTAATTGACAGTGGATTTCCTTTTCAAATTTGACAATTCAGATGAAACTGGAGAAGGAGACATTGAGAAAATTGTGTAGCTATTCCTCTTACATTTATATAATAAAGAGAGTAAAAATTGATGAGTAGTATGTTTGCAACAAAGATAAAATTGTAAATGGGCCATCTGTAAGGACACTATACCAATAGAAAATGTCAAACAAAAAATGGAAACACTTTGGGAGTATGGGAAACAAGATGAATAAACAATGGGAACTTCACAAGCAACAGAGACAAAATTATACATGCAGACAGAGAGAAAAATGAAACAGAGCAGGTATGCATAAAAAGTGGAATAAAATTGCAGAATAGAAAATGTGCTTTTCAAAAAGATACAAAATGGAATACGTAATTCTAAAAGAAAAGATACAATAAAAATGGAATAAATACATCAGAGTGCCCCTTCTGTGATAACAGAGAAACAAAAGCTACAATGCATAAAAATGGGGAAAGAACTGAAATATTAAAATCTGAGTTAATATTGGCACTGGCCAAGATGATCAGAATCAAAACATTTTAACCAGATGAAATTGTAAGAGAGATACTGTCAGCCTTAGACAATTTCAGGATTGATAAAATTACCAAAATGATTAATGAAGTAAATGACAGTTGTGAAGCACTAAAAGACCTCATTTAATCTATCATAGTGATGTCAAAATGACCAGTTGCAAATGAATGAACTCCATCAAATGATGAGCCATATAACTAAGTTTATCATTAGAATTCCAACAGTATCCATAGCAAGAAACAGGGAAGAACAGTGTGATTTTATTTAAGATTCTAGTATATATTTATGATCTAAATGATATCAGAGTAAGCAATGCAAATGCAGAAAAACCTATACTCATGTTTCTTAGATTATGCAAATACATAACATCATACAATCAAAACCACTACAAAAGAAATGTCATGGCCTCACAAAAAAAAACAAAAAAAAACACCAATCTCATTTCAACTCTAACCACACTAAACTAAAGATGCCAGCAGAAACAGAACATATACCAATATGCACCCAATCATTACAAAGTCTATCTTAAAACATGACTATGAACCTTTGAATGAGGAAGTTATGAAAACTATTAAAAAAGAATTAAAAAAACATCACTTAACATTGAGGTGGAACTTTCGAAACTAACACATCAGTGAACATGCCCATGACATATAGATGGTGGCACAAATAAAAAAATCCATATGATTTTTATGAAGTACTAACCTTCAAATGGCATGTGACAAAATTTGGGCTCAATCAGATTATTAGTTTACAAATTACAGTTATTTAAGTGAAGCTACTGTTGCAAATTTTTAAAACAATGGAAAAATCTGAATTTCATGTGTTGATAAAGCAGTGTTTTCTGATAGAAAAAAATACCGTTCAAGCTAAGCAATGGGTTGATAAGTGGTATTCGGACTCTGCTCTGTTGCAAACAACAGTTAAGAGGTGGTATGCTGACTTTAAACACGGTCATACAGACACAAATGATGCTGAACACCCAGGCAGTTATCCCAGAAAACACCAAAAAAATCCACAAACTCATTTTGGCCAATCATAAACTGAAGTTGCGTGAGATAGCGGAGAGGTTGAACATATCAGAAGCTGGTGTATCCACCATTTTGCATAAACATTTGTCAATGAGAAAGCTGTGTTCAAAGTGGGTGCTGTGTTTGCTCACAGTCAATCAAAAACAATGCACCGAGGATTTAGAGCGTTGTTTTACAACTGTTTCAATGCAACAAGGAGTTTTTGTGTAAATATGTGACAATGAATGAAACATGGATCCTCCACTTCACTCGAGTCAAATTGGCAGTCAGCTGAATGGACAGCAGCAGGTGAAAGCCATCCAAAGTGACCAAAGACACAAACATCAGTGGGCAAGGTTTTGGCCTCTGTATTTTGGGATGCGCAAGGTATTTTGTTCATTGATTACCTTGAGAAAGGAAGAACCATCAATAGCAAATATCATATAACATTATTGGTGCGTTTGAAGGAAGAAATCACCAAAAAAAAAAAAAAAATGCCTACAAATAAAGAAAAAAAAAGTAATCTTTCATTCATTAAGACATTGCACTGTGTCACAAATCAATTCTAATGATGGCAAAACTACATAAATTGCACTTTGAATTGTTTCTTTCTGCATTCACCCTGTTCTTCAGATCTGGCCCCTAGTAACTACTGGCTGTTTACAAACCTCAAAAGAATGCTCCAGGGAGATTTGGCTTTAATGAAGAAGTGATATTGGAAACCGAGGCATATTTGAAACTAAAGACAAAACACTCTACAAAAAAAAGGCATCAAACTGTTAGAGAAATGTTGGAATCGGTGTATCACCCTAGAAGGAGACCATGTTGATGAATAAAGTCGAATTTTGCCTAAAAGTTGTTGCTTTATTAGTCAGACCTGGGATTTATTGAGTGAGGTGTTAGCATGGCTTTTCTCAGAATTTAATAGCAAGTTTCTCAATCTCATGAAAGAAAACTAGAATCAGAAACACAACCAAAATTTGAAAGTATTAATGAATATTGTATCAACTAGGCTCTCATTGTTTTATGAAAATGAAGTTCTCATGATGACCCAGTTTGTTTTTTGTTCTGGTAAGGGATGCAATGATGGCATATATGTCATTACATATTTTCAGAAGATTACATACCACTATATAAAAATAAAATTGTATAATGGCTATGTTGACCACACAGCAGCATATAACCACATCAAGAGACCTTCTCTTCTCATTCATTAGAAACAGTTTTCCATGCTCTGACCTCACTGAATGCATTGATCTATTAGAGGAATTATATCAGTACACAAAATCATACATGTCTGGCAAGGACCTCAATACAGGAACATATAAAATCTAATCAAGAGTATGTCAAGAAGAAAAGGAGTGCCTCAGTCTATTTTAATATTTCTTAGACTAACTCCTATGTATTTATAAATGTTGAGTGATGGCCACAGATCATTTAAGCATTCCACACCACATCACAAACAAATCAAATAGAAGACAAAGATCATGATTTCCTGTTGTATCACCAAAGTAGCAGAATGATACCAGATGTGTGCTGAAGTATCTACAGCACAATATCTGTGATAATGGATATTTAGTACAAATAAGACAAACACAATTAAAACAGAACAACAATACGTAGAAGAGAGAAGTTGTTAGAGTCGCAGAGAGAACATTCTGATAATAATCGTCAAAGACACTCCGAATTTTTGATTGCTATTAATCTTTATTTATATAGATATTTTGGTCCACAGACCATTCCAATTTTGAGAGCTCTAGAGAGGTGTCAGCTGCTCTACAACATTTCCCTACTGGGGTCAATGTACCGATGATGAGGAGGAGAGATATGTTGACAATATAGATATTCAGACATTCATAGTTGAAATAAAAATGATCATGAACAAAAAATAAAAATGAAATAATAACAGAACCCAAAGACCTTTCCAAAACATAAAGTATGATCTGGAATTGGAATGAAGCAGTGATGGCATCTATCCTGAATTCATCATAAAAATTCAAGATGGTGATTAAATAAATACCAAACACGTCAAATACAACAAATTTAGCATAGGATATAAACAAGTTGAACATGCAATCTGCTGTGCTAGTAGTTTAATCCAACACTGCAAATTGTTACAAAACCAAAAACATCAACCTAAAATCTTGAGTCCTGTTCCTTGAGTCCTAGTCCCTATCAGATCAAGACTCATATGGATGTCATGAATGATACCAAACTCATTGAGAAATGTCTAAACTCTCAGTTGGGTAGAACCACTTCTCAGATGAATAGTTAAAAATGGCTTTGAGTAAATGAGACCAGTAAGTCTCAATTAGAACCATCCTTCTTCAAATCTTGTGAAATGGTCCTACAGAATCATAAAGAACTCTATAACAAAAAGCATCAGTTGAGGACTTTCAACAACAGCAACACTTAAAATGGATATCAAATGTAACTTAAAGTGAAAATAACAATCAAGATGTTGTCAAAGAAAAAAAGAACAGGTTAAGAAGGACCCCCACTTATCGATACCGGAAAAAGTGATAACAGCTACTGGATTTGAAAAACTTACTTTCCTGAAAAATAATTTTAACTCAGTCAATGAATGCTTCCTTATAAGGGAATGGCTAATATTATCATTCGATCAGGTACAATACAAAAAACTACTTGAATAATCCATAATTTCCACTAGGAACAAACAGCCTGCATGAAAATAGAAAACAAGTTTAGTGAATATGCAAAAATAGAAGAATTAGATAAGGATATGTTTTCTTGACAGATTCATTTAAACTGTACAAGAAAACAATCTCAAAGTACTCAAAAACCTACAAAAAAAACCTACACACGCATTTATTGATAGATATAATCTTAATATATTTGGATGACTAAGTGTTAATGGCCAACTCAGAGAATCAAGGTAGTTCTCGTATGCTTTATCTTGTATCCAAGAATTTAATTTCTTCTTTGCTGATCGCTTCCTTTATGATGATGGCATTGATGACTAAATTTACCATCAACGTGCAGGTTCAGGACTAGAAGCTTCCAGTTTCACCAAAACCTGTTTCCATCATCAATTCTCTATTGACATTTGGCTTTGCAAGATTTGGTTGTAGATGAAACAAAATCAAAGTAGAAGAAAATGCCAATGGTGTTAATTTAAGGTGAACCTCAACTTGCCAGGAAGTGACCCACACACCTGATTTCATGACCTTCCTTAGCAGCACATATGGAATGAGACATGCAGAATCCAGTTATGAAACTACAACAAACTGCTGCTGTTATAATTTTAAGTACATCACCCTCTTAATCCACTAATTCAACCATTGAGATCTATTGTATCATTATCCACTAGTTTCACCGGTGGAGGGGTCTTTGGGATTGTTTGCACATAATCTGGGCCTTCATCTTTCACCTTGCCACCAAGAGTAGGAGTTTAGAACTCTTGATAGAATCATTCTCAGAGTCACTAGACCATGCAAACCTTTCCACCATGACAAGGAGCAACCATCAGCATTCAAGTTAGTAAAATAAAGCAAAAAGAAAATTTAACTTTTAACAATATAATGCAGGATTTTTAGCAAAAAGAGGCACTACAAGGTGTAAGCATCAAAATCAAGCAGGTACAGAAATTTAACCATCTAAGTAGTGCAGAAACATATGCATCACAATCATAAAAGTCATTTTTGAGAAACTAAGCAAAATATAAGAGATAGGTAGATATTGCAAGAAAAAAAAGAAATGAATGCTGAACTGCTATGTAATGCCTATCTCCTATATGACAGTCACTGAACAATCTCCTCATAGATTAAGACGAGACTTGAAGTGAAAAACAATATAGTTCTATTGATGAATGCTGATAATTCTATGTACAGAATGCAGGAGCACGAAAGAAGTTTTTAGAAAATAAGAATTACATACTATAAACAAAAGGAGTAGAAATTTCAGGGATCTTTGATGAGGAAGGAGGGCATGGAGAAATTAACACACACAACACATTGAAAGCAAGATAAACAGAGTAAATCACTTTTTTAAATAGATGGTAAAATAAGAACAAAGAGAGATGCTAAGATCAAAAATTACTAAAGAGCAAGAAAAAATTAAGTTGACAAGTTTGACAACAAATATCTGATAATTTGAATTAAACCAGGGAAATGATAAACAGGAGAGGAAAAATGTATTACTAAACAGCTAAAAAAGTTTGTTTAAAAAAGAAATTGTTTTCTGTAAAGTTCAGAAAACATATTCATTCACTTTACTACCAAAAATCAATAAAAATTAGTTCTGTAACTTCAGTTGTTTACATGAAATATCATTTCATAAAATTTAACAATGCTTCCTCTAAATTTAATATTACCCTATTAAATTTAAGAAAAAAAAACAAAAAACAATCGAACAAAGCAACTAACCAATGCACGAATCATTTAAGGTTATCCAGTTTACTTTAGTTTTTTCGAAATATTTTAAAATTTAAACATAAAAAATAATACAACTACATTACAACATTTTACACAGGGATCTACTAAAATATTCTCAATAAATAAATAAAAAATATAAGCTTAGCCGTAGCAATATATTTTTAAAATTTACAAGTTTTGGTCTATTTTTCTTTATAAATGTAAAACTTATTCATCATTCACTCACTACTGAATGAATGAGAACTCAATTCAAATTTTATTTTATGTAGCATGCCTTTTTTTTTCTTTTTTATTATGGTTCGTGAGCCGGTGGAAAAAAATATCAGAACATTCAATATTTCAATCTATTTTTTACCGTTTATTCAAATGAATGAATTTTGAAGTCTGAAAATTTTAATGTAAAAACAAATGTTTTTTTTTGTTTTTTAATTTGGTTACTTAAAGTTCATGGCGGGAGATCTCGTTTCTTTTGAAAGAAAAAGAAACTACGGCTCAAATCATGCAAAAATAAAAACTGTTTAGTTCAGATATATTTTTAAAAAGTACGGGATATTCTAGAAAAAGAAAAAAAAACAAAGGACGGAAAAGAGTGATGATTGAATAATTTGAAATGTATTACGTGGCATAAGTTTTAATTAATTGAATTCACTCAAATTTATGGTAAAACAAAAAACAAACTTTTGTTTATTTCTAGAAACTTCGTATGAAGTTGAAAATTTTGACAATAAAACGGTAAAATAAATTTACAAAGATTCGCAAAAGTGGAGAAACTTCACAAGTACGTAATTTAACTTTTTTTAAATATATTTTTAATTTCCCTCAAAATTAAATTGAAAAAGTAAAAAGTGGCACTGTTTCCATGCCATGTGTTCCAATACCGGGTGGAGAAAATGGAGGTGAAAATAGAACAGAAATTAAAGCGAGGAGGAATCAATAAATCATTTAGACGCAAAAGATTCTAATAAATATACTGCAATACTCAAGAAAGACATATTTGATGAGTTTAATGTCTACAATTTAAAAATCAACAAAGCCGGCATTAAGATTTCCCCCTCAAACAGGAAGTCGATTTTCCAACAACCCAATTTACGGAGAAAATTAGAAAATAACTTTTGCAACTTGAATATTCTTTGAATTGAAGTCATGTAGACAGTCCTTAAATTTATTTTCGAAAGAATAAATTAAGGAAATAATCTTACCTCCACCATAAACTCCACCACTCATATTGCAAGTTTTTAAAACCCACGCGGTTCGCTACAACAAAGCCAAACAATATGGGATTAGATTCACAGTTTACAACGAGCCGTCGAGAAAGACAAGTATATTACAGTAGTGATAATTCTTAACTGAGATTTTACTATTTTTTTTTTTTTCCCTTTCTTCATAAAAATACAGTGAATTTATTTGTTACACTAAATATCAAATAGAATTTTTTTTTACTTTTATTTTTCAATATATCGTTATTGTTAGAAATGGTTGAATGGTAAAAAAAAAAATAGAATAAATTGCCAGTGTCATCATGGCTTTCATTTTTATTTTTCCGTCATTTTCACTGCATTCATTCCATACGAATCATTTTTAAGCATTTTTTTCTTTCAAACGATAATTACTTATGTAAATATAAAACACTTTAAATTATACATATTATTTATATATAATAATATTCCTGTTTGTTCAAATATGGCAGTAACGAAGGTGTTATTTTTTCCCTTAATTTTTTTTAATCATGTGATAAATTAAATTTATTTAAAAATAGAAAACAAATTATTTGATTTGCATTTTATAACTCTGATATTATTAGACTAAAATCATAATTGTTTTAAAATAATATTTATATATGTCAATAATTTTTCAAGATTTACTAAAAAATAATTTTCGTGATAGCAGCAGCAGTCGTGATGCTTGTAGAAGTGATAATTGCAAATGATGACTGCCAAAAAGAATTTCAAATAAGTCTTTTTTATTTCATTAAAGTCACCTTGATCAGAATTTAAATTCTCAGGAAATATTGTTACAAAAATAAGTAACCATCAACAAAATTAACACACATTGATAATTACTGAAAGAAGAGCAGTTTGACCATGAAAGCAAACTGTACACACAAAAATAGTTAGTCTCTAAAATGATATAGTTCTATTTACAACACATAGAAACCATTATGTTGTTTAACTTGATATCCATAGCTGAGAATTTGACATCTATGCAGTAGGAAAAGTGGATATAAGATTATTTAATTTATTTGCAGACATAATGGTATATCTATATTGCAGACAAAACCTTATGGGTTAAGAAAGAAATATGGAAAAGAAGTACACCCAGACTGACAAGCAACAAAGTCTCACATGCACTCAAAAACACTTCAAGATTATTAGTGTATGTATGCTTTATTGAGTAGGCACTTTGCTGTTATTACCTGAGCAGCTAATTATATGAGAGTGGATTAGCCTGCTTCATGACTGAAATGATAGTATATTTCTCACTGGTGCCAGAGGTAGGTATCCAAAAGCCAGGATTTCAGGTATTGTTTTTGTTTTTTGTTTTTTTTTAAGCAGAAAGGTTTTTCTCCACTTTGGAGATTGGCAAAATATATTCTTCTTACCTCCATACAAAGAAAAAAATTAATAAACATTAGTTATGGGAAAGTGAACTGAATATGTATGCACTCAGTCACTTGTACTTTTCTCTATTAACTATTGTGTTATAACTATAACAAAACCATTAGCTGGATTTTTTTTATACTAATGTTCATCCAATACAAGGCCCAAGAGCCACTCAAGGTAGCAGGATATTGTGTGGTGTTGTATGAATGTAAGAAAAGACAAGAAGTGAATTTCATGGGTTTATGCAGGAAAGATAATAATTAACCCTAGATTTGAAGAGGTCTATATTGTAGTAATTGGGAAAACACAAAGCAGCAGTTCTTGGAGTTATAACAAGAGTAGGGTTTACAAGTGAAAGAACAAACAAGAATTAAAATTTCAACATGCATTGACCAAGTGTGAAGAATATATACATAGTTGTGTGAATGGTGGCAAAAATTGTTAATATGCAGTTCTTTTGCTGTTGGTAAGAAAAGTGATTAAGTTTAAGGTAGGGCTGAAAGTTGACAAATTTGTTGGGTTGGTCACAATTACTGTCAGAAAGAAATCTGGAAAAAATTAGTGAAGCTGAGTGGAATGTCATTAGTGGGTTTGATGTACACCCTTCTTCATGGTTAACATTGACACCAGTGAGGTACTTGATGAGCTAGTGATCATATGATGAGGCTGAGGTGTTGAAGCTGAACTCTATCGATTTATGGTAAAGTTAAGTGAGGTTCATTCACAGGTTGGTAGTGGAATGTCTCTGTTGGATTCTGGTCAAATGGAAGATCAAACGTTTTAGTTTTCAAGTAACACACTTTTGAATAGAACCTTTTATTTTTCTGTTAAATATCTAAATGTATTCTTATGTTTAATACTAGGTTTGTGTGTCATATAAATAAAAGATATTGTATCAAGTAGTCATTCTTAGTA
Source organism: Ascarosepion bandense (assembly GCA_037127315.1). Taxonomy (NCBI): domain Eukaryota; kingdom Metazoa; phylum Mollusca; class Cephalopoda; order Sepiida; family Sepiidae; genus Ascarosepion; species Ascarosepion bandense. The sequence goes on along the minus strand of JBBBDQ010000883.1, from coordinate 4,394,397 downwards.
AAAAAATCTTGAAGTAGTAAGTGGAATCATTAAGAAATTTTCCTATGCTTAGTCATACAAAAACTGTCTTCCATGAATAATCACCTCAACTATTTTTTTTTTATTATAAAATGTTGTATTTGCACTTTATATGCTTTCTTTTTTTCTTTTACTTTTTCTTTGGGCATGTGTTGGGTTATCTTTTTTACCTGTCCAAATTTTCACCTTTCCAACCTTCCATAAAATAATTTTATAACTATTAAATATGTGCAAAATTATCATTGCCTGAAGTTTCCTTGTCTCCTTAGCTCCTTTTATTCATATTTAGACAAATAACTATTTAAGACTTTAAAATTTAAATATTGTTGTGGGTGGTATATTGGTACATAAACAGATACTGAATGACAGAAGACAACAACAAATAAAATAAAGACTTGAGTAAAAAAAGAAACATTGCCAATTTTTTTTTTTTTTTTTTTGAAAAAATACATTGACAAAAATAAGGTTACAGGTAAAAAATATTGTTGCATGTAGAAAGTGAGAAGAAGTAAGAAGGACAGTTTTGAAGTCATTGAGAATTGTTGTCCTGAAAAGAACAGTTTTTTAGTTGTTGAAAAGTGTTATTCTGAAAAGGACAGTTTATCACATATAGTTGCTGCTGATGATGACCAGCTGGATCTAGAGGCAAGCTGGAGATGATGATGATGGCTGGCTGGCTGGCTGGCTGGTTGGAATTACTGCTGCTGATGGCTAGAGCCATAGACTGGATGTCTACAGCTGAAACAGATACTACACTTTGATCCTAATCTTTATTTAACATGAAATACATGTTTGTAGCACAAGGCCATAGGGAAAGTGGAAAAAGGTTGGTCATCACTGACTATTCTTAACCTAGCTAATCTGATTTGCAACCCATTCATTCTTAAAATTGACACATTCCCCATGAGAACACTTTTTGAGCTTTGAGGCCTTTTTCTATCCTGAATCAGTTTTACAACAATTACTGGTCCTGGAATGTTAAGCTTCTTATTCCATTTTTTTTTTAATGTATGAGTGCTGACAGGATATGACACAATATTATTTATTTTTTCTCCCTTTTCATTTATGCATACAAAAAATATCATTGCAAACTGATCACAAGAATATCAAATATGTATGTGTGTATGTGTGTGTGTATGTGTGTGTAGTAAGTGGAATCATTAAGAAATTTTCCTATGCCTAGTCATACAAAAACTGTCTTCCATGAATAATCATCTTTTCTTTTTTTTTTTAAATCGTATCACCCCGAGCAAGGTAGTAACACCACTGATGTGCAGGGGGCTACGTAAGAGTGAAAAGATTGGAAAAGAAAAAGAAAAAGCCGGAAACCACATCCTAAACAGGGAACAAGGGATGAGCCTCTTAACCTGTTCAATAGACATGGGTGGAGTGTGAACCGGGTGATAGATAGATCTATCTACTCCAATTGAAAAAAAGAAAAAACAAAGTGAGAAGATTGGAAGAGAGAAAGCCAGAAACCACATCCTAAACAGGGAACAAGGGATGAGCCTCTTAACCTGTTCAATAAATGTGGGTGGAGTGTGAACCGGGAGATAGATAGATCTATCTACTCCAATTAAGTATTAAGAAGAAATGTAGTGTAATTGAAGCAGTCTACTGGTACAGTGAGACTCCAAAAAACAACATTTCCAGCATAACTGCATCAGCCAGCACTATCCCAATAACTGATGCACTAATAATTTCAGAAAAGAGCACATCTTGGGTGTAATCAGTAAGCATTCAGTAATGTTTGATAGAACCATATAAAATATCTTTGTTTTGCAGCTATTCAGAATTATTTAAATTTGTGACAATTTGCTACAACTTCAGGAAATATTAAATAGAAAAATGTACTTACCTAATACAACATCAGATCTCAACTATTTTTTGATTATTCAGAGGAAACACACCTAAGAAGCTTGTGCAAATAGTTGTGAGAACTAAGACTAAGAAGGATAGCAAAAAGACAAATCTTACTCTTAGCTACAAAAGGTAGAAAGTTGTGGAGAGCCATGTTCGCTCACATTCTAAAGAGACATGGCACATGGAATAAGAAGTTTTTTTTCTTTCTGACAATCACATGAACAACTTTGTATAAATGAACACAGCACAAAATATTCCTGTACAGGCAACCAAACATGAGTGAAGGTGATTTCTCAAATTTTCTCCATCTTCAACAAATATGAACTTTCCTTCTATCAACAGTTGCTAGCTTTTTCAACTATCTTTATATGTATAAAAGTAAATGCATATATATATATATGTATGTTCTAAGGTATAAGCCATGGTTTTTCATATAAGAAGCAGAAATTTACTATAGGGTTCATCTTTTCAAGACAAATGTCTTGTGAGTTGGCCAAATTCTTTATTAAATTTTACCAAATTTTCACTTATTTTATGAAACAAATTATAAACGTTTAAAATTATTTAAATTTAAATTAATTAGTTAAATAAATCATAACTAATGTTTTTCAGAAAAGAATGAATAATAAGATCTAAAGTTCCATGGTGATGATTTTGTAGGTTAATTCATGCGAATCTATAAAAGAATAATAAAAGTATGTTTATTTATATTTTTCTGAATTATGGTAAGATTCTAAGAAGATAATGAACCATCTTGGTAAATGGTAGAGAAGTATATTAGACTGCATTTTGTTGTATGGACTTAAGAATACATTTTGAAATATATACCTACCTACTCCCCCAACCTCCAAGTCACTTCTCTCACCAACAAAAAGACATTCAGCCTTGATCCTTTATATCAACAGTACAGATAATTTCTTTATCTTAATATACCTTGTCTCCTTTTCTTTTGTTGTTATGTATTCCAAAATTGAATGAATATATGCTGCTGAAATTTTAATCTTCATTTGTTCATTTTCTTTGCAACCAAACACTCATTATAACAACTCATGTCAGATGTGGAATGCAAGAGAAATAGATATAATATTGCCATTTCTTTTCTATGAATTACAACATCAGTGCAGCAGGGTATAGAGCCTGTGGTATTGCTGAAAGGTTTAAAGCACAGGTTGCTTTGATAGAGCCATCAGTTCATCTACATAGTTGGATTTGGTATCTCTTATCTTTCTCTTGACAATACTCTATAGATTTTCTATAGAGTTCAGTTTGTTATATTGTTATATTGAGTGTATGGTTGCAAAAGAACAGAAAAAAAACAGCTAAGAACTGTCCATGAAGCAAAAAGAAAAAGAGACAAGATATGTTACAAGAAAAATTATCTGTATTGCTGGTAAAATAGATCAAGGTGGAATATCCCTTTTGTGGGTGAGTGTATAGTGAGTCCCCACCATCCAAAATAGAAATAAAATATATATAACAATAAAAAAAAAAAGAATTAAAATTAAAATAAGGCATTCACACTTTGCTTTAAAACCCTTATCTCTTTCTTTCTCACATTCTCTAAACTTCTCTCAATATACTTCTCTCTCAACTAATGAGAAGGCAACCCTCAAATAAAAAAAGAGGAAGAAAAACAAAAGACTGAACCCAGTAACAAAACAACAGAAGCTTACTAGACCGGAGTTTAGCCATTTGTGCATAAATCTTCAAAAAATCAGAAAAACTCTACACATAACTTCTACAATACAAAAAAGTGAAAAAGAAAGGAATGCCAGAAAATAAAATAATTTTAGCCAATCAAAAAAACTGATACAAAGAGACTTTTAACATTAGTGAAAACCAAGGTTTGTGCCAATAGTTTGAGATCCTTGTCAAAAGGATATAAACTGACAGCTCTAAAGTAGAAGGGAGAAAGAACCATCAGATAAATCTGAATAGAAGGGACTTACAGAGAAACCAGCTATGCATGTGACATAAAGAAATTAAGTGGTCATCTGTTTAATAGAATTTTTCTGCCCTTCTTAGATCCAAGCAAAACACAATAGATAGAAATTGACCTGAACTTTTTCTCGACTGCTACTAAGATCTTCCTTATAAACTGTTATAAATTTGTACTAACAGTTATAATATTATATCTCAACTGACTCTAATGGTACTCTAATGAACACTTTATCAGAACTCTCTTGAAACCTAGGATATTTATCAGAAACATTCCCACCGAGGCTGAATATGACATACGGTCAGTTTTTAACATGGGAATTCCAAGCTCTTAAGGTCAGGCAAAAATTTCCCTTAGACCTTGCATAAGGCAGGGTTGGGTTTCTAGCTACTTTTCCCCAGTTTCTCGAGAGTCTACCCTTGTGACCTTTGTTAGCGACAGTTGTGCTACCCTTCAGCAGAGCCTTGTCTGGGATTCTCTCTGCCTGAAGGCAGAGAGTCTGACAAGTTTGAGTTCATGTGGAACTCTGGGTATTTACTGGCCTCCTCTCTGAGGTTGGATGTGGCACAAGGCCGTTGTATTTGGAGAACTCTGAGCCCTAATTTCACATAGACTGTGCACATAGACTAAACAATTGGAGTAGATAGACTAAAATATTGCCCGGTTCACACTCCATCCACGTCTATTGAACAGGTGAAGAGGCTCATCCCTTGTTCCTTGTTTAGGATGTGGTTGCCAGCTTTCTCTTTTTCAATCTTTTCACTCTTACGTAGCCCCCTGCACTTCAGTGGCATTACCGCCTTGCTCGGGGTGATATGATTTTAAAAAAAAAACAAGGCAGAGTCAAGCACCTGTCTCTTTTTCCCCGGACAAGACTCTGCTCTTTGGCTGAGCCTTATCTAGGTTCCTCTCTGGTAGAAAGTCCGATGAGGTGAGTCCATGGCGGAAATCTGACCCTGAACTCTGTTTGAGTTCTTTATTTAAGGTGTCTTGACTGTGTTACTGGTGGGGAGGGTTGCTTATTTACTCTACAACATAAACAAACTTTTGATACATTAAATATAAAAAGACTCACTCCAATCTAAATCAAATAGATAATTATATATTACTTATTTTATACAGTCGAGTCAAGTTTTTTTATTCCCAAAGTTCCAATAAATTAATCCTAAGAACCTTTTGGCACTACTCTTCACAAGAGAAGCAATCTGGAAGATGGGAGAGTTTATTGTCTATGGGCCTCTGTTGAATTGTTATGTAATATGTGTCCTCTTATATAGTAATGAATACTGCACAATCTCTTCACAGATGAAGACTAGACCTGAGACAACAAAAATGTTATTCTACAGAAGCAACAACAAATTTTTAAGAGTCTTATACTTAGAATCAGAAGAACACAATTGAAAATTCTAGGGCACATAATGAGGAAAGATGGCTTAATGAATATTATACTCACAGGACATGCTGAAAGCAAAGGGTTCAAAGGAAAGAAGAGAATAACACACCTACAGGGGCTCGACAATATTTTTCGGACACTTTAGTATTCAACTTTCCGAGTACCATAGAGTGGCGAAATTCCTTCAATAGAATAGCGTAAACATATAAAGACAATACCTGTAATAAAAATGTAAGAAAATCGATTAGGTAAGGAAAAATATTTATTTTTCATCATTTTTTACAAAACACATGCGACATTATTTTTCAGACGTCGTTGAAAAACTGTTAATAGTCTGTAATATCACCTTTCTTATCAATAACTTTTATCAATCTCTCTTCATAATGATCAAACATATGCACAATAACATCTCTACGTGTTTCTATTAGTTGTTTTTTGGCATCTAGTATCCGTTCCCATAGCTGAGCCTCTTTCGTTATTTCAGGTCCATCATAGACAAGTTGCGCAAGCATTTCCCAAACATTTTCTATTAAATTTAGATCTGGGCTTTTTGCAGGCCATTCCAAAGTAGTCATATTCACTTTAGCCATTCATTCTTTCATGAGTTTTGACACATGGATGCTGCAATTGTCTTGCTGTAGAACGAAATCATTTCCTATCTCTCTTCTTATCCTTGGTAGGGCTTTCTCGTCCAGCAACTGTTTGTAGCTTTTGCTGTTCTGTCGTCCTTTCAGCCACTCCAACCATATATTTCCATTAGCAAAGATCATACCCCAAACCATAACTCCTCCTCCTCCCATCTGTCGTTTGTTCAGTACAGCAGGCTCACCCCTTCTCGACCAAGTACACCATCCATCGGGCCCATCAAACTTGAAACGCTTCTCATCAGTAAATATAACCTTCTTAAAGTCAACATGCTTTGTTAACCACCTTTTAGCACACTCCAGTCTTGCTCCTTTGTGTTTCTTTGTTAGTGTAATTTTTTTCTTAGCCTTTGCATACTTCAAACCAATCCTATGCAGTGTTCTTTGTACTGTTCGGATGTTTACATCCAATTCACATTTCTCCTTCACTTTTCTTGCTGTAACTTTTTCTCCAGATGTCAAAAGCTGTGTCACAGTCCTCCTCATTCTCCTTTCAGTCCTCTTGCCAATTGATCTTTTCTGTCCTCTCTTCTTTTTCCGCTCGGTTTTTGTCTTCAGCATGTATTTGACCGTTGATTTCGACAGCTTCAAATCCATGGGGATCCTTCTGATGCTGAGGCCATCATCCCACTTCTTCCATGCCAAACAAACGACTTCTTTTGAATGCATTTTACCGCATTAAACTTAATTGTTTTGCCAGTAAAATAGAACAGATAATTGATTCTAATGATGATAGCTAAGTGTACAAGCAGAAAATTTGCATACAGCAACATATACATGAACTTAGCTCTTAATAAAATAGGATTTTTTGTCATGTCCGAAAAATAGTGTCGCGCAAGTTTTCGCAAAAATCACAAAAAACTAAAATTATCAAAGCCAAACTAAAAAAAAATGATTACACTAGTAGTGGATTTTCACTCCTCAACTACGTACTTACAATCTCAAAAGTTTTTGGCACTAGTATCCACCTTGAAGTACTTTTTTCAAAGTGTCCGAAAAATATTGCCGGGCCCCTGTAAGAAGCTTGTGCAAATAGTTGTGAGAACTAAGACTAGGAAGGATAGCAAAAAGACAAATCTTACTCTTAGCTATAAAAGGTAGGAAGTTGTGGAGAGCCATGTTTGCTCACATCTTGAAGAGACATGGCACATAGAATAAGAAGTTTTTAGTTCTATTTGCAAACCAGCATAGGCATATAGTAATGTATAATAAAACTTGTTTTGTGATCTATTTTTATTATACTAGCAGTATAGCCCGGCAAGGCTCGGGTGTAATGAAAGCTTTGAAACTAATCCATGGTCCTGCAGCTCAGACTCTTTGGATGTTGGTACGAAAGATTAAAAAGCAATAGTTGTTTCCAGTTAAAGTGAAACCATAGACTGAAAGAAAAATGAATGAAAGTCAAATTTTGATTTCCTGGTATCGATATAAAATTTTCTGCACTATTGTAAGAACTGCAACCTTGAAACTTCTGAATATTGTTTTTTATGTCTTTGTCTATGTGTGTATCAAATTTGATTAAAATCAGACCACTCCTTCTATAACCCGATTTTTTAGATTATCGATTTTCAATACTTATCAGGGATACCTCGACACAAAACCTAGCTAAGAACATTTGCAGATGCTTATAGTACAACTGTGTAAATTTTCAAGAAAATCGGTTCAGCCGTTTTGGCGTCTATAGGTAACGGATACACAGACACACACACACACACACACACAAAGTTCCATTTATAAAGAAGTTTAAATTTTGTACTGTGTCATTTAGTTTAATCTGTATTGCAGAGTATTTGTTCAATACCAAACTGGTGGTACACGTTTATTTTCAGTAAAAGTCACTTTTCTATTTTTCATGAAACAAGCCTGCACAGCCTGGCAACAATACTATAACAACACAACAGTGAAAGTATTAATCTATCATTTTAATTACTTGGAGTATATGCCTCTTCTTCAATAATGCTCTTATTCATTTAGTAACATTTCAAGCTAATTATATTTATCATATTTTGTCTTAAAGATTCAAAATGGAAGCTGCTTTAATAAAAAGAAAATATCTCAGAGTATTAATTTTGGAGAAGTGGCAATTCATTTCTGTAAGAATATCAGATTATTAAGAAACACTTAAGAAGAAATCAACTTGCATAAGTGAAAATCAACTTGTCATTTTCATATTCAGTATTTACATCACAAGGAGAATTGCATTTGCCATTATGCATTATCATGTTGACATTTATCTATGAATTTGCCAGAAGGCAAATGATGTCTTCATAGCTTATGGCTTAAAATGCTTGATAACATATCTTCCTTTATGGTTGTGCAGTTTAAAAGATATCAACATGTTTGTCTCAGAAATATCTATATAAATATCTATGTGTGTGTTAACATATATAATAATAATGGCTGGCCACTTGCATTCAAGGATACCTGTTTACCAAGGTGCCTAGCTAAGCCCCATTGCAGAGGTCTTCTCAGGTACACTTGTGTTTGTTCAACACCCACAAAATCCACCTGTGATTTATACTGCAACTATGCTGAATGGACTTTAGTTACAGTTTCTGAGAGAGAACGCATTATCTAGCATGAACAACAGTCTGAACAAGGCCAGGACAAGTCATCAAACTCTCGGTCATGATGACTTGTGACTTTGAGCTAACACAACCATCAACAACTCCTGAAAGGGAGTCATCTACCCAATTTTACTCACAAAGCTTGGATCAACCCGTGGTATATTTGTTTCAGAGACTTTCAAAAGGTGCTGTATGCTGGGTTCACCTCCTCCAGACTTATAATATCAAGAAGTCACCTTACAGCCAAATCGACCATGGTGAGATTCGAACTCAAGCTTCATGGTCAGAAAGCAAACAGTCTAACCACTTGGCCATGTGCTCATGTTGACATTTTTTTTGTAAATCTAAACTTATTTATAAATGGAATTTTGTGTGTGTGTGTGTGTGTGTCTCTGTGTGTGTGTGTATCCGTTACCTATAGACTCCGAAACGGCTGAACCGATTTTCTTGAAAATTTACACAGTTGTACTATAAGTGTCTGCGAGTGTTCTTAGCTAGGTTTTGTGTCGAGGTACCCCTGATAAATATTGAAAATTGATAATCTAAAAAATCGGGTTATGATTTCGGAAAGGATCCACTTATGATTCAGAGCATACGCTCTGAATCATAAGTGGATCCTTTCTTTCTTCACACTTTGGTCTTTCCATCACTTTGGTAGATCTCATCAGTCTATAAAACTTTTTTCCAGAACTTTTGTTTATTATCTCTGTACTTCCCTTAAATTCCAATTTGACTTTCTGATTTTTACTGTTGAATATTTTGTGTCTTGTGGTATGGCCTCTATATTTCTGCTCTTGATGTCTTTTTTGAACAGTGAATTGTGAAACTTTCACCCCTGCACTGTGGAGATTGGTAATATCATTGACTGTTGCTTTGGGGTTTTGTCTAACAGCTTTCACATTGTTTCTGTCATCAACTGCTGTTGTTTTCCTTGACCAAACTGAAACTGTTCTATATCTGTTGCTTAATACAACAGTAGCTGCTTTCTTTTTCAGAACATTCTAAATTGTTGTGTTGGCAATGCCCAATGTTTGTCAAATGGCACTGTTCAATTTTCTTTCTTTTTTCAGCTTCAAAATGGCTTGCATAGACAACTCTCAGCTTCAAAATAGCTTTCGTAGAGAACTCTCAGCTTCCAAATGGCTTCCATAGACAACTCTCCTTGTCCTCATGTTGGTTTTTCCTTTTTAACAAAAAACAACTTTTTCATTTTCAAAATGACTTCCACAGACAACTCTCCCATCTTCATGTTGGTTTTCCTTTTTAACAAAAAACTCAGTCTTTACAGGTGAAACCCAAGACTGAAACCAAGAGTAGTCATTCGGTGCTATTTAATGTTAAAACAATCAATCAGAAAGGCAACACCAGAGCAACAAAAAATATCTGCCAGTCATATATTCTAATAGTTTTGCTCACTTGAAAAATATGTGGCATCAAACTAAATTGTTTAATATATGTAAATGTAAATACCAGGAAAAAAAGCTGAAGTTTAGAACTCTTGTCTCATATTCATTTTAAACCCAAATTTCATGAGTGAACAACAAAAACAAAGCCACTTCAATACTTTTGGAGGGAATTATATATATATATATATAGATATATATATATATATATAAATCCAAACAGAAAGTAGCATGTAGGTAAAATCCCAAGGAAGATCCTATTAATATTAATATCAAAATTGATCCAGTTAAAGGGTTTGATGCAAATAAAATGATCTATTTACAGAGCTAAATATGTATATTTTTTCAAATAAAACTTTGAAGATTACATGTGTCATATGATTATTGCTGTGAAGTATGTTCATTGTGTCAGCAATCTGTTTATTGTACAAAAGTTAAAAAGTTTTTCATGAAAAATTAAAAAGAACTTTTTCATGAAAATCAGCCTATATATATATATTGTGTCTATGGGCAGCAATCTCTCTCTTATGCAGGTTTTATTGAAAATGGCAGACAAGGTATTATCTTTATGTTTTTATATAATTTTTCTTGTGTTCTTATGATTTTTTTTCCTTTCAGAACACAAATTATATAGGAATTATCCAAATGTTTTTTGTTTCTGAGCACTTTTAGCTATACTACTAGCTATTATCAAGGGTGAAATTTATTTTACGGGTAACTGAATATGTGCAGAGTTTATGTATGTTGAGTCATGTGTGTGTTATATTCCTAACATGGTAAGCACATTGTTACAATGTTCATAATTGATGTTATTAAGTGTTGGATTTTTCTTTTTTTATTAATAATGCCTCCATTATTTTTAACCATTTTTGCCTGTTGTTGATGCTATTATGTGTGTATTGTCAACAAGTATGTTGCAGATAGAGTTTGGTAGGTCTCCATGGGCTTTTAAATGAGACTGAATTGAACTATGGTCTGAAAGGTGCAATATCAATCTTCTCATCAACTATGTGGTAGTGTGGCTGATGTAATTGTTTATGAATTTGGATTGATCAAGAACACATTTTTTGAAAGGACATGTAAATTTATAAACAATACTGGCTCTGCAGTTCAGATCTTGCAGATGAATTGCTATTTTTAACAACGAGGTTAGCAGTTTTAAACTTCATGTAGTGGATAATCAATTTAATTTTTTTGTTTAAGTCAGTTAGAGTTACATATTTTCAGATAATGTTTTGAAGTGAAGATCTGTCCTGTTTATAATTGCCATGGGAAATGAGGCTTGGGAGTAAACATGTTAACAAAATGTGTTATGCTAAACTTCTAAGTAGGAAGGGTTTGTCTGTCTGCCTAGAAAATCTTGGTATTTACCTGGGTTTTGAAGACTGATCTTTAGCACATAATTATTTTAACCATAATGTAGGCTATATAACAAGACCTTCCCAACAATAACCGAGACAGCAGTTAAACCAACAATATGCTTCCAAGGACTTCAAACTTTTATTTGTCAAGGATAATATACTCTAGTAGACAAGATACCATAACCAAAGTAACTTGGACCATCTCTCAGTGTTTTTTTTTTAAATTTTAATCCTTTCACCTACAAACAAGGCAATACAGACACTAAGGGGTTACTGAGTATGAAAGAATATGAAAAAAAGAAAAACATTATTAAGGAGAGAGAAGAATAAAAGAAAAGAAATTAAGAAGATAGCAGATAATAATTGACATTGCATTTGAATTTTTGAAGATCAAAGTTGACTGCAACTTAAGAAGCTGGAAGCGAGTTCTACAAGTGAGAAGTGCAAAAGAAGAAACTGCTAGCATAGAACTTACAGTTATATCTAGCAATTTCAACTATATAAGGATGAAACCTCGCTACCAATCTAGTACTGTGCTTAAATTTGGAAAGTCAAAGTACGAAAGAGGAAAGCTCCTCAGAACAACTACCATGGAAATATTTATAGAAAAGAATAGAGTGTAATAATTAAAAGTTTTGTCTGGATTTTACATGAATACTGAATCTTGAATGATATATAAATGTATATATGAATTCCATGAGTGAACTTTAGTCTCAATAGGTATTCAAGGCAAGAAGCTTCATTGAGAGTGAATATATCTCTTATCTTCTTGACACCCCTCCTTTCTCTGACACCCCCTTGTTCTACTCTCTTTCCATTCTACTCTCACACAGGTCTCTTCACACCAGTGTTTCCACCCTTCTCTTACTCATTCACTGTGACCTGTTCCTGATCCTTTTTCTCTATACTTTCCTCTTATGTAACCTCCTGTGCACCAGTGGCAGTACTGCCTTGTTTGGGGTGAAATGATTATAAAAAAAAATATTCATCATGAATTATATTCACAACTTTCAAATGATTTTTGAAATCATTCCATTTGCTCCAGTTTTATTTGTTTATTTAATATTCTCATGTAGTATATGACTCACCATACATGATGCTACAATAGACTTGGCATTCAGTGTGACATCATTGTTGACCTGGGGATGACCACCTGATCACCAAGTGCAGATCTATGCCTCAAAGCATGTCTGTGGCTCACCCTAACAAGTGAGCATCTCATTGACCAAGCTTCATCTGAGATGCACACATATGAGAAAGAAATGCATGAAAGATATATATATAAACCCCAACCCCAGAGAGGACACTCTCACATCCTCATGAGAAAGTAGTAGGGTCCATGATTCAAAGAATGCGCCAAAGTCACACACCCACTGGCTGGTAACGATTGAGAAATTTCAGTTTGAAATAAGCATGTAATAAATAAAAAGTTAATGTTATGTATAACAGATTGGAGAGATTAAGTTTCATGTTCTCATTAAAATATAGAAGGATACTTAATTACACTCATTCCTGGAACATTTTGTCTACTCATTATGGAAGGTCATAAGTTGATCTGTTCAAGATATAAACTGATCATAAACCTGTTGGCAATCTAATTGCAAGGTGAGGCAGCTATTCATAGTAACATCTGAAAATCTTGTATATACATAAGTTATATATAATTGATTTTACAAGTACAGTTTTACTGGAAAATAATAAGTTTGGCTTAAAGAGAGGCTGTTATTCTGATTAAAAATCAGATATATTTCTCTTCAGGGAAAGGGGAAAGCATAAAGCCAAGTATATTTACCTTCTTTGAATCAAATAAGTGATTATGATTGTTTTTTATATTCTCTATAAAACTCTTTATAATTTGCAACTCACTGGATTAACATGCACTAAGGACAACCAAAATAAAACTGTTATTAAACATGATCAGACAGATCTATGATGCAGCTGGATGACCGAGTATACTGATACATATTGCATAAAATGAAAATCCATTAATCTAGTGAGTAATTTAGCTAATCCACTCTCTCATAAACAGGTTGTATTTTCTGTTTTATGGTGATTTCAAAGAAGAGAAATCAGGTTTATCTATGGAATAAGAAATAACTCAAATAAAATAATTCTGAACTAGCACAATATAATAATACTGGGAAATTTTGAGAATTTTTTATCCCAGTAAAAGCATGTTTTATATTTATCAACCTTTTTATTGAACATGACAAAGAAATGCACTATGCAGTATGAAAGATTATCTGCTCAAACTTCCAATTGTAAATTGTATTGCCTGCTTTGTTAAAAATAGAAAGATAATAATTTTATGGGAAATATGATGATGAACTTTTCTCTTTTGTACTTAGACTTTATGAATTTAAGTGCCATACTAGATTGGCCACAAGTTCTCATCATTTTGCAGTTGAAATTACTAAATGTAATCATAAGTTCTATGCTAAAAGTTTCTTCTCTCACACTTTGCACTTGTGGAACTCTCTCCCAGCTTCTTGGTTTCTATTCAACTTTGATCTTTCCATGCAGTATCAATCATTATCTTCTCTTTATTCTTGTTCTTTTATTTTTCTCTATCTTTCATAATGTTTTCTTTTTCCCCCTTGCATCTTAATGGGTTTATTGCTTTGATTAGGGTGAAATGATTGAAAAAAATAATTCAGCATGAACAATAAAGTTGATATTTGTTTGAAAAGCAGAAAGAACAAGTGTTGATAATGTGGAGAGGGGCCAAAAGTTCTAAGTATTATTCCTCAGAAACTTTAGATTAAATAAACAGGTATAAAGTATAAACAAATAATATATAGTTATTTATTTGACTTTGATTGCAAGTCCTTGGTAATTTGCAGTAGTAAAAGTTTGTTCAGCTGGGTATTTAATAGTTTGAAAGTTAGATTTTGTTAGTAGTCGTCATGTTTTTGGCTGCTGTCAGGATTGTGGTTACAGCTTCAAAAAATAGGGACTATATTTGTTGGGGTGCTAGTCACAACTGTAATCATTGCCTGGTGAAGGAGGCCACATTTCACAAGTATAATAAAAAAGGACACTTTTCTAAGGTTCATCGGTCAGCTGTCACTTGTATCCTCTTCTACATCATCTGCAACTCTGGCTTCTACATTTACAGCTTCTTCAGAGCTACTTAAGTGAGCTACTCTGTTTTAATCAACAATAAGGAAACTACGGGTCTCATCAACACTGGAAGTACTGGGTGTTTCATTGCATATGACTATGCCAAGAAGCATAAGCTGAAAATGGATTCTGCAACTGGGAATGTATCCATGGCTTCTTTGTCATGAAACTCCCCAGTAAAGGGACTGTACAGTCATGATAAACTTATTAAGTGAATCATAGTAGTACGGCTTTTCGTGGCTTAACTGCAGGTATTTACAGTAGCAATGAAATTCAACATCTTATCCCTTCAAGGATCCTACTGCCACACCTCATGAAAGATTTTTTCATATCAGTGCTGTCACCCAGTGGTTACTCTTTACCTAGCTGGTTCTTTGTGCCAGGACCAGTATTAGTATGTTGCCATGTTTGTTTGTCAACCAGTAAATGATTCACTGGTTAACAAAGAGGATTTGTTAAAAGCAAATCCACAATAAGCCCACATATGATATGCAGATGGACATGAATTGACAGTCTCAATATGTAACTAAGCACCAACTGATGATATGTCACAAAGCAGGAAGACATCTAACATTCATGTACAGACTGGTTCAGTGGAATCTGTGATTCCACTTTTTGACTCAGAAAACTTGAATGTTCCTGAACAGCAGAACACTACAGGTGGAATTCACTAAGTGAGGATTAGTGGTCCACTTCCCAAGAAATCTAATAATCACTCTGATTTCCAATCACCAACTGAACCCACCACTGTCACTTCTGTTACATTAGAGCCACAAAGATGATTTGTAATAGAACACCATAAGATCATTCATTATCAGGAAGTTTTTAAGGAAGGGGAGAATGTGGTATTCAGAACACTTGCCTGTTCCTTTCAGGAACAGGTAATTTTCTAGGAATCTCCCTTATGACTTACTAATAATAACTTTCCTTTGTTGTAGACTCTTCAATAGAAAATGTGGCCATCTTGTTAGTTCATTAAAGCCTTCTAAAGGTCTTATGTCTCATGTCTTCTCGCTATCACTTCCATACTAAATTAATTTTCTATCCATATGCAGATTGTTTCCAGTATAAGTTCTCGATTATTCTAATAGATTTCCTAAATAAATCAAGCTTATCTAGCAGTTCAAACACTTCTTTATGTCATACTTTATCAAAGTTAGTTTATAACACAAATGTGAGGGACCAACATTTCAAAATATCTTGAAAAAGTATATATATGTCAACAGCAACAATGTAAGTTTTGTGATAATTTGTAAGTATGTTCAAAGCAGTGAAAGTGTTAAAAACAACCTATGAATAATTTTAACTGACATGTGTTTTGGGATACTGCCAGTTCTTCAAAAGAGTTCTCCTGGTCAAACTGAAAGGGAGACTGTTCAACATAGCAATTGTAGTCATCTATGCACCAACAACACAAAGCACCGAGGAAGAAATAGAATCTTTTTACTCCACTCTAGAGAAGGCCAAGGCTCAATGTAAAAGCCAAGAAATCAGGATCATCATGGGAGATTTGAATGCCAAAGTAGGCAAGGAGAAGGAAGGTATGACAACTGGAAACTTTGGTTTAGGAATCCGCAACGAACAAGGAGAAAAATGGGTACAATGGTGCATGGCAAATGACCAGGTAATAACTAACACCTGGTTTCAAGAACACCCACAATGTCTATGGACATGGAGTAGCCCAGGAGGTGACATGAAAAACCAGATAGACTACATAACCATTAACAACAGATTCAGAAATGCAATGGTTCAAAGCAAAGCCTATCCAGGTGCTGACTGTGGAAGCGACCATGTCTCATTTGCAAACTACAAGTGAAACTCCGGAGATTGAAGAAACCTAGTGTAGCACCAACAACTGAAATACAATACACTCCTGAATGACCTCAACTTACAGAAAGAATAAACTAACAGCGTGAAAATCAAATACGAAGAACAAATTGGAAAAGGACATTCAAAATGGGACTCGCTAAAGGAAGCAATAGTGACACCAGCAAACGGCATTGCCCCAAAGGAAATTAGGCGCAGAAAGAAAAACAAGTGGATGACTGAAGAGATTCTGGACATGATGCAAAGGAGGCAGAAAATGATATCAAGACATGGAAGGAGTACACGGAACTACACAAGGAAATAAGAAGAAAATGCAGACAGGCTAAAGAGGTATGGCTCAATGGCAAATGTGCAGAAGTAAAGAGATTGAGCAGGAATAATAAAGCAGACATGCATAAAGAAATAAAAGAATTGATAGGACAAAAAACCTGCTCTTCAACAGGATGTATAAAATCTAAGGATGGTTTTTTGGAGAAAGAGGAAATACTCCAACGATGGGAAAACTATATAAATGATCTTTTCCACAACAAGAGAGAGCAACCGATAATATGCAAAGATGAGGATGGACCGGAAATACTGAAGTGCAAAGTTGAATCTGCAAAAGCCAAGCCAAATAGAAACAAAGCAGCTGGACCAGACGTCATAGTCATAGAGCTGCTGATAGCCCTGGAAGAATTTGGTATAGAGAAAATTACAAAAATAATAATTTAAATTTATAATAGTGGTGTAATACCAGATGACCTCAGCAAGTCGATCTTCATAGCACTACCTAAGAAGCCAGGAGCAAATTAGTGCGAACTCCACAGAACCATCAGTTTAACGAGCCATATAACAAAACTGATCATCCAAATCCTGATGAATAGAGTGAGAAGCAGAATCAGGCCAGAGATAGGACAAGAACAGTGTGGTTTCGTCAAAGACACTGGAACAAGTAACGCCATATTTATGATTAGGATGCTCTCTGAAAGGGCTATACAAATGAAGAAGGACTTATACCTGTGCTTTATTGATTACACAAAGGCGTTTGACAAAATACGCCACAAAGAATTGATGGAGATGCTCGGCAGCCTGGACATATTTGGGAAAGACTTAAGAGTAATCAAGACTCTTTACTGGCAACAAACCGCCTGTATACGGACAGATAACGAATTCAGCAGATATACAAAGATAGAAAGGGGCGTAAGACGAGGATGTGTCTTTTCACCGAATCTGTTCAACTTGTACAGCGAGAATATTTTGAGGACCCTAGAAGTTATGCCTGGATTTGTCATCGGAAGCCACAATTTAAACAACTTAAGGTACGCAGATGATACAGTGCTGATAGCAGACACAGACTACAAGGAAACTACAAGACATTCTACAGAAGGTAGCTGAAGAGAGTGACATGAAAGGACTACAAATAAACTGCAAGAAAACCGAATACATGGTCATCAGTAAAAAGGGCAGCCCAATATGCCAAATACAGGTCGGGCATACTAGAATCAAGCAGGTACAAAAATTTAAATATCTGGGAAGTGTTATAACAGAAGACGGAAAGTGCGACACAGAGATCCGAAGGCAAATTGGCATGGTGAAGGAAACATTCCAGAAGTTGAGTAAAGTATTAAGAAACAGGACAATTTCCTTAGAAACAAGGAAGAGAGTACTGGATTGCTATGTTTTGTCCATTCTTCAGTATGGCAGTGAATGCTGGACAATATCATCAAAGATGAAGGAAAAACTTGAAGCAACTTAAATGTGGTGCTACAGAAAGATGCTGCAAATATCATGGATCGAGCATGTGAGCAATAATGAGGTCTTATAAATGATGGAAACAAAAAGGAAATTACTGAGCATCAGGAAGAGACAACGGAAGTTCCTGGGACATTCAGTGAGAGGAGGGCTTAGAGAACTTGATACTAACAGGCCAGATAGAGGGAAAAGGCGACAGGGGGAAAGCAACGGATAAAAACATAACTTGAAGGACCTAATCAGGTGGATGATGAAATGAGGGTTGCATGGTGTAACAGGAGAAGGTGTGCTAGAGCCACCAGTGATAGGGAGACGTGGAAAGCCATGATCGCCTACGTCCTGAACGGACAGGGCACATAGAAGAAGTGTCAGAAAGTGTTGGTAGAGGGGAAAAACGAATTAAATCAAAACAACATTAGAGGTAACGGAATGTTGCTAGAAGTAACCAAGTCATTAAAAAAATGTCATGATATAGGAGAAAGTCATTAAGTGCTAAAAAGCCCCTACACCCTCACTAAGATGCGATAAATACAAACTTTAAACTTAAAGAAAATGCGTGAAGTTTTTTCCATGCAACTTTTAGTGCTTGTCTGCTGAACTTAGCCAAAACAACAACAAAATTTATCTCATACTTTTACAGCAGAAATAGCTCCCTGATTATCTGATTAAAATATTTTACTTCAAAGATAATTTATGCACGACAACCTTCGTTGAATAATAATAATGTGATTATTTCACAATAACATTAACATTAACAATAACAAACAAAAACAAATGTCACGATCTTCGCAGACTATCAGAGTCGCTAGATTTTATTTTTCTTAAAACGTTTTTGACATTCTGAAAGTTTGAATGTACGTTATATTCTTGTATGTATGTTGAAACAGATATCTATAATCTACTTCTCTCTCAAGTTCTTTTTTTTTTATTACAAATAATTTGCGACCTCCTCGGTGCCCGGAAGTCTTCTATCAAAGATTATCGGTTTCGTCTAACGGCTCGTCAGGGAAATTGCTCTTGCTTAGATTTTCTGTCTTTGTTTGCTCTACTTTGGTATTGAGCGCTTTAGTGTAGGGTTTTCGTCTTAGGTTTTTTCTCTTTCTTACGAGTGCTTGACTTTTTGTTCATGTACTTCGTTTGTTTCTTTTTTTTTTTTTTTTTTTGCTTCCCCTTATTTTCCCTCCGAGTTTGTTCTCGGTGGGTTAAAGACGATTTATAGCTTGCTTAATGCTAGTTTTACTATTGGTATTGTTGTTGCTATAGTTAATATTATATATATATATATATATATATATATATAAAGAGAGAGAGAGAGAGAGAGAGATAGAGTGGGACGGGTTGATAGATGTCTATTTCAACATACAAGTATGATAATAATTTTCGAGTTAATCCTAATAATTATTTTGTTAATTTTCCATAACTTTTTCAATGGATCTGCAGAGCCAAAGAGCCTTGCGGCTTCCCGGGGGGGGGGGGGGACTTGCGGGGCCCCCAGAGAACTTGCGTCCTCCCCCGCAATTGCGGGGTCTGCCCTGTCCTTTCACCTGTTTGATATTTGTGTTTGGTGACTTCAGTGCCCACCATGCAAAGTGGCAAGAAAAAATTAGTCACTGACCTCACTGGTGTCCAAATCCTGAACTTCTCTATCTCTCAGTCTTGCAAGCGCATGATTTCCCCATGCATTTCCTCAATAACCTTGGAGGATGCACTTACTTTTTAGATCTCTTCTTTACTTCTATGATATCCCTGACTCTTGCCATGCCATACAGCTCTGCTTTTCTTGCAACTCTGACCATACTATGGTGTCTGTTAATATCTCCCTCTACTCCCCCTCCTTTCAGGAGCCTCCTACCAGCAGAATATGTTACTGTTATCAAAGAGCAGACTTGGACTGATTCCATGATTTTCTTTGTGATGTGAATAAAGTTTTTAGGCTTCCTGTTGAAGACTGTGCCTCTGAGGTCTCCTCCTGGGTGAAAGCTAGCATTGATGCTTCCATCTAAGTCAGGAAATTCCAACTTAAACCTCATTCATCTCTTTGGCTTTCTCCAGCTTGCTCGGCCACCATTGCTCACAGGAATCACTTCTTCTGGATTTACCAGAGCAACTCATTTGACTACAATAGGCACCTTTGTCTTTCAATTAACCTCAAGTGGAATGACTACATTGAATCTGTAGCTACATCTACCACTAGGAAGATTGAGTCACTATCTAGCCAGAAAGTTTTTCTTATCAGAATCCATTTTACATATTTATAAATTTACCATTCATCCTGTTGCCATATCTAGTTGGGTCATTCTGCTATTTTTATTGAGGTTCTTGATAAAATTCAAAGAAGGATCTGCAATGTAGTTGATCCTGGCTTGACACCTGCTTTCAGCTGCTTTCCCCTCTGGCTTTTCTATTAATATTTTCATGGCAAGCACTCTGACAAGCTTCTTTCCCTGATGCTCTAACCACATGAATTTACTCGTACTACTAGATTGGCATCAAGGTCTCCCCACTTTTATCATCAAAATAGTAAATTATAACTGCTACTCCTACTCCATTTCTTGCCTGTAGAGCTCCCCACCCTATACTTGCTTCTTTGATAGCTACAATCTCTAAAAGTTTAAATGCAACATTAATTGCCATCTTCTACCTTCGTAAATCCTATCCACTGCCCCAAATTCTATCAACCTCCTAGTCCTGCCTTTCTTGGGGTAAAATGATTATAAAAAAAGCTGTCACTTTCTCTCTATTCTTTTGACTGTAACCAAATATAATGCAATCTTTTCACTTCTTTCAAATATCATAATATTACAACTTTTGCTACTATGAATGCCAAAATATGCAAATGATAACCTTGTATAATACTTGAAGGTTTCATTAACAAAATGCAACATATTTTGTAGAAATAGGATAAATGCAACACCAAGTAGCAATGATGAACATATGAGACTCTCAGAATGGAGAAGTGAGTCAAGAAGCAATGAAATCGGTCGAGACAATAAGAACACATCAACAGATGCCATTACCAACATTACGACTAATGCATGTGCAACCTCCTTGAATTCTAGCCACAAGTGCAATGGTGCATTGATTTATTTCTCCTCAATGTCTTCCTTATCTTGAAGTTTCATGGGGGAGAGAAAATCATCATTCTCATGCATACTTGAGATAGAACAAACATGCTGATATTTTATTATTAGCTACAGTACCCACTGCTGTGAGAACCAGGGAATAAATACCAATGAATTTGTAGTTCAATTGACAATTGATTAGAAATCATAAAAATGAAAAAAAAAAAAAGAGAATCTAAGGTTTTTTTCATATGAAAACTATATCAATTCAATATTAAGCTTTAACAAATTTTTTCTGTTATACATCTAAGAGCAAAATATGAGTGGTACAAAAATTCTTGTCATTTTAGACAACTGATGTTTGAAATATTCTTGATTTAATACATATTGAAGAATAAAATACACTATAGACCAAAAGATTTGGGAACACTCCCTGGTTTTAATAATTAAAAAATTCAATAATTTCATGCCTTCTTTAGTTTTTAATTAGGATGCTGAAACTAATTGACCTATTAGTGCAGGAAGTCTTGTTTTTTATGTAGGAAGTTACCTAAAATTTACAATCCACCAGCTCTAATATTATTATTAGCCAGCAAAGTAGATTAGGCAAAAAAGCTTTCAAGAAAACTTTATGTAGTAATAGGTTAAGTTCATTATTATTATTATTATTAAATATAGGATAAAATCTTTCAGGAAGAGGAAGTTTCTTATGCTTTGAAGTGAGCTTGTAAATGGATTTTGAAAAAGGCATGTATCTTCAACTTTAGGAGATTCTTTAAAATTCAGAGGGTGGCACTCAACTTCTGGCCTGTAGTGTATATTAGGTTTGTCCAGTTAGATGTTTCTAGTGACTGACTGAATTAAGGGATTTGATTGAATTTAAAATCAATAAAAGCAATATGCATCATACTTCACAAATATTATTACAAAATTCTTTAAAAAATAATGTGAATTAAATTTTGTCAGTGTTAGATGTCTTTCATGTTATTTTCTTATTAAGATCCACACACATTTCATTAAATCAATGTGAATATCTTTGTAAGAATTAAGCCATCAAATCTATATGTTAGAATTTGAAAATATAGTCTAAAAAGCAATTGCAAGTAAATTTGCCCATCACTGAAGTCTCTATAAATGTATTATGCCTAGGTTGGAAGAGACTGATATCAAATATCAGAACTCCTAAATAACATGCTGTTTCTCCATAAAAACTCAGTCAGTCCACCACAAGTAATTTTTAGCCTGTCATCATATATTAATTGGATGCCATAAAAAATCATAAATATCTGTTTAGACATTTCAACCAAACCAAGGATACAGATTCAAAGGGAGAGATCATGTTTCTGGTTCTCAGTTCCATTGCAATGCTCTGAAGCACATGTTCTTAGCCATGTAATGAGCAGCAGGTATATCATCTGCAGATAAAGACACACAAGGATATAGAGCAGTAATAAAACATTGTTTTTGTATTTCCATTGTTTTATAAATTCTCTGGGATGGAAAATTTCATGGAGCATATTATAATGTACAAAATATAAATCCTTACTATCACCATTTCTGTCTTATATCTTCTCTCTCTTCTTAGCAAATATTATTTTTCTTTTCTTTCTATTGTCCTTGTTCCTTTGAAATAAGCATCCACATCCCATGTCAAAAGTGTGGTATATAAGCTGATGCTCAATCTCCCTTTAGTTTAACTTCTGGAAAATGCACCAATCTGTAAACAGTAAAGCCATATTAGACATTCTTAGAAGTTATTAATACAAAGTTGACTATTTCTATAAATAAAATATATCAAATGTTAGTGTTGTTTTTATTTTTCTTGTTATTTTCCATTGCAATATGCATCATACTTCACAAATATTATTACAAAATTCTTTAAAAAAATAATGCAAATTAAATTTGATCAGTGTTGGATGTCTTTCATGTTATTTTCTTATTATGATTCACACACATTCCATTAACTCAATGTGAATATTTTTGTAAAAGAATTAAGCCGCCAAATCTATACAAATATTGTGACCATGAAGTAAAGTCACTGTAATCTTAATGGAATTGAAGAAAAATTTACTTTGCATTGCACTTGTCAAACTGAGAGCCACAACTAAAAAATATGGCTTTGGAGTTCATGAAGCATCCAAAAATAATAGAATATGTTCAAAATATGCAATGAGTTAAAATGAAAGAGAATATTAATGGAATTTGTTAAAAGGGAACAAGTCAAAAAAGATATTCAATACTGTAAAAACTTAAAATTAAAAAGTTAGGTGATTATATGATAATGTTTTTGTTAGAAACAAAGTAAACAATGCTGAACTTCTATATCATATCTAATCTCTTATATGATGACGAATGATGGACAATTTCTCCTCAAATGAAAAGGAGACTTGAGGTAACAGAGATGTTGTTTTAGTGAAGGATGCTGAAATTACTATGGATAGAATATGTGAACAACAAGGAAGGTTTAACGAAAATGTAAACAAAAAGGACACTTGTACTTAGAATTGGAAAGATACAGTTGAAATTTCTGGGACACTTAATGAGGAAAAAGGACTTGGAGAATCTAACACTTGCAAGACATACAAGGCCAGAGGAACAGAAAAATTGAAAGTAACATATCTAACAAGTGTGTGTAAATAGATGGCAGAACAGAAATTGGGACAAGCATTGGTTAGAGCTAAAAGGAAGTTGTGGAGATCTATGATTGCCATGGTCTTAAAGAGATACAGAATATAAAAGAATAAGAATATTAATGTTTATAACAACTACAGGAACATCAAAAACTATCAGATCTTATCAAGTAATGACTCCCACCTTATCTTTGCCACCCCAAAGCTACCAAGAATGCAAAAGAATGTGTATTAATTTTAAAAATAATTAACTTTTATTTTAAGACAAAAATATAGATAAGAGCTTTGTGCCAAATATTTTATTGTTAAAGTTTTAGAATTTTTTCAAATGAAAATATCATAAGTATCAAATTTTTAAAAACATAGAAATGAGCTAATGTTTAACCTTCATGCACCCCACCCATGGTGTTCTATATTAAGTATAGAACGACATAACCCCACCCCAAAAAAAAAAAAACAGTTTTTGTCAAAAGGAAGGTTATTCCCTTGATACTGCTATTATTGTATACTCTGTTGACTCCCTTGGCAATGTTTATAGTTTTTAAGAAGTGATGATTAGATTTTTTTTAAAAACCCAAACATATGAAGGTGGGTTTATACATTTTCTGTATTTTTGAGAATTGACATCAAATACATTTAATACTATTTCCTTATTAGATTTGCTTATTTACAATACAAGAATAATTTTATATTTAGAAAATTATAAAAATATGTGAACTAACTATAATGAAATATTTATTATTTACGATTTTAAAGAGAAATAAATATTAAAAGAAGTTTTTGTAAATTTAAATAAACAGATAATGACAAATGCGGACTACTAGATTGGAATAAAGGTCCCCTCTTTTACTATTGAAATAGTTAAATGACACTGTCTCTTCTACTCTAACAGCTTCTTTTATTGCATTTCTCATTTGTGAATCTCCCTTCTGTTTGCTTGCTTCCCTAATAGCTACAATCTCCAAAAGTTTAAATGCAACATCAGTTGCCATCTTCTGTCTCCTTAATTTCCATCCTTCTTTTATTCTTTCTTTGACATGCCCTATACTTTGTTTTTCTCTCACTGTAACCCCCTGCATACCAGTGGCAGTTCTGCTTTGCTTAGGGTTAAAAGATTATTAAAAAAAAAATGTAATTATAAATTTTTAAAAATGCATTTTCCTGGCATTTTTTTCTATTTGTTCTTGTCACATAAGTTCACTAAAATACATTGAGAGCATCTCTTCTTCTTACATGTTTTGATAATTTTGTAATTTTTAAAATAATTTTTTTAATAAATGATTTCTTTTCAAATTTATTCATTTATTTATTGGCTCTCCATTTCCTCTACAGTGCTTCCTAATGAGCACACATAATAACAAGAAAGAAAAAATGTTGGATTCTTGCCTTTCTCAAGGGTATTAGTACATAATTGAATGTAATGAAATTGACTATAATTCGAACTCGACTTTCCAATTCTTCAATCTGAGTCACTATCCATTACTCTACAGTACCTTCTTTAATGAGCCTATAAATAGCTACTTGTTTAATAATAAGGAATACATAAATTATTTATGTTTTTTTAGTAGCTTTAGAATCAATGAAGGCATAATAAATATTTATCAGTTACTTAAATAATTTTTTCTTGAAAAGTTACAAATCTGTGTGTACATATATAGAAATTTAATTTCTATGGTTATTCTAATAAGTACAAAAATTAATTGACTTTGCACACCTGATCCTCCTCAAGAGAGAATCACCTTTAAATTGAATGGTTGAAAACTGTCCAAATTTTGACCAGATCAATAATTACTTTTTATCTTTATACAAGCAAGTCTGGCTAGAATTACAAATGTTCAAATAAATTCTGAATGCAATTTTTTTTTTTTTTTTTTTGTTGGCTGATTTAAGATTGAAATTAGACAAAAGTAAGGAAGATACATTTATTTAGAAATGTTATCTTGTGTTGTAGGATGTGCGTTGTGGTACAGTGGATATCGGCTCGGAACGAGAAGCCGGGGAGCCGAGTTCGAATTCCAGTTGAATCCATTGTATTCACTTACGCGCAAATACCCTTGGGAAAGGTATTAATCCGCCTCTTCCTTCCAGTTATGGGTTAAATAGCAGGACAGATTGGGCTCTATAGCCTTGGTCAGCAACCAGTCTACTGCAAAAAGCAATGGCAACCTACCTCGGGATAATCTTCTGCCCAGTCAGTCATGTCTCTTCTCGAGACATGATCGCCCAAGCGTGTATCACGTATGGCACTTAACTAACTGACTGATCTTGTGTTGTATTAAATCATTTCATTGATAATCATTCACTTAATCATTTGTGATACAAGTATACAATTTATTTTATTTCTTGTCACAAAGGAAGCATTTTGTTTTTAATGTTTTAACAATTTTTTTGTTTAATGTTGGCTAACTTTTTGTTTTTAATTAAATTGCTTGTAAAAATTAATCCAATCAAAATATTTCTGTAAATCAATATGTAATGTTTCACAAAAAATAAATTTGTAGTTTTAACAATTTTAATTACAATCATATGCATATGAAGAAACTATATTTTCTACTTTGAATAAATGATTATATTATCCATCAAGCTTAGAGTGTGGGCAATTGAGTGATAATGGTTTGATTAGCTTAGAAATAGGAACATATTTCATACTGATTATAAAGTCAAGAATTTTTAAATTGTATTTTCTCTTGTCTAAATCTTTTCATTATTTTAATTATTGGTTTGTAAGTAGAGATAGCAAAATGGTACAGTGTAAACATTTGTGATCAATAGATTTAACTAGATACTCCATGTTTTAATGCTATGTTCCTTAAGCAATCATGGCTCTCCACAGATTCAATTTTTCTTTTCTTGTTTAATTATTATTTGAATATAGAATAGGCTGTGCTAGGGTTAGTTTCTCACAACACCACAAATTGTTGCAAAACCAAAATTTTAACAAAGTTTCAAGATTGAGACTTTTATATGAATATTATGCATGACACCAAACTTTCTCAGAAATATCTAAACTGCTAGTTTTCTACAACCATTTTCCCAGATTGATGGTTAAACATTACTTTGAGTGAGTGAAGTGTTTAGATCTTAGTAAAGACTATCCTTCTTCAAGCTTTATCAACTGATACAACAGAAGAACAAAAACCACATCACATGAGGACTTTCAGCAACAGCAAAAACTAAAATGGATAGCATATATAACTTGAAGAGAAGATAACAATATTATCAAGTTCTATTTTCTATGTCAGTATCCATTATATCACACATACACATCTAGAGACTCCATAAAGAAACAGAAAACCTCTGATTTTCAAGGTCTAATCTCTCTCTCCCTTCTCTTTTTCTCTCTCTCACCAAACACACACAGACTCACACACATATGCACACATTTGCATGCATATGTGTTTGTAAGATGCATAATAGTATCATATTGATAACTTTATATATGAAATAATTAGGATATTTGTAGAGTTTAAAAATATTATAAATCTATTTCCCTTCATTATGTCAAAGGTTGCTGTTGTAAAATGGCTGACACCTCTGCAGCACTCTCAATGATGGAATGGCCCATAACCAGAAATGGTCTGTTTAAATAAAGAATATTAGCATTCGGGGCATACTATTTGAGTGTCAGTCAAGTAATATTCAAACTGATTACTTTGGCAACTATTTAAACTCCTCCTCTGTGTTGTGAATTCTGTCTTGTCTGTCATTGTAACTATTGTACTGTTCTGTGTATATCCGTTTAGCACCAGATATTGTGTTGAATAATACCGCAGCATGCTTTCTCTGTGTACCATATCTACCTCAGCAATACAGCAGTTACATTAAACAACTGTTTGGTCTTTGCATAAATTATCAATTCACTTATGTTATTATCAACAGTTTCTTTTTCTTTAATCCACACTCAAATAAATTTTCTATTTCAATAAAAATGCTATGTGAATTACTTAAGCTCCCTTAGGTATGAGAACCTTTTTTTAATTCAGTCTGAAAAACTTATTTTAAACTTAAATTGACCTCCAATAACCTAATATATAAATATCAATTATAACATCACCATTTTTTGTACATCCCAAGCAAACAGAAATCAAGTTTTTAATTTTGAGAAATGTTATGATTTTGCTTCTAATTATATTCATATTAATAGAAATTGATGATGCTTGTGATTGTGAAGTTGTAGTTAACAAGATGGTGTAATAGATCATTACTACCGCAGGTAATTCCTGCATGTAGCCTTGTGCCACACATGTAGTCTTGAGCCATACTAAATTAAGCTGTATAAATATCAATAAATTGATGACTTTTTATTTTTAGGATCAAAATTATCAACAAAATTTTCCATAAATACAAAAGATGCTTATTAAAGAAATATTTGAGATTATTCAACTTTTATTTTCTATTTTCTGTGAGCCAAAAATCTAAAGAATGATGAATAAAACAGTTTTCTTATTTGCTTACTAATAAATAATAAATGAATTCTTTCAATTGAGAGAGAGTACCCTCATTCTGACTGAACTGCTTACTAGATGTGAAATTAATTCTTTCAATTGATGAACTTTATTATTCTGATAGAAAATCTTACCATTTATTCTATCCAACTTCCAATTATTGACCTATTAGCTTTTTGGCAAAGTACTAGAGGTTTTAATCAACTTTGAATTAGTTAAGCCTCTCACCTTGCAGGGCTTTCTTTTAAATAAGCAATTTAGCTTTTGCTTCATTAGGTGAACTGTTGATGTATTAAGGTTATTGCTAAAAGAGTCTGTCTAGCTTTAGATAAGAATGGTGAAGCTAAGGATGTTGTTTTGAATATTTTGAAGGCATCTGACGGGGTTTGGCATAATGATCTTCTTCACAAGTTGAAAGATTACGATATTTCTGTATAAATCTTTAAACTGGTTCAATCTTTCTTATCAAATCATGAAATGAAAGTTGTTTTGAAGAACCATTATTCTAGATCTTTTTGTATTAATGTAGGTATTTCCCAGAGCTCTATTCTTGGACCCACATTGTTCCTGATTTTCATCAATGACCTACTTGATATTACCAGCTCTCAAGTTGGTACCTATGCTGATGACACAACTATTTACTCCTGTCTTAATAGTATCTATGATCAGTTTGATAAGGTCAAATTGGCATCTGATCTAAAAAAATAACCTACTATCTGTTGTTAACTGGGACAAGAAATGGCTTGTTAATCTTAATCCTTCCAAAATTAAACAGTTTTAATCATCTGAGAGAAACTTTTTTTGTCTTTTTTTTTTTTTTTTTTGACAATGATAGCAGTGTCCAACTCTTCCCAGGAATTGACAATCCACTTGCAGATGTCTTCAATCTCTGGTTTTCTCATCCAGCTTCCCAATGTGTAGATATGATTTATTTCCTTTTACTGCAATACACCATTAGATAGATATTATCTCTCTGGTAAAGTAAATGAATCCAATTTTACATGATTTTGTCCATTTTGAGTTTTGGGAAAAATGGGATAGAATTTTAAACTAAAGTATGAGATGCAACAGACTTTTGGACATGATTTTGGATGAAAAACAAATGTCTTATACATGTAAGATTACTGTATATTGAATCAATTACTAGGTCAGCTGCTAGTAATGTTGATTTGTGTTGGGCAATTTCTCTTGCCAGAATCTATCTTACATGATTATGAGTCTATCATTTTTCTATGAATCGAACACTACTGCTACATCTAGCCTGGTGCTTCTATTATGTACTTAGAGTGTCTCGATAAAATGCAAAGAAAAATCTGCAATGTTATTGGTCCTGACCTGACATCTCAACCTCAGTCACTTTCCCACTGCCCTAATGTAGCTTCCCTGTACTTTTTTTACAAATATTTTCCTCTTTGGTACTTGGACTTAACAAATTTATGAACTGTACTAGATTAGCAGCAAGATCTCATCACTTTACTCTTGAAATGGCTTGATGTCATCATAAGTTCTATGCTAACAGTTTCTTCTCATGCATTCTCATTTGTGGAAGTTTCTGCTGGCTTCTTGTTTTCCTGTCAAATTTGATCTTCAAAAATTTAATGTCAATCATTATCTTCTGTTTTTGTAATTTGTTATATTATTGTTCTCTCTTCTTAATAATGTTTTAATTTATGAGAAATGAATTGTTTTAATTGATGATCCCCATCATTCTGACTGAAGATACACATTTATCCAAACAAACTACACCTGATCATTGAAGCCAATCCAAATTGAATTCAGTGAGCTTTTTGTCTTGACTCTTATTGTTCTTGTTTTGAAAATATTTTGAGTAGTGAAATTAGTTTAGACAATTTGTTATTACTGCCTCTTAGTTTGATATTGTTGTAGCCTGTTAAGGCTAGGAAGAAAGACACAGAAACAAGAAGATAGGTTGAACCAGTATATTTGAATAAAAGAACATATATACAAAATAAGAGTGTTATTAGTAATCAGATAGAAGTGTACGTCTAATCTGTCCAGTTACACTGCATCTCAACTGCCTCATGATTGCCTCATGACTGCCTCAACAACTGCAACTGAAGTTGCGCAGGTTAGTATTTTGGGAGGAGGAAGAATCCATTCCATTGTAGAATAGGGATAACAGATATTAACCTTTTTTTACAATTTACTCCTGTCTTAATAGTAAGTCTGATAGGTTTGATAAAGTTAAATTGGCAGTTGATCTAAAAAATGACCTACAGTCTGTTGTTAAATGGGGTAAGGAGTGGCTCGTTAAATATAACACCACAAAAACAAAACTGCTCTCTTTTAATCATTTAAGATAACCTTTTTACTTTTGTTGCAAAAGCAGAAATGGAAGACAGCCTTGTTGTTTTTACTGTTGTAAAATGGTAGTTGCTTCGGTTGTGTCAGTGCAATGAGTCTTGAGTTGATTAGTGGTTGGTTGGTTTGCTAAATCAAAGAGTTGCTAGTGGCAGTTGCTGGTTGGATGTTGACACTAGAAGAAACATTGGGTTGTTTAGGATGTGTTCCTAAACAAGGCCGAGTCAGCATAGTGTAACCATGGAAGCAAGATCATACCAAAGGGTAACACTCAACGAAGGCAGAATCTCTAAACAGGGCTGAGTCACAGTAATGTAACCACGAAAGTGGAATCGTACCAAAGGATAGCACTCAACGAAGACAATACATCTTCAGTGGCAGATCAACTGCAGAAGCAGGACCATGCCGAAGGGAATTCTCTCGACGAAACACCAGAAGCTCACGAAGGTAGCGCTGGGCCAAGCAGCTCTCTTTTGTTTGATAAAATGAGGCTGATAACATGTAAAATGATTTGTTCAACTACTCCCTGGTTAGAGGGAGTAGAAAACTGTAGATATAAAAATTACTTCCTATGTTGTTCAATGTTTGGGAAGCACAGCCTAATCTGATGCTTATGAGGACAGTTTTAGACTCAAACATATTTGGTAAGTCTTCCTGTTTCTCACATGCAGCTGGATTTATATCTGCTGGGTTTAAATCTGCAAGAGATCGGGGGCCGTGAATGTTGAGATTGCTTTTTCTAAGGAGTGGCCAATGACGGCTGCGACAGACTTGGAACCAGTATTGCAGTGATGAAAATGTCTATTTCTACTAATGACTCTTTTGACAGGAAGGAAGCTTCTTCACCAATAGGGTTAAAACACTGCAACACCCAGTGGAAGAAGTGTGTGAACCACAAAGGGGACTATATTGAAAAATAAACCTCATTTGGTCATAATCCACGAGAGTATCTTGGTCAGCTTAAGTACTTTTCAGCCAACCCAGATATTGTGATATAAATATTTACTTTAAAACATATATTATTTAATTAATCTTTCCTCAGTTTTTATTTCTTATAACATTATATTAGGATTTATACTGTTGGGACATTCACATTTTACCAGTAAGAACAGCCTTGTAGTAACAGGAATAAAAATATACAAGAAACAACACTGAAAACATGATAATTTGTAAATTAAATTCATACAATTTTATTTATTTTTGTGTATTGGTATGTATTTTTGTTACATGTCTATTAAGGTTGCATGTGATAAAAGGAATAAACTCACTTCGCATTATAACAAGCAATATGCTGAGAATAGGAGATGGACATCTTTATCCTCCAATTGGCAAGAGCAAAAAGAGTGAGGTCAGTATTTTGGGCACAAAGTCTGTTTTTTGTTGTATTTCTGTTGTATTCTGAGGCAAATTATTATTTTGGTTTTCTTTGATTTATTTTAAACAAAGTTTAGTGTTATTTGTTTTATTTTATTTCATTTATGATATTCATTGTTATTATTATTGTTATTATTTTATTATTTGTACAACACTTAAAAGTAAAAGATTGATGTGCATAGATGCAGAAAGCCTCCAAAGCAAAATGAGGTAAGTTTTCTGAGAGCTTGTTTGAGAACAATCAAAATATAAATTATAATAACCAGAAAATAGCTTTGAACAGATGGTTGTATAATTGTGAAACATTTGCAAATAAATAATTGAGACTAACCATCAAAGAATCTAGGCATTTGCTCTTAGGCTGTTTTTTCTAAATGAACCAAGGATCACAATGAGAATGGAATAGCTCAGCTGCTGACCATTTATTGCAATGCTGTAATAACAACTGGAATATTAGCACTATTGTGCAGTCATAGAAGAAGCAACGAGGGAAGCCATTCACATCATTTAATATCTAACAATGACAAAATAATAAAACAGGATCTGTATAACATTTGGCTTAACATTTGCGAGATGAAAGAAAGCAGCATTAAGTCGTTGGAGCAAAGATAAGGCAAATCGCTTCAGTAAGAAAAGAGGCAATCATTTTCTATTAGGGTGAAAGACTAGAGAAGAGTTTGAGGGAATCTTAGGAAAATCTTCAGCTCATTGTGTTTCCATGGATCAAGGTCACTCTGCTATTTCATTTCATCCAGCTTTTTAAGCTTTCAATGTTTTGTATCTTTTTTCTTTTTGTTTTTTTCTCTGAGAGATTTTCTTTAATCTTATTTTTTTCTGGCTGTCCATATCTTATTTTTTTCTCAATTAAAGTTATTATCTTTCCCTTTTCCATATTCTCTTATTTATAATACTTTTTTTTATTATCCACTGATCATACAAACACTTTCTTTTTTTAACAGGTTTTCAATTTTTACCCTATGTTTTTTACTTGCTATTTTAATTTTTACCTTTCATGATCATGATCATCACCACCACCATCATAATCATCATCATCACTGTAACCACCACTGCTACCACCATCACCATTATCATCATTCTCATCAGTCCCATGACCAGGTTTAATCATAAAGTTGCTGCACCTAACTGGTTTGCTCTACACATATGGGTTGAAGGTTAGAGAAGCATTCATTCATGTGTAGTATGTCTTCAGAAAGTAGACCTGGCAGAGGTTCTTTGGATTTTGTCAAGAATCTCTAGGCACATAGTAAGAGAACCAGATCAAATGTGGCAACAATGTTCAATACATAAATGAATAGTAAACTTCTAAATGTGCAAGTTAGATTCAGGCAAGAAAAATTGCCTAGCACGACACAGTGAACCAACTTTCATAGCAGCAAACCTAGCAATTAATTCAATATAATCTTTCTACTTCATATCATTTAAAACTGCAAGATGAAGAGAGTGCAGTTAGGTACTACACTCCTGGAGATTAGCATTATACATGTTGCTGCAAAGCAAAAAAGATTATTGCAGGAAATTAATAGAGAGCAGTTTCCATCTTGTGATATTAAAATCGATTGAAGGTCATTTTTGAGATCACCTGCCAATTTGATTTTATTGAACCTATAAAACTTACTATTAAGACAGGAGTAAATAGTTGTGGCATCTGCATAGATACTGAGTTGGGAACTGATGACATCAGGAACATAGTTGATGAAAATAAGAAACAGAGTGGATTCAATAATAGAGCCCTGAGAATTTCAGGTATTAATGCAAAATGAACTCAAGGAGTGGCTGTTCAAGACAACTTTCATCATGTAGTTTGATAAAGATTAAATCAAATTACAGGAATGAACAGAAATGCTATAACCCTTCAACTTGTGAAGAAGACAAGCATGTGAAACCCTCTCTCCACGAATTCTTATCTGAAGCACAATAGACTCTTTTAGAAATGATTGTCAACCAATTGGTGGCTGACCTAGAGAAGTGAAAGCCATATTGTTTGTATAATAGAAGACCCTATAAGGTGAAACAATTCAGATTTGATTAGATCCTCTCATACTTTGCCAAAGAGAGCTATAAGACTGATAGGTTGATAGTTCAAAGGATCCGACGATTCTTCAAAATTCTTAAAACTGAGAACAACAGAAAAGGATTTCCAACAATCCAGAAAGCAAAAAGCAGCAAGGCATCTATTGTAGAGTTTTGAGAGAACAGGATCCAGTTCAGGACACATTTCTTAAGAACAACTGAATGGATACCATCAAGTCCACATCCTTTGTGGAAATTAATGTTGGAGATGACAGAAGCAACCATGAATGGAGTTCTCTGAATATTACTCAATAGAGAATCAGTTCTAAGTTGAAAGTTAGGTAAATAGACTTCTGATGAATCAAGAACAGAAATGGAAGAGAATTTAGGAACAAAGCATTCTGCTTTACCAGCATAACACTTCAAATTGATTGAAAAGAGGGATGGACTAAACACTTATTCTTCTTCTAATGTCTGTTGCACTTAATAGCCTCTTGATGGTAGACTATTTATATTCTGCTATTCATGTTGAGAAGAGTAACTCATTTCAGTTAATTCTATGTTAATTTGGTTTTGAACCTCTGAAAGAAAATATATTCAGGTGTTCAAAAAGTAATGCCATTTTTCCTGAAAGAATATAAATACAAATGTAACTTCAAACAATTTAAATATTTATTAAAAATGTAATCAACTTCATTTTCAATAACTACAGCCAACAGTGGAGGTAAATGTTTGACTCAACATTTAAAATTTGGATGTTTTCCTAAAAATTTTGAAAGATTGTTTTCATCTTTTTTGTTTCTGAATGTCCTTGCCACTTATGAAAATCTGTAAAATAGTAAATCTGGTATTTATGGAGAATATGGAAGACCTCCCTCCTTTTAATAGCTTTATTTTTTCTAGAGTTTGTTTTGTAAAGCGTTCTTGTATTTTTATACTGGAGAAGAACACCTTTACTTTTATCAAAGTAGGACACTTGACCTAATGCTTTATTTACCTAATCAAGTAATTAGCTAGCAATAAACATTTTCAGTAGCTCTATGTTCCAGTTAGCTCATAATGGATACTACTATTTTCATGGGCCTTGCTTGACCTCTGTTTTAGTTAGTAAAATACAGCATATATTCATCACAACAACAAAGTGCGACAATTTTAATACATAATCAGAAGGATTTACTATCCAAAAAATTCTGTTGTATAAGTTCGGTGGAGTAAGAAAGTTCTTGTAATGTGGTTGAAAGTAAAGTATTTGTTTTTCTGGCTTTCTTTTTATGCTAGTGAATGAATAGATTTTTTTAGAAGTGATAAATCGATCATATTTAACAATAGAAAGTGATAAGTTGACTTATCTGTGGTCTGCATGTATGGAACTGCTCAATTCCATATGCTCTTCTTGCAAAAGACTGGCTGAAAAGAGGAAGTGCTGTAAATATTCCACCAGTAGGATGGTTTCTTTTGTTCTATGGAATCATTAGAATTAGATATTTTTTTATTTCAAATGACCATGAGATCACTACAATACTTTTTATGTTTTCACTAGATACAAAGCAAAGACTTTTATGAATGGAAACATGGCCTTGGTGTTACAATGGTTTTGTGGTGATACCGAGCAAAGCGAGGGACCAGATATTTGCACTCTCAGGACCAGAAAGCAAATGACCAAAACTGGTCTGTGCACAGCCGGCTCCATGCAGAGGTTCTGGCAGAAAGCCAAAAATTAATTAAATATCAACTTCCAGTTTGCGAGCCTATGCAATTTTATTTATCGGCCAATGGGAAGCCCAGAATCAAATATGAGCATGAATTCCCAAATGATCTGCTGGGATTCACAAAGACGATATAAAAAGCTGATACAGAAAGCATCGCCATGAGACAGACAGAGACACCGACAGAGACAGACTCAAGAAAGCACTAGCGTAATTAGCACTTCCCTTGACCAAGTCAAGTGATTTACTATGCTCGCCGCCCTTCCCTCTCCTTTTCTTCTTCACTGTCTCTAAACTACTTACCGACCATAGGAGCGGATAAATCAAAAACATTCCTAATTTACAACGCTCCCACATTCATACGCACAAATTCTCTTTTCTGCATTTTATTGCCATGAACTTTTAATGTCCATTGGACTCATCCTAAAAGGATTACTTTAATTGTAAAAACCTTAATTAATATGTGTATATATAAAATGTTGTTTCTATACTCAATTTGCTTTTCATGTTTTATAATCCCTCTTTATAACTTATAGTGGGCTATCTACAATGAGGCCAAATTCCATTAATCTGCAACAACACCCAACTTCTCTCCACTAGAACGGATAACCCACTATAGTTTCTCATTTTGTGATAACCACTTTCTTTTTCCTTTTCTGCTGATATGCAAAACACATTTTTCATCACTTGTAACAAAATAAAAGGTTAGCATTCCTGGTTAAAAGACTGCTGCAGAAAGTGGAGCATTGCATTCAGTTCACAAGCAAAAGTTCATGAGAAATCCAAATTCCTTCTTTGCAAGTTTTCCCAATGAAACTCTGATATGTACTATAAACTGTTTGATAAAAATGTGATAAACTAATTCTAAATACAGTTTTTTTGCCATTCAACCTTGATTCTACTTTGGTCATTTTATACATAATTCATAGCAGTGAAATCTGTAATCATTTTCCAAGCACCCTAATATAAATTTTACTGCATGATCCAGGCATTGAATTCAGAAGGTCATTAATGAGGTGTATTTACTAAATATTTTATCTATAAGGTCGCACTATGTTTAAATATCTTTGTGAGGTGTAAGTGACCTAAGAGTTAACAGCATTGATAATGGAATTGGTGAAACTTTATTTCTTCCCCTAATTATGCACAAATAGTAGTTCAGTTGGAGCTACTAAGCACTGTAAAGTAGTCTATCTTGTCTGTGAAGCTAACAATTCATTCAATTCATATATATATATATATATATATATATATATATATATAGATATATATACATTGAATAAAGGGTAGATTGATGAACAGTGGTTCAGATTGAGGAATTGAAGAGCCAAGTTTGAATTTCAGTTGAGTTCATTCAGTCAGTTAGTTTAGTGCCATACATGATACATGCTTGGGCGATCATGTCTCAAAAGAGTCATGACTGGGCAGAAGATTATCCCACAGTAGGTTGCCATTGCTTTCTGTGGCAGACTGGTTACTGACCAAGACTATAGAACCCAATCTGTCCTGCTATTTAACCTATAACTGGAAGGAAGAGACGGATTAATACCTTTCCCAAGGGTATTTGCGTGTAAGTGAATACAATGGAATTCGAACTTGGCTCCCCGGTTTCTCGTTCCAAGCTGATATCCACTGTACCACAACGCATTACATTCACTTATATGCTAATGCTCTTAGGGAAAAAATAAATCTATCTCTTCTTCCCCCAGATATGGTTGAATAGCAGGAGAGACTAGGTCTTATAACTGGTTTAGGAAAAGAAATTCTGAATTAAAACCAGTGGGTGGTCATTTGGGGTCCTTGAGGCATGCTGGACACTAGTTCTCTGTATTTAGCTCTTCCAAAAACCATGGTTGGTTCTGCACAAGCCTCACAAATATAAACAAATCATATGTGCAGCTAGTCTGGCTATTTGGTTCTAAAATCTTAGTTGTTTTATCCTCATATATCAAAATACAGCAAGGGAATCCTCCATATATATAAATATAAAAGGGCGCACAACATTTTTAACAACATTTTTACTTTTGTTCATGAATACTTGTTGTGAAAGAAAATCATTATATTTGTTTTGATAAAGTCTATCTGTAACGTAATTTTCCTTTTGTATTTATTTGTGTGTGTGTGTGTGTGTGTGTGTGTGTGTGTGTGTGTGTGTGTGTGTGTGTGTGTGTGCACGTGTGTGTGTGTGTGATAAAGAAATAGCTTTACAGTACACTATATTTATGGGCCAAAGTGCTCAATATCAGAGATAGAGTGTGTGTAAATATAAAAGTGGACACTGAGGTCAACACCGAGTACTGACAGTCTGTTTCCTGCTTGAATGCAATCTTCAGGCCAAAGATTATATTCAGGCATGAAACAGACTGTCACTGCTTGGTTTTGACCTCACTGTCAACTTTATATCTCCAACCAAAACACACACACATACATTATATATATATATGACATTAACCAAAAGTTTACTTTTGAAAATTATGTCAAGGGTTAAATCAAACTGAATATTTTGCCAGCATTGATTGTTCAAATTTGTATCACCTATTCTAACATTTTTAAAAAAATGAACGCACTCAAGATATTTTGAGAAAATCTTAATACCAGTTTTGACAGTTGAACAAAAGCCAATTTCAAGAATTTTTGGGGCATAAACTGATCAGTTTACTTACATGTTTAGTGAGGAAAAAAAGATTAAAAAGACTGACTACAAAATCTCCATCTAGTATCTTTATAGAAAAGTTTGAACCAAGCATTCATTTTAGAAGATTATTAGCAAAATTAAAAATATCTCTGCCCAAAGTAGTAACTCAACTCTATCCATTCCTAACTCGGACAATCAAAGAGAAAACTAAGTAAATAAAATGATAATAGAAAAACACCTTGGCTAAAATTATTATTTGACAAAATTCAGTGGTTGTATATTTGTTAATGGTTTCTCTGCCAATCAATATTCAGCACAACTTTACTCACAGAGATTTAAACATCTGTATTACATTAATCTTGTCACCAAAACAGTCACAACAATTTGATTGAAACTTCTAGTATGTGTTTAGTTTGTCTTTTCATATGAGTCAAGTCAAATACAATAACTAAAATGATCTCAACTTATATTATTTTTGATAAATATACTTGTTAAAATGAGATGTCAATTCATCCATCGCACCCTATATATTTATATATAGAGAGAGTTGTGTATTTGGGCAGTAATCTCTCTTCAATGCATGTTTCATTAAAAATGACTGACAGGATACTTCAGTTTAGTTTTTATTGGAATTCTCTTGTATGCAAACAAGAGATTTATTTTTTAAACTTAGTGTGTAGAAATTTTCTAAATGATTGTTTATTCTGAGCACTTGCAGCTAATCTATTAGCCCTTTTCAAGGATTTTGGTTGCGCAATTGCAAATGGTATTTAAGTGCTTTTGCAAAGAATTTAAAAGCTGCTGAAAGGTAGAAGTAATTTTGAATATTTAGATGCTTTTAAAGAAATCTCTTGTTCCCCTCAAAGAAAAATACAATAAAAAACATAATAGAAATATCTAGTCAGTCATTTTTACTGAAACACATATATATTTCATAAAGAAACGTTTTCCTCT
Source organism: Ascarosepion bandense (assembly GCA_037127315.1). Classification (NCBI taxonomy): domain Eukaryota; kingdom Metazoa; phylum Mollusca; class Cephalopoda; order Sepiida; family Sepiidae; genus Ascarosepion; species Ascarosepion bandense. Next base: position 4,355,369 of record JBBBDQ010000883.1, on the reverse strand, counting down.
TGTTTCTTATTTGTATATATTTCATAGAATATGACAGGAAAGAAATAGTCCTTGTCTGTCATATTCAACAAAACATATTTGAAAGAAAGGTTGCTGCCCAAACATACATTATATATACTTATATATATATATATATATATATATATATTATTTTCTACATTCAAATGTAAATCATTTTCACTACAGTTATTTTCAACATTACCTGATGACGAGGTAAATCTCAAAACATAGAAACTTCCATGTCGCAATATAAAATAAATTTTAAATAAAAACTAATTTAATTATATTATGCTCTATGATTTATGTTGTATTGAGCACTTTTTAAAAAAGTAAATGCCAGAGACCTTTGGATTCTAAACCTGTTAGTTGTCTTCAGCTAAATATATATATTTATATATATATAAATCATAAAACATATCATTTCTAACACCATTAATTAAATTAATCTATCATTTGTACTTCCCTAAACTTTTTTGTTGTTTAGGTGTGGAGTGTTTCTTTTTACTCACTCACTCTCTCTCTCTCTCTCTCTCTCTCTCTCTCACAAACATGCATGTACACACACACACACACACACACACACACACACACACACATAATTTTTATTAAAAAAATATGAAGAGAAAAGTAAAAAACAATGTATTGCTTAGTACTGGTTGAAGACAACAAGGGATTTCAGTTAATAACAATTATAAAAAAAAGACTATCTTAACTGTTGTAATTTAATTTAGAAAAACAAGCTTTTGCCTATAGTTATTGATTCTTTCTTGGCATTGCAATATTTTCCAATTACAAAAGCCATTATCATTTGAAATGAGAGCATTACTTTTCTGAAATGAAGAGTAATGAACTTCAATCACTGATGGAAGCTGAGACCTCCTCATTTCAATGATGCTTCTCAATCTTCAATCTCTCTCCGGAGATGTGTATCAGTTTAGATTGTCATAGCTCTTTTGTAAAGATATATGTTTCCCTCAAAAGAAAGGAAATGCATTTCCAAATGGTTCTTCCATATCAAGTAAAACATGATTAAAAAAAATTGTTCTTCTGTATTAGAATGATAAGAAATGGTTCTTGTGTTCCCGGACTGTTGGTTGAATAATCCAAAAAGTAACTTGCCACAAAGAGTTGTGAGTTCAATCCCTGGCCCCATCAGAGTAACCAAAAAACTTGAAGAATTGAGTTACTAAAGGGAATTAACTGAAATGGATATATTAAAAACAAAAAAGGCATGTCATGTAAAATTAGAACAATCCATCTCTGTAAATTAAATAAAAGGTTCAGTTTGAAATTCCAAAATATCTCACCTGAAGAAGGCTGGAAGTGTACAACAACCAAAACATTGGGAATATGGTAATGAAGATGATGTCAACAGTTCAAACAATGTAAATAATGTAAAGAGGAACACAATGTATAAAAACAGTTTTTTGTCATTTTTTATTAGAGTTTACAGTAGTTAGATGTTTTAGTTAATGAATAAAACAAATAAGCTTTTAATTATATTTCCTTGAAAAGTGTTTTTCTTTTACACTAAGCAAAGGTGATAAAGTCACTAAGATGCAAGGAGTTACTGAGAGTGAAAGGAAATGAGAACATTTTAGTGAGGAGAAAAGTCACTAAGATGCAAGGAGTTACTGAGAGTGAAAGGAAATGAGAACATTTTAGTGAGGAGAAAGGATATTAAGAGAACAAGATTAAAAAAACACAAGATGGTAATTGAATTTAAATTTTTGATTATAGAGGAAAGCAAGAAGCCAGGAGAGAATTCCACAGATAAGAAGTGTGAGAACAGAAACTACTAGAATAGAACTTATGGTTACACTTAGTTATTTCAACAGTAAAATGATGAGACCTATCTGCCAATTTAGTACTATGCTTAAATTCATGAAGTTGAGGTAGCAATGAAGAAAGAAAGAAAAATTATTCATGATGTATCTACTTTCATAAAAAGAAATCTGTCTTCCTGAATTCTGTTCTTTTATTGTTCTTTCTTCTCACTAAAGCCTCCTCATTTTCTTCTACTCCTCTTGTGCCTTAGTGGCACTATTCCCTTACTGAGAGTGAAATAATTAAAAGAATAAAAAAATAAATGGAATTTGGTTTGAATCTGAGAGGATCGTGAAAAATAATATTTTTAACAAGTGATATATATGCATAATGTTTATGTGTGTGTGTGTTTGTGTGTATATGTATGTATTTGTATGTGTTCCTGTGTGTGCATACATGTGTATGAATGTGTGTGTGTGTGTGTGTGTGTGTGTGCAGGATGAAGACCTAGCATTTCGAGATGATAAATTTTGAGACAAAACACAAGTTTAATCCTCATTAACTATTTAATGATCTGTAAATAAAACTACTTTCTATTTCAAAAGAGATTTTAACAACTGAACTCAACATTTGTATTGTTCTTGCTGCTACTATATTTTCTGACAATCCACTCTACAGCCTTCTCAAGGCATACTATTGGAACAATAAGGATTATATTAAAAATTATGCACAAGAATTTATTTCTTCATGTAGTAACAAAAATGATTCAATATTCAGACAGGAATGTTCCCCAACAAACCATTTTTGTGTTAATCTTTATCATTCTATGAGATTGCTATCTGAAATTAAATCATTTTTATATTGTATAAATGATAAGCAAATATAATGACAAAGATGATGAAATAAAAGCATAATTCAGAAAATATTAAGAAGCTTAATCAGAAATAATTCAAATGAAAAGAGAAGAGATGAATATAAACTGACAACAAATATTTTGCATATATCTGTTTGGCTTTTTTTGTTTTAAGAATGGCTTTATCATCTTAAAGGATTCATGAGCAAATAGTGCAAACAATTATTTTAAATTTATCAATTCTAAATGATTGAAAAACATAGACGGGCTATGAATTAAAATCATAAGGAGTGCTGGAATGCTATGTGATATCTGTCCTTTAGTTTGGAAGTAAATGTTGGACAATCTCATCAAAGATGAAGGAGAGGCTTGAGGCAGCAGACATGTGGTTTTACAGAAGGATGCTGAGAATACCATGGATGGAGCACGTGTGCAATGATGAGGTGTTGGAAAGGATGCAAATGAGAAGAAAACTCATAATATCAGGAAGAGACAAATGAGGTTTCTGAGGCACATAATGAGGAAGGAGGGCCGAGAGAATTTAATACTCACAGGTCGGATAAAAGGAAGGAGAGACAGGGAAAAGCAGCACGAGACGTACTTGTTAGGTCTGAGCAAATGGATGGTGAAGCAGGATTTAGAAGAGATAGCAAGAGAAAAAATATTGAAAGTGACAAGGGACAGAGCCAAGTTGAAGTTCATGATTTCATATGTCATGAAGGGACACAGCACATGAAGAAGAAGAATTTATATGAATTGAAAAAAATAGAAGATAAGCTATGAAATCAAACTTATTTATTTATATTGGCTGAATGTGTGGAGATTTTCCCCACCTTGTCTGCCAGGACCTCTGATAGGTGCCACTTTTTAGGACTATAAAAGGACAAGACAATATAAACTCTTCCTCTTTTTATTCTGGAATGTAATAATAAAAACAACAAAACTCCTTTCCACCAGGGGAAATTTCTTTCTCCAGTAGGTCATCTTAATTTCAGCCAGCCATATGGCATATTATGCACACACATTTCCTAGCTGCAAAGCTTTTAAATGATTTTTCTTCTTTTTTCAGCTGTGTACATAAAAGTATACTAGCAGTATAGTCCGGCATTGCTTGGGTGTAATGAAAACTTTAAAACTAATCCATGGTCCTGGAGCTCAGACTCTTTGGACACTGGCATGAAAGACTAAAATGCAATAGTTGTTTTCAGTTAAAGTGAAACTGAAGACTGAAAGAAAAATGAATGGATGTAAGTCAAATTATGATTTCCTGGTATCGATATCAAATAAGTTTTTTTCATCATAAACTGAATTTTGAAGGCTAAATAAGTCCTCTGAGTAAATGGTATCATGGCTGAAACTAAGAAGTACAATTATACCTACTTAGAGCCAAACCTGAAGCAAAAACTAAAATAAAAGGGCTGAAAAAATAGACATACAGGCAGATAAACAGATACACACACACAAACATCTTGCCTTATATATATATATATATATATATATATATATATATATATATATATTATCAATTTTCTGCACTATTGTAAGAACTACAACCTTGAAACTTCTGAATATCATTTCTTATGTCTTTGTCTATGAGTGTATCAAATTTGATTAAAATCGGACCACTCCTTCTATAACCCGATTTTTTCAATTATCGATTTTCGATATTTATCAGGGGTACCTCGACACAAAACCTAGCTAAGAACACTCACAGACACTTATAGTACAACTGTGTAAATTTTCAAGAAAATCAATTCAGCTGTTTCGGAGTCTATAGGTAATGAACACAGACACACACATGCACACATACGCACACACAGACAAAGTTCCATTTATAAATAAGGTTAGATTCTTCTCTCTTCTTGCATTGTTATTCTTTATATAAGATTATATATGCAAAATTCTTCTACTTGTTGAAATTTATTTCTTTCAAAAATGTTGAATACAATTTCTTTGAAAGATCTATTAAAATACTGTAGCACCCATTTGTTACTAGCTAAAATTCTTTATTTATATTGACAGAAAAACAGTAGACAAGTTATGATTTTAAATTATTTGCTTATATTGAAAGTGAAACACAAGAGATAAGTTATGAATGAAAATTATTTATTTATATTGGATGAAAAACACAGGAGACAAATTCTGAATGAAGTCTGTTTTTTTCTTTTTATTTTAGTTATAACATTTTTTTATATGCTAGGAATAAAAAGTGAATTTCATTGATAATCACATTTAATTCAGTTAATGGATTAATTTTAGCATGGATTATGAGACATAATTCATGAACACATGGAAAGCATTTATTTACCAAGAAAAAAATAAAGGAGCTCTAAAAAAATTTTTTTTTTCCTGTAACCTGATATTCATCAAAATATGTGTCATTAATTTTGTCATAAAAAGAATAAAATATAAATATTTTTTCAGCTTATCTGAAGAAAATTTTTGAGTTATCATTCTTTACAGTAATTGTAGATTTCCATGGTATAAAAAGAATATGTTGACAAAACTACTGCAGATTTTGCTGTGGAACAAATAACACACCCCTCATGACAAAATGAACTCCTCTAGATGCTTAAATAAAGAACTAGAGTCAGTCTTCAGAGTATTTCTTACAGACGTCATGATGAGTGCCTAAACAAGACTTAATATTATAACCGCTAGAAAACAAATTATAACACATTCTGTTTCTGAGAGAGAATTCTGCTATTCACTTAAAAGAAAATATTTTGCTTACTTACCCTTGTAGATATTTCTTATCTTGCCAAAAGACCAAATTGGATTCTATCTGAAATTATTTATAATTTAATTTAAACATATGGCATAACACACTCAAACCAGTTTACATATTAAATTTCTTTTGATCAATAAGGAGTAAACTATTCATGCAAGTTAATTCTTTTTCCTTCATTTTCTATAAACAAAGCCAGTGCTCTAGATTTGATTCAATCCAAGTAAGCTAAAATCAACTTTTATGCTGACATAGGTTCAAGGGAGAAAACACAACACAGTTTCTGGAAGAAAATACAATATATCGTTGCTGACAATATTGAAATACAAATGATAAAATACACAAAAAATAGGTAAAATCTGTAAAGCCTATATAAAGTGAGGCGACTAATTTATATAGGATGTCACCAAGAGTATAAATAGCTACACATGAGGTAATTGAATACATACCACAACCTGTTCTTGTGATATCTGAAGTCTCAATTTGGACATAATTTTGACCATCTATTGCTCATTTTCAGAAACTGTCAGATTCCACCAAAAAGAAATTTTCAGCTAAAATATATTTTTAAACACATTAAGAACTTTTGATCTGAAATCTGTTATTTAAGTTGATTTTGCTATTATTTTTCTTTATTCTTTTTTGTTGAATTGATTCTTTACTTTTTTCTTTTTCTTTCATTTTCTTTTTGACTTTAGGCTGACACCTTTCTTTCTCTGGTGTAACAAAATTTAACCAGATTACTGTTTATTGTTTTTTTTTAATTTAATTCTTAGTTAATTTACAGTTTATTTTTTATTGTACCTACTGACTAAAGCTTTTCTTTGGACTAAAATCCGTTTGTCTTGTTTGATGTTTGAATTTTTTGTTTTTTTTGTCAGTCTTCTTATTTGTCTTCTCCTTAGGATTTTTATTTCTATTTTTTTTTCTGGGGTATCTTTTACTTTTCCCAAGTTGCTGTTTTTGTTTTATTTTGAGATTATTTCTTAACTTTATTGTTTAGATTTAAATCTTTATTCATTTTCCATCACTGGGCAAATTTTATTTTCTCTTTTGGGCAAAACATTATTTTAACTATTAATTATTATTTGAAACCATTCAGAGTAGTTCTGAGTTGTTTCATCAAACTTTCATCTTGAATTAATTTTACAAACTTTATTTTTTCTAAGCTTTATTAATTTCAGTCCAATTTCTTTTTCTTTCATGGTCAAACCAGTTTCTTTATTGCAAATATCCAAATAATACAAAATTAACAATACGAAACTCAAACTATAAAAGTTTGAATTTCATATTGTTAATTTTGTATTATTTGGTGCTGCAGTCATATAATGTATATATATATTTCCTAAGGATCTGAGAGTATTTTTGAGCAGATCGTTAATATAAAGTAGAAAGAGGGTAGGATTGAGAAGAGAGCCTTGATGGACACCAGCATTGATCACATGTACTTCAAGGGACTGGCCATTAATGACAACCTTCACAGACCCAGCTGACAGGAATGACTTGATGACTGAGAGGATTCCCCCAGAGATTCCATAGATAGTCAGTTTGCATAGCAGTCCCTGTCCCACACTTAGTCAAAATCCTTCAAGTCTAGGATGAACATTCTCAAGATATTTTTATCAAGTGATTCAATGAATCCATTTGTGATAAGAGAACATCAATAGTGAACCTAGAAGAGCAATAACCGAATTGTTTGTTATGCAAGGAGTTTGTTTTTGTTCAAGTGTTTGACAAATTTCTTGCTTATGATACTTTCAAGACATTTGCTAAAGACAATAAGGAGGCTGATGGGCAATAGTGACTGGGTAAGGGTTCACCTGCATTCTTGTACACAAGACACACACTAGACACTTCCCATGGGTTTTAGAAACATTTTTTTTTAAACAGTGGTTAAACATTTTTTCAAGATTGGAGACAGTTCTTGATCAGGTTTCTAGAGAACAAAAACAGGTATTTTATCCAAACCAGTACTCTTCATAGAGGCAAGGCTTGAAGAAAAATTGTTTTCAATTTTAACCAAGTTTGAAATTAATTTCCTGAATTTTATGAACTAAAGAAAAGGAAATGGTTCTATTATTTCTAAAACTTGTTCCAGACATGCATTAACAGGAAGATTGCATATTATGAGAAAATATGAGTGCAATTGGTAATCCTCATTTATCTTGAATAATTCATAATATGTCACTGAGAAACATTCTTCTTCAAAATGAACACTATACAACATTATGAAAATGAATGACCTTACAGGAATTAAATCCTATATATATATTTCAATCAATGAAATCTCATCAGAAGGTTTGTTTGATAAACAATCATTACAAGAGCAAATATCACCAAAATACTTGAAGACATAGTCATAAACCTCTCATGTGTTATTTATGGACCATTTACAATATAACAACAATAACTCCCTTCACCATGCCTTCCACAAAATTGAGAAAAAATTTTCACAAACCAGTAGAGATTATTTTCTAACTAGTGAAAACCTTGTATTCAAAAACTTTGCACCTCTATGTGAAATTAGATTTTGGTTCTTCCTTATGGATCTAAAAATAGAAGCATACTTCTCAAGGCTCAAACAATTTTGGAGGCAAGTTTGCACTACACATGTGTATGCATACAATGGAAGAGATGACAACCAGCAGCCACACACAAAGGTTTTGTCCATGCACACAATAGAAGGGATTAACAAGTCATGACTAACTCAGCCTTTGTCTATGCACTCATGTACACATACTACATTTTTGGAGAAAAAAACAATTATGAAGGCTGGTTTGATCTATACGTGTGTACACACACCCATGCACACAGTGAAGAGATGATAGTCAGCAGCTACCAAATAAGGCTTTGCCTCAGAACTCACAAACACATGAAGCTGACCGCCATAAAATAAGTCTGTCTTCACATTTCACACCGCACTAAAAACATTTAAGTACTTTATAAAGCAAAAACTGCACAACAAGGAAAATTGAACATTTTATTGTGATTGTATATTTCTGAAAAGAATCTATAAATGTTATTTCAAGTAATGTTCTGCTTTTACATTTCCTCCAGAAAATAACCTTTCTTATGTCTCATTTAAAAGATGTGTTGTTGGATATTGGATTATAGGAAGTAAATATTACATATATATTTCAACCAATAAAACTGTATCAGAAGGTTTGTTTGATAAAGAAAGATGTGTTGTTGTTGTTAAATGTTTGTGATTTGTCTACCCAATTTTTGTTGCTATCTGAATTGAGATCCCAAGCATTTAACAACAACAACAACAACAACAACACATCTTTATCAAACAAACCTTCTGATAGATTTTTTCAGTTGAAATATATATTTGAGCAGCAATCTTTCATTTAAACATGTTTCGTTAAAAACAACCAACAAGGAAGATTTTATTAATTTTTATTCAATTTTCCACTATTCTTACATGTTTCCTTTTGCTGGAGATAAAGAATGTAAAAATGTTCTATAATTTTCAACTTTCCAAGCAGTTTCAGCTTCTGCACAGGCCATTTTCAAGGATGTTATTTTTCCGGTATTATGTCCTCAGGTTTGACTGTAATGTAATTTTTTGTGTTTAAGTGTTTAAAGCTTTTTAGTGTTTTAGCTTTAAAGAACTCTCCATTCCCAAAACACTATATATATATATATATATATATATGGATTTAATTCCTACAACCTACTGTCCAAATTTTCATGTTAAATGATCAATCAAGAAAGAAAGCTTTCATGATATAAGGCAAGATAATGATGTTTCTCCTCTAAGTGGCTAATTTCACTTTTGCTGATATAACATTATCCATATAGTATAGTCATGCGAAGTAGTTTGGTTACTAATTACCAGTACTATTACCAGTACCCATATCATACTCTGACTACCAATATTACTATACATCTTAATGTGCATAAAAAATGATAGAATTTGAGCAATACGTGTCCTCTGAAATCTACTTTTCTACTTGTCCTAGAGTTATTGCATAATTTTATCTTTGTACAAACTCATAAGAACAAAAAACTAAAAAATGTAATAAATGTTGTCGGGAGTTACCCACTTAATAATGAACTCTTCTTTGCCTATATTAACCAAAAGTTAATTACTCTCAAGGACAGAGCCGGGGCGACAGAGACACTGGTTTCTAGTACGACTTCAGTTCAGCTCAGCCTAGTCTGTCTATCTGCCAGTCACTATTATTATTTTTTCTCTTTTTATCTGTTTGTATCTGTTTGTATCTCTTGTGGATGTAATATCTTGACCTACCACCATGTTGACTCATTATTTTATGGTCCAATACCAGGTCCATATCAAAACCTTCTTTGACCACAATCACCACATATCAACTAGCAACATCGGAAATATGGAAATTGCGAACATCAACGTTCGAATGTGGATTTCAAATACCAAGGGATAGCACTCCCTCACATATAATCGGTCAAAAAAATGTGAAGTATCAAGAAAGGAAAAATATATACCCCATCTAAACCAGCCTGTAACTAATAAAAATAAAAAAGAGAAGGAAAAAATTGAGTTGAATGAAAAAATTCCCTACAAGCCCGGAACGGCCTCACAGAAAAATCTGTAAGTAGATTCATTTTGAGCCTATCTCTTTCTCTTTGTTGTACGTCTTACGAAAAAACTGTAACTACAGTTAGTGTTTTTCCTCTCGTGTTTACGAAAAATTGGTCGTGCTGAGTTTGAAAAAAAATGGAAGACTTACAAAAGGTAATAATTCAATTAATGAAAACTCAGTTGGATGGACAACAAAAAGTGACAAGCAGTTACAACAACAACAACAATTATTCATGGAGCTACATAAACAACAGATGGATTTGCAAGATGGATTTGCAAGATGGATTTGCAAGATGGATTTGCAAGAACAAGTCTTTAAAAGGAACTGAGGAACGAGAAAATAAAATTGAAGAGTTACTTCTTAAATCATTAAATGGCAAACAAACTGAGAACGTTACTGCTTTTTCCCAGAGTACTATCTGGAGTACTATGGAAACATTTGAGTATATACCTGAAGATGAAAAAACCTTTGATGCTTTTTATAAGCTGTACAAGGATTTATTTAACGTCGACTGTAATAATTGGCCAAATTCCAAGAAAGTGCGTTTATTACTAAAGTAGTTGGGTATAGCAGAGCACAACAGGTTTGTTGATTTTATCCTCCTCAAAAAGACAACAGACCTGGAATTCTCAGAAACAGTCAAGCTACTGTTGGAATTATTTGGGCGAACACATCACTTTTTCATAAAAGATGGAAGTGCCTAAATTTATTCAAAAAGAATCAGCGTGACTATTTATCATTTGCCGTTACGGTAAATAAATACTGTAACGATTTCAAATTAGCGGAATTATCAGCTGACGACTTTAAATGCTTAATTTTTGCTCAAGGTCTGATCTCAGCCGGAGATGCTGAAGTTAGACGTTGAGTGCTAACAAAACTAGAAAATGAACCAGATTTAACCCTCCAAAAATTAGCAGAAAACTGCCAGGGAGTTGTATCTGTAAAAAGTGACTCTCGGAATATCGAGGAGTTGGGAGTCGCTCATATAAAAAAAATTATGAACAGATCAAAACGCCACTCCCCGGAAAGAGAGAAAAGAAAATATCGTGACAAGCATACTATAAGACAAGAAAATTCACCACCAGGTCCGTGTTACATTTGCGGAAAATTACACTGGATGAGGTTTTGCCCATCCAGAAAGAAAAAATCTGTCAGAATTGCGGTAAAGCTGGCCATATAACATCAAGTTGCTGGTATGCGAAAAAATCCAGAAGAACAAAAAATAAAATAAGGCAGACGCAGTCAAACGATAAGAAAGATGGGAATTTGCGCAAATATGTAATCGTGCAAATATTAAATAAAACGATTACATTTGAGCTGGTCAGTGGATCTGATCCGATGATCATAAACTTGCATACGTGGAGGCGACTGAAAAAGCCAACTTTATTGAGAACTAAAAAAAACGGCACACTCTGTGACAGGTGAAAAAATAAGCATTTTAGGAGAAGTATTTTTTGTGGTAACATTAAATGGAACAACTAAAAAATTGAGAGCGTATGTGATGAAAAATACTGAAAATTTGTTCGGTACAGATTAGATTGAAAAGTTCAATTTGTGGGACTGTCCAATGAGTATGTTCTGTCACAGAATAGAAACTACAATGTCCAACATTGAAGAACTGAAATTAGAACTAAAGGAAAAATTGCCGGAGGTGATTTCAGGTAGCTTAGGGAAATGCACTAAAATAAAAGCTCAATTCAAGTTAAAGGATAATGCACAGCCCGTGTTCAAAAAGAAGAGGAACATTCCGTTCGCAGCAGTAAACCAAATAGACAAAGAATTAGACATATTAGTAAATGCCGGTATCCTGTCTAAAATTGATTTTTCGAAATGGGCTGCTCCATTGGTATACGTTAAGAAGAAGTCAAATCAAATCAGAGTATGCGCTGACTTTTCGATGGGTTTGAATGCCTCGTTAAAAGACCATCATTATCCTCTACCTAGCTCGGAAGAAATATTCAACAAATTAAACGGGGTCAATTTTTTTTCAAAAATCGATTTATCAAATGCTTACCTACAAATCCAGGTTGACGAAGAATGCTCCAAACTGCTGTGTATAAATACACATAAAGGTCTATATAAATTTAATAGATTGGCTTTTGGAGTCAAGGTCGTGTCTGCTATTTTTCAACAGGTCATGGACACCATGCTGGGCAACCTTGATTTCGCAATTTCCTATCTTGATGACATTCTAGTTACGAGTGAATCGGTGAAAGACCATAGAGAGCATATAATAAGCATTTTCGATTAAATCCGGGAATATGGTTTTAAAGTTAAAGAAGCTAAGTGTGAATTTTATTTAACCCAAATAAAATATTTAGGACACATTATTGATAAAGACAGTCGACAACTGGATCCTGATAGGACTACGGCGATTAAAGACATGCCGGCCCCGAATAACGTACAAGCACTGCAAAGCTTTTTAGGCCTAGCAAATTTCTATCAAGTATTCATAAAAAACATGCATAACCCGAGAGCTTCGTTGAAAGATCTTTTAAAGAAAGATAAAATTTGGAATTGGACACCAGAATGTCAATCAGCATTCGAGAAAATAAAAGATACACTTACGTCAGACCTTTCCTCATGCACTATAACCCAAAATTGGATATTATAGTACCGAGCGATGCCAGCTCTTATGGCATTGGCGTCTGTATATTATATAAACTTCCGGGCGGAACAAGAAAACCTATAGTGCATGCTTCCCGATCTTTGCTGCCGGCAGAAAGGCAGTATTCACAGATCGAAAAAGAAGCATTAAGTATAATCTTTGCTGTGACCAAATTTCACAGACATGGCAGACATTTTACTCTACAAACCGATCACAAGCCACTGCTGACGATATATGGAAGTAAAAAAAAGGATTGCCGGTGTACACCGCTAACAGACTCATTCGATGAGAAACAATATTGTTGAAATACAATTTCAAAATTGAGCATTTGTCTTTCAAGAATATTTGCCACGCTGATGGATTATCCAGACTCGTTCCTTTTTCGAGTTTTTCGAAGACTCGATAATCGCAACATTGAGAACGGATTGTGAAATAAAAAACATGATCGCCAACACCATAAGAGAGCTCCCAGTTCCATTATCCGATATTAAAAGGGAGGTTCTGAAAGACGAGTTCATTACGTCTATCAAGAATAAAATTTACAAAAAAGACTCAAGTGTGCTTGAGGTTTTTTCTCTTTGTGATGAAGTACTATTTTACAATGAAAGAGTGGTGATACCAAGAAGTTTACAAAAGAAAATCCTTCGGGACTTTCATACGGGACATCCTGGGAAAAACCGAACTAAAAGCCTCATACGATGTTATGTCTACTGGCCTAACATGGACAGAGATATCACAGACATGCAAAGGGTGTGCGTTTGCAGCTAAAGCTCCACCAGTTATGTGCAAGCCTTGGCTGAAGATGGACCAGCCATGGCAGAGGATATGTCTCGATTTTGCGGGACCATTAGGGGATCACTATTACCTCATAGTCGTAGACAGCCACACTAAATGGCCGGAATCCCTCAAATGTAAAAAAGACCAACCACAGGATGCACGATAGCTTTTCTGCATGAACTGTTTGTGTGTTTTGGCATTATGTATTGCGTAGTAACTGACAACGGAACGCAGTTCACATCGTGCAAATTCAAACAATTCTGTGAAATGTTTCAAGTGAACCACATCACGACTCCACAATATCACCCTAGGTCAAATGGGCAAACGGAACGTTTTGTCAACACATTGAAACGAACACTTAAGAAAGCACAGGGCACACCTACTGAGAAGGCGCTGCAACAGTTTCTGTAGGTGTATAGAATTACTCTAAATCCCAATACACCAGCGGGACTTGCACCGGCAGAAACGATGTTTGCGAGAAAAATCAGATCAATTTTCGACAAGCTTATCCCCAAGCAAGCTAAATTCAAAAAGACAATCACACTTCCCAGAAAACGTTACTCTTGTGGCGAAAAAGTACTTTTTCAAAGTATACAAAAATAACATGACGTTTTGGGAAGTGGGCACTATAAAATAAAAAGTGGAAGACCTGGTCTACATGATACAAAGTCCCAAGAATATACATAAGCACCACCAAAATCAAATAAGGAAATGTCGGACAACTGACATAAATGATTCACCACCGTCAAATGAAGAGCTGATAGATATCATCTTCGAGAATTTCGACCTTGAGACACCCCAAGCTTCACCTGAAAGAAGGCGATCTAGTAAGAAAATATAGTTCACGGATCCTTTGATCGTCGACCGTAAACGAAAAAAATATTAAACAACTTTTTGGCAGAGAAAGCTCTTGGAAGAGGGTGTTGTGGAGAGTTACCCACTTAATAATGGACTCTTTTTTGCCTATATTAACCGAGAGTTAATTACTCTCGAGGACAGAGCCGGGGCGACAGAGACACTGGTTTCCAGTACGACTTCAGTTCAGCTCAGCCTAGTCTGTCTGTCTGTCGGTCACTTGTAGCCAAGCTATTGTTACTCTTTCTCTTTGTATCTCTTTTTATCTGTTTGTATCTCTTGTTGATGCAATATATGTTCTTGACCTACCACCATGTTGACTCATTATTTTATGGTCCCATACCGAGTCAATATCAATAAATCTTTGATATATTTTTTAATAATCATATCGCCCCAAGTAAAGCATTTTACTGCCACTGTTTTGCAGGGGGTTACATAGGAGGGAAGTTATGAGAAAGAGTGACAGGTTATAGGGGGTGTCAGGAAGTGGTTAAGAGAAAGATGAGAATACTGATGAGAGTGGAGTGGACAGAGAAAGGAGTATGAGAGAGAGGATGCAGGTTAGTAAGACAGGAGATGACTATTGACTTTACATTTAAATTCTTGGAGATTGTAGCTGTCGGGGAAGCAAGTAAATGGAAGGAAATTCTACAGGTGGGAAGTGCAAGAAAAGAAGCTGCTGGAGTAGAATTTGCATTTACATTTTATTGATTTCACAGTAAAAGGGTGGAACCTAGTTGCTATTCTTGTGGCTCGAGTAAATTCATATATAAGGGGCACCAGTGAGCTTAGTTCATCAGAGCAGATGAACTTAGCTCACTCAGTGATAATATGTAACATTATGCTTTATTCAACTCTTGTATTTGTCAATTCACAAGTGGGTGCATGTCTGTGAGTGTTTTCTTCAAATGTGGATTCATCTTCTTGTGAAGAAATGTGATACTCTCTACTTTTTATCTCTCAAGTGGCGTGCTTATATATCTACCTGGCATACAGTTGTCTCATGTGTGTATAACCTAAACACAGCTAGGTTGACCATCTGTTTACATGTCAGAGGTAGCTTCATGTAGTGAAGGTGCATATCTGAACCTGATGGCTAGAAGGCTACCTTCCAGATCAATCTACTGATCAATTTTTCTTAGAACAAAGGTTCCTTATTGATATTAAATTCAATTCATCCATTTACATTTCCTAGCATGAAGCACAACCTACATTATTGGTTGTCATGGGAATTATGTATCCTGTAAGATAGGGCAAGATTTGAAAATCATTTACTAACACTAGAGACAAAGTCTGTATCATAAACATGTGACAAAATCAGCAGTTCAATATACCAAAGTGTCATTGTTCAAAGTATGACTAATAAGTCTTAGTAGCAGAAAAAACATATTTGGTAAACATCCAATATACAATATAATTTTGCTGCAAGAAATTAATATGTACCACCCAAAAGTCAAACAAGACTGAGAATATAGCAGCTGGTGACTGAATGTAACATTCAACTGCGGATATAACAATTGGACGTGTAACAATTGCCGATAATATATAAGTGGTCCACTTCAATTGAAGGTGACCAGGATTCATTGATTTGGTAATGAGGAAAACATAACAATATAAAAACTCAGTTTGGTTGCACATCTCAGTAGAGGATTGTTGTTATCTATCAACTTTCAAGAACTGTATAAATCTATAGATCATAGTAGTTATGTGGCATAGCTCATGTAAAAATTCTTGTTTCAAAACTCAAACAAACTTCTTTAAAACTCAAGTTCTTTGATTTAACTGATTTTACTTCTCTTTTACTATTTTATATTTTATTAAACATTTAACTTGATGTCTATGTTGAATTTTATTTAACTAGTTGTTCTTGGTCTGGTTAGAATTATTTTTTAATGAATTTGAATAATGAGTCAATTGTTGCTGGCTGTAAACAAAGGATGTGAGTTAGAGCAACAATTATATTAGACAGAAATTAAAATTGATATTAAACAACTGATTCAAAAATTAATCTGAAATAATAATACTAAATAACAGGTTTTGTTTAATCTATTGATGCTGATGACACAACTATTTAACCCTGTCTTAAAAGTAAGTCTGATTAGTTTGATAAGGTCAAACTGGCAAAAAAATGACCTACAATTTGTAGTTAAATGGGGCAAGGAATGGCGTGTTAATTTTAATCTCCAAAACAAAACTGCTCTCTGAGAGAACTTTTTTGCCTTCCATAAGAATGGTTAATGCTATCCTTCAGAGAGTGACTCATTGCACTTTCTCAGTCTAATGTTTTCCACTGACATAAAGTGGAAAGATTTTATAGAATCAATTGCTAGGTTCTTCTGCTAGCAATGTTGGTTCACTGTGTCATGCTAGACAATTCTTCTTGTCAGAATCAATCTTATATATGTATAAATCTAACATTCATCCATGATTGGAATATTGCTGCAACATCTGGTCTGGTGTTTCCGCTATATATTTAAAGATTCTTGATAAGATACAAAAAAGAATTTGCAATTACCTAGCATTTCAGCTTCACTCATTTCACACCACCATAATGCAGCTTCCTTGTGTCTTTTCTATAATTACTTTCATGGTAATTGTTCTGATGAACTTTCCACTACAGTATCTAGACTTTACAAATTTAAGCATAGTACTAGATTTGTGGTAAGGTCTTATCATATTACAGTTGAAATGACTAGATGTAACCATAAGTTCTATGCTAACAGTTTCTTCTCTTGCACTTCTTGTTTGTGTAACTCTTTTCAGGCTTCTTGCTTCCCAGTCAACTTTGATCTTCAAAAATTTAAATGCAATCCAATCATTAACTTCTGTCTTTTTATTTCTGTTCTTCTTAATAGTGTTTTTTTAATCATATTCTCTTAAGCTCAGTAACCCTATACATCTTAATGACTTTATTGCCTTAATTGGAGTGAAAGGATTGAAAAAATTAACAGAAAACCATAGCAATTACCTGACTTTCCTATTTGAATTTTCTAATGAATCATAAATTCTTAATTTAATAATTGAATAAGCTCTGTGCAAGTTCCCCAATTACAAAATGCTCATAAAATTGGATCATTAAAATATTCAAGATTAACAACTTTAAAAAAAATGTTGCAATTACAACCAGAAGTGTGAATTCAAGTTATTATTTGAAGAGAGTACCAATGAAAAGATTAAAAATTGACAAAATTTTTAATTTCACTGAAGCAGATTTTAAAACTTGAGAGCATTTTAACATTTTCTATTTTTTTTTTTACTTTCCTTTTTCATTTTTAAGTATGTTTACTTTTCCTCACTAAAACCAAACAGTGCCTCTGATATATATATTTTTTCAAACTTTCCTTGCCATTAAAATGGAATGGTCCTTTATTTATCTGAGGTAATGGAAAGTCATAGCACACGTGCTGACTGACTAGTTAATGGATGAACAAGCAGAGTTGTATTACAACTGTTGTGTGAAGAGAAAAAGAGTTGCAGATGCACAAAAATGAAGTAGAAAAGTGGTTGGGACGGATACCACAGGAATCAGTTTTGCACAAACACCTTTGATCGCTATTCAATAAAGAGAACAACCATTCACTGGTTTTGCTGAGCTTTTCATTTTTCTTCTTTTTGTTGAATGAATTGCCAAATTGGATATTGGCCAGTTATGCTGTGCAATGTGTCCAACTACACAGAGCTACACAATTATTGATTAAGAGTTGCTTTTTAAAAAAGAAAGCAAAGAGGTTGTTAATGATTTCAAGATAAAGGATAAAATTTATATAGCATAATAGACTCACTAATTGTACAAAGTATATATTAAAACAAAGTCAAAAAGAAAGACTTTATTCCAAAAGATTTTCTAATAATTCTTCCTTATATATATATATATATATATATATATATATATATATAATCAGTAAGGCTATACCATAATTATGAAAAACATTTATTTTACAAAACAAATATTTTTCAACAAAGGTTCCTTTCATGTCAATACATATAATATTAATCACATACATAAAATATCATACTGTGAAATTTTCAAATAAAACGATCACTACAGTTTTATTGATTCACCTATATATATATATATATATATATTATCAGTAATAATGTATATCATCATGAATAATAGTAATGCATATTCTCATGAACAATAATGTGACATATTATCATGAAAAATAATGTATATAATCATGAATAATAATAATATATATTATCATATATACCCTTGGGTAAGGCATTAATCCATCTATTCCTTCCAGTTATGGGTTAAATAACAGGACAGATTAAATAACAGGACCAGTAGACTGGTTGTCAGCTAAGGCTTAGCTGACAACCAGTCTACTGGTCCTGTTATTTAATCTGTCCTGTTATTTAACCCAATCCTGTTATAGCCTTAGCTGACAACCAGTCTACTGCAGAAAGTAATGGCAACTTACTGCAGGATAATCTTCTGCCTATTCAGTCATGTCTCTTTTGAGACATGATCACCCAAGCGTCTATCACGTATGGCACTTAACTGACTGATTGTAAAATGTTTCCTCTCTTCTTTCAGTTTAATCTGATAAAGTAGCCATTCTTATACATTGTTCTACTTCTGTTCCTTAATGATTGATTCATTTAGTAAATGAAATATGTATATAAATGTAACAATTATTATGAGACAGAGATTGGACTAAATTATAATAAAAAATATAAGTTTTTAGCTTCTAAGGTGTAGTAGCTGGAAGTATTTACAAATTATGAGTTGCTTTTAATGTTCTTTCACTTTTCATTCCATCCTTTCAGAAATTGTTCCTTTGTTTGGTCAGATGTTAGAATCATATGTCAATTGTCCAATATAAGCCAACATTACTATTCATACTGATGTTTAAAATTACACTCATCACGATGGATTAAGATTGTTAAGCAATGTCCAAATGAAAATTAGCATAAAAGCTATGTTGCCTGATTTAATGCATAAACTATTTAAGTATGAAACAATGAACAACAGAAATTTCTAATGAACAAACAGAAACAATAGGACTTATTTTATTTATTGTAGTGATTAATCTTTTATTACTTGTGATATGCTTCACATTTAAGTTTATTTTATCAAAAGGATTTGTGATGATTGAATGCCAGCTATCCTGAAGAAAATTTCAGAGAGAACCAGCTACTAGATGACTCGATTGGTCTTTCGTCCCTACACCTGATTCTGACAATCAACTTGCTCATTAAAGGGGCTTCGAACTTCCACCAGAATCTCCTCTAGCTTCATCCCAACTGCATGTTGATAGCCATCTTTCAAGTCCTGTGCAGCTTGCAATGCTAGAATCAGTCTAGTCATAGTCGGAAAAAAAGTTTGACAACCTGGGAGTGGGATGATGCACCCGCATGCAGCACCTAAACTCAGTGACCTAAATTGTAACTAGTTCAAACCAAGAGATTTCACAAATAGGCAGTGGGAGGAAAGTTTGAAACTGCACTCTACAAACACTCCTTCTATAAGTCTTTCACACCACTGCACTAGGCTATCATCTCCTGATTACAAGAAAAGCAAAACTGGTTCAAGACAAACAGAAAAAATAAGGAGGATGACGAGACAAAAATGACAAGTGCTGGCAGGATCAGGCATGGCTAGGAAGTGGAATGAAGAGTACTCTCCATCTGACTACTTTTGCTGCGACAACTCTCTCAGCCTGTTATCCTGACACACACTCTCTCACTTTTGCTACACCTTCAGGGTTCATTAGACAGGGCCATTATGACTCACAAATGGCCAGAATTCCTATGTCTGTGTTTCAAGATGGGTTGGGTGGGTTGCTGATGCACATCATGGGCATAAGTTAATGGGTGGCAGCTTAAAAAAATGCAGAGCTACCATGCTGGTAGTAACTTCATGTGCTCTTTGCAGACAAAGAAATTTTCTCTCTCCCTCAAAAGGAATAACAATATTCAATTGAATCTTGAAATATTTCTTTTAATAAATACAGAAAATTTTCAAGCTCAACTTTAATATTTAAAAATTTATGACTTTAAATGGTTCAAGAAAAAGAAATGATCTAATTTTTAATAAAGTACATCAGCAACAGGTTAAATTTGGTATGGTTTATCTACAGGGTGCAAGGGATAATTTGTCATCTAAATTATACAAAAGTGAAAATAACACTGACCTCTCATTTTAATGGATATATTTATCCAAATTACCCCAAAATATCTTGAAATACTAAAGAGTAAATTTATTTAATAAAATTGCCATTGGCTTCAACCATAACCTCCAGACGACTTTGGAATCATCTGCAGCTCTTCTGGACAGTCTCCTCATTTAAGTTTTTGAATGCTGCCATAATCCTTGCCTTCAGTTCATCTTTGGTAATACAAGGAGTTTTGTTGGTCTCTCATTCAACTGTGCTCCACACATAATAATCAAGGAAGAAGCAGTCTGGAGAGTTAGGTGGCCCGATGTAAGGGGTGATATGGTTGCGGTAATTGTCTGACAACCAAGACTGGGTTCTCCTGCTTGTGTGGCCTAATGCATAGTCCTGTTGCTAGACAAAGGGTGTTCAAGCAACCACCCTCTTGACACAGGCCAGCACTTGAAGTAGGCCTCTGTATTGAGTCTGAGGCTCTCACCCACAAATTCAGGAGTTCTTTTCTATCAAAATAATCAGTGAATTTTCTGAGCTGCTGTACCTTCATAATCACCATTAGACCCATCCAGTTCTTTCCAAATCCTCTGCACAGTTCTCAGATTGACACTCAAACACACTGAAATGTTCATATTGGGGCTTCTGGCACAAAAGACAAACAGTACAGCATACCATTTTCAAATATCTGGTGAAGTGAATTACATCATGGTGCTCTTTTTCTCACAGTCACTGCCCAACTGACCCTGCTATACTGTGCAGTTGACAGAATAAAAATAAAAACAACACACATGCACAAAATTAAAAATATAAAATGGCAACAATTTACTCACCCTCTATATTAGTTTGACAAAAATTTCCCATTTCAAGTTAGCATAATATAAAGTTAGCACAAAAATTAGTGAAATCTTATAAATGTCTTTCCAATATATTACATCAAAAGCTTTCAAAAGTCAGGAAAATGAGTTTTAGAGAAAAAATTTCTGGAAAGGTACATGAATCAGTGTTGAAAAACTTGTCTTTAATATTTCACTCCACACAGAAAAATGGTAAGTGAATCTATGGCAATAAAAAATGGATTTCCTATGAGAAACCAAAACAAAAAATCATGGTTAAATGATATATATATATATATATATATTATCCAAAGTTTTCTGAAGTAAGAAGGATTAGATAACATTAGTAAAAAATAATTGGTAATAATATAAACATATATATATAAAATATTGAGAGGAAAACTTAACACATATTTAAACAGTTGTAAATCCAGAATTTATTTCAGCAGTATGCAAACTGCTTCAGTCTGAATGAAGTGCTTTGTATTTTTACTACTGCCGGAATAAATTCTGGATTTATAATCATTCAAATATATGTTGATTTTTCCTCTCAATATTTCATATTGCTCTGGATAATATCCGTTGAGCTCTCTATTTTTATCAATTTAATATTTTATATTATTTAAATAAAATATTTTAGATTATCCTCTCCATTTTTGCAAGCTTGACATTCTCTCCTGTGTATATATATACATATAAATCACAAGAATAAATTTTAGTTACACCTTTTAAATCTATTATTATGAATTATATTTTGGGATTTTCTGTTTAAAAATTTAAAAGTTTTTGTTTTGTATTGATTGAGTGAAAATCTTATGATGTTTCAGAAGCATGAATATATTCATAAACCCGTAAATACACATAGAAATCAGATTCAATAAGGTTGCAGCTTTTCTTAATCATAAAAGTTCTAAATATATTATGCCAAAATTATTATAAACTGCCAACGATTTACATAATTTAGAATTTATAATAAGAGACTTCATTGATATTCCTTAGATGATTGCTGTCTGATGAAAGAAACTTTATAGCTATAAGGTAGAGTTTATGTTGAAATTTAGTAAATGGTAAATTTGCATTCATAACCTCTTTCCTACTATGTTGTTTTATTTCTTGTATTTTGACTAAAAGTAGCAAACAGGAAAGTTATATTGCTATAATTGTGATTGAAATGGCAAATATTATGAAACATCTTTATTTTTTATAAGGAACATATGTTTGAGATATGAGTATTTTCAGATATGCACTTTCTTTAGACAATAATTTTTCTGATATGGGTCCACTTTCAACATTTCAGTTGGATCAGGCTTATGCTTACCAAGGCATTGTATTGAAATATTTGATTTAGGTATAGGTAGTTCAAAAGGTATCATAAAGTATGCCCATCAGTGAATGAAATTGTACTGGTTGCTTATCTAAGCCTATCTAAACCTTAATTGACTTATATGTCTTCTATGACAAAATCATCCAACTCCGACAATGCACATCATACTACTAAGATGTTGAATAATTTTTTTTCCTGCCAATTTTTCTTCCTTTAAAATATCTGGTAGTTTCAAATGTCTTTTTATTCCGAGGGAGTAAATAATTGATCTCACTTTCCTAGCAAACATTCTGCAGGTGACACTAGTATTTGATGTCATTCGATATACACTCATTCTTGTACTGCTGTATCTCCAGCTCCCAAGCCTTTAGCTTTTATTAATGCTTTTTTGAAGGTGTCAACAAACCTCTCAGTTTGACCATTTGATCTTAGATGATAAATTGGTGTTGTCAAGTGTTTAATCACAAAGTTTTTGCATAAGTTTTTAAATTCGCTAGAAGTAAACTGAGTTCCATTATTGGATATCACACAGTCAGGTACTCCAAACTTTGCAAAAAGCTTGCGTAAGAATTTAATCATTATTGCAGTAGTTGGTCATTTACACTTTAATATTTCAGGTCATTTTGTGAAACTGTTTACCACATTTAAATAATATGAATCATTTAGTGATTCAGCAAAGTCCATATATAGTCTTGCACACACAGTTTGTCAGTGCTCAGTCATGCCTGATAATTAATAGGTGGTGACTTTGCTGTTGAATTACAACCATTCCATTTTCTAACTGTATTTTGAATATCTTTGTCTAATTTTGGTTAATAAACATAGCTTCTCATCAGGGAATTCATCCTCATCATTCCTATGTCCTATGAAAAATTGTTTCAAAATCCTTTTTTGTGGTGTTAATTGCAACTTTTTCTGCATACAAAAGTACTTCATCAGAAATAGAAAATGCTGTATTATTGTTTCCAGAGTTAACTATAGTTTTACTCCATTTTGAATTAACATCATTCATAGTTTTTTGAATAAATGTATTATTTTTAGAACAAGTTTTGATATTGTCTATTGTGACCGGTAATTCTTAAATCTTGTTGCACACAAGGCTTTTAATTTTGCTTTCGAATTCCAGCAAATCAATCACAGGACCTTCAAAATTTTCTTTACTTTTCAATATCAATCTGTACAAGCTATCTGTATGTCTTAATTTTTTTTGACAATAGAAATTCCATCTTGAAATAAGAGTTCAATAAAATTTGCAGTATGAGTGAGAATTTTTTTCTTAGAACCAAATATACTTAATAATGGACAATAATCAGTTTGCAATATGAATTTTCTTTCTAATATCATCCTGTGAAATTTCTTTAAAACAAATTTTATAGCAAGCACTTCCTTTTCAATCTGACTGTAGCATTTTTCCATATTTATCAAACTTCTTGAAGTGTGGGTGACTGCCTTCACTATACTCTGTTTGAATCTGTGGCCTATTACCTCTCCTATGCTGTATTTGCTTGTGTCCAACACTACTACTATTTGTTGCTGTAGGTCATAATGTGTCAGCGATAAGTTAGTAATTTTTTAATTCTTTCAAAATCTTTTTGTTATTCCACCAACCAATTCTATTTCTTACCTTTCTTAAGCAAATTTTTCAGAGGTACCCGCAATATGTGCATATCTGTCACATAAAATTTATAACAATTTGCTAATCCAAGAAATGATTGCAGTGTCACCAAATTTGTCAAGGAGGCATTTCTTTAATGGCACGTGTTCTAGCAGAATCTGGCCTTCTTTCTTTTTTGTTGATTATCTTTCCTAAATATCTAATCTTATCCATAAATAATTGACATTTCTGTTCATTGATTTTGAACCCATAGTCAAGTAGACTCTTAAATCCTTGTTGAATCAGTTTTATGTACTATATTTTTTGTAGCACTCTTAATAAGTATATTATCTATGTCAGTGACAGTACCATCTAGTCCAACCAACATAGTATCCAATATTTGCTGGAAAGTACCTGGGACTATTTTTACACTGAAGGGTAATCTTTTACACTTGTAGAGTTCTTGTGTATTAATAGTCAAATAGTTCAGGTATTCCTCATCTACTTCAATTTAAAGATATGACTCAGACAGGTCAATTTTGAAAAAAAAGTACCAATGTTTAATTTGGCAAATACTTATTCTGTAATTGGTAGGGGATATACATGTAGGAGGAGGAGGCAGTCACTCAACCCAATTAAAACATCGGCACATAAATAAATCTTATTATTTTTCTTTTTAATATAAACCACTGGTGTGGCCCATTCTGAACAATCTATTTTTTCAATAACTCTGCAGTTTTATAACCTACCAAGTTCAGTGTTAACAAACTCCAACACAGCAAAATGTATATTTCTTTTTGGTTTGAAAATAAGTATCACATTTTCTTTTAATTTAAAAAATGCCTTTAACTTTGTAGATTTTTCCAACTCCTCTGAGAAAATATTTGTGAATTTATTTTTTAGCTTAGTCAGTGTTTCTTTAGCTGTAATATTTTTTTTCAAGAGCAATTAATTTTTTCTCAGAATTAATCAATCAATTCCACAGTTTAAATAATTCTAGCTAATTGAAGCCTAGTAAATTTGAGTTGAAATTTATTAATATGTAAGCATCTTTTTTCTTTTGTTTTACCCACAAATTGTACATAATTTTCCCAAGAAAAATTAATTTCTTGCCTAATATTCCCCTTGTAACTTTGTCAGTTTTTTTAAGTTAGGCTTGTGAATTCTGTTCCAAGTTTTTTCATCAGTAATTGCAATATCACTATTGTAATCTATTGCAATATCCAATTGTAATCTCACTGTAGCATTATTCATTTTTACTGTCACAAATTTTCTATGATTTGAACTTTCTAGTTTTTTAGCTTTAATCTTTTGATTTTAAATGGACAGTCCTTTCTGAAATTAAGCATACTACAGCTATATCATGGGTTGAATTTTGAGTATTTTTACTTTGGATTTTTTCTTTTTTCTTTTGGCACTATTATCTTTTTCAAACTAGTTGTATTTCTGATTTTTTGTGCCTTTTTGTTTGATTTTCACTGTATCGTGATTTGATTTTTTTGACAATATTCTGCAACAGTCTGTATCCTGTTCAAATTTTGTGAGAATTCAAAAGCATATTTCCACATCGTTGCTTGATATTGGCCCTTTAACAAAGATTAGACACTTAAATCTATTGTGAGATAGTTCATCTAGTTTAAATTTCTCACATTTACAATTGATTTTACCAACATATGTGACAAAATCTTCATTGTCATCCTTAGTAAGGTTTATGCACTGCAAACATGTATAAAAAAGTGAATTCTTTCACCAAACATTTTTGTTAATATCAACACTGTTTTGTTAAATGTCACTTTTTCTGGAGTTTCCAGCAAAATTAAATTGAAATTTTTTTCATGTACAGTGGGACACAATTTTCATAACAGAAGATAGACTTTCATTTCATCCAATCATTGTTAACATTCTTCTGTGAAAATGGCTTTGTACCTTTGGAAGTACAACAGAAATGTAATTTTTTTCATAGTATAACCCCCTAAATCAATCCTAGTCAACAGTAACCAATAAGGTAGCCCAATGATTTTCAAATTCCTTCAGACCACTGTAGTTACAATCTCAGTGAATCCTCACTTGTTAACGCATTGCTCATTTTGCTGCTAGTATCTTGTTGTTGACACTGTTCCACTTGACTTTGTAGGCATTTTTCTGTTCACGACTATTCACACTTCTGTCATATTGTATTTTTGATCTTAGAGAGTGAGAAGATTACTGATGAATCAAACTTAAAGTGAAGACAAGTTTGACAGCTGGAAGTTATACGATAAAAAAAAAGAATCCTTTGGAATAAATAATTAACTAAAGTTAAAAAATAACAACAATTTACTTTTGCTTGATTGTATACAGTGTCTTTAACTCTTCCCACTTAAAATCAGTTTACTCTGTGGTCCACTTTGGAGTCTGCAGTTTGTATTAGCAGTAATTTAAATTTCTAAGTTCTGGTCTCAGAGCTGGTATATGGTCTTGGTCAAGAAGTCTCTCTGTCTCTCATCTTCTTCCGATCATTTCTCTCAAATCTTTTCTAAGTTCATTTGGTTTTCTGATCTGCTCTTTTGATCTCTCCTAAGTTTTTATATCTTTTAGACCAATAAAAAGTGTTGGTCAGGATGTCTCTCTTGTCTTTTTCATATCTGGTCTTTTCTCTTTTTCTAAGGTTTCTCTGATCTCTGTCTGCTGTCCAAAAATCTCCAGCATTCTACATTCAGCATGGACAGTGGTTAACCAGAGTTTAGGTTTGGTTTTATCCTACCCTTAGCATCCACCCCTTCCTAAAATTCTATATTCTCAAAATATCTGTACTTAAGTGGTTTTCTGAATTTGGGGTTGTCCAGCCCTTTTTGAGAGTGGTCAGAAGAATCAAGCTACCCTTTCTACTCTGACTTACTTCACATCTCATCTCACACTACTGCTCCATATGGGTGGTGCTAATCTCTTTCTTCCTTCTCTTCTTTCTCCTACCTTCTCAGCAGTTAACTTCAGCTTGCTTCCTATAATAAATTCAACTTCCAAAATGGCAGAACAAAAAAGGATTTTCAGTTGTTAATCTTTTCCTATCAGCTTATCTCATGCTGTGATTTCTCCATTGACCAGATCACTTGAGAAAAGAAAGAATATTATTTCCGGTTTCCTTAAAAACAAAACTTTATCTTTTTTTCAGTCTATGCATTTTTCTTATGATAAAGAGATCACACAGCCTGTTTGTCCAGTCTCACTTCAAAATAATGATTAAATTTTCCTTATCACTTGCATCCAAGGAAATCTGAGTTAACATTTGGATATTAAATTTTCTCAGGACAAATTATAAGGAACAAATGCATCAGACTGGATTCTATCGCTGTAGTGGTTACTTCTCTTCTGGGTGGCTGATTCAAAACGGATGCCCTTTTTCCTGGTTCTTTTTGTCCAGAGGAATCATAATTATTATTTCAAGTTTTCTTTATCAACAACTGTCTTCTTCTAATTGACATTTCAAGGATATGGTTAATGGTCTTCTTCTTATCAGTGGGAAGTGGGAAGGGATGGTAGTCTTGGTTTTGCTCAATCTTGCTGAACTTTGTCCAGTCAACTTCGGGTTCAATATTCTTCTTAGAATCATTTTAAAACATGATTTTTCAATGTATTTTGTTTTTAATTTTCTACTCAACCCCTCAAATCATCCTCCTGCAATCTCAAAACTATCATCCAGTTAGTAGACTCTTTTCTCCTCCTTCTTTCTTTTCGTTTTTTATTACTTTTTAGTTTAATCAATCTTTGGTGATCTCCCCTGTCACATCAGGACATAATTAAATTCTCTAATTGAGTTAGCAACTGAGTTCAGCAAAAATGAAATTAATGCATTGCCTGTTTCTGGCTTTTCTAAGATTACCTTTATCTGTTTTTGATATTTAATCTGTTCCCACTGCATTTGTTGTAATAATGTCTTCTGAAATTTTTGCTGTTGCTGAATAACAATCTTTAATTCTTCGATAGTGTATTATGTTTGTACATGTAGTGATTAACTAGGAAAAAAGTTTTTTTTAAATAGCAGTAATATCATACGGCCTTGAAATTTATCTAATTCTACCTCATGCTATGAATATATATAAACCCCACAAAATTCTTTTCCATGAATTTTGAATTTTCTTCATCAACTAATTATGCTAGGTGAGAGAAAAAATTGTTGTGTTCATTCAAATCCTCATCGCTATTGTTATGTCTTCATTGCATTGAACAAAGAAAACACAATCATGAAAAATGTCACTTGGAGTTGACACAGTCTTGCTTAATTCTGTAGTCAGTATATACAGCTAGCTCTTTCTACTCTGACTCTTCCTTCTCCTCTCCTGATGATTCTTGGTGTCAATATTCATGGTACTTGAATGAGACCAAGTCATATACTGGAGAGGTGTGTTTATCTCTTCATCCTTAAGACTCACCATGCCACACACATTATAACAAACCACTTTCATTCTCTTCATATTCCATTGGTAAGACATGTTCTACTTGAGCAAACTGCTTTTTTGTGAAACTGACTCCCAAGAGGATGCTTCCCCAATCACTACAATCTTAACCTGTTCAAGTCTAAGATTAATCACTATCTTCTTCACATATCAATACAAACTATGCCTATGTCACCTTTTACCTCAATTGTCTCTTGGGCTTTGTACAGAGCTAACATCATTTTAAAAAAATGAAAATAGTAAAAACCTATAGTTAATACTGGATTTTTATTTTTATAATTAATACAGTTAGCATGAATGGGTTAATGTCATTGTGACGTTACATTTAAATTTATGAATTTTGTTGCCTGACTCAAGGATTGATATCATGAATTTAAGGTAAACTGCAATACTTAACCAACACAAAGACTGAAATGTTGTGGCATATAACAACAAAGATGAGAACAACTATAAATAAATCAGTTTATAATAAGGATAAATGATAACGATAATCATCTAAAAAATTCATATAGAGATGACTATAAAAAGCAAGAAGAGGAGAATAGTCCAAATAAATCAGTTTATAATAATAGATAATTCTTCCTGTAAGGAATTTCAAGAGAATGTTTTAATATCTGTTTGGAATTAGAACAATCTACTTTCATGAACTAAATAAAAGATTCAGCTCAAAATTCCAGTGTATATCACCTGAAGAAATCCAGCGCATACAATGGTTGAAAAGTTGTGAATATGACAATAAAGATAAAGACAACAATCTGAAAAATGTAAATAGTGTGTAAAGAATATTTTAAGTTGTTTTTTATAAATTGCAAACTAGCAATTTTTTGGTCTGACTTTTCAGTTTTCAGTCAACTGAAAAGTATTAGATCAGAACAAATGTTTGCCATATTCTTTAAGAGAATTTCAAAGAAAAGATTTAGGTATTTTCACATCAATTTATTTAACCCCATATATACCATTTTGTTCCATCATTTTGATGCAGCTTCAGAATTCCATCCTCCCAGAACTTAACATCATTCCGGCTGATGAACTGATATAAGGAGTTTTTACGGATTTTCAGAGAATTGAAGTTCTCATGAAGAGAATTTTTTAAGGACAGAAATAAGTGATAAATCAAAGGTGCAAGTTCAGGTGAGTATAGCAGGGGTAGATATCCGATTCAAACTGTATCAATTTCTGCCAGGTTTGCAAAAAGACTTAGTCTAGTGTTGTCCTGAGAGAAGACAACACCTTTCAAATAGGCTAATTCCAGATGCTTTTCATAAACTGCTACATTTAAGGAACTCAGATGGGAACATTATTTGTCTGAATAACATTTAATATTGTGGAAGTTGCTTGTAATGCACAATACTCTTCCAATCCTACTAGATACACAACATCATATTCTTTGGATATAGACTTCTTTTGAAGAAGCTCATTTAATTTTCTGCTGAACCTTTTTTCATTCTACACTTTTATCAACAAATCCATTTTTCATTGCATGTGTTCATTCTTTTCAAATCTGTTTTTTTTTTTTGTTAAGGCAGAGAATTGTGGGTGAAAAGGCAGTCTATTAATTTTTTGGCAAAGTTTAACAACTATACCCACAAAAAAATGGTGTGCCAAAAGGGCAGTTTCTCATTCTACATTTTTATCAACAAATCCATTTTTTTATTGTATGTGTTCATTCTTTTCTTTTCAAATCTGGATAATTTTTGTTGAAGCAGAGAATCATGGATGAAAATGAAGTCTATTAAACTTTTGGCAAAGTTTAACAATTATACCCACAAAAAAAGTGTATCAAAAGGACAGTTTTTCCCTTGACACTGGACTTATCATATCCTCTCTTGGCAGTTTTTATTGCTTTAAAAAGCTCTTTTTAAAATTTTAATAAAACTCAAACATGTAAAACTGGTTGTATGCATTTTTTTTTCTTGAGAATTGACAATGAAAACATTAAACTCATTTGTCTTATTAGATAGTTTATTTACAAGAATAATTCTATTTTTATAATTTTATAAAAACATGTGAACAAAGTAACCATATTATGAATAAATAACCATGAAATCAAATTTTTTATTTGTAAATTTATAAAGATGACTGTGAACATTAGTACAAAATCTTTAAATAACCAAAAAACTACAAATAACTACAATTATAAAATTTGAAAACATGCATTTTTTAGTAGTTCTTCCATTTACTCTTGCCCTTTAAATTCACTAAAATAGGTTGAGAACATCTGGATTTATACTTTTTTCTTAAGAAACACTATTTATTTTTTTGGCTGTTTATTTACAAAAATTGTTAATTTCTTGTCTATTGTTAAGGAAAAAGAGAATGCATAAATCCAGTTTCATACTATTATTTGGTGAGTTTTATTAGAATTCTAAAAATAACTTTTCAAAACAGTAAAAATTCCCAAGGGAATATACAGTAATAGCAATGTCAAGAGAAAAGCCATCCTTTTGACAAACCATTTTTTACAGGTAGATATGTTAAACTTTGCCAAATTTTTTCCATTTAAATCATGATGCACCCAAACATCTTATTGATCCATCAGCCAGATGTTTTCAGATGTCTCACATGAAGAATATGGAATATCTCTTCTATGTCCCATGTAGTGAGACTGAAGTAATTTTTAATTAGAGTTTTGATTTGATCATCATCAATGACTGCAGGACTGCCAGAATGTTCTTGGTCTTCCAGATCAAATTTCCACCTCAAAACATAGTGAAACACATGCAGACATTACTCTCAGCTATGGCACAATCTACATAAATGGCACATATTTTTTCTTGTTTGTACAGTATTTTTTCCTTTCTGGAAATAAGTGAGGATCAAATGATGAAAATGCATCTAATTTTTTTCTGTCCACTTTTAAGATAAAAAACATTTAAATCCACATTCACAATCCACATATAAATCATACAGAAAGATGTGTTTACATGTCACCCTCCAGAATATGTATATATGTCATAAATTTCAGTCACATATGAAACAAAATCTCATGTTCAAATGCCCACCTATTGAAAAAAAGGCTACAGACTTTTGTTTCCACCTATTATATGAAACTGTTTCAGATATAGTAGTCTGTGCCTAAAAGTGGTAGAGTCAGTACCCTAATGTTTGCTACAGTCAATGTAACTGGGCAATTTTTGCATCTGTCCACATACAAATATATGTTACCACATGAAAATGACTTTGTGCCCATCCCAACCCAATGTCTGTGATAACAGATTAATTTAGTCTATAATATTATTTGAAAGGTATTGAACTTTACATAGAAGAGACTTCAGTAAATTTCTACAAACTTGTTTTAGGTTTCTCTATACTTTATCAAGTAAATAACTGAGTTTTTTCCCTTAAGATATCTAGTAAAAAATAAATTATTTGATGTTGCTTTAATTAACAATAAGCAATGCAGAAAAGGGAGTAAACTTTTTATAATTACTTGCTTTTGGTAGTTTTATAATTTAACCAAAAGATATTTATATCATTTAAACTGAGACTTTTATTTTAGAAATCTCTCACGAGAGATACAGAATGATGTCTGTGATTGTAATGAAGAGAGTGAATTCATTTGTATGAAGTGTCAAGATGTAGCAAACCTTTGCATATTTTGCTCAAAACTTGCAATTTTTTATTGTTTTTTTTTGTATGTTATTTAATATTCTTTTTTATTTATTACAGTATTTTCCTACTTTACCATGCTTGACATTTCATTATTTTCATTTTGTCATTATTTTTTATTTCCTCTTTTTTATGCTCCCTCTCTCTCTCTCTCTCTCTCTCTCTGACACACTTTGTTCTTTCTCTTCATTTTTTTCTTTTTCTTATTCTTTTTCTATTTTCTTTCTTTCTTTTAATTCTATGTTTTTTTTCTTTTACTTTGTCCTTTTTTTGTCTGGTTGGCTGCATAACTGTCTAGTTGCTTGGTGTTCTGACTGGAAAATTGATTTCTAGCTCAGAAGCAAAATTATACAACCTTATGAACCAATACAAAGCAATTGTTGGATGTCATCTATAACAAAAAATAACTCTTCATAAAATAGACATAACAAAGAACAAAAATCAAAAAATATTTTTGACTTTGAAAACTGATCATTCAAAAAACATTTCTTTTTTTATTTATTTTATATTTTTCTTTAAAGTAGAAATATCTTCGTTTTCTGAAAAAATATCTTCTAGATAATTGCAGATCACATGAAATTCGGAAGCAATGAAATTTTAGAATAAAAGCAAACTATATTATATTAAAATAAAAGTATATGTTTCATATTTCTTTAAGATATAAAATTTTATGAATAAAACTCTTATATTATTTTGACTTAAAAGTGTAATTAATGGCATCTCTTAAAACGTGCCTGTAGTGAGATATGCCAAATGGACTTACCCTATTTTGCATAAAGTCAAACGACTACAAATAAATCAGTTGTCAGTCAACATAAGAGAATATACTTCTTTCTAAGTCCACTGTAGAATATCTTTGGCACTGTGTGTTTTCATTTTGTCCAAATGAGTAACTATATTTTATTTTAACCTTGTCTTGTAAACTATTTTTGCTGCATTTTCCATCATTTTTGTTTTTATTTAAACCTTTTATTGATTCTACTGAGCGGTATGCTCGGCTGGAATGGCGTAGCCTCACTCAACTCGTCATTTTGGGTCTAGAAGAGAGGAGTTGGATGAGACAGGGAGACAAGTAGCTTGCAAGCATGCAAGAGAATTGCCACAAATTTATTTTCAGTAATGGACTCCTTACAGTACCATCAAAACAGGAAACAGTGGCAGCAAGAACTATCTTTTTATCCAAATATGGACCTGTCAGGGATGAATCACCTGTTATAAGCAAATCAGATGTTGCCATTGGAGATTTTGAGCTCCAAGTGACAATGACATGCAATAGCTTTCTGGATATCTCTGTCATGCTGCTATGTCAAGGTCAGAATATGTTTGTGAAAGTCAAAGGACTTGTTGTGTCATAGAACACTTGTTCAAGGCATGTCCTGAATGAAATCCAGTGCTACATTCAAAACCAACATCTCTCAGGGCAGTGATGGGTTTGGAGAAGACTAATAAAGCCCCAGAAAAAGACCCTGGTGGTCATGGAGAGAAGGAGATGGTAGTTAAGAAGGGGCAAAGGCTGCATCTTCTCCTTACCCCACTTTAGTAAGATATTCCAAACATGTAGGTGTGGCAACAGCCTTCAAAGAATTAGCAGCCACACCAGTAGCAGCAGCCTCCTCAGAAGAAGCAGCAGCAGCAACAGCAGCAGCCTTTTCAAGAAAAGCAATAGCAGTAGTAGCAACTGCAGCAGCCACAGCATCAGCAGCAATAGTAGCCACAGCAGTAGTAGCAGGAGCTGCAACTACAACAGGAGCAGCAAATGAAGATAGAGGTTATGCCCCCCCCCCACCTACATCTTTGTTACTGAAGAGGTAATGGAAAGACGGAGCCAATGAGGACATTACAAAAATAAAGAAGAAAACTGGGCAAAACAGAGCAGAGAAAGCCATGAAAAAAGAAAAGCTACAATCTGCTCAGGTAAGGCAAGCAGCTTCCCTTCCTCTTCTTCTAGGGCTCTGGTATCTCCCACCACTAGCCCATCACAAAAGGAAAAGGCCTTCCCAAAGGGGGAAGTTATTTGTCATGTTGATAAGCTTGTAACCATCAGGGACCTTTCTGCTCACTGGAAAGCACTCTTGAGGCTTTTATTTAAATGCACCCCAGAAACTATCCTAAGGTTTGTGGGGTATTTAACTTGATCTATAACACTGGTAGCAGACTAAAAATCTGGGACCTGATCTCTTCCACCAAAGAATCATTCTCAAAGTTCAAGTTTGCTCAGGTAGTGTCTCTTGAGCTCAGTAAAATAGCCAAAAATTGTTCTGAAAAGGCTTCTGTTTTACTCCACCCCACTTTATAGAGGGTTGTAAAATTTACCTTCCCTATGGACATCAGTAGTATTGTCACTGCCATTGGACAGCTCACAAGCATCAACCTCACAAAGTGAGTCTCCTGAATCACAGTAACATTCACTCCAAAAGACTGAAACTCAGGAAGCAGACAATCTCTCAAGACCTTCACATTTAAACTTGCCAAATTGATAACCATCTTTTAGGCCTAGATACATACTGAACAGAAAACTGAGGGGCTCAAATGTAACCTGTCCATCTGCAATAATCCTACTGACGTCCATAGGATAGGTAAGTTTTACGGCTCTATATAAAGTGGGGTGATATAAAACAAGGGCCTTTAAAGAACAATTTTTGCAATAATTTTTTCATTACGCATCTCAGAAATTTCAATGTTTTTTTTCCAGTTCTAAGTAGAAGTGTTCTTTTGTTCCCATTTTCCTTAAGACTTTCTCATTGATCACTCATTCTACATATGATATTCTCAACATCCTCATCTTTGTTGCATCAAGTTTCTTTTTCATCTGTGAGGAAATTGTCCAGCATTCACTGCCATATAGGAGAACTGATATTACACAGCCATTTAGTATTTTTTTCTTTATTTTCAATGAAACTTTCTGTTTTTTAATAGGTTTTAATAATATTCTTTTATAATTAAGGAAATATTATGAACCCAAGTTCCAAAAAATAATCATTACATATAAGCTTCTTTTGTTATAAACTAATTAAAAGATAGATAGAAAGTATTTTACGGAGTTATTTCTCTCAATTAGTTGATGTCTTGAATGGTTTGTTTAATTGATTGTTTTCTCTGGCTTATCAACCCTTTACTGGCTATTTAAAACCAATAACTATTTTTATATTGTTAGATTTTTTTTGAGATAATAATAATTTAGTGACACAAATTTTACTAGTTAACCCATAGCTGGGGCAGAAGAGATGGAGTCATACTATTCCTAAGGCTATTTACATGTAAGTGAATATAATAAATTTAACTGAAGTAGAACTTGGCTCTCCAATTAATAACTCTAAGCCATCATCAATTACACCATCCACATATTCAAGTTTACAGCAGCTGGTGTTTCCAAGTGATCATCCATCTAGGCTCAACATTACTTAACTTCGGTTATTGTTTGGTAACTGGTGTTTCATGATAAAGGTGTAAGCCTGTTAAATGCTTTGAGAAAAAGAAACAATTGTGCCAAAAAAAAAAAAAAAAATAGAATAACTCTAGTATTCATTGTGTTAAAACATCTTTCTTTCTGGATCATTAGCAAGTTGAACATTTATATAAGAATTCAGTAAAATTCAACAGAAAAATGAAATTATTTTCAACATGTAATCAATTCAGGAAATTTTATCATCACTTGAAATTATTATTAAGACAAACAAAATATTTACTAATGCAAAATGCATTGAATTTCATTATTTGTGTCTAAATTAGTCTAATTAGAAATGTGCAATGGTTTGCACAAATGCTGATGCAGTTTAAGTTTGGAGCAGTGGATTTTTAAGCATCCAATGCAGAAGGCATTTCTAAACACAAAAGCTCATCAAGAATTTTTAGCTTTATTAAATCATAACACATATAATTTAATTTTACTTTTGGTCCTGGGTATGACCTAAAACTACATCCAACAATGGAGGCTTGACTAGGAGACAGAATTAGGGTACCCTGAACCATTGTTACCAATGGGCAATCCTTGGCTAGGGTCTAGCGCCTGTATGCCAGTGTTACAGTTTTTTTGTTTTTTTAATTGCCTGAATATTAACATGAATGAAAGTGGGGATAAGTGTAAGTAGAATGTGTTGTTTGAGTGCATTTCTCCATGTGCACAAGTGTGCATATGTGTCTTGGGAGAGGGGAATCAAATCTGCATTTACCACTTCAAGCCAAGCCTGCTGCCATGTTCACAATCATTGATAGAATATTGAGGCTCAGTTTTCTTTCTTTTTTATGGAAGAGCAAGTGCTACTGGTGAACTGGAAGTCATCCATGATTTGGACAATAAATGGTCAAGAAGAGTCATATGGTGTGCATTTTAGAGGATGGAAAAATTTTTATATTCTGAAGCCCATTGCCTGAAAAGTGGCACTTCATTTCAAAAGTAAAATTGTTTTTAGATCTATGCAAAGTAACTTTTCCCAAAAGACACAATGTGTAATATATGATTCATACTAGGAAATAAAGTTGATCTGTGATGACTTCAATATGTATTGGGCTCAGATGATATGAAAATAGACTCTGCACTCATAGTTTCACTGGCAGGTTGACCTGGATGATGACCTAGACACCAGGTGTAGATTCATGGCTAACAGGATATTAGTTGTTACTCCTGACATATAAAATGATGGTTAAGAAATGATATGATCACATGCCAGGTAGATATATAAGCACTACCTTGAGAGGAAAAAAGAGAGAGGGTCTTGTACATCCACATAAGTATAGTCCATATTTGGAGAAAACCTTTAAAGCTATCCAGTGATCCATATTAATTGATGAAGTCTGAAGTTGAATAAACAGTAATTTTACAAATGCGAAATTTAGTCTTATGTTTTTAGTCTGGATAGCATTAACATTGCAAGAATAATACTTTTAAATAAATAAACAGCACAAATTCTGTCTGTGAAAAACTCCTCTAACTTGGGTCATACTTGCTCTACATAGGCATATTATATCATTCTGGAACCAGGACGATCTCAGGGTGGAAAATCTACTCTTCATCTATTGCTGTAACATCCTGCTGCTGTGTTCAGATGAGAAGGAAATAGTTAAAAATTCAAATTTTAAAGTAACTGAAAAGAGTTAGTGATTTTAAAAGTTTTTAATTTATATTAAGTTAAAAATAATAAAAAGTTTTTGTGAATTTAAAGTTTTTGCTTTAAATTCAATTTAAAATTTCTCCATAACTTTAGGAATTGAGGAAATCAATTTTATTTCTTCAAAATGCTAAGAAATCAGAGTTAAATTGAGAAGTTTTGTGACATGAAGTTTTGAAGTTCCATGGAGTTTGAAATTTGAAGAACTCAATTTTTGGGCTGTTTTGGAATTCCAGCCTAAATCAGATTTTTGTCCGGAATTGAACTAATAACCCTAATTAGAATTAAAGTGATGTTTCAAAGTTTCATGGAGTGAATTTAGGAATTCAAAGTTATTTCTTGAAAATTATCATTGCTGTTTTCTAAGTTTGACCAGAGGTCCCTTTAATTTGGGGCTGGAGGCCTATTTAGCCTTCCTCAGGAAATAGCTTAAAACTCTGCACAAAGTGCATCTTTTAAGCTAGTGTAAAATACTTATGA
The DNA here is from genome assembly GCA_037127315.1 of Ascarosepion bandense. Lineage (NCBI taxonomy): Eukaryota > Metazoa > Mollusca > Cephalopoda > Sepiida > Sepiidae > Ascarosepion > Ascarosepion bandense. The sequence goes on along the minus strand of JBBBDQ010000883.1, from coordinate 4,317,716 downwards.
CATATTTTATGCTTACATTATTTTACCCATGTTATATCATTGATTATTTTAAAGGTTATATTTTTATGTAAAGTTCAAGTATAGCAACCCTCTGAATAATATCTCTCATACTTTGGTAGTTGCCCTGTTGATAAATACAAATTTTTACCCTGAAAACCAATTCCTTTGCTATCTGATGTTGAAAGTATTATGTAAGTAAATGCTTCTGAACTGACCTTTTCTTTGCACTGCAAAACATTTTTCATTTTTTTTGTGGCAAAGAATGGGTTAAATTTGCATCAGTCAAATCCTTACTCAACCCAATAATACACAAATTCTAAACCAAGTTTTCTCTTGTCAAATATCTACACAAACATGACTTTTTAAAAATAAGGGAAGAGAAACAGGAGAATTCTGCCAAGAGAATTTTAAGGAATGATCTCACTGCTATCATATTTTTCTTTTTTAAAAATTTATTTTTAAGGAACGTCTATGAAAATTTGAATAGCATTACAGATAGACTTTACATAAACCTTGGTTGAAATAAGATATTGAACAAAGGCATAAACTTATACATACATGAATCATCATCATTATCATCACCACCATCATCATCATTATTATTCCCATGATCAAATGTGGTCATTCGGTTGCTGTGCAGATGACTAGTTCTCTTCATATCTCTCAGTTTTATATTAATTTCTGAGTTTCTGTAAATGATCTTTCAGTCTAATCAGTGAAATTTTTAGCTCTTCCTACCTGCCTGCCTGCCTGTTTGCCTCTTCTTCTTTTGCCTAACTTGGAACTTTGAAGGATGGCAGTGGACAGTTAGTTGGTGCTTATGTCATGTTCATACCATTTCAACTCTCTCTTCTTCATGGTGCATATGAGGTCTTTCAATAAGCCTGTTTCTTGTTTGATGGTGTGATGGTGACTACATTATCTGTGATGCAGTCTACATAAGGAGATATCTACAATGGTTCTGTAGGAACTTGTAAGGTTTGGATTCTTGACTGTAATTCTGAGATTACTGTTCAAAATTGCAGACATTAAGATGTCCAATGTATGCAACAGACTGATCTTTGATTTAAAGTTGTCTTTTCAGATAGTTCTTAGTTTTATGACAGTTACAACATTTTGTGCAGCTCTCAAAATTATTTCTTTTCTGGTGCATTGTTTGCTGATAATCGAGCCAAGATATTTGAATTAACTCACTGTTTCAAGATCTTAACTATCCACTTTTATCTAGATCAAAAGCTGTTTTCCATTGTTCATGGTAAACTTACTTTTATAGCATTACTCATCAGACCATAGCTGAAAGATATTTCATCAGATTCTGCACCAGTCTGACAAATTCATTCTCTTTGCCAGCTGCAAATCTAATGTTTTGATGCTTCAACCTCTGATTCTGAATGTACCATGGTATTTCATGATATGTTCAAGGAAGATGCTAAAGCATGTAGGAAAAAGAAAACAGCCTTAGTGAAATGATATATGGAATTATTTTCTTATGGTACTCTGGAATTGTACCCTGGAACTATATGCAGCTGCTGATTAGTCTGGATGAACATTTTTCCCATGTTATATACAAACACTGATTCTTAAATGCATATGTTGTTTGAAACATGTAAAAAATAGAAGAATTATGAAATTAAATATTATTTAGCATTTGACTTGGGAATTCTTATACTGTGAATTTTCAGCAGTTTCCAATTTAACAGCACACATGATAATCAAATGATTAAAATGTTTCAAAATTTCATAATGAATTTGAATATAGATGAGACTAAAAGTATGTGCAAGGGGCTAAATTATAAATGACAACAATTTTGATGAAAAGAAAGAACAAAGGGAGAGGAATCAATTGGCAAATTGTTGTTTAATGAAAAACTTTGTTGACAGAGTGAATTCAAATAACTAAGCTGATTGGCTGATATGAGTGAAGTGAATTCTTTAATTAGATTAGAAGCTTTCTCTTACTCACTGTTTTATGTGTTTGGGAATGAACATACATATAAATATGCCTTTCTCTCTCTCTCTCTCTCTCTCTCTCTATATATATATATATATATATATATATATATATATATAATGTACTATAATAGTGAGAATTCAATATAAAAATGTAATCTGGTATATTTATGTGCACTGATTACTATATATATATATATATATATATATATATATATATATATATTATGTATAATGATATTTATTTAGAATTTATAGCATAAATATTTTATCACTACAAAAGTAGCTATTTTGTCTCAACACTACTTGTGTCTTATCAAGTGATGAGGTTTATTTTGATTATTCCACACTGTCTATATAACAATGCCTCTCTGATTAAGGGGGTTTGGCTAGTTTTGAATCCTTTAAAACTCTTCAACTTGAAATAAACCTCATCATTTGATAAGACACAATTAGTGTCGAAACAAAAAAGCTACTTTTTTAGTGACATTATAACATATTTATGTTATAAATTCTAAATAAATATTATTCGCTCTACTTTGTATTGAGCTCTTTTTTAAGAATAGTGTTTCTTTGGATACAGAATTTTATTCTATCCATACCTACCCTATACTTGGATATATGTATAATGATATGAATTAATAAATATATGTATGCTGGTGCACATATGTACAGTATTATTATTCAGGTGTTAATAAAACAGTACTCAATGTATGAACAGAGCTGTATTACATATATATATAATTGTGTATTTTAGCAAAAATTGTCCTTTCATACATGTTTTATTAAAGATGACTAACAAAGTACAACAGTTAAGCTCTTATTCAATTTTTCTTTTCTGGGCATAAAGTGCATAAGAAGTGTTCAAATGTTTTATGTATTTGAGTGCATTCAGCTATTCTTTTAGCCATTATTTAGGATCTTTGTTTTTATATTTAATTCAATAGGTAGATTTTTATATAAGTGTATCTGTAATGATAGGAATGTTCTTTATTTTCCAAACATGGTCAGCATATTGTGACCATGTTTGTAGTTGATATTATTGAGTTTTTTTGTTTTTTTTTATAAATGCTTCCATTATTTTTAGTCAATTTTTACATGTCAATGAGGCTATTCTGGTCATATTTTCCACAAGTAGGTTGTGGACAGAACTTGATAGATTTCTATATGTGTTTGAAATGAATCCTAACTGAGCTATGGCTTGAGAGATGAAATGTAAGTTTTCTTGGTTCATGAATAATAGATTTATAAATTCATAAATTACAGAGGATTATTTATTAATTATTTATTAAGTGCCCCTTAAGAAACTGTGTTCCTGATCAAAACAAATTCGTGAATAATTATATTGGACATACCACTACATCCTCATCAAGAAGACTTACATAGATCAATTAAGACCCATTGAAACACATACAGAAACTTACCAAACTCTTACCAAATAAGCATATTGCTGCCATTATGGTGTCATTCTCTCTAAGTTCTGAGAGTAATGGTTCAGTAAGTGATTTTCCTTCTCATTTGGTTAGGAATGAAGTAGTATTTGAGTGAGTAAGTGAGAGTGATCCAGGGTGGAGTTGGTAAAGAAACAATTTAGAGAAATGATCAAAGATTTATTTTCATTTACAAAAGATGAAAATGTCTCTGGTAAATTGTATAATGTAGCGATTGAGTATACTGTATATGAAAAGAAAAATGAGAATGTGAAAGAGGGTATACTTAATATGGCTGACTGTTGGTTATCTGTGTGGGTTTGTCATGTTAATAGTAGAGCCCATTCTTTTTCTGTGCTTACAGGAGGTCCTTTTCACAGCCTAATGGTTGAATGGCAGTCAGCCATGCTCTTTCTTTATTTCTGGCTTCTCTTATAGCCTATATAAGAGAAATGCACATTGTTGCAGACTCCTGTGACAAGCAAGAGTCATGTCTTATAATGACCAATACTCTGGTATGTTTGTGTTAGATTTAAAATTTGTTTTGAGTTGGCATGTGTGAGACTTATCTAACCAAAAATTTGTATGTAGTTAGAGATGTATGTTTTCTAATAATTGCATAAATTTGGATTTAATTTGTTATCTCTGACTATGTGTAAATTGTGTTTTAGTCCATTTTTTGTTTGTGGTAAAATATGTTTTCTGTTACATGAGTATCCAAGAAGATCTGAGTATATCAACTTGAAGGCAGTCTCAACATGTTTGGATATCTTGGACATGTGGAAGAATGAAAATGTGGAAGAATGAAAATAAAATAATAAGTAAAATAATAATAATAATAAAAAAAGAATTTCATTCTTCTATAATGCAGAAGGAAACATGCGAATTTTATGACCCCACTTCTGGAAAGGTGATGTTCATTCTCTTCTTATTTTCCAATCATTGAGTTCAGATGTGTTTGGTAGCTGTGCCAATGAAAGGAAGATTTGGCCACACTCACTGAATGTCAGTGTGACCATTCTTTGTCATAGGTACCTTCACTAATTCACTGAAAAACCAGCATAGTATGAAAAAATAAACCCAAATAAAAAAAGTTTTTCCGTCAAAATATTTATGTTATTATTAAGAGGAAAAATCAAAGTATTTTTTAATTATTCTAAAAAATTTTTTATTCCTTTCTAACACATTTGAAATTTTAATAAGAAAATTTTTTTAATTTTTTTCCATCAGCAGGTGAAAAATTTTTTACCAGAGTCTGCTATGGATAATGTATTACAACTTTTTTTTTCAGGTGAAAAAGACACTAATTTGGAAATTCTTGCAAAAATCAAATAATGGTTGGATTTTAATGAAAGTTTCAGGACTTATTCACAAATGAATGAAATAATTTTTAAATTATTATATTTAGAAAATCTTGGTAAAGATAATTTTTTTTTTACATTTGCTTCTTAAAATTTCATGAAATTAAATTCGGTTTAGAAAATTTGTTTTATAAGTTAAATGCAGAACTCCTTGGAGAATGTAAACTGTTGCTTTTTTTTTTCAAACAGCCTTTTTTCAAAAAATCTGCTTTGAACAGTGAAATAAAAAATGCAATAAAACTATGACATTGTTTTAATTGCTTTTAAAAAAGATATATGTTAAGTACATTATAGTCTAAAGAAAAAACATTTTTTGATGAATAAGAGATTTTTACAAGAATTGTTTCCATTTTCTCTTTTTTAATTATAATAATTTATAAAGTTGAAACATATTTTAAAAATTCTTCAAAGCCTTGTCACAGTTAGGTTACTAAGTTATTAAGGGAAGAATATATTTACTAATTGAAAATTGAAAAGCTTAAAACTTCAGTTTAAAATATTTTTTAAATAATTTTTCATTTTATTTATGTGTGTAGAAAGATTGTTTTTTTAAGTATGATACTTCATGTGTGACATTAAAAGGTCATGTGTTTTATGGTTTCTTCCTCTTAAAGTAAAAACATTTGGACAATTATGTCAATTCTGGTCAGTCATACTTAGCTTAGACATCTGGCTGTTATCAATCACTTCACACATCAGAAAGATAAAACCTCCATGATTAAGAAATACTTTTATTCTAAATTTCATGCTATAAACAAGTAACATTAGTTTCAAATCATTAATTTAACTAAATTGGCCCATTTTCCAAAAATAACATGCCACAGTTGTATATTTTATATTTGCAAAAATTTTAAAACTGATAATAAACTTTTGTTTACAAACATGTCAATATGTCAAAAATGGATAAAAAAAAATGATAACTTTTGAAAACTTTCAAAAATCTGAGATACCAATCAATATAATTTTTATTTGAAATACACCTGAGAGTATTTTGATTACTGGAAATAGTAAATTTAATCATTTAGCTTTCAATTAAAGCTAAAAGGAAAGTTTCAAAATGTTATATATTATCTGACCTGGTGTGTAATTTTGCCCAGAAGTGTACTTTACATTGAACAATGAAAGCCATAAAAATTTAAAAGAAAATAAATATTGTTTTGAAAAGTCAAGGTGTGCAAAAACCCAGGTGACAGGTTTTGTTTGATGAACAGCATAATTGAAGTCAGAAAAAAATGGGCACTCAATGTGTGTGGCAGAAGTAGCATGTGTCAAATGAAGCTTGCTTATACAAGGGACAGATCAGAGAGGGAAGCAGAGAGACCTGAAGACAGACAGATGAGAGAAAGACAGAGAAGAGAACCTAGCAGTCAACTGTCCCTTGTATGCATGTGTGCCTACATCCAACCAATCCTCTATTCCACAACCACGTCACTGAAGAAAAAGAATAAAAATATGCAGTCATCTTGCAAGCAATACTCTTTTCATCTCTACTGCTACTTAACCTTTCATCACAGCAACTACAAGCCAGGCTGGAAATCAACATTTCAATAACCCAATATTTTACCTGTAAAAAAGGATTTAAATGCTCCCAATGTTTTTATATTAGAGTCGTTTTAACTTAATTCAAAACCAGAAAGCACAACCAGCGACCATGTGAAAAGTTTTGGCAAATAACATTGAAAACACAAAGCTTACACACACATACACACATACACACACACACACACAATTCATTAAATAACAAATTCTTAGCCAATAAAAAATCAAGAATTGGCAAACCTGACCAAAACTGATTTTATATATATATATAACAAAAAAAACTGTATAACATAACGTTTGTTTTAAAAAGATTTATGAATATTTGCTTTACCACTTGTGTTTAAAAAAAAAAAGCAAACGTAAAATGGACATTTTTTAAAACTGTTATTCATGCCACAAAATGGATGAAATGGACACAGCAGCAATGGTCAGTATTAAAATAGCAGCTTTTATGGATATCGCTACTGCTAGCTGGTTTGCTATTATCAAAGCCAAGTTTTGACTATAAAAAATAACGATCACAGAAACAAAATATTACAATGAGCTTTCACCCCTACCATCTAAACTGGTAACGAAAATCCAGGCATGTATTTTTGTATAAAAAAAAGGAAAAAGAAAAATATAATAATAATAATAATAATATGAGGACCTTTAAAGAAGCCGTCATCAAAAGTTATGGGAAAAAAATCAGAAGTTTTTGAAAAAAAAAAATTGATAAATGACATGAGGATTTTAGACAGGCCATCTAACTACCTGAAAGAATTAATGGCAACAGGCGTTGGAGAAGATTTAGTCAGGCATCATTTCACATAAGCTATGCCTTCCACAATAACACCAGTCATAGCCGCTGCTAAAAGCTTGACTTTATATGAATTTTGTACCTTAGCTGATGAACTTTGCCATTTATAAAGTCAGATATAGTTCAAAACAACACATCTAAACACTACAAAAGGCAAAACCAAAAGACAACAAACCCCAACATGGAAATGCATACTAGAGTACTTCCATTTTATGAAAAGCAGAGATCCAAAGTATGTTATGGACACCTCTATTTTAGAAAAAAGTCTCAAACATGCAAACCATAGTGCCAATGGCCAAATAAAGCAGCCAGTAAACTACAGCCAAATTCCAGATCCTGCCTATTCTCAGCCAATGGACTTTGCTGCTCATATAGATGGACTGTACTGATAGCTGAAACTGTCAACCCACTTTTTGATGCTGACTTTCTGTGATACTATGGGCTGCTAGTGAATTGTAAAGATGGAAGACTGGTAGATGCAAATACTAATTACAGAGTAAGAACACTGAAAAAACCATGCACCAGATATCAATCAATAATAGTGATATACTCCCAGAAATTGCACATCCCTAGTTCGAAAACCTGCCAACACTACTTACACCAAGAATGAAGGCACCTACTCTAGCACTGTCAAAAGTCAGATATAGCATAGATACAGGCATTAATTCACTGACTTATGCTAAAGTGAGACAAATATCTGGAGTAAAATTAAAAATGCTGATGAGGAATTTACTAGAATACTTTACAATATGGAGTTAAGTAGTGGAATCTAGTCATTGTGATTGGCTTGAACCGCATACCCATTTTCTAGGTGTGAAGAAAATTTGACAGGGGTCACAGTTCAATTTGTTATTTCCTATCCAATCAGAATCCAGAATCTTAATTTTCACACCGACTTGTGTAATTTGCCTTGGTCTGGGTTTTTTCAAAATGTTTTCAGTCATTCTGATCCATTTTTACAGGTGTGCAATTTTACTTTTTGCGTTTCAGTTCATTGTTGGATGATATAGGATTTGTATCCTATACATAACAAAATAGAAATTATTAAAAGATGTCTATGTCAAGCTTTGAAAATTTGAGATATTGAAACACCAAGGAAATGTCAAAAAGCAAATGTGTCCTAAATTAAGGTGAAAAACATGTATAACAAATAACAAAGGCTCCCCTTAAAAGAAAACTGAGAGACCTGAAAGGTGACCTGAGAGCCACCAAATACAGATTCATTCCTTAAAGGATGTCAATGGCTGCCTCTCATATATAACCAATTGGTGCAACTATGTACATATAAGTGACAGGAAGATATATACATATCCATATTAACCATGTATAAGCAGAACCAACCCTACCAGAGTATTATGACTACTACCAAATACTATGAAACCATCACAAGACCAAGCTACTAGGTACCAAAGTAAGATATGTCTATCATGATTTGTCAAAACTCTTTGCAAGCCAGTATTCAATCAGTTAACAAGGAACTAATAAATAGGAGTTGTGAGAAGAAAGTATATTTTCAATTTCAAGTAAATAATTTTTTCCCATCCTCAAATTTCCCAAACACTTGGTAACACCTTATATCTAAAATTGAAAGACATCATGCCCAAATACAAAACTAGCTTTAAAAATCTTTCATGATCAAAAAAATAATTAGTGTTATTATGAATATCATGTAGGTGTTAAAATGTTTCTTTAGTAAACATTTACAAGGATAATATTTTTTAGAGAAAAAAAAAGTTTAGGTTTCTTTTTTACTTATAATCAATTTGATGTTTTATTTTCTTAAGCAAAAGATATAGACTAAAGAATAACAATCAATATTGTAGCATAAATTTCAGTCTATTTTTTAGTGCAGCGCTTTTGTGTTTGATTTTGGCTGTAGTCAGCTTTTGTTTTAATTTTTTGTCAAATCCATATGATTCTGTGTTCTTGCCATGTCTTTGATTTGGGTATTTGCATTTTCAGATATTAATTCTGTCAGCCATACTTTACTTTTTGAATTATGCATGAATTTGCAGGAAAATTGTACTCACTCATTTGAATTCATTTGAAGATAATTAATTTATGCTTAATTAATATCGGTAATCACTTTTGATTTGCATAAAATTTATAGATTTGTAGCCGAAATATAATTCATTACAAGTAAAAGAACTTTCAACTATATATAAAAGAATTAGCAATATTTTTGGTCCTGATCTGGTGCCTCAGCTTCAGTCACTTTCCCATCAATTTGCTTCCCTGTGCCTTTTCTATAAATATTTTTATGATAATTTTTTAGATGAGCTCTTCGTTATGGTACCTAGACTTTATTAATTTAAGTGTGGCACTAGATTAGCAACACAGTTTCATCAGTTTTTAGTTGAATTGGCTAGATGTAACCATACATTCTATGGTAACACTGTCTTTTCTCTCATATTTTGCTTGTGGAACACTCTTCCAGTTCTGGATAGGGTCCATCTCCCAAGGTTTTTGTTCTCCATTGAGTGTCAGGATCCCAAACATTTTTGGCTTCTGCAGCCCATCGGTCAGGATCAAAGTGTAGTATTTGTTCTTGGAAACTCACTGCTTGCTTGCAGGCCAACTTTGACAGTCAATGACCATCTAAGACAAGCTTTTAACCAGCTTTGACAAGCAATGACCAGGTAAGACTAGCTATGACCAGCTAAGACAAACTGTGTACCCAGTAACTGCGTAAGCAGAAGCTGTGTAATCTTTGACCAGTGGCCTGAACGTATGCACTCAGGTTCCCCATGTTAAGAACTGACCTTGTGTCACAACTCACTCCAGTAGGGTAAATCTCGGATCCCAAACATTTAATAACACCTTTTAAATGAAATATATAAAACATTATTTTCTGAAGGAAAAGTAGAAGCAGAATGTCAGTTGAAATAACATTTATATATTCTGTTATAATCCACTAATGACGATTATGATATTAAGTTTAAATTGACTAATGATACTGTAATGAACACTCTATTAAACTTCTCTTGGAACTCACTTTGTGTTGCCAGATGTGTCTTATTTATTCCACTACATACCCATTTTTGAAATTTTCTAATTTTTATTTTATTTTAGCATTCACCCATTCCTTTTTCTGGTGAGTTGCCCATGTAACTTTGTACTTTGTAATTCTTTCATTTTGGATCAACCGCTAGCTTTTCTGGTACATTTCTTTTTTCTTGTACTCATAATTTTACGCTCAGTGAGTTCTTGGGGTGTTGTTATGTCAAGAATATCATACAGTACTTGTATAGGTTTTACCTTTCTTGCAGCCCTTTCTTTAGGAAACCTTTTCTTTTAACTGATTCCATTATCACTTGTACTTCCATTTTTTCCCTTTCACCATATAAAGCATTTTTCTAATTCATGAACTTATGCCATTTTCCCACATTTCTTTTCCATTTTTATACACTCTGAAAAACACTTTTGCATCAACTTTTAAAAATTTTTGTTCTTTTTGTTATCCATTCTTATTCTTTTTTAATTTGATAACAGCTTGTCAAACACTGATTTAATTTTTCTTGCAAACATTAATTCATGGTGTATTAGGATTTGTTGTTGTCCTATATAAACTTAAGAATTTTTGTCGTGTTTCTTCACTCACTTTTTCATTACTTGCTTTTATCAATGCTCTCTTAAAAGTACCCACAAGCCATTCAACTTGTTCATTTGACATTGGGTTATATGGTGGGGTTGTATTATGTTCAATTGAGAGCATTTTACAAAAATCTGTAAATTTGTAAGCAGTAAATTGTGTACTATTATCTGAGACTATGACATCTGGAATGCCATATCATGCAAACAGTTCATGTAAACATTCACTGTAACCATGAAAGTTGGTTTTTTCACTTAAAAGTTTCAGGCCACTAGTAAAGCTATCAACTACCACCAGATAATGTGATTCATATAGCATTTACCTCATCCCCCACCACTAAGACCCAGTCCCCACAAATGCCGGCCATGCTGGCTCCAGTGGCAACCATCAATCCACCCTTCTGTTGCAATGGGGTGGCACAGCCTCAAGACACTGTTCCCTGTGACCAGGTACCTTTCAATATAATTTTTCTCAATTGCATATTTGTCCTCAGACAGAGATTCAACGGAGCTACACTATGCCTGAAGACAGAGACAGAGACGCAACTGAGAGATGATGATCTCCACCTGACACATCAGGTGAGTATAATGCAATCCATATATTTGACCTGCATAATCCATGTGTGGTCTTGAACATGGAGTATCTGACTTTGGCCAAGGTTATAATTTCATGGTAGGTGATTTTACTGACAGAGATCAACTTTTGGAGGCTTTTACTCATTTTTTAATGTCTTGGTCCATTTTGGTCTAGTATACATAACTTATTATAAGAGATTTCATCTTTGAAATTGCCAGATATTCATTATGAATAATATCTATATTTAATATCTGCTTTTGTAATATGATAAGTATTACTACTCTTTGTGCAAACATTCGCACTCTATCACAGAGTGAGCAAGCATTCAAGTCTGGATTTCATTCTAAAAATCCTCTATTCTTTTTACTTTCTTTTAACTATATTTTTTATTTCCTCGATTATTATTATTAAAATATACCTTAAAGTGCCGAATCCAGGTGCGTCGTCAGTGTTGTTGCTCCCACGTCATTAGAAGTTTCGGGTCTCAATAAACAACAGACTTCTTCGATGGGCAACCCAACCAAATATGATCAGTATTCGGCTCACACCCAGAAAGAAAAAATTGCTACTAGCTTTAGAACGTGCATTATATAAGTTCCCCAGAAAAGGTAATTAATCAAGGCTTCACTTGGGCTATTCATTGTTATAGATTGGGTATGCTTGGTTGTGCTGGTATTCTTGTGTTTTTTGTAGTAGTTTTGGGCCACTCATTAGCTCTATTTATCCACAACCACCTGGTGGCCTTCTCAATGGATTCCAAGATCATTTGAATCACCCGCCTTCTTTTTTGTCCAGTTATCCCTATGCTAGTAAGGACTCGTATCATTGATTTTCCTGTGAACCCCCTACAGCTGATCTCGACTAGGAAACAATGAGTACACAATCCTTTAGTTCTACACTCGTCTTGATATTTGCTGTACTTCCTCTCAAATGCTCTTGCATGTGCTCCTCCCATGGGACCGTTAACTCCAGCAAAATAATCTGTTTCGTGGCGTCCGAATAAATGATTATGTCTGGACGAAGTTTGGAGGACGATATATGTGTAGGGAATTTTAATTGTTTCCCAAGATCGACTCACATCTGCCAATCTGACATGGATGATAACAGGGAATGAGATCCTGCAACCTCCTTACTTGACTTTGCACCTGCTTTAACGAAGCTGATCGCTCTTTTTTCTGGGATGATTTTATTGCTCTGCAAAGCTTCAGTAATAATGAGCTCTGTAGTCTCCAAAACCCTGTCATGACGCCACTGATAGCGCCCATCCGTCAGAGCAGTTCTGTACCCGATCAATATGTGTTGCAGTGATCCCCACCCAGAGCACAAGGGGCACTTTGGTGAATCTATTTTTCCCCATATGTGAAGGTTAGTTGCTCTTGGTAATAGGTCATACACCATCTGAACCAGGAATCTAGATCAGCTGAAGTTAGTGTTCCAAAGATCTGACCATGACACTTTTCACCGCTCTACATCATCCCACCTGGTCCACACACCCTGCTGGCTATACCCTGCCATTTTAGTCATCCACTTTTCCTCCACCACCTCTCTTACTTCGTTTAGTATCAGGTGTTGGCGCACCTTCCCGGTGAGTTTTTCGAATCTGTGTGAAGGAATTAGTCCCAGGCCTGCTCTTCCTTGTGCGACTGAACCTAATATAGCTTTTATCCTTAGGTTCCCTTCTGCGATAGCTAATTCTCCTTAGTTGCACTCCATCTTCTGCCCATCTTGACGACAATTCCTGCTCCTGCTACTTTAGGATCTTTGGAGTTTCTATAGTGGTAAACTTCTCTTGTCCATGAAACCATGAACTCCTTGACCAGACCTCTGAAAGGCAGCTGGATGGCATTGGATGATCCATATAAGGCTGCGCTGCTTAAGCTTCGAGGAAATCCTAACCATCTCTGGTGGAAACTGCTAGCTCTCCTCTCCAACGTCTCCACAGTCGAGATGGGAATGCTATATATCTGGAGTGGCCATAATGCTCTTGGGATCACACAATGATGGTATAACCAGGATTTGAAGTGCCCTGGTAATCCTGATTTATCTATTTTTACCAGCCACGAGCAAAAATTGGCGTGTGTATCTTTGATAGCTGGTGTGTCCTTCAGAGCATTGCAAAAAGATTTCCCAAGACTTTTAACAGGCTTATTGGTTAACGTTGGAATGGTTCTCCCTTCTATTGTGAAATAGTGTTTTACCACTCGGCCCTTTTTTATAACCACTGATCTACATTTGTTTGGCTTGAAATTCATTCTTGCCCACTCAATCAGTCTCTCTAAGCCGTGTAACAGCCATCCACAGCCTGTAACAGAATGTGTGGTGACAGTAAGATCGTCCATGTAAACCCGAATAGGTGGTTGCCTAACTCCAGTGTTGGAAACTGGGCCACGGCATTCCACCTCGGCGGACTTCACGAACATATTCATCGCAAGAGTAAAAAGCATGGCAGACAATGTACAGCCTGTAATAATTCCTCTCTCAAGTTTGTGCCACTCTGAAGAAACCAAACCAGATGAAACTCTTAGATAGAATTCACTGTAGTAATCTAAAATAAGCTCGCGGATATTACATGGGATGAAATGTCTAACTAAAGCTTCTTCCACTAGTTTATGTGGTATGGACCCATATGCGTTGGCCAAATCCAACCACGCAACAGCCAGGTCCCCTTTATTCCTCTTTGCATCCCTTATTAATTGAGACAATACTCCTATATACTCGATGCAGCCAGGCGTACCAGGAATTCCACCTTTTTGTATCACTGTATCTATAAAACTATTTTTTTAAAATTCTCTATCCTTCTTATTTTCTTTTAACTATTTTTTTATTTCCACAATAAATCCAACTTTTGCTGCTTTTTCTTTTATTTCTTCCAAGGTAATTTTATACTACATTGCATAATATATTTTTAATTTCAATTTCACTTTTTAATGTTGCAATGACAGTGTCCTCAAATGGTTCAGTATTTTTTGGTATAAATCTTGATAACCCATACACATGTTCTAATTTTTTGTGAAAATTTGTATTCCATACTAAAATCATAATCTAATACCATGTTACCCCAGCATTGTAATCTATTCACTGTATATGTAGGAATTCCTTTTCTCAAACCAAAAATTGATAATAGAGGTCTGTGGTCTGTCTGTAAATGGAAATTTCTTCCATATGTAAATTTGTGAAATATTTTCAATGTAAACATTAGTACTGATGCCTTTTTTTTATTTGGCTGTAGTTTTTTTTTCTGTCAGTAGTAGCGAATGCAAAGAATGTGGGATTACTTTCATGTTACTGTCAATCTCTTCATGTAGAATTACTGATCCTATACCATAGTTACTAGCATCTGAAGTCAATATGATTTCTGCTTTTGGATCTTAGTGCAGTAATGATAAGTCTGATGTTAGTATTTTCTTGATTTCTTCAAATGCCTTTTGTCACTCATCAGTCTAGTTCCACTTTACACCTTCTTTCAGCAAATTGTTTAGTGGAGCTCTCAAATTCTGCATATTAGTATATATATTTGATAATAATTTGATAGTTCTATAAATGCTTGTAGCCTAGTAACATTTGCTGGAGAAGTTATATTCTTAAGAGGACAGTCATCTACGAGATGTAACCTTCCATATATGAAACATGGATTAATTATTTTTTTCTCACATTTTTCTTTAGTTTGTACATATGCATATTCTTCAAGTCTGCATGATTGAGAGTTTGAGTGTATTGGCTTTGCTCAACCATTGATCAAGCCAGATTGTGTGCATTCTCTTAGAAACTGTAACTAAAGTCTGCTTAGTATAGTTGCAGTATGAAACACAGGTTGGCTCCATGGGTGTTAATGAAATTCACAGCAGTGATAAACTTGCCACCCTAGTAGAATTGATCAGTTTCTTTTTTCTTTTACTCAGTTCAATGATGCAAAGAGCTAGTGGATATGAAAGTGAAAGAAAAGCTGGAAACCCAATCCTAAGCAGCAAACAAGAGATAAACCTTTACTCCTGCTCAAACAACCAGGGAGGAGTGTGAACAGGAGTAATAAATGATCTACTTCTATTCAGGATAAAAATCAAATGAATAAATAAATAGTAAATAAAATTTCAGTGTTTAGGTGTGGACGTTAGAATATATAGTTGAAGTAGACTTGAGAAGGTACTCGAAACACAATCCTAAACAGGGGATAATCCTTTACTCGTGTTAAAAATATCAGGAAGAAGTGTCAACCAAATGATAAGTGAACCTATGTAGGTATGTTCTATATCATATTGCTTGCATTCCTAAATTTTGACATACTTGATATTTCTATTAAAATGAAGAAACTAAAATATAATAAAATTTTCTTCCACCAACTCAGAAAACACATCATAGGTATGTAATTAAGTTCACTGAATACTTCCCCATTAATCAGATTGCTCAATCATTACACATTGAAGATTTCAGACAAAACTCAGCTAATAACTGAGTCAGGCTTCAAATTTATTGATTTACTCTCATGCATGAAAGAAAATTATTAAATGATGAAATTTAAGTTTAAGAGTAACAACCCATCCAACATCATAAGCATTTAATCTTACGATAGGTTTGATAATGGAAAAAGAGCAAATCATCCTGCAATTCGAGACAATTCACAAAAGTCTTTACTGAAATATGAAAACTGGAAAGACTATTTTTAAAAGTTAATAAAACAATCCTTGTATGTCACTTTCAGCTGAACTTATCATAGAAAAACTGCTGAGAAAGTACAAACACGCAAAGAGATAGATAGATAGATAGATAGATAGATAGATAGATAGATAGATAGATAGCAATAGTGTATTTGGGCAGCAATTTTTCTTTTATGCAGATTTCATTGGAAATGACAGACACAATATTATCATTAAGTTTTTAGAAAATTTTTCATGTGTTTTTATGATTTTTCTTTTCAAAATTCAAATTATATAAGAATTGTCCAAAGAAAAAAATGTATTTTTGAGTGTTTTCAGCTATACTTTTAGGCATTATCAAGAATGAATTTATATATATATATATATATATATATATATATATATATATGTATGATCATTTCTACATGAAATTCCTAAGATGGATTTCACACATCATCGGCAACTTTCAAAACTCAAAAATAAAATAAAATAAAATATTACCAGCAAAAATCAAAAATTTACATCACAGAAAAAACTAGATGGGTGGGATTAATAACAATCAATGTCTATATATATATATATATATATATATATATATACAGAAAATCTAAGCAAGAGCCAACAAACCTTTTTGGTTTGTTGGCTCTTGCTTAGATTTTCTGTCTTTGTTGCTCTACCTTGATATTGATTGCTTTAGTGTTAGGGTTTTCGTCTTGGGGTTTTTTTCTTTCTTACGGGTACTTGACTTTTTGTTCATGTACTTCGTTTGTTTTTTTTACTTCCCCCTCTTTTCCTCTGACTTTGTCCTCGGTGGGTTGTTCAAAACGATTTAAATTATAGCTTAATTAGTACTAGTTTTAGCAGAGTTAGTTCTGTTACTATTGGTATCGTAATTACTATAGTTAATATTATATATATATTAACACATTTTTTATCTATTATATTTATCTATTTATATATATATATATATACATATATATATAAACATAATAGATATATATATATAATAAACATAGATAGATAGATATGTGAATTAAAAGATATACATATGAGTATGCACTCAAATATAGGCACATATATAAACAGAACTATTAATTATATCCATAACATAGAATAATATTATTAAGATTTATTAAAATATATATTATATATATAATTATAATTAGTTAGTTTTTGGTCATAATCAAATTAGACCAGTACACAGTTGTATCAAAAGTATTCAATACATTTATATTGTAGAGCTTTTGAATATTTTTAATTTGGAAATGAGTTATTTCTGCAACCTAGGTTTCAACCTTTCGGTATCTTTAGGCAATTTACAATAACTGATTTTTTCATTTTTCAAACACAAAAACAGGCATTTTTTGTGAACATGCAACTGGAATTTTCAAACAACTGAAAATTTACAAAATTAGGGAAGAGTTATTCAAGGATCCTACAACACATTCATCCATGTTTGCATGATTCTAGCATATATTCATAGGTATGATTACACCTGGACATAATTTATGATCTTTCATTTAGTAATTTTTTTCATTCTGGGAATAACATAATAGAAAATTTTTCCTCCTGGAACAATCTGCATATATTTTGATTGTTGTTTGATTTGGATATTTTAACTATACTCCAAGTTATATCAAAGTCTTTTCCATTTTTCAATTTTAATTTCTACACATGGCGAGCCAGTTTGCTACAATTTTTGAGGTTTTCCAGTTTAAATGTAGATTCATGATTATTCCATCTGATTTTAAAACTGTCTTTAGTAGACCCCAAATATGTTTTTCTTTGTTCATCTATGTCATGTACCACTGCTTTGTAAATAACCCCTTTTGTTTTACAAACTTGGTTAAGTGGCCATTTTTTGTCCCTATAGTTACATCCCTTGTTAATGATGTTGTTTTGTACTTCTTTATTTAAGTTTCTGGCATTTTGTTTTTATGTATTTTTCTAAATTACTAGTACAGCTATAACTTAATTTGATTGAATTCTTATTGAAAATTTAGTTTAATTTTGAATTTTTAGGGAAGTATTTATTGATTAATTTTATAAATATTTGTCCTATTTTTGATTTTACTTCTAAGTTAAACAGTGGGTTGGACCAAATAATGTTTTGATTTCTAGTATTCTTTTTTGTTTCTTTGTTTGACTGAGAGTTGTATTCTAAATTGTTCTTATGACCAGATTCTTTTAAGGGATTTTCATAAACTTTTTTTTTATCAAAGATCGCTTTGTTTGATGAACTTTTTAATAGACTGTGTTCTATTCCTAGCTGTACTAGCAATTTAGAATCCTTGAATAACTACTCTTTAATTTTGAAAATTTTCAGTTGTTTGAAAATTCTAGTCGCATGTTTGCAAAAAGTCCCTGTTTGTGCATTTGAAAAACAAAAAAATCATTTATTGTGAATTGCCTGAAGATACCAAAAGGTTGAAGCCTAGGTTGTGGAAATAACTCATTTCAAAATGAAATATATATTGATTGATATATTTTGCCAGTTTAATTTTTCAGTACATTTTCCCAGTTTGTGCCTAAGTTGTTATTTTTGAGATCTGTTATTGGTAATAATGAGGTTAGATATTTTAATAATTTTGTCATAAATGATAAATCTTAGGTATTTCTTACAATGATTAAGTGATTATACTTTTAATCGCTTTTTCATTTTGCCTATAGGGCATTTGGTTAAAATAGAATAAGTTAATGTTATTTTTATTTTTGTTTATATAAGGGTGGTCATTTGTGCTATTCTATCAACCATTGCATCACAAACAACCAAAATATGGTTACTAACATAAGACAAATATTCGTAAATAATACAAAGATACTATACAAGACTCACTGTAAGGAAACACACAGAATACTCAAAGCTATTTTTATAGAAAAGAAACAATTCAAATTAATATCAATATCTTTCACTTATTCTAAAATATTTAATATCTTTATCTTCAGACTGTCAAGTCTTATGACCCTTCACAGGCTAATTAAAAAATGTAAAATGTATACACTTGACATTGTGTAATAATGTGAAAAGAATTTCTGCCATTAAAGTGCTGATGACAGCAGTAATTATTGAATTATGTTGATAACATCCAATACTTATTAATGTCAACTCATAATTTTCTCAATCACACATTAATACTTTTGATAATAATGACATTGATTATAGAAATTGTTTTGTAATTAATGCAAACATTATAATCAAAAGAAAGAAATAAACATTATTATATCTAATCCAATAATATGACTTACATATTTAAATTAGTAATGTTGTTCTTAAAAATGCTAAGGTGAAAACATTTTTAGTAAAACATTTTTTTTATTGCGCTGATAACATTAATCTTCTTGATAAGGACCAGAGATGAAACAAAAACATTATGAATTTGCTCCATATATTTAATCCAGATTTCTGAAAACTTATAAGCAACTTGGAAAAATGTAATAAAAAATTAAAAAAACATGCTGTGTTGATCAATTTTAATAAAATTTGTTTGAATAAATTCTTACCACATAGGTATATGTTATGTCTTTTTGTGCATATGTGTGTATGCACACACGTGTATTTATGTGCATAAACTAACATGTACATAATTACATACATGCATGTGCATATGCACACATATACAAATATATTTATGTATATGACTTTGTTACTAAACTACAATAAGTCAGCATAAGAAACTAAAATCCTGAGTATTTTTCCTTTCAAATTAATTTTTCAGTGAATCTGCCATGTTTTTTACATCCAAGATAAAATGTGAGACTTTTGTGCTATTTATAATTTGGGGCTCTGTTTCTAGTGACTAAAATGGCAGACATGTTTTCTAGTGTCTGTAAAGAAACGGAAAATTACAAGGTGAACTGCAGGTGAAAATATAAAGAATTATGATGAAAATAGAATGGATAAATAGCCAGTCATGGTCAGAATGAGATAGATAGATAGATAGATAGATAGATAGATATGAAAAGATTGAGATAGATATAAACAGACTGAGAGAGATAGATTGAAATAAAACTGGCCAGCATAGATTCTTGGGTATAACTAGTTTTACAAGAATTTTTCAAAATTATTTCATCGCACACAAGGCAATAATGCCACTAGGACATAGGGGTTCATGGGGATTGTAATGGAATGAGTAAACTTTAGTGATGCAAAGTGAGAAAAAAACAATAAAAAATAGGGTTAGAAGACAGAAAATGGTGACTGATGTTGTATTTAGTTTTTTGAAGATTGTATGAGGCAGGGAAGCAAGCAATAGGAACTGGGTTCTACAGGAGAGAAGTGTAAGAAAAGTAACTATTAGAATATTACATATGGTTCCATCTAGATAGGTCAACAGTAAAACAGTGAGACCTAGTTGCCAATCTAGTAGCATGTTTAAATTCATACACTCAAGGCACTAAGGCAAAAAGCTCACCAGAACAATTGCTATGAAAATATTTTTTAGCAGCAAATAGTTGTGCCATCTACATGAATACCTAGTTGGAAACTGTGCATAACTGCTTTGGAGTAAATAATATACCCCCGGTATGAACATGAACTAGTCTAGATGCTTAAATAAAGAACTCAAGTGAGTCTGAAAATTGTTGGAGTCAGTCTTCAGAGTATTTCTTACAGACGTCACGGCGCATGCCTAAGCAAGATTTCATGCTGTAAATGTAGAAAACGAGTTATAGAAGCAGCAACATTTGAACCACGTTGGTTTAATTTTTTCTCTTTATGTGTAGAAAAAAAAGAGAAAAAAAATTTATTGTAAATATGAAGGAAATATTGACTTCTGTGGTTAAAAAATTTGACAACAACAGCAATAGCAACAGTTATTGAAGCTGCAGAAATAACAACAAAAGTTAATGGAAATAACTGTCTATGAAATCTCTTATGAGAAGTTATGTATACTGGACCAAAATGGATCAAGACATTGAAAAACTAGTAAAAGCCTGCAAAGGTTGTGTGTTAGCAGCAAAATTACCTACCATAAAAATACAACATTGGCCAAAGATAGATAATCCATGGTGAAGACTGCACATAAATTTTGTAGGTCCTGTAAATGGACTTCATTATTTTGTGATAGTGGATAACTTTATTAAGTGGCCTGAAATTTGTAAGTGCAAAAAAAAAAACAAAAAAACTTCTTTGGTGAAAGTGAATTTTTTACACAAACTGTTTACAAGATATTGCATTCCCAATGTCATAGTCTTGGATAAAGGTTCACAATTTATTGCTCACGAATTCAAAGATTTTTTTGTAATATATTCTCGGTTGAACATATTACGACTTCACTGTATCACCCATGGTCAAACAAACAAGCTGAATGGTTTGTTGCTACTTTAAGAGAGCTTTGAAAAAAGCAAGTTATGGAAAAATAAACAATGAATCACTACAAAAATTCTTAGCAGAATTAATGTTCGCAAGAAAAATTAAATCGGTGTTCAACAAGATGTTAACCAGTAAATAATAATAATAATAAAAATGGATAACATAAATGACACTAAATTTTTCAAAACTAGCGAAAAATTATTTTTCAGTTTGTATGAAGATGGAAAAGCAATGTAAGAATACAGCATACTAATGTCACAGAAAGATTATATACATTTTAAAAGGAGAAAAATGGAAACATGAAAGACATTATTATCAACTAAAGAAAAGCTTTACCGAACAAAAGCCCAGAAGAATGGAAGAACCCATGAAAGTACTGTATGATGTTTTTGATGTACCAACACTCCAAGAATTCGTTGAACGATTTCCAGAAAAAATACGTACAGAAACAACTGGAGGTTGATCCTAAACGTCAAAGATACAAAGTTAAGTATGTTGGCGAACTTACCAGAAGGAGGAGGGGTGAATACTAGCAAATAAAACATAAAATATTTACTCATAAAAAGAAATTTCAAAGTGAGGGATTGTGGAGTCAATATCACACACACGGTGCCTACATTAACTAGTCTAGACGCTTAAATAAAGAACACCAGTGAGTCTTAAAAATCACGTTGGAGTCAATTTTCGTTGTACCGTTTCTCTCAAATCTTGGTTAATTTGATATTTTCAGATTGGCGAAGTCTCGGGAAGTACGTTTAAAATTGAAACCTTTGGATTTAGACCTACAAGGAACTTTCTTGCAACACAAATACTTTTTGTTGTTTTCAGTTATTTTTTCTGTATTCTTTTTTGTTATAACTGATCTTTTGAAATAAATTCTTTTTTTTTTTTATTCATTTGATTACATTTGTTCCTCGGCTTTGCTACCATTTGTTTTTTTCCTGGTCTGACGTAATCAGACAACTGTTTTTCTTTTATTCCGTTTTATGTTCGTTTAATTTTTAGTTTACTTTTAATTTTTTTCTTATTCCCTTTTTTTGGACAGGAATCATTTTTGCTAATTGTTTGACTGTTTGAATTTGTTTCTTGCCTGTCATTTATATTGTTTTTTTTTTCAACTTTCTCTTCTCGGCTTTTAACCGATATTTATTTTAATTTTATTTCTCTGTGTTAACTATTAGTTTTCCAGACTCTTGTTTTTTTTTTTGTTTCTATTTCTAAAGATTTTAGTTTAAACTTTTTTACTCTTATCGTTTGGGCGAAATTTAATGTCTTTCTTTTTGTTTTCGTCTATCGACGAAAACAAAAAAGAAAGACATTTAAAATTTTTGGGGTGAAGCTTTGACATCGTTTTTTTTTTTGTTTTTTTTTTTGATAATTTTTGATATAGTTACACCAAACCTAAATTGTAATTTAGCGTAATTTATTTGTTTTAACCTTTTTTAAAGTAAAACTTTTTTGTTTCTCTATTTTATACAGTTTTTCTCTATTATGCACTTTACTTTTTATTGTTTATTTTTTATTCCTTGACTTAATTTATTTTCTTTTATAGAAGAAATTCTCTTTGGAATTTTAGTTTTATTTTCTGTCGACATTCCCAACCTCAATCCAATTATAATTTGGCACAATAAAAAAAATTACCGGTTGTCAGAGTTTATTTTTCAAACGCCGGTTGGTTATGAAGGACCTCTTCAGGTCTGCCTCTAAGGCATATCCACTGGATAAAGGTAAGTAAAGATCAGGCTCACGGGTTGAGTCAACCTCTCAAACCCAACAAAATGAAAAGCTGACCAAAGAAGTGACCATTAAAATTAACAAGGATGCTCTAAAATCAACGGAGGCACTAAAGGAAATGACAACCAAGGAATTGCATACTTGCTGGAAGTTCCCACTGAAATGTATTATTAACATCGTGGAATTTTTAGAAAGGGCCTAAATTTATAAATATATTCTAAGAGAGGATGAACTTTTGGAAAGTCCCCAAGAATTACAGAAGTTTGCAAATTAAATGGTGTCAGTCTTCGTGGTAAACAAGTGTACGCAAAAATTTGCCTCTCTACGAAAGACACAGTGATTCGATCACTGATGTCTCTGAGGGTCAAACTCGAAAGAGTTATAAAAGGTACCGATTTTTCATGTGGGACGTACTACTGCACACACTAGAAGATTGTATAGAGATGGCGAGCCGAGAATTGATAACGAAAAACCTAATCATAAGAACAGAATATGAAGGTCGGCGCAAAGACCAAGTAGAAGTACATGATGTCCTTCTCATTTGGCAGGAGACCACCAACCTGCTTACTTAAGTCAGTATGGCTAAATAATAGGTGCTACCTCTGACAGTCTGCTGAATGTGGGATGGAGCTTCGATATTATGCCCGATCGTTTGGCCTTCGTTTTCGTCCCCAATTGTTTGGACTTTTGTAGCCGGAAAATGCTGCTTATTGAGATCTGCAGAAAACCAACTTGTTGTAAGTGTGGATAGACTGGTTACCTCTTTTCTTCCTGTCCAGAGAAGAAGGCCTCTGGAGTTCTGGCGGCAGATGACCCTAGTCCCTCTTTGACCGATACTGATAGTTCTAAGGTGCCTGTTATGGGCCTACAAAAAAGATAATAGCCCCCTCTTTCAATGATAATATTTTTTCTGGCCCCCTTACAAAATGATCACCTTACAGAAAACAACACCATCTCCTTCTCCAGGCCCTTCTAAACATACCACACCAGTTGGAACTCTCAACCCCACGACTGCACAGTTGCCGCAGAAAGTCGATACTTCTAAAAGGCAGAGAAATCTTGAAAACTCTTCCGAAGCAGAAAAAAGGGAAAAAATCACTATATTGCCTCAGATAAGACGTCTGCTACGCATCCGAGGAACAAGTTTAAAAGGCATTAGCTCATTCGAAAAAGATCAGAGATCTTAAATTTTTAATAAATTTAAATACTGTGGGTGGGAAAGACATTAAATACCTCCAAAATTTGTTGTACAATCAGGCTCGAGTACGCAGTAGATATGGAGGATGATCGAAGAGGCCAACAATGCTATCTCAACGTACTGCCTACTGGCATAATTTGGTGATAATAACGTCAAGTGACTATAACAGTATTGTGCTGAGAGGCTCCCACTTTTTGCTTATCCCTCCCTCTATAAACAGCTTGATTTGTTTCAGCGGATTGAGACGTTTTTGAGGACATTTCGTCGCGTACTTTTATTGTGGGATTGAAATGCCGTCCTTGATCCCAGTATTGATCGAATAGGACAAAAATCGTGTACTTACAACCCATTTCGGGACTTAATCGGCAAGTTCAATCTTGTCGATAAGTATCATAATGAGTACCCCGAGAGGTAGTGTGAACTTACACTAATAGGAGCAACCCGACATCGGTGGTGCGTTCTAGTTAGCTCAACAGTCTTAGTTACGAGAATCGATGCAAGGTTCTTAGGTTGTCCAAGTTTCCATTTTATAACTTCCATGGATCATAGACTCGTCCGGGTTTGTGTAAACTTAGATAAATTTAAGGTTAGGATGGCTGACTACTGGAAATTGAATGCTCCATTGTTTGGTGAGCGAGATTTTCATGA
This sequence comes from Ascarosepion bandense, assembly GCA_037127315.1. Taxonomy (NCBI): domain Eukaryota; kingdom Metazoa; phylum Mollusca; class Cephalopoda; order Sepiida; family Sepiidae; genus Ascarosepion; species Ascarosepion bandense. The sequence goes on along the minus strand of JBBBDQ010000883.1, from coordinate 4,292,947 downwards.
CTAACTGCTAATAATCCTACAATGGGATACAGGAATATGTGGTGGGATAATATAAAATTTGAAATTCAGTCGTTTGTTGCTGATTATAGTCGTCTACTCAATCTAGCTAGATTAGCAGGGCAAGAAGCAACTGAGGAAAAGTTGATCGGGCCATTAAATTTCGTATTAGTGGGAACAAAGAACAAGGACAAGTGACTGCCTCAAGTGCAGTTCGTAGGGTAGACAATCTAAAACCAGAAATTTATCCCGGCCAACCAGCTTCAACACTTCCCAGATGTCCAACTCTCTAATGGGACCCTCGCACTCAGCTGCTTCAATAGCCAAATAGTCGTCAAACTGAGCAGTGCTCAGATCGAGCACCCTGGTGAACAGATTTTGAAAGTATTCACAAAAAGCTTCACAAATACCCACATTTCTTGTCACTGTCCAATTATTGGGCAATGTGATGTATGTGATATGCCGTCAAGACGCATTCTTAACTTCCTCTGCACGCAATTCAGCAGCCATACTCGTCGCATCAGAAGATAATACATTCTTTTTAACCTAGCCCTAACTGCCAAAGTTTCATCCTTCTTGATAAGCAAGGAGGGCTGCTCCACCCTAGCTAATGTTACTTCCTCATTATCACGGGATTTAATCGCCCAATCATTTTCACCTTCTACAATGTTTGTGCTGCTAATCTAGCTAGAGTGAGTCGACAACTATAATCAGCAGCAAATGACATAACTTTGGATTTTAATATATCCCACAACTTATTCCAAGCAACAGTACCTGTCAATTAATTCCTGTTGTAGCATTAGTAGCTGCTGGTCCTGAAAATCTCGCTCACCAAACAATGGTGTATTCAATTTTCAGTAGCAAGCCATTCAAACATTAGTTTACACGAACCCGGACGAGCTTATGTTCCGAGTAAACTATAGAATAGAAACTTGGACGACGTAAGAGCCCTACATCAACTCTCTAAACTAGAACTTGTTCGAGGTAGCTAGAACGCACCACCATAGTCGAGCTGCTTCTATTAATCCAAATCCACATTATTGTCTGAGTGTGCTCTTACAATACTTATCGACAGGATCGAACTTTCTGATAAAGTCCCGAAATGGCTTTACATCCGGATTATTAGTGCCCAACCTTGCCTATATACAATCTATACCGAAATTAAGAACAGTATTTCAATCGTCGTTAAATCTACCCGACGAGATGTAGTCAATAACGGTTTGATCCGCCGAAACAAACCAGACCGCTCCGCATGGTCATTGGGAGTATAAACCCTAAAGAAACTTGTCCTTGTTGGTAACATCCAGCACACAAAGCTTGCTAGCCTGATCTGTGAAGACAATACCACTCATCGTATTCAAAAACTTGCTCATTAGCCAGGAAATACCTATTAAGCATTTATCAAAACATGCTGAATAGAGGACAAACCTCGTAGACAAAATCTGTTTGTAGTCGCGAGTTGAAAACCGGATCTCTTGTACACAACATACATTCACCCGAGTATAGTGAAGATCGGGAGAGACTCTCGACCCCTACCTCAAGTTTGGGCATTCATCCTCGCTAACCAGTACATCAGTCCAATTAGGATTGGGAATCTGGTTATAACATTATCGGGTAAAGGACACCAACGCTCCTTGCCTATCTTTTTTTTTAATAGAAACGTCTAGGCAATGTTCCAGGGATATGCCATTTTTAACACTCAAAAGAGGGAGGGGTGAACAGAAACAGGAGCCCTTCTCACATAAAACTGTTTCAGTTTGTTGTTTTTCTGGGGGGGGTTGTTTTTTTTTTTTACAATTTCAAGTGGTGGCGTGATTTTGAATGAGGTGATGGCCTCTTTGACTATACCCCATATCTGCCATGCACCCGATCCCGTTCTGATGACTGTGAGCACTCTTTATGCTTGGAGAAATTGATGGGGATCTTCCACATCATGCTCCACATACTTTATTTTTTATCGATAGCAGGTATTTTAGTTCTATCATCATCTTTCCATAATTTTGGCTCTCTCTCAGCCTGAACCGAGAAAACACATTATACGTACACCCCTACATTTTGTTACTTTGGGTGTTTTTATTTTCCTCAACAGAGGGGATTCTTTTGCTTCTGGTAGATGGAGGCATTTTTTGTTTTTTAGGAGAACTGGATTTATGACTTTGAATATAAAGAGTTTTCTGAAGGGTCTTGGATCTTGGTTGTAGGGCGAGGAGTGAGTGGGTGATGGTTCAGGAAAGGATTCGAAAACAGGGGAGGATCAGCTGTTTTTTCTTTCAGTTTTTGCAAACCCAGGATCGTACTTACTTTGTAAATCATTAAATGATACATTTGAGGTGAGCATTGCTCTTAACGTTGGTAAAGGAAGTGGGATTCTACATGCATTTAGTCCCGGGAGTTTCAGGGGACTGACGTCCTGCTGCCTGACGATTCCCTCTGACCCTACAAACAACCAGCCTTTTCTGCTTTCCCTTCATCACAACTGCACTGGCAGTGGCAAAAGCTTTTCATGGGAATGTAGGCAGTAAACGGGGCCCAACCGAAAATTTAACCAGTCTGGTCCCATATATATCACAGGCGAGGCAGAAATAACAGACTCAGCCAGAGGGAAGTTTCATTCACTTAGAGGCCTGAACTCTAGAGGCTTTCTTCTCGGGCAGAAAGAGGAGAGATGACCAGTCATGCTACACTTCCAGCAAGTTGGTTTTCGACCAGTCACTATGACCAGCATTTTTAGGCCTGCTACATCAAGACAATTGGGGATGGAGAAGGGTTCCAATTGAGCATGATGTGAAAAGTTCACCCCCATTCAAGTTATCACAGTCAGGCTTTAGTGTTTATTCAAACAGCACACAGAAACATCAAAGACCGCTATTGACCCTACACCTGCTGTTGAACTTTGTCCTTAAGATTAAATCATTTGTGATCAGATAATGTCTGGCTGCCTTTACTCAGTCTTCAGGCGTGGGTATCAGTACTTCCCAAAGGAAAAGGCCCAATTCCTTAATTATTCCTTGGGGCTTAACCTCTTAGGGCGCCAGCGACTTAACCACTGCATCTTTTGTGGAGCCACAATTTTTGTGTATACACTTGTTGACCACGAAGATTGACACAATTCTTTTTTTCAAACAACTAAAGTTCTTGGGGATGTTCCCAAAGTCCACCTTCTTTTATAAGACGTGTGTAACTCTGTGTGATGTTGATAACGCAATTAGAAGGCGATTCCCTGGCCTGAGCATCGTCATTCTTTTCATTCGTAATTTTTTTGTTGGTGGTATTTTGCCCATTTTTGCTTTCCACAATTGTTTTTAATTGGTTAGTTTTTTAGTTCTTTTCACCATCCAGCTCGTTACTATTTTCTGCAGACATAGATTTTTCTTCTTTTGTTTTATTGGGTGGGACTCCTTAGAGGAAGTCCCAAACAATCTTTTCTTGATTAACTGACATTTGTTGGTCCTTTTGTGATGTGTAATTCTTTTTCATAAATTTTATTTTTTTCAAGCAAAATGTGCGTGTATGTATGTGTAAGTGAGAGTTTTTATATGTAAAGTAAAAAAGAAAAAGAAAATTAAGATACAAAAATTAACTTAAATTCTCCCATAAATAAAAGAAAAACACAATTTAACAATACAAAAATTATACAAAGAAAATGAAAAAATAGAAAAACACCCAACACTAGTTTTACCAGCTGAAGGGGGAAGTAAATCAAAAATACTTTAAGTAAAAAATTAGTTTTAACACAAAAATAAAGTAAGTGAGAAAGAAAAATAGACAACAGAAAATGACGGATAAGGAAAAAAAAAAAGTTTTGCCAAAAATTGATGAGAAAAAATAAAAGAAATATAATCATGAAAAAATTAAAATAGACAATAGACTAGAAAGTTTGACAAGATACAAACAAGCAAAAATAAGACACAAAAAAATAAAGAAAAATGTTCACTGATACAAGCAGCAGAAAAAATAAGAGATGGAAATGTAAACACTAAAAATAAAATACACTAAAATAAAAAATTTGTAAAAAAAGATTGACAAGAAAAAATAAAATATAACCAGTAAACACTGAGAAATAAAAGGTTTGCTGAATTAGGTGACAAAATAAAATAAGGTTGCATGTTCATTGCTTCAGACACCATTCATCATGTAAGTCGTTTTTTACTTGGAAAATTTGTTTGTAAAGCAATTTGTTTGTGATTAGAGGTTTTCATAACCTAAGGTTCCACTATATTTACTTTTCAGGACAAATACTATGTCACAAAAATTGTTTTGATAAAAAAAGAAGCAACAACAATAAGACAGTAAATCTAGTCATAGAACCTTTAAGGAAAATGGAAATTAAAAGGACCCTTTTGCTTAGGATCAGAAAGAGACAAAATTTCTGAGATACAATGAGGAAAGAAGTCTAAGAGAATTTGATAGTCACAAAATATACTGAAGGTAAGAGGGGAAGAGGTAAAGAGCAAGTAACCCAAGAGACACACAACACTACCTAAAAAGTTTGTTTAGATGGATGGTAGAATATAGAATGAGAGTAAGAAGGCAAACATTACTTAAGCTACAAGGGATAAAGAAGAAGAAGAAGAAGAAGAAGAAGAAGAAGAAGAAGAAGAAGAAGAAGAAAGCTAGTTATAAAATAAAAATGCTGTTTGCAAAATAACAGTGCATAAAAAAGAATCTATTTGTCATATTAAATTTATCATAAATTAGATCAAATGTAAGATAAAGGCTTTTCGGGATTTATGATTTTTAATCCTAACCAAAAAGTCAACTTAATTAATGTTAAACTAGCATTAAGTTTGAAGCTAGCATTATGTTTAAATATGAGAATATTCTGGTAACATCAAGTAAAAAAGTTAAACGTCAGTTCAAATGAAATAATTTTTCTTCAACTTTAGTAAAATATATGTTTTTGTGATAATCCATTTAATTCAAATTATTAATTTGTATATGAGAGAGAAATTAATAATTTCATTTTAAAAAGCATTTTTGAACAATACTATTTGGTAAGTTTCTTTTTCTTATATTTTTCATTTACATTTTACACAAAAGTTTGCTAATGGAAACCATATTTATCCTTTCTAATGCTTAAGTAAATCACAACAGTTTTGAATGATAACAAAGTCCTTTATGCATATAACAATTATTTGTTTCAGATCATTTTTGCAGTCAATAAATTGACTTTCAATGATAATAATTATGTTAAGAACTGAGTAGATTAAAATATTACAATTCATTTACATTCTTTCCTATTTATTCAATCAGATTTTAATTACTAGCAAAAAATATTTCTTAGAAAGAAAGCTATTCTATTCATGTTCTAAATTTTTAAAAACATAAAGAGATAAACAAATCAAATTATGTTTTTAAAGCATTTGAACCTAATTACTTTGATTTTTATACACATGACTAATCTGTTCAAATTTTTTTGCTGCTCTCATCAGACCTGTCACCAGAGTGTTTTGAGTGAGTTGACTTTTAAGTTGAGGGAACTAGATCTCATAAATAAGAATTTGCACACTAAAATTAGTACATGTCATTTTCATGGGGGAGGGTAAAATGATTTTTTGGGAGAGTGAGGTCTCTCTAGAATTATTATTTTTATGCCAACCCTGTGAATAAACAACACTCATCAATAAATTCTTCCAGAAGGAGATGGGGAAGAAACATGTTTCGAATAATGTTTCTGTCAAAAAATAGATCAAATAAGTATTTTTCATTTGTTAATATAATATTCACCATAATCTTTTCAAATTTTTAATTTTCAATAAATGCTTTAGTATTTAGTGCTTCACCATACATGTAATCAAAATAAAAAAAATCAGTGTTTCTTAATATAAAATTTTAACTAGCATTTATTGTATTTCCTTCCCACTATATATATATATATATATATATATATATATATATATATATAACACTATCAATAAAGCCATTATTAATCTGAAGATGTTCTTTTGAAAGCTGAAACATGTAACATTTGAGTTTTTACAGTTTGTCATTCAATTATCCATATCTATCTATCTATCTATCTATCTATCTATCTATTTATCTTTTCCTTTTTATCCATCTGTAGGTATACAGAAGGTGATTCTTTCCCTTTGCTGGAGGTAAGTTACATGGGTTACATGAAAGTCGCTTAGTGACATAACTGTATACAGTGACAGAAGTGGCCAGTAATTCAGTTTGTTTACAGTTGGCAAACTGAAAGGTTGGTTTCTTTGCCCAGGCAGAGGTGAGATCTGCATCCTCAGCAGCTTACAAAACCATGTTCTTTCCCTTTGAGAATATATCTTTCCCAGATACAGAAAGAAACTTCAGCTTGCAGTTCTCAATTTTGAAAAAACCAAGTCCTAAACAGGTTGTCTCTAGACACAGAAATATCTTCATATTATATATATGAACTTCCCTTTTCATTTTTCATTACATTCTGCTCATACTGTAGAGATATGTGATATATTATTCCCCATGTGCGATTACATCACATAGACATGACATTACATCACATAGACACTTTTGAGACTTTCAAAAGCGTCTCAACATTTTGCAGAGATCTCTTCTGAGTAAGACATCCCATAAAGGAAAACATGTTTAAGGACTGTGTGTTCACCATCCCATGCAACTATGGCAAGAAATATAAAAGAGAAATAGACCACCTCTTTAAAATAAGATGGCAGAAACATTGTAAAGCCATAATATGAGAGGAAACAGAAAAATCAGGTGTAGCTAACCATATAGAGAGGGAAAAGGAAGATCACTGTCCCTTGTGGGATAAGGTTGAAATAATAGACAGACAACATCACTGGAAAATATATATATAGATTTAAGAAATCAATGCATATACTAGGCCACAAAAATCTCCTAAGCCAGCCAAGCATAGACATGAATACAATATGGGAACAAGAAATACAGAGTGCAAGAGAAAAAAAATTATAACAACAAATTATAATATGAGCTCTGGTAAAAAAAAATGTTTACTGAGACATTAGGTTTATAAGTTTACAAAAATTTATACACTGATGTCCCCAAAGACACATGGCCCAGTGGATAAAAATTTTGGTTGAAGCAATCCAGTGAGTTGTAAGTTCAATAGGTGCATTCAGTAGGTAAACAAAAACTTTAAATTTCCTGTGAAATGAGGTTGAAATAATAGGCAGAGAACATCACTGAAGAATATGTAAACTTAAGTTCAATACCTGAACAAAAACTTGGAAAGATGAATTACAAAGAGAAATAACTGCAATTGAGATATCCAAAAGAGGCATGGCATGTGGAACTAGAACAATCTACTCCAGTGAATGAAATATGAGGTTCAGTTTGAAATTCTAATCGCTTAAAGAATGCCAGAGCATACAATGGCCGAAATATTATGAAGATGAGGACAACCGTTTGAACAATGTAAATAGTGCAAATAGTTACAATATCTTATATCAGAAATATAGAAAGATGTTAATAAAACATGTTTAAATGCAAGATTACTACCTAAATATGCTATGTTGAAAAAATATATACATTAAGTGATTATACATGTAACTTTCATGACTGCACATGTCCAAAGAAGATAGATATGAAGATTCTGAGATAGATAACTTGTACAAATTAACCATCTTATAACATTTCATATTCTCTCTTCAGTATGAGTTGCAATCAATATCAAATAAGAGATTGAAATCACTTTTTCTTTATCATCCTATCAAAGCAGAAAGTTACAAGTCACAAGCCAAATAGAATTATTGTTGTTGATCAGTAATCTCCAGTTTCAAATAACAACTGTAGAATCCAAACAATTATCTTTTTAAGAAGCAAAACTCTTATAAGAAAGCAAAGAAAAAAACAAGTTTAAATGGTTTATAAAATCACTTGTTCCATGAAAGCAATCAATATAAGTCATCATTCTAAATTCTCTTTGAAGCTATTTCTATATTCTTTAAGATATTGAAAATATTGATTTACTACACTCATCTATAATAGGTGGGGCTCTGAATTTGCAATAATTTATTTATTTGCTTCACTGTTGTTCAGTATATTTCTACATTTTTTCTCAGTTTTTCTTCTACCTGAACATTTTACCTATCAAATTAAAACACATAATAACCCAGCAGTAGTGAATAAACAGCTAACTTTTATTTATAAATAGTGCACATTGAACTGTCTGTCAATGACTTGTGAGATCAACAAATCAACCCCCTTAACCCTGAGCAGGTAATCAGTATCAATGGGTGGGAACTTGTGTCATGGAAATCATTCCTATTGATTGTTGTTTTTTTTTTGACTGACCAAATCTTCAGTCTTTTTTCTCGGTCACATTGCCATAGCAACTGCATAATGAATATTGAATGGTCTTATTTTATTAGATCAGATTTTATCTTCAGTTGCTCTGAGAATTGAATTCACTGTCAAGAACCTTAGAGACTTTTGTGATTGTTACTTTTCTATAATTGATTGTTTCTAGTCAATTTCTTTTAGTTTTTTTTCTTTATCATATTTCATTGATCCGTTTTATCACATAATTACATTGTGAAATGCATTATTACCAATAATGTTTCCAGATTTTAATGTAGTAGTTTTATAGTAATTTACCAAGGAAAACTGATTTTTTTTTTTTTTTTGTTCAACAAAGAAGGAAAAGAAAAAATTCTTGTTTGGAGTCATTTGACCAGATTTTGGAAAGGAAGGTGGACCAAGAAATTTCACCACTTTCTCATAATTACGACCTTTTTACACTTTATTGAAAATTAACTTTTTTTAAACAAGCCAGATAGAGAGAAAAAGAGACAGGGGAAAGCAGCAGATAACATATTTGACAGACCTGAGCAGGTGGATGACAGAACAGGGATTGTGTGGTGTAACAGGAGAAAAAGTGCTAAGAACCACCAGGGATAGGGAGATGTGGAAAGCCATGATCACCTACACCCTGAAAGGACAAGGCACATAGAAAAGGAGTATAGGAATTCTTTATTATCATAACAGCACAACTTCTGGTTGAGAGATTATCTGCAAAAACATCATGGATCCAAAAATGGCTGGCACCTGATAATGCATCTATAATGTAAGTAGTGTTTTAGGTTTTTCTATGAAAGAATATTCTCTCTTAAGAATATCAACCATTTATGTATTGTGTATATGCAAGCATAGTGGCACAAATTTTATTTATAAAAATGCACAATTAGGATCAGTTTATATTGCAATATTATATACTATATTTTATGCATCTAAATTTCATCAGCAAATGAGATACATTCTTAATTTAGCATGAAATATATTGGAAAAATAAAACTGAAGGACATTTTCTTGAGCACTATTGGTGTAGATTTGTAGTCTGTAAGCTTGACTTATCAGCCTAATTATCAATATGTAAGACACAGACTGAGTGTGAGTCCCATATATAAAATTATTGTTTATTCAATTTGGACTTTGTCAATTAATATCAGCAAGTAGGTGTGTGGCTTTGGATGTTTTCTCCAAACATGGATTCTTCTTTTTGTGAGAATATGATAAACATTTACTTTTTTTATCTTGTATGAGTGCTTATATATCTTTCTGTCCTAGGTTATCACATGTACACAAATCCTAAGCACAGTTGGATCATCAACCTGTTTACATGTTAGAAGCAGCCACTAACATCCAGTGAATCTGCATCAGGTGGCTAGGAAGTCAACTTTCCAGTCAACCTGCTGATGCACCTGCGTTTCTGATGCTTTGATGTGACACTGAGAGCAAGGTCAATTTTGGCTATCATATGGGATGAGCCCAGTGCATATTGGTGTCATCAAAGATCTTCTTTTAGAATAAATGTTCCTTATTGACATTTGATTCAAACCAATTGGCATTTCCTGGTGTTAATTACAAATTACATTTATCTGTTGCAATATATCCAAAGTATAAGCAATCATTTTTAAAAGGTTCAGATAAATATTAAGTGAAGGAATCTGGCAAGATGATGAAGGTCAATTAATATAAATTGATTTGATGATTGTAAAAATGATGAAGACATTACATGAAATAATATTTTGTCAAAGTTTAACTTAGGATCAGGCAAAAATGGTATGTCTAAAGGGCATGTTCCTGCTGACATCATGATTTTTATATAATACCTTGCTAAATTTTATTGTTTAAAAAAGCTATTTTTAAAATCATAACAAAACTATCTTTATAATATGGCAAATAATAAATATTTCATTATATTTTGTTCACATATTTTATCTTGTAAATATAAATTATTCTAATAGCAAAATGTAAGAGTACAATGTCTGATCAAAAATTATCAAGAATGTTGCTATGATAACAGAGCTAAAGTATGCAGAGTGAAGCTGCTAGCCACAGATTGACTTTGAACTTTGTTGCACATGAACACTAAGTTATGACTTTCTTGCACACTTTTTTTATAGCAGTGCATGGAAGGAAAGTGTGTAGAGTGTGGTCATCTCACCACACCATGGAGCTTCCATCAATGACCATTGCTTGTGCAGCTGGTTTTGGCCAAACACAACATTCTCCAGGTCTGCCAATTACCATATTTTCCAGATCTCTCCCTTGTAACTTTTTACTTTTTCCAAAAATCAAATCCCACTTGAAAGGAATGAGATTTCAAAGACAGCAAGAAAATCCAAGAGAATGCAATGAGACAGCTGCTCACTATCCTAAAAAAGAAGGATTATTTCCTTCAATGAAAATTACACTTCATAAAGTGTGTGGCTTCAGAAAGGGACTACTTCAAAGAAGATTTAGATACCATTTTGATATGTGTTGCAGTTTCTATTTATAGCACTAGTCATGACACTTTTTGATCAGACCTCGTATTTTTATAATCTTGTAAATAAATATTATTATTGATCACAAATTAAATTCTGTTCTCTTGTAAAACTATTCTTATTGTTCTGATATGTTTCTTGTAAATAAAAAATTAAATAGTTTTTAACATTTTTGTTATCAATTTTCAAGAAATGTTCTGTTGCATATATTATAACTTTAAAAAAAAATCTAAAAATAGATTTTTAAAACAATCAAAAATATAAAGAGAGAATATTATAATTCCAGTGTCAAGAAAAAAACATACTTTTAACACACTTTTTTGCCTGGTTCTAAATTAAATTTCAACTTTAACAAAAGTTTTATTCACAAGTAATGAAAGTTTATAGTGCTGGTGAAATAGAGTTACAAAGTTTCTATTCTCTATGTTGGATTGACTTTACAGTAACCACTTGTAATTAAGGGCATTTTACACTTTATAAGATTTGTTAATTATAACTTTTTCTTTTTTTTTATTCTTCAAGTACATTCTCTTTAACTGATTTGAAAATAAGTGATGTATTTTACATAGTTTCACAAATGATTATGTAAAAATCTAGACATCTGTATGAATAAACTCAAATGTTATGAATAAACTTAATGTTCAATTTCAGTATGACTGACTGTTGTAATCCTAAAAGGTCACTGTGTGGGTAATCACCAAAACAGAGGTAAGGAATAATAGTATGTCAACAAATAAAATACTCACGCACTGCATGAAGTAGATACACTGCTAGTGGACTGCTAGTCAGCATAATCACTCTCCTCTACTTCAATAGTGTTCATGAATTTAAGAGGATAGAAATATTTCATTCTTGTATATAGTTAGGTATACAACACTGAGAAAAAGTAAAATGTTTTGCCTGTGGACTGAAAAAGATTTTATTTTTTATTGAAAAGTTGTTTGCAATTATGTCCACTAAAAAAAGTGTTTATTTGCTACAAAGGAAAGAAAGATTAGAAAATTTAAAACTCACAGGACACACTGAAGTCAAAAGAAAGAAGAAAGCAACAAGTAAATTATTTGACAAGTTTGAGGAAATGTATGAAGGAACCAGAATTACAAAGACAAAGAGGGGTCATAAATGTGTAGTTATTGAGAACAAAATAGAGAAACCTGTGGGGAGCCATGATCATCCATGTCATCATGAAGAGACATAGAACATACAGTGAGATTGGGAATTTCATTGGCTTAGGCTCAGAACTATGATATGAGATTAAATTCTAAAAGCAAATGTGTTTTTCGTGTCTAATCTCATGAATAATCATTTCATAAATGCAAAATAAATCATATTTATTCCAATTTTCTTATCACAATAGTTCAGCCATTAAACTCTGTGGTCATTTGATGTTATAACTTATATTCAGTCATGTTGCAGACATTTTAATTCAAATTTAGAGTAGCGTTATTTGCAAATCATTAAATTTTGATAATCTTTCTTCCAATTATTGCGATATAATTTGCTCTTTATTTTCCCAAAAATCAACAGCACAAAAATTTTTAATAAACAGGAGAAAATACACCAATTAATATGAAGATATTGATTTCTATTTAGTTGTAAGAGATGAATGATGATGATGATGATGATGATGATGATTCTGTATTAAGAAAACTTGATTTACAAAAGAAGTAAAAATCACCTTTGCCTTGAACTGAAAGTTACTATAATACAAGCAAAAGTTGAGGAAAAAGTTTAATTGATGAGAATAGTAATGTTATTTCTTTCATTAGATGTTATTTGCTGAAAAACAGGCCTGCAAGAACAGTGTTTATTTATACAGAAGAAAATTATTTTTTCCACAAGTTTATTTTGAAAATTGATTTTATTTTATATCCAAAATGGCATTTACTTTTTAAGCTCAATCTTGCAAAATAAAGTAAGATATTAAATTGTTTATTATGCAACACTATTTGGCATGGCCAGAACAGAAAGAATTATATTAGTTGTATTATTAATTATTACCAATCAAACGGAAGAAATTATATTAGTTTATATTATTAATTTTAAATGGAAGAAATTATATTAGTTGTACTATTAACTTTTTAGTTCGAAAAAAACCAGCTGAAGAATTTTTTTGCATTTTGTTCCGATATGAACAAGAGAGAAGAAAAGAGAAAACGATTTTATTGGAGGGGAAAAGATTCCTTTTCTTTCTTTCCAAAAGAAAGATTGCAAATGAACTGAAAATAAATATGAATTAAAAGATTACAAGTGTAATTGTTTTACCTGGAAATAAACCAGGTCACAGAGTTAGACGGCCATCATTGTGACAAGTAAAATATTATCTACAAGACAAGATGACTGAAAAAGTTTTTTGTTTTTTTATTTTTTTATCCTCTTGACTGATATTAAGGTAAGGGAAACATTGTTTGCGGCAAAGCTAATAAGGTCACAAGGTTGGACGGCCATTGTTTTGTATTAATTGCTATTTTCATCGATCCAGCTGTTATCAAGCGAAACCAGTCAAGACACGGAGAAATGATAATAAGTTTTTTTGTTTCCAAAAGCAAAGAAAGTCTCTCAGCTGTACTTCGTGAATCGGACACCACGTGTCAAAATGCAGGTAATGAACATTATCTAACCAGGATAGAATGATTAAAGAATGAAAATTTGATTGTCTTTATATTTTTCTAGAAAAGACCATGCAGAATATAATTAAGACAATGAAAACAGAAAATCTTAAGAAATTTTTTTTGTCTCAAGAAGATACAAGACCGGAGCACATCTGTGGAATGTCAGGAAGGGTTATCACAAATGAAGAGAGGGGAATTTCATGTATTTAGTGTCTCTGACAAGTGCAAAGGTTAAGTTAATTGTTGACAGAAATAATGAAAATCTTATTGTCATTATATTTTTTTAGACAAGACCATGCAGAATATAATCAGACAGTGAAAACAGAAAATCCATAGAAATTTTTTATCTCAATGAGCACATCTGTGGAATATCGGGAAGGATTGTCACAAATGAAAAGAGGGAAATTTAGGAATTTAGGAATTAGGCGTCTCTGACAAGTGCAAAGGTTGAGTTAATTGTTGACGGAGATAATTAATTAATTATGGAAAAAATTGCTGAATTGGGATTTCCCTGAGAAAGGAATGGAAGGCGTAAAGGCCCTGCCCCAAAAGATAAAGAGAAAACTGTCTCACTGGTTGAGCAAAAGGAAAGAAGATAGAAAGAAAGTGACATCATAAAAATAGCGAAAGACTAGGTTTGTTAGCCAAAAGGAAAGACAATAGAAAGAAGTGATGTCATGAAAATAACACTACTTGATTGGCTGCGTTGGGGAGAGGAGGACAGAGAGAGCTGAAGTTGTGATTATATTGACCATAAAGGCCATAAAACTATATTTGCATAGACACCAAGTGTCTGTCATTCCCTCCTCAGTAAGGTAGGGACAAGCATAAAAACAGCACCCCAAGGGGCCAAAGTCAGCTGAATCCTGGCTCAGATTGAGGAACAGTCCAAAGTATCAACACCGCTGCCGGCCTTACTCACCACACTCAAAGACAACTCTTTGGCAGTTTCCGTGAAGCTCCGGTGTGAAGTGAAACAAAGACATTTTGAATCACCATGAATTTAAAACTCCGATTAGAGTGACGTGATATTGCTAATCCGAAACTTGAATTAAGGAATAGAAGGAAAATGCTTCACAAATCACTACTTAGAGAAATTGGTTGAAACTTTAGTTCTGTTACCAGCTTGATAGGAACATGGGGAAAAGATGATTGGTGATTGTTTTACTCTATTTTCTTTTTTGTATATAAAGACTTTTCTTCAACTTATTCAGGTGGCATTCTGTTTATTTTTGGTGCCATTTCATTGATCCAATTGTGCACGCATCCAGCTTGATTTCACTTGGCAGAGAGACATCTAGTGGAAATTCCACGTGACTTCCTTGAGATCAAATTTCATAATGTGGGCAAGGGAGATTACCATTGGAAGAGTAAACTCAAAGACCAGCTACTGGATCAACGTCATCAACGACCAGCACGGGCCAGGGCGTCACAATTAAAGAGCATATTTCTAAATTTGTTATTTAGCTAGATACATTCATGAATATTTTCTAATCATTCAGGAAGTAATTTAATTGGCAATAATTTACTTAATATAGATAAATATTTATTGATATTAATAATACCAATCTTTATATTTATTTTGCTAGTATAATAAACGTCTTTTGTATTTAAACTTTAATAGTCTAAATAATGTAAATGATTTTCTTGAAATGTTACAAGAATATTAGTCTAAAATTATACTATAAATTTTTATATTCTGTGGTCATTAATAATGGAATAAGAGGAAATGATGAATATAACAAATACATTTTTTAACTAAAAATTCCAAGTAACTCGGCCACTATTTTTTATTAAGCAAATATTTTACATCAAAGCATTTGATGAACTGTATTCATGAGAGATGATGCATTTGTATGCCATTAAATGGCACATAACCATATTACAAAAGGGTAGAGGTTGTGAGCTTGTTCAAACTTTGTGTTTTCTTTTAATGAATTAGTGCCAATAAGCATTTTTATTTTTGAGTCTTCCTCATGGTTTTCCACATCATTAAACACAACAATTAAAGTTCATTCATATCTATGGATCTCTAGAGAAAAATGAGTCACTAAATAACAGGCTATTACTTTTTTTGCTAAGCAATTTATTCAATATTGGTCAGTGGATAAGAAAACCTTTATTACTGTGATATCATGGGTAGGGTTTGTTAAACAAAAGCATCAATAGCAATGATTATACATGCTCTTAATTGATTAAAGCAAAGCAGAGTTTTAATAATTGTGGGGGTGGGGATTTTTCTCAATATATGATAAACGAGAAGGTTCTTAATAAAAGAGTGTTTGAAAATCATTTAGAGGATTAAAAAGTGCAAAATTAATAAACAGAGTGGACTTAATAAACTTGGTGGAGATTAGAAAATTTCTCCCCCTAAAAAGTAAACATCTCCACCCCTTCTAATAGGCACCTACATGTAGTCACACAACAGTCACTGGTGGTGAAAAGGAGAAAAAGAAACCATACCCAGAGTTGTATTTTAATACTGAATCCATTTGAACTTGAGAGACATAAGCAAAGTTATCGTTTTTCTTATCATTGCCAACAGACTTTACCTCAACTCTTAGTTTTAGTCAATTTTATTTTAAATTTATCTTTACAGGGTGAGTGGCTAGTGAAAAGGTATCAGTAAAATAAGTGGTTAATTAAAACTGACAAGTAAGAGATAGAAGGGACTAAATATATTTAGATGGCAGAGAACCAAAAAGAGGGAATAATAAGTATGAGCTTGCTGAAGGCAACATCATAATGATCACGCGCATACTTGTATAAAAAAGATAGATTCACCTTTCTCTCCCTACATTTATACTTTCTTGCTTTAACAACTATTCACATTTTAGAATAAGGTATTCCCAGTTGCTATAAAGAAGTCAAGAGCTGCAATATTTTTTACATATTGTGTCTGAATTTTATTCTTTTAGAGACAAAAAATGACTACCACAGTCTGTTTTTTTCTTGACCACAAGAGAAGAAGTTACTCAATGAAGGCTTTCAACAAATATGCATCTCTAATTAGTTTTTGAGCAGAGATTGAAAATTACCTCCAGATTTATAGCATATCATCAATTTGACTCTACAAGTGGTACTATTATAGAATGCAAAACTAAATGCAGGGTGTGATGAGTAAATTGTTGCTATTTTATAGTTTTAATTTTGCATAGGTGTATTGTTTGTTTTTGATTTTGTCCACTGCACAGTATAGAAGGGTCAGTTGGACACTGTCTGTGAGAAAAAGTGCACCATAATGCAATTGCCTCTGCCAGAAATTTTGAGACAGCATGCTGTACTGCTTTACATTTGTGATGGAAGCTCTAATACAAACATTTTTAGAGTGTTTGGGTGCCAATCTGAGGACAGTGCAGAGGATACAAAAACAGTTGTATGCGTCTAATGATGATTACAAAAGTACGGCAGTTTGAAAAACTTTTCTGATCATTCTAAGAAAGGAACTCCCAAATTTGTTGGTGTGAACCTCAGACACAACATGGAGGCATGCATCAAGTGCATTGAGAAGGTAGTGATGTATGGGTCAAGAGGGTGGTTGCTGGAAGACCCTATGTCTAGCAACAGGACTCTGTACCTTACTACACAAGCAGGAGAACCCAGTCATGACTGTCAAACAATTTCTGCAACCACATCATCCCTTACATCTGGCCACCTAAATCTCCAGACTGCAAACCTTTGATTATTATGTGTGGATGTGTTGTGGTGCAGTGGATATCGGCTCGGAACGAGAAACCGGGGAGCTGAGTTCGAATTCCAGTTGAATCCATTGTATTCACTTACGCGTAAATACCCTTGGGAAAGGTATTAATCCATCTCTTCCTTCCAGTTATGGGTTAAATAGCAGGACAGATTGGGTTCTAGAGCCTTGGTCGGCAACCAGTCTACCGCAGAAAGCAATGGCAACCTACTGTGGGATAATCTTCTGCCCAGTCAGTCATGTCTGTTTCGAGACATGATAGAGCCCAAGCGTGTATCACGTATGGAACTTAACTAACTGACTGACAGTTGAGCAAGAGACCAACAAAACTCCTTGTAATATCAAAGATGAACTGAAGGTAAAGATTATGGTAGCATTCACCAACTTAAACAAAGAAAGTGTCCAGAAGAGTTGCAACAGACACAGAAGTCATCTGGAGGCCATGGTTGAGTCAATAATGATTTTATTGAATAAATTTACTCTTTAGTATTTCAAGATATTTTTGTGTAATTTTGGTAAATATATCTGTTAAAATGAGATGTCAGTGTTAGTTTCATTTTTGCTTCATTTAGACAACAATTTATCCATGTGCAAAATTAAAAATATAAAATAACAACAATTTACCTAATTTACTTTGTGAGTGTGTGCGCATGCATATATACATACATACATCTTTCTCTCTCTCTCTCTCTCTATATATATATATATATATATATAGAAAGAGAGAGAGAGAGAGAGAAAGATATTGACAATTTTTAGGTTAGAGGAAACTTCAATTTGAAATCATAGTAAATTAAAGGCTCTAATATATGATCTACTAGCAATGGGCCCTTGACTACTATGAACTTATAGATCATAGTAGTCAAGGGCCCATTGCTATTAGGGATGAACATAATCATAGTATAAGCCAATTTGTTTGGGGTCTACAATTCTTCTTAAGGTATCTAAAGATCAGCAACTCAGATGACTTGTATAATTTTATTTTGGGTATCAAGTTGAACAAGTTTTTCTCAAAGGAATCCAGGAATTTACAATAAGGTGGTGCTCTTTGGGTTTTGAGATTATATGTATCAGCTTGTTTGTCAGAAATACCAGCTGATTTGAGGTAGGAGTATGTTTTTCACTGCAATCTGTTTACAAAGTCTATAAATTATTGATCCAGAAGAAAATTATTAGGGCCTTTAAATTACTAGGATTTAAAATTGAATTTTCTTATAACTTAACCAAAATTTCCTCTAACTTAACCCATAATCTAAATGACAATTCCTACAAACCTTACCTTAAAGAAAATGATACCCCAGCTATATAAATGTTAATTCCAACCACCCCTAATACTATATGAGGAAAACTTCTTTACCATCACATTTTATCTCCTGAGAAACTTTATCAAGGTAAATGAAGAGATTTTTTATTTTGTTCTTGTATTTATACACAAAAGTAAAATGGCGAAAAAATATTAAGTTTTCAAATTTTAAACATAAATTTTAAACAATTAAACAAAATGATAATTAATAATTCAATTAGAAAATAAATAAAAATTCCACAATAAAAACAACATTTAATTTTATTTATTAGGCTATATATACTACATTGCTTAGCATCTGCTATAGTTTACCTTTCCTTACACAACTAGTTTTTAAAAAAAGTATCAGGACTTTTGCTATGGCAACAGAGCTAAGATACACAGAATGATGCTGCTTGGCACAGATTGACTTTGAACACTGTAGCACATGCCCACTAGGTTATAACATTCTCACTCACTTCTATTGTTTTTGCAGTGCTTGGAAAGAAAGTGTGTAGAATGTGGTTGTCTCACCACTCCACAGAGATTCTATCAGTGACCATGGTTTGTCAGCAGGTTTTGGCCAAGCACAACATTCCCCAAGTCTGACAGTCACAATATTCTCCAGATCTTGCTGCTTGCAGCTTTTTTCTCTTCAAAAATCAAAAATTAAAAGGAACAAGATTTCTAAGAAATCCAAGAGAATGCAATGAGGTAGTTACTCGCTATCCCCAAAAAAGGATTTCCAGAAATGCTTTCTTCAGTGGAAATGATGCTGGATAAAGTGTGGGGCTTCAGAAAAAGACTACTTCGAAGGAGATTAAATACTGAATTGATCTGTGTTGTAGTTTTGTTTTTCACAGCACCAGTCCTGATACTTTTTTCATCAAACCTCTTATGACTGATTTACTAAAAAAATTAAATCAGTACAATTCACCTAATTCAAATCAATGTTACTTGGATTTGTCTAATGATAAAATGTGTAAGATAAGCATTGTAAGTATCCCCTGGTCAAATTGTTTGTAAATGTTATTGCTCAATACACAATCAGTCTTCAAGACATAACTGAATATATGATTTTTTAAAAATTTTACCAGAAAGAAAAATGCAAAATACAATGAATTCTTCCAAGATGAAGTTCTGATCAGCAATGATTTATGATATCCATTAAAAGAGTCTCAGTGAATTATATATTGTTATTTTCTTTTATGTGCCAAGTTCTTTCGGGATATAGAAGATAATGGCTCTCCACATCTTCCTGTCTTTTGTTGCTTTAAGTAATTTTTGCCCCTGTACCATCCCACTTTGTTCTTGTTCTACTATCCCCTCACATAAACTTGTTAGATAATTTACTCACTGTTTCCTCTGCTTCTTTTTCCTTCAGTATATTCTGTGAGTATTAAATTCTCTACACCTTCTTTCCTCATTATACATCCCAGAAAGGTCAGATCTCTTTGTTATTGTAAGTATAAGTTTTTTTGTTGTTCTTATCTTCCTTAATATTTCCTCATTGTTCACATTTTCTGTCCATGGTATTGGCAACATCCTTTTGTAAAACCACAACTGTCTCTTCAAGTCTCTTCTTCATATGTGAGGAAATTGTTCAATATTCACTGCTATATAGGAGAACAGGTACTACATGATAGTTCAGCATTAGTTTAACTGTCGTGGATCCTGGGAATGGGAACCACACAAAATAAAGGAACAACAAACAAAATTTGAGATAGAAAAATAAGTATATTAACGTAAAGAATACAAACTTGAACAAGGGTTAGTGGTCCAGGAATACAGGTTTAGTAAGAAGGATATATACAAGTCTCTGAAGTGAAGCTGTAGTAGAATTAGCATGTCCACATCGGAAGCTGACGGGTGCTGTATAATAATATTCTGCTGAGTGGAGCTCAGAGCTACTATGAAGTACTAATGCTGTATGTCTCAGTATCTTTGGTGTCATTTGATATCTCTCAGTATCTCACAAATCTGACATTATCTCACGGATCTCTTGATGTCTGATGTCTTGCTTCTATACAGGAGTATATGTATACTCTAGACGAGTTTATTATTATGTAAAAAGGGGAGACCCCAAAACATTAACTATATTTTCTTATCTCTTAATATTTTGCTTAGTTTCTGAAAAACTTTTTTTTTTCTATTCCTTCAGATAATTTAATCACACATTTCATTGTCTGTTACTACACTATCCAAATAGTTGAATTTCTGTACTTCCTTGATTTTAATGTCCCCAGTATGTAGCTCATACTTTGGGTTGTCTCTTTTGCTGACAACCATAAATTCTGTCTTCTCACAGTTAATAATTAATCCTTTTATCTAACTTCTTTTTACTACTTTGCTTAAGTTTTCTTTCAGCTTCCATTCTGAGTCTGCCATCAACACAATGTCATCTGCATATTTTATTTTAAGATTATGTCTGCCAGATTTACTTGAATAATTAGATGTGTGCAAAGCTCCTAGCAAGAATTTTTCAAAGGCTTAACTAAATATGCAGGAGAAAATTCTGGAAACTTTTGCACATACCTAATGCACATCCCTTTGTCCCTTATCTAAAAAGGGGCTTTTGAGATTTGTTTCAATTAATTGTAAAATTGTTTACTTTTAGTTACAAAAATTTGATTGCTTTAACAAAATTTTGATTGGCAAAAACTTCTTGTTCACATTCATTGGATGAATGAAATTAAGATTTTTTTAAAATATTTAATACAGTATTGAATAAATTAATATGTTCTATTGATCTTCTTTTGTGTGCCAAGTCCTTTCAGGACAAAGGCAATCATGTATCTTCACAACTTCTGTCTTTTGTTGCTCCAAGTAATTTAAACCCTTTACCATCCTTCTCTGTACTTGTTTTGCTATCCATCCATATAAACCTGTAGAGTACATGTTATTTCCATTTGCTTCTCTTGCTTTCTCGATATCCTTTGAGTTTTAAATTTTCTAAGCCCTCTTTCCTCCTGATGTATCCTAGAAATTTCAGCTGTCTCTTTCTAATTGTAAGTTTCTTGATTGTTCTTACTTTTTTTAAGACTTTCTCATTTTAGATTAATTCTGTTGATTTGATTTAAGGAAAAAGCCATAAATGTTTTCTTTTTATTTAGTTTCAGCTAATGTAATAATCATAATGTTATTTTTGATTCAATGCTATTTGACCTGTTTTACTTCACTTATAGCCAAATTAAACAAATATTTCATCGTCCTAAACAAATATTAGGAAGATAATAATTGAATATTGAAGTAAAATAAAACAGGTAAAGAAATTTAAATACCTGGGAAACATGCTGACAGATGATGGAAACTGCGATGTTGAGACGAAAAATACATTGGCATATTCAAGAACACATCATTTTGAAATCTAACCAGAGTACTCAAAGAAAAATCTCATTAGAAACAAAGAAGAGAGTGCTGGATTGCTATGTGATATCTGTCCTTCTGTATGGCAGTGAATGTTGGAGGATCTTCTCAAGGATGAAGAAGAGGCTTGAGACAACTGAATTCTGGTCTTATAGAAGGATGCTGAGGATACCATGTACTGAGAACATGACTAACAATGAGGTGTTAGTGAGGATGGAAAAGAGGAGAAAACTCATACTTAATATAAGGAAGAGACAGATGAGATTTCTGGGACATGCAATAAGGAAGAAGAGCCTGGAGAATTTAATATTCACAGGGCAGATAGAGGGAAAGAGAGACAGAGGAAAGCAGTGTGAGACCTATCTGGTAGGCCTGAGCAAATGAATGGCAGAACATGGTTTGGGAGAGATACTAAGAGGGAGAATTTTGAGAGCAACAATCGACAGAGTCAAGTGGAAGTCCATGATTGCCTACGTTGTAAAGGGACATGGCACATGAAGAAGAAGAAGAAAAAGAAGAAGAAAAAGAAGAACTGAAAGGCAGAAAAGGTTTCTTTTGAATTGGGAAGAAAATTGATCTTAGTAGAAATTTCAATCTATGATTATAGTAGCCCCAGTAACAAAATTGTTTCACTACTGCATCAACTAAATCAAATGAATATGAATAACTTCCTGGCACGATTGTTATTACGATCTATTACATAGTATATGAAATATTGAACTACCATTGTACTTATTTTCATATAATGTTTTCAGTTTGCTAAATAAATCCATTAGCCAAGTAATCTTTGACTAAGGAATAACTCCAAATTCACCAATCATTTTATTTCTGCATTCTTTATTCTTTCTCATTATTTATTTCTCCTCAAAGTGTTTATGTTGGTTGTTAAGTTTTTACATCTTTATGCTAATCAACTGATGCCTGTTTTTATGATAGAATGTTTATATCCTTAACATCTTTATAACATTTCCAAAAAGAAAATAGATATAAAAAATGTTCAAATTGTTTCTATTTTTTATTCTACCACTTATAATTCCATACCATCTGACTCTTTAAAATAGTTATAAAGTTAATTTAAGAGACAATATTTACTTAAGTTGTAACCCTAGTGATCTCTCTTTATTGATCCTTATAATATATAAAAAATATAATATATAAATACTGTACATTATTTAGATTTTCTTTCTTCATAGACTATCAAAAATTACTAAACTAAAAACTTTTAAAATATACAACTTCAAAATATAAATTGACTTATTTCTAATAAAACATACCAAATACAAACTTTATTTACATTCAGATTAATATCTCCATCTTTGTTTTTATGATCACAATGTTTTTTCTATAATGCCAGCCAGCCATTTTCAGGAATATGTCAATCTAGATATCTGTCTGGAAATTTTAAGCTGAAACCTTTATTAAATCTACAGGAAAAGATCATCTTCTTTCCAATGTATGTCACAAAGGATATAAGGTGAAATCAACTGCTCCTTAAAAGTAAGACATGAGGAACTTTAAAAAGCCATTATTAGGAATGAGACAATGAAATCAGAAATTAGAATGAGGTAAAAATACTAGACAGAGAGAAGCTTTGTAATGTCTGATATTTGAAGGAATCCTTATATATGCTAGGCTATGAGGGTCAACATTCAGGTCTTCGTAAGATGCATCATGACAATAAAAGCAGGGAGAAAACTAGCAGTGTGCAGCTGGCAAGTCACACTGTCCCATGAAGTTGGTCCCAGGGGCATTTTGTTCCTCAAGTTGCTGTTGTTTCCAAGGCAGTGTTATGTTTGTTACCTCTTATCTCATTCCCCTCTCTGCTTATTACGCTTGTAGTTGCTGGTAGAGCAATCATTTAGGTGTTTCTCCTCAATTTCAACAAACTCTTTGCTTGCATTACAACATAAAGTCAGACAGAAAATTCAAAATTTAATATAAAACTTTAAAACATTTACCATTATAGAGAGATTGACAAGTAAACAGAAAGAATATTTATGGATTGAATTATACTGCTATGCAAGAGCATGCTGAAAAGTTCTCCACCTGGCTCATTTCCCAAAATCAGAAACCAAACATTAGAATACTATTTTTGGGAAGTAGGTTGGCCTGAAAAATTTTCAGCACCCCCTTGTACAATGTCAGATTCTGATTTCTTTTTTTCAATTTTGTTTCCATGATAACCAAATTTTGACTGAGATTAACTTAGTATTTTATTAGTGACTGATTTGTGTGTTGTCTGTAATTGCTTTGTTGTCTAAATTAAGGCAAACACAATCAATGACACTGCCACTTATTGAGTAGATAGTTAAAACAGTTTTACTTTATTAGGTAAAATCAACTGATAGTATGAACCACACTGCATAAACACAGGCACCAATCAATTCCTTCCACTGTTACCAGTAATATTCCACTATTGATGACCAGTCAAATATTTGCATTTATCACCAACTGAATTATTCCACCCTAGAAGACCAGTCAAATTTATGTATTTATGACCAATCAAATTATAGAAGCAAGAGCCAATAAAATTTCTGAATTGTAAAATATTACTAAACTCTCATATCTATATTGTTATTGATTGGCAATGAGAAACTTATTTAACTCCATACTCAGCAAGCAATAACAGAGTTTGTCTTGACAAATCTATTTGTCTATTTACACTGATGGAAAATAAAATTGCAATATTCTGAAGATGCATTTCAATTTACTCAAGATTAAATATACAGGTATTGTTGCTGGAATAATCACATATAAATGATCACATATACAAATGAATATGTTCAGAAATGCCAAAATAAGTACTCAAGCTCTACTTTAATACACTGTACATACTCTTTGAGCATTAACACAGGCCTGTACTCTAGAATGTATACAATCGTATAGAGGCTAAATACTATCCTCCAATGGTAAATATTATTCCTCTTGCATCTGTTGGGGTAATACAGCAATAATTGTAAATCTACTAAATGAACAAGTCAGATGTCATCCAATCATGACCCATGCACAAATAAAATATCCTTAATTATCTTTTTTGGCTTGACTCAAAGACAGTTTGCAAAAATAAGCACGCTCTCCCCATTACATTCTGACTGTAAGAAATATATAATCATAAAATATATAAAAATATGCAAACTGAATTCTCTGATAAATTCTTTGGTATACATTATATTCAGAAAACATATACCATATTTTCTGGAATGTAAGTCATGATTTCTTTTCAAAATTAATATTTAACGATAACATTATTTTCAAGTTTTGATATGATGGATGTGAGGCTAATCAACAAAAGCTTGAATTTAGAATAAGAAACCCCATGCTGAGATGTTCAAGTACATTGATCTAAGATAGATGATGGCAATATCTTAGCCTTTTTGTTATCTTTGCTTTCCTTTCTTCATTTTCATTCTAATTTTTTTCACTGTTTCTTTTCTTTCATTGAAACCTTCCAGCATTTCATTATCCATGCTGCCCTCTCTCTTCTTCTCTTTATTTTTTCTCCTTTGTACAATCTTTCCTATTTTCTCTCTCTTTTTTAATCTATGTTGTTTTAAAGTTTCTCTTTTTTTCCTTTACTCACTCTTTCTTTTTTCTTATATACTCATTAATTATTTTTTCCTCACCATTTCAATTCTTTCGATCACTTTTCTTTCAGCTTTTACCTCTTTATCTTTTGATTCTGTTTATTTTCTTCCTTATTTTGGAGGTTTTGTTTGACTGCTCTTGGTTTTTTTTTTAATTTTTCTCTTCCTCAAACTCCTATTTTTTCACACTGAACATCAAATCCTACAATAGATATTAATTCTTGAGGCTTATTTTTGACTTTATATAACTGATGGTAAAGTGAAGACAGCTACAAGTTTACTCCTTGGAAGATAAATTCTATTTTAAAACACTGTCATTCTTCAGTGATCAGTATATTTAATTCAGAATAAACTTTTATCACACAAAACTTCTTTTAATGTAACAGAATACATTTTCAAATGATATCATCTTTCTGCAACTATCGACTTCCATATCAGACCAATTTTTTTAGTTGCAATAGCAATATATCTGCTTAGGTCTCAAATCAAAAGCAATTCTACAAATTGAAAATACTATGCAGCTATAGAAGCTTACATCAGACTGATTTCCCCACCTTCAAATGCCATTGTCGTCAGTGCTATAGAGTTTCAAATTACATAAATTTCATTAGATAATAAGAGCAGTCAAAGACCACAAACCTCTGCCAAGTTAATACTGACATCATCTCAGTGATTACAAGAGATGATTATTAAAATGAGAATAACTCAGTAGTAAAAAATTGGAAAAATAACCCAGAAATTTTAGCCTGTACCAGAATGAACCTAAAATCTAATCAGTTTATGCCATTCATGAGGCCAATCAACTCTGAAAGTTTCATCCAAATCCATCAAGCTGGTCTTGAGATATCTTAGCCATGCACAGACTGCCTGACAAAGAAACAGACAGACAGACAGACAGACAAACAAACACACAAATGGGACTGAATATAATACCTCCACCTTAAAACAGAAGTGAAAATACTAGAAATTCTCTCCAGCAATAGACACTTTTATTAGACTAATTTCTTCTATTACAAATGCTATGATTATAACCAGCAATAAATTCTTATATCAGATATCTTGCCTCAGTTTGAAATGCTATGAGTTATCTCCAGATGCATTCACTTTTATTACATTCTTTTATTGGAAGTGTTGTTGGATATTTCCTACTAAAATTCACTTTAATCAAACTATTTTCTTCACTTGGAAGTGCTGTGTGTTATCACCTGATATAGACACAAATATCAGTTAATTTTTTTCATTTCAAATACTATTACTTATCATTTATAGACTCTTAGATTAAATTAATTTTTTGACTTGAAAATTCTATTGGTTTTCTCTAGCTCTAAATGAATATATAACATTTTTTTTGCTTTAAATGCAAGTTATAACCAACTATGGACTCATATATCAGAGTCCTTTTTCAAGTTGTAAATGCAATGAATTATCTCCAGATAGAGATTCAGACTAAATTCTTCAGTGACAAATGTTATACACACTTACAGTGGACTATTTGTTTCAGCTTGAAATACTATGTGTTATTACCAGCTGTAGACTCTTTTACAGAAGAAATCACTGGTAGCAAACACCTTTTGTATCAATTATATCAGACTACATTCTTTAGCTGCTACTGCTATAGAGTTTGTAGCAGTAGGCTAAGTTTTATAAATAAAATAAATAAAAATATTTGTTAAATCTCCTGAAAAGTATCACATGTTTATCATCTACTTAACACTTTGTGGAGTGAAGATGGAAATAAAAGATAGTAAAATACTAAATGACAAAAAAATGTTTTTTGAGTTAAAGGAATCATGCATCCTTCTGGTTAATAAATTAATCCTTTAAAAATAAATATTTAACATTTTTAAACCAATAGGTTGCATTCCTGCCAACAATAAAAAATACATGCTTTGTGATCCCTTTGATAGGGTATTTAAGCAAAGCTTCTTAACCAGACAATGCAGTAGGTAGAAGGATGATGCACACAACTTCAAAATAACTCCCTTACTCATTCATCTATCTTCTACCATCAAGCTACAGGACACTTACACTTTTCTCCTTACTTTCTCCTTTGCCTCTTTTTTTCTCACATATGCATGGAAAGAGAGCACATTTCTTTTCATCTCAACAAACAACTACAAACAAGGATTGTAAGAACTTTAACACTCATACATGCTAAGAAAAATTTAGTAGTAAAAAACATGAAAATAAAAATATTTTATATCTTTATATTTAAACAGCTTTTTTGCCTTTTTCTCAGTTGTGAGTTGATTTAAATCTTCAACAACCTCATTAATATTAACACCAACATTCTTAAGGAAAGGTCAATCATCTATTGTTTCTGAAACCAGATACTTGAATAAGCAAAACAAAGGATCAAAGACCATGTACCAAAACAAAGGACAACCCTACATGTACTCATCAGCCACTGACTGTTCACAAGATAAACCAAAGAAAAGAAGGATGTAAGGTCAGTTCTTTCTACCCTTTTACCAGAAAGTGGGATAGGCTGATTCATTCCTTTAACCATGATAGAGCTAATCAGGAAAAGGAAGGGATAAGTTTGCTCTCTTGTTCTCTCTCTGCTTCAACATACTGTGAATTACAAACTTTATTTCAAAAGAAGATTAAAAAAGAAAATAATTTTTTTGAAATAACACTCAACATTCATTCATTTTGAAAATAAAAACCAACATTCTGCACCAACATCCACTAGGCTATCTCTAGCTCTAGAACTTATATCAGACTAATTTCTTCCATTGAAAAGACCATGGGTCATTCCCATCTATTGACATATTTATCAAACTGCTTTCTTCAGATTCAAATGCTTTAGCTTATCTCAAGCTGTATACATTTTATCAGATTAATCTCTCCACTTCCTAATACAATAACTCAATCTACAACTATTGACTCTTATAACAGATTATAGTACAGAGTTTCAAATGCCGTGATTTATGTCCAGGAATAGACTCTTATATCACAGCAAATACAATTGATCATCTCCTTTTATTCAGGCTCAAACCAGTTTGTTTTTTTTTTACCTTGGCTGCTAATACCATGAATTTTCTCATCTATCATGTCTTAGAAAACATGATTTACTTCAACTGCTAATACAATTGATTTTCTTCTCAATTGGTTCTTAAATCAGACATATTTTTTCTGCAGTATTGAGGCTCATAACACATGATTTCCATGAACTTTTCAACCTATGGATTTCCTAAATTTTTAAGATCATAAATCAGACAAATAGTTTCGGCAGCAAATACAATTGGTCATCTCCTGGTATTCAGGTATAAACCAGATTTCTTTTACCTTAGCTGCTAATTCCATGAATTGTCTTCATCTATCAGGTCTTAAAACAAATGATTTAGTTCAGCTGCTAATACTAGGTATTTTCTTTTCAATTGGGTTTTCAATCAGACATATTTTTTCAGTAGCATATGCTTACATATTTCTTACTATCAAATCTTAGGTCTCATGATTTACATCATCCTTTCATCCTATGGATTTCCTAAATCCCTGAGGTTTTAAATCAGACAAATACTGTTTTATCTTTTGATAGTCCCTATTCCTCTTTATTCCTTTTGTTGCTAATTCTGTGATTTATATCTACCTACATAATCTCTAATTTGACCAATTTCTTCAGTTGCAAATCTTATTGTTTGTCTCCTGCTCTAGATTTGAAAATCAGATAAATTCCTCCAGCTATAATACTACTGTTACCTCTTTCTATAAAGTCTCAAATCAGATTAATTTCTTCAGTGTGAAATGTGATTGGTTAACTTCAGATATAGAACCTTCATATTCATTTCTCAAATTAAAAATGCTATTGTTTATCTGCAATTCTAATTTTTCAAATCAGACTAATTTCTTCAATTTTGGGTGATAGATTAGATAAAACAATGTCTCATTGTCTTTTTTTAAATCCATCAATGTAATATAAACAATTGTGCACTAACATTTCATTCAATATAGCTTCTTAAGTCATTTGTATTACAAGTGGACTTCCACCAAAGTGTGTCAATCACAAATGCAATGATTTATGTAATCATGTATATGTTTTTTTTCTTTAGAATGAGAAAATTAATCTATTTTTTAATTATTTAATTTTCTTCTGGTGACAAAAGTGAAAGAAGGAGAAATATTTTTGTAAATTTATAAATGATTATATTTTTATCTTCTTGATCTTATTTGTAAATGTCTGTTGCCTTTGGGATCTTAATTCAAAATCCAGCCAATTGAAATGGTAGAAAAATGGTTGGACATGATTTGTAAATGTCTGTAGCCTTTGGGATCTGAATTCAAAACTCAGCTACTTGAAGTGGTAGAAAAAATAACTGGACATGATTTGTAAATGTCTGTTGCCTTTTGGCTCTGAATTCAAAACTCAACCACTTGAAGCAGTAGAAAAAATGGCTTGACATGGCATGCAGATATTATGTCTATAAAACAAAAACATAGTAGATTATAAAAAAACTCTGAATGCTGTTGATGCAAACTGGATTTAAAACCAGGGAAGGTGGATGGATATACAGATGGATGGATGAATTTGGAAACATTACAATAAAAGAAGTCATTGTTTCACAGATAGATGCAAACTCTTAACTGTGACTGCAATTCCAATTCAAGAAATAGGAAGAAATTCCCACTTTTAAAAGTTAAAAGGAAATATTGTAAGAAAATCAGTTGTCCAGGTTTTTATATTAAAATTTTGAATGTCCAAATTCCAGACAATAATAAAATAAAAAGAAGAAAATATAAGTATGTCTGCTAAATAAATCATTCATTTTTATGCACATATGTACATAAATTCAAAAGAAAAAGAATTAAAAATAGAATTTCATTGAGTAGTTTTTGGGTAGTACAGAAAAAAATCTCTAGTTTAGAAAAGACTTAAATAGTTCCACAGAAAAAAATTTGTTATTGAGAAGAAACTTTTATCATTAGTGAAGATTCACTGACCATATTTGTTGCTGTTGTTGGAGATAGTTTGAAGTCACTAACACATGTTTTTTCAGCACACACTATGGAGGAAGGAGACAACTATATCACTGCTTCCACAAAAAATAAAATCTATGGGATTTAATAAGAAATTTTTCAGAAAAGTATACTCAAGACAAATAGGCTTTTAGTTTTCACTGATTGGTCAAATGCTTCACAGAAATTTCTAAACCAATAGACACTTTGATTTAAACAGTGGGTGCTGTATTGTGTTCTCTTTTTGCCATGTTTGTAATATTGTCTGTTATTGGATAAAAAATAATGCTTGGGTATATTTTAAATTGGTATGTATGTGAGTATATAATTGTGTTGGAAATAGTGTTTATTTCTTATATTGTCTCCACACGAGTTCATACTAAGTCATCAGTGAATGATATTTGTGGCCTTAGAAGGTTGCTCTAAAAGTCCCAATGTCTTTTCTTCAATCAGAAGTTAATATGAATAAAGATTATCTTCTTACATTTATTAACTTTTCTTCTCTTATATGAAGAATAAGAATAGCCATGAGGTAACTACTAGAAAAAAATCTAGAGCTATTAAGTGATTTTTATGAAATAGAAGATAGTTTTTGTCATTAAAATTGATTACAGAAACTATCTGTTTGTTATTCCATGCAAAATCATAGAAAAAGAGAACAAATATTAGCTGTATAATGGTTGAGAAAGACTTGCAATAATATCAAAACATGGATAGCATAAGCTGTGACTTAGACATTTTAGCTACTTACTCTGTGCAAAACCATATTTCATCTTCAGTTCATTTAATATTTAGGCTAACCACAGGGATAAGCTTATTATAAGGTTGATACATTCTGGCTTAAAAAGAAGAGTTGCATAACTATACATTTATTTATTTTCTTTCTTCCTCAAAATCCATATGAAGTTGAAGCAACAGTGCTAAAAGTTCCTGATGGAAAGCTGAGAATTTAATACTGGACTTTTTAAAACAGATGATGCTCTTCATCAGAGCTGGTGCACAGGTCTCTTGAACTCCTGCCAAATTTATAATACATCTCAATTTTCATAAAGTAGTATTCATATAAAATACTAATTTTATTGTAACCTAATTATGTACAATAATGGGTCATATGCTAGGGTCTTGTGCCCCTCTAATCTATGTTATGAAGCCCCCACTCTACTAAATCTCAATTTTCATAGGGTAGTATTAATATAAAAAACAAATTTTATTGTAACGTAATTATGTACAATAATGGGTTATATGCAATATAGATGGATAATTCAACTAGAAAAATTGGAAATAAATACAATGTATACAAATTAAAAACATGTCATAACAGATCATTCTATCTTAAATAAATTAACAATGTTTTGCAGCAGTTATTAACATCAACTCAAGATTTATCTTGTTAAAAGTTGCATAATTTTAACATATCTACCATTATGAATAATAGTGAATTTTATATAGTGTTTTTTAGACTTAGCATGAGGAAAACAAATTTACAAATTTGGACAAAAAAAGAATCCAGAATTATGTCAAAATCTGCCAAATTTTTTCATAATTTAACAGTTGTGTTTAGTTTAATTTGTATTGTATATAAATGAAGATAGAAAAAAAAGCAAATATTGATAAGATAGCAAGAGTTACAAAAAACTGCCTGGAGCCCCCAATGAGACTTCCCCACTTGGTTAGTGGTAGTACACACTGGCCCTGCTCTTAATATTCTCTATTTCTGTATCTAAAAATTTAGCAAGAATCAAAATAGTTTTATGTTAGAGTAGCCTCTTCTCTCTTCACACATTTTTTAATGCATAGAAGTCTAGAAATAGCATGGTGGTTTGTGGACTGAGCTGAAGATCATGTCTATGGTAAACTCTTTTCAGATTTTGGTTCTGACTATACAATCAAATATGAAATATTTCAACTCACTTGATCAAGTTCAAAGATTAAAGCATAGGCCTTTTGAACTTTAGTTTCATGTTCTAATTCTTAATGTTTTGATATTAATGATATGTTGAAATTCACTTACTTTCATATTAAAATTCATACACTGCAATAATAGAAGATAGAGGATTACTGTTAAAATACTAATGATGAATGGTGTGTGTGATATGAATGAAAAATAAAATTTTAGAAAGTGAAAAATATAAGAATAAGGATCATAATCATTGACCTTTAACTTAAAGAGGTTAAAATTGTAGGGGTCAAGTATTTCAAATATATAAAAGAGATTCAAAGATATGATGTTTTTTGCTTCAATAAAATTAATCCAGTATTTTTTATATTGTAAACAAAGTGTATGAAATGTTAATCCTAAACCTGCTGCAAAACTAAGCATTTTACTCATTTTTTATAGGTACTCTGTAATAATAAAAAGTACATTTATGACAAAATAAGTCAGCATAACAAGTTATTTCATTTCTAAACAATAAAATGAGTTATTTTCACATTTGTTTCTTGTCATATTTTTGTTCTAGAATTCATAGTTCCAATATGGTTTTTGTTTCATTAAAACTGTTTTAAAGTGGACAATTAATTCAGAAATTAAAATGCATATAATATTTTGTATCCACTTGTTAAGAAGGTGGAAGGTGATTGACCCAAAGCTCCACAAAATTATTTATTAATTGTAATAAGACCTTAGAAAAGAAAAAAATATACCAAGATGAAGAAGAGTAACTTTTTGAGCCAAATTAATTATACCCTTAATCTCTACTTTTTTCTTTTAATTCATTAAGCTAACTATGGCTGTGAATTGCTACAAATCCAAAGTGAAATTAAAAATTGTCACTCGCTGTAGAACAAGATTTTAAATGTCACCACTTCTGACTTTCAGTTTTGTACCGTGAGTTGGCCTGAAGTAAAAAAAAAAACTCCTGAATAACATCTTGATTTCTTTTAATTTCCAAGATTTATAAAAGACTAAAAAGCATATTTAATTCTGTTTGAAAGATTGCCTTCCTTTTCATTTTCCAACTAACGATCAACAGAGAAAGAATTGAGAATTTTAATCACTAAACTTTTAGTCTAATCTACTAATAAATTGTAGGTATTATGTTCTTTTAAATGACCATTTAGCTGTCAATGATAAATTTTACAAAATTGGCAAGGAGGTGAAAGGAAGCTCTTGTTGTTCTGACAAAACTTTTTTTTTCAAGTGAACAGCCTCAGCTGTATGGGACTTCTTTCAGTTAAATACTCTTATGAATAACTACTCAAAAACCATAAGACTTAGTTCATTCCTGCTTTTGTTTTAATCATTCCCCCCACCCAATCAAGATAATAAAGGCTCAAGGTGTTACTGAGTGTGAGAGAATATCAGAAAAAAAAACACTATTATGTGAGAGAACAATAAATTAACAAGAATTAAGAAGACAGAAGATAATGATATACATTGCATTTAAATTTTTGAAGATAAAAGTTGACTGGCAATCAAGAAACCGGAAGAGAGTCCCTCAAGTAAGTGCGATAGAAGAAACTGTTAGCATAGAATTTATGGTTACACATAGCCATTTTAACTGTAAAATGGTGAAACTTTAACATTAATTTACTATTCATAAAGTCTAGGTACCATAGAAGATAATTTATCAAATCAGTTATCATGAAAGTATTATAGAAAAGGCACAGGGAGACTACATGATGGTGGTGAGAAAGTGACTGAAACTCAGATGCCAGGTTAGGACCAATAATATTGCAGATTCTTCTTTGGATTTTATCAAGAATCTCTAAATATATAGCAGAAGCACCAGGCCAGATGGGGTAGCAATATTCAAAGCAAGAACAAATAAATATGTAAAATAGATTCTATAGAAAGAAAATAGTCTAACTTGTTTTCCTTTTAAGCCAAAATCAATTTAAAAGCTTCCAAATTTTTTCTTACCTTAAATTTAAAAAAAAATCAATGTTCATTAAACAAAAGATCAATTTCTATTAAAAGAAATCAACGTTTATTCCGAATTAATGGTGGTCAAGTTAAATGGCAGCAGTATATTTTCTCTTCGATCTTGACACAGTATTAAATAAAAGTTTTACGATTGATTATTTCAGTGGTAAGCATTTGTTTAGAGAGATTCAAGCATATTTACTTCCAAGAAAATAAGATTATGGAGTTTATAAGTTTAAATATAAAAAAGGGGGATGCATTTAACTAAAAATATCAAACCTCACTTTCATGTAACAATAACGCCAATACATTCTCTTTATTTTTCATTACTTGCACAGAAATTATTTTTATATTTTTTAATCAGAACTATACTAGCAATGTTTTTTTTAATATCATACAAAGATGAAATTGTATTTATTGTTACAATCAAAGAAACTCTTCGATAAGAATATATCTTAAACTTTAAACATTTAGTCTTTGATCTCATTGAATTGCACTATATCTATGTCTATTCCATATTTAAGGAATATTGAAGATTGTAGATTATTTGATCGATCTTTTTGTATGTTTTCTTTGAAAATCATTTCATTCTGCATGGTAATTAAAATATTTTGTAGCAAACATAGAACAAAATGTCAAAAATTTAGTTACGAAAAATACAAAAAACAAATATTCAAAGATAGCTACACAAAATATATATTTTACCTTCTTTTGCTTTCCTAAACTCACAACCTGTAAACACAGTAACCATTGCAACAAAAAAGAAAGTAGCCAAAAAAAACTGTCAAGACATATGTTTCAAGAAAGAAAAGGACCGGAAAAAACTGATTACAGCAAAATCAACCAATCAAAAGACAGCATTAGTTCTTAAAAACTGTGCTCACAATAAAAAGAAGTTACACTGGACTCTAAACCGATTTCCTTCTTTTCTCTTTCAGCTGTTTAGTTGGTCAGCAGCCAACATCAACTGCCTTTGAGCATATCAGTGTTTTATAATGTGTAGATGGGTGACACACATGTTAGTGAAATGAACTATAGTTTCATATCCACTTTTCATGAAGTAAATAAAAGTAACTTCTTCTTGACTCTATGTACAGAAGTCCACAATAAATATATCTTCATTCCATTTTACATACATCATTTTCTTTATTGCTAGCCTCCTACTTTAGGTTTTAACAGCAGCTGTCAACCACTGCTGAGAGGGACAAGAATACATATCAACTATGTGTAAGCATAACCAACTTTCCCAGACCACTGTGACAATTACCACAAGCTAGAAAAAACATCACAAGGCCAAACTACTGTGTATCAATATAAGACCACCATACCTGACTTGCTACAAATTATATGCCGAAAAACAAGACATAGTTACACACCATAGTTTCTTGGTTAGAATATTTGATAAAACATTATAAGATTTATATATAAGATATATATATATTTAAGGAAAGACCATCTTTAATAATTTTTTATTAAAGATTACCTGCAAAGAATGATCTTCAATTTTTTATATATTTTTCCTGCTTATGTACAAAAGTGCCATTTTCAAGAGATTTTTTTTTGTGTTGTTAATTTTTCTTCATGTTAGATTGTTTAAAACATCTTTTTGTGTTGTTTCAAATATTAGTAGGAGTGTTTTTTCTAAGCTTCCTGTGTCAGTGATGTTGGAATTCAAGTAAGCATCTTTCTGTTTTTTAAAAAATTTTCAACATACTATTCCCACTGCTGAATAAAGTGAGGTTAATAGTGGGAGTGAAATGTTTTATATACAGGGCTTCGCTCACAGTGAGATGTTTCTGATAACACAGAAAACACATGAACTCACTAACGTATAAATCCTTTACTTTCAAACCATTATGAAAAATTGGATGAGGATTTACCTTAAATTAATTTAAGAAAAAGCTATATGAATCTTTTGCTTTCAAACCATTCTGAAAATGAGATAAGAATTTGCCTGAAATTCAATACAAAAAAGCTAGGAGAATATATAATTAACTTTCAACATGAAGTAAGAATTATAAAGAAAAGATACAAAATAAATATTAATGGCTTTTTTTAAAAGTCACTCATTTTCATTTTCTTTCATTACAAAAAACACAACTTAGCAGAAATAGTACTTATGATTTATTATCACATAAATACATACGAATACACATTAATACACAAATATGCACAAATATACATATTTCTTGCTTTAGTTTCTTCTTATCTGATGAAGCTTAGGAAAGCAAAACTTTAATCAAATCTAGTTTCAATGAAACAGTTTTCCATTACTCATGTCTTCAAAATTTTGTCAGAATTC
This sequence comes from Ascarosepion bandense, assembly GCA_037127315.1. Taxonomy (NCBI): domain Eukaryota; kingdom Metazoa; phylum Mollusca; class Cephalopoda; order Sepiida; family Sepiidae; genus Ascarosepion; species Ascarosepion bandense. The sequence continues at coordinate 4,256,544 of JBBBDQ010000883.1, read as the reverse complement.
CATATCCTATTTTAGGTACATACATTAGTATATAGTGAATTCTCTTATTGTGAACGATAAATGAGGGTCAGCAATGGACGGTGCACTTCATTTTACACTTATAAATGCTTGTTTTGTGTAATTGTGAAGAAAATCTGGTAAGAGAAAGACATTTCATTTGTGCTTTCTTGAGCAAAAATACTAACACAGTCTTGCTGCAGGCAACAAAGCCACACTGACAGATGAAATTTGTTGAAGCAGGATTTTGATGGCTTCTCTGCTTGATAAAGCTGATTACTGTGTTTCAGTCTGCTGTCTTCAAAACTCTTCAACTTAATGAGACATGTTTTATGCAACTCCTTTTGATTTGATGTTTGGACTTGGCAGGTTTTCTGATCAAAGTTCAGACATTCCAAGTTGTTGTTCAATTTATTTTTGTAGCATAAGTGTGAATATCCAACTGAATGCTTAGAGTTTGGTTGTTGTCTATACAGCATCTTTTCTGGAAACCTATGCTCATCCATTCTCATAACATGACCAGACCTCCTAAGCTGTATCTTTGTTAGAATAAACATTTATATATATATATATATATATATATATATATATATATATATATATATATATATGCATGTATGTATGTATATATATGTATGCATGTATGTATGTATATATATGTATGTATGTATGTATAGATAGATAGATAGATAGATAGGAAAACTCAACACATAAATTCTGCATTTATAACTGTTTAATTATTTCAGCAATGTAAAAAAATTTTTACAGTTGCCTTTTTCACACTGTTGATAAATAAATGTTAAGGTGAAATTTACATTTATTTATTCATCAATGGTCTGAACAATGCAATTGTAAAAAAAATTACATTGCTGAAATAAATTCTGAATTTATTACCGTTTAATTATGTGTTGAGTTTTCCTCTTAATATATTTGCTCTGAATAATATCCCTTGAGTTCTCTATTTTTATCTAATTGATATTTTATAAGAATTAGATAAAATCCACTCCTAGCTCTATAGTTATTTTTGTACCGTTTCCACAATTGAAAATCCTAATACTATAATGGTTTATATCAGTTCTACTAAAAAGCCATTCAAAACTCACTGGTATCAGCACACATTGTCTTTCAACAGTAGTTCTTATAAATACAGCACTTCATTATCCAAATACTATTGGTCTTTAAAGGAAAAAGACAAAACACCCACTGTTAAATGGAAAATCCTTAAAAAGGCCCAAACTTGTAACTCCCTCCATGCACCTTGCTACCTCTGTCTTAACAAAAAATTAGAAATTATCAAATTTAGGGACAAGGTTAAACTGTTAAACCAGAGGAATGAGCTCACTGTTCATTGTAAACATAGTTCAGCATTTACATTAAAATCCAGGTTGTAATATTGAAAACTTAAGGAAAAGCTCTTTAACTGCCTTTTTGATGGATGTCTTTGTTCGGGTTGAGCATTCTGGTTGATCCTTACTTGGTGTGTCATTTGCCATGTGTTATCATACTGATTTTTGCCGGCCGTTCGACCTGACATTGGTCGGCGGGTTATATGGTTGTGGGGTGTTCTACCCAACATCAATTTTCGCGGGGTCGGGGAATTATAAATAGTTTGGAAACAGTGTGGGACTTGGGCCTTGGGCCTTAAGAATCATGGTTATTAGGTGCTATGGGGAAACATGTTGAGCTTTGGCCAGATGGTTTGTACTGTCAAGTATTGGCCCGATGATCGATATCAGATGAGATACCTAATAGCTGTATAGGTTGGTGGTCGGTGTTGAGTTGGGTGCTTGCCGAGTGTTATTGTGCTGATATGTGCAGGATTGTGTACCTGGGGAGAATTCATTGGAGTGTCCGATTTGGATGAAGGTACCCATGAAATATAGGCAAATTAATGTCTAAATATCAGTGGATGTATATATATATATATATATAGATATAAAAGTGTACATCTGTTCTTTTGTACTAGAAGACATATTGATATTTCCTTTACTTGCTGATATGTATGCATATGTATGCATTTATTTGTATGCATGTGTATGTCTAACATGTATGTATGTATGCTTTTGTATGGGTATATGTGTATATATATATATATATATATATATGTATGTGTGTATGTATTTATATAGGTATGTATATATGTGTGTGTATATGTATATATATTCATATTTGTATGTATGTATGCTCATATGTCCATGTATGCATGTCTATATTTATATATATGTATGTTTGCGTATATGTGTGTGCATATGTATGTGTATATATATATATATATATATATATATATATATATATGTAATTTTATGTATATGCATATGTGTATTATATGTCTGTATGTGTATATGTATATATGTATGTGTGCATGTATGTGTATGTATTAGGATAGATAGATAGATAGATAGATAGATAGATAGATAGATATGTGTAAGTTTGTGGTCCTGGGTTTCATGCTTTTGCGACCATCAGACAAACTGATTTAATTTTTTTTTTATTTAAAATACTGGATATATGTAGAGATGCGTATATTGATGAATTTTTGTGGAAGTGGGATGAAAATTGGGAAGAATATTTGTCGTCGTGACGGCTTTTATACAAACGCAGACATAGATTAACACTTGTACACCCACTGAAATGTGCAGACACACGCATACACGAGCTCGACAACTGGGCTTCAGACAGGCATAACTTCATGTGAATGATATGGGGCATAGCATTTATATGTATATGTGTGATGTTTTGTACATGCATATGCATTTGATTTGTGTATAGTGAATCTACCAAGTTTGACGCCAGAGGTTTTGTGTATTTCCATCTATATGGTTATATATTTTTTACGATCTGTGGAATTTTTAGTCGTGTACATTTTTGTTTTTAGCTTGTGTATTTGCATAAGTATATATCTAATTATGTTTATATGTTCATGCATTGAAATATGATTGTGTCTGCCATGGCCTCATTCATTCAAGGCTAGTCATGTTACGAATTCGCCCTGACTGTATCCAATATTTGGCAATTCAGTCTGTGTCCAAATAGAGCTTTAAAATTTAACAGAAAAATTGACAAGTCAATAAAAATAAAATTTTGAAATTTGTGCATGTATATATGCATGAGTATATTAATCTGTATATGTGTCTGCTTGCCAGTGTATGTGAATATACTCATCTATTTTGCCATGTGTGGATGTTTATAGGTTTATTTATGTGTGCATTCTTTCTCTTCCTCATTTAATATATGAATAAATTTCTAAAACTAATAAATTGTTAAACTTAGAAATTTTTTTTTAAATTTTGCAACAATAATAAAGTAGATCTAATAGTCAGTTAATAATGCTGATCTCAGTTTAATCAAATATTAATACTAATACCCCACAAAATTATTTTTAAGCCTGCTCACATATTCTCCAAATTAGAAGTTGCTTTACTCTAATTGGTCCACATTGTACATATGACAATGCCTCCCTGATTAAAAGGGTTTTGCTTGTTTTTAACCTTTTAAAACCCTTCAATGTAAATAAACCTCATCACTTGATAAGACACAAGAAGTGTCAAAACAAAATAGCTACTTTTGTAGTGATATTATAACATATCCATGTTATAATTTCTGAATATATATATATATATATATATATATATGACTCAGCTAATAATTGATCTTTCTAAGTTGACAAGATTATACTACTCTATGTACAAAAATAAAGTTTTATAAATATATATTTTTTATTTATAATTAGAGTTCAAAATTCACCTCAAACAGAAATACTTAATACAGGTTAAGTCAAAATATAATGTCTGATTTCTGTTGACTCATCGAAAGGTAAGTTGGCATAGATTCAGTCACTTTTCAAACTCTCAGCAATAACCTGCAAGACAAAAACAAGAAAAATTAATTCAGAAAATTCATAATCATATTATTAACAACATAACTTTCCATTACTCTAGCTTATCACATTCTGGTTTGAAACTTGATGAGAGTGTTTATGTCTCTATACTTGTTTGTTTTATCTGTATATCTGTATGAGAACCATTTGATATTGCAGGATTTTAATTCCGGAACTTTTCCTTATTTTTTGTACACACTTATATACCTACATACACATACAAGTATATATATATATACACATACACACATATGAACATATATACACACACAATACATAGCCAGAACATTATAAGCTAGAGTAATTCATGTGATTTATGATGACGAACTTATTTTCAGAGATTGCAACACACTCTTCTTGCGTATAGTTATGTCTTTCTTCTTTCAGTTGAACTGATGATGCCTAAGAAAACAAAGTTTTTCTATGGCGAAACGCATCTTTCATTAAAAATTTTCCACTTTGTCTTATTGTCTTCCCTTTTGTTTCAGATACTGTTAGATATTCTACAAACATACACATGCATACACACACACGCACACACACACACTTTTCTTAATGGTAGCCTTACTTGCTGTGGCTTTATTGCATGCAGTAAAGCAGGTTTTCATGTCCACTTTTGAAAACGTGACAATTGATCTTCAACCAGTAGAGCAAAATGATCCAGCCATATGTTCAATCTATCTAAAAGTTTGCAAAATACCTGCAGGCCTTAGGAGATGCATGCATGTCCCTAAAAGGTGAACACCTCTTCATATTAATGAGTCCTTATTTGTCATTTGCAACAAGAGATTTCAACATCATTTTACATTATGATAAAAAATGTTAAACTGTCAGTTCATTTTTGTACATTTATGTAATTTGGGCAGTTTAACATTTTTAACTGTGATTTTAAGAAAATATCAAATTCTTGCTGCCCAAATACACCTTTACACATGCACATACACCTAAATGCACGTACATATATATATATATATATATATATATATATATATATATATATATATATTGACTTTTATTTATTAGACTCAAAAATCTTGTTACATAAAAGAACTATATATTTCTGTTCTTGATAGATACAATTTTCACCTAAATGAAGAAAGATTTTTTCTTTTTAATGTGTAACATTATTATTGTAAAGACTAATAAGAACACAAGTAAACCTGGTATACATAAAATTATTGTTTATTCTCCATGAGACTTCATCAATCAATATCAGTGGAAAGAAATGTATGCAATTTTGAAGGCTCTTTTTAACGTTGATATTCTTCTCACTAGGAAGTAAGAGACTTTCTATCTCTTTTTCCACTCAGATGGGATGCTTATATATCATTATGTCATCAAGTTGTTCCACATGTGTACATCCTAAATGCAGCCCAGTATGTATTGGGGACACCAAAGATCAACTCCTCTTTGAACAAAGTTTCATCATTAAAATTAAATTCAGTTCAGGCCATCTGCTACTGTTGGACTGTGTCATATACTTCAATAACATAAATAACATTTTCAGAAAAATGCCCTTACAAAACTAACAAAAAAATCTTTACTTTATCATCTTATTCAGAAACAAAATGCAAAAGAATTTCAACTGTTTTCTTTTCTAATAAATATAAAAAATCAATTTACTTACAATATTATTAAGCATAGTCTTTTACAAAACCAAATAAGACAAAATAAAGTGGGAGAATGAAACTGTCACAGATGAATTGAATAAGGCAGTAATTCAATATTTTATGACAAGCTAATTACTGAAGTTCCTTTATTAATAAAGAAATGCATTTAATATTTGGCAGGGGATTTAAATGAGTCAGCAATTTGAGGTTCCTTCCAGGTATGTTAAAAAATAAAACTAAAAATATATCTCTGGCACCAGGCTAAAAATTACATGCAAAAATGTCTAAAAACTTATTTGGTGAATACAAAATAATAATAGCTCCTTTTCCTCATGCCCTTCAAATTCAGGCAACCTGAGATAAAAAGTAGAAATAAATTTGTGATCCTATGTGAAATTTTATTTGGACTAATGTGAACCATAACAGATTGGCCATTGAGCCTAGAAAAAAGAAAGAAAATAAAATACCAAGCATATGCAAAATCTTTTTTTATATAAAATAAGGAAAAATATTTATGTGCATGGTGGTCCAGTGGATATTGCCTCAGAACAAGAAATCGGAGAGCCGAGTTCGAATTCCAGTTGAATTCATTGCATTCACTTACGCGCAAATACCCTTGGGAAAGGTATTAATCCGTCTCTTCCTTCCAGTTATGGGTTAAATAACAGGACAGATTGGGTTCTATAGCCTTGGCTGGTAACCAGTCTACCACAGAAAGCAATGGCAACCTACTGCGGGATAATCTTCTGCCCAGTCAGTCATGTCTCTTTCAAGACATGATCGCCCAAGTGTGTTTCACGTATGGCACTTAACTGACTGACTGATTAAATTAACAAGAGAAGAGTGTCTGAAGTCATATGAAATGTTTTCTTTCTGTTATATGCATCCAGCATTTAAATTTTCACCAGTGTCAAATTACTCAACAATTATATTATCAGCCTTAACAAAACATTAGGCACTTCAACGAACCTTATTTCAACAATTCAAGAAAGATAAATATTTCAAACTATCTTTCATCTACTTTTGAATGTATGCAACCATATATCATTTCTGTGAGCTGCAAACACCCTTAACTTTGTTTGAGACATTTTTTAATGTTATTATGTGTCAGATCTTTTAACCTGTTGTATGAACATTTTCCCTTCAGGACAATTTGTTGAAACTATTGACTTTAAAAAATTCTTTATTTATTTTCTTGAAAGGAGCCACTGGCACAACTTCAAGTGTGTAAAATTGAATTCCTTATCTTGTTTTGTTAAAATTACCCATGTGTTTTCTTGTAATTATCATCCTCCATTAGTCTTCTTGGTGTGGGTAAATCAATTATTCATTTTTAACCCTGAAGTCCCATACCACTATACTTAAATATCAAGAAAGGAAAAAGCTGTTAAAAATAGTTTGAAGAATATTATTTTGAGTAATAAAATGCTGCATATTTTAATTTTGAATGAAATGCAAAAAAGGAAAAAAAAATCACTTTCTGCTTTTATTATTCTAATTCATTATTTTAATTTAAATGAATGAATAAAAAATTCAAATAGAAATGATAAAAAATGCTTGCTGAGATTTATTAGCATCCAATGTAGATCTTTATAGATTTTATTACATTCCTATTAAAAGGCAAATTTTTCTTATATAAGAATGAAATGAACATTGCTTTTTTTTCTCTATCATTTAAAAATATAAAATTCATACTTTTTCTGATTCACAAATGATCTTGTTTATATCAATGATTGATTTCCTAAAATAATTGCTGCAGGCTGAAAGTTATGAACATAACTGAATGAAAAACAATTTTCTCAAGTTTTCATTTAACATATTTTGCAAGTTTATTTATTTGTCCTTATTAATTTTATAAACTAAAAATTATTAGGACCTTGAATAAGTTCTTGCTGATTTTTCATGAAAAGTAATGTTTTATTTACAAAAATTAGCAAAAACATGACACTGAAATTAGTGTCCATTGCTACTACCTTTTCCCATCTTTCTGGCAGCATTTGAATTTCACGTTGGAAAAATAACACGTTTTTTAAGGTTAACCACAAGTTGATCCATATTTTAGCATCTTCATGAGAATGAAAGTTCTGCTCAGCCAGGCCATGTGCCATTGATCAGAACAAGTGATAACCGGCCAGAGCAATGTCTGGTGAATATGGTGGGTGGTATAGGACTTCACAATTAAGCATTTCCAAGTAGGTTTTGACCTATTTTGCCACAATGTGTTGTCATTTTGCTAAATCACTTTGTCATGTCTCTGCTTGTGTAGTGGCCATTTTTTTCTTCAATGCTCAGCTCAAACACATCAATTGTAGTCAATAGTGATCTCCCATGATAGTTTTGGTTGGTTTAAGCAACTTAAAATAAACTACATACAGCTGATTCCACTAAATGCATAGCAAAAGCTTCAAACCATGGATATTCAGCTTTACTGCCAATGTTGATAACATAGCTGGGTTTACTTCACAGTCTTCTACACTTAGGGTTATCATAGTGTATCCATTTTTCATCACCGGTCATGATACAGTGCAAAAAACCTTTCCTTTTCTGCCATTGAAACATCTTTTCACACATGACAAGATGCCACAAGTTCAGTTTGTGCCTGAGATGAATCTTCATGAAGTAATACCTCTAATTCTTTCTCTTCAAACTTTTTCAGTACTCCATGTGTTCTTTATCTTCAACATCAAAATCATCATTTTTGAAGCATCTCAACCAATCTCTGTATGTTGTTCCCAATAGAGCATGGTTGCCATAAGTCTCAACAAGAATTGTGTGTGTTTCAGCTGCAGATTTCTTTTTGAATATAGTTGTGCAGTAAGATTCCCTGAAAATACACTTTCTTTGGCACAAAATCCAACATGTTTAATGCTATAAAAAACAGTTATTTACACATTGGCAAAATGACATACACTAATCTTCAAACTTGTTGATAAAAATATATATGTAAGATAAAAGAAATAAGCATTCTGCTAAATTAAAAATACCTTAAATTCTAATCATTTTTATGTATTTTGACAAGGTTTATTCATTTTTTTGTGTGTTACTTTTATGTATTAAATAATATAAAATTTTGAAATATAAATATCAAATATAAACTATTTACACTATTTATATTCAGACTACTGTCCTCATTTTTGTTATTATCACAATTTTTTAGCCATTGTACCATTTGGCCTTCTTCAGGTATAATGTTGTGATAACAACAACAAAAATGAGGACAATTGTCCAAATATAAATTGTGTAAATAATGATAACCCCAAATCTCAAAATTCAAACACAAATATTAAATAATATAGGATAAAATGTAGTCATATTAATCACATGACAAGATGAAAAAAATTCATATTTTTATGCTTTCAAATTGGAGAAGAGAAGGTGGCTTCAATGGAGAAAGATTTCAAATTGAGAAAGACAGGAATTGTAAAGATGGATTTCAAATCTCTTTAAATCTATTTTAGAGGCACTTACAAAAAGACAAGATGATGCTAAAGCTGAGTGAAATTTGTAAAGAAACAAACATTAAATAGAATGTTATCAATATTTTTACAATGTACAAATTGCAAAAATTGCAGTAAAGACAAAAATTGTACAAAATTTCACTTGTGTACTTCAAAGTATCTAGGTAAGTTAACAAATCTTTCAAAATACAAATCTGTTTTCTCTTAGAAAACAAAATTTTATGTAAAACAAATGTTTTCTTTAACAATAAAGATATTTTAACAACTTTCCCCTCAAGTAACAGCTTCTATCAATCAATTTCTTAGCATCAAAAGAAATTTACTTACTATGAAAATTTCACAATTCATACTGTCAAAGACTGAAAGTTGAAGTGGGGATAAGAGATGTGACCTATCTTAGTTAAAGCTACTTTTCAGGATCCTTTTGATAAAAATTCAGATTTTTGGAACAGACATTCTTAAGCATGAGATAAACTCTCACAGGTTTAAAAACATGTTTTTAGTAAAGTTAATTTTCATAAGTTTTTCAGGGTTTTTCTTTCTTTTTTTTTTCTTCAACAATAATAGCAGAAGTAGTAGAAACAGAAGCAATAATTTGTCATACCAGATCAAAGCTTTTCTCATCTGGGTTAGCCTTCTCAACCAGATGACTTCTTATAAAAGATGCTATGGGTAAATTGTTGCTACTTTATATTTTTAATTTCACTTGTTTTTGATTTTGTCAACTGCACAGTATAGTAGGGTCAGTTGGACACCACCTATGAAAAAAAGAGCACCATGATGCAATTCATTCCACCAAAAATTTGTAAATGACATGCTGTGCTTCTTGGCATTTGTGCTGGAATCTCCAATACAAAAATTTAAGAGTGTTTGGGTGTTGATGCAGAGGTTGAAGAGTTAAAGGAATCTAATAGTCTAATGATGATCACAAAGGTACAGCTGTTTGGAAAATTTACTATAGTCATTTTGATAAGAAAAGAACTCCCAAATTTGTTGGTGAGTGCCTCAAACATAATATAGAGGCTTACATCAATTGCCATGAGGAGGTAGTGCTGCCCAGGTTCAAGAGGATGGCTGCTGGAAGACCCTATATCTGGCAACAGGATTCTGCACCATGTCACACAAACATAAACACCAAAGAACACAGTCATGGCTGTCAGACAATTTCTGTGACCACATCACCCCTTACATTTAGCCACCTAACTCCTCAAACTGCAACCACCTTGATTATTATACATGGTATGCAGTTGAGTAAGAGACCAACAAAACTCCTTGTAAGACCAATGATGACCTGAACGCAAGGATTATGGCAGCATTCACCAACATAAACATAAACATAAACTGTGCCTTTCTGATTTAACAGTGAAATTTTTTCTTCTTATATAGTAAACAAGTAGATCAGAATCCAAGTCCCTGAGGTGAGTATACGTTTTACCCTCATTGAATAAAAAAATCAAGAATATTTCTCCAATCAAACTGCACTTTATTTATAATTCAAATTTGGCAGGTTTTTGACATCAGAGATGAACCCATTCTTTAAAATTTTGTCACAGAATTTTAAAACTATCTCAGTTCATTTTAGCAGCCTTTTTATGAGGTCAATTTTCAAATTTTTACACATTAATTTTCATTCACGTTTTTTTTTATAAAACATCTGGTCTCATTTTTGTGCTTTCTTTTTTAAATAAACTCTGTAAGTAACATTCTAATTTTCTTAATTTTTTCATATAATTCAATATTATGTTTTATCAAAAAAATAATTCACCTCCACACTCAAAAGCAATGTTCGACGCAGAAGCACTGACCAAACTACAAAGAGACTGCCTTAGACTACGGCACTACCATCCACATTAAAAAGTAAATTCTACTTATCTCCTTTACCAAGTTTACTACTATGCATACATACACATACTGACACTTTCACACAAACACACAAATAACTACATTTTATGCAATATAATTTATATTCTATCTAATAACTATTAATAACCAAGAAAATGACATTACTCATTCAATACAATCAATTTCTTTTATTTTTATTATATAAAACTAATGTTATTTACTGTTACTATACTGTCTTTTTCTATTGTATTTTATTCTTTTAATGAAAGTCGTAGGATTATTCTAAACAGTCAAATTACGCACAGTCCTGCAACAATATTTATGTTATTGTATCAAACCCGACACACCAAATTTTAACATTTAACAAAAATAAAATTCCTGTAAGTCCACAGAAAAAAGCTGTGATTGAGAAAAGACCCCTGTCATTAATAAAGATTCACTGACTGTCTTTGTAGTTTTTAGAGATAATTCATTTGATACTGCCCACTGACCACCCATGCTGTTGTTGGAGATGATTCATTTAAACATGCTGGCATATGTTTCTTGCAGCACATACTGGGGTGAGATAATCACATATCTGTTCTGTGAAAGTCAAAATCTGTGAGTTTTTATAAAAAATTTTCCCAAGTAGGCTCAAGAGAAATAGGGTTTTAGTTTCCTCAGATTGAGCAAATATTTCATATGGTGCTGTTAATTTCTACCCAATAGACATTTTGATTCAAAATGTGTGAATTTTTTGTGGACTCTTTTTAGCATGTTTGTAATATTGTGATTCAAAACCTAAGATAACTTAAAGTACTCCAAATTTATTCTTAATAGACATGTATGATTAATAGTTAAGGCAATACATTTGTTATAACAATTAGGCCAAAAAAAAAAAATACTTATGAATTAGCTTAATAAGATGTTAGCACTTTATTTACATTGTTTGGACTGTTGTCCTCACCTTTATTGCCATATTCATGATGTTTGGGCTGTTGTATGCTCTGGCCTTCTTCAGATGATTAGAATTTCAAACCACACACATTATTTCAATCGCTGGGGTATTTTATTCTCATTCTATGTGCTATGCCACTTCCGAATGTGATGTAATATCTACATTTAACTCAACTCTCTAAGTTAATTGTTCACCACTGCTGTAGCCTGGTATTGAACTCACAACTCTTTAGGTTAAGTTATTGGATCTAACCAACACTTTTATTCACTGGATCATGTGTCCTTAGAAAGTTGAGTGAAAGTAAGATAACTACATTCTTTAAATAAACATGGTTGGCTACTGCTAATTATATCATATTTCAAATTACACTGGGTTACTGTTTTCGGAGTTACATCAGGACAGGGAATTGCAAATGGGAAGTGCAAGTATTCATCTATTACTGTTAACAGATATTTGTTTTTAGGTTCAGAAGAGAGTGGCCCTTTAAATCCAGGGCAAGCCTCTGATATGGTTGCATGGCTTTTACTACTGTTCCTATGTTTTACTTCAGCACATATATGGCAGTTTCTTATAGTGTCTTTTACATTTTCCATGGAGAAAGACAGGTTCCTAATTTGAGTTAAATGCAACATTCTTGTTACGCCTAAGTGGCATAGATTGTTGTGTAGTTTAAGGAGACCTTCTTTGCAGGTTATCGTGCTGTACATTCTTGAAAGTCTGTCAACTACTGCATTTTGTTTATCAGGGCAGTATGTGACATCAAACAAGAAACAGGTGAGTTCCATTTGCCACTGGGCAATTTTCTGTACTTGTTACTTTATTGTCACACACTTTTGATTCATTATTAATTTGAAAAAGCGACTTAGTAGGTACGACCTTGTGCAAATTAATTGAAACAAAACAAATAATGTCTTAGGATCTTTCAAACTTTTCTTATACATTGTCTCTTGGTGTTGTTTTTCCTCTTCCGAATGTAATTTCCTTTACGTTGTCAGATTTCATAAGATTTGATTGCACAGAAAATCCGAGTTTACACACACCTACACCTTAACATGAGCCAATAAAAAGCATTTAGAGTTATACATTCACCAATAGAAAAGTTTTTTTCATAAAGACAGTCAGCTCACTAAAATTTACCATGTGCTGACGTCCGTAAAAACCAAATGGATACAGTTTCTTATTTATTGACCAATCAGGAGCAAGGAAAACATCTTAAAAGCTGAGCCGATTCTATTTTTCGCAAGAGTATAATACGCGTGATGTTGCCTTTCTCCACAAAGACGGTCTCGGGTCATCTGATCGGGCGTCAAGTCCGGGCGTCAAGTCCGGGCGACCTATATTTTCTCGCTCGAAAGTGGAACAAAGGCAATCATATCCGTATTCATTTCATACTCAGGGCGAGCTTTTACCAGCGACATCAAATTTGTCTTTTCTTCAAAAAAGAAAGACAAACACATCACACACATCAACAACACTACTATGCTTTTTCTTCACAAAGAAGAATTTTATCTGACTTTAAAAAAGGCTGAACTTGTAAAATACAGATTCACAAGAAAAACTTTAAACGGGACTTTCCGACATATGTTATTTCAAAGCAACAAAAAGTGCTGTCAGTTTTCTCAATAAATAAATCTACAATTATCTACAAACGAGACCCTTTTTGTCTTTTGTACAACGTTCAGATAATTTCGAATGTGTTGGGCTCGGTTATGTTTGACACAGGGCTATTTCGAAAATATAGCCAAAGCTCCCTACAACATTTTGTACTGATGGATCCAGTTTATTTCTTCGTATTGATAACACGACTGACAGTTAAAAGGTTGACACCAACGATATCCGCAGTCTCTCTGTAAGGCTTGCAAGCTTGTTCGTGTACCGTTACAATTTTCGTACGCTTCCTTGGAGTAACGCCTATTGCAAACAGTGGTCGTAAAACAACTAATTGAAAGTCGAGACAATAGTGTCTGGGCATGATAAAAATCTGACACATTATTTTTCAAGGCCAAACAAATTTCATCATTCACCCTGAAAACAGATTCAAATTAATGCACACCACTACAAATGGCATAATCTGAGGAAAAAATAAAAATCGATTACACCCTGTCACTCAAGAGGGTCTAAAACTGACCGTATGATAAAAGAAAGAAAACTAAAGCAGTTGTTTCAATTAATTTGCACAAGGGTGTAATGCCAAAACTTTCTTAGAGATTCTACAATGGCACATGTTTTTTTTTCTATGTTTGAATCTCGCCATTCTGATCGTGAAAGTGTTTTAGAGAATAAAGCTGTAGGTCATCCTGCTTGTCTTGGTGAGGTGGCAATGGTGCAGTCTGACACATCCGTTTCTACCACTAGGGGCACAGCAGCGTTTTTGACGTTTGATGATTGAATGATGGGGAAAAAGAAAAGTAGAAATCTTTGTGAGAGGTTGGACTTTATCTGAAAATGACGGAATCCGATGAATATAGTGGATAAACATTCCCAGTGACCAGCTTAGCTAGGATATTAGAAATCGGCAGTTTTAAGATGGGGTCTTAAACTGTTCTGGGTCTGGTTTCATATTATTTTTACTGACAATATAGCCAAGCAATTTAATATTGTTCTGTCTGAAGAAGCATTTATCCTGGTTCAGTGTCAAACTGTATTTTTATATCTATCTTCAATTGTTTTTTTGTCTTGTTCGTACAGGTTCTGTCCACATACCCTCACCTTATTAATGTAGGCGAACATGTTTTTTAGTTGCTTTTTCTTGAATGTTTCATCTACGATTATCTGGGAACAAGCTACGCCATTAGTTACACCAAATGGGATCTTGCAAAACTGATACAGGAAGCCTACAACTTCAAAGGTCGTATTGTAGTCTTGTGGGGTTTCATACATTGACACCCACACACACACACACACACACACACACGCATGGTCACTCGCCATCCACGTGATGACTGGTTCCCGCCAAAACGATGCTAATAAAAGCAGAAAACATCACGTGGTACAGCAGTTAGGATTTCGTCCCGAGACAAGTGCAGACATGTCTTCCTAACTCACACAAACACACGCGCACTAATTGCGTGTAGCAATTAGTGGCGCAAAATTTCTTTTATTTTTCTCCTCCTACATTAACACTATGCACATTAACTTTCATTCAAACAGGACTTTACATAAAATAACTTCCTACACATAAATCCACAATTTTTCCAACCTTCGTCAGTAGAAATCCACCGACTGCTACATTCGCATGTAAGTCTCTCTCTCTCTCTACTCAACGCACACACAGACACAGAACTTTGTCTTCTGTCTGACTTTCTTCATCAAGGATTTGAACTTTGAACTCTTTACGATAATCTTAACAATTGTTACAAACCTTTCTTTCAGCTAGAGAAAAAACTTCATACATCTTATTTTGTTTCTACGAACAGACGAAGGGGAATGACTCTTTCCTTTTCACTATCTTATGCATGCTCTCTCAACCCCATGTAACCTTTGTCAATACATTGTTTTTCTGGTTACTTTCGCCTTTTTGTTTTTTCTTAAATCCTGCTTTAAATCCTGACCTCATGTTACGTCGAGTCGACTCATAAATCTAAATTAGTAAGTGGACGCCTCGTCAACTACAGTCTATCGCAGTGTTTAATATCGACTTGGTGATAAGCGTTTCATGGATCAATAGAACTGTACACCTCATATTTGGTTATTTTGTTGCGGAAGTTGTTGGTTGATGGAGTAAGGTTTAGTAAGGCTGTGTTCGTGTTCTTAACCAAGTTCGCAAGTATTTTAATTCACTTTCACAAGAAATGACAATCCATACAAAATGTAGAAATGATTAACTCAAACAACTGGTTGTGCAAACAAAATATAACAATAATAATTTTATTATAAATGAAGAACAATTTAAACAGTTCAAGAAATACAATTAAATTCACATATGAAGACCTGTGATGTCGAAATGACGAGCAATGTTAAGATGAGTTTTAACACGAAATAGTCAATAATGAAATATCGTAAACGTTTGTTTGAGTGACGAAAGTTCGATTCATTACAAAGATCAAAGATACAACCGAAGTGCGGTGTGGCGAATGTTCATAGATTTGCACGTCATGTAGGTTGTAGAAACAAAAATGAGATGTACGTACCTTGCCGAAAATATTTGAAGTTGACGAAATATCTTAATCTTTTAAATTATAAGAATATTCAGTATTCATTTTTTGTGTTACGTAAAGATAATCAGTATTAATATGAATTCTGAATAAAACTTTTCACGGAGATTAAAAATATCGGTGGTCGAGAAATAGTCAAAGAATATTTTTAAAGCAAGTGGGTGAAGTTCTTGACGGTAGTGAGGAAAGTCTTTCAGTATGTGAAGAATGAAATGAGTGGCCCCAGAATCCATTAGCACTTAGAAAGCGCACGAAAGTGAAGTGCGGCTGGCCGAGGTTGTTAGAAATGACCAGCGTGGATTCAGCTAGCACTTGAGGTGCACTGAAATTTGATTCGAAAATGTGGTTTATATATGTTTTGAATTGGCTCAGATGAGCTTGTTGAATTTTGGCGCTAAACTGGGTTTAGACCAATGGGATTGCTAAAAACGCAATCCGTGACTGCGTTTGGTTGATTCGCTGATATTGGATCGTTCCAATATGTTTTGACCTGAAACTGGGGTGGATAGCTTATGCTATTCCCACAATTTCAATGACCACGTCATCTAAGTTGAGGTAGAGGGTAAATTTAGCGTAACTTGCGTAAATTTGTTGATGGTTTATGAATAGTCAATGGTTATTTTTTTTCTTATTGTTTTCCATAGCAGTGATTAGGACCTGGACTCTCCAAGGAGAGTTGCTTGGCTTTATAACTCCTTCTTTTAACCTTCGCTTGGTCTCTGTACTAATGAACGATTGATCCTCCTTGGAATAATGGCTTCATTTCACTGCAATACAGTAACGTTAGAAAAGAGAGATAGATAAGGCATGTTTTAACGGTGGCTCAGCACTCTTCACGAATGGTATTTTAACATGGAAATGTTGCCGAAGAAAACTTTGGTCCAATATTATATCACTATAGAGTAGGTACTTCCATTAATTTGCTGGAAAAACAGCCTAGCATACAGAAAAAAGGTCCTAAACTTAATAAAAAGAAAGTTTTAAATGTTTATGTTAAAGAAGAAAGAAGAAAGATTAAAGTATTTTCTATTTTTTTTTTAATTCTTTCTAAAATATTCGAAATTTTAGTAAAAATCCTGCTCTTTTTTTTTTTTTCGTGAGCGGTTAACTAAATTTTTACGAGAGTTTACTATGGATGATGTAATATTACGAAACTCAGATATTTCACGGTGAAAAACATTAATTTGGAAATTCTTACAAAATAAAATAATTGTATTTTAACGAAACTTTCAGAACTTACTCACAAATTAATTAAATTATTTTTTAAAATCATTATCTTTCGAAAATCTTGGTAAAAATATGCTTTTTTTTTTACATCTGTTACCCCCACCTACACGTAATTTCATGAAATTTCATAAATTAAATTTTGTATCAAAAATTTGCTTTATTAGTCAAAACGCAGAACTCCTTAGGGAATGTAAATCATCTATTTTATTTTATTTTATTTTATTTTATTTTTATTTTTTGTTGCTCTGAATAGTAAAATAAAAAATGCAATAAAACTATGACATTATTTAATTAGATAAGCTTTTATGTGGTGAATACGAAATTAAAAGTAACTCTCGCCTCTTCACTGTTTACAAATTTTGCCATCCATTGTGAAATCTAATTTTGACCAATAGAAAAAAGGATCGAGACCGTACTGAAGGAAAAAGACGAAGCCAAATTTAGCGATCTGATGTTAACTAATTTTTTAACAAATGAAAGGGAGCGATTTACAAAACTGAGAGACGTTAACAAGCCGATGTGAAAAAAGCTTTTTGCTATAAAATAGAGAAATAAAATCGAATCAACCAGATGGGAGCAAGAAATCAGAGACGACATCGCCAAGATGTAACAAAAAGAAATTTCAATCCGCTGAACTAGACAAAACGTCTCGTCGACACACATTCGTTCTCCCGTTCCTTATTACGTAATTTTCTCCTTTATCTCTTCTTCTTCGTCCTCACAATTCTCGCCGTCAACAAAAAGAAGACAACAACAACAACAACATGATACTTTAGCTGACTCCTAAAAATTAACGTCGATAAGTACAATGTTCCTTTATTGCTTTACTTTCCTTTTAACTTTCTCATCGTCCATCAAAAGAAAGAAAGGAACACAGACTTTATTACTACCTTGTTAATCCTTGCATGCACACATTCGCTACCTACAACTACAACTCTGGATTCACTTAACTACGTACTACATTTTTTTTTTTTTTTTTTTTTTTTAATCATATCACCCCAAGCAAGGCGGTAATGCCACTGATGTGCAGGGGGCTACATAAGAGTGAGAAGATTAGAAAAGAGAAAACCGGAAACCGCATCCTAAACAGGAAACAAGGGATAAGCCTCTTCACCTGTTCAATAGACGTGGGTGGAGTGTGAACCGGGCGAATATTTTGCTTACTTGGGAATAGTACATTTAATCATTTAGCTTTCAATTAAAGCTAAAATGAAAGCTTCAAGAAAACTTTTTATTTTTAAAAAGCCAATTTAAAACTTAGGTATCGAAAATGAGTGAAGGTATAGAAATCTTCATTGTTAGAAGTTTTACATTTTCATAGATAATTTCTTTTACTTTTAGTTTCATATAGCAAAATCACAGTACTTGAGTTGACAATGTGGCATTGGCCTTTGTTACTACATTCGCGCATGGAAAGATTTTCCACCGGTGAGCTTTTGTTATTTTCAAGTCAACGAAGTTCTCAGAGTTGCCTGTGTCCATCGGAGTATTTTGAGACTGGTGATTGGCCTCTAGCTTTATTGTGGCATCTGATAAGATTGGGCAGAGAAGGCACAGGACAGAGAGTTTTTTTTTGTTTTTTGTTTTTTTTTTGTTACTTTTACAAACTTTGGCCTAATGGCCTGTCGTAGGCTGCTACTCCCACTCGTCTTTCCCTTTCCCCCAAAAAATCAGCAGCCAGAAGATGTTGTCAATAGCTGAAACTTATAATCAGCGTCATTTTCGACGAAAAAAAAAAAACAGCTTTTCTTGGTCCGGTGGGCAGGATCAAAATGTAGTATAATTTCTCACTTCTTGCTCTCCGGCCATCTGTAGCACTTGCTACCTGGTGGCGGATGTATAGATTTGGAAGGCTATGACCAGCTTTGACAGACATTGATCAGCAAAAACAAGCTTAATACTCAGTTACCGTGTAGGCGGGGGCTGGGTAATATTTGACCAGTGAACAGAGCGTTCGTGCCAGTAAAAATCCTGTTCTTTTTTTTTTTTTCGTGAGCGGTTAACTAAATTTTTACGAGAGTTTACTATCGCCAGGGGTCCCCACGTTAAAAAACTGATATTGTGCACATCGCACTCCAGTGGTAGAGTAGGGTAAATAACTGCTCTTCTTAGCCCGGAAAGCAGGATCAAATCGTATCATCTGTGCACTGTATGTATACTACTTAAATACTCACTCTCCGCTCTCCGGTCACTTCCAGCTAAGCGTAGGCTTCGTTTGCGATCCCGGTTGGTTCCCGGAACGATTACGTTTTAGTTAGCTGGTCCCGCTTTAGGTTTGACTCTGCTTCGGAGGTGGAACGGTCTAGTCCATCTGAGATCCTGTTACCCACGGTCGATCCGGCAAAGGAGATGCCGACTGTTCAAGCTCAATTGCCATGGTTTCGCACACGCTAGCTCGCAGTGATCCCGTTTAACCGCGATCGAATCCTGCAAAAGAAGCTAAACACACGTCTGCCCACGGCCGAAGCACACGTGCTAGCTCTCTCACCTGCCTGGGAGGGAACGTGCTAGGTTGAACCCGTCCTCCTCGGACTATATTCATTTACAGCCGAGACCCGAATTCTGCAGGTCATGTTTCCAGCCTGCGCCGTTTCTGCCAGACGCTGATGACTCTCCTGCCGACCGACGACGACGTTCTAGCATGTGTCATCTCTGCCCGACGCTGACAACTTTCCAGGCTGTGCCGTTCATATCTGACGCTAACGACGATCCCAACGACAACGTTCCCGCTTGAGCTGATCCCGCTAATCGATGCCGGCGTTCTAGTCTACGGCCTTTGCCGATTTCAGACTGTTTGCTCGTCGTTTTTATCAATAAAAATTGATGTTGATAAATTCTACATCTTCGCCTTCGTCTCCTAATTGTCTTTGCGTGGTCGATACACTTATCACGGCCTCTGCAAAAGGCCTTTCGTCACACAAAACAGACAATTATCATCTCTAATGGCGCATTTCAGGTACGGGTGTATTTTGCCCCCACAGAAAAAGCAAGCCCACCTAGCAGAGGCCGTGGCTTCTGGATTTTCTATGAGGTTCAAAGGATGAGTGGGTACAGAAATAAAGGGTTTCTTGTCTACCATAATTACAGAACTTAGTGGGTAGTGAATGTTGAATTTTGTTAGAGCATTTCCGATGCTCTAGCTAATTCATGTTCCTGCTGAAGGGTGAAACTTTCTTGTTCCAATAGGTGCTACCGGATGTTTACTGATAGGAGTCCATTACTGAAAGCGTTTCTCGCTAATTCCATCCGATACTGCTCAGCTGAGATGGTTGTAAATGTACAATTTTCCTAAGTATGTTGAGTTCCTTGAAGAAATTATCGATAGATCCGAGAGACTGTTGATGCCTGATAGCAAGCAGACGTCTCAATATCATTTACTTTTTCCTTGATATGTAGTCTATCCAGAACTACCAGTTCTTCGAAAGAGTTCTCCTAGTCAAACTGAAAGGCAGACCGTTCAACATAGCAATTGTAGTTGTTTATGCACCAACAACGCAAAGCACTGAGGGAGAAATAGAATTTTTTTTACTCCACTCTAGACAATGCCAAAGCTCAATGTAAAAGCCAAGAAATCAGAATCATCACGGGAGATTTGAATGCCAAAGTAAGCAAGGAGAGGAAAGGTATGACAACTGGCAACTTTGGTTTAAAAATCCGCAACGAACGAGGAGAAAAATGGGTTCAATGGTGCACAGCAAATGACCAGGTAATAAATAACAGCTGGTTTCAAGAACACCCACGACGTCTATGGACATGGAGAAGCCCAGGAAGTGACACGAAAAACCAAATAGACTACATAACCATAAACAGGAGATTCGGAAATGCAGTGATTCAAAGAAAAGCCTATCCAGGCGCCGACTATGGAAGTGACCATGTCCCAGTCATCTGCAAACTAAAGGTGAAACTCCAGAGATTGAAGAAGCCTAATGCAACACCAAAATTGAAATACAAAACGCTCGTGAATGACATCAACTATAGTGGGTTGCTTATCTATTCTTTTCTGTTAGTTAGTGGAGAGTCCGTTCTAGTGAAGGGTAGTTGTATACTGTTGCAGGTTAACTGAATATGGCCTTGTTGTAGATAGCCCACTATAAGTCATAAAGAAAGGTTATAAACCAAGAAAAGCAATTTGAGTCGAAAAATAACATTTTATATATACACATATCAATTAATGTTTTTACAATTGAAATAATATTTGAAGTATAGGTCCAACGGAGGTTAAAATGTTCATGGCAATAAAATGCTGAAAGAGAATTAATGCTTAGGAATTTGGGAGCCTGTAAGTAAGAAATGTCTTTGATGCATTCACTCCTTAGGTCAGTAAGTAGTTTTTGAGGCAGGGGAGAAGGAAAGAGGTAAGGGAGGCGAACGTAGTAAGCCATTTGACTTTGGTCAAGGAAGTTACTAATTACTATCTTCTCCTCGAGTCGATCTGCCTGTCGATGCTTTCTGTATCCGTCTTTTATATCTTCTTTTTGGATCACAACAGCTCATTTGGGATTTCACACTTGTATTTGGCTCTGTGCTTCCCATTGGCTGATAAATAAAATTCGCGTAGGCTCGCGAACTGGAAATTTAATATTTAATTAATTTTTAGTTTTCAACCGGAACATCTGCGCGGAGCCCGCGGCACACGGACGACTTTTGATCATTTGCTTTTTGGTCGTGAAAACGCAAACATCCGGTCCATCGCTTTTGCTCTGTATCACCACAAACCTACAGAAAGAATACACTCACAGCGTGAAAATCAAATACGAATAACAAATTGGAAAAGGACACTCAAAATGGGACTCGCTAAAGGAAACAATAGCAATGGAATGGAGTACAGGGAACCACACAAGGAAATTGTAGACAAGCTAAAAAGCAATGGCTCAATGACAAATGTGCAGAAGTAGAGAGGAATAATAAAGCAAACATGCATAAAGAAATAAAAGAACTGACACGACAAAAAATCTGCTCTTCAACAGGATGTATAAAATCCAAGGATGGAACAATCATATTGGAGAAAGAGGAAATAATCCAGAGATAGGAAAATTATATAAAAGATCTTTTCCAGGACCAGAGAGAGAGAGCAACCGATAATACACAAAGATGAAGACGGACTGGATATATTAAAGTCTGAAGTGGAATCTGCAATAGCCAAACTGAATATAAACAAAGCAGCTGGACCAGATGGCATAGTCATAGAGTTGCTGATAGCCCTAGAAGAATTTGGCATAGAGAAAATTCCAGAAATAATAAATTAAATTTATAATAGTGGTGTAATACCAGATTACCTCAACAAGTCGATCTTCATAGCACTGCCTAAGAAGCCAGGAGCAAACGAGTGCGAACTCCACAAAACCATCAGTTTAATGAGCCATATAACAAAATTGATCATCTGAATCCTGATGAATAGAGCGAAAAGCAGAATCAGGCCAGAGATAGGACAAGGACAGTGCGGTTTCGTCAAAGACACTGGAACAAGGAACGCCATATTTATGATTAGGATGCTCTCTGAAAGGGCTATGCAAATGAAGAAGGACTCATACCTGTGCTTTATTGATTATGCGAAGGCGTTTGACAAAATACGCCACAAAGAATTGATGGAGATGCTCGGCAGCCTTGACATATTTGAGAATGACTTAAGAGTAAGCAAGAATCTTCACTGGCAGCTAACCGCTTATATATGGACAGGTAACGAATTCAGCAAATATACAAAGATAAAAAGGGGCGTAAGACAAGGATGTGTCTTTTCAGCGGATCTGTTCAACTTGTACAGCGAGAATATTTTGAGGACCCTAGAAGTTATGCCTAGATTCATCATCGGAGGCCACAATTTAAACAATCTAAGGTACGCAGATGATACAGTGCTGATATCAGACACAGAAAGGAAACTACAAGACTTCCTACAGAAGGTAACTGAAGAGAGTGACAAGAAAGAACTGCAAATAAACTGCAAGAAAACCAAATGCATGGTCATCAGTAAAAAGGGCAGCCCAATATGCCAAATACAAGTCGGGGATACTAAAATGAAACAGATACAAAAATTAAAATACCTGGGAAGTGTTATAACAGAAGACGGAAAGTGCGACACAGAGATCAGAAGGTGAATTGGCATGGCGAAGGAAGCATTCCAGAAGTTGAGTAAAGTATTGAGACTCAGGATAATTTCGCTAGAAACTAAGAAGAGAATGCTGGATTGCCATGTGATGTCGGTTCTTCAATATAGCAGTGAATGCTGGACAATATCATCAAAGATGAAGGAAAAACTTGAAGCAACTGAAATGTGGTTCTACAGAAGGATACTTCGAATATCATGGATTGAGCATGTGAGCAATGATGAGGTTTTGAAAATTATGAAAATACTGAGCATCAGGAAGAGACAGCTGAAGTTCCTGGGAAATGCAATGAGGAAAGAGGGCTTGGAGAACCTGATACTAACAGGCCAGATAGAGAAAAAAGAGACAGGGGGAAGCAGCGGATAATATATTTGAAGAAAATAATCAGGTGGATGATGGAACGAGGGTTGCATAGTGTAACAGGCGTGCTAAGAGCCACCAGGGATAGGGAGACGTGGAGAGTCATGATCGCCTACGTCGTTAAAGGACATGGCACATAGAAGAAGAAATCTATCCAGTGTTTCCAGAGGCTCTTCAAATGTAGCCACTTCAGAAAAGATTGCAAAAACATTCTCAGATACAAATTTCATTAGGTAATGCAGTTTATTTCTAGTAGTGCCATGGCTTTCTCCAGAAAATTGTTAAAGATCCTTCGTCAGTGGCGATACTCCCTCTCAGTGTCTGGCGAATTGGGATCTAAGTTTTTCCAGATAGAGGTCGTATTCCATTGTTACATTCAACTAGCCAGTTTTGCTGAATAAATTGTAATGAATAAACAACTCCGGATATAAACTCAAGAAACTTTATTCAGCAAAACTAAATTGTTAGTAATTAAACTGCCTTTTATACAGTTGGTTAGTATTGAAATAGGTAGAATGGGATTATCAGTCATAAGTAATATTGTTGAAACTAAAAAGATATAATTCTTTAATTCAAATTTAATTTTAATATTTATGTTATAAGTTTTATTTTATTTTTAATTTTTGAAAAGATGACACATACATTGAAAATTTTAAAAAAATACTTATGTTGTGGAAATTTTTATATAAATATATCTCCACTAATGTACGTTTAAATCATTTACCTTTTTATGTTTCTTCTGACATAGTTTTTATTTGAACATAAACTCTGCTCCACTTCAACTTTTAATATTTCATTTTAATATAAGTGTATATATCTATATCTAAACATCTCTCTATATATACATGTGTGTATGTGTGTGGGTTTAACTACATACATAGGTACACGCATAGAAATGTAGGTAAATATACTTATGAAAATGAAACAACTTTTTATTTAAAAAAAATAAGATAATTACCTTTCCACGTTCACACATTTAGTCTAACACACACACACGCGCGCGCACACACATACATATGTATACATATATAAGGTTGATGGTAGGAGAAAGTTGTTTGATATATAATGCCTCTCTTATAGTTAGTGGGGTGCCTTTGAAAACGCTTTCAGCCTCTTCACAGGCCATATATATGTATGAAATTATTGCGAATTTCTTATTATAATAAGCATTTGCGGCATTTCTTTCTAGAGAATTGCTTTATTATTGGCTTGATGCCAATGACTTTCGGGAATAGAATGCCATTTTCTATGCACTTGAGTGAAAGCCAGTTCAAATGACGCTGCTCAATTGTGCTATGAAGCAGATTTTTTATAAGTTTCTTGTACAGTTTATCACCATCATGCACATGAACACCCTGAGTGCAATTTCAACATTCGGACATACAGCTTTTAAATTGTCCAGAATTATTTTTCCGTACAGTGCAGGGAGAGTTTCATAAATTTCATCAAGATTCATGTGCTTGAGTTGCTCACATTTATTTAAAAGGTCATCATAATTCAGATATTTATGATACATTTTCTTTAGGGTATCAAATGCAAAGTTTTTCAATTCATTTAAGGAAGAAAACAGATTCCCCATCATTCAGTTTAGGTGCCATACGTGATACACGCTTGGGCGATCATGTCTCGAAAGAGACATGACTGACTGGGCAGAATATTATCCCGCAGTAGGTTGCCATTGCTTTCTGCGGTAGACTGGTTGCCGACCAAGGCTCTAGAACCCAATCTGTCCTGCTATTTAACCCATAACTGGAAGGAAGAGACGGATTAATACCTTTCCCAAGGGTATTTGCGCGTAAGTGAATACAATGGATTCAGCTGGAATTCGAACTCGGCTCCCCTGCTTTCCGTTCCGAGCCGATATCCACTGTACCACAACGCACATCCGATTTCCCATCAGTAAATAAATTTTAGCCCGTTTTATCATTTCAAAGATTAAAATGTCCAGAATAGAGAGGAAAGTTTTCATCTTGAAATGTTCGGTTTTACTGAGAAGTAACTTTTCTGCTGATCCATCTAATCTATTAAGTCGCACACTTCATTTTCGTTCTTCCCCCCCCCCCCCATCACTGTAATCTGTATCTGGACATATACTCCTGGCTTTGAATTCATATTCACTGAATTTGTCTCTAATCTTCTAAAGATAGGTTTTCATAGACTCAAAAAGATTCGTGGAAACAAGAAAGGATGTTCACATCCTTTGATTGCACGAACTTGCTTGTTGTGTTCCTTCTTTCTAGCATGCCATTCGAAAGAATTAGGAAAAATATTGTTTCTAGGTTTTCCGTTTTTTTGCTCAATCTTTCTGCCTCTCGCCTTGTATTCATTTGCTGTTCAATGTCAACTGATAAAGAATCCAGTGCATGTTTTATTTTCTCAAAACCCTCATACAGAGTATGAACTACATCAAAATGTGCTGACCATCGTGTGTCAGACAGATACTTAAACACAAAATCTTTTCCTAGAGATGATGTCAATACATTCCAGTAATGAGTAGAACAAGCATGAATACAGATACTGAACAAAGTCAAAGAATTTCACAGTTTGTAGACAACATTATGCTGCTTTTACTCCCACTAAGTTCAATCTGTATTCAGCACAGAGGACGTAGACGGCAAACTCATTGAGTTGATGAATCCATTCATGCAATCCAGTATATCGTTCAGACATTTTTAAGGCCTTATCGTATGACTATCCACGGAAGTTTAACAGTGGAATTTAAGAAAACCCACAACAGTGTCCGTTAAAACTTTTGCTCCATGAGAAAAGATGGGGATGAACATCAAGAAACGTTCCACAGGCTCACATCCTTCAATGTATCGGACAGTAAATATCAGTTGATCAGTGTGTGACATGTCTGAAGTTGAATCTCTACACTTATTGAATTATACTTTAAAATTTTTTACTTCTTCAAAACTAGTACAAAGAACATGCTGTCCAATTAATTCAACAAATTACTCATAAATATTTGCAGATAAATACAACGGATTCCTTTTTCTAAGATAACCATGCATTCTGAGATGTTCTACCAAAAATGGTCAAATTCACTCAATAGATCTCATATACCTAAATAGTTGCCATTTTTTTTGTCCACGAAATGGCAAACTTATAGGGGCAAAAAAGAGAATTACAGAAACCAAATATCTCAGCACATTATGCCAATATTCCTGAACGATGAATTGCTGTTTATTAAGTACCGATGTAGCAAAAGGAGATTCTTTCTTGGACAATAGGTGACATACAAAGCAGGACAAACGACTTTAGGATAGTGAATAGAGTAGCCATTTATTTTACACACTCGCCATTCCACAGTTCACGTTTGAACACATTGTTTGATAAATACCTTGCCTTCATATTCTCTACTCTTTCTATTTATACACTTTGCGTGAGTTTAAAAAATTGCTATCTTGATTTTTGCATTATGAGAGCCCACTACGAATCCAGTAGTCTATTGTATTAGTATTGTTAATGTTCCTCAGATATGTCACTTGATTGCAAACTTCCTTACCGTTACAGATTTGTGTATTTCCTTTTGTAAAATCTCACCAGCAGCACCAACAGGCAACTATGGTATGTCTGCTGAAACCGGATGATTGCTAGCAGGAACGGATGTAGATGTGGACGCTATATCTGAAGCAACAGTACTAGCAGCTGACATTGCAGGAGTAGATGCTGTTGTGAGTGCTACATCTGAGGGAATGGTATGGGTGACTGTCGTTGCACCTGTGCTGAGCCACAATATTAGTTTTGGAGGTTTTACTATTTTCTCTTTCTCCTCTGCAGTTCTCTTCTTTTTCTATGCTCCACTCAAAACATTACTTTTCATTTCTACTGAAGGAGTTATTCACATGGAAATATATATCTTAAATATTTACTATTTAGCGCCACACTAGCATGTAGGATTATATTATATAAGTGTGCTTGCAACAAGACCTAAATATTTAAACATTCTGCTTCCGTAATTATCCCGTCCTTCCTTTAATTGTACAAACCGTATTTATTCTTAAATACAAACTCTCTATTGTGTGCTGATTCACAAAACTACCGGACGCGAGCTAGATCTAGCTTAATGGCACAGCTAGGGTTTTTTGCACTTATCTAACCTCATCTATGTATAGGTCTACAAGACTTACATTCAACACTTTTCTCAACTTGCACAATTAAAAACCTTATCCATTCGTATATTCACAAACTAATGACCTGTTAATTAGTACTGCATTATAAATTCATAAATACTACATGCTTACCGTACAAGTGTTCAATGCTGTGATTGAACCTCGGGTTCAATGACTCATAATTTATGCATAGCCCTATTCCTGGGTACATATACAATGTATAAATATATCCAATAATCATGTCATTGCTATTAATATTATAGTAGGTGTAATATTACTACTACTTTTTTCCTATCTGCATTAATGTTTAAATCAAAATTACGTAGTTAATGGCAACAACTCTGATTTTGTTAATAAGTGATATCTTCATCCAATTTGGATGAAGAAATTCTTTAACAGAAAACAGCATTTTTAAACAAACGCAACTACAAAGTTAGCTTTATCAAAAATGATATCTGAAGATAAAGATGAATTATTTTCCTTGTTGTTGTTATTGCTGCGAAATGAACATCGAATGAGAAAATTTTTTGTTTTAGTTAAGACTGCTGAATTACTGTTTTTATTTTGAAATGAACATCAAAGTTTGGGACGAGCTCCCATTTTATCACGGTTGCAACAAAAAGAAAAAAAAAGAGAAAAAGAGAATAAAGAAATACTGCAAATGCTATTAAAAAGTAAACAATAATTTATTTTCAAAAGTGAAAATATAGATATATCACAATTAAATATTCAAAAGAATATTGATTCAGTTCAGGGAAAAATTAAGAAAGAAATCAAACCAGAGAAAAAAATAAAAGATTCTCTCCAACAAAAAGTCAACGGTAGCACTGGTCACAAATATTGAAAGATAGAAATGAGAGTTTTACCGCCAAGTCTGTGCTAAGACTGTGTTAAGACAGTCGAGAGTAAAGGGTCACTTCGCTGATCTTTTCCGTGATAGCAAAATTGTCTGTAAGTGAACTGAACTGGCAAGACAAATCAGCTCTTTCATTTTTAAAGATGGACGGCCTCTTTCCAGAACATCCTCTAGGTCAAAAGGGAACATTGTCCCACTTTTTTGTTTATTCGAGAATCAACTCAAATGAAATGAATCTTTCTATTATGACATATATTTTCACCGATTGCAAACGCATGGCTTGTCGTAGTAATTTCTATTTATGGTAAGTCATAAAAAGAGGCTTCTGTAACACAAGTCACTTAACATACATAGGTTTGCATGGGACCCTCTGTTTGCAGGCCTCCTGGGCAAGTACCCATCAGGCCCAATCGTTAAGACGGCTCTGGGTCAGCGTCAGAATTCTGAGAGAGTTCTCTTAGAGTCTTAGTGCACAGCTGGAGTAATTCAAGACATAATATGATAACCGTTAGTAATGTTCAGAGTTAATAACGATATACACAAGGGATTGTATAATTACAACTGACATCCTTTTGGGATAAAAGTGGCTTCAGCCATATTTCAACAAGCTATGAACACTAAGCTTGCAGATTTTGATTTTGCAGTTGCTTATCTGGATGATATATTGATTAAAAGTATATCTAAGGATCAATATATCGAGCATGTAAAACGAATTTTTGAAAAAATACAAAAATACGGGTTCAAACTCAGCAAGGAAGTGCGTATTGTTTTTCCTAAAATCAAGTACATAGGATAAATTATTGACAAAAATGGTCATCAACCAGATCTATCGAGGGCAAGTGCAATTGAGAATATATCTTCTTCAACAAACGCTACTAGGCTACAAAAATTCTAAGTCTAGCAAATTATTATCAAATCTACACACCTAATATATAGAATTTCACTTCTCCACTGAACAATTTGTTTAAGAAATGCGTAAAACGCAATTGGTAAGTGTCAAAAGGTGCTTGAAAAAATCAAGAAAATTCTAATGTCATACTTATCATTAGCGCACTACGATCCGAAAGCAGAAATCGTACTGGCTTCAGATACTAGTGACTATGGTATAGGAGCAGTAATTCTGCATAAAGATGATGAATGTAACATGAAAGCCACCGACAGGAACAGGAGTAGGTGAATATTAAGAAATAAAATAAAATATTTAAGAAAATGAAAAAAATCTTGAAGGGAGATATGTTGTGGAGTAAATAAGACACCTAAAGTAACACAAATTAACTAGGCAAAACGCTTTAAATAAAAAAACAAACTCAAAGAAAGTTCAGCGTAAGATTTCCCCATTAACTCGAATTTCTGTCTTCGGGCAGAGAGCGACACAGCTGAGAAGGACAAACAATCCATTTGCCTTCGAGCAAGCGTTCGATTCAGTCGAGGCTCTGTCTACGGGCACAGACTTGGCTAAGAATATTAGACTGCCTGATCCCGCGTATGCGGATGCTAGGCAAATTTTGACCCTTGGCCTGAGTGCCTGTGCTTAGTTTCCCCACGTAAAGCCTGACCTTGTGTTACATCCCGTCTCAGTGAGGGAAATTAGGTTAAATACCCAGAGTTCTGCATGAACTCAAAACTGTCAGATAAACTCTGTTTTCGAGCAGTTGGGGTTCAGTCTACAGACTGAGATTCAACTCAGACATACAAGCTCTCTGCCATCTGACAGAGTTCGACTCGGTCGAGGTTCCGTCTATGACCAAAGACTCGGCTGAGAAGAATAGACAGAATTGGAGTAGATAGACTAAACTATCGCCCGGTTCACACTCCATCCTCGTCTATTGAACAGGTAAAGAGGCTCACCCCTTGTTCCCTGTTTAGGATGTGGTTTCCGGCTTTCTCTTTCCCAATCTTTTCACTCTTACGTAGCCCCCTGCACATCAGTGGCGTTACCGCCTTGCTCGGTGTGATATGATTAAAAAAAAAAAGTTAGTGCCCGATCTCGCGTATGCGGAGGCTGGGAAAATTTTGAACTTTTGCTCGAGTGTCCACACTCGCGTTTTCCACATTAAGCCCGATCTTGTGTAACATCCCGTCTCAGTGGAGGGGGGAATGTGGGTAAGTACCCAGATTTCCAAGAGTGTTCTGATAGATTGTTCATTAGAGTACCATTGGAGTCAGTTAAAACATATATTATAACCGCTAATAGCAAATAGCCCTATGTTCTTGTGCCATAAGTTGATGAACTTTTGTTAAAAAATAATGAAAAAAGCATTAATTTGCTTTAGTTCTGGACAAAGATCACTCCCAAACCGAAAATTAGATTTTACCATATACACAATAAGGGTAAAAATAAAAATAATTTCAGAAGCTTCATTTTTTTAGTTTTCTAATGATGCAATTGTATAGTAATTATGTATTTTAAATACATTTAATAGTTTATAATTACAGTATAATATGCAAACTTACAAGTAAACAAAAATTTCAACCTTACAGAAACATTATGTTTCAACTTGCTAATGATGTAATTGGATAGTTCTTATTTTTAACGCATTTAACAGATTATAGCTGTTGCATAACATACAAACTTATAAATAAACAAAAACAAGTTCTAGAAGGTTCCATAAAGTTCTAAAAAGCTGCAGGAAATTATAGTACTATTATATTTATATATCTGTACGGTTATATCGTATTGAATATACCGGTTCCCGTCCGATCACCGAAGTTAAGCACCATCGAGGCTGGTCAGGACTTAAATGGGTTGACCATTTGGGAATACCAGGTGCTGTAAACGTAAGGACCAAGAATGGTCCACTGGCCCTCCAGGTTTGGGGGGTTGGGTGCAGGGCTAACAACCTTGCCCCGTAAGAAAGCAGTTTCTTACAGCAACAAAAAGTTGCTGCCCTATGCACCATTGGGTGTGATGGATAAATGATGATGATATTTATATACATTTTTTAAAAATTTTGAGTAGCTGTTATTAATATTATTTATAGAGACAGAGACAGAAAGAGAAAGATGGAAAAGAGAAACTGATAAATCAGCTTTGAAAATATATATTGGAATAATAAGAGTTTTAGTTAACAAAATAAATAATACACCAATTTTAGAATTGAACAATTTCAATGGCCTAAAGTAAACCAACAAAGTATTAAGATTTAGTTGTTTGGTTGAGAGCTTCTTAGTAAAGGTGCAACTTGACAAACATAAACTAGTAATTTATTTCATTTTTGTGTTCAGCTCCCTTGAGACCTTCGACCCTTCTTTGTAAATCTACAGTCCACATCTCTACTCCATATAATTTGGTAATAGAAACACCTAATTATTTGACTCTAGTTATTTATTTCTGGCCTTATTAGGTTAAGTTATTCATATGAAATGCTGACACCATGAACATCAAACTAATTTTGTTCTAAGACTTGTGAGGGCAGAAAAAACTAAGTTAATCAGTGGCTACTTTTCTAACCAATTTTTAAAATAGTTTTTTTATAAAAATCAAAGGAATATGTGAAGTTATATTTAACTATTTTGGTAGAAGTCATTTTGTCAGGAAGATGAAATTTTATATGTATATATATGTGTGTGTGTGTGTGTGAAAGGAAGAGAGAGAGAGAGATAATAAATATATATAATAAAATGCATTGACAAAGAAAGAGATTATATTGAAAAGCAAAGTTTGTTGTATAAAATAAATACTATTTTTATCATTAAGTTATGGCCTTTATTGATCTGTTTTCATATATATGGATGAAACATAAAATTGTATATAGTGGCAAAGTTAATATTTAACTGTCATTATTCTTAGGTTCATTCTGACCTAGTGCTTGTTAGGGTCCCATCTATGGATTAATTGGGTTGATCTGCTTGACTCACTGGGTGAGTCATCCATCAAAGAGAAGACACTCCAATATAAAATTTGCAACTTTGATTGCATCCAATTTTGTAAACAAGTTTGTTTGTTTTTCTTTTTGGTTAAATGTTATCATGGTTCAGAAAGTGGGATTTGTCTTGTGCAAGGCTTTTCCCCACTTTAAGCACAAGCATTGTTTGCTAAAAGTCTCATAAATAAATGATCCGTGTGTTTAGGGGAAAATGGCTGATCCTGGTAGAAAAAGGTTCTCACACACACACACACACACACACACACACACACACACACACACACATATATATATATATATATATATATATATATATATATATATGTCTGTCTGTCTGTCGGTTTGTGTGTCTCGATTCTTACGAACCGTACTCCTCTGAAACACTTCGTCCGATTTCAAGCAAAATTGGATTACTTGTTGATCATGACATGAAGCATTGATATAGGCAAAAATTTTCCGAATCGATTTACGGCAGAAATCACCGAAACGCTTAGAATTTACGAACTCTTCTCCTCCGAGACGCCTTATGCAAATTTAACCAAAATCGGGTAACTTGTAGATCAAGGTGCGAACGTTTTGATGTACATGAATTTTTTTCGAATCAATATACAGGTTTCTTCAAAAATCAACAACAAACATAATTTTTTTTGGGGGGGGGGGTCTTTTGCGCACTTTTATGCATCTCTCCAAGTCGCTTCACTCAAAATCGATTCACTGTTAGATCAAGGTCTGGTGCCTTGATACGCGAACGAAAATTTCAATTGACACTTATGGTGCGGCAAAAATTAATGAAAAATGTTGCTTTTTGCGATCGTTTATTTCTCCGAAACGCTTAGTTGTATTCAAACAAAAATCAGGTCTTTTTGTAACTTCTACCTTATCATTTGCCATAACCAGTTCACGTTTTCTACAAGGTGCCAACCCCTCCGACGTTGCAGGGACAATGCACCCACTTCTTCTGCGTCACAACGTCATCGCATCACATTACAGACTCCCGTAACGCCCGCCCCCTTTCTTCCAATTCTACATACGTCATTCCCGTTTATTAGCAAAATTGAACAAGCATGATTTCCGTTTTATAAATACAACAAAAAACCAATACTTACTTCGCATTTTTTTAACTTACGCGTCATGACAACTTCATACTGGAGCTTTTTGAATAAGCACTTGACCTTACCATCTCAACATAAACACTAAAAATCCCGAGCAACGCCGGACTATACAGCTAGTAAATAATTCATTGTCAGAGAGTGTAGGTTCCTAGATAAGTCTTAGAAGCCATATTCATGTTGTACGCTAGTGTGTGTGTGTGTGTGTGTGTGTGTGTGTGTGTGTGTGTGTGTGTGTGTCTACACTCATTATATATAATTACTTAAGTATGTGCATAAATACTTCCTGATTAATAAAAATTTATCTTTATTTTAATATCATTAGTATGCCTATAAAGAGATCATTGCACGAATGCAAACATGTAATTCTCCAGTAGAATTGCAGCAAAAGTCCTTAAATAAAAACAAACACATGTTCTGCAAACATTAATGCTTACAATTTATTTTTTAGTGCCCCAAAGTGCATCTCGAAAAATGGCAACTTGTTCTTTACTCTTTGATTAAAGATATTGAACTAATCAAGTTGATAAAAAAAATGAGTCAATGTATTTCCATTCATAATCTTAGAAAAGTAATGAGAATAAGCATCAAAATAATACCAATATCATCTAAGAATTTTCTTTCTTAAGATATATATATATATATATATATATATATATATATATATATATAGAGAGAGAGAGAGAGAGAGAGAGAGAGAGAAAGAGAAATGACTTGTGTATGATGAATAACAAGTTCATATCTTAAGTGATTATCAGACCATCTGCTAAACACTTATGGCATGAAACTGCCACTCACCAACCAGTGTCGATTTATATGCCTACGCTGTTCCACTGTTCATATCCACATATGCTCAGTTCATAATAAATATAGTAAATTTAAGACAATATGGTTATATATATATATATATATATATATATATATATATATATATATATATATATGGGGGGATTTCACTAATGCCACCCTAATTAAAAACGAACATAATTCTTTAAGAGGAAAATACTTGAAAGCTTAATTATAACATTATTACCAACTATATATTATATTCGTTATTGTTCTGTTGCTGTCAGATTAAGTTTTCTCCTCCTTGGTAGGTTTTTGCTAGCAGCAGCAACATGTTTATCTCCCCACCGTTTTTAATGGACTCAGCTCCATATAAACTGTGCCCATTTCCCCTTGAGGCAGAAGCTACCACATGCCGTTTTAAATCTCGTTTCCGATGTGATTTGACCGCTTTCAGACCAGTGAATTTATTTTCAATTTGGACGACAGCTATTAAGATATTTTTTTCTGAAATAATTTTGGATAAGAAAAAATATTCACCCGCTTAGAGTGGAAACTTTTTAAAAATGTCAAGATGACCGAAAAATGTCTTCTAACCAAGAAAGACTTGTTTTTGCAAAAAAAAAAAAAAAAAAGAAAGAAAAAAAGAATCAAAGTCTGTAAAAATTTGTAATTTAGACTATGAGAAAAATGACTAAGAAAATCGAAACATGAAGGCCAAATACGGCCAAAATACGAACAACCATCAAAGTAAGAATGATGACAGTACTGAGGCTGGGTAATCCCCTCTTACTGAAAGTCTCTCCTGATCAACATCGTGGAGTTTTGGAGCGTTCCAAGAGTTACGCCCACTTCATAAAAGAAAAACGATTTTTGGAAGACCCCCCCCCCGCCACCACCAAAAAAAAATTTAAGTAGGTTAAAAAAAGATGTGTCAGTCTTCGTGGTCGACAAACATACGCGAAAAATGTGTCGCTCCACGAAAGACATTGGTTAAGTTACAAGAGTCCCTGTGAGTTAAGCTGCAAATAATAATTAAGAGATTAGGCATTTTCGTGTGGTGCATACTGCTACCCATGCCCGAAGAGGCGTAAGACCAAAATAGCGGTGTTCGCAATTCTTCCTTAGAGTTATCGGGGAACATCTGTCTACAATCTCAATACGGACAAATACTAAATGCAACCTGTAATAACTTGAACAGGGAATAGATTTTTGACACCATGCTCGATCGGGAAACCTTCCGCTCCGTTCCAAATTGTCTCGATATATCAATAATGCCGATAATAGTGACCAGTCAAGAATCAACGTGCTGGAAGTGTGGAGAAACATCATTATTCTTCTTACCCAGAGATGTTCAGGCCCCAAGCGAAAAAAACCTTCTATGACAGGGTTACTTCCGCCTTGGCTGTCATGAAAATGCCAACAACTGGAACAGGAGTGCTCAAACCCCCGGTTGGGCCCCTATTACGGACCTCATTTTCCGAAAAGCTTTTGCTCGCTGCTTGCGCCGTTAAGGAGAAGGAAAAAATGGAATGGCTGCTTGCTGGTAGAGTCAGAGGAAAGCGTCATTCAGCGAGACCTCAGTTCCCTGAAGCTCTCTGGATTAAAAGAACATCCATTCCCACACCCTCTCCCAACATTAAGGGCGATGCTCTAGCTTACGTGCATTATTTACAGAGCTCCAGAAAAAAAGAGCTCCCCGCAAAAAGCAAAAACTGCTACCGCCTATCAAAAGTTGAGGAGAGATAAAAACGGAAAAAAACCAACAAAGATGTATATAATTCAGGAGAAGACATCTCCGTTCCCAGAAAAGAGAAAAAAAAACAACTATAGTAACCGGATAAAAGGCAAAATATCTGCTATCGATAAGAAAATTCGGCGATAAAGATGTCGAAGACCTCCAAAATTTTCCGTCTACTCACAGTCATCCGAACTGGGTTGGGGTGCGGCAGACATAGGGTATGGTCGAGGAGGCTATCAACTCATACAAACTCTCACTCCAATATCAATCATCAAAAATGATAAAATGAACAGACTGAAGCAGTCCTGTTCAGGGAGGGTCCCAGTTTTAGTTTACCCTCCTCTGTATAGGGCTTTAAATTTTAGATATCCCAGGGATATTGGTCTCTCCCAAGACGGTTCTATCAAGAATGAGATGAGCCAATGAAAGAGGTTGTTGGCGCTCTTTCCCGACCTTGTTTCAAGTCAGATTCCCAGCCCTAATCGGTCTGATAATAGCTATCTGGTTAGCGAGTTTAAATGCCCGGGGACTGCAGTTAGAGCCTCGCAGGGCTCACTCGCGATCTTCAGCGTCTTAGGGTGGATGTAGGTTGTTTGCAAAAGACCCGGATTTTAAGTCGCGACCATGAAGACATTCTAAGTTTTTTTTCTATATTCAATATCTTTTTATGAACGCTCGAGAGGTATTTCCTAGTGAATAAGTAAGTCTGTGAAAGCAGCATGTGCTCTTGTCTTGTTTTGTCTTCACAGACCCAGCGATAAAGCTCTTCATCTTATTCTAGTTTATGCGCCTAATACCCACGCGGAGAGGCTTGATTTGTTTCGGTGTATAGAGCTATTTTGACGACATCTTGTTGGGTAGTTTTTGCGGACGATTTGAATGCCGTCCTTGACCACGACATAGATCGTATTGGGGAAAGATTGGAACAGTTTCAGGATCTTAATCGACGAGCTGGATCTTTTCGATAAGTACCGAAATGAGCACCCTCAAGGGGCTAGTGTGGATTTAGACGAAAAGGGGCGGTTTGGTTTCGGCTCTGCTCAGTTTGACGCCTATTTTCTCCGCCACGAGGTGGCTAAAATGGCCAGGTGGGAGGATCCCATTACAGAGTCTGAGACTGGGGAATTACTGAAACTGATTGGTTAGGACAAAACTCCGAGATTAGATGATATTCTTTCCGAACTTTATTTTAGGAAGTCGCCTGTTTTTGTCTCTTTGCTGATTTACAACTGGATAAAGTAGGGGTATATGCCTCAACGCTTCACCAGGCGTGTGATCAAGTTGCTTTGCAAGAACAGGCCATGTTAAATACAGAGTTAAATAAAGATTTTAGCTAAGATCTTAGCTGGCCGTTTGCAGGCTGTCCTCTCTAGTCTGAGAAGACTTGAAAGTGCAGGACTATTCAGGACAACCTTCATTTGGTACATTGAGCAAGTCGAGAATGCAGATGTGCAGATCAATGTAGATCAGTTCAAGGCATTCGATAGGGTTGACCATCAATTTCTGGAGGCTGTTCTTTTTGCCGTCGGTTTCGGGTCGCACTTTGGTACCTGGATACGAGCTCTGTATGCGTCCCCCGGTGCGCTGGTAAAAGTGAATGGAGTACGAATAGAACCATTTGTATTGTCCCGCTCTATTCATCAAGGTTGTTCGCTTTCGTCTTTGCTGCACATTCTTAAAGTTAAAGAATCCGGTCCTACACGGAATTTCCCTACGTGGGGTTACCATCTCGGCCAGGTACTCCGCCTATGCTGACGCCGTTTCGGTTCTTGTGTCAAGCAGCGCCGAGATTGAGGAAGTCGGCAAAAAAGTCAGAGGTACCAGACGGTGACAGGAGTCAAGATCAACCGCGATAAGTTTGCGACTGGGTAAGTGGAAGGGAGTTTCTCTTTCTGGACTCTTCCTCTGGTCGGACGGGTCGGTCAAGATATTTGGTGTTTGGTTCGGTCTTGATCTCCTTTTGGAAAAAAAATTGATCGGAGACGCGGGAGAAAGCTGAGGTCACAGTTCGTCTGTGGTCCCGTAGGAATCTTTCCTTAGAGCGAAGGGCGAAAGTATGTGCTTTGCACATCTACCCGATTCTCCTTTACCGACTCTCTGTACTTCCACTTCCGTCCGCCATTCTTTTGTGGTTAGTAAAGCTCTTGATCTCCATTTTGTTGAGATGCAAAACTCCAATGATATGTCGAAAGATCTGTCTGCTATCTCCACTCTTCTGAAGGCGGTCTAGCGTTGAGATCCGTCAACATATGCTTTGGATGAGAATAACGAATTCTGGAAGGAAGACGCTCGTATAAACTTTCCATCTATGAGAAGTGTGCACTCATCCGAGGACGAGGCCCGCCGTTTACCCCGAGGTGATGTCGATTGCATTCAAGTTCCACTCACGAGCAACGGATGTCCTCTCCGAAGCCCAGGCGTCTTCCCGTAAGAAATTATATCACGTACTAGTTGTAGGCTCAGTTTATATGATCTGATAGGCGAGTTCGGTCTAACAAAGCAGGAGGCTCGTTCAATATGACCTTGAGTTCCAGGATTGAAATGCCTCGCTAATAATGAAGCATCATTCATCTTGCTGTTGATTCGAAGCGTCCCTCTGGCTCATCAAAAAACTTTGTTCGACGGGGTTAGAAATATCTCCAAACTGCGTTCGCTGCGGTGAGTCGGTGGAGACCCTCGCTTTCTTCCACTGCAGGGTTGTAGGGTTAGAATTAGGGTGCAAGTTTGTTAAGGACATCATGTCGTACCGCCGTTTACTAAGGTTGAGCACTATGTGTTCTTTTACTTACTAGGCGCTATGCGAGTCGTGATTTGGACGACGTGACAGAAGGAATTCTCTGGAGACGAGTTTGCCTCTTCCCGTCTGATCCTGTTCTTTTTAGGCATCAACTTAAATTCAAGATTAGGATGGAATAAGTGAGTCTTGCGCGTCTATGCCGAGTAATATGGTGGAATCTTGTACTGGGATGCACTTAATTTTTTTAACCACGCACATAATTTCTCATCGCAAAATTCAGATGCAGTGTCGGTGGCTATTGTCTGGGTTACTCCATTCCTTCAGAATATAGTTCTTAGTATTAGCTTTATTGTGGTGACTTTTCTGTCTTTTACTCCGATAACTTCTGGCCATCCTGAATACGAGTCCACTAATACTAAGAATAATCCCCTATCTCTGATATGTGCGTGATCCACGTGGACAATCTGCTTCATTGGGCCATGAGTGAATTTTTGCTTGCTTGAAATGTTTTATTTACGCGCATTTTGGGCATCTCTTAACGTATTCCTCTATGTCTTTTGAATGTCCTGGCCACCAAGCTTGTAATTTTAGTCTTCTTTGCGTTGATGTTATGCCACAATGTACATCATCGTGTACTCCTTTTAATATGTCCCTTTTCAGTGTTTGTGGAGCCGCTATTACATCTCCATTGCATATTATGCCATTTTCTATGGTTAGTTTGTCCTTTGTTTCCTTAAAGGGTCGCTCTGCCATCGAACAGTTGCTCCATATATTATTTTTATTCTCTCTACTATTCTGCTTAATATCAGAGCTTGCTTTGCTTCTACTTTGAGTCTATTTAGAGGAACATCCAGTTTATTATTTTATGTTCAATATTTTCTTATCTTCTGTTTCATTCTTGAACTGTAATCTTGATAAAGCGTCTACATGAGGAATAGTGTTCATTTTTACGTGCATTACGTCAACATCATAGGCCATGATTTTTATTGCCCGTCTTAAAATCATTGACGATGTAAGTTTGGCATTTTTCCTCGGGTTAAATATGAATTCTAATGGTTTGTGGTCCGATTTTAATAAAAAAAAATTTCCTCTCAGAAAGCGTCGTGTTCTTTTCATGTTCCATACAATTACTAGCGCTTCTTTTTCAATATTTGAGTAGTTAGTTTCTGCTGACGTTAACCTTCTTGATATGTACATGATGGTATGTTTTTCCTGTGATAAAACAGCAACAATCGCCTTTTCACTTGCGTCAGTGGTTAACGTTATTTCTTTATTGTGGTAATTTTTTAAATTATTGGTTTGCAACTCAGAATATTCTTTAGTGTTTTCAAAAGCGATAATTTGCTTTTGTGTCAAGTAAAACTCATTGTGTGTGTGTGTGTGTGTGTGTGTGTGTGTGTGTGTGTGTGTGTGTGTGTGTGTGTGTGTGTGTGATTTCGCAAATGGCTCTATCATGTCGTTGTATCTTGGTGTAATATAACAATCTGGCCCCACGGGAGGAAGGCTGATGCAAGCGGGGGTGTTTCCGGTCGTTGAAAGGAACGGATGTTTGTTTGACCTTATTTCCGGCAGTAGCGGAAATGGCTACAGAGGCAAACAGAACAGGTGTCTCTGAGAATTACGTGGGCGTGCGTGGGCGAGGCAAAACCGGAAGAAAAAGTCCCGGTTTGGAGATTATAAAAAGACCTCGGCGCACGGATTCACGAGACCAGAGTAGCAGTAGAGAGAGAGAGACACAACAGATACGACGACACTCCCGTCAACCCTTAGAAGCGCGCATGGTGTTGGTCAAAGGTCATTTACTCGATGTCGGTTTAGAAACTGGGGCGCGGTTACCGCCTATAATCATGTGGTTATGCATCGAGCCGTCTACGCTTATGGACAGAGTCGAGAAAGAAAATGAACATTTTTAAGAACTTTGCCCAATTCTGTGAAAATGGATATTAAAAAAAAAAAAAAAAAAAAAAAGAACAATGAAACATCGAGCTGGTAGAACAATTTTCACGATGAACACGAACATTGTTGGGTTGCCGATGTAGGCTCCCCTATATATTTTTTTGTTGTTTTTTTGTTTCGGCATGCACATGTTTTGTTGTTTTGGCGTGCACATGTTTTATACAATTGTCGGGCTTGTGTGGCATGGGGAGGAGAGTGAGGGTGTTGCGCTTAAAATGTTCTTAGGTGAACATTTTGGAAAATGGGAGGGCGAGGAATGTAATATAACAATCTGGCCCCACCCGAGGAAGGCTGATGCAAGCGGGGGTGTTTCCGGTCGTTGAAAGGAACGGATGTTTGTTTGACCTTATTTCCGGCAGTAGCGGAAATGGCTACAGAGGCAAACAGAACAAGTGTCTCTGAGAATTACGTGGGCGTGCGTGGGCGAGGCAAAACCGGAAGAAAAAGTCCCGGTTTGGAGATTATAAAAAGACCTCGGCGCACGGATTCACGAGACCAGAGTAGCAGTAGAGAGAGAGAGAGACACAACAGATACGACGACACTCCCGTCAACCCTTAGAGGCGCGCTCTCTCAATTCTCTGTCCCCTATGCTACACGGTTCATCGTCATTAATAAAAATATAACTCATATATTTATATATATATATGGTGACTTGCTGTTGTTTGTCGATATATACAACATTGGTATATATTTACTATAAAAATTTATCAGTCCCAAAAAAGGATTCTAATTCTTTTTTATTTGTTGGAACAACTATTTCTGTTATTTTCTTTGTTAGTCTCTCATCGGGTGATATGCCTTCTTTTGATATTTGCTAATTTCTTACAGTCAAAACTACATTTATCTTTGTTTATGGTCAAGTCTGCCTTTTTTAATTTCACTAAAATTTGCTCTGTTTTATACTATAATTCCTCTTTAGTTCTTGCCCCTACACTTATATCGTCCTGGTATATTATCATATATTTTATTTTTCCTAATAAGACTTTTTCAGTTACTTTTTGAAAAAAAATCTTTATACCAAACGGTAGAAGAGTTCATCTTAATATAAGCCTATACGGGTATTTATCATGGTTATTTCATTAAATTTCTCATCAATTTCTATTTGATTGTATGCTAAATTGAGATCAATTTTTGCAAAGTACTCCATTTTTGCTAACTTGTGGTTCGCATTTTCGATATTTGGCAAAGGAAACGAGTCTGAACATATCTGGTGATTTACACTTATTGTAATCACCACATATCCTTAAATCTCCGTCTGATTTCTTTATCGCAACTATCGGTGACTACCACCTTGAGTTACTCTTTCTAGTATACCTTGTATCACAGTTTTTCTTCTTTTTTTTTTTAAATTTGGCTACTACCAAAGGTAGGATATGAATTTGAATTTTTCTTTACTCCATATACTTTTTGGGTAATAGTTTTCCTTTATTCGAATGCTTACTTTATAGCATTTTAATAATCCTATTTCATTTCCTTCTGCTTCCATGGAATTGATGGTTTCTCTGTATCTACTTTTCATGCATCAATCCCTAATAATACGTGATTTATTTTTTATTTTTTTATGCTACAAAACTGTAATGGGAATTATTTCAAAACACTTGTCGGTTTCAAAATTGCTTTTAAATGTACCCATTGTTTTTATGGTTGTTTCATCAATCAAAGTGCTTTAATTTTACGCTGTCTTTTTTTTTTAAATTTAGGTCGTACTAATTTTATCCATAAAATTTAGGATATCAACGTAACTTCACTTCTTGTATCAACTTGTATGTTAAATTAACTAACCCTAGCCATTTATCATTATTTTTCTCTATCTCTTTAAAAAGCAATCGGAGTCTAACTGTACTGATGAGCTGTGATACTACGAAACAGATCTGTCTGCGGATGACTAACTATATATATATATATATATATATATATATATATATTTTATAAAGGATTTTTTATTATTACCTTGGATAATACATATTTCACCGCTTTGATGTTCCTAACGCGGCTCATCAGATCCAAATCTCCAAATATTTACAATATATATATATATATATATATATATATATATATATATATATATATATATATATATATTCATTGTAAATATTTCAGTTTCTTCTTCTTTGGAGAGGGTTGGAACAGTTTTTCCTTTTTCTATTTGCTTTTCGTATTTGTATTTGCATATGTTCTGAAAACGATCACTTTTTTTGCAATTTGAGCTTATTTTTCCTAAAGCTGGACATTTGTATTTGTCTCTCTCGTGATTTTCCCACAATATCTACATTTAATTATAAATTTGGTCGTACTCGTCCTGTATGTCTTGAATTCTTCTTTTGGTTGATTAAATTTTCTAATCAACTCTAATTGTTGCAAAAAATCGACGTTAGCTTCTAAACTCATTCTGCTACTCTGTAGACATTCTAGTATTTTTCGCTTGTAGTTTTCGTCTTACAAGCCTTCAATTAACCTAAAAAGAATCAATTCATCTTCTATAGTCATTTCCTGTGCTCCCAAACTTTCAAATTCACAATAGTAAGACTTGGCTCGTTCTTTCAGTCTATGTAAGTATTGTATAATGAACTCATTTTGTCTTGCTTTTAAAAACTTGGTTCTTTCAGCAATTAGCTTTTTTTTCTTATGTTCTTTTTAATAATGTTCACAATTTCTTCAAATATCATTTCTTCTTAATCACTCGGGTAACACATTGTTATGCCATTGTTATGTTTAGCATTTCTTTGTGCGTAGTGGTAGTTGTAGGACAGCTTTCCATGTCCTTCGTGACGACAGGGTTTTCTGTTTCTTACCTCTTTCTATTTATATTTGCCTATTAATTCGCATACGATACTACAAAGTGTATGATAACTTCAGGAATTATCAACAAAATCATTCGTGAGTGTCATAAACCTGTTTATTCACCCCAACATCGCTTTCTGAGCTCCCCAGTGGAAGTGCTCTGTGCTACCCCAAAGACTGTAGCTCGCAAGCTTTTCATACATTACATAAAGGTATTGGGATGGAAGGATTTATAATGTCTGCTTGGGCCAATGAATGTGACTAGTTAAGTTAAAGATAAACTTTATTGCTATCTCCTCTCATGTTCAATAACTAACTTTTAAATTGAATTTTTAAAAGTAAAAAAGTTTTCTTGAAACTTTTATTTTAGTTTAATTGAAAGCCAAATGATTAAATTTACTATTTCCAGTAAGCAAAATACTCTAGTGTATTTCAAGCATAAATTATGTTGCTTGTAATCTAAAATTTTGACATTTTTTAAAATTTTTAAATTTTTCGGCAATGTTTGAAAGATCGACACATTTGCAAACAAAAGATAATTCTAGGTTTTTGCAAAAAATTATACATCTGTGACAAATTATTTTTGAATAATTAGCATATTTAATTTTAAATTAATCTGATTTACACAAGTATTACTTATGTTATAGCATGAAGTTTAGACTAAAACTATTTCTTATCAAAAACTTCTTAGCAAAAATTAGTAAGAAACATATCATTGAAAGTATTTTTCATTGCTAACCTACTTTTTCCATCTTTCTGGCAGCAATTGAAATCCACATTGGAAAAAAGACATGTCTTTTGAGGCTAGCCACGAGTTGACTCATTTTCTGACATCTTCATAAGAATGAAAATTCTACTCATCTAGGTCATGTGCCATCGA
Organism: Ascarosepion bandense; assembly: GCA_037127315.1. NCBI lineage: Eukaryota > Metazoa > Mollusca > Cephalopoda > Sepiida > Sepiidae > Ascarosepion > Ascarosepion bandense. Next base: position 4,212,153 of record JBBBDQ010000883.1, on the reverse strand, counting down.
TCAGAACAAATGGTAATTGTATGGGTCAAAGTCTGGTTAAAACAACGGGTGGGTGGAACTTCTCATTTAAGCATTTGCAAGTAGGTTTTCACCCATTTTGTAACATGTGGCCTATCGTTATCATGTTGTAAAATCACTTTGTCATGTCTCTGCTAGTATAGTGGCCATTCTTTCTTCACTAATCAGCTCAAATACATCAATTGTAGTTGATAGCAATCTCCTGTCATGGTTTTGGTTGGTTTGAGCCGCTCATGATAAACTACACCCAGTTGATCCCACCAAATGCAGAGCACAAGCTTCAAACCATGGACTTTGCCACCAATGTTGATGCATAGCTGGGCTTACCCCACAATCTTCTAAATTTAGAGTTAGTGTAGTGTATCTACTTTTCATCGCCAGTCACAATACAATGCAAAAAAAAACTTTTCATTTCCGCTGTTGAAGCAGATGTTCACATGTGACAAGACACAGTTCAACTTCTCTTGGCTTCTACTCATACAGCACTCAGTGTCCTTGCTTTTTAATCATTACTAATGCTTTCAAACATTTCAAAACTGTTGTGTGATCAACTCCTAATGAGTCTGAAAGTTCAGCTTATGCCTGACATGAGACTTCATGAAGTGATGCTTTCAATTCTTCATCTTCAAACATTTTTTGCTTTATCTTCAACATCAAAATCAATATCTGCATGTTGTCTTCAACAGATCATGGTCACAGTAAGTCTCAACAAGAATTGTTTGTTCAGCTACAGATTTCTTTTGAATAAAGTAGTGCAGTAAAATTCAGTGCAAATACACTTTCTTTTTGCACAAATTCCAAACATGTTTATTGCTATGAAAAACGAAGTTGTTTACACTTTGGTGAAATGACATATACTGAACTTCAAGCTTGCTTATAGTATTTTCTTATAGATGCATTACCATTTGAAACTACATGCAGTTCTGGGTCAGCCATCTGTTGGAAAGCAGCAAGAACATTCAAGGTCCTGTAGAAATTTTACAAACTTACATATATAGAGAATTATCTACTTTTTAAATGCACATGATACATGACTGATGAATGTGAATCGATCCAAACAAAATTGAAAACACCAAAGTTCTGTCTTTATCTGTTTTCTCTCAATCCCTAACAAAGTTTGAATAAAAATGAAACATGTTAGATTGGTTTTTATCTTATCATCCTGTTGGATTCTGGTCCATATTTGATCTGCATTTGATCATTAACTCTTAGAGAGTGAGTGAGAGAGAGAGAGAGAGAGAGAGAGAGTTATATTAATTGAAAATAGCACTGCACAAAATTGATGACATTAGATAAAAACATTTCACTTATTTAAAGAATTCAATATTATGACTGAAATTGGTTTGAAGACTGTTGAATATTTAGATATAAAATTAAATGACAGAATGGTATTGCTATATAGGAAAAAGAATTGCAAATGAAAATATGTCAATATCCAGCCAAACTACCTCAAGCATGTTACTGATAACATGCCAGTATATATAGAGCATAAGTTGTCATATTTTTTACAATATAAACAGGAATACCAGTCACTATTGCAAGCAGAGGGTTACAAAATGGTTACAATATCAAAATGTCAAGCTAATTTCCAATAGTACTAAAAAAAAAAAGAAAAATTATTTGGTTTACATCCTCCCATTTAACGTACAAGTAAAAACTAATATCAACAGAAAGTTTTTTCCTATATTGAACAAACATTTTCCTGTGAATAATGTATTCTACAAAGTTTTCAAAATTAATAAAATAAAGATCAGCAATAGCTCAGTGCCCAACATTAAACATATTATTAAGAGCATAACCAAAAGTGTTGAAGTGTAAATCTTTAAATAAAACATCAACCTGCAATTGTAGAAAACTGGATGATTGCCCATTCAATGGACAATGTTTTACACTGCATATAAGGCCAAAGTTGAAGTTAATGAACTCACCACTATGAATTATATTCACTCAACTGAAAGCATGTTTAAAAAAGATATAATAATTATATTACATCATTTAGATTGAATAAATACAAAACCATAATAGTGCTTTATCCTGGTGTATCTGGGACATTAAAGATAAACTGAACATTCATCTAAATGTAGGATAGTAAGAGTATTAGTTTCAGAAGCAAAAAGGGTAACAAAATATATCTTCTTTATAATGCAATTATTTATATTTGGATCAGTACTTAATTTATAATAAAAGAAATTTATTTTCATATATCATACTTTTCTCAAAAGAGCTTTTAATAAAATTACAATTCATGAAAATATGTCAAAAATATTTTTGTCTCATGATTAGTGAATATAAAAATCTGTGAAACTCTGAGTAGGAATAAATAAACATTTTATTAATTTTTATCATATTATTATCACATAATCTCTCAATATTGAGCAGTATAATTGCAAGGACAACTTGCTTAAAAAAGCATTAGCTTTCAAAAATACCCTGGTCAACTATTTTTAAGAAAAGCATTATCTATGTTATACACACTCACCCACACACACACAGATACATACGTGTGTGTGTGTGTGTGTGTGTGTGTGTGTGTGTGTGTGTGTGTGTGTGTGTGTGTGTGTGTGCACATATGCATATATATATATATATATATATATATATATATATATATATATATACGGGGTATATCAAAAATACTTTTACAAACATTGGGGGCAGGTCTTTGCACCAAAACAAAGACAAAAGTCCATATAAATATATGTCCACAAATCCTTCTTTTTAAGTTATTAAGTTTAAAGAAAATTTACAATTATGGCATTGTGTTGCTCTGTAGACTAGATTACATTTGTCATCCATATGTAATTGAGGTTAGTCTATCTTTACTGTTTAATATGTCTAGTAGTGAATTTACTGAGAAGTGTTCCATTTAATAGTGGCAGGATATTTATATTGTAAGCAGGCAGATATGACTTTTACATACAGTTGTGCAAATGGTAATGGACCTGAGGCTGGACAGTTGTATTAGATTGTGTTTCCAGGCCAAAGGAAGCTGTGTCATCCAACCTTTGCTGCTGTTTATCATCACATTGTTGAGACAGGATCCCTGGAACCACAAACTATGGATTGTGGAAGTCTGAGATCTGCTCATATGCCTGGCTATGAAGAACACATTTTACAGGCTATCAGAGATGATCCAGGTATCAGCATATGTCAAGTGGCCCTAACATGTTGTATATCTCATAGTACTGCATGGAAGGTACTTCAAGAACAGCTCCTGTATCTATATCATTTGCAATGTGTAAAGAGTTTTTCACCCTCTGAACATTCACCACGGGAGAACTTTGGCCAGTGGTTTATTGCAAAAACTGCCAATCCATTATTTATCTCTTCAGTCTTGTTTACAGATGAGGTAAAATTTGGAAGAGATGAAATAAATGTACACAACCAACATTTGTGGGCAGATCAAAATCCCCAAAGTGTAATTCAGGCTAGACACCAGCATCAGTTTATGATTAATGTGTGAGCAGTAACTGTAGGTGTCTGTCTGGTAGATCCATATGTTCTTCCAGCATGTCTTACAGGAGCTGTCTACAGGGACTTTATTTTTATACACTTGTGGCTGATATCTACCATAAAAGATGGATAGATAGGGAATGACTGGTTTCATTGTCTGCCTGTTCTGCTGACCTCAATTCTTTGGATTTTAATCTATGGGGCCATTTAAAACAATTGGTTTATGCAGTAGACATTAATAATGCAGAGATGATTCATCAACGTATCATGGGGGCCTGAGAAACCATTCAGCACTGTGTGGGAATATTTGAAAGCGTCCGCTAGTCAATGATCCAACAGGTGCATGCATGTGTAGAAGCAAGCAGAGAACATTTTGAACATTTGCTATGAGTTGATGTGTACAACTATAGCCTTTTGGACATTTTACCTTGTTTTGGTGTCAGGAACCTACTCCCAAAGTTTGTAAAAGTATTTTTGATAGAGCTTATACATATATACGTGTTCATTCAGCAATGAATTAGAACACTCTCACCTATTGGGCATGTATAATGATAATATACATGCTAAAAAGTCTGCCTCCTTCTACCGAGTGCCCGTAGCTCAGAGATAGAATCACCGACTGCTGTCAATTTGGTCGGGTTTCAATCCTGGGCAAAAAGCAATTGGCTGTCTAACCATACTGATGAGCTGTGATACTGCGAAACAGATCTGTCTGCAGATGACTATATATAAATATATATATATATATATATGTATGTATAATATATATATATATGAGGATAAAAATATAGAATTTAAAAGTGCATACATATGTACATATATGAGAATAGGAATTAAAGGCAGGTAATTGAATGAAAAAATCATATGTAATGTGTTTGGGCTTTCAAAAAGACTTCTTCAGACATTTTTAGCAATGTTTGATTATAACTGACTTCTGTTTATATTTTCATTTTATCCACCTACATATGAGTCTATAAATATAAAACATTTAAAATATAAAGGACAAAATATATGACATAGAATATTGTTATTTTGTCATTCAATTACCCATAATTACACATATTTATTTATTTCAATTTTACTGAATACTCCATATTAAAAGGTATGTATATTACATTAGCAAATACCTGTTCTACCAGTTTCAGATATATACAATTGCTATAAATTAGGTAACATTAAATTTAATATTTCCAACAATCAAAATATTTTGCTGCAATTCAGAGTTAACTTCAATTAAATATAATAGAGTTTTTGTTTTGAAATCTCTAAAAATTGCTGATTTTTGTGACATTTAACCATCTTTCATCACCATGTAATTCTCGTTATTATAAATCATTCGAAAATAAAATACTTTTCTAAAATCTTTATTTGAAGAATATTAGCTGATTTAAAGTTTAATTAATCTGATTTGAAACAAATATTACTTGAAGTATAAAATATCACAAAAACTCATTTTTTAACACAATGATAGGTGTTTATGTAAGGTATTGAGAGCTTGACCAACAGACAGAAGTTTATCTAATTTTTTCATACACTGGACATATCTCTGATAATTACTTGAGACATATAAAGTGAGCAATATTTTATGTAATTTTCAACTACCCAGTAATCATAAAAATTTAGGAAAATACTCACCATAAGTTAACATTTTATTGGCTTTTAGGTACTTTGACTTTAAATTTACTACAGTTAGCACTCTTATTTTCTGTTGTATATAGACATCTGTATTTACAAAAATTGGCACATTTATACACACACAAAAAAAAATAAAATTTTTTTCTAAAATATTGGAGTTGATGAATTTATGATTCCATTTACAGTAAATATAGTTTTTACTTAATTACAATATAACCTAACTAGTAAAATTAATACAGAAATTTAAAAGATTTAAAAGTTTATGTATTATTTTAATTAAAATTTTAAAAAATGAAAACAATTCTTGTAAAAATTTATTATTCATAAAAAAGAAAATTTTTTTTCTTAAGGCAATAGTATCCATAATATATTTTATTCATAAAAGCAATTAAAAGCTTTTCTAATTAAATAATGTATGAGTTTTATTCCATTTTTTATTTTATGATTCAAATCACATTTTTGGTAGTTGGTTGTCATATTTTACAAAAAAATTCATGATCTAAATTCTCCAAGGAGTTCTGCTTTTACAAAAATGAATCTCTTGAAATTTCATAAAATTAAAAAAATGGTGGTAATAAATGTAAAAAAAATGTTTTACCCAGATTTTTTAAAAAAGAAACATTTAATTTATCAGTGAATAAGTTCTGAAAGTTTAATTAAAATTTTACAATTATTTGATTTTTGCAAGAATTTCCAAATCAATGTGATTTTCACCACAAAAACAAACTCAAATTCTCTATCCTAATCTTTGTTCCCCCACCCACCACTGACATACCAAAAACAAAATTTTTAATCAAAATTTTGAACATTCTAAAAAGATCAAAAAATATAATTCAATAATCAAAAAATCCTTTGATTTTTCCTTTTCACAATAACATAAAGATTTTGATGATAAAACTTTGTTTTTATTAAGTTTATAGAATTTTTCATCATGGCATGCTTATTTTTTTTTTAGCGAATCTAAATATTAGTAACTGGCTGTTACATTTAAGCACATGATGATCACTCTAAGAGGATAGTAATTTTTTTGTACACTTTCTCATTTTAACACTGTAATATCGTAATATGTAAAAAATGAGTAAATTTTAAAATTAACTCAATTTTATGATTAACAAACATTAGCAAAAAAGTTTCAAATTAACATAAAAATATAAACTAATTTGTCATCACAATTATTATTTTCTTTTTAATCCTTTTCACTTGAAGTAAAGTGTTAATGTCACTAAGATACAAGGGGTTACTGGAAGTGAAAGAGATTGAGAAGACTTTAGTGAGGAGAAATGAGGAGACAGAAGATGGTGAATGGCATTACATTTAAAGTTTTAGAGATTGTAGGTGGCAAGGAAGCAAGAAATCAGAAGAAAGTTTGACAAACAAGAAGTGCAAGAAAAGAAACTATTAGAATAAAATGTACAGGTGTATCTAGCTAGTACAACAGCAAAATAGGGAGACCTACTTGCCAATCTAGTAGAATGCTTAAATTTATCAGTCGAGGTACCAATTAATCACAATATGAAAAGTATTCAAATAATTTTTCAGCCAAATAGTGGCACATTTAAAAATTCAACCTGTTTTCCTCACATACTAAAATCTATATATCTCCAAGAAGTTGACATAATATCAAATGTGTCTGAATGCACAAGTAACCATTTATTTTTTTAAATTCCTATAGAATACAAAATGTAAATGTAAGACCAAAAGTAGCATGACTCAGCCGCCGACAAGCCAAGCCAATCATGTAGAGGGTCCTTTGTCGTGAACCCCTCCACTAATACACAAGTACCTCCACCAATACATAAGTACTTCTGAGATTGAGAAAGGTCAAGGAATGGTTTGCAAGGCTTCTCGACACTCAAGTAAGAATTTTGATTTTGATTGATTTTGGAGCCTACATCGGTGCTCAGCCCTCGAAATGGGAGGAGTGATAGTAAGGCTAGGGAAAGCATCCCTAACACTCCCACACCAAAGTCAAATTCTCTATCAACTCGAGGCATAGGAAAGCCAACCACAAGGGGTGTCAATGACTCACCATGTGTGGCATGACTAGCACCATCCTGACACGGGCGTTTGGAGCAGACATCTCTGTTGACCTGATGCTTATGTCTACCCCACAAGAGAGTGGTCAACAAATGCTCAATTGTCTTCCTATGGTCATCACAGAGAGGAAGTACCAACAACTGGTAAAGAATGTGGGAAAGATGTATATAGCACATGCCTCAGCCCTCCCATTCACAAACAGCCGCCGTTGAAACCTAATTTGGAATGATGCTACAACCTTTGCCATTACCTCCGAACAATTCCTCTCCAGCTAGAGATCTGGCCTGAACCACACTCCAAGAATGCAGACAGATATGTCAGTCTAACTAAAGGGCCCAGGAAGTGCAACCCCCTTCCAGGCACCTAACTGCAAGCCGGAAAACATTGCAATTAATTTTGGCCCCCATCACCTTTTTGTACCAATCAAGCACCTTCTGTACCACTTCAATGTCATCCCAGGATGACACAGAAATGGATACATTATCAGTTTATACAGAAACTCTGGCTCGAGCCCCATCAAGACCACCCTGTACCTTAGCTGGTGAAGGAGGGGCTCCAATGCCAAAGCGTAAAGTAGAGGTGACAACAGGCAACTCTGATGAACCACCCGAGATAGCACAAAAGCACCCGACCACTTTCCGTTTTCCTGTACCACAGCATTGGGGGAGCGACACAGCAGGCTGATCCACTTGCAGAAGTTCAGGATAGCAGCCAAATATTGATGGTCAACCCTATCAAATGCCTTGGACTGATCTAAAGTTATCATCTCATCATCTTTTACACCCTCTATTATCATGTGGATCAGATGCAGGTTTCCCTGAATTGTTCAACCCTTCACAGCACAATTCAGCCTAGATCCCAACAGAATCTTGGTAACTGACTGCAAATGCTCCATCAGGATCTTAGCCAAAATCTTTAACTTTGTGTTTAGCAGAGTTATGGGCCTGTAATAATCTAAGTCCCTCCCAACACCCTTGACCTTTTTCAATAACATGATCACACCCCTAGAGATCTGGTCGTGGGTGGACCTCTGCTGGAACCATTTGTTGAACACCACTGTCAGAATCAGTACAAAGATGTGTGACATACTCAAGTATGATTCATAGGGTAGACTATCAAGTCCTGGAGACTTGCCACTGCCAACCCTCTTCAATGCCAAGTAAACTTCACCTTCCCTCACAGCTAGCTGCTTCAGTCAGCACAAGCCAAGGAAAGTCAGCCAAATAGCTGTGAAACTCACATTCACTGAGACCAGGTTCCTTGGTAAAGTGGCTCTCCTTATATGCTGCCAAAACGCCTCACGCATATCGTTGATCAACCTTAAAGTAAGCCCCTCCAGGGATTTGACCTCTTGAATATATCGATTGCCACCTTGACAGATTTCTTTCTTGCACAATTCAGTGCCCATGCTCACAGCTTCATTCAACATCTTGTTTAACTTATGCCTAATTACCCGACCTCAGTAACACTTGCTCGTCAAACCGTCTAAGGCATGCCTAGCTAATGCTATTTCGAGGGGATCCCCGCCCTGAGATACCCCCGTGCATCCTCCCAGGATAGACTATATTTGTCTTCACCATGTTATCCTTAGCTAGGGCAAGATGACAGCTAAAGTCAGCGGTGAAAGACTTAATGCTAACCTTAAGCTTCTCCCATCACCTATTCCCAATAACTGGCTTCACTAATTCCCACTGTCCTAGTTTAGTTAGCTGTTGCTGGAAGTTTCACTTGTTCAGTAAAGACATATTTAAGTTCCAGTGTCCAGCCACTCTAGGCCTACAGTCTAATGCTATCTGGGCACAAACAGTTCTGTGGTTCAAATAGCCTAACCAGTAGCATGTGAGACAAGCTAGCAAATCTAGATCGACCCTTCTCACTAACATTCTATCCAGGTAGCTAGCCACCTGAGTAGATGGCCACTTAAGTGCCTATGTCCATATCTTCCCCAAGAGCAATTGACTTAATATCTATCAAGACCGAACTCATCAATCAGATCAACCAGACTACGATCACCCAACCTCCCACTAGCTCCCCACCCTCTATCTATCTTGGGATCTAGAATGACATTCCAGTCTCCCACTAAGACTAAGCACAAAGAATCTACCAGGAACAGCTCCAACTGATGGAAAAATGAGACATGCTCTTCCCAATTGCTGAACACACTCAGGGTATGTTTAACCAACAAGGAAACACTTCTAACCTGCTGATCTCCTTATGCTGAATAGACAACAAAGTCAGTAGACAACACACAAGCATCAATTTCACAAACAAAGTGTGTCTCCTGGATCACAGCCACATCTACCCTAAAGGACAAGAGATCATGCAACAGGCAGGCAGCCTTATCCTGCTCTCTCAGGTCCTTCACATTCAAGATGGATAGTTTGATAAACTTTTTCTAAATGTAACCTCTTATTCATATACTGGATGAAAGTATGCTGCAGCCACAACCCCGATGCATTGTCCTAGACTGCTGGTACCAATTTTGAACAAAATGCATTTGTCTTTCACAGGCAAAGCAGGAGCAGATTGAGTCTTGGTAGTAACCAGGGCTATTTCACCCCTGCCTTCTTCTGCTTTTATTTCTTTTTCTTTTTTTTTTTTTTTGCATTTTTTTCCATCTTCCTCTTCTTCTTTCCTCCCCCTTTTCAATGGCGAGGAACAAAGTGGAGGCATTTCCTTGCACTCCATGGCAAGTTCCTTTTGAGTTGATACTGCCGATTCTTGTTGCTGTTCTTTCTTTTGTTGGTTCTTTGATAAGGGTGATTTTTTGGGTGTTGGTACCCTTTTTGGAGGGACATTTTGCTGAGGGGAAAGTGTAGCTGTTTTTCTGCCTCCTTCTCACCACCTCAATCTATTCGCTTCTTCTGATCGTCTCAGCTTTTTTGAGTGTTTCTTCCATTGCTTTGGATGACAATAGTTCTACCAGTGTTGATGTTTTTACCACTAATGGAAACCTTTGTTGGGCACATTTTTGCTAAGTGCACTGCAGCACCACACATTCAACAGTCAGATCTTCAACCCTCCACAACTACAAACAGCTTCCTGTCTCAATACATCAGTATATCAGGAATACTATTGGAGTTCTGTCTATCCAGCATAACTTGCAGACCAACATTTTCCGGTAAGCACCCCTCACCTTGCTGGCCACATGGGACACTCCCTCAAAAGCACCAACTGGGTGAAAAAACCTCCCATATGGTCATATGATATTTCTAGAGGCACACCATGGACAATAATCGTCATTCTTCTAGTACCCATATACTCCATCTGGAGCCAGACATTTTTTGTCATTAGAACACTTCCTGCTAACACCTTTGCTTCCTTTTCTGACCCAAGAAACACGTCCCACATAGTCCTCAAGAGTCTTGCCAAAATTTTGGGTACTATCTTTAAGTTTTTCAGGGCCTCCTCCATTGCCTCTCTGTTAATATCAATAAACTTGTTCATTTTGACATCAGATATCAGCAGGGAGATTGTCTTTGTAGTAATTACATTGACAGCTTCTGGCATAGCAACTAACACATTTCTATTTATGAATGGTTTGTATTCGAGACATATCTGTTCATAGTAGACTGCATCTTTTTTTCTCGAGAGTCCTGTTCCACACTAATGTGGATGGTAACATCACTGGATCAACATTTGACTGGGGAGACTCACTCAGAGGGGAAAAAAATAACAAAATGAAACACAGAATCAATGAGATGAAGACAGTAATAACGTAAAAATAAATAATACTTACTAAGTACAAAAAGGCATCACACAATAACAATAAAACTCAATTCAACAACCAAAATGCATGACGGAGCTTTGACACTTAGCAACTTAACACTTAAATACAACTCAGCTAATTTGCATAGGATACCACACTTAAAATAAAAAAAAAACATAAAATTCAGTAAATGTGGCTTATTTTCTTCCATCTTCACTGTTAGAATTACTAAACAAAAATGTTAGGTTTAACTTTTTTTTATTGCATATTGTATATGATTACTGGCTTAATGCAACAATCACAGCTACAAAACTTAGTACAGTGAGGCTGTGACCCTATGTTCTACAAGGTTAAAACACACACACATAGTATAATCAAAAGCCATCTTTTTGAATGAAGTTAGGTAAAACTCCTCATATTATCTAAGAACAAAAACAAATCTTTTGGCCAGCCAAGTATTAGCCATTATATAGACTATTTCTTAGATCAAAATTTGTAAACCAGAAACCCAGTAGAGCCTAGTAAATCACTGTTCATTACCAATATTTTTTCTAAAATCTGAGTTACACAATTTAAATAGAATGATGGTTGATGTTAAGAAAAATAGCAAGCTATTCATCATTTTTGAGAGGATGAAAATTAATTTTATTCTCTACTTATCCAATAAATTGTATTTAGTGAGGAACCAGCAGTGGAAAAAATCCAACAATGGATAGAATTCTCATTTGTTGATTCAGCCAAACATTGGCAAGGACTAAAGAAACAATATTTTATATTGGGATTATATTTCTAGAATAAATCAAATGTGAAGTCACACCTACCATATAAATGATGCCATAACTTTGACTACAAAGTGATAAACTGAATTCAAGTTGAAACAACATGGAATTGAAGAGATAACAGTAACTCTGAACTGGCTTCATCCATCCATTATTAGCATTTTAACTAATTTTGAAATTCTTTTAATTAAAATGTAGATTAATTCATTAATTTTAGAGTTATAAGAAATATTTCCTCACAAATAAGTTATAAGAAATATTTCCTCACAAAAAAATATGTGAATTTGGCATATGATCAGTAAGAAATTGAAAAAATGAAACTTTATACAATGTACTATTTCAAAACTGTTCTTTATTAACAAAACATTTCATCAAAAAATAACTTTAATATACAATTTTATTACTGTTATCAAAATCCAACTTATTTTTTACAAGAATGAGTCAGGTATATATACATGCATATATGTATGTGAGTTTTTTCTAAAAGCAGTCAGAATATCTGTATGACTAATATATAATGTGACTGAACCCAATTTTCATTTGTGATTATGACAATTAAGATTTAAATTTCCTCAGACATGATTTATTTTCCTTGACTCTTGAAGAAAAAATTACTTTCAATTAGTTGACATCAGTCTAAAAATGTTATTAAACTTTAAAAGGGAAATGAAAAGAAACATTGTTAGAATCAGAATAAAAAGAAAAAGAAGAAACATACAAGAGTAGGAGGAGGTATTTCATAAAAGAAGGAGGATTTCAACTTTGTTATCCCTCTCTTTATAAGTATTTTTAGAGGAACAAATAAAAAAAACACAAAAACTCTTACACTAAGTAAAATTTGCAGGGAAAAACCATTTATTAATGGCATAAAGGAATTTATTTACAATATAAAAATTATAGAAATTACAATATAGACCTTGCACAAAATTTTCCTTGTGCACCTCAAATTATCAAGGGAGGTTAATAGTTCTTTCAAATACAAATCCGTTTTCTCTTAGAAAACAACAGTTCATTTAAACCAAATGTTTTCTTTAACAAAAGAAGAATTTTAACAGCTTTCCTTTGGAGCAACACTTCATATAAATCAATCTCTTAGTAACAAAAAAAAATTACTTACTTCAAAAAGTCCACAGTTAAAAAAGTCACAAGTTTTAAGGTTGAAAATCAAAGTTCAAAGTGGAGTGAGAAAAGGTTGACCTACCTCAGGCAAAGATGCTTTTCTGGGTCTTTGGGACAAATATTCAGATTTTTGGAGCAGGTGTTCTCAAATTTGACATAAACCCTTACAGGTTTTTATAAAAAACAACATTAAAATGAAATAAACTCATAAGTTTATAAAAGTCATTTATATATAAGTTAAAACTTATAGTTTTAGAAAAGACATTTGCATATCAACTTTAGAAGATTCTTCTTTTTCTTCTTTCTTCATCAACAGCAACAATAGTTGTAGTAGTAGCAGTAATAGTATTAGCAGTTGTAGCCTTTTATTAACCCAGGTCATAATGTTCTCACCCAGGTAATTGAATCTGTTCCCTCAGATGACTGTCTTTATATGCCAGATATGACCAATTCTTTCAGCAATGGCAGCAGCAGTGGCAGCAGTGGCAGTTGATTTTGCAACAGTCACTCCTTTCACCACCTGAGTGACCTGGTCCTTTCTGTCCAGATTACAGCTTCTACACACTTGGGTGAGATCAAATCCATTCTATCTTTGCAGTCAAAATTTCCCCTTTTATCTAACAAATACGTTGATTAAAAAAAATTTCAAAAAACAATTCCTTAGGGGATACATAATTTTATCCCCATTGGTTAAAAATTCAAGAATTACTATCCAATCAAACTGCACCTATTTTCAATTCAAATTTAGCTGGTTTTTACAATGTCAAAGCTGGGCTCCTCCTGTAGAATTTTGCCACACAAAGTTTAAATGATCTGATTTCATTTTGGTAGCTTTTTTATAACATCAATTTGGAGCCTTTTTTTAAACTTTTAATTTATATTTTTGTATAAACTGTCTGGCTTCATCTTGGCAGTTTCTTTGAAGAGGAAATTGTGTTAGTAACATTCTAATTTTCTTAATTAGTTTTTCACAACACTTAATATTATCTTTTTTGTTAAAATAATTTCAATATTAATTTTACACAATTCCAAAATTTGAATTACTTTCTCATACAACTTTAATATTCTTGTTAAAAATATTTTTAATAAGAAAGAGACAATAGTAATTTCAGGGACATATAATAGAAAAGAGAACAACAAAGAATAAGAAGTTGTGAAGAGCTATGATCACCTATGTCCTGGAGAACATCATTATCAGTGCTTTTACTAATTTTTAAATTTGAAATAAATGACTTATTTAATTACTGTTTTGACTCATAAGTAGTAAATTTAACACAAAAACTTACTTAGTAAATGTTTTTTGATTTAAAGTACATTTTAGACATATGTATCTCAATGTATACTGAATATTGCACTTGTTTGCATTTTTATTGATAATTCAGAAGTACAATCAGAGACTGGTGATCAATGATCCATTGTATGTGACAAGCCATATATTATAAAAACAAAACAAATTTTTCTTTTGTTAGTCAATAGAATTACTGAGTCAAATCCAGAAGCAACACTTTTGTGAAATAAGAAATGCTCTTGATCATTGACAGAAGAGACCTTATAAAGAGATCGTTGAACCACCCAATAAGTAGGAAGCAAAAGAGTGACACAATATTCAACTCTTTTTAGATCACCAGCTGTGATGAAACAAAGAATTAGAATGTATGCCATTGTAAATGAAAGGGTTTTCTTCAACATTTATATGAAGATTATTGAATCAAACATTAATCTAATTAATGTTGTGAAGCTAACCAGCCAATATATTCTGTTGATTTTTAGCCATTTTTCTTGATTGTGTAGTTTTCTCACAGCCTCCTGCTGCTGTTTTTATAATTACAAAACTGAATCAAGAGCTTTCTAAAATGAGTATTTGACAAATAGCCTTTCTGGTAACAAAATTTCAACATTGGAAATTAATACTTTTTCGACCTCTCTAAGATACTTTCGACCTCTCTAAGAGAGAGAAGGAAGGAAATTTATCAACACCATTTGCTTAACAGTAAATGCAAAACAAAAGTGTTTCTTGGTACTATTTAAATTAACTGGTCCACTTGTAAAAACAGTGAAGTTTTTAAGTTTTTGCAAATTAGTTTTTATTAGACCTTCCACCATTTATGGCATTTATCACAACCAATAAATCTTGATTTTTTTTATCATTCTTGAAGTGATGTTCCTGTTTAAGTGTCAAATCGATTCCTGAAGTAAAAAATTGTTAAAAATTCTTCCTTGCTTTTACAAGTGGAGAAGTGAATTTAATTAGTACCTCTTTCTTTTTCCAAGTGCTTCCAAAATTCTTATAATGGTAATGACAATTACCAAATTTGCACAGTTACTGTACAGCTTTTGTAAAAAGCATAGAAACTTTACTGCTTTTCATTAAGACATTAGCTATTATTGTTTATTTTTTATCTTAGTAACTTTTAAAATTGTCAATAAATATGCATAACATAAAAATGCACAAATTTAATCAAGAAACAGTTTATAAACATCTGAGTATGATTAATGCAAGAAAATACCAGATAGTGGGGATCAAATTTAATGTCAATAAGGAACTTTTGTTCTAAGAAAAATTGATCTACAATAATTCTATCCATTGGTCTCACTCTAGATGATACCAAAGTAAACTTTGCAGTCAGAGCATCAGAGAAGCCAGTTGCATCAGTAGACTAACCTGGAAGATGATCTCTTAGCCATCAAGTGCAGATTCATGTCTTCACTGGATGTCAGTGGCTACCAACAACATGTAAATGGATTACTGATCCATCTGTGCTTAGGATGTGCATATGTGGGAAAACTGTACAGGAAGATATATAAACACCCACCTAAGAAGGGGAAGGGAACAGAGTTTCTTACATCCTTGCAAGAAGAAGTATCCACATTTAGCGAAAACACCACATACTCATTTACCAATATTGATTAACAAAATCCAATGATGAATAAACCATAATTTTACATTTTTACTCTCATTAGTCTGTACAACAACAACATTACATGAGATATTAATACTGTAATGTAATAAGTAATCAGTTGAATGAGTGAGCGATTAACAGATCATATTTTGGTCATTGGAAGATCAAAGTGTCATCTAGCATCACAATAGTATGAAAAATGACATTTTATACAAGAAAATGAAACAATTCAACAGTTGATAATTATTTATACTTTTCTTCAATTGTCAATGAAAAAGATCCCTAAAAATGAAACTGATTTGTTTTTAACATCCTGTAAACAAGGAAGACGAAAATGTAGATGGAATCAAAGACTGAGTTTTCTTCCTTCTTTGTCTGACAAGAGATAAATAAATTCTGATCAAACATTAATCTTCATATGACCATCTGGAAAATTCTGCCTGTAATTTACATAAAAGAATAACTTGTTAAGAAAAAAGTTTATGAAAAAACAATTCCACAACAGATTCGGTCTCTGTCTTCTTTTTTCCCTTAATCAGATATAGAAATGTTCTTTTATTTAGTGTGTTGTGGTGCAGTGGATATCAGCTTGGAACAAGAAATTGGAGAACTGAGTTCAAATTCCAGTTGAATTTCTTGCATTCACTCATGTGCAAATACCCTTGGGAAAGGTATTAATCTGTCTCTTCCCTCTAGCTATGGGTCAAATAACAGGACAGATTGGATTCTATAGCCTTGGTTGGCAACAATCCTACTGCAGAAAGTAATGGCAAACTACCATGGGAAAATCTTTTGCCCAGTCAGTCATGTCTCTTTCAAGACATGATCACCCAAGCAGGTATCATGTAAGGCATTTAACTGACTGACTGACTGACTGATTTTATTTAGAAACATGTATTATAAGGATGTTACACATGCCCATATAAATACAGACACACCTATATATATATATATATATATATATATATATATATATATATATGGTGCAATAGGTAAATTGTCATCATTTTTATTTTTAATTTTGTTCATTGTTTTTGATTTTGTTGACAGTACCATGTAGTAGAGTCAGTTGGGTACCATTTGTAAGAAAAAGAGCACCATAACTTAATTCACTTCACCAGAAATTTGGAAACAGCATGCTGTACTACTTGACATTCACACCAGAAGCTCCAATACAAACATTTCAGAGTGTTTGGGTGTCGATCATAGAACAATGAAGACAATTCGGAAAGAGTTGAATGAGTCTAATGGTGATTACAAAGGTACGGCAGCACAGAAAACTCACTTTTATTATACTGATGAGAAAACTCCTGGATTTGTTGGTGAGGGCCTCAGATTAAACACGGAGGCTTATATCAAGTGCCTTGATTATTATGTGATGGGCACAGTTGAGCAAGAGACCAACAAAACTGCCTGTACAACCAAAGATGAACTGAACTGAAGGAAAGGATGATGGCAGCATTCACCAGCTTAAACAAGAAAATCATCCAGAAGTGATGCAGGAGATTTCAAAATCAGCTGGAGATCATGGTTGAAGCCAATGGCAATTTGATTTAATAAATTTACTCTTTAGTATTTAGTATATAACATGCTTCATCCCCAGAAAGAAGACCTTCACACCAATAATGGTTTTATCTATGGATATTAACCACATTATTGGTAGCCACAATCTTAACAGCATAAGATTTAGTAAAGTAAATAAGACACCCCCAGTAATACATGACCTAGGCCAGATGCCTTAAATAAAGAACTGAAAAAGAGATCAGAGACATAGTTCTAAGAGAGTTTGGGCACCTTGAGTTGGTGTAATGATTAGCAAGCTTGTCTAACTAGAATCTTTACAATTGAGTAGTGAGTTCGATCCTCACTGGGTATTCCTTACTTTTGGCCTTGTGCCACATCTAAACTACACTTAAAAAATACGCATAGTTCTGAAAGAGTTCTGATAAAGTGTTCATTAGAATATTATTGGAGTCAGTCAAGACATAATATTATAACTGTTAGTAGAAAATTATAACAGTGGTGATGAGGAATTGAAACTTATATAGAGTGGGAAAAATAACTTTTGTGCTGTAGCACACAAAATAACAGTGACAACAATATATTAGAACCACATTGGTGCAATTTTCTTTTTCTAAATATGGAAAAATTATTAGCCCATGTGGTAAGAACACAACAACAGCAACAGCAGTAGATGTTAGAACTCCAGAAACAACCACAAAAATTAATTCAGAAGAAAACAGAAATTTTTCCAATTTCTTTCACTCCTGATGAGGTTGTAAATTCTATAGCTGAATTCACATACAATTCAGATGATGGAGTTACCTTTTCTGCTTATTTGAGAAGATGCAAGCAAATTTACACAGAAGAATGCAGTGACTGAGAAGAAGAGAAAAAAAATAAGATATTTGTTAAAAATGTTAGCACCAGTAGAACTTAAAAAATACTGTAATTTTAAACTGCTGAGAAAACCAGAAATTTGCTTTGAAACAATGGTAAATATTCTAACTAAACTTTTTAATGAGAAAAGTTTTTTATTCAATACTCATTGTAAGTGCATGAACCTGATGAAAAAAGAAAACAAAGATTTTGTCACATATGCTGGAATCATTAACAAGGCATGTAAAAGATTAAAATTAAACAAGCTGGTTCTGGAGATGTTTAAAAGATTAATTTTTGTTTAAAGATTAACAGCAAAAAAAGACACAGAAATATGTGCTAGAATTCTCACAAAACTAAAACAGAATCAAAACCTAACATAACAAAAATTATGGGATCAATGTCAGAGAATCCTAAATCTGAGATGTGATATGAAAAAAACTGAAGAAAAAAATGCACATATATACAAGTAAGAAAAATGTGGAAAAAGAAAAATTAATGCATGTTTCAGATGTGGAAGGTTACCTCTCAGAGATGACTATCTCTTTAAAAATTTAAAGTGCTACAAGTGTGGAGAAATTGGATATAAAGTCACACTGTAGAATGGAAGCAAGGAAAAGTTCTTATATAAATGTCACACCATAAAATAAAAGCAAGGAAAAGTTCTCACAGAAAAAATTTCATACACAGCATTGAGATGGAAAAAATAATTACAGAAAACCAAAGAAAATTTGTGTATGTGAAAATTAATAATGTGGATGTAAAAATGCAAATAAACACTGATATTGATATCACAATAATCAATGAAGCCACATGGAAAGCAAAGAGTAAATCTATATCAAAAAGAACTTCAAAAATCACACATGGTGTGTCAGGTGAGAAATTATTTGTTATTGTGAAATGACTTGCAACATTTCATTTTGTAATAAGTGTGTAAAAACTAAGGCTTATGTATTAAAAAATGCTACAAACTTCTTTGCTACTGACTGGATGGATTTATTTGAGTTTTGGGATTTACCTATAAATATTTATTGCTAAGATATAAGTGAACGAGTAACCAGTTTAAAAAAGAAAACAATGTGAAATTTTAAAGGAAGATTTGAAAAATGATTTCTGAACGTTATCTCAGATAAGTTTAATCAATGTTCCAAAGCCAAAACAAAATTTCAAGTAAAAAAAGAGTCAATGACAGTAGTTAAACCAAAATTTAATGTACCAGTCAATGAATCCAGTCAATGAAGAATTAGGCAGACTTGAAAAAATGGGTGTAGTTGAAAAAATTTACCATTCAAAATGGGCAGTGCCTGAAATGTATATAAAGAAAAAATGATACAAATTTGAGATTTTGCTAATTTTTCAATGGGATTAAACAAATGTTTAGAATCACATAACTACACATTACCAAATCAAGAGAAAATTCCTGCAAAATTAAATGGTGGAAAATTTTTTTGAAAGTTGAATCTTTCAAAGGTGTATTTAGAAATACAGGTTAAAGAAGAATACACAAGGGATTGTATAAATTCAACCAACTTTCTTTTGGGATAAAAGTGACTCCAGCCATATTTCAACAGACTATGGACACTATGCTTGCAGACTGATTTTGCAGTTGCTTATCTAGATGATATATTAATTAAAAGTATATCTAAGTAACAACATATCGAGCATGTAAAAAGAATTTTTTTAAAAATATGAGAGTATGCATTCAAACTCACTGAGAAAAAGTGCAAATTGTTTTTGCCTAAAATCAAGGATAAATTATTGACAAAATGGTCTTCAACCAGATCTGTCAAGGACAAGAGCAATTAAGAATATGTCTTCTCCAATAATTGTTACTAGATTACAAGTATATCTAGGACTAACAAATTATCAAATCTACATAACTAATATGCAGAATTTGAGAGATCCACTAAACAATTTGCTTAAAAAAGGTGTAAAGTGGAACTGGAAAATGATAAGTGTCAAAAGATGTTTGAAGAAATCAAGAAAATACTAATTTCATATTTATCATTAGCACACTTTGATCTTAAATCAGAAATCATACTGGCTTCAGATGCTAGTGACTATGGTATAAGAGCGGTAAGTATACATAAAGATAATGACAGGAACATGAAAGCTGTTGTACATGCTTTACATTCACTACTACCAGCAGGAAAAATTACAGCCAGATCAACAATATTTACAATGAAAAAATTTCACAAATTTATACACAGGAATTTTTGTTTGCAGACAGACCAAAGCCCTCTATTATCAGTTTTTTTTAAAAAAAGGATATTCCTACACATACAGTGAATAGGTTACAATGCTGGATTACCATTTTGATTTAATTTAGAATACCAACTGTCCAAAAATTTAGAACATGCACATGGTTTAACAAGATTGATACCAAAAAATACTGAGCCATTTGAGGATACTGTGATCACAGCATTAAAAAGTGAAATAGAAATTAAAAATATATTATCCAATGTAGTAAACAAACAACCAGTTACCCTGGAAGAAACAAAAATAAAAGCAGAACAAGACATGTTTATTTTGAAAATAAAAAAAGACTAATATAAAGTAAGAAAGATAGAAATCCAGACTTGAATGCTTACTCACTGAATGATGGAGTACTAACATTTACACAGAGAGTAGTAATACCTATCATATTACAAAAGCAAATATTAAATTAATTTTATAGTGGACATCCAGAAATTTCAAGGATGAAATCTGTTATGAGAAGTTATGTATACTGGACCAAAATAGATCAAGACAATGAAAAATTAGAAAAAGCTTGCAGAGGTTGTGCTCTAGTAGCAAAATTACCTACTACAAAAGTACAACTTTGGCCAAAGATAGATATCTTATGATCAAGAGTACAGATAGATTTTGCAGATCCAATAAATGGATTGCATTATCTGGTGATTGTGGATAGTTTTACTGTGTGGCCTGAAATTTGTAAGTGGAAAAACCAACTTTTATGGTTACAGTGAATTTTTTATGTAAGCTGTTATAAACAAGTTATGGCATTCCAGATGTCATAGTCTTGGATAATGATACACAATTCACTGCTTACAAATTTAAAGATTTTTGTAAAATAATCTTGATTGAACATATTACTACACAGTTGTATAGCACAAGGTCAAACAGAAAAGCTGAAACAGTTTGTGGGTACTTTTAAGAGAGCTTTAAAAAAACAAGTAATGAAAAAGTGAGTAAAGAAGCACTATAAAAATTCTTAAGTGTATACTGGATAATGCTGAATCCCAATTCACCAGCAGGCATGTCACTGGCAGAATTGATGTTTGCAAAAATAATTAAATTGGTGTTCAACAAGTTGTCATCAAGTCAAAAAAGAATAAGAATGGATAACAAAAAGGACATCAAATTTTTCAAAGTTTGGAAAAAAGTGTTTTTCAGAGTGTATAAAAGTGGGAAAGAAATGTAGGAAGACAGCATAATGAGGTCATGAATTGGAAAAACAATTTATATAGTGAAAGGAAAAAAATGGGAACACAAAAGTCATTGAAATCAGTAAAGGTAAAGGTTTACTGAAGAAAGGCCTGCAAGAAAGGAAGAACCTATGCAAGTTCTGAATGATATCTTTGATAAAAGAATTCATTGGACATACAAATATGAGTATCAGAAAAAAGAAATGTCTGGAAAACTAGTGCTTGGCCCAAAATAAAAAAAATACAATGTTCAGTACATGACAAACTCACCAGAAAGAGGAGGGAGTGAATGCTAAGAAATAAAATAAAATATTTAAGAAAATAAAAAGTCTCAAAAGAGGGGGACGTTTTAGAGTAAATAAGTCAACCCTGGTAACAAAAATGAATTAGACAAGCCACCTTAAATAAAGAACTCAAAGAAAGTTCAATGTCAGAGTTCTGAGACAGTTCAGATGGTGTTTATTAGAGTACCATTGGAGTCTGGTGAGAACATTAGTAGCAATTTATAACAGATATGCAGGGGACACAGAGTTGATAGAAGACACAGAAAAAAATCTACAATAACTTCTACAGAAGGTAGGGATGAAAAGCAAGAAGAAAGGACTAAACATTAATTTCAAGAAGAGTTAGCAGAAGAACAGTGGCAATTCTAGGCAGACCAGAAGGGCCAACTCCCCCCCATTTTGGCCCCTCGTTTGCACCCCCCTTTATAAGCTTAAAAACAATTGAAATTGATCAGTCTCTAATTTTAATAAGATTTGATCTTCAGCACTTTTCTCTTAGCGTTTTCTTTTTCATTTAGCTTTTTAAGAACACATACAGAAACCAGTTTGAAAGCAAAAACAAAATAAAACAACCAGATAGATAGAAACAGACATGTTGTTAGGGAGGGAAAGAGACTTAATAGTCAAATCTGAAGGAAGACGTTAATTACAAATAATATCCCCCACTTGATATGTAGATGCATAGGCAATCTATTTATTTAGCGAAGTAACTTACTTATACTCACAAACTCATTCCTAAGTTGTGTCTACAATACTGGTGCTGTATGAAAATGAAGACGCTGTTTGAGTTTGTCCCTCCACTCCTCAACAAAATTTCGGCCCCTAAGTAAGCCCCTGCAATTTCTGAGTCCCACATTTGCCACTGCAACAGAAACAGACCAACATGCATATTACAAATTGGAGATATCAAAATCAAACAAGTACAACAATTTAAATGTCTTGGTGTTGACCTCAGTGTCTATTTTTATATTTATATTAGATAGATAGATAGATAGATAGATAGATACTTCAAATTAAAAACAATAGTTAAGGTTTAAAATGTATTTTAAAAATGAAAAATCATTCTAGAAGCTTTTATGTTAGTTTTAATTTCAAGTTAATAAATAACAATTAATTTTACAATAAAGCAAAATACTTTGCTATATCTCAAACCAAATTTAAATTGATTGGAATAAATTTTCTTTTTAAAAATCACTAAAATTATTTATATGTTTCCGGCTTTTCTCTTTTCCAATCTTCTCACTTGGTTTCTTTTTTTTTTCTCAATTGGAGTAGATAGATCTATCTATCGCCCAGTTCACACTCCACCCATGTCTCTTGAACAGGTTAAGAGGGTTCCCTGTTTAGGATGTGGTTTCCGGCTTTTCTCTTTTCCAATCTTTTCACTATTACGTAGCCCCCTGCACATCAGTGGTGTTACCGCCTTGCTCGGGTGATACGATAAAAAAATATATATATATTTGTCAACGCACCATAATTATTTATTAAAACATCTTTTAGAAATAAAATATACTTTTCTGATATCTTATTTGAAGATTTACTAATTTAAAGTTTAATTAATCTAAATTAAAATTAATATTACTTAATTTAGTTTAAAATATCACAGGAAAGTATTTTTTTTACATGGAGGTAGGTGTATTTATGAGGTGAAGTATTGGCATATCAATTGATAACCTGATGTTTGTGAAGTATTGGCATATCTATTGATAAACTGATGTTTGTAAGGTGGAAATAACTGTAATAAAATAATATGATAAATACAATATAAATAGCTTTTTTAAATATTTTCTTAATTTCCCAATAATATTAGAATTTAAAATTTAAATTTTAAGTTTTAAATATTTTAAGCATTCTAAAATTTTATTGAATTTTACATACTTTAGCTTTGTAGTTTTACTTGCAAAGATGTTTGTTGAAGAATAGAAAATTTCTAATAAATTTTAAAATAATTATAATTACTGAACTTATTTTTTGAGGTAGTGTATGAACATCTGTTTAGAAAAATGAGCATGTTAATACACACACACACACACACACACACACACACACACACACAAATTCAAATTGAAATACTGGTAGTTGCTGAATTGTAGAAAGCTTTTCCATTTATGTTTAATAAATATAGCTTTTATTTAATAACAATATCACTTGCCCACTACAAATCAATACAGAATTTTCTAATATTTAAAAGTTAATAAATTATTCTAATTAAAATTTTAAAAAATTGAAAATAATTCTCAGAAAGAGTCATTACTCATTTTCTTGAGACGATAGTATACATCATATATTTTATTCATAAAAGCAACTAAAAGCATTTCAAATTAAATAATGCTTTAATTTTATTGCATTTTTTAATTTATCAGTCAGAGCTGATTTTCAGTATTTGGGGTTCTGTTGGACAAAAAAAAGTTCAATAATTTAAATTCTCCTATGATCTGTACTTATAATTAATATAAACATTAATCACTACAAAATTAAACAAGTGTGGGGTAACATATGTAAAAAATATTTTAACCAGATTTTAAATAATTTATTTGTGAATAAGTCATAAAAGTTTTATTAAAATCTGACAATTATTTGACTTTTGCAAGAATTTCCAGATCAATCTATTGAACTGCAAAAAGACGCTCAAATTTCACAGACTGATTTATAGTCCGTAGTGCCACCAGGGAAACAAAATTTTTAACCAAAATTTTGGAAGTTCTAAAAAGGATTAAAGAATAATTGTTACATGAAAAATCCTTTGGTCTTTCCTCTTAATAACATAAAGATTTTGACAATAAAACCAAGAATTCCCTAATTCACTAAAACATTATATATATATATTAGTCATCCACATACAAGCCTGTTTTGCTGTATCACAGCTCATCAGTGTATATAAACATATTCACTTGCTTCTGGCTGGGATTTAAACTTGACTGATTTGGTGTCAGTCAGAGTCGCCACCCCCTAAGCCATAGGCGCATGGAATCAGAGAAGGGAAATTTTAACGTGTTGTATATAAACAGTGTATACACGTGTCAGTCACCAAAAGAACTCAATTCATTTGAAGAGTAACACACAAACACACACACACACACACACACACACACACACACACACATATATATATATATATATATATATATATAGAGAGAGAGAGAGAGAGAGAGAGATTGCAATTAAATCCTTTTTTATTGCTAGAAATTTTACAGGTCATGACTGATTTTGAGTATCATAGAGATCATATTTAATTTTCCAGTTTGGAAACTCATCAAAAAACAAAGTATTTAAGATGATAAAATATTGTTGGAAACAAAAAAAAAGGGTGCTGAAGTGATAGTTAATATCTAATCTGTTATATGCCAGTGAATGCTGGGCCAACTCTTCACAGATAAAGAAAAAACTTAAAAGTGATACAGATCTGGTTCTACCTCCATTGTCAACCTCATATAGCATGTGTTATAATTAAATGTCTTGTGAATGTTCTTACCCAAAAAAATAAATTATTCTACATTATTCTGTGCACATGATTGTGACATGAACATACAACTAAACAAAAGAATTCAATACATATATATAAGCTATATATAGGTAGCAAAAATTCATTCAAAGAAGTTTTGTATAACACAACCAAGAAGGTTTGTCGCTTTAATTTTTTTTTTTTCAAATTTTCAAATAAGTCATTGTGCATCCAAATCAAAATTGTGAAAAACTGTTCAATTTTTATGTTTAGAGCTTTTTTATCAAGCAATATCAACTGTCTCAATCATTATCAAGAACTTGATGCTGTCAGTATATAAGAAACAATTTTGCTAGCTACATCCTGACATTTTTAACAGAAGAATTCAAATTAATACAAATATATGTGCATCATATCAGTGTCATCATGTGTAAAAGGATTTCAATGAGCAAGATTGCACTGGGAAAATGTATCATGTGTTTATATGTATTATTATTATGTCATTTTTCATCATATTTCGATTTCTGCTTTGGTCTCACTACCAACCAAGTCTGCGGGGAGACCTAAGGCAGGTAGTGGCGTGTTGTTATGGCTCCATTTCATGTTTTTCTATCTTCCCTATCATCTCCAGCATTACATAGATAAAGTTTTCCTTAGTGTGTGGGCTGTACTTAATAAGACAATTTTTTGTATATCTCTTAAGCTGGGGTTTCCAGGGATTCTTTCAATGTGTTGTTTTGTTCCATTTTTTATCATTCCAAGTGCACCTACTATCACTGGCACAACTCTTGTTTTCAATTTCCACATTTTTTCTATTTCAATTTCCAGGTCTTTATATTTTGACAGTTTTTCAAATTCCTTGATTGCTATGTTACAATCCGCTGGACAAGCCATATCAATTAATAGACAAGTTTTCTCCTTCTGGTTTTTAACAATAATGTCTGGCCTGTTTGCTTCAATTTTTCTGTCTGATGGTGTAATTTTTTATTATTTCTGTCTGTGTAGATGGTGTAATTTTTTATTATTATTATTATTATTATTATTATTATTATTCATTTATTTATTTCCTTTGATTTCTGTTGTATACTCATTTCCTTTTGGGTTTCAACCAGGGATCTAAAGTCAGAAAGGGCATTGTGACATTTTCCACTGAGCATTTTTTGAGGAAATGAAGAAAAACAACCTATGATCACACACATTTTACATAGATAAAGCCCTTCATAAGGTATGAGCTCTACTTGTGAGTATATTTTTTGTATTTCTTTAAGGCTTGGGCTACCAGGGAATTCTTTTCATCATCATTACAACCACCACCAATTGGAAAAATACAATAAAAAATTAACCAGACTGATCTTGTCTATTGAATTTAACAAAATGTTTTTGTATATATATATATATGCTCTCACACGCCAATTTAGCACTATGGAGAAGTAGTAGACTTTAAAAAGAGTAGCAACTAATGCATTTATAATGAATTTGAACACTCTTGGCTACTGGCGTGTGTTTACATTGTGTATATAACATGCTAAAATCCGCCTTCCTCAACCGAGCACCCTTAACTTAGAGGTAGAATCGCCAACTGATGTCAATTCAGTCAGGTTTTCAACCCTGGCTAAAAGCAATCAGATGTCTAACCATACTGATGATCTGTGATACAGCAAAACATGACTGTCTGTGGATGACTATTCACACTCTCTCTTGCCAATTGAGCACTATAGAGAAATGGTAGACTTTAAAATAATAGCTATCAATGCATTTACGCATCGCTCATTCAGTAATGGATTTGAACACTCTCAGCTATTGGCATTTGTTTACATTGTGTATGTAACACATTAAAATCTCCATTCCTCCACCAAGTGCCCATAGCTTACAGGAAGAGTTGCCAACAAATGTCAGTTCAGTCAGTTTTCAATCCTGGCTAGAATCAATTAGATGTCTAACTCTTCTGATGACTGTCTGCAGATGTGTGTGTGTGTGTGTGTGTGAATTACACATTGTTTTTTTTCTGTTTGTGAAAGCAGAATGTGTGTTAGGAATCAGATATTGCAAAGCAAAGTTCTTGTTAAAATTTATTGCTTCAATTTGTAATATTATAATTGAATATGAAAAAATTTTCAATGTGATTTGATGCTCTTAAAACTTGATCCTAAAAACGAAATAACTAATTTGAAATGATGTTTGCTGCAAGATTTGAATGTAAAATTTTGTTCATTTTCTAAAATTTAATCTTACAAATAAACAAATCCAAATAAAGGCACATATAATGGATAAAAAGTTTTTCTTGTATAAAGTGGATGAAATATTCACTTTTTGATCAATGAAAACAGTTAAATCTTTTCTTACAAAATTGCCATTTTCAATCATTTAAAGTATTTCACAGAATCATATGTTCAAAGGTTTTAACAAACAATTTTCCTTTTAGTATTTCATTTTAATAGCAGTATGATTAATAGAGTAGAAGTTTCATTAAAAACAAATATTGTAATATGAAAATTCCATCATTAACTTCATATAAAGAGAGCATTTTGTTTTTTGTTTAAATTCTGTTTTTATTTTCATTAATATCAGTTTACAGTATTTTGATATTAGTTAAATGATAGAAATTACAGCAGAAATATGGTATTTAATAATTTTTCATATAGAAAATTTGTCCTGTTTATAATTAATGAGCATTTGGCTGCAACAAAATATGTTGATGTTTTCTTGTGTTATTTTTAATGCTAGTGTCATGTATTTTTTGTAAAAATAATTTTATTTATTTATCAATGATGTAGTTGGGAAAATTATTGTTGACTAATGTTTGTTTTATATGTTTTAGTTCATTCAAAAATATAAGTTCATTATTACTGCTATTTTATATCTTTCAGGGTATTGGCTATTATAGTTAAGAAGACAAGAGTTCTTACTGGTGATAAGTGATAAATTTGTAATTCCTTAAAAACATGGAAAATTTATAATATATTATAGAAGATGGAAGACAGCAAACCTTGTTTCTAATAATAATAACCCTATCAAATCTAAACTAGTGATGACTAATATAGTGTATGAATTTCAAGACCCTGTACAAGATTGTGTTTCTTGTCATAAATCAATTACCTATATTGGCCATACTACTGTGGTGATACCAATCTAGCAAAAGCGAGCTGACCGAATGTTTGCTCTATAGCAACCAAAAAGTAAATGAATAAAAATCATCTCCTCTCAGGTAGATTCATGTTCTGGTTGAAAAATAAAAATTAATCAAATCTCAAATTTCCATTTCGAGAGTCTACGCAAAGTTTATTTACCAGCCAATGGGAAGCCTGGAATCAAATACAAGGATGAAATTCGAAATGAGCTGTGTTTTGATCCAAAAGGCAGATATAAAAAGTGGTGACAAAGCATCGTTAGAGAGACGGGAAAACAAGAGGAGAAGAGTGTAATTAATATCCTCTTGACTTAAGTCGAGCGGCTACTATGCTGACCTCTTTCCTCCTCCCTGTCTCATAAGTACTTACTGACCTCTCCAAAGACATTCCTCAAAGTACTTACTGACTTACTGACCTTAGAAGCGGCAACTTCAAAACAAACATCTCCTTACCAACAAGACACTTCCACATTCTTAAGCCTTTTATCTCTTTCAGCATTATATTATTTTCTATGAACACTTTAACGTCCGTTGGATTTAAATTCAAGTATTATTTTAATTGTAAAAACATTAATTGAAATGTGCATATATAAATGTTATTTTATACTCAAATTATCTTTCTTGATTTTATAATCATTTTATGAATTATAGTGGGCTATCTTCCCACAAGGCCAAATTCCATTAACCTGCACTGTATGCAATTACCCTTCATTAGAATGGAATCCTACTACAACTAGAAAAGAATAAATAAGAAGATATACCCACTATACTACCACTTCCCTAAGTAGACTACTTACATGCTACCTATCTATTAATAATAGTGCAACAAAAATACATTTATTCACCCATAACTTACAAGAACCTTTAAGAAAAATTTTGGTTGAAAATACAAAAATACTATTTAAATCACAATAGCACCTCCCTATAAAAGAGGTACTATATATCAAACAATTTTCTCTTACTGTCTACCATACATTATTTAACAGTGGAAATGGAGTTTTGAAAGTTTGAAAAAAAACAGACAAACACTCACAAACAATGTCCAGCCATGCACATCATGTGACAGTTTTAAAAAACTCTCCTTTTCAAAAACACTAAAAACAGAAAAATTACATAGCAGTCAAACATGAGGACATAACAACACCGGAAAAATAACATCCTTGAAAATGGGCTGTGAAGGGGCTAAAAGCACTTGGAAAGTTTAAAATTATAGAACATTTTTACATTCCTTATCTCCAACAAAATGGAAACATGTAAGAATACTGGAAAAATTAAATAAAAAATTAATAAAATCTTCCTTGTCAGTCATTTTTAACAAAACATGTTTAAATGAAAGATTGCTGCCCAAATATATATATATATATATATATGGGAGTACAAAAAACACTTTGTTGGGCCAAGAACTATTCAGCTCCCTAACCTAATTTAATTTTTCCTTGTATGAAAATAAATTTATATTGAATTAATCAGATTTTAATTATATATTAATAACTTGTATTTACTAATGTAAACTAATATGTGACTTTGACTCCAATTCACAAAATTTACTATAAATAATCCATTTAAAATCTTTGAAATATTTTTAATGAAACTTTTAAATTCTTACAACCAGCTGTCACTGCTCAGTTGAATCTCCATCTTGTATATTTGTTGTTTTTATTAGAATTTATTTGCTAAAGTTTTCTACAGTTTCAATGTAATCTTACTCATTGACTCATTATAATTAATGTTATTTTACATACTATTTTTATTAAAGCAGAAACCATTTAAATATTTAAACTTGTTAATTCTCATATATTTTACTTTCCACATATTTATTAATTTTCCATAATATCTTTACAAATTACAGTAGATACTGAAATCAAAAATTTAAGGATGAATTTTATAA
This sequence comes from Ascarosepion bandense, assembly GCA_037127315.1. NCBI lineage: Eukaryota > Metazoa > Mollusca > Cephalopoda > Sepiida > Sepiidae > Ascarosepion > Ascarosepion bandense. The sequence goes on along the minus strand of JBBBDQ010000883.1, from coordinate 4,181,955 downwards.
AATATGATAGTACTATTAAAATATAATAACACATCACTCAATAAATCTCAGGCCTAACTACTAAAACAACTTTTAGGCAAAATTCGACTTTATTCATTAACATAGTCTCCTTCTAGGGTGATACACTGATTCCAACACTTCTCTAATGAATCGATGCCTTTTTTTATGGAATGATTTGTCTTTGGCCTCAAAATACACCTCAGTTGCCGATATCACTTCTTCATTGGAGCCAAATCTCTTTCCCTGGAGTATTCTTTTGAGGTCTACAAACAGCTAGTAGTTGCTGGGGGCCAGATTTACAGAATAGGATAGATGTAGAAGCAATTAGAAGTGCAATTCATGTAGTTTTGCCATCGTTGCAATCGACTTGTGACACAGTGTGTTGTCTTGGTGAAAGATCACTTTTTCTTCTTCATTTGTGGCCATTTTTTGTCGATTTCTTTCTTCAAATGCACCAATAATGCTACATAATATTCACTATTTATAGTTTTTCCTTTCTCAAGGTAATCAATGAGCACATCCCAAAATATGGAGGCCAAAACCTTGCCTGCTGATGTTTGCATTTTTGGTCGCTTTGGACAGCTTTCATTTGCTGCTGTCCATTCATCTGACTGCCAGTTTGCCTCTAGAGTGAAGTGGTGGATCCATGTTTCATCCATTGTCCCATATTTATGCAAAAACTCTTTCTTGTTGCATTGAAACAGTTACAAACAACACTTAGAATTGTCAATGAATCGTTGTTTTTGATCAACTGTGAGCAAACACGGCACCTACTTTGAACACAGCTTTCTTATTGACAAATGTTCATGCAGAATGGTGAATACACTGTCTTCTGATATGTTCAACTCCTCTGCTAACTCCTGCAACTTCAATTTACGATCGGCCAAAATGAGTTTGTGGATTTTTTTGGTGTTTTCCAGGACAGCTGCCGATTTTGGGCAAACCGAGTGTTCAGCATCATTTATGTTTGTATGACCACATTTAAAGTCAGTATGCCACCTCTTAACCATAGTTTCCAACAGAGCAGAGTTGGAATAACACTTATCAAGCCATTTCTTTGCTTGAACAGTATTTTTTTTTCCCATCAATGCTTTATCAACACACAAAATTTAGATTTTTCCATTGTTTTGAAAATTTGCAACTGTAGCTTCACTTAAATAACTGCAATTTTTAAACTAATAATCCGATTGGGCCCAAATTTTGTCTCATGCCATTTGAAAGTTAGTACTTTATAAATATCATATGGATTTTTAATTAATGGTGCAATCTATATGTCAGGACTAGGATTTATTGAGTAATATGTTAGTACTGTTAAAATGCTTGCAATGATTTGAAAGTGTAGGTGGCCCATTGATTAATGTCACTGAAATTAGCAAATTCAATTCAAACTATGGCTGAAACAGTCTGCATTCATTTTGTTCTACTATTTATTGGAAAGACATGAATCCACTTCTCCCTAGCTGCAAGTAAATAGAAGGGTAGTTGAAGCCTTTTAGCCCTGTAAAAGTGTCTATTTTAGGAAGGAGGTTAGCACCCTAACCTTGTAAAAAATCCTTTTATATTAATTCTGCAGCAACATCACTTACTTCCCATGGAATATACAGAGAAATAAATAATTTTTGATTCATTTTAAATTAGCTATTTCTGCATATTATCTCAGTTTATTCTCCTCTCTCTATTTTTCTATCTATTTCTCAATCTTTGTTCCTATATATTTCTGTCTTTCTCTCTCTCTCTCCCTCTTTCTCTATTTATCTATCTCATAAGGAGATCATAAACAATATTTTCAAATATTAAAGAGGTCTACATATTTTTATTATTGCATCAATTTCAATGTGGAATTATCTAAAAACTGTTTCTAGAAATATCTGACAAAAATTGTCAAATTCAGAAGTATTTTAAGACAAGTTCAGCTCTTGTAATTTTTGTTTATTGATTCAGTCATTAGGAAAATATTTTCTTTAGCACAACAGAAATAGTACAGTAACTTTTGTAAGCTTTAGAAAACAATGTTTAATTAGAATAAACATCCTTCAATGAAATTCAATATATGTATAGGTTAGAATATATATAAAACAAATCATTGTGCAAAACGATAGATAACTTTCACTTCATAAGTTAGAAATTATATAGTTTTATTGTCTGAATTTTTTAAAAAATGAGTACTTTATTTATTCTTTCAACAGTGATGGAATAAATAAATTTTACTTATTTTATTACATGGATAATGTCACAACAAATACAATGTTTCATTTTTTATATTTAATTTTCAGTAACTAAAAATAAGAACATTGTACATATTCAAATTTCCCATTACTACAAATGTTATATTTAGTGGCACATGTTTGGGTAAACATCCCTGTTTTTAATAAATTAAATTAATGTTCACTGACTAAGAGATTGGAAGTCTTATTAAAAAATGTGTTTCTTGACAGGCTGGTAGATATTAATTTCACTATTTAAAAAATGCTAGGATGTCTGCTCAAACATGTTTATCTACTAAATATAACATTTATGGTAATAGAGAATAATGGCAGATTAAAAATTACACTAATTGCTTAAAAATGGTATCACAATTTATAATATCAAGGGTAACAAGCAAATTATTGTACAATTAGAAATATTTTGATCTCAAAATTAGAAGGAACATTTTAAATAAAACAGTTCTGGATTTTGATAAAATAGCAAATCACATGTGCAAATTTATGTTTTAAGGGAAATACTGTATGCTGTAAAAAAGGATGTATCAAATGTTTTAAATTAAATGATTATTTTCTTACTCATCTTTAGTCTCTTAAGTGATGCTAAGAGAAAAAAGGAAATTTTGTAAATTTGCAGCTTATGAAAACTGCATTTTTAAATCAGGGTTCATATTGTTTTACTTCTTTTTATAATTTGACTGGTTTTACCCACATTTGATTTTCAGTTCAAAGCTGATCATTGTTTTAGATTTTTGTTCTATACCTGTTGCATGCAAAAAGAAACAAATAACTTGTCATTTATTGTCCAAAAACTGAGTAAAATGGCAGTACTATAAATATTTGCATATTCTGCATATAAAAGACTTGCTGTATATTATCTCTTTGTTTATTGAATCCTTTACACCCAATATGACCAGTTACATACCAATATGACCAGTTAAAGCTTTCATTTCTTAAGTAGAATTGCCTTGCCACTCACCTTAAGAAGAAAATGAATATAAAATAAGATAAACAAAATACATTTTCACTTATAGATATTCTTATTAGATTTCAAAATTGAAATATCATGATAGTTTTACATGATTGCATTTTGAGAACATCAAAATCTTGTTTTCAAATGAGTCAAATTCAGTTTGAAAGAAGAGTCTGCTATATATTAAAGCAAATAAAATGTGTAAAAGAAAATGTGATAAGCGTTTATCTGTGAGTAGAAAGATAAATGTTTAATTTTTTTACCTAGCCTTATATTGTGAGATACTTTATTTAAATCTTTTAACTGCATTTCTTCAAATTCTATAAAATATATTAAAATAATATTAACAGTTTATAAAAATTATTTTAGAAAATTAGCCAAAAATATTATTTCCTCTTTATATAAGAATATTTCTTTATCTAACACATTTGTCTCATTCAAGTGAGAGTCCTAAATAAAAATTGCACATATCACAGGAACTGTGACATTTCTCTATTTTGTTCTTTTTAGGCTTCAAAGTAAGTCTTTTTCATTTTGGTTGTTTTTACAATACTTGTTATTCTCAAAGTCTTCATATAAAGTTGATTCAGAAAAAAATCAAGTTTAAAAAAAATCCTTTTTTGTGGATATAAAATAAATAAAATAGAAATAGAAATAAAACAAAAATTTGGCTTTTCAGTGTTATGACAAACGCAATGAATCAAAAACTAAATTTTCCAACTCATGCATTGAAAAAATGACCACCACCTCTCTAAAATTTCATTCTATTTTTAATAATTACTTTTTATGATAATTTATGATCTTAACTAGTAATTTTATTATTTCGAATATTGATTGTAAATAATTGAAGAATAGCTATATATTAAAAAAAAAATTAATTGCATGTAATCTCTTTATAAGAAGATTTCATTTTAAGAGTTTCTGCACCAAGTTCTTCATGATTAGACAGAACAGTATTTTTTTCCTTTCTTTGAAAAACAAAAAATGAAAATATGCCATATCCTTCCAGGACATAGGCAATCATAACTTTCCACAGGTTCCTTTTATTCATTTTCTGTGAATTACCATGCATTTTTGGGAAGAATGGCTTCCCATTGCTATCTCCACGGTTTGAATTTCGAGTCCAATCTACTCTGCTATTTAAACCATAGCTGTTGGAAGAAGAGGCTGATTCTTATTTTTCACAAGAGTATTAGTACAAAAGAGCACACAACAGAGTAGGTTAGAATTTAAACTCAGTTCATCAATTTCCTTTTCTGCATTGATATCCATTACACTATCCACACCACCTTACCTTCCCAGAATTCATGAATTAAAATATCAGAGAGCCAATGAAATAAGTTAATATTGTTAACCAGAAAGATTTTTTAGTTAGAAGGAAAATAAAGAAAAATATTTGTAGACATTTATTAAGCTTAACTAAAATCTAACGCACAGACTGAATAAATCTATTTTCTAAAATATATCAACATTTTTTTGTCCATGAAAATATCCAAAATAATTCTATGAATCTGATTTTTGTACTGCAACATATTTTAAGTTGATCATATTGTACATAAAATTTGATTGAATTGTTGCAGAAAATCAGAAGAAACTAAACAGATAGATAATATATTTCATTTCTTATATTGGATTACCTTACTATGACAATTATATTAAATTATATTAGATTGTCTTATTAAAATAATTAGCATTATTTATATTTGGACTAATGACTTTGTTGTTATTATAATAAGAATTTCTAGTGCTGTTGTAATTTCTTGTGAGAGTAACAATAATGATGAGAACAATAGTCCAAATGCAAATAATACAAATAATGATATCCCATTGTCCTTGAAATTCAGATAGAAATTACAATTAAATTAAAAAAAAAACAAATATCATAATACTGAATTCACATGCTCCAAGATATATAAATATATATATAAGCAAAAAAATTATTATGTATATATATATTTCTGTGAATTGGTGTGCATGCAACTATTTGATAAAAACACTGATTTATATAAACTTGTTTAATTTGTAGAATTGTTTGAATCAGTATGCATAATTTTTAGTTGTTAGAAGAATAATTTTATGTCCTTTCATTTACTTAATTACTACCACCCTGCCTCTTTGAAATTGATTATTGTGTATAGAATAGGATGATAACAAACAAGACTTGTACAGAGTTACTCTGTTTCATTATGCCTAAGACATGTCAAGATAACTATCAACAAGACAGCACACAGCAGTTTGGATTCATGCCTTTGAATTCTGAACAATTAGGATTTGAAATGACTTTGTTGGTTTTATTTTCAAATTTCCAACACTTTTTGTCATGTTTTATCTTTTAATGCCTTGCTAAAAAAGACTGGGTTTAAATTCAATATTCCAGTTGACCATATAAACTTTTGTCTATTTGAAAACAAATAAAAATATATCATTTAATATATTCATCAATTTCTCTAGTCATCTATAAATGCATCCTTTTTCATTCAGTTTTATTGTATTCATAAAAGATTTCAATGCTGTGGATCAGATATAAAATGAAAATGTTATCAGCTCATTTGCATAAAAATTTGAACTTATATATTGAAATCTGGATATGTGTTGGTTCTTTAACTAGCTGATTAATATTTAAGTTTTGGAATTGACATTCAAATACTTAGTAAGTTTAAGATGCCATATATTTACTACAATTGTATATTTGTAAAATGTGACATACACAGATTTAAATAACTTCACATATTCATAAATCTTATTTTCAAAATGATTGTTTATCATTAAACATATTCTTTCTTATAGAGCATTTAATAAATTTATAAAATTTACCTATTTTTGCTTTTTAATTTTTAAAAATTCTTCTTGTTTTATATTTTCAAAATCTTGTTTTTGTCATTGATAAACAAGTAATTACATTATTTCCTATATTTACAAATAAATTTATCTATGGATTCAAATATAAATGCTTTTTTTTTCTTTTTCTCTTAATTCTCACAATTAAAATATAGTTTCCTTTCATATATCTAAAAATATAAAAATATTTCCTGAAAAATTATCTAAGTAAAAGTGAAACTGCTTTCACTTCAGGTGATTTGCATAAAATTTTCCACAGAAAATAGTTTGCAATAAAATATTTGCCCAATATCTATTATTTGAAATGAAAATTAATTCTATTTTAAATATTATTTTCAAATATGTACTGGTATTTTTAGATTATTAAAAAATCAGTGTAAATAATCTGAGTAAATTAATTCGGCCCAAGAGTGCAACTCTCTCTCTACTGGGATGAAGCGGGTTAACGTGAGCCAGTCTCTATTATAATTGGTTGAAGAAGATATACACCTTGTGTTTGTGTCATTGTCGGATCAACACAGAAATATTTTGGAGGGACAAAAAAGGGGAATGTCTAAGGAATATTAAATCTCCGACCCATGCCGAGGAGATTCCTATCACTCCACAATTTTTACTGCTATGATATTTCTCTACACTTGATTAACGATTAGTTTTAATTGTTAATTTTAACGTGTGCGGTAAGGTTTAAAGAATGACGTGCACTGGTCAAGCAGTGGGGCGTCTGCAGTTGAACATACAGGGGAGATAACATGATGCGGTAAACAATGTTGGTGTTGGGGATTCACACTAGTTTCACTTTTAATTTTGTTTTTAATTTTAGTCATGATATTTTCGTGTTGCGTTGTCTCAGTTCTAAAGCTTTGTGTGGGTAGAGTGTTTAATCTTTGATTTTAGCCCCCGTTCTCGTTCAGGGAGCTTATCCGGAAGGTTTAAAATTGAAGTTTCCAATCTAAAGGAGGTGGGCGACTGGTGGGGACCTACACTACTTTGAGTTTGACACTACACCTTCTTCTTCAAGCCAGTGACGGGCGGATTCATATTGATGGCGAACTCTAATCTATCTTCTTCCATGAATCAAAACATGGCTCACATGGGTGGTGGGAGTTTAGTAAATGGCTACTACAAACAAGTACCATATTCAGGTGGAAGAAGCCGAAATACAAGTGGTAGGTCCGGTAGTCGTGGCCGCGGCAAACCTGCAGTCAGGGTAAGTATTATTATTATTATTATTATTATCATTGTGACGATTGCCACATTGCTTCGGTTTTAATTAATTATAAATGTTACAAACATTTCAAAATCAAGGAAATCTTTGTTTTTTATTGTCTTCATGAAATGATCAAGGTTTATACATGCTTTCCCATAAAGATGATGCTTTTATTTGAACTAGATTCTGCTTTCTAATGTGATGTATTGATGCGGCGATTATACAAAAAGCCAAGAAAAGCGTCAACCATTTTAATATCGTCTACTACTAGGAAAGAGAAAAACAGACTGCTACTCGATTTTCGATTTTTCTTGTTTTCACTACATTTTTATCTTATTTCTTACATGATAATATAGGATAAATATATCTTAATCTTTTATTTAATTTGTAAACTGTCTTCTTCAGGGCGAAGAAAGAACCTTTTTTTAATGAATGAGGAATAGAAAGAAAAGGTTTGATTGAAGAAGAGAAGAAAAAATAAAATCAAAAATTCGTTCAATTTTTATTCCTTATGTTTGAAAAATTATCACATATATTTTTTAAATTGGAGCATTATTTAATTTTAATTTATTCTTTTAGAAATATAATTTTATTTCATTAGAATAACTTTAATTGTAGTTTTTTGTGTTTTTTTTTTTACATAGAGCTTTGTTAAAAAAATAAACAAACAAAAACCAAGAACAATCACGTTTTAATTAAAAAAAAAAAAAAGTAAACCTTATTGTCTTACTCCTCAATTGTTTTTTTTTTTAAATTTTACAAAAAAAGAAAATATTTCCAGATATGTCATAGTCGTTGATAATTTCCATTTGCAAAAATGAACATTATGTTAAAAATTAACATATGCAACCTGGGGAAAAATCTAAGGAATTGCCGGAAAATGAAATCTATTTCTTGTTAATGTTATATGATATTTAAAAGATAAAAATGCAAATAGACAAATCTTTTCCATTAATAATGCCTCCTTCCCTTTCGCTTTCAAAATTTATCATTTCTTTGTATTTTTCAACATGTTTTTTTGTTTTGTTTTGTTTTTCTCTTGTTTTAGTTTGTGTGTGTGTGTTTGTTTGTTTGTTTGTTTTTGTTTTTTTGTTCATTTTAGCTAAAAAGTTTTCAACAAAATCTTTTGATTTTTAAAAACTGGAAAATAAATTAGGGTAAAAACCTCATTTTTTAAATCCGGTTTTTTCTTTTTTTCATTGTTCCCCCACCCCTTGTAATGTTTAAAAATTTCCTCGTTGACATTTTTCACGAGATTCTCTAATTTATTAATTTATTTCCAAAAGATCCTATAATAATTTTCATTGGGGAGTGTAATTTTCTCGTCTTTAGTGAATAAATTTTCGACAATTATTGTTTCTTCTTCGCCTGCATTGAATGTAGTTAATTGTAGTTATTGTATAGTAGCATCATTTTAACCACCCTTTTTCTTTGTTTGCAACCGAAATTTTTCAAACCACATGATCTAACTGTTTACCTTCAGCCAAACAAATATCGCTTGTTTCTAAACAAAACGAATCGGTATTTTTTTAAAGTATATCCAAACCCCCAACGAACAATTATTTATTTTAATTTCTCAACAAATCATTTTAATTTTCTTAATCTTTTTGTCTGCATGCATGTATGCGTACATGCATGTGTTCGTCACATTGGTTTTTTTCCTTAAAAGTAAAACTAACAATTATTCCTGCTTTTGAATTTTTTGCCCTGAATTCATTGACTGTTTTAGTTTAGTTGGTTGCAATCTTCTTACATAAGTCTAACTAAATCTGCTTAGCAGTTTTCTAGTAGTCTGTTCATTTTGGCAACCTCGACAATGACGTTCTCCCTTTTCTCTCCTTCACATGCACGCATTCATACAACCCAACAATGTGCGCTCAATCAATGATGATGGCAAATAGAAGTTTTCAGCTTCTTCCCTATGTCATGGCCAATACACCATACAAATTCAACGATTTCTTTTCTAGTTGATTAATAATATACATAGACCTTAACTGTTAAATTTACTTTTTTATTTTGTTTTTCCCCCGCAAAAAAGCAATGGCGACCCATTCAGTTGTAATGTGAAAAACATTGAAGAAAATGTTATCTTAATGTTGGGTTCTCGGAAATTTTGGGATATTTTATTTTTCAATTAAAGTTAAAGGGAAAGAAAGAATCAGTCTAATAGTAAAATTCTTCCAAGGTCGGAAGCCTTTTTGTTTTGAATTTTTTTAATCATTTTTATATATTTTTTTTTCTTTGGTTTTCAAAAAAGAATATTTAAAATTGGAAAGGTTTCTTTTTTTCTGTGAGTGTATCTTCTTCAATTTCTGTCTGGTATAATAAAAATGTATAAAGCAATTTTTCCTGCTGCTACTACTGCTACTACCATGTCTTTCTAGCTTCCATGGTTTTTGTTCCTTTTTAACTTGATTATCAATTCCTCTCAATAGACTATTTAGTCAATATTTCTCATGTAAATTTGCTCATTTTCCTCCTTCATATATTGAGCATTGATTAGCGCTTGCGAAGTCATCAAGGAAGAAAAAAAAAGCATTTTCTTTTTTTGTAGGAAAAAGTTTTTTTTTGTTTTTTTTTCTGATCACTAAATTAACAACCAGTTTAAATTTTACAGGTTTTATTTAATTAAATTAATACGTTTCTTTCTTTCAACCCTTTTTCTGTTTTTTCTTATTTATTTCAAAATGATCAGAGAACCGTTGGTTTAAATGAATGATTGTAGATAGAGTCGTGGTAGTCGTCATGAAAATCAGGTTATAACAACAACTGCTTTTGACGTGCTATCATGATCAAAGTCCGATAAATTTGAAGCTAAAAAACATACCCATTGTGTTTTAAAAAATGTTACTCACAAAAACACAAAATTATTTTGGTTAATTTTTTTTAAACCAAAGAGATGATTAAACATTATGAACTAACTAAAAATAACTAAATTAGAGCTAAGATTTTCTTTCTCTCTCTCTCTCTCATATATACACATTACACATATTTTTGTGAATTTGTCTCTTTCTTTCTTCCTGCCGACTGCAATGTGCTTAAGAAGAAATAGATCGAAACCATTATTATTCAATATTGTTAATGTTTTCTAATGTTAATAAGAAATAGATATTAATGGTAAATGGTGTCTCTTTAGTATTAGTCGAAAGGGAAAAACGTGGAATCTATTTCAGATTGTTTTTTTTATTTTTTTTATTTCTCTTTCTCTTGTCTCAGAAACCGAAATCTTTTGTTTCTTAGTAGTCCGTGTGAACTGTGAACAAATGTTTAAATTTCTACTTTCATTTTCCTCTTTTGACCTGCTTGTTTTATAGTTGTATTATTCATTGATTGAATCTGGCCAACGATTTGTTAGGCTAAATTTTTAATGTAATATTTAAATCATTTTTATTCATTTAAATCCTATAAACTTCTTACTTCTGGAAGTAGATAAACAATAAAAACTGATTTCTTATAATTAGGAAGTCAGTTATTATTTAAAACATAAATGTGAACACAGTTTGAGTAAAATGTACATTGTACAATGTACAATACATTAATTGTAAAATATCAGCATTAATCATCGATTTGGAAATATCAAATAGATTTTAAAAAGCTAATGTGCGTATTTTATACTGAATTAAAATGAAAGCTTATGCATATGAAATCGATTATTATAATTCTTAATAATCAATTTCATAATATGCAGCATTTTATCGCCACAGTAGTTTATTTACATAAGCTAAGCATATATTCACAGTGGTTTGGTTTTGTTTTGTATGTAAAAGTGGGAGGAAAAGGCAAAGAAAGTGACTTGAAAGGAATTACCAATTATTATCAAATTTCTTTATTTTTATTTCCTTCATTTTCCGACCTACCAGTATTTTCCTTTGTGAATGAAAAGTTTATAATTGCAAATATATATCAATGTGATTGTGTAGTGCCATTCATTTTTCAATGGATAGTCACCCCCTCCTCCTCTTTTCCGGAAGAGTTTAGGAATAATCATCATCATCAGTAGTAGTAGACAAAAATCCCTTGTTCAAACCGATTGAATAATTTTTCAGTAGTTTCTAAAATTTGAAAACCTTGGTTTTGTTTCGAATAAAACAAAAACGAAGTTCTTTTTCTCATCTTCTATTGATTTTTTTTTTATGTAGTCACAAAACTTCATCTGGAATAATTACAAAAATTCTATTTTTAAACTTGTCTCATATATTGGTATGAAGGACTTCAGAGAATATTTTGCTTTCTTTCGTACTGATGATTTTAAGAAATTCATTAAAATATAATATTTATGTCTTAAATCTAACTAATAATTATAATAAAAGAAAAATTTTTTTTTTTTTTTTTTCGCTGAACACAAGTTTTGTTTTTGTTTCTGTAAAGCCTTCCACTTTCTAAGCATAATATATTAAGTAGAATCTCCCCTCACTATCTTGTTGATGAATCTAGTAGTCTGGCTCGATTTCAAGCACACATCTTATGAAAAATAATATCAGTGCTAAAAAAGAATCTATAGTTCTTAATTTCTCTTTGATAATCTTGTTTCACTTTCATTTTGCCACCTTTGCTTTTCTAATAGGTTTATCTCTGTTCTCTCGACCTGCATATTTCCTTGCATTCAAAAAATAACAAAGGCACTTATAATTTTGGGATAATTTTTTCTTAGTTATTTTTTCAATATCTCTAAGAAATCTATTGTTTAGTCAACAGTTTAGCCTCATTTTTGAGTACAGGAAATGGTTGGCAACTAATGTCAAATGCTATTAAAAATAGATTACCATATGGTTAGTTGGACAGTTTAAGTTATCAAATATATAATAAAGCTACTGCCTCCTATTCTGATTGTAAAATTTGCCTGTCATATTAAGTCATAGTGCCTGTCTTTGAAAATGATGATTGATCGCCAAAGTTCTAATTAGAACTAATGCAAAGGACAGCAGTTTGGGACTGGGGTAAGCCCCTAAGTAATCAGAATTATTACATAAAGAATAAGCTCACAGTAAGTAATTAATGTAGTATCTAAGATGTTGATGATTATTAGGGATAGTGAATAGATTAATCTTTGTGAAACTGATCACAGAAATATAAAAGACATTATGATGAAAATAAAAATATATTTTATAAGATAGTAATCAAGATTAATTAAAACTTTTTTTTTTTTTTTTTTTTTTTTGCGGGGTTTGATTTTGTATAAAAAGTGACTAGTCTCTGAAAGATTTCAGTTATATCCATAAAGGCATTGATTAATATATGTTCAGAAAAAGGTTGGTATGGTGCATAAGAAATTTTGTCTGAATACTGTTAATGAGAATAAGATTACCTGGACAGCTGAGGTTTTTGCAACTCTCTCTTCTTTGAGGAAAATGGATTTTATTTTAAATAAACATCAAAGATGAATGTATTTTTCTAAGTTGATTGGGTGAGTTGGCCTTTTGTCCTCACCTGCATATATTAAAATAAAACCAGCAGAAAGCTAAACCTATTTCTTCCACTTAGAAAACTGTAACAATAGGGGCAGCTGGCCATATTATTTTCAGAAGCCTCTTCTCTCCTCAAATTTTTAAAAAATTCTTTTTAGCCACATATTTCAAATCCTCTATGTTATGTCTCAGAACATGCAAGAATTAGTGTTTTCATTTGTTTTCATAACTCATTTAAAATAAATTAGCATAAGTAATGAGTTCAAAAGAACAGAATACACAAATTTAAAATTATGGTACCCAAGAAAATAAAGAAAAATTATTGTTTTAAGTAACAGTAAATAAATGTTATACGCACAAATAATATTTTTTAGATCATTAGAAATAATTTTCATTTTCTAATTAGAAAATTTTTATATTATGAAAAATACTTTAAGAAATATATATTTAAAAATTAATTTATTTATCAGAAAAGTTATGTTATGAAAATAAGTAATTCTGTAATTTATTTGAACTAGTATCATCTTTTTTGTGGTTTGTTTTTTAGTCACATTTATTGTGAGTTACATTCTGGAAAGTGTGACACAATGATAGAATATGTCATTGTAAATCTTATTATCAAAGAAAACATCTAAAGATGCAAATGTTTGTTCAAACAAGTTCTAGGATTGTAAAAAAAACCTTTTGCTTTGAACTTGATTGTTATAAAAGGAAACAGTTTTAAGAAAATTATATATATTTACTAAGTTTCCCTTCCAAAACATGTTATTGAAATTATTTTCTTAAATTTTAATTTTATATTTTGGTATTCCTATTTTTATATCAAAATGATAAGAATTTTAAATACATGTTCTTCTATGTAATTTAAAAACTACATGAGGTAAACTTTTCCAAATTTGAAACTTTGTCATATTATAGCTTTCTAATAATTTTATTTCATGGCATATTTTATGATAATAAAAATAAATATAACATTTATTCTATAAAACTGCTTGAAATATACAAGAAAGTTTTAAGGTTAAGTCCTTTTCTATAATGGTGTTGTAATAGATGTTATACATATAATTATTGCAGTACATGTGAATTCATGAATGATGGGTCAGCTTAAAATCTGATGCTCCTTGTCCATTTTTCTGATTTTCCATGTAAAATAACTAAAATAAACAATTATGTACTTTTTTTTTTCAACAAAGTGGTAATTCCAATATAAGAAATAGTCTTTAAGCAATATCTAAACATTAATACTTTTAAATTGTTTCAAAATTAGTACTTGAATATTTTTCTTTAAATTATTAAAGTAAGCATCTGGATTAAGGACAGCTCAGAAAAGATATACAGAGAAATAAAATGACAGTTGGAATTGTTAGTTATTTGTCTAAGATGTTTACTATTGCTCTACAAAAGAATCATTCCAGAAGACAATTCTTTATATCAGTTGTCTATGTTTATAGGTTTGTTTGTATACATATGTACTTATGTTTATTTGTAGATAAACACAGGCAAATTTTATATAATTAATTTTGCTGTATGTATATCAGTTTACATATATATATATATATATATATATATATATATATAATTTTCTAAACATATACTGTTAAATATAAGAGACAATGAATGTCTGTTATGTTTAATCATGAGCCATTCTAAACATTGTATTTTGGCTTTAATATATGAATATAGGCATATATTTACTTTTTTCTCACAAATGTGATTTTTAAGTGTATATGTACTTCTGATAATGTTTTGTTTTTCCAGTTTGTTATTTTTCATTTTCTTCTGTTTGATTCTTTTGCAATTTGTTTATTCTCTAAAATATCCATTTTTCAATATCCTTGGAACCAGAGATAGCTAATTTAAACTAGATAATTTTTCTATCTGAAGAAAAGTCAAAATTTTAGATTTATTCTCTTCAAATCAGAAAAGTTATTTTCAAGCAATCTAGCATGAAAAGAATTGAATGCTTTACTTACATCCATACTAATGTCTTCATCTTTGTACTTATTATCACATTTCAGCTGTTGTGCTCTTTGGCCTTCTTCAGGTGTCTGTCAATCTGGATAACCTTAAAGGAATTTCGAACTGAACATTTTACTTAATCTATGAGAGTAGAATTCTCATTCTGCTGTCCATGGTAGAAATATCTTATGATAATAACAGCAAAGATAAAAACATGAATCTGAATATAAATAATGATAACTCCTCATCCCAGAAATTCAGAAATTAAAGATTTTAACTTGTTCTCTTATACAAGAACAAATAACTTGGAGTTTACTATGTTCACAATGTCTAATTTGATAAGGTGATTTCAGAATAGCTGACATTAATAATTTAGGGACTAAGAAAAAAAATTAAGAAAAACTCACTTCTGCTGATATTAAGTGAAGTTCTTTGGTTTTAATATGAATGGACCTTTTCTTTTTTTTTCCAATGAAAAAACTGTATTCATGCTCAACATTTGTAAGTCTATTAAAAATATCAAATATTTATTTTCTTGATCAATTAATTTTAAAAGAATTATGTTACAAAAATACATGGATTTATACATTTCTAATTTTTATTGAAGAGCAAGAAAATAACTGATTTATTAACACAAGCAAGATTATTTGGAATTGACTAGATTAAAATAACTTCTAACTTGGCCTTCATTTTGTTGAGATAAATTTATTTTATTGATGACATTTAACTTTATACTAAAATATGGATTAGAAAAATTAAATATTTATTTAAGATTTGTCATTTTCATAGTTTCTTAATAATTCAATAAGTCACTGCAGAGCAAATTATAGTCCATATTTCTGGCCATAAATTCATCTAAATAAAGAATTATATAAATTTAGATATAAAAGTTAATGAAAAATAGTCTGAGTTTTTTTATATTGTTTTTCAGGATGATTAAGAATTAACGTAGCAATGGCTTAAAAAAATGACAACAATTTTTTTTTTCAACTTTGGTGTATATGTTTAAATATTTTTCTTAACCAGAAGACCACTATAGAGATAGAATAGAATCTTACTGATGATTTTTGTTCATTATTAAAATAATAACTGTGATTTCTTTTTTTCAAATTAGATATTTATTAATAAAAGTTTAAGAAATGTAAAGCATTAATTAAAACTGTTGGAATACATTTAAAATTTTATAAGTGTTATATATTTAAAGTTTTTATAAGTTTTAAGCTTATTAAAGTGCCAGATTTTGCCTTCTAATCTCAACATTATACTTCTGATTATGTCAAATAATGTTACAAGCTACTGAGTAAATTTGTGAATTTAGATAAGATAATGTTGACATTCCAAAAAAGGAAGTGGTATTATTATTTAGCATTTTTGAAGTTTTCAGATTTAATCATTAAACATGTTTATCAATTTTTTTTTTTTTTTTTTTTTTTTTTTTTCAGCTATTTTTTCAGTTTTTCCACATCCAACAACTAAGCAGTATTGTTATATTTGAACTAAATTCATTCGCATTGTGTTGGGAGGACACTTTCCAAGGTTTCATGAAAGCAACAGACAAGCATTGTTTTTAGTTGTTCAAGAGTTTACATATAGTTCCAAAGAGTGTAAGATATTTTCTGAATATTAGTGATTGAGTGCCTACAACCATGTTTAATGTAATTTTCAAAACCCAGATTGATGTAGTTATGTCAGCTTTCCCATATTCAAATAGAATTTAAGATTTGGTATGGTCATTAAACTTTACCCTGTCATGGGATGTATACAACTGGCAAGCAAGACGCTCCATTAGTTAAATGTATTGTCAGTTGTTGAATGCATTTAATTCCATTGTTGAAGATTTTGTTTAATATCAGAGATTTTAATTTTATAGCTTGAATTTAGTTTGGTGTTGTTTTACTGTTAATATTGTACAGTATACATCTATTGTTTACAAGTGTTTTATGTTAGTGGAAAAGATATGTCTACATAACCATGGATCTGGAAAATAACTGGATTGAAAGCACTATTTCAGTAATATTGGGCAATATCCATATTCATTGAACCCAAACATGTTTTTTCTTGTAGGGTAGCAAGAAAAATTCACTAACAACAATCCTTGTTTGTTGTTTTTAGTGAAAAATTGCTACTTAACTACACACACAACCTAGTGATAAAAGCCATTAGCTTCTTTGTCATGACACTTCAGTTAGAAGTAAATATTAACCATATACATTGAATTTTATATAGGGAACATTTTCTCTCCCAATCCTATCTGAAAGTGAAAAAGATAGTTAGGCTACAGGTAATTAAAAGACAATAGATTTCACTTAAGCAGACACTCATTGGGACCACAAATTTTGGCCCATGAAATTGTTAATTTCTTTTTAACTAATTTAAGAAAGATTAATTTAAAGAATGATCTAATTTCAAAAATTGATTCTATTCCCTCATTGATTGAACAAAACAGATATTCCTTGGTATCAAAATCTGTTGTATTTGGTGAAAATATTTTCTTAAACTGCTTTTTAGAATTTGAAGCACAATTTTGGAATATGTTCCTAATGCAATTTTTTTAGGCGATCTTGTTATATTTCATTTAGACTTATTAATTAAAACATTCACAATCACTCTATTCTCAGTTATTTTGAGGGGGTGGGGCATAGACTATGAGAAGAAAAACCCAAGAGTAGTTGGGATAAAACACTAGAAACAATAGGAAGCCTTTCCTTCTTTATTTGATTAAGTGTAAATTTAAAAAAGATAAATTTGCTTGACAAAATCCCAAAACAAGATTGATATGGTTACAAAAGGTAAACCTTGGCTGTCGTTGACATATTTGAAAGATGACTTGATGATACATGCAGAAAGGCACCAAGCTCAAGAATCACAGCTGACCTGATAGGCATTTATTTTATAGTCTCTCATATATATATATAACCTTTGTCCAGTATATCACAATGTTCAAGTTTTCTTGGTGTTCCTCATAAATGAACTTCTGTGTGTTTATTATGTCCCAATTTGGCAGGGAACCCTAGAACCTGTGAGAGCTCTTGAGTAGGCTGTGACCAAAAAAAAAAAAAAAAAAACATTTGTGAATGCTTGTACTAAACTATATCGGCAAACAGTTTTTTATGTACAGTGCCTTTATGATCAAGGGATTACTATCGAGTTTTAGTTTCGTGATGATATTGATTTTTGTCTTGGCTACTTGCTTCTATTTGGAGCCTGGTCACTTGCTCACACCATCAGAATCAAACCAAAAAAATGGTGTGAGGAATAGCAAACACATTGATCTTGATATACTTCCAATGATTTAAATGATCTACTGTATTTCCCAATTGTTATTTATACATTTTCAGCTTATAAAATGAGTTGCTCTTGAATATGTTGTGTATGTAAAGATAACCTAAGCAGGGCATCAATAATAATGCTTGTTATGAGATGATTGCAGTTCTTGACATTTGAACAAAGTGGCACAACATTGCAATTTGAATTATTGCCTCAAACTTGAAATTTAAATTATTACTTTATGCTTAAAAATGTCATAATAATTCCAATAATGGTAACAGGAATAAATATGATGGTAACCGATGTTTGCTGTCATTGTTTAGAACTAAAGAAATAGTAGCCAAGAGGTTTGAGGGTACATTCTAATTTCTAGATCCTTACTATATATTTTTAAAAAATCTTTTGAATTTAAAGTTGTAAATACTTGTTAAATAAATAATTCTCTTATATAGTCTTCTGCTGTTTATTCACTTAAGGAAGAGACATGGAATAATCTTAATTTTCATTCCTTTAAAGGAATAGTTCAGGTCTGTAGTGTATATGTAGCAAGATTTGTCCCAAAACAAAAAATATATGTTAATAGGGTTGTTAAAAAAGGATTATTGAAATAAAAAGATGAGCCATTTCATGCTAAATCAGCAAGAGTCTGACCATCACCAACACAGATTATTTTCAAATTTTGTACATTTATAGAGCTTCATTATAGAAATTGAATTTAAAGTTTAAATATCAATATCTCAGATGTTTTTTTAAACCTACAGAGCTAAATTATATACCATTTTAAAGTACTTGGAAATATCTAAAAGATGATCACATTAGTTTTTGTTTTAATTTAAAGGTCAAATAAGATAATATGACCTTGACCCTAACCTTTGATATTTAATTTCTGAAAAAGTGTATCTTTAATTTTTTTAAAATTTGATAACAAATTTCTCTGCCTTATGGCAAGATATGTAAAAAAAAAAAAAAAATTGATGTACTTTTTACTGTGACCTGAGTTACAAGGGTTTTACTGAGTTGACCCAAATTCAAAATGGCTGATCTTGCTATTAGGCACTTTAGTTACTTCCACTATTTTTGTGATAATTCACAATACCTAAGTTTTGAAATTAATTTTTATAAAGAAAAAAGCTTTTTTGAAGCTTTCATTTTAGTTTTAATTGAAAAGATTAAATTTACTATTTACATTAAGCAATTTTTTTTATCTAAAATGCCTGATTACTGCCCTTTTTAGCCATCTTTTATCACAATGTAATTTTCTTTAAAAAAATCTTCCAAAAATATACTTTTCTGAAACTTTATTTGGGGAATAAAAGCTGATTTAAAGTATAATGTATCTGATTTGAAACAAGTATTATTTACTTTAAGTTAAAAAAAAAAACAAAAACAGAAAAATGACTTTTAAAATGAACAGTAGTAGTAATTTACATATCTTTCAACACTGATAAGCACTTGTCAAGCACAGACAATCTATTTACACGTTTATTGCTGTTTTACAAAGACTTTATCTGTTAAACCATATTTAAGAAAGTGACAAGTGAATGCTTTTCTATATAATTTTTAAGTACTCAGTAATCTTATATTGTTAGAAATATTCTCCATAATCTAATTTTAGGAATGTTGACTTTAAATTTGCTATAGTGATTGATCCTATTTCCTGATATTGTCATGTATAGTCATCCATACTTTCAAAATGAGCACATTTTAAACACAAAAAAATAAACATAATTATTTAAAAAATATTTGGTCTGTGATGATTTGTATTAAGTTTTTTAATTTTCAATTAGTAAATATAGTCCTTATTTAATAACTTAATGACCTAAAGCAGACAAAGATTGGAAAATTTTTAAAGATTTTTGAAATTTTATAAATTATAATTCACAAAGATGGAAACCATTCTAAAAATTTATTATTCATCGGAAATAAATTTTTTCTTCAGACTATTATTTATCAAAACAAATAAAAACTTATCTAATTAAATAATGTCATAGCTTTATTGCATTTTTTATTTTACTATTTGGAGTAGCTTTTTAGGAAGTGGCAACTATTTGAAAAAAAAAATGGATGATTTTACATTTTCCAAGGAGTCCAGTGTTTAAGTAATAAAACAATGCTTGCACAGAATTTAATTTCTAGAAATTTCATGAAATTGTGTGTGTGTGTGTGGTGGTGGTGGGTAACAGATGTGTGTGTGTGTGTGTGTGTGTATACCAAGATTTTCTAAAGTTAATCATTTCAAAAATTCATTCATTTGTGAATAAGTCCTGCAAGTTTCATTAAAATCTAACTATTATTTGACTTTTGCAAGGATTTCCAAATTAATGTGTTTTTATTCAAAAAAAATTTATATTGTTAACTCTGGTCCTATGTTGACACAAAAGACAAAAATTTTAACCAAAATTCTGAATGTGTTAGGATTAGAAAATATAAAGAAATAATAAAAAAAACATACTTTGGTCTTTTCTCTTAATAATAACAAACATTTTGATGCTAAAACTTTGTTTTTATTAGGTTTGGAGCCTTTGTTTCATCATGCTATGCTGTTTTTTTTTTTGTAAAAAGTGAAGGTACCTAAATAATCTAACATTTTTATATCTCCCAATATGGTCAAGTTGTATATCTTTAGAAAACTCTTTTTGAATGCTGATTAATATTTATATAAGAACTGTAATCCTAAAATCAACAGATTGTGTTATTTGTGATTAAATGTTGTCCAATTCAGTAGAAAATAAACAACCTTATTTTGGGTATTATACAATGTAGAATCCTTAGATAGCAACAGCCAGTAATCATTTGAAGTTGAAACTCAGCAAATTGGTAGGTGGTTTATATGACAGCCTGGGAGATTCCACTCTGCCATATAGGTAAGTCTATTCTGTAGATTCTGATTGGCTGATGATTCCAGTGTGGATATTGTGCTCAATAAATATCAGCACAATATCCACTCAATGGGTGAGAGGAAAGAGGGACATGTATTGAGTTACAACCCTATTTATTTTTGTCTGCCAACTGGACGATAGTTGGGAACATCCTTGTGAAAGTGAGTCTCATACTCTTAATTGTTCAATACAACAAATAGATTCTTATATGAAAAAGTGACTTAATGAAAATAATTATTTAAAAGTGTCCTGAATTAATGTTAAGATAATAGGAAAATATGCAAAAAATGATGTTAATGGTTAACAAATTTTTGTTGACATTTGTCTTGATACACTAAATAAATATACAAAACAGTCCGTATTTTAGTTTTTGATTATGATTAATGGTTACAAACTCATTGTTCTACAACTGCATGATTCTATCTAGTATCTAAACCATGATTACTTTATCTCATTATTTCATAAAATAAGTGCTGGTCATAAAGGTTATAAAAATTTTATTAAGTCAGTGTAAAAAAACCTTAAAAAAAACTGAGCTCAACGTGACTTTAAATTGGCACCTATAAACATGTTCTTCTGAAACAAGTCACTTACTCTCCAGACAATAAAGATATATTGGTGGCTTTTTATAGTAATTTGAATTCTTCATCAATACATGAAAACCAAAATAGTTATGGTAAGTAATTTTGAATTTCATATTTATTTTTTTATTTTTTTTTTCAAATATGTTGGTGCAACTGACAAATTCTCAGAGGGTGAAAATTATTTACTTCAGAACAATGAGATATATTTTGAGACATTTATAATTTTGGTCTTAATTCATATGACTAGTATAATCATGTAAACCTTTGTTGCTAGAATATAGTATCAAAGAAAATTAAACTTATTTTGACTAAAATTTCTCATCAAGAATCTACCAGTGTAGAAGAGCACAAAATATCTAATAAGAATTAAATTATTGAAAGAAGTTTGCAGCTTGTGAAAAGGTCCCAAAAAGCACAAATTTTGACAATACTTCCAAAAAGCTGGAATATCCAAAGAATTCAAATGGAATTTGGCATCACAGCATACATCGCAAGACAAGCCAAAGAACTTGTAAATGAACAAAGAATATTAATTCTACGAAATACATGAAAATATAGATTTTTACAAGAGACAATTGTTGAAGTTGGGCTGTTTTATAAAAGTGAAGAAGTCAGTGGTGCTTGGAAAAATTTACTATAAGACAGTCTTAAAAATGGTAGAAGAGTTCAGGAAAATAAGTATCTTGTACTCTGTAAGAGGCATACCAATTATTTAAATAAAAAAATCCAAACAGAATTAGTTTTTCAAAATTTGTTGATCTCAGACCTAAAGAATGTATCCTAGCAGGTGGGCTAAAATGTGCTGTGTCTGTGTTTGCACAATATATAAAAATATGAATCTTATGATTGTAGATGCTCATCTTTGTACTCTGACTCAAGATGAACCATATCATTTAACAGATTACCACCAATGCATAGCTGCTGGTACATGCAGTGAAGCAACATCTAACTGCTACTTGGGTGACTGCTCAACTTTTAGCAATTTGATGGCGGATTTTGTTTTTTATATATAAGAAATTCTAAATAAACATTTAATTGATGATTTTATCTACAAACAGTAGCTATTAACTGATAGAACTGTACTGCAAACTGTATCACAATCTATAAAAGTTTTATTGAAACTTTTTATGCAGGGCTTCAAATTATGAAAAAGCATGATTTAATTGCCAAAGAACAGTCAAAATTTTGTTCTATTAAAAGTTCTTTGATGGATGGTGAAGTCATTTTTATTGCAGATTTTGCTAAGAATTATTAATTTATTTTGCAGGATGCTGCACAAAGCTGTCACCGAAATAATTCTCAAGCCACATTACATCCATTTATCTGTTATTACAGAAATTACAAAGAGCTGGAACATATTAATATTGTAATTGTATCAAATTTCCTTAGCATGACAAAGTAGCTGTCCATTTGTTGCAAAGAAAACTTATAGAAGTACTGAAAAAAAATCTTAATTTTAAAATAATCTATAATAATCTATTTTTCTGATGGTGCTGCTTCACAATATGAAAATTATGAAAATTTTATCAATTTGTGTAACGATAAGACTGAATTTGCTATTGATGCAGAATGGCACTTTTTTGCTGTATCTCATGGGAAAGAATTGTGATAGATTAGGTGACACTATTAAGAGATTAACAGCCAAAGCACACCTGCAGCAACCCTATAATGAACAAACAATGATACCAAGACAGTTGTTCGATTATGCAAAAAAACACACACACACACACACACACACATATACATATATATATATATATATATATATATATATTGGGGGTATAAATATTTTGTATTCTTCAATAAATTAAGCAGGAATTTTAGAAAATAAATTAAAAACTGCCTCAACAATTACAGAAACTCAGAAACTATACAGTTTTAGTTCTGTGTCAATGGAAGAGGTAGAAATAAAAACAGAATGAATTGGAAAGAAAGAAAAATAAATTATAAAAACTAATAATATAGATCTTGAAAACATTAAGGGATTTGTTACAGTAATCTATGATAAGAATTGGGGGTTAGGATGTGTGAAAAATATCCTGATAATGAAGGGATAAAAATTGACATTTTTATAACCAAATGACCTCTCCCCCATCTTTCTGTCATCCATTACAAATCATCCATGATAAATTATTCTGATATTTTTAGTTTAGTTGATCCCATAGCTGAGACTGGAAAAACTTATAAGCTTTTGAAAAATAAGATGGAAAATGGTTCAAATAATTTAGGAAAGGAATTTCTTGAAGTATCTTTAAATACAATCAAGGTTGGTCATCATAAAAATATTGAGTGAAAAAGTGGTTTGCATATTCCAACAAAAAAAAATGTTTTTAAATGTTAAGAATTTTTTTTCTTTTTTTTAAATATTCATTTCAATGTATCAATTTTTCAGATCAAAACTTAATTTTTTTAAATATACAAAAAACCTGAAAATTTGATTGTTTTGTGCATTTAGTGTCAAACATCAAAAATGGAACAATTAACTTTATATGTTGCTTATTCTCTTATTATTTTGCTACCTTGACATTAATTCATGAAATTTTTTTAAATAACTATTTTCATTATTTTACTTTTTCATATAAGAATCTATTTGTTATATAATAAAAATGTAAACAAGTCCAAAAGTAAGGTTATTTATTTTCCACCAAAATGGTCAACATTTATTCACAAATAACACAAACTCTGTTGATTTTATGATCATAGTTCTGATGTGAATATTAATCAGCATTCAAAGAACTTTCTAAAGATGCATTGGGAGTTATGAAAATGTTAGTATATAGTAGCAAATAGCAAAATCCATTTTAAATTTGACCCAACTTGGTAAAACCCTTCTAACTCAAAAGACCACCACAAAGTTTTGTACATATCTGGGCATAAGGCAAACAAATTTATAGTCAAATTTTAAAAACATTAAGGATATGCTTTATGAGCAATTAAAGGTCAAAGGTTAAGATCAAGGCCAAATATCTTATTTGACCTTTAAACAAAAAAATAAATAGATCACCTTTTAGATCTATCCAAGTACTTTAAAATAGTATATAATGGTGCTTTGTGGGCGAAAAAACTGAGATATTGATATTTAAACTTTGTGACTATTTTCCAAAAATTCCCCTTTTTGGCAAGGGCCATATCTTAGGAACCCTTTCACTTAGAGTTGTAAAATAGGTACCATTCAATTTCTGTCATGAAGTTCTATAAGTGTACCAAATTTTAAAATAATCTGTGTTGGTGATGGTCAGATCCCTGTTGATTTGGCACAAAATAACTCACACAGAGAATTCCATGAACATGATAAGTAACTTTAAATATAAGTAAGAATTAATATAAATTAAATACATTGTCCGAAGTATGGTGATTGTCTTTTGTAAATAGCATCAAAAGTTAATAACATTAGAGACCCAAAATACTAACCATTAGCATTATACATTTTATCTCTGTAAATTCAAGTTGGTGAGGAAAGGTTTTTAATTTAGAAAATGATTAAATATTCCACATTTTCTTCCAGTGGTAGTTGTTATTATTATTATGAGAATGTGTATTGTGGTGCAGTGGATATTCATTGCATTCACTTATGCCCAAATAGTTTTGGAAAAAGGTATTAATCCATCTCTTCTTCCTCCAGCTATAGCTTAAATAGCAGGACAGATTAGGTTCTGTAGCCTTTGTTGGCAACCTACTGTGGAAAAATCTGCTAGGTCAGTCATGTCTCAGAAGAGACATGACTACCCCAGCATGTATTATGTATGGCACTTAACTGAGTGCTATACTGCAGAATTAACATCTTACCATAATTTGTGTATGATTTGTATATAAACTTTGCTTTTGATTGTATATAAACTTTTAATGAGTGATTGTTTTGCTAACAGGACATCTTTTCTATCATCTACACTTAAGGTTTGGGAACAAATGTCCTTTTTTAGATCACTCTTAGCTGTTAGATGATATGAACTTGCAAATGCATTACCAATTATCATCATATCCTGTTTTTTTATTGTCCTTTCTACTTAATGTTTTCTCAGCTTCATTCATTTTCAGTAACCCCTAGTCTCTATTGACTTTATTGTATTGTTTGGAATGAAATAATAAATAAAAAAACAGTTCTTAGACTATTTACATTATTCAGACTTAAGTATATAGTAGATATAGACATTGGTTGGTTCCATTGACTTGACCTAAGAGTTGTGGGTTTAATACCAGGCTACAGTAGTGGTGAACAAGTAACTTAGAGAGTCCGGTTAGAGGGAGATAACTCATTACTACCAAAAGAGGCTTTGCACAAGGAATGAGAATGATATACCCCAGTGATCATAATAAAGGGTTCGGTTCAAAATTCCTAACACCTGAAGAAGGTCAGAGCATATAACGGCTGAAATGTCATACAAATGGCAACCAAGATGAGGACAATATTCTGAATAGTGTAAATACTACCTCGTTTCAGAAATATAGACAAAAACAGTTCTGTTTTTTTTTATCTCTCTGAAAATGGTAAACTAATTATGTAATTTTGTTGATAGCAAAATATATTTAATCTTTCTCTGTTATGAAGACATTTATTTTAAAAAGGTAAATTGTGTGAAAGCTGACAACATGTTTATTGTGTATGATAAATATTGGTTTCTTTGAATACTTATAAAGAAGTAGCTAACATGTTTGGTATTAACAGTAGGTAAATATTGACTTGGTGATTGATAAAAATGTCTCGATTCACATTTTATATCTGTTACAACTCAATGGTTATCCAATTGGTTTATGTTACCGAGATCTCTTTGAATATGACTATTAGGCTTGTTGACAAGTAAATGATTTTAATATATTTGATTTTATCAGTTTGAAAATGTTTTTTCTTCAGGGTCTAATGACACTTGCAAAAATTACAAAGAACAAGAGAAAACTCAGTCAGTCTTTCAATCTAATTCAAGTTTCATTCTGACTATTTTTCTTTATTTTTTCTTATAACTCAGAAAAGCTTCCTTTTTTCTTTTCTTTTTTTTTTTTTTTTTTTTTTTTAAGATCAATGTATTAAAATGAATAAATGACTGTATTTAATTTAAGACTCTTAAGAAGAAAATCCTCTGATTTGCATCTTTTAGATTAAGTTTGTCAATATGAACACATTCAGTCTCCATTATAAGTTTCTTGTAATGGAGACTGAGCTCATTATTATCAACAAATCTTTGTTCATTAGAATAAATTTGAAGACTATGAGACAACTGTTGCTTTTATTCATTCAATGGAAATAATATGTCCTAAGTAAAGACTGCAGGAGGTTGTTTTGAGCACATGAAAGTTATGCAAGTATCTTCATTGATTAGATATTTAAAGTAAATATTCAATGAAAAACAAAATAAAAAAAATTGAAAGTTTGAGATACATCAAGTGAGAAGTGTTAATAAAAGGCATAAATTGATAAACTATACAAGTTTTTCATTTAGACAGGTTAGAAAAAACTAATATGTAATAGGACTTTAGAAAATGTACCTTCAATTAGCCTTAATTTATTTAATGCAAAAGTTATGCCTTAATAATCATTGAATTTCATTATAGAGAAAAAATTAGGATAAAACATTAATCAGCTGCAATTATTAAATAAAAAAACTGTTTAACTATTGTTGCCATTCGACATTTTTGTAATGTTTATTCATTTTTGCTTCTATTTAGTTGAGTCATTGAAGCTTAATGATAATTGTCAGAATATTCTGCTATCGTTCTATTATATATTACACATTCATATATAAAAAAGTGTAAAGTCACACATGTAGAGTTTTTTTTATATGTACTGTGGGTATTTTTAGACTAGACTTAGATTTCCTTCTCTAAATAACAAAATTTGTTTACTACTTAGTCACTTCTATGGTTTAATATGTATATATTGCTTCTCGGTATGATGCTATTATCTGCTGCCATATATTTCTAACTTGTCATTAAAAAATAAGTGCTTAGATTTGATATATTCATTTATATTTTATCTTGTATACATTAGATGCATGCATTTTCATTTTTCATGATAAAGTCTTGACTTAATGCACTTTCTATACCATCTTCTACTAGGATTATGCAAAAGGTGTTTTTTTTTTTGTTTTTTTTTGGTTAAGCTAGACACTGAATAATATACACTTGAAAACTTTTTTTCTTAAACTTTTTTCTATGTGTATTCTTATAATTATTATTATTTATTAATATTTAAAAGGTGTTTTTGATTTGTTTGTCAATAACCTCATTAGCAATTGGTTTAATTCCATTTAAGTTTTTCCTGAGGTTGATGTAAAAGATGCAATAAAACAAGAAGTAGACATAACATTTTCTTTGGTGATATTATTTCAGAATGTACACTTTCAGTATTGAAAATGTAATTAAAAGGTATCACAAATCAGTGAGATAAAGAATTTCAAAAGTTGATCAGTATAAAAACTGCATCAAATTTCAAATAGATGTGTATTTTATTAATCTGATGAATTTATTCTTTCTTTTCAGTTTTCTAATGAAATTTGTTTCTATTATATATTTTCATGTGTTTGTTTTGTTTTTATTTACTTCCATAAGTAAAACTAATTTTATTTTCCAAAACAATAGTAAGAATGTAGTTTGGTACTCAATTTCAGTGACCGGTTTTAATTTTTTTTCTTTCTTCCCTAGACTAGAGAAGATATTCCCATCTCCATTCCATTTCCTGTGATACTGTTTTCTTTCTTAGAGAACTTTCTCCTACAAACAAGCAATGTCATTTCACTTTGCTGACATGCAGAGTACACATGCTTGTTCTCTCTATTATCAAAATGGTTGATATGAAAAAAAAAAGTTCTATTTTTACTGATCTTTTTTTATATTCTTGTATTTCTAGGCTAAACACATGAAGAAACGCCTCAAATTTGTAATTAAGGTCAGAATAATTTTGGGAATGATACTAACATACTTCATGCAAGTAACTGTCAGTTAAAAATCTATCAAAAGATTCCTTCATTTTTTTTTTTTTTTCAATTCCACTTTTGAAAACTAACTCTGTTTTTGTTCTTTTTTTTTTCTATTCTTCTCACCCACCAAATATTTACTTTAAATATTTTATTGCATTTATCCAGCTTTTCATTATTTCCACTCAATTGATTGGACAATCAATTTTGACTAATTGCTGCTCTCCTAAAAGCAGACCAGTTCATTTATTTTTCTCCTTCTCTTTTTTCTTTCTTTCACTTCATCAATTTTAATTTTGTTATCCCCTATCCCATCAGATTGTAAACGATCATGGTTCCTCACACATTCTACTTTCTTTTATTATCTGTGAATTGCCATGTCTTTTGGGGAAAAATAGTGATTTTTTTTTCCATTGTCTTCTCCAGTTTTGAATTTGGAGTAGTCCTTCTTCTAGACTGGTTGCCACTTGAGGTTATAGAGCCTAGTCAATTTCACACCATATAGCTTGGAACCTACACAAATCCCAGCAGTACCTCTCCCTCTGAGAAGAACTAATCTCTGATGTTCCCAGAGTGGGGAATTTTAACTGGACTCTTTTGTGCCTCAAGTCCCATGTACATGTGAACTTCCTCTTTAATCTTGGCCTTGTGCCATATTCAATTCAACATTAAGGTAAATACTGCCTACTATGCTACTTAACCTATAGCTAGAGGTGGGGAGAGAAAAGGTCGATTCATTAACATTAATGTGAAAAATGAACACAGTAGAATGAGCCTGAATTTGAACTCAGTTTGCTGGTTTTATTTTCCAGGCCATTAACCATTACACCATCCACACATCCCTCAATTCTTATGCTTACACTTTTTCCATTTTTCTCTTCCTTTCTTTCTCTTCTGTCTGATCATGCTAAAAGAAGCAGCCATTGAAAATCTGGGAATGTCATCAATTCTTCGTTGTTTGAGACTTTTGGTCAGCATTCAGACCATTTTGTTTAACACTGGGAATTGCTTAATTATATTAAATGACTCAATGCTCTTAACTTATTTTGCTTGTCAATTAATTTATTAATTACATCTCAATATCTTCTTTTTATAGAGCTCTTTGATTGTTTTCAAGTGCCACAGAGGATATTTTCACAGCAACCTTTTCATTACTCACCTTTTCATGTTTTCTTTATTTCTTTCTTCCCTGCCCCCTGTTTCTACAGCCACTGCTTAATTGTTCTGAAGACCTTATCTTCTTGCCTTATGCTTGGCTTATCATCTAAAGCATTTTAAAAACATATAAAAAATGGTGAATTGGAACACTTTGAAAAGTTTTTAATCATTTTTATTATTAACAAATTAAACATATTTGATATATGTATAAATTAACATTTTTATTTAACTCTTAAATATTTCATATAACCAAAGAAATCTAAAATATTTTATCATTGATTTTAAATTTGCACAAAAATAAAAAATTCAAAGAGTGGAATCATTATTAAATGGAATTTTAAACTAATTTTAATTATTTGATATTTTTAAAATATTTTTAAAATTTTAAAAATATTTACAGTCTTATTTTTCAAGGAATTTAAAAAAAATTAAATCTCTTTAAGACAGTTTCAATTTCATATACTTAATGATTTAATCAAAAACTATAAAGAAAATAAGAAACTAATTGTTGAATTACATAAATAAAAATTTTCTCCAAAAGTAATCATTATCATTAATACAGGGTGCGATAGAATAATTATTGTCTAAATTATGCAAAAATGAAAATATCACTGACATTTCATTTTAACTGATATATTTACCAAAATTACACAAAAAATATCTTGAAATACTAAAGAGTAAATTTATTCAATAAAATCACCATTGGCTTCAACCACTGCCTCCAGACAACTTGGGAATCTTCTGCAACATTTTGGAGCGGTTTCCTTGTTTAAGTTGGTGAATGCTGCCAAAATCCTTACCTTCAGTTCATCTTTGGTAGTACAAGAAATTTTGTTGGTGTCTCACTTAACTGCACCCCATCACATAATAATCAAGGTGGTTGCCATCTGAGGAGTTAAGTGGCCAGATGTAAGGGGTGATGTCGTGAAAGAAATTATTTGACTGGGTTCTCCTGCTTGTGTAGCATGGTGCAGGGTCCTGTTGCTAGATATATGCTCTTTCAGCAGCCACCTTTTTGAGCCAGGAGAGCACTACCTCTTCAAGGCATTTAATGTAGGTCTTCTTGTTGAGTCTGAGGCCTTGTGGGAAGATGAATGGAGGCATAATGTCACCATCACTTGTTATCATTCTAAGCACTTATAATCACCATTAAAGACTCATCCAACTCTTTCCGACTCCTCTGTACTGCCTTCAGATTGACACCCAAACACTCTGAAATGTTTGTATTGGCAATTCCAGCACATGGCAAGTAGTACAGCATGCCATTTCCAAATTTCTGACAAAGTGAATTGAGTCATGGTGCTCTTGTTCTCACAGATTGTGTCCAACTGACCCTACTATACTGTGCAGTGGACAAAATCAAGAACAAACAACACATGATTAAAAATAAAAATGACAACAATTTACCCATCGCACTCTGTTCATCAACATTGTAAAATTATATTAAAAAATTAAGCCTTTTCCCAACAATAAATTATAAAATTCAAATACTGTTATTGCTTGAATGTTTTCATCAGTTATTGTGAATAAAAACAAACTAAATGATTTTTATTTTTTCAGTTCCTATGCCAATTGACATTTTTAGTTCATCAGAAAAACAGAATTTGATTTACATCTTTATATAGGCATTCCTATTTTTTGTGCATGTACATTACGTTTTCATATCATAGTGTCTCAGTAGAAGACAAATCAGAGCATCATCTTTTCTTTAAATGACTGGCTCAGTAAAAAATTATGGAATTTGGAGTATTGAAAAAAATTAAATTTCAAATATAGAATTATTTATTTTGCAATTGAAACAGCTAAATAAATAATTAAAAATGTTTGTAAAAGAAATTTTAAATTGCAAATT
This sequence comes from Ascarosepion bandense, assembly GCA_037127315.1. Lineage (NCBI taxonomy): Eukaryota > Metazoa > Mollusca > Cephalopoda > Sepiida > Sepiidae > Ascarosepion > Ascarosepion bandense. The sequence continues at coordinate 4,150,727 of JBBBDQ010000883.1, read as the reverse complement.
TAAAGAAAAAAAAGGGAATAAAGAAATGAGTTTAAGATGAAATCCAATTCTGCTTTGCATACAAATATGTCTCCCTGGTTATGAGTCAAAACGCTCAAAAGCAAAAAAAAATCCAAAGACAAAAAAGTCTATAGGCTACTGTGTCGCTAATATGTCAAACTTAAGTTTATTTACTGTAAGCATTTTTTGAGAGGGGAGAAACAAATTTAATTGAATATTGATAAAATGTTTATGGTGCCAAATCATTTATTCTCATTATTTTAACTGTTCTATCTTATTATTTCCAACTTCTCTTTAGTAACTATATTTATATTTCTAGTATTTCAACACATGCATGATTAAGGTAAAATTATATTTGTATCCTCTGAACTTTTTAATATTTGTTCTCAATGTGTGAAATGTTCCTCTGATTAGTGAGTTTTTTTTTCAAAGATATCATCTAATAATATGTTCTCTAATGATTCTGAATTGAAGATCTCAAAATAAAGTGGCATGCATTCATTTGTTTCCTGTTTTATTTATTCATTTGTTTTCACGTTATTTATATTAAATGTTTGTCTTGTCCCTTTTATTCAACTGTTGACTTAATTTGATGAGGCAAGAATTATCCTTTTCTGCCAATTGGTACTTTTATTGTTTAGTTTGTGGTGGATAATTTATATAATTGAAAGTAATTTATCAATGTTATAAATTTTTTTTTTTTTTTCAAAACATGCACAGTGAAAATTCCAAATCATGAAAATGTACAAAAATGTGATAAATTTTTTTTTCTGTATATTTTGGATAAAAAATACACTCAAATTTGTATTTTTAACATTTAAGGAATTTTCAGTTGCATGAATGAGTCTCAAAAAATTTATATGGCTACTACAAATCTCATTTTATATACATTTTTTTAAAGATAAAATTCAAAAGATGTTTGAAGAAAAATTTCTCACTTTGTTTTATGGCCCAGAATGGTTTCTATTAATAATAAAATCAGTAGCTTCATTCCCCAACAATAAATGATTTGTGGACCATAAACATGTTATCAATATCCAATTAAATTTGTTTCTCTCCCTTCAAAAAATGCTTGCTATAAATAAACTTAAGTTTGACATATTAGCAACACCAAGTAGCTTATAGACATTTTTTTGTACTTGGTCCTTTTTATTTTTAGACCTTTTTGACTTTGGACTTTTTGACTTAGCACTGTCTCCCTTCATAGATCCATATGGAGAAAATTTGATTCCAGTAATTTTATATTTATCATTCATTTACCATTTAAATGTCTCTTGTGGATTCAAGTGATTATCCAATGAACATAAATATATTCTTCATGAATCACATCAACAATATCAATGGGACAATAGAACTTATAAATTTTAAATTTCAGCCACTTTTCAAATTCTGTGTTACTAATTTAAATAGTGCCACTTACTAATTTAGTACTTTATTTATGTTTGCATATATGTATTTTTGCAATGATAAAATGATTTCTGTGTAGAAAAGTAAAATTGTTGTAGTCATTATATACACTTTGCTAGAAATGTGTATATATGTTTGTTTGAAATTTATGGGGACTATTTCAGTTGATCAGCTCCTAAAACTTTGTCTTAAGAGATTAATTTTTATAAGCTGATTAACTGAAAATTTAACTAAGATTCCATGATCAGAATTACAAAAAAATTCATGTAAATGTTAAAGTACAAATGAGAGTGATTAAAATTTACTTAAAGCACTGTCACTTGTAAGAAACTTGTTTACTTTTTAGTAATTTCTAGACTCGATATCACACTAGTATCTGTTCCTGAAGGCTGAAAAGTTGTTTAAATCTCTGAATTAAATTCTGTTGTAATAACTGACATAATATTTTCTGCATTACAAGAAAATTGTAAATTTCTTGAAATGAAAAAAAAGCAGAAGACAAACTTGTGAGATCAAACTCCCGTCACACATGATTTTTATATAATACACATTAATTCCTTAGAACATTCCCAATGATTTATGTGCAATGCTTGGTGTTCATTATAAAATAAAACTTGACTTCTATCATATTTACAGTTAGAAGTTTGTATGCTTGTACTCCAAGGTGATTATATTGCAAATATATTTATGTGACTCATTACTAGATATGCTCAAGCAAGTCACTATACTGTCATTAACTGTTGCAGCTTTTCTGAACAACTTGTCTATTGTATTCAAGAAGTTGAGAATTTTATCAGGAATAATATTTAGGATATAAAAGCAATTTAGAATTATTTTAGTAAGATGTTGAATTTTCTAAAAGTATTGTTCTTTTCATTCTATCTCTTGATATGTAATAAATCTTCTCAGTTTGAACAAGCAAAATAAAATGTCAGAAGTCTTTCTGTAATCAGTATTAATATTTAATTATAAATTTGAGTTATACTTGCAAGGTTATTGGGTATTGACTATTTAAAAAATATCACCCAAATTTATTCTTAACCTTTATTGGTTAAATTTATTTTGCTTAAACTGAATGGTATAAATACGTGAATTAATAAACAGCCAAAAAAAGTAGACTTCATGTTTAGTTGATCTATTTTATTTCAAGAGTGCACAAGATGTTTTTTCTTTTTTTAATCTCTGACTGTTTTAAGAACTGATTGTAATGATTTTACTTTTCTTCATTCCAATGAAGAGAAATAAATCTCATAGAACTTTACTTTTCACAGTTTATATATATATATATATATAACCAGTCCAATTCCAGCTTCAACGTCAAAAAAGTCTGTTTAAAAAATTTGTTTTTTAATAAAATATTTCAATAAATTTCATGTGAAAATTATGGAAAAATGATTTTGGAAAAAATGACTTTTATATATATATTAGCTATTTTATATGTTGACATTATATAAAAAGGATTTCATACAGGTATATAGAATTAAGTAAACTTTGCCCTTACTTGGAATTCTGAACTGCAGGTGAAGAGTCATTTATATTTTTTTTCTAAATAATATTCATGTGCTAAACTCTTTTAAAAATGCAGAAAATAAATTTATCATTTTCTTTGAATTTTTATTACATTTTTAACAAGACAATCAATTAGTTTAGGTGCCTTCAGTTTTCAGTATAAATTTTTTGATATCTGATTTTAAAATGAAATTTTTAAAATAAATAAGTTATATTTTAGCTTTAAAATTAGCTTTAAGTGAAAGTCAAGAGATTAAATTTAGTAATTCCAGTAAACAAAATACACTGGCGTATTTTAAACCGAAATTATATTGATTGAAATCTAAAATTAAAAAAAATTTAAACGTACCGCCATTTTTTTGATTGATTGACACATTTACGTAAACAGTAGCCACATTTCTGTTTTAAAAGTCTGGCAAAAATAAAATATACATTGCTGACACGTTATTGAAGTCAATTTTTAAAATTAAAACTTACCTTTATCTGATTTCAAACAAATGTAGTTGCTTACTCTCTGAAATATTCAGTGAAACCCTTTATCAGTTATGGTAGCCGTTGTTATCAGTGTACATATCAGGTGTTGACAGCTGTAATAACAGCCGGAAGCTATCAAGAAGGCTAAGTAGGGAGACCATAGGTGACAAAAATATACAAATTTAATTTTTTATGTAAGGGAAGACAACCCTTTAATCACGTAACCTTTTAATGATAAATATCACGTACGGCCACCTGTACAAATAAAGATATGGGCAATCAAAATGCACACAATTAAAATGTTATAATTATTTTAAAAATCCATTGGCTAAATCATTTGTATTAAGCTTTTAAATTTTCCATTAGTAATTGTAGTCTTCATGCATTAATTACATATCCTAGCCGGCCCAATAGAGGAAGAAATTTAACAATAATTTTGAAACTTTTTATATAGAATTTTTATATATAATTAAAAAATTTTAAAAAATGAAAATAATTCTTGTAAAAATTAATTATTCATTGAATTTTTTTTTTCTTTTCAGACTATGATACGCTTAATTTATATTGTTCATAAAAGCAATCAGAAGTTTATCCATATAAAAATTGGCATAGTTATTGCATTTTTTGGAAAGGGGCTCTATTGGAGAAAAAAAAAACTGTTGATTAGCATTCTCCAATGACTCCTGAATTTAATCATATTAGGTTTATTGTTGCCCAAAGTCGAATTTTTAAGCATTTCTGGAAATTAATTGGTGGGCTGGGGTGGGGGGTGGGGTAACATATGTAAAAAAAATATATATTTTTACCAATATTTTATACAAAATAATTTCAAAATTGATTTCGGTCAATTAGGAATAAGTCCTGAAATTTTCATCAAAATCCAACCATTATTTGATTTTTGCAAGAATTTCCAAATTAATGTGTCTTTCACGGTCAAAAAAGTGCATTGTGCAATATTATGTTTTTTTTTTTATTTAATAAACGTTGCAGCAATTTAGGTCTCACACTGATGTAAGAAAAAAAAGACTTTCTACAAAAATTTAAAACGTGTTAGAAATAATTAAAAACTTTAAAAAACAAAAAATTCTTTGATCTATCCCCTTAATGATAATATAAACGTTTTGCCAATAAAACTTTGTTTTTATTTAGTTTGGGGCCTTTTTCCTTCATACTATGCTGTTTTTTCAGCGATTTTGTGGAGGTACCTAAATTAGTTATATATTTTTATATTAAAATTTTAAATCCAATTTATCCAATGCAGTAGTTACACATAAATATTTTCAATCACAATTTTGATTTAAAAAATGCTGTTCCCATTAAAAGGGAAAATAACTTAGACAAAAATTTCTTGGAAATAAAAGAATTGTTACTAATTTATGCCCTGGATTTTTTTCAAATATCTCCTTTCTTAAACCAATCTATTTATATATGACCATAAAAATTTAAAAGATTGTTAACTCCTGACCTTTTAAAAAGAAAAAAATAAATAATAATTACCTGAAAAAATCAATAACAAAAAAAAAACAATATTTATTCACTTTTATTTAATATGCTAAAAACTTAAATCACTTTGTGTCCTCCAGATTTTCTTTCTTAAGTAGTAAGATTTTAGAATATTTTAGAGCGTTTCCTAAATAAAAAAAATTGAACACTTAACATTATTTTTATTTTTACTTCTATGCATAAATACAGGTTATAAAATAAAATTTCTACACTGGACTCTATAAAGTTCCTTAATGAATGAAACATATTGGCATAAAAGGTTTTCTTGTTATGTTTTTTTATTATTATTAATATTTACAGATACATTTTATCTGAATTTTTACAAGTAAAATGTATTTTAAAAAAATGGAGAGATATAATTGCTGTAAGATTTGAAGATTTTGACCTACTCCAATTCTTTTCTTCGTTTTTTTATCTAGCACCAAACAATGTTGGTGATGAAAGGTTTGTTTACATAAGATCTAAGATAAACTGAAAAATATTGGTGCCAGCATGACTTTTGTCATGGTTATAGAAACAAGGTGCCAATGTAAGCAAAATCAGGAAGTATTGTCGAAATGTTCTTGCAGTTTAGCTGATGACTTGCCTTTTACAAAGGTGCCATTTTTAGACAGTGACCTTCTGTTATGCAGTACTATATTTTGCCCTTTGTGGTTATGACATTTATAATTTCTATGTTCTATCTACACACTTTATCTTGTATTAAATAAAATTCTTATGTTCTTAAACAATTTTTTCTTTTTGATGCATTCTAACAAACATGATTTCTTCTTGGAGATGTTTAGAGTAAATTGTTACTGACTTTAATTTCCATTAAAAATTGCCATTAACCTTCCAAACAACCCAAAATATAGACAATTTATGACATTTTTATCCATCTGTGTTGGATAAATTGTCATCTAAATGATACAAAAATGAAAATAACACTGACAAATCTCATTTTAACAGATATATTTAATACATCACTCAATAAATCACGTTTCCCGGGCCTAACTCATAAAACAATAAATTTTAGGCAAAATTTAACTTTATTCATCAACATAGTCTCCTTCTAGGGTGATTGATTCGATGCTTCTCAAACAATTCGGTACCTTTTTTGTAGGACGATTTGGTTTTGGCCTCAAAATAGACGTCACTTTTCGATATCACTTCTTCATTAGAGCCATTTTTTTTCCTGGAGCATTCTTTTGAGGTCTACAAACAGCCAGTAGTCTCTGGAGGTTAGATCTGGAGAATAGGGTGGATGGGGAAGCAATTCAAAGTGCAATTTATGTAGTTTTGCCATTGTTGCGATCGTCTTGTGATATAATGCATTGTCTTGGTGAAAGATCATTTTTTTCTTCTTCATTTGTGTTTTTGCTATTTCTTCCTTCAAATGCACCAATAACACTATATAATATTCACTACTGATGGTTCTTTCTTTCTCAAGGTAATCAATGAACAAAATATCTTGCACATTCCAAAACACAGAGACCAAAATCTTGCCTGCTGATGTTTGAGTTTTTGGTCGCTTTGGACGGCAAATGTTCATGTAAAATACACTGCCTTCTGATATGTTCAACTCCTCTGCTATCTCACATAACTTCAATTTATGGTCAGCCAAAACGAGTTTGTGAATTTTTTTGGTGTTTTCCGGAACAACTGCCAATTTTGGGTGACCTGAGCATTCAGCATCATTTGTGTCTGTACAACCACATTTAAATTCAGCATACCCTTCTGTTTCCGACAGATCAGAGTTCGAATAACACTTATCAATCCATTGCTTTGCTTGAACAGTATTTTTTCCTATCACAAAGCAATGATTTATCAACAAAGGAAATTCAAATTTTTTCATTGTTTGGAAAATTTGCAACAGTGGCTTCACTTAAATAACTGTAATTTGTAAACTGATAATTTAGTTGGGCCCAAATTTTGTCACGTGCCATAAAAATTATATGGATTTCTTATTAGTGGTGCCATCTATATGTCAGGCCCGAGACTTATTGAGTGATATGTTAGCAAAATTACACAAAAATATCTTGAAATACTAAAGAGTAAATTTATTCAATAAAATCGCCATTGGCTTCAACCATGGCCTTCAGATGATTTCAGAATTTCTTGCAACTCTTCTAGACAGTCTCCTTGTTTAAGTTAGTGAATGCTGCCAAAATCCTTGCCTTCAGTTAATCTTTGGTATTACAAGGATTATTGTTGGTCTCAATTTGGGAGTTCTTTTCTTAGCAGAACAATCAGAGTTTTCTAAGCTGCTGTCCCTTAATAATCACCATTAGACTCATCCAACTGTTTTTGAACCCTTTGCACTGTCTCCAGATTGACACCCACTCTGAAATGTTCAAATCGAAGCCTGTGTGAATGCCAAACAGTGCAGCATACTGTTTCCAAATTTCTGGCAGAGTGAATTGCATAAGGGTGCTCCTTATATCACAGACTGTCCCCAACTGACCCTACTATACTGTGCTGTCAACAAAATCAAATACAAGCAACACTCGTGTGAAATTAAAAATATAAAATTACAATAATTTAGCCATCACACCCAGTGTGTTTTTTTTTTTTTTTTAGCCATCACACTCAGTGTGATTTTTTTTCTTTTATATGGCATTTCCCTTCAGGACATAGGTGATCATGGCCTTCCATATCTCCCTATCCCTGGTAGCTCTTAGCACACTTTCTCCTGTTACCCACCCAAACGCCACTTAGGCCTATCAAATATGTTATCCACTGCTTACCCCTGTCTCTCTTTCCCTCTATCTGACCTGTGCATATCAGATTCTCCAAGCCCTCCTTCCTCATTACATGTCCCAGGAACTTTAGCTGTCTTTTCCTGATGCTCAGTATTAATTTCTTTTTCATTTACATCCTTTCCAAAACTTCATCATTGCTCACATGCTCGATCTATGATATTCACAGCCTCCTTCTGTAAAAAAGTTTATTATACTTATTCAAGAAGTTATAGTCAAATTACAGATAATTTTATTTTCCTTAGCTTAACCAGAATTTTTAAAAAATATCATTATTCATTCAGTTATCATAATGTTGACCTAAATTGAAAATTTGAAGAGTTGCGTTTGATGTGCTCTACACTAAGCAAATTTGCTTCTTATTTGGAATTTAGGGTCTTTTGTTTGTTATTCTTTGGTTGTTTTTATTTTTATAAGGAATTTCTGTTAAAAAGACATTAACTGAAATTTAATTTATTCTGATTTTGGTAAAAAATGCAAATGGACAAAAATATTTTCTTTTTAATGTTCATGCAGTTTTTGTTTTAATCTATTAGTTAACAGTAATGACAAACAAAGGTTTATATTCATAATCTGATTTTAAACATGCATTAATTTTGGTATTTGCATAACTTTTAAATTTAATTTGATTCTTTTTAAACATTGATAAATTTCCACTTTGATGAATATTCAAGAATAACTGCATTTTCAATGGTCAATTTTCATTGACCAAAGACAGCTGATGTTTTTGTCATTTAAGTGCTGATTTTGAGAAGTGGGTCAAGCTGAGAACTTTTCTACACCGTTTCATATATAGGCAACCAACATACTAATAAATTGACACCTCCTTTAAGTATATGCTTTTCATTAAGTATTTTTTTAAGTCAAATATATTTTTAAATATAAATACAGTGACTTGATACTGTTCAATCTTTGCAAAAACATGAAATATTACATTCATGGTAAAGGCCTTTTTATAATTTCATTTTTATTAAATATTCAAAACTAAAAATAACCATTGTGAATAATGCTAGTCATAAGTTCATAAAGTATATCTTCTGGTTAACAGATAAAAATCGTTCATTATTATAGTGAACAAAAAAGTTTGTTTCTATAAAGTTTAGATATCCCATGATTTAAGTATACTGAAAAAAAATCAATTTAAGCAAATTATATTTAAAATGTTTTAAAGCTGCACAAAAATAAAAGTAAGAAAATATACAGTTCATTGGGAATAAATAAAAGATGAAATGTGAATAAAACTATTGCTAAATATAGTCATTACTTTAGAGTGAACAACAATAAAAGTATTGGATTTGTAATGTTCATTATTATGAAGTATTTTATGAACAATTTTAATTGAATAAATGCAATCATGTAACGTGAACCATCAGTTGATAATTTGCTTAGAGTTAAATTTAGAATTTTTAACTTTCCAAGACAGTATGTTTCTTCAGATAAGCATAACATACTATACTTGATAAAGATGACTTTTCAACAATTAAAGGAACTGTTTCAATTGTTAGAGAAACAGCATCCTTGTATAATTAATCTTTTAAATATCCATAATGATATTGTAGTATTATATGCAAATTAGTAGACAAGTATAAATAGAGAATAACTGGAGAATTGGGGAGGGGGAAAAAATGGACACAGAGCACTGTGCTATGACTACTACTACTACATGCAAAGAAATACAAAACATAACAGATACAAATATTAAAATTACATCTCAAGTCATTATAGGTGTTTTTCCTTTAAATCTTATCCATATTACTATGATGATGGTATTGTTCTAAAAGATTTTCTTGGGGTTGCCAAAGATAGGTAGTTGTAAGCTTACTTACTGCTCAAATGCATTTTTCCAAGAGCAGAATACCATAGATTGAATTTTTAACTCATCCAATGGAGTCACTTTGCAAAAGTGAACATTATATATATGTTGAGCCAGCAGCAAACATTGATCAGATTGACAAGGATTGGTATTATTTTTCTCTTTTTTTTTATTCTTATAATTAAAATGAAATTATTAAATGACAAATATTTTCTTTATGGCCACCTAATTAATACATGTTCATTTTGGTACAATGATTTTTCTAATCACTGTTCTTTGTTAAATGTAGCCGTGTTTCTGCTTTCCTAATGAAAGATTGAAACATTCTGAATGTGCGTTGTGGTGCAGTGGCTATCGTCTGGAACAAGAAAGTGGTTGAATTCCTTGCATTCACTTACACACATATACCCTTGGGAAAGTTATTAATCAATCTCTTCTTTCCAATTATGGGTTAAATAACAGGACAGATTGGGTTCTATAGCCTTGGCTGGCAACAAATCTATCATAGGAAATAATGGCAACCTACTGCGAGATAATCTTCTGCCCAGTCAGTCATGTCTCTTTCAAGTATGACACAACTGACTGAATGAAACACTCTACTTGTGTTTTAAAGTGATTTATTTCTTTGGCTTTTCTATGTCGACTTATCTTTCTTTTTCTTTTTTTTTCTTTTCTTTTTTTTTTTACAACTAAATTCCAAAATCTTCCCCTCTACACATGAGTGTGAGTATGTAATATTTAGATTTAATCAAGTTTTGTTGAAAGCAATTAAAGAGTATCTATAAGTCATCACACATGAATCAGACTTATTAAACACCATTCTAACATGAGTTGAAATGTTAGTTAAAATGTTGAAAAGTCTTAATATTTTGGTCCACAAGTACAGCCAAGTTCTATTTGACAAATAGATTCTTTTGTAAACATTTCAAATATGTTCTATTAATATATAGTAACAAACAGTTTTTCAAATGTCGCTTCCATATAATTTACAGATATTTGTGACATGCCCAAAAATGCTAGGATAAAGCTAGGAATAACTATTCAATCTGGCACTGATGAAAAGTGTAGGATAGATTCTACATCAGTTTCATATATATATATATATCCAAGTGAATACAGAACGAAGAAAGAATTCTTACAACGTCCAAAACATTAATTTAAAACGGTGCTCGATATATAATATATAGAGCTGTGAATATTTATTATAAATTATATTTTAGAACATGTACATAATTTTTTTTATATATATCCACTACAAAGGTACAAGAACAGCTAAATCTATA